>CM029548.1:19195108-20620558 GCA_017141385.1 Sogatella furcifera
AAAAAACAAAAAATTTTCGGGGCAAGCCCAGGACCCTATTTTCAGCCAAAACGTTTGTTGGTTTTGTCTGCATGTACGCTCCAACAACTGATGCTGTCAAATAGAGTTGCCATTTAGCTATGCCTGGATGGTTTGTTTGAAATTAAAAGAGACAATAGATGCTTTAGTAGTAGGCTACATCAACGAGGAAAGTGTCTAAAATTTTGGCAACAGCTATAGTAGCAATTAGACTGAAACCTCAACATCCAAAATAAGAGTTTGTCTTCAACTCTAGACTGGTTTATTCAAAATTATTTTGTAAAAACTAAAACAGTTTTCACGTTGGGGGGGGGGGCACCAAAATATCTCCGAACTATGCGGCTCAGTGCAAAATGTGTCAACATTACAACAATTTTAAAATGGTCATATGCAAAATTTTGCTTAATTGAACGGTTCTCAAGTTACAAAGGGAAGGGATGAACGTAACTTATACATTTTTAGGTCAATCTTCGAGATATTTTAAGAAACTAGAATATTACATCTTAGCCCTCCTAAGAAACACAAGTCCAATAAAATGTAGCATTTCACGAAATTTTTATTTGAACAATTTATAGTTTGGGGTTGTATACGACATTTTGGTATTAGGGAGAAACTTTAACTCTTGAAAATAAGGATAGGGCCTGAGCCATTTGTAAACTAATTGCACCATATACTAAAGGTAGTATTCCCAAGCTGCAGCTTGAGATGCGCGGCTCGAGCTGCCTGGCTCTTGAATGTAAGATTCCCAAGCAGCAGCTCGAGCCGCGCTGCTTCTGAATCTGCCCAGCTCTAGCTGCGCTGCTCTAGCCATCACAAATATATTATAGATGTCTACTCTGCTATTAGGGCTACTAATGTATACTAAATCAATCAATCAATCAATCAATCATTTATTCATTAAAAAACAATTACAATGATCTAAAATAATAGATATAGTCTGGGTGCCAAATGCAAAAAAGGGGGGTAACCTTTTTTTGAGGTATGTCGTCGGTTTTTTGATCGATTATGATAGATAAGGATGTGTAGACTCCGAATCTGAGTGATGCCACTCTGTGAAAGTTGAGCATTTTTTGTAATTCAAGATGGCGGCCAAAATTTCGGTTCCGTTTTCAGTTTACTGCGATTTACGCCAAAACGAAGCGTTGGACAGAAAAAATCATTCTACCTTTTTTTAGTAAATTAAATTTCCAACAGATTGATATCAAATCCAACCCTCTATCTCCAATACTAACCGAGATATGTTTTTTCAAAAAATAGGTTAGTTTTCGAGAAAAACGAGAATTTGAGTATTTTTAGTTTTTGTTTGCTTATATCTTCTGACCTATCCATAGAAATCGTCCAATTCAAAATCCCTCTGGGGATAATTTTGTTCTCTACAATTTGAGACCAAGTAGACCTATTTTCCTTGCTTAGTTTTCGAGCTACAGCTATAAACATATATCCTTGTATCTCAAAAATCTTACCTTTTTTTTGAAGGTGGTCTCCTGCACAAATCTTTACCTGCTGGTATTGAGATTTTCTACTGAATTAATTTTTTTTAGATCATTTCCTATTGGTTTACCCACTTACCGATCTGAATTTAGGTTATGTTCAACTGTAAGGACCTTCTAAGGATCACAGACTAAGGAAACCCCTAACTTTTTAAAAAGTTGACGGATCTCAACAAACTATAGCTCATTCTCTTCAGCTCACCAAGGCGGTTCTTTTTCATGTATTACATTTCAAATTTGAACGATATTAAAGAATTCTATTGATGGAGAAATATTGACTTTTTCTTCACATACCTGTAAAAGGCTATTTTTGTCTTATAAATGATTATAACTTTCAAGTCTTTATTGATAAAAAATCGTGGTTGGTCTTAAATTATAGATCAGGATTTTTTCTTTCATTTGCAAGTAAATTGATCCACAATACTTGTTTATTAAGTACAGAAAATAAGTTTATATAAGTCGATGAATTGACTTGAATTCACCTTATTTAACTTCTCAAGCATTTTTTCAATCAGACAATCGTTTATAAAAAGCATATTGGACATCTGAGCTTGTAGAGGAGACATTTTCATACATTTTAAGTAGGAAAGAATGTTTTAATCCTGCTTCAATATTCATAAAGGAATTATTGATCAATAGTGAATACATGAAAATTATCGATCAATTTATTTTCATGTTTATTAGACTAGATATAACTTTTCTATCGGCGTGATGCCAAAAAAGTTATTAATAGGAGGTTGTAGAGAAAGAAATTCTCTACAAAAGTATTATATTTCAATTTTATTTAACTCATCAATATCTTTTTTTTTTTAACCCTTTAAAAGAATAGTGTTTGCATTCAATCAAACCGTGAGAATTCTATCAATTTGAAAACAGCTACAACTTATATGATAAGTTGGAAGGAAAAAATTAAAATATGATCAAAATTTAGAGAAATTCATCCTCTTCAATCTACAATATTCATTTCCATTTTTAAGCCCCGCCTGAATAAATAAAAACAATTAAAGTACTTGAAAACATTTATTTTTGAAATTTCATTCTGATTCGTTGTGGTTATCTGTGATCTGTGGTTATCGTTTTTTTTATGTTTATTGATAATTTTATGACTGATTATTATACATCTAGATATATAGATTCCAAATAACAATGATAACTCCTTTTTAAAGTTGAGCTTTCCTTGTAAATAAAGATGGCGTCAAAAGTTGGAATTGAGATTCCATCTCTTATTTATTGTAAGTGATATCCACATGCGCTGCTTCAAAATCGATAGTTTTCAGGTCATAGAATACAAATCGAATATCAAATTTCATTTTTACTATCCACAACACGGGAAATTCAAGATGGCTTCCGGAGAGGTGTTGTAATTTGAAATTTAAAGTGTACTGTATGTTCTATCCATTATTTCACACGTTTAGCGATTAAAAATATTGAAGAAATTAGTCTTTTCATGCACAGAATGAAAAATGAGCTATCAAACTATGTCATTCAGGATGCTGTATGGTGATCTGGTTACTCAGTGCAACTTCTTTTTAAATAGACTGTTTCATAGAATTAGCCTACATTCCAGCCTATTTAATAGAATTTCCTTTGATATAAACTATTCTATTCCTTTACCCTATAACCATTAGTCACTTCAATACATAATGGACAATCATTGACCAAATAATCTATTTTATTGTTCCAATCTTGTTGGATGCTGAACAATTTCATTTGAAAAGAGCGCGGAAATTGTTTTCCGCTTTTTCCCCACAAATAAAATAAAAGTTTTTCTCAATCATATGTTTCTCTGGTCATACACAATATTATTGAGCCGCAGTCTCTTCAAGCATTGTAGCATTGTATTGCTTCAGCTCTCTGTTGTATCCAGTTAGGAGTACACGTTCTTGTGATGCTTATTTCTGATCTCTCATTCCTAGAAATAGATCTTGAGTTAATCAGGGTAATCCCGTTACCAGTTTTTAATTTCATTTGCAGTCAACAGTACAAATATAATTATAGTACCGTATTATACAAAAGTGATTGTGAATAACATTTTTGTGATTACTGTTGGTGATATGAGTTGGATCACATGAAATGAATATTCTGTTCCGCGGTACCCGGTTTTTTATAAGACTTGTAGAATACTTTTTGATACTTCGTTGATTCGCATATATTTTTCAAATTGAAAGTTTATTCAGCCGTATTTAGAAATTATATTTTATTTTAAAATGATGATTGATAATCAGGATTACAAAATCCTAAATTTTCATCTATTATCCCTGTGACATGTTAATCTTTAAAAGTTCGCGGATGCAGTAGTATAGTATTCAGTTTGTCGTCATGTCATCAAGTGAGGAGTTTGAGGAATGTTTCTTCAAATGTGGAAGAACTGAAAAGACCTTCAAGTGCTCTCTTGAGCGAATCAAGTCTATAGTGCTTGCCAGTAAATCCCGTTATGATAAAATTCATCACTCATTGGAGGAACGTTTCTCTGTCAATTCGGTCCTTGATTTATACTGTCATCGTAACTGCATTTCAACTTATACTTCAAAGACTCATATCAATCGTGCATTATTAAAACGAAGTATATCAGATGGAAGTTCTTATGAAGAAAGTAAAATAGATCTGCGCACTGTACAAGGTTTTCAAATAAAAAAGAAAAGAGTGTTGTGCTCGGAAGATTTTAACTTCAAAAGAGACTGTTTTTTCTGTGGTAGAGAGTGTGTTGAATTAGATCCTAAAAACCCGAATCGACTTGACCGTTTTTATTTAGTCAGAACAGTTGGATTCAAAACAAGACTTTTAGAGACATGTAAGCAGAGACAGGATAAATGGGCCGAAGAGGTTCAGTTGAGAGTTTTTGGAGCTTTGAGTGATTTATATGCAGCCAGGGCAAGGTATCACGTCAAATGTAACAAATTGTTCAACAATCACCGTAACATGAAAGCAGCCAAGAATTGTACCAATTCAAATACCGCTACTAAGGAAGATGATTTCGCTTTCAATAGTCTAAAACAGGAAATGTTAAGGAACTCTTCTCAAACATGGAATAGCGTACAGCTATTCGATCTTTATTCAAAATTTGGTGTTGCTTCTCTTTCAAGATATGAATTATTAGAAAAATTTCAAAATTATTTTGGCGAAGAACCGCTTGTTCTCTCATCGCCAGGAATTGACAGTTTGGTTTTATTCAGGAAACAATTTTTATCATCCGCACTGATAAGTACTGAGAATGACGATGATTTTGTATCAAGGAATTTGAAATCATTGGCCTCTGTAATAAGAAATGAAACCCCAAAGGCAGAAAAATCAGAATACCAACTCAACATTGATATTTCCTCTGTTGAAAAGGAATGCAGTCCAACACTTTTGAGCCTATTAAATGAACTAAAAATACCTCAGCTAGCAGCACTTGCAATAGGTAGTATTGTTTCAAGTTCGTTGAAAAAGGCTCCAGTTCAACTACAAGTAGCATTTGCCAACTTATTGAAGAAAAAGTCGCTCATTGATGAGTTGAGTAATTTCAAGATAGCTACAACATATGATGAATACAAGCGTTTCCAGGCATCTGTTGCAACAGCTAGTAGTGAAAACTATTTACTTAGAGGGATTAAAGGAGGAAAGGACTTGTACAAGTTGTAGGAGATAATTTTGATGCCACAATTTGTTCTGAGAATGGATTATTGCAGACTCATTCAATGGGAATGATCCTAACGAAATATGAACAAGAGAAAAGTACAGAAATGAAAAACACAACAATTGCAAAAGTGAACAAGAATGAGGTCACTCTATCCCCTGAACCCGATGTAGAAATAAGAAGGTATATGGGACCAAAAAAAGTACCTATGTCAGAAGTTCTCCAACATTCAGAGGAAATACCTGCCTTGAGAATACTAGCTCTGGAAGCAGCCAAGAAAGTTTCATTAATGAAAGCACAAACTCAAGATTATGAGTTTTTGAAAGAAATTATTCATGTTCCAAGTACCCCTGAGTATAGTGGATTCAATACTAAACTCAACCGACAATCAAGAAATAATTTGAGGAATGCCACACAAGTAATGTATTTGCCATTGATTGATTTACCCCCAATGATCATGACACAGTTTTAACAAGTATGCTAGAAGCTCAAAGACTAACCAACGAGTGTGGGCAATCTTTTGTAGTATTCACAGCAGATCAAGCTATCTACAAAGTAGTGGTGGATATAATATGGAATGCTCCAGAAAAATTTTCAAATTTTGTTCCTCGTCTAGGTGGAATGCATATATTAATGTCTTTCATTGGATGTGTGGGCTCACTCATGGCTGGTAGTGGAATTGTACAGATTCTTGAATGTGCATTCAGTGGAGTTTTGAAAATGTTGAATGGTAAAAAATTCCCACAGAATATGCGAGCGCTAAGACTTCTTGTAGAAGAAGTCTTACGTCCAGTTTTTGAAGAAGACAACATTACCAACTTTGATGATATGATTGATGAATTGGCTAAAAGGTCCACTCAAAGCCGTACCACTCGTTTGTGGTTTTACAACTTGATTAAACCAACACTCATTATGATGACTTATGTGAGGGCTGAAAGAGAAGGAGATTGGTGCCTTCATCTCTGGTGTGTGGAAAAAATGTTGCCATACTTTGCCGCTGCTGGACATTGGAACTACTTACGTTATGCTTCTGTTTATCTAATGTTTATGGACAGGATGCCTTGTGACTGCATGGATCATTTTTTGAGGGGAGAACATGTAATGAGACACAAAAGTGGCTTTTGGAACGGTATATGGTCAGATATGATGATTGAAAGCACATTCATGAGGTATAGGCATGGTGAGAGAGAAGCATCATTAACAGGCTTAACGCTCAATAGCGCTGGAGTAAAACGGTGGGCATTAAGTATGCATGTCACCAGTCAACTTGTGACCAGTCTTTCAGGGATGAGAGAACAGAAAAGGACTGATACAACAAATTTGCATGAGGAAGAAGGAAACAAAAGAATAATTTTTGATGATGAAGACAGAAAAAACCTAAAAGAGAAACTTGGATTGTGCATACAACCTTTAAACCCATTGGAGCATCCAGAAGGACTTGTCAACATAGTAACTGGAAAAGTTGATACTTCAAAGCTGGTCAATGAAGATAGAGCTCATGAAATAGGTGAGATTGCAGTAGAAAAATTCCATAAAAGTCTGCCTAGTGGGTTCCACGTCAGCCTGAAAAAAATTGTGGTAGGTATGAATGAGAACAGAAAGGATTCTAAGCTCCACGAAACAATACAGATTGACTCCTCACTACTCTATTCAAGAATACTAGCGCTACAAGGGATCAGAGATATCAAACTGGATGAAGTGTTGAAGTTTTAACTCTCCTTGGTACCTCCATCCATGTTCCGAGAAAATGGAAGTATGAGAGATTCCATAGGAAAATCTGCTCTTATGAATGAAATTGGTGTTTTCCAATCTCAAAAATTAATTGACTCACCAAAACTCATCATTATTGATGGCTGTGCCCTGTTATGGTCTGTGCGTTGGCCTGCAGTTGGTTTAGTTAGTGATCTGGTAGAGAATTTCAACAATAAGATACTCGAGAAATTGCAAACAGCTAATGTCAATCTTGTTTTTGATAGGTACATAGATTTCAGCATAAAGAGTGCGACAAGAGGGAGTCGTGGGAAAAACGTTGCAAGAAAATTTCTTATCAGTTAGGCAACACCACTTCCTCCTCAGAATGCAATGCTGTCGAACAATGATAATAAAATCCAATTGATTAATATCATTTGCAATTCTATTGTAAGTGAAGTGAGTGAAAAGCAGTACAAAAACCGCTTGATAGTTATGGGCCAAGACAAGGTCCCAGTTCAGATACAAGAAGGTGTGATAATCAAAAGATTTGATCTAGAATGCGAGTTTGAAGAGGCTGACGTGATAATGATCAATCAATTGGTATCTGAAGGGAGTGGAATTGATACTGTACATGTTTTGTGTGACGACACTGAAGTTTTTGTATTATTGTGTTTCTATTATGATGATTTAAATATGAAAAACAAAATTTACATGGTGTCATTGAAACCTCAAAGAGGATGTGTAGATATTCCAGCCACTGTTCCAAAAAATAAAAGAATCATACCAAGTCTGCCAGCTGCACATGCTTTATCTGGCTGTGACACTGTGGCCCCTTTTCATAGTATTGGTAAGAAAAAGGTCATCTAATGTCTAAGATCAGGAAAAACCTTGAAAAAATTGGGACATCTTGAAACTGAAATGAATGATATTTTATTGGAATGCACCAGTTTTATTTCCTTGTGTTACGGAGTTGAGAATGGAACAGACATGACCGAAGTAAGGACAACAATCTGGGCAAAGAGGATCGGTCATGCCCAACTACGCGCCTTCATTTTCTTCCTTGCCTCCCACAAAAGAATGTTTTGCAGAGAACGTGAAAAGAGCTCACTACCAGACCTTGTTGTGGTTGTCCATCAATAATCAAATGCAAACTCTTCCAGATCCAACATCTTTGGGATGGAAAAAAGATGAAATGAATCAAACACTTGAACCTATATCCATACCTTCAGGTATAAAGATTGCACCGGACTACATCCTGGACTTGACAGGATGCGCATGTCAATTGAAAAGCCCATGTACAAGTATGAGATGCAGTTGTAGGGCGAGCAATCTATCATGTGGCATAATGTGCCAATGTTCACATGAGAAAGAAAAGTGTGGAAATCCACATACACATTTATCAGAAACAATGAATGCATCTGAAGATGAAGATAATTGATGTCAAAGAAGATTTTATTAAATAGGCTGGAGTGTAGGCTAATTCTATGAAGCAGTCTATTTAAAAAGAAGTTTCACTGAGTAACCAGATCACCATACAGCATCCTGAATGACATAGTTTGATAGCTCATTTTTCATTCTGTGCATGAAAAGACTAATTTCTTCAATATTTTTAATCGCTAAACGTGTGAAATAATGGATAGAACATACAGTACACTTTAAATTTCAAATTACAACACCTCTCCGGAAGCCATCTTGAATTTCCCGTGTTGTGGATAGTAAAAATGAAATTTGATATTCGATTTGTATTCTATGACCTGAAAACTATCGATTTTGAAGCAGCGCATGTGGATATCACTTACAATAAATAAGAGATGGAATCTCAATTCCAACTTTTGACGCCATCTTTATTTACAAGGAAAGCTCAACTTTGAAAAGGAGTTATCATTGTTATTTGGAATCTATATATCTAGATGTATAATAATCAGTCATAAAATTATCAATAAACATAAAAAAAACGATAACCACCTGTGGAATCAGAATGAAATTTCAAAAATAAATGTTTTCAAGTACTTTAATTGTTTTTTTATTTATTCAGGCGAGGGCAAAATAGAAATGAATATTGTAGATTGAAGAGGATGAATTTCTCTACATTTTGATCATATTTTAATTTTTTTCCTTCCAACTTATCATATAAGTTGTAGCTGTTTTCAAATTGATAGAATTCTCACGGTTTGATTGAATGCAAACACTATTCTTTTAAAGGGTTAAAAAACAAGATAGTGATGAGTTAAATAAAATTGAAATATAATAATTTTGAGAATTTCTTCCTCTACAACCTCCTATTAATAACTTTTTTGGCATCACGCCGATAGAAAAGTTATATCTAGTCTAATAAACATGAAAATAAATTGATCAATAATTTTCATGTTTTCACTATTAATCAATAATTTCTTTATGGATATTGAAGCAAGATTAAAACATTCTTTCCTACTTAAAATGTATGAAAATGTCTCCTCTACAAGCTCAGATGTCCAATATGCTTTTTATAAACGATTGTCTGATTGAAAAAATGCTTGAGAAGTCAAATAAGGTGAATTCAAGTCAATTCATCGACTTATATAAACTTATTTTCTGTACTTAATAAACAAGTATTGTGGATCAATTTACTTGCAAATGAAAGAAAAAATCCTGATCTATAATTTAAGACCAACCACGATTTTTTATCAATAAAGACTTGAAAGTTATAATCATTTATAAGACAAAAATAGCCTTTTACAGGTATGTGAAGAAAAAGTCAATATTTCTCCATCAATAGAATTCTTTAATATCGTTCAAATTTGAAATGTAATACATGAAAAAGAACCGCCTTGGTGAGCTGAAGAGAATGAGCTATAGTTTGTTGAGATCCGTCAACTTTTTAAAAGTTAGGGTTTCCTTATTCTGTGATCCTTAGAAGGTCCTTACAGTTGAACATAACCTAAATTCAGATCGGTAAGTGGGTAAACCAATAGGAAATGATCTAAAAAAAATTATTACAGTAGAAAACCTCAATTCAAGCAGGTAAAGATTTGTGCAGGAGACCACCTTCAAAAAAGGTAAGATTTTTGAGATACAAGGATATATGTTTATAGCTGTAGCTCGAAAACTAAGCAAGGAAAATAGGTCTACTTGGTCTCAAATTGTAGAGAACAAAATTATCCCCAGAGGGATTTTGAATTGGACGATTTCTATGGATAGGTCAGAAGATATAAGCAAACAAAAACTAAAAATACTCAAATTCTCGTTTTTCTTGAAAACTAACCTATTTTTTGAAAAAACATATCTCGGTTAGTATTGGAGATAGAGGGTTGGATTTGATATCAATCTGTTGGAAATTTAATTTACTAGAAAAAAGTGGAGATGATTTTTCTGTCCGACGCTTCGTTTTGGCGTAAATCGCAGTAAACTGAAAACGGAACCAAAATTTTGGCCGCCATCTTGAATTACAAAAATGCTCAACTTTCACAGAGTGGCATCACTCGGATTCGGAATCTACACATCTTAATCTTTCATAATCGATCAAAAAACCGACGACATACCTCAAAAAAGGTTCACCCCATTGGCACCCAGACTAATATTATAATCTGAAAGAGAAAATTTAGGCTTAGCCTGTACTATTTCTCTTTCAATTTCAATTGGTAATGATGTCTAAAAGGTTATGTATATATCACGCACTTCAAATTTCTGGCCCGGGAATACTCACAAGAATAATTCAAAAGTAAAATCAATTTTGAATTTAGTAATGTTGTTAGAAAGCCGAAAATTACTTGAAAACTTTTTAATTCCAATAACATGGAATAAAATTGAAAATTTTAACCGAAAATTCACAAACAATCAAGATCTACTTCATAACAGCTACTTCATAACAGCTACTTCAATCAATAAATAGTGGAACTGACTTGAAAATTGCTCAAAAAGGGCAAATTTCACTATTATTTATTGATTTATTATAAATTGGTAGCTCTAATGAAAAAGAGAACATTTATAATTAGTGATCAGGTATGAAGAGGGGCTTGTGAAAAATTGGGGGAGGGGGATGCATACTTGTGATAGTATTCTTACTAGCCTTTGATAATTTTATAACCTGGGTTGTGCCCCCCCCCCAAAAGTAAATCCTGGATCCGCCCCTGGCCATGACAGTTGTTCACTGTGTGGGTTTGTGCTAGTGTTGTATTGAGGTTATGTAGGCTTCAGTTAATTTTTTCAGTTGTTTGAGGTTTTAATAAATCTTTCTCAGTCTAGTATGACAAAAAAATGTACATAATTTGTGTGGAAAAGTTTACAAACATAATTATTTTCCAAACTTGCGTACCGCTCGTTTGGAGAACATAATTATTCGTTTGTAAAAACGCCTTTTCCACACTCATTATGTGATATACTATAAGAAAATCTTTGAAGAATTCCCAACAGTGGAAAAGCGTTCAACAGTCTACTTATAAAAGAAGACAAATATTTTCCTAAACAAAATTAAGCCTTCTCAAATGAATTTTTATGTACGAAAATCAAAGAAGTCCTTCAAAGGATCTTTTATTGATAGGCTATATATTTCACTTTGCCATTGATTCAATGCGTCTCCATCAATTGTTACTGTCAGGTAGATTAAAATATTAGCATCAAGCAGACATAATTTTAATTAAGGTTTTATAGGATATATAAAATTTACAAAGTTTGGAATTAGATACAATCATGATTTATTGATATGAAACTGTGAAAAAATGGAGTGGATAGTGGATCATTTGTATAATTCTTTTTTGTTGAAATATTATTCGTGTAGTCAGTGCTTGATTTGTTTAATTGAAGGTTTCATTACGGTGGCAGGAGAGTAGGTTGGAGGGGGTCCGGGGTCCTCCCCGGATAAAATGAAATTTTAACTCTTTAAACCCCGTTTTTAGAGTAATTTTGAAGCTTTTAGTTTTGTATTTTTACCATAATTTTTCCATATTTTTAATAGAAAATTAGAATGATTTACTCTCTAGAGATACTGCCAAGATTAAGCCTTGGTTGTAGTAAACATATAATCAGCATACAAATTTATTTCATCAAGTTAAAATGTTTCTCTATACTGTATTATATTTTCTAATTACATGAAAATTCGAGGATTTTCCTCCCAAGTTAACATTCATTTTATTCACCCCTTTACTTTTTATTCATCCAGATAGCCTAGTGATGATGAGTGGGTGAGTAATACAGACGTTTTTGAGTAGACAATGAGGTGATGGAATGGAGGTGATACAATGGATAAAGAATGCAGAGGTGGAAGTGTAAGGGTGATGTTAAACAAACAAATGAATGAAAAGACTTTCACCTCTAAAAAAAGATAAAGTTCAATAAGAAAATCGTCTTAATCGACTTTGATCATTCCAAATAAGTTTAATATGAATTTGCGACGAGTTCCGAAGTATGCATTATACAGGGGACAAGAAACATCGTCACAGAACTCAATAGTAGGCTACCATTATGAAAACTCCCACCCCCAACGTGGAAGATGTAAGCTGAAAATGAAAACCCTCCTAAAAGTATAAAAATTGAATACCAGAGGAGAACCTCATACGAGTTTTGATTGTGAATGAATATAACACAGAAAATCAAAGCTTATTATAAAAATCCCCCTAAAACTTGAAAACTATAAACTGAAAACAGAATAAGTTACCAATTAAAATATAATTATAAGGTAATTTTTACCGGTATGAATAGTCTATGCATATAAAACAAAAAAAAAAAATCATATCAGGCTTATTGTAAAAAATCCCAAACTCATAAAATTTACAGTGAAAAAGAATTCCCCCCCCCCCCTGAAAAATAGGATGATTTCATTTTTTAAAATAAATTTTTATGAGTGTTAATAAGATATTATAGGAAAAGTTTTTACGAGTGTTGAATATTTAACATGAAAAAACATTTTGAGCTTAATTAAAAAAACTCCCCGAAACTTATAAGATATAGGCCTAAGCTTGAATGGAACTCATCCGAAAATAGAATAGCTAAATTTTAGAAGAATAGTGAATTAATTTAAGAAAAATAATTTTGGGGATAGACATGAAAAATCCCCCAACTTAAAAAAAAAAAGCTGAAAATACAATCCCTAACAATGTTAGAATAGAATATGGGAAATAAAATCTTCTACAAGTGCTTGAATGTAACACAAAAAACATTCTAGGGCTAATTATGAAAAATCCCCCCAACTTATAGAAAATGAGCTAAAAAATAGAATCCCCCAAAATCGCAGAAGCGCATTTGCGCTGCTGAACCCCCCTCTGGGCACCCCTGAGCTGAGTGAAGAAACTAAATAATTCAAGTTGGACTTTAGACCGCATAGGATGATATATTAATCCTATATAAGAGGTAGGCCTATAGCCAGAATATTTACTATTCCTTGAATCTAAAGTATGTTCGCAAAAAAATAGTGGAGGATTCCTATCCTTCAGTGGTAGATTGAGTAGGCCTACAATCATGATGAACGTACAACAATAAGTATCTTATCAAGACATATAAACCTTGATTTTATGTTTACTTACTGTATTATACCGAATCAATATTAAAACTGGCCAGATCTTCAACTGATTTAATTATTTTCATCATTATTAAACAGTTCCACGGTAGACTTTTATTCGACAGTTGACAAAGTTGCTGTTTTTTGAAGTTTTTACCGTAACATTTTTCTTGTAGTAGCTAAAATAATGTAACTTACTGCGCATCCAACACAATTCATAACATGTATTCTGTTATCAGGTAAACCTTTTGCCTTGTGTTGAAAAAGTTTCAGAAGTTTCTGATGAATTAATATTGGAGGTACTAAGCAATTTAATTTTTTCAGTTGGAAAGCTAAGTGAAATTATTGAATATGATAATGTTGTAAGAAAAATGTTCAGAATGCCTTCCAAATATGAAGAAGATCCAAGGTGAGTTGAACTATGTGATGAATTGACATCAAATTATATTTTATTCTAGTAAAAGTAATTCTTTAATTAACACAGCGTTTCAAATGTATAGATTGAACCATCTTATTCAATTTAACTAGCGTCATTTACCAATCCAATAACACGCGTGCTGGAATGATAACAACTGTAGGATACTATAAACTATTTACTCTAAATTAAGATAGCGACCATGGGCATCTCACGTCTTGGCAATCACTAGCACTACATATACTCGGAAAATTTATGGGTAAAATGTCATTTGTTTGTAAGGGACTAGGGTAAAGTACCCTACTCTAAGTTGAGGATACAGAGGCTGGTTATTATTAGCGTCGTGTGATAGTATGTCACAGTTAAGCAGTATTTTAAAATCATACGTTATTAATGATCATATTCGGAATCCCCATCTTGGAGTAGAATTTATTAATTATTTCTCTTTAATTATTTGAAGACGGTAGTGTTGGGTTGCCAAGCTGGGAATCACCAAAACAGGTAGGAAAGTTCTATTTATTTCACTTGCAAATAAAACTACAATATAATTTAACTTACTAGCAAAGCAAGTTTACCCCTGTATTAGATAAATAAGCAAGTTCATCAAATTTAAAATGTACACTTAATTATTTGAATGTTTGATATCAATTGTAAATTTATTGTATGAAGATTAAATTATTGATTTATTGTAGATACTCTTGAAATAACGTCTATTCTGTTCACTACCAATATCATATATTATTATTTAAACATACGTGTAGGTTTATTAGCTTACATCTTGGATATAAGCAAATCTTGCTTACAACTACTTATATTTTCTCTTATTTTCAATAGTACTTACGGAAAAAAAAAATCTTGGATATAAGCAAATCTTGCTTACAACTACTTATATTTTCTCTTATTATATATTCAGTATCGCGTTAGCTCTCGAACAGTGAAGACGTACGTAGTGTAGAAGTAGAAGTAGAAGTAGTGAGTCAGCAGTTAGTTGTTCACAGTAAAAGTGGAACAAAAACATTGCATCGAAATTCGGTTAACAACCGCCGTATCTATGCCAGCTAAGTGACCTACTTTCGCGCGGCCTTGTATTTTTCGTTCGCGTTTCGCATTTCCGCGGTCGCGAGGGCCAATTACGAGGTCCTTCCGAAAAGTATGTTCGTAAATTACGGACAATGACAACGTCAAGTGGGAATTTGTTAAAACTACCCAGTTTTCTTGCGCCCGAGTTTGAAGAGCAAGAAAACGAGGAAGATAAAAACGAGATCATGGACACCACCAACACAACTGTGATCCAGTGTTCACCGGATCGTTATATAAAATCTAATAAGCTCCAATCTGCAGCAGAGACGGCGCTCTTCCTCGCCTGGAAGGAGTCGGATGAGAATAGGAAGCAGTTAGAGAAGAGCAACGCAGATCTTATGCGGAAAATAGAAGATTTGGAATCACGATTCAAGAAAATCGAACACAACATCAATATCCAACAGCCAAGCAGTCCAGTAGTTGTCGAGAACTACTCAACAAACGAAGAGGAGTTGGCAAAAGAGACAGAGTGGATCAGAGTTCGCAACAAACGTGTTACAAAGAAGAGGAAACTGAATAACACCTTGTCTCCTGAGCCGAAGAAAGAGCCTGCTGGTAGTAATCGCCAGGTAAATAAAATCGTTGCAACTGAAACGTCCAACGTTAATGAAGAAAATAAAAAGAAAAAGGAAAAGTCACCTCCACCCATCATAGTAGACGGTATTAAGATTTTGGATACTCTCTTGAAGAGCCTGAAAAAAGTGTCAGCAGCTGAAAATTTCAGGATAAAGCTCTTGAGTAGAGTCTTTCAAAGTAAATGCGATTGACTCAGAAGCATATCGTAATATTACGAAAGGATTGATAAATGATGGCCATAACTGGCACTCATATGAAAACAAACAGTCCAGACCAATAAGAGTGATGGTAAAAAAACTCCATCACTCCTGCAACACAGAATCCATAAAGGATGACTTGAAGGCAAAAGGATTGCAAGTATTAGAGGTAGTAAATAAGCTAAAGTGGAAAACCAAAGAGCCATTAGACATGTTCATGGTTTCATTCAGTTCAGAGGAGAATATAAAAAAAGTGTTTGAACTTGGAAATATTCTGGGTTGTAAAGTGGAGGTTGAGGCATTGAAAAAAACAATCTAATACCACAGTGCAAAAATTGTCAAAATTACAACCATACCCATAAATATTGTAATAAAGAAGCCAGGTGTGTCAAGTGTGCTGGTAAACATGGAACGAAAGATTGCCTGAAGCCCAGGGATGCCCTACCAAAGTGCATTCATTGTGGAGAAGGACACCCAGCAAGCTACCGCGGATGTGCTGTGGCAATTGAGTTACAGAAAATCAGGAACTCAAGTAGGGCAACCACAAAGAATTTACCATCGAGAAATGTAAATAATTCTCAAGCTCAAACTCCTATTAAGTCACATACTGAAATACCAAATAAGAGAAGACTGACCTTTGCCGAGATCGTTTCCAATGAGAATAGGCAACAGATTAAGAAAGATGAAGGAGAGGAAAGAACCCAGAAAATTCTACAAATCATCCTAACCAAACTTGATAACCAG
This sequence comes from Sogatella furcifera, assembly GCA_017141385.1. Classification (NCBI taxonomy): domain Eukaryota; kingdom Metazoa; phylum Arthropoda; class Insecta; order Hemiptera; family Delphacidae; genus Sogatella; species Sogatella furcifera. The sequence continues at coordinate 19,211,406 of CM029548.1, forward strand.
CAGAGAATTATTTCATACCTTCAGTCTCGCTTTGAGAAATTAGAGAATACGAGACAACATAAGTAAAAATGACTCATTCACTAAAAATAATAGAGTGGAACGCAAACGGACTCTTACAACGACAACAGGAGTTGGAAGCAGTCCTAAACATAGATAATGTAGATATATGTCTTATCTCAGAGACTCATTTTACTAAGCAGTGTTACATAAAATTCAAAGGTTATAGGACCTATCACGCCCTACATCCTAGCAACGTTGCAAGAGGGGGTAGTGCAATAATCATTAGAGATAACTTACAACATAATGAAGAAGCTAAAATTGAAACTGAGAGAATACAATTAACAGGCATATCTGTACATAAAATAAATTATAGATTTGTAGTTGCAGCTATCTACTGTCCACCTAGATATTCCATCAGAAAAGAAGAATATTTATCAATGTTCAACATGTTGGGAGCAAAATTCATACTTGGAGGTGATTTCAATTCAAAGCACACTCACTGGGGATCACGACTAACAACCCATAAAGGAAAAGTTCTTTATGAAGCAATGAGAGAGTCAGGATGTGAAGCTCTTTCAACCGGTAAACCAACTTACTGGCCTACGGACACAAGCAAGATACCTGATCTTATAGACTTTTATAATAAAGAATATTTCAGTGAGTTATTTTCAAATTGAGGAAAGCTTCGATCTCAACTCAGACCACTCTCCTATTATTCTAAAGCTGAGTGACACTATTTTACAGAAGCAAAGCTCTTATCCTACTCTAGTTAACATGCATACAGATTGGGATGGCTTTGCAAGAATGTTGGAGGAGAGAATTCATCTTAATGTGCCTTTAATAAATGCAGAGCAGATAGATGAGGAGTTGGAGAAATTTGTAACTGATATACAACAGGCTGCATGGTGTAATACTCCACAAACAAATAGAAGAAGAACAACTGGAAATAACTATCCAAGAGAAATAAGAGAAATGATTGCAGAGAAAAGAAGAGCTAGAAGAAAGTGGCAACAATCACGTTCTCCCCAAGATAAGAGATTGTTAAATAATCTAACTCAAGAGCTGAAAAGAGAGATACAATCTATTAAAAATGAATCGTTCAACAGTCACCTGAGCAGCTTAACAGGAGAAAAGAATACAGATTACTCTCTCTGGAAGGCATCTAAGAAAATAAAAACACCAATCCAACAAATTCCACCTATCAGAAAGCAGAACAGAGAATGGGCTAGAAATAACAAAGAAAAAGCGCAGACATTTGCAGACCATCTTGAGAAAGTTTTCCAGCCACACAATGAACCTCAAGAAGAAGATGTAGAAATTGACGAAAATGTTGTGCAGGAAAATCAAGATATAACACATGTCACAGTGGAAGAAGTTAAAAAGGAGATAAAGCTTATCAGTGCAAAGAAAACTCCAGGATTTGACCTGATAACTGGCTTAGTCCTAAAACACCTGCCAAAGAAAGCACTCATCAAGTTAACAAACATACTGAATGCTTCATTCAGACTTAGATTTGTACCAGGAATTTGGAAAGTAGCCGAAGTTATAATGTTGCTCAAGCCAGGAAAAGAACCACATGAAGTAGCTTCATACCGGCGGATTTCATTATTACCTGTGTTATCAAAGCTGTTTGAAAGAATATTGTTGCGTAGGCTCAAGCCAATAATCGAGAGTAAGCAATTAATTCCTAATCATCAGTTTGGTTTCAGAGAAAAGCACTCCACAATTGACCAAGTACATAGGATAGTTAATTTGATAGAGAAGAGCTTAGAAGAAAAAAAGGTTTGTGCAGCAGCTTTCCTCGACATAGGGCAAGCTTTTGACAAAGTATGGCATGAAGGTCTTCTATACAAACTGAAAAAAATGCTTCCTAAGCAAATCACAGAAATTTTGCAATCATATTTGACTGGAAGGTACTTCAGAGTCAAACAAGGAGATTCATATTCTGAGCTGAGAGAGGTAAAAGCAGGAGTACCACAAGGAAGTGTTTTGGGGCCAGTACTCTACCTTTTATTTACGAGTGATATTCCAACTATGGAGGAGAATACCACAGCCACATTTGCAGACGACACCGCCCTACTAGCAGTCGACAGCAGTGTTCATATTGCAACAGAAAAGCTCCAAAGATCTGTTGACAAAATTCAAGTCTGGACCAGAAAGTGGAGGATGAAACTCAATGAGGGCAAGTCAATCCATGTTAACTTCACCAACAAGAGAGTTGAGTACTATCCAATTAGTATAAATAGAATCAATATACCACATGCAAATTCTGCTAAATATCCAGGCATGACTCTTGATGCTAAGCTTCGCTAGAAAGAGCATGTCAAGAAGAAAAAAGAAGAACTCAGCATAAAATACAAGAAATACTACTGGCTTATTGGAAGAAACTCATCACTTTCAATACCAAACAAAGTGCTCCTGTACAAACAAATCTTCAAACCTGTTTGGACCTATGGCATTCAACTATGGGGCTGCACCAAACAGAGCAACATCACCATCATACAGCGATTCCAGAATAAGGTGCTCAGAAACATCGTTGATGCTCCCTGGTACGTGCGGAACAGCGACATCCATAGAGATCTGGGAGTCAACCTGGTATCCAGTGAAATACAGCGGTATGCAGAAAGTCATGAAGTATGGCTCCACCAACACAACAACGTCGAGGCAATCCAGCTGCTGGACAATGAAGGATTGGTGTGGAGGCTCAAAAGAAGGAAACCATTTGAATTAGTGTAGTGCAAGTGGTGTTCAGTGAAAAAAGCAGAGCAGTGTTTGAGTGAAACATAGCTTAAGTAGTACAGTCAATAGGTGTACATAATATTTTTTATTATCAGTAAGAAATTCTATTGAGAATTTCACTGTATTTAATTCATGATTAGCAAGATAGGTTAGAAAAAATTTGCTCATTAGTCTCAAGACTAGATAGCAATAGTACTTACAGAAAAAAAATCTTGGATATAAGCAAATCTTGCTTACAACTACTTATATTTTCTCTTATATAGATGAGATGAATATATTTTTCCAAAAATAAATGAGCTGAGATAGAATGCTTTGGAGACTACATTTTTGTTTACCAAGATATTGCAGCGAATTCAATTGAGTTATGTCAATCCTGCTTGGATTACGTTTTCCTAGGAAAACACTAGCTGTCTAGTAAACAAAGTAGGCTTTATAATTTCAATGACATTCATGAAAAATCTTCTGTACTAGTAGGCCTACTTGAGGCAGAGTCTGTAAATGTATACAGTATAAGTTATTAAGTAGGCTGTATTGTTTTATGTGCCAGTGTGATTGAATTCGAAAGTGAAAATACAATTGATACTAATAAATAGTCTGTAGTTGAAAGAAGCCAAGGTGTATAGAATAGTAGTATTCTATACACCTTGAGAAAAAGATACTATATTGACACTAATTCAGGCTCTCGCCTATGGTAATATTTAGTATACAAAATAAAGATAGTAAAAGCAATCAATGTGGTTCCACAATATGTTTGTGATCTTAGACTATTTACATCAATATTATTTGAATATCAACTTTACAGAAATGAAAAACTATTTTAGTAGTCCATCAAGACTGCATCATACTAAACAAAACACCAGCAGAAATTATTAAATTATGAATGTATGATAATGGAATAGAAATATATTTAGATTGATAAAAAATAATCATAAATAGTAGACAAAAGTAGCCTATACTAATTAATTTTCAACCTCATAATACAAGACAACACCAGTGCAGTGTATAATAGATAAGTAGAAATTAGCATTTAGGAAAATAGTTTGATAAAAATATACTCGAGGACAATCCAAGAAAAATGGAAGCCAGGAGCATTAACACACCAATTTTGCAAAGCCAAAAACAACAATTCATGATGACCTCATGCCAATGTAGCTATTATTATAAGCGATGACAAAAGTCCCGATTTGATAAATTTAAAGGTCGGTGAAAATATTATTTTAGGCAATAGGTGGTTTTCAATGGTGGTATTCAATAATGAGTAGGCTTGAAAATATATTGTATTTGCTAAATCTAATTTTTTCACATAATCAAAATGAATTTTTTTCTTATAGAGAGGTGCTTGACCCAGGAGAGGTTGAAGATGATTTCAAAAACAGGAAATTTTGGCCATTAGATACTTTGAGAGTTTTTGCCCTCAAGAGAAAAGTTGACAAAGAAAACATTTTGAACAGAATAAATTACAATCACAAACAATTCAATACTGAAATTGTTAAATCTGGCCTTAGAATATTCCAGATTGGGACCCCTTGGGAGGAAAAGCTAATTATTAATGATGGCGGTGAATTAAAGTGAGTACATTTGATTGCCTTCCTATGTAGCCAAAATATATGTGTATGGCTAGACTCACTGGTCTATAAATTCTTCAGCGGTTAGAAGAGGAATAACACAAAGTGAGGGTTATCTATGACACTGTTAGCCATGAAATTATAAACATATCTTTCACCAGATTTATTATTATTTCAGTAGCCTTACTGGTCTATTAAACTCAATCAATGCAGAAAACGTTATCAATTTCCAGAACTTCATCTAAATCAGAATAATTTTCCACTGTTATGGAGAGAATATCTTCACAAAGAAGATTAGTATTCCACGAAATACTAATGAAGAGAAAGAAGTACCTATTTCACATGTCACTATAATGTAATATTGAAACAGTAGGCTATTGTGTACCGTAGCTATGGAATAAAGTAGAAAGGAAAATGAGATAGATACTAGAATACTATAGAATTACTATGTGATTTACCATTTATAAAGATGTAGATATACTGTATTTTCTCACGCAATTTTTCTGGAATTACCACGATTTTGCACAAAAATAGTGTCATGCGACTTCAAGTAAATTTACTATAAATGCCTAAAATATTATTATTAGCCTTAGGCTGAGATGAAACTTTCTTGAGATAAAACTAGAATATCAAGCTGATAATAATAAGAACTCTGAATGCATACTCTGACATCAATACTTTTGAATATTCTAGCTTAATGCTACTGTACATAATGCTGATGGGTTACTTTAAATATTGATAAAAATAAAATCTATTCAATCTTGGTCTTTAATAGTCCACCAGTTTTCAATGCATCAACGATCAATAGTTTTATAATTGCTAGCTGGCTACCATTAACAAATGTTGTAGGCCTTCCAGTTTTAATCGAACCATTTCTACAACAATATTACTAATTCAGATTGACATACCAACAAGGAAGGTAGCGGCAAATAAAGGATGTGCTTAGTAAACAGAAGGTTTTTTTGTAATATCATGTCAAAGGGGCGCTTTTGTGACATTTGGAGATTTTGATGCTTTTGGTGCATCCCCGACGAAAACACATGGTTTTCATGAATTGATTCAATCCGAAGATTTTATTTTTTAAGGTGTTTATTGGACCAATATAATGCCAATCCAAAATATCCAGCAAGATACATTCCGAGAGTGGTGGAGCATGTTGATGACAATCTGTATGAATTGGATGAAGATGAATTTTATTATAATTTTAAAATATTGAACTCTGAAGTGTGGATATGTACAAATAGAATGGTAAGATTGAATAATAATGATTTTTCCTATTCGAATCTTATGCTTTATTATTATAATTGAGTTATAGTTTATTGTTTATTCAACTTCACAATACAACAACTACTAAATGGGAATGCTGACCATGACTCTTTGAAACTTAATTCTCAAAAAAGGTTCAGTCTTATATTTTGAAAGCACAAACGATGAAGAACCGCGATGCATGAAATCATTAACATGGAATGTTGTATCGATAGATATGATACATTAACCCTGAATAGTAAAAATAGTTTTGAGCTATTTTTTCGGACCGACGCTTCGTTTTTGCCTGAATTGCAAGTAAAAGAACGACGGACCAGAAGTTTAGCAGTTTTTTTGGCACTCTGTTTTACGTTGTACGGTAGGCTACTCAGAAACCGTCGCTAACTCTTATTAGGATTCTCAATGGATGCAAGCGTGAGCAAGTAATTTCGGTAGTGCACGTTAATTGAGCTTGTACTTGCTGGTGATGACAATGCATGAGTGTGAGCAGCGACAGGCACGTCACAACGTGTCGTGTTTTAATGCCTCTTTCCAGAATTTGTTTCTAAAAAAAGCGTGCGAACGCTTGCACTATCGACACTACTTACGCCAGTGTGCATCCAATCTGATTGTACTCTTATATGCCTGGTTTATACTATGCCAATCTGCGAGACAAATGTCAAAAGACTCAAAAGAAAGCTTCTTGTCGCTCCACTAGCTGATGTTGTCAATAAGAGTTTTTATTTAGCTACGCCCAGATGATGGTTTTGAAATCGAAATAAATGATAGATGCTCTATATCAGCTGTAGGTTTAAGAAGACAATTGTCTCGCCCATTGGTATCGTATAAAGCCGCCTTTAGACTCATTTAGGATGCTCAAAGTGTTTCAAGATAATTTTAGCCTTACCGTACCTAATTTTTCTGTAGGTCACTTTCTTCTTAATTTTAATTTCTTCCACTCTGAACTATTTTACATGGCACTACAGTCGAAAATTTGAATTTTAGTTCAAATATAAACTACTACTCACGTGTGGAGCGCTTTTGGATTTCACTCCGTTTTCAACACTGCCTTCTTCATTTTGTTGACACTGGCTGGTACAGGAAGCGGTGTTGTTGGCGGTACTATGGCCGTCAACAAAATGAAGAAGGCAGTCTTGAAAATGGAGTAGAATCCGAAAGCGCTCCACACGTGAGTAGTAGTTTCAAACTAATATTAAATGAAAAGACAAGACGTTGTCAAACCACTGATTTATTAAAAAAATCGAAACACCGGTTTCGGTTGTTACCATTATCAATCTCTGGTAAACTAGTTTAGACCTAACAGTAACCTGTAAACCAGACCTGGTAAACTAGTTTACCAGAGAATGATAATGGTGTAACAACCGAAATCGATATCTCGATTTTTTAATAAATCAGTGGTTTGACAACATCTTGTCTTTTCATTTGATATGGATAACTACCACAATATCACCTTCACAACTACTCAAAAAGTAGACTATAATATTGACATTTTCGACTGCAGTGTTGTATAAAATAGTTCAATAGTTCAGAGTGAAATATTTACTAGCAGTTCGTAATGGAAAACAAAATAGATGAGTTTTATTTTGTTAATTCGCCTGGGCTACATAAGTTTTTAAAAAAGCAAGACTTTATCTTCATCCTTATTGAGAACAATAGACGAAGATAATTTCTCAACTAGTTTCATAAATATATCAATAGTTTTCATCATTTTTTATGATTACTGGAAAATCGACTGAAAAATCAGCCCTAGGAAACTTCACAATCATAGAACATTATTTCATCTTATAATTTTCATCCATTATTGAAAATGTTTGTGTCTTGAACTGATCATACAGATGTATTTTATCTGAAGTGTATTGATAACAAATTTTTCTATAGAATAAATTCATAAGAGTGGCCACACTGCTTGAGGTGACAAAGCCCGTTTATGCCATCAGATATCCTGATGGAGTTGAAGTGGATATATCGTGTAAGAACTCAGATGGAATTGACATTGTAAGAATAAAAGAAGTAGTACATTTCAGTGCATCCAGTTCCAAAGTATTAAAATACGGTGAGTGCAGACAAATTTTAATTACATATTAGTATAGGCCTTTCACGTCCAATCAGGACCGGATTTATGTATTTGAGCGCTCTAGGCACTAATTATGTGGCGCCCTTCCCCCTCCCACAACCCCTTCACAACACAAACCACCCCCCTTGGTTATTGCACATAATGCACTGTATACCTTATAAACTGTACTATTTCATTAAAATTGGGAAACTCTGGAGGGATATTACGTATTTTGGGGGATACATCGCCCTTCGACCCCCGTCCCACGTAGGTTTGCACTGACTTTTTGAGAAAATTGCACGTTTAAGTACATAATATGTACTTAATCTCGGTCTCCAAATATAGAAATTCTCTCAATTAAATCTCAAATAGTAGATAATTTTATGCTCTTTCAAAGATCCACGGGCTTAATTTTTGTGGGATGGATGTTTATCCAGTTATTTGGCTAAAACCAAAAAATGAGCAAATTTATCGACGTTTTTCAAGATAGCAGAGTTAGCACAAGGAATTTTTAGTGATAAATTAGTTACAGACTATTCTTATGTACCCAGACAACATACTAAAAAATCAGAACTGCTATACATTATGCAAGCACACTCCCTTCTCATGTATAAAGTGACTTAACGATACCTAGTAGACCTTGAAACTTTGAATAATTACAATCAGAGCACTTTTTTAAAAAAATATTTTTATTTCACACAACATGTTTTGGCGAATTTGCCATTTTCATTTAAATTCTTTTTAAAATGGTACTGGTACTCTGATTGTAATTATTCAAAGTTTCAAAAATACAGTAGCCCTAAAAGAAAATAAGTACTAGTAGACCTTTATACTGTACGGTACTTAATCTTTGCCACGGATACTAGAATACACGGTATAGGGATCACGTGCAGGTTTTAGCCAAAAACCAGCTAGTTGTGACATTTCACGGACCCAAAAAAATGTAATTGCAGATTGTCAGCTTATGAACTTTAGTCTGCATTGGAACTGCTACTGACCATTCCATGGTAACAAATAATCAACTAGTTTTTGTGGGTTCGTGAAATGTCATAATCCTATCAATCTACTACGCATCAGGCAATACCCAAGGCGTTAGATTCACTAACCTTGTATAATAATAATAATAATACCAACTACGTATTCTATAGTCGGCGCAATCTAAGTTGACGAAAACCCCCTCCACCCGAGAAATAGCTACGTTGCCAGATTGTGTAAAATTGGAACATCTTCAAATTCGCGATTGAACCCCATATCTAGACGCAGAATTTTATCCTTGATATGCCAGTAGTATTAAAAAAGTTCCTGGGTAGAAGGATTCAAAGGAAATTTGATTCTTTTGAAAAAATTGAAAAATCGCGAAAATATTACTTTTTTTGTATATCACATCTCTCACAATCATGGGTTGTAGTAAAAATAAAGTTTTTTATATCAAAATGACAAGGAGAATTCGAGCTTTCTAATGGTTTCTGAATTTTCTATATCCGACCAATAATTATGTTTCAATTAATGAATATGTTTGTCAATGTCGAGTCAACTCCATCAGAAAACATGAAATTTTCGATGACCTAGAAACTTTTTTGTTTGAGAAGATAAGTGGGTGGTGAAAGCGAGAAAGTTGTTCAAAAACAATTGAAATTATTTTTTCAAATGTCGAAAATAGTCGGAAAATCGTAATTTGGCCTCTCAAGAGTTTCAAAGTAAGGAGAGCGGTATATGCATGAATCATTGTATGTTAAAGATTGGAGTTATTGAAGCTAATCGATTTGGAGATTCGAGCTGCGAACAGCTGGTTTATCATAAAAATAGTGAGTTTACAACACCGCGTGATTTCTCCGAAGCTACGCTGTCACTTTTAACATTCAGTTGAATGTGTTTGCGTTAGGAGAAGTTTCAATTTCACGCAAAATGACAATGTAGCTATTTCTTGGGTGGAGGGGGTTTTCGTCAACTTAGATTGCGCCGACTATAGTATCCGTGATCTATGCGCTATTACCATGTAATATATTGACTGTGCTGTTTATCATGTTGGAATTTGGGAATTGTTGCATTAAATGCAAGTTCGGAAGAATTTATTGCAGCAAGCTTTCCAATCAATAATATAATTTTCGCCATACTTGTATGTAATACCATTGACTATGGATATAAGTCAATATTATATCCATAGTCAATGGTAATACATAACTTTCCAAGCTCGATTTGCGTTTGGAAAATTGCCGTTTACAAGAGAATCAAAGATCAGCTGTTCTGAATGCGGGAATAATAATAATTTTGACGATTATTACAGCACTAGTCATCATCACAATGATAATTACAGCACTGAAAATCTAGCCCAGCTGTTCTTTTTGGAACTCTAACGTATAAATAAACAAGTTAAATGAGCCACCATGACAGTTCAGTGTGTGCGTTTGTGCTAGTGTTGTGTTGAGGTTATGTTGGCTTCAGTTAATGTTTTCAGTTGTTTGAGGTTTTAATAAATTCTTCTCAGTCTAGTATGGCGAAAAAATGTACATAATTCGTGTGGAAAAGTTTACAAACTCATAATTATTTTCCAAACTTGCGTACCGCTTGTTTGGAGAACATAATTATTCATTTGTGAAAACGCCTTTTCCACACTCATTATGTAATATACTAATAATAAATGAAACATAAATTTAATGTTAGATTTGAAATATGTGCTTTGGAATCTTATCAGTCTCGAAATTCATATGATTTTTCTGTGAAAATTCATGATTTTTGACAAGATTTTTTGAGATGTTGGGCACTGGGATGGGATCATATCAGGGATAGGATCCACATTAGCCTATATTATTATGAAAAGTTAATTTTCCAACAATAAGAACCAACATTTCTTTATTACCGCAGTATTCTTTTACACAGGCTTTCTTAATATTTCCATTAGATAGAATATTATTCAATCCATGGAAACCCAAATTTTCAACGAGAATTAAAAAAAAAGATGAATATTCATGTACACATTTCAATTGAAAATCAGATTCACTATTTTCTTTTACAGATGGAGATTTGAATATTGCAAAACCAGCAGCAAAGTCAACCAGGTAAGACAAAGCCTAGAAAGATAAAAAATTAGGTTTTACGAAGCCAGGCATACAATAAGACATATTAGTTATAAATCTGTAGTAATTTTGAAAATAGGATAATATTTCAACAATATTAAGAAGAATAACCCAGACTATTATTTTTGTAATAGAGAAGAAGAGTGGGCCAATCTTATTATACTATACCTACATAATTATAGTTTCACATAGACGGTACCATTGAATAAAAGTTCTCTTAAATCGATATAGTTAAAGTGAAGGATTGGATTTACGTCTAAGTTTAGATAAATTTGTGTTTTTTCGGGTTAATTCAATTTTTTTATCTGCAAATTATAAAATCTAAAATGTATCAAGCAGACACATAAGGGGAAACGTAGTGTTATCTCAATTCTTGTAACTAAAAATAAATAAGTAACTAAAAACAATTTAATGACTTATGTTGGGTGCCGGTACCTAAGAGGGGGTTCGAGGAGATTCTAAGGTATTCAAATAAAGTAGCTGGAATAAAATAACAATCTTGTCCCAATCCTGAACTTGTTCCAAAATATTAATCTCAGATTATAAGGTCATGTTATATTTTTGGATTTTGCATGTTATTTACTGCGAACTTGTTTGTGCTTTCCAGCTTTACTAAAATGGCGAAATCAATGCTATGTGGACTAATTCCAGGACTCAATAACAATCAGTGAAATTTTGCATAGGCCTAGCACATGGTGCAGTATTTTTCATTTGAAATCAGCTAGAGATCATAATGGAAATATAATTCATATGTTATTATTCAATGTTAATCTATTTCTGCTGTTATAACTGAAAAATTTCTGCTGTTATCTGAATTTTTAGATTAGTTGCTTTATCAATTATAGTTTATTTCTATTTATTCATAAACTAGGATTACTAGGTTGAACTAGATTATATATTTTCGCAGCACCTCAAACAATAATTGTTCAAAGTCTCATTTTTCTCTATTATTCCATTAATATTTTTTCATTTTTTCTCCAATGTCAAGTATATAGTATATGGCGTTCGATTACAAATGAATACAATAAGTACCCAGATACATAATTATTAAGCATGATATTACAATTGAACAATGATTCAAGTGAATAAGAACGAGTAGGCATACTTGACTAAGTAACAATCGCTTCAGAGTGAATAAACCTAGTAGGCTCTCCTCTAGTTTTTACTAGTTGAAATAGAGTGTTAACAATAGATTTAGCTCTCCAGCGCTTCATTTACACGAAATCTTCCCTAGTTCTTACCAAGCTGAGCTAGTCGTAGATGGATTGATAACCAAATGCAAAGAGCACAAGTCTACGTGGATATTTTCTCTTACCGAAGTTTTAATCCTATTTGAAAAAATAAAATTATTGATTTAATCAGGTTCTACCCATTGGAAAATTTGAATAAGAGACAGAAGAAACTTTATACCTACTTTTGAAAATATCTGTTGGTAGATATCTGGTAACTCTGTTCTAAAGTGAGACTATCAGTTAGAAATTAAAATAAATTTAAGATTAAATAATATTGTACATTTCAGATAGAATAAGTTTTGATCAGGCTTCAGCCACATGAATATTCAATAAAATAGAATAACTTTCGAGGATAACTGGAAACTCTTTTTTATAGTGAGACAATCAGTAAAAATTGAAAGAAATTTCAGATAACGAGTTACCAGTTTTATTTAATTTCATTTCTTCCAGCTAATCTATTTCTGTATAAAATTTATCAATAAATATATTTGAATATTAATAATAATAATAATAATTCTCTAACAATTAATCAGTCCCTATTTGATCAGAAAGACAGTTGGAATCAAAATCAGGCACAAGTTTACTTTTGGACACCGTTCTAGAATTTTGTTTTCTAGTCATCTAAATTCCTATGGAATCCAACCACCACATCGAATGAGTAGGCTGGACGACAAAGTAGAATTAAGGCCAACAAATCTATTTTTATACTTGGTTCGACCATTTCGTTATTTATCAAGCCCTGCCACTTGAATTTCAGGAGTGGGATGCCTATTCTTGCATCCCAGGATTATATCTTATACTAAGTATCTGCCTGCTAATGTCAAATAAAAGGAGTGGGTCTGAATGTAGAACATTTTGAAATGATCAAGTAATATATTTGATAACAATCATATTTTTACAAGCACTAACATAAAACTGTACAGAATATATAGTATTTTATGTTAAATATTCAAAGTCCACTGTCAGCCTTCTTGTAATATTCTTAATCTAATGCAGCACAACAGAATGGTGTGAATGTGAAAGTTTCACATAGATTTTAGTAAAAAGATTTCTGTACGATCGAGTATAAATAGTATGATGTGTGAAATTCAACTCATTTGATGTGAAATTTCAACAAATAGATATATTCTTAATCATTTTTATCAATTCATAGAATCTTTGAAAATGTGTATTAATGAAGTTCATGTATCATTTCCTGATTGTATCCTTGTTTCTTTAGAAATTATTATGTTTGTCTTATACTGTTGAGCCTAAATTGGCAGTTTCATTTAGACACATATTTCTAGATACTATTGTTTCAGAGATTTGAATATGAATAAGAACTTGTTTTTGAACCACTCTGTTGCATATCATCTTAAATTATTACAACTTGAACATGTACATTTGAAATCTTATTCCAACATAAATCTTGATATTCAAATGGAGCAATTCATTTACAGAATGCCAGTCTGATTCATTTCATAATTAAAGCTTCTAATACCTTGGAAAACAAATCAATCAAGTTTTATGATTGCCAACTCAATGCTTATACACTCATTTAAAATATATACTAACAGGTACAGTACTACAATTATCTAATAATTTATTATTGTTCTATCCTAGAGCACTTAATTGAAGCACTTATATAAAAGTTGCTCTTTTATTGAGAGATATTTGCTAGCAGTAATTAGAATTAGGTTTAGAGATAGATTTATTAAGGTATGAGGTGAGAAAGTTGGTTCAAAATTTTCTTGTGAATGGAGAGTTTGGAATGTAGTTTACTTGTAGCTGAATGAACATTTTTATTGTGGGATGAACACAAAATTAAAGTATTAATTCACAAATTCACACTCATTCATTTGAAATAATAAGCGTTGTAGCAATTCAATTGAATAAAAATACATTCAATTTCAATTCACTCAGGTGCAAAATCTTGCATACCAGGTAATGCAGAAATTCTTCTTATAAATAGTAAAAGGGTGCTTTCCGAAACTACGCCAGCGCCCAACGTACAATGAAACCTACATGTTCTCATTCACCGTGATAGTGGTATATAGCATCAATACCACTAGTGGTTTGTGGCACGCTCCAGAACTAACCAATTTCTGTAAGAAAGTATTCACTATGTGCAAGTGGGTGGAAGGAATTTTTCGGCGAACGAAGCGCCAGTGGAGGATTCTTTTTGCGAAAAAATGCGCATAACTGGTGGATTCAACATTAGAGGAATATGGCTGTAACAAATACAGTACAATGCCCTGGAGAATTTGTTGCGTTCCGGAGTGCAAAAATAAAACACGCAATGAAAATTTCAATTTTTACACTTTACTAGATGCAAAAAATAAATTTCGTCAACAAAGAGAATGGGTCTCTGTATTGAATAAATTATTGATGAGTGAGCCTTACTTATCAGTTCGTTTACATGCATAAAAAATTTGACGATCAAGTAGGTCACATAGTGTTCCATTCTGAACTGTAAGTTACATTAGATAATGTACATTAATAGTTTTTATTTTAGTTAATCTAATAAGCTGTTTCTATCAACGAAAAAACTCTATTTATCATTTTACCCCTACATTTGTTTTAGCCCTATTCCTCTAATGTTATATCTACCAATTATGCGCATTTTATTTCACAAGAATCCGCCAATGTCAATTCGATCGCCAAAAAATCCCTTCTACCCACGTCTTGCACACAGTGAATACAGTCTCTGTAGAAAAACTATTGGCTCTCTGAAACTTAGTGTTTTATTATTCTTTTTTTATGAATTGAATTGAAAAGTACCTAAACTACAAATTAAATGCTCTAAAAACGTTCAATCATTGGAAAATAGAATCAGCTCATTTCCAATATGGCGTAAAAACATAAGCATTGCAAATATATCGTATCAACGAACTTCCTTCCTGTATTAATTTTGGACTCTGTATCACTACTGTGTATTACAAATAGGGCTTTAAAAGTTTTCTTCCAAACTAATCACTGAAATAGATTAAGTAAAAGGCATTCAATGAAACAGTTCACTAGATAGAATGAGTCGGGATTACTATTATAGCAATAGCGATTAGCAATTTATATTTTTCCAAAACTTGTATTCATAAGTTCGATCAGCTAATCTTTCAAATTGACATTACAGTTAAGATTTCTGATAATAATCAGTTTAAATCTAAACTAACATTGTTACATACAATATGTATGCAAATTATACATACAGGGTTGATGAAAATTTTGGAAACAGCTTGATATTACTTATACAAAGGGTAATTTGACGATCGTTGACATCATACTACATTGATAGTTCTAATCAATTTTGAAATAAAAATTTTGGCCCGCAATCTTGGATCCAACTTAATTTTTTTCAAATGGAAAGGGTGTAATGTTATATAAGATTTCTGAGAGAAATTGAATGCCGGAAACATGAAGAAATCATGTACAATATGACCACCTCCTCATAAAAAAATGAATTCAGCATGGCGGATCAAAGACGGCAGACCAAATTTTCAATGTCAAAATTAACATTAATTAGAAAGTTCAATTTTTATACAATCCCCTATGACACCGACCGAAAAATCACCTTTATACAATATCAAACCGTTTCGAATTTTTTCATTATACTCTGTATAATAAAAAATTGTGGATTACAATGTCATATGGATAAGAAAAGGCATTACCAAAACTTCAAAGCAACACACATTATACACGAATAAATTATTATTTATAGCCCCGATTTGATCGATGATGAATGTGAGAGCTGGTATCATAATTATTATGATAATATACTATACATGGTAATGGTATTTGAATTATATACAGAACACTCACATTTCAACATTTCTATAATTATTAAGATGATCTGAAAAACTAGTCAGAATATTTCTGAAAAATATTGTATTATGCCTAGTACTACAATAACGTAGGGTATTGGTTATACAATAATTGCAAAATTCTCTGGAATGAAATATGAATTGACAAAAACATAGATATTCCATGATATTGAATAAAAAACAATAAATAAATCAATGAGAGAAATTGATTGTTGATTTTTTCGATAAATAATATTATTTAATGATTTTTGAAACGAATTTCCCGATAATATACCAGATAATATTCAGAAGCCTTTTACAGAAAATACTAGAATAGAAAAAGTAGATGAATAGCTAGGAAGGAAATTTAATGAACAAATACTACAAAAAATATATAGCTTGGCGAAAAAGCTATTCCATGACCTCTTGATTGTGCCTTTACCGATAAGACCACCAAGAACATCTGTATAATATGATTTATCATTTTGAAGAAGCCAAGTCAACTGAATACGGAGTTGAAAGTAATAATAGAATATTGAATTACTCAATTATTCAATAGCTATTGAATAGAAGCAATATCCAATTTCATTCCAACAATCATATATGCCATGAAATCATGGAAAGCTATCAATATAAATATAGTCTAGAAACTATTAGGACATGAATGAAAGAATTGGTTAGATATATAGACTTTCATGAAAAACTACAATTTTCTCATCCATAAGAACAGTGACACAACTCAAGTAACAGAACTGAAAGTAACACATAATTGATTCCCCACCCTGCCAGAATACCCTCCCCGCCTGAACAGACCATACAGCAGGCGAATAATCATCAACTAGAATAGAGGTAACGTGTGGTTAGCATATTGATCCTCTCAACCATAAGCCAGTTTACGTAACCAAGTGATGGCGCAGAACACTTCTGAATAACATCCAGTTGATCAAATGGAGTGTAATGCAACAACTTCTATTCTTCCAGAGACGGGAAACGACTGACTATTTTCATTAGCGACAGCCAATCTCCCAAAGGAGCTATATAAGATTTTAATAATGATATGAAATTGAATACCAATGGTTCTGATGATATTACTACTAGAAATACTGATAAGACACGTTAAACGAAAATCTCAGCCAAACAAATATGAACAAAAAAATCAATAAATTCTAAACAATTGTTTGATATGATACAAATAATGTAGGCTAGTGTGGCGTGATGATTCTCCAACTGATAAACTGAATGTACTTTTATTTGAAGAAAGACCTTGGTTTTGTGAACCAAAAATCAACCAGATTGCAAGCCATAATAAACAGATAAACCAATTAGTTTTTCATTTTATTTTTTGGCCATGACATTTGAAATATGCTGGAAGTAGAAAGAGATAGGTATGCTGAATAACTGTTTATAAAAGGAATGTGGAGATATAATAAGACAGTGAACATTCTTTTGTGACAAAATAGACTGATACAAATCCAAACGAACCAATAATATCGTGTGATCTTGCTGGCTAAGATGTGGTGTCAGTATTTTCAGGTTGCACCTGATCAGTTTTAGGGCCTCTGACATGACCTAACGACTGCTTTTTAGGCAGCCGGGACCGACGAAACACGAGAGTGGCGGACGAATTAATTCAGTATTTTGGCCTTATTATTTAAATCGACTTGAACAAAACCATGCTACAATAATACAAAAGGTATTTGTATCAGTAGAGATAAGTATGAGTCAATGATTGAGTATGCCACATTTGAGGCATTTATCCTAGTACCTATTAGAGACCTTTTATGCAATTAAAAGTTAAATTTTCCAGTTGTGACACTCTTATCATCAAGATCAGAACTAAAGATGTGTATTTTTTGCAATGGATGAGAAATATCATGATATTCTTTGCAGCTGAGTCACACGATTCAAAAATTGAAATACCCATCCATAGAAAAACGATTGTTTGTTTGTTTATGAGGGTGAAGCCCACATAAGCTCATGGGCTTGTGCGTGGGTAATGAAATGGATGATAGATGACGACTACTTTTTAGGTAGTCGGGACCGACGGCTTATCGTCTCCTCCGAAAGACGGGGTGGTCGTATCTATGTGATTGTGCTGTGGTCAAAAATTGTTCTCCGCTTGGGATTCGAACCAGGGTCCACCTGGTTATCAGACCGGCGCTTTATCACTCCTCCAACGAGCCACCCAAATAGGGTGATATGCAGAATGGCAATCATGGCCAAATAGGGCATATGATTGAATATCATAAGCAGATCTTGGATTATAATCATACTAAGTTCTTCAAAATGTGTCATTCAGCTTATGCATGACTCACCCAACAATATTGGTTTCAAGAGCATACATTATTATTATTATACTCCCATAAATCGAAAAAAATAATACTATCATATCTCTACATGTTTTGAAACACTTTTTACAGTGAGCAAGATGTAGAAGAGCAATCAATGGTTTACAAAAACTATATTTGAATTCATAATAATCAATACACTATTTCTTTTTTGATCAACTATCTGCATCATCTTATCATCTTAACACGAGTTCTCATTCAATATTGGAGAAACTGAGATTGAGTTCCAAGTTTCTCCTTGATTTTCCCTATTTCTTATACAATCAGACTCGCATTGGGATAAACATCGTTTATAGTTTTTTTTTTAAAGAAACTTATCATAATCCTAATAAGGCAAGTAACAATAACAACAAACAATTTCTGAAATCTAGCATGAAAATTGCCATTATGAAACGTATAATTTTAAAATTCAAGCTTTCTAGTTTCCAGACTACAAAGGAAATTTGCAATAATACTATTGGAATCCAGAATCAATCAGAAGTATGGATAGATTAAAATTCTGTTGTCCGAGATATTTTGGAATTTATCCAAAACAGGTTTAGCCTTATCTCTTGTTGAGTGTACAAGAATATTTCCAGTAGACTGGACAATTATTATGCTGTTTTAATTCATGGAAAGCGAAAAATATTGTCACGTGATGTGGTCGAGGCGATTTGAGCAAGATTTGGTGAATGGAATGTAGTAGAAGTATATTCTTGGCTTGAACAAGATAAGCTCGATATTTTATTTAGAAGTGGGAGAGACGGAAAGAGAGAGAGGCTCGATTGTCTAAGACTTACGTGACTAGATGTAGCAATAGTCTCATTGGTTTGGTGTGGAATGAATGCCTTATAGCGGCAGGTGCTGCAGGGCCTCGGACAAGCCCTGCTCGACAAGTCACAACTGGTCGTCGTCCAGAATGTTCTTCACTTGACGCACCAGCGGGAAGTCGTTGTTGCCGCATGACGCCCTGAAGTCATCCACATTCAGTGACCATACCATCACGCCTCCGAATCCCTTGCTCTTTATATAATCAGCCTACAACAATCATTTCAGTTACATTCACATATGAATAATAAGAATACTAAAAAATTACAATAGATGAAGAAAATCAGTAGCTTTCAAGATAAGTCACACCAAGCTGACACATACCTAAATAGCAAGTGTAAAAAACGCGATAGCTGAGTAACAGTTACTTCTAAAAGCCACTTCCTTCATAACACACAGGTTTATTCTGTCCAAGCGAGGAAGAAATTCTAGCAAAATGGGAAAATGACTCCAGCCCGATAAATATTGATTAAGAAAATTATGAATTTACTCTCAAATTATAGATTAGAATGTTTTATACAATTTTAGACAAAATATATAATTTTTGAACTAATATTGACCGAGTTGGAGTCAGTTTCCCATCTTGACAGGATGTCTTCTTGGACAGACTATACTACTCTGCAGGTCATTTTCAGGTTTAATAGACAGACTGAGAGTCAGACGATAGCTGTATGCTTTCAATGTTAAAGGTCTGGTTTTGGTCTTGGTTTCACCATTACACTACCTACTGCAAAGTTTTCAATCTTCAAAGACCACCGGCGTTTTAGGGGATATTGTGATTAGAATGTTTGTCTTATAACTGTATTGTGATTATTACTGAAGAATTGATTCAGTATTCAGTTTGATGTTTCTAGCAAGAAGTAACACTCAGTAACCAGACCTTCTCCAAAATATAATATTGATACTGTATCATGATTGAACAAGATAATTGAAAAATAAGTATGATGAACTGAAACATTGGAAAACCATTATGAAAAATTATGCCAACAACCCGTTTACGAATACAACTAAACTATACTGACTGCATGAATAGAAAATTATATTTCCTGACGGAAACGTCTCAATACATGGATCATCAAAAAACCTGATTCGAAAGTTCTCTATTTTTTCATGAAACATATATTGTTTTTCATGAAGAAAGTCTATGAGAAATTGGATAAGTCGAATTCATATTTTGAAAATATATCAGTATTTCTGTCAGAAGAGTGACAAATTGTGTGGATCCAATTGGATGGAAACACTCTATTCATTAACTAGACAACTGATTGATGAACAAAATTACCTTATATCCCAAACTCTGCTCATTGTCATACGAAATCCATTCTTTACCGTTGTAAGTATAAGGCACCTTGAACTCTGAGTCAAACACGAACCTGCTATTTTCTCTTTTTAGAAATCTACAAATATCTGGATACACAACGAATCCTTCCAATCCTTCACTTCCAATTCCAGTCGCTGGCGCATCCCAACCGGTATTATGCTCATTCAATAACCTAGAATCGAGAGAAAAAACTAATATTTACAAAAATAATTCTATGCATTCAGAAGGATGGGAAAAATATCAAAAATCAAGTAAAATTGGAATACATTATCAATAGATCAATAGTTGAAAATTGTAGTTCAAACGTGAAATACAAAAGTAGTTCTAAAAATGTGCTTTCCGAAACGCGCCGCGCACAGGCGTACAAAACCTTTGCTGTAATATAGTTTACAGTTACTCCGTGGTAGTGTTGCTATCTAGTGGCACGAATAAAAAACACACAGTTCCCACCAAGAAGTATAGTAGCTGAAATCTTTGTACGCTATGCGCGACGTAGTTTCGGAGAGCACACATTTCTGTGGGTTGTTATTCAAACTTTCAAGGATTCTCTCAAACTCAAAGTAGCCCATAATATTCATCCAATAAACAAGCAAGATTGAGTTTGAACCGACACATACTCAATTAAAAAAATTGAAATAATAATAATAATAGTTCAAATAATGGTGGCAACAGAGTTTTACGATGTTATAATTTTACATTCACAGATAATATAATAAGAAAAAGTAGTCAACAAAACAAAATAGTAATACTACTGAATAATGTGCACTAGTAACAAATTCAATTGGATGAAAATAAACTGAATGAATTTTCTGTTTACTCGAAAAAATATTACTGAGCATGGTAACTCGAAATTCAATTGCTATAATTATTTTCAACTGTAACTTTAATTATTGTTTTCTTTAATAGCCTAAGTGTTTTTATCGAGTATTTGTCAGTTGAATTTCAATTCTACTTTTCTGCAAGGCGAATTTTCATCAACAAATAAAATGAAATTTAGAACTCGTTTGATGAGTGAACTCACGTGAAAGAATGTCCATAAGTGGGGACTCCCACAACCAACTTCTCCAACGGCATGCCTTTACTTAGCCAGTAATGGGCTGACCAATTAGTGTTCAAAGTTGTGAATATTCCTTGCTCGAAGGATGCCTGGTAGAGGGGCGCATTAGGACCAGTCAGTGGAAGGTACGATGTGAAGTAATGGAAATCGTACGCCATCAAATTCACAAAATCAACGTACCTATAAAGAAAACAGAATGATATTCGACATTTTTTATATTCTACTTGGTAGAGTTTCCTTCCCTGACATCTAACAGACAAACAATACAAATATACAGCTAACGAATAAGTAGGTAATATTATTTTCAATCTGCTCACAACTATTGAATGACCTAGGAACCTAGGAGGTCTAATGATTTGCGATTTTCGAATAGGTCGTTCCTTACTGGCGAAAATATGTATTAATTTGGGTTTAAAATTTTCTACTATTTGACAAAGAATTGAACATCCATTTATTCTAATTATGATTAAGTCTAATACTACATCCAACATTATGTAGTATGTGTATGTCTTTCTTCACTCATAAGATTTCTCAAAAGAAAAACTTTATGTAGATTACAAAATATATCGGCTTAAATCCTATATTATGAAGATAATAAATGAGACTGATTAAATTATTCGCTTGAATTAATTATAGACTATGAAAATTATTAAAATTTAGGATTTGATAGGTCAAAGGTAATATAAATGGTGCTGTGATGACATAAGAAGGCGGAGTTTGGACACATAAATGCCCTTTCTTGAAAAGGGATGCTTAATAACATCCCTCTCCCATCAACACTCAAAAGATGGAGACTAATTGCAATCTATATTTGTTTCTACAGATCAAGTTCAATCCATATAAGTATTTCATTCTGGAGATGATAAAAAGGAAAATTACAAGTAAAGTTAGTTGATGTTTATCGGTTTATACAGTTTTAGGATTATAGCGTTATTCATCAATCCTAAACAAGCCTGTAAATCCAATTACATTTCAAACAAGCATGATACTGGTGAATGCTAGCAACTAGAGAGGTTCTTCTTCATAAGTCTCTGAGAAGAAGTAGTTTTAGGCTTAATGAAATAAATCAAATCCAAATCGATGAAATGTACGCGTCAGCAAGCATGTGCTCCTCTACTTTACTTCTACAGAAATACAGAGTGACTTACGGGCTTACGGGGAAACTGACGCAACTTTCTAAACGTATTTGGTAGGTCGATGGTGGACAGCTTACTCTTATGAACTATCAATTTCATTTTATTTGAGTCAATTACAGTAGAGCCTGCAGTTAAACGTCACCTCCGTGACCAGGACAAATAGACGGATAACAGAAATAACATTATTTTAAAAGATAAATTAGCAAAACTGAACTAAGTTTCATTGAATCATACAAATGATTTTCTTGAGGAAAAAATAAATGAATCAAGCACAGTGCAATACAGTTATGCAATACTGTACTTTGATATTTCGGAAGCAGCGCTGTTTTTTTATTCAGTCACAGTGTTTGTATCTCAGAAGAAGTTATAATTCTACACAATCTGACAACGCTGCTACTTCGTACTTTGAGGGCTCAATCGCAAAGTTATGTTATATTAATTAAACAGAAGAGAATTGAAAGTTAAAAGGAATTACTTTGCCATTTTCTGTACATCATAGGCTGCATCGACTATTGTTTGGGGAGCAGCCACTGCCACACTGATTATCTTTCTTTCGCCTTCGATGGATTTGGTGGCAGCGCGCAGCTCTCTCAGCAAAGAGGTGAAATCATTGAGCTGCTTCACATCGGAGCCCGGCCACACCGGAAACTCCCAGTCGATATCAATTCCGTCAAAGTTGTAAATTTTTAGGAAGTGCACAACACTTGAGATAAACCTACAAAAATGAATGAGACATCAATGAGTGAACAAAATTGCAGATGCAATTTATTTGAACAGCAAACAAAAACAAGGGTTTACTATTAAGTGAACAATATTTGATTCAGTTGATACACTATTAGAGCAATTGATTGAAATGGGAAAAACCAAAATTTCTAATAAACTTCACAAGCTTTCTCAGTTGATAACGTACTCTAGAAAAAGTATAGATAGCATAGCTCTAGATAGTATAGAATTATAATAGTTATAATTTTATAATATGAAATTAACTCTCTAAATATCAGTTAAACATCAAAGGGATCACGGTAGGACATTCAACAGCAGTAACTAAGTATCATTCTATTAAGAAAAAATTAGTCTCTTAGAATCCTGAGAATACGATAATTGTAAATTTAAGGCTACTACAGTTCTGGGGTTTTTTAGTGCAGTGTTGCAACATTGCTGAGCATTCCCATTGGATAATTCTCGAATCTAGCCGGGGTAGCTCCTAGTTGAAAAGCACCATTTATAATGATTAATCAGTAATAATATTATGATACATGATGAATACAACTATAAATTATCCATCTATTAATTTATGGATTGAAGTGGACACATTTATTCGAGAAATAAAAAGTACTAGTTTGATGTGATAAAAGTTCAGCACGCACTCAAATAAATTAGAAATGATTTTGCCTCAATGGAAACTATAGAATTGTATATTCTATAAGACTAGCGACTAGTTGCACTGAAGTCAGGAAAATGTAGAGAACGTGAAATGATGTAATCTTATTTATTTGAATAAATTGATTTGAATTTCATCATGTGGAGAACAATTTATTTTATGCTAATCATTCACTTTGAATATATCATCCAGTCATCCTAATATGTCACCAATTACACTAGAAATCTTCTTACACTTACAGAGGAATCAAATTTAATTTGTTCTTATGCAATCAGCCCTTAACATAGCAAAATGTTTTATCGGTTATATTTATTTACCAACTAATAAAAAATATTATACGTGAAGGCAATCACATATCTTTTTTCAAATGAATGGTTCAAGAGATGAACTCTATAATCATGTAAGGCATACTTCGTTTCAATTCTTGTTGTATCTGTTGAATACCGTATTTAGAGAAATGAAGCCATATATTTGTTATACAGAGCAAATCTGGATTTGATCAGAAGAATTATGAACACATAATAGGTAATGGATTGAAACAAAAATAAATGGAGAGAAATTTAATCAGTACCGGTAACAAAAGAAATGAATACTTACTTGATTCTCGACTGCTTTGTTTCAACAACTGAAGCTAGCTCACCATTGTTTGAGAAACATTGAACGGATATCATTACTTTAAGAGTAGGGTTTTGCTTTTTCATATCAACAATTTGGTGATAAATCTGGAAATAATACGGAACACAAATAAGTTCAGCAAAATATTGAATGAGAAGAATTCTATTGTGAGCAACATTTATTGAATTATTCATTTAGCTATTGCTATGACCAAAATTATAATCTTCATCCATCACAAAATTCTTCATGCACTTATCAGATGATTGGAGACTGGTATCATTGGGCAATATTTATGATAATGCTCAAACACTATCACGTTAACTAATGCCGTTCCGGAAAAAACAGTTCACTTTTATACTTTTAATTCCACTTTAATGTGAAAGTTATATAACATTGATATTGACTCTGTAAATACAATTGCCATGAGAATTAGATGTAGATGAATGGAATATTTCCTATTGTTTTGATTTCCCTTTATTGGGAAAGTTCTACAACATCAATATTAACTCTGTAATCTTTTCTGAAAATACAGTTGCCATGAGAAGTAGATGTAGATGAATGGAATATCTCCTAATGTTTGGCATGAGAAGCATTGAATTATTGAATGAAGATACTGTACAATCAGACTGATTGACACTTTCTGTTGTCGGCTATATCTTAGCACTGTAGTGAGCAATACATCATTTAACTTTTCTAACTTCTCGTAGATATCATGCATATAATCAAAGTATTATTTAAATAATTTTGTATTTATCAGTTTAAGTAAATGGTATAGTCTGCCCAAGCAGAGTAGACATTTTGGCAAGACAGGAAAATGACTTCAGCTCGGTCAATATTGGTTCAAAAATTATAAAAATTTGATCTCGAATAGTAGAAAAGATTCTTATTCACAATTTGAGACATAATTTATAATTTTTAACCAATATTGACCGAGCTGGAGTCATTTTCCCATCTTGCCAGAATGTCTACTTTGCTTGGACAGACTGTATTCAATAGCAAAATGAACTGAGCCAAACCTCGATATCAGACGCATGGGTTGGTTGTATTGTTTTGTTATCAGCACTTGCAAAAGCAATGAGAATGTGAGTGCATAGAAGAGGGTCTACAAGGTCGGGCCACAGCTGATCAGTCATCGATTCATTGTCCGGTAAAGAATAGTAACAAACTAGTTTCATAGGTGCTGCCTCTTGAATTGTATTGTCATTATCTATTTCTTTGTCTACAGCAAAAGTTTTGCCATTGATTACGAAATTTTCCGCACTTGAATTAATACTGTGATAAGCAGCCGTTGCATACATCTCTCCTCTCAGTCTCGACATTTCTACGTGACCTGGAAATAATGAATAAGATCGAATAAATTTATTGTGGGGAAAAATTGAACTAAAGCACCATAGTTCATGTAACCCTAAGGCCGATATTACACCATAATAGTTCTATGATCATAGTTGATCATATAGAAGGAGATGAAAATGATATATTCGTATTTTCATCTCTT
Organism: Sogatella furcifera; assembly: GCA_017141385.1. Lineage (NCBI taxonomy): Eukaryota > Metazoa > Arthropoda > Insecta > Hemiptera > Delphacidae > Sogatella > Sogatella furcifera. The sequence goes on from CM029548.1 coordinate 19,237,271, forward strand.
TCCATATGATCAACTATGATCATAGAGCTATTATTGTGTAATACCGGCCTTAGAATGCGGCACAGAGTATCATTTATATGCAATAATTTATTTTATTGTGTGAATAGGTGTACAGTGCTTCCGTGTTCATGTTCAAAATTATTCTCAGCAATACTAACAAAACGAAATGTATTCTATCTTTTGCTTTTCTTCTCACAGAATTGACAGTATAATTGACAGCACTCTAGTTCAAAGCTGCATTCGGAGGATTGAATGGACTCTAGAAATATCATCATTCATTAGGCACGAAATTTATGCACAGTCTCATTCAAGTGATAGACAGCAAAGGTTTCAGAATTTTAAATGTAATCTTGAACACATTATTCTTCATCCATGATCCATTAGGCACAAAAATTACAAGGGCACGAATAATCAGAATGGCAGCGATAAAAATGGAATTCTATCGATGAATGAGGATGAAACTGGAAGGGTTAAAAGACAGGAATTTATCCATTGAGAAATAGAATCATCTTTCCAAATATTTGTAGATATAAAATGACCTATAAGTTACAACATAAGTTTGAAGCGACTTAGGAAGTAAGAGACATCAAGAGACAAGATTGATTTAAAAATCTCATCAGATTATAATCTATTTTCTATTTATAACAATTGTTGAGAGATGCCTACGACTAGGGCATTATAATCACTTGGTTCATGCAGCATAGGTCGTGTTCAAACAGCTGTTGGATTGGCTACCGGTAGGCCTACTTATAAATTTCAAATAATACGGTATTTATAAAAGACTTGCAATCACCCAAAATAACTCCAATTCATTGATTTAGACATATAGATGACTGATCCAAATAGTCAGGTTAAGTGAGAATTTCTGTTTTCACTAAGGGAATCCATGCTATGCAAAAAATATATTTCCGGAATAAATTATAAATTTTGTAGAGATGTTAATAGGCTAAGCTCAGGGAAATAAACTTTCTTTCTCAGTTTAAACTTTTCTAGAATTTAGAAATTCAGTTTTGAATTTTGAAGCGAAAATTACGTTCGAGTTTAAAATATTTATTTCCGGATCAGCTTAGAGGTTGTAAATACATTCATGTGCATTGCTTTAAAATGAGGGGTTTGCTCATACCACCTCTTCTAACTATAGAATATTACTAAATCTGAGTTGCGCTATCAATGCTATGGTAGCATAAAAATCTTAGAGAAGTTTTAAAAATAATGAATAAAAGTAAACCTTACTGCAAACTCATAATAATTTTAGTAACTTATTTACTTATAGAAATTTATGTCTTACCTGTCATAACTTTGTCTGGTCCAGTCATGATAAAATCCAATGCTCCTATATTCTCCTTGCCAGAAAGCATCCTATCTATTGTAACATACAGTGAAATGATCGAGACACATGTTACCAATATCAATAGCCCCCCTGCCGACCACACGTAACTCTTCTTGAGGACCGGTCTGAAAAATCAAAGAGAAACATGTTCATCCTCACTCTCATTATATAATATAACGGTATTACTTAGTCCAACTTATTTACTTTCAAAAAAATTAACACTTTTGTCAGAGATGTTGTTGAACTTATCCATAATTTAGGTAAGAGAAAACAAAAGTTTTCAGATCCACAAAGTTCATTTAAAATACCATACTTAAGTTTCAATGCTCAGGGCATCATCAGAAGTGGAGAGTCTCTTACCTGAATTATTCATTATTTATAAAGTAAAAAAATGCCTTGCATAAAACATGTTCAATGAAGAAATGAGTGATTGCGTTTGCTGGTATTAACTGATACAATTTCTGTAAGTTTCAAGAAAAAATTCCTCATAGTTCTTCTAGTTGAAAAGTGAAGTCATGCAATGGGCTACATGATTATTAATTAAGTTATGCTGAAATTGAAGTAGGCTTCCAAGTGACATTGAAATAATCGAATTACTTTTGGTTTTAAGCAATTTAAATGACTCTATCATTCCATTAATAATAAACGAGTTGAGCTTCCAAAATTACACAGGAAAAACTATCTCGAATGAGAATAATATTCAAGTAGTTTTTCAAATTCAAATTTCAGTTATTGTTTACAAATCGATAGTGCCATTGTGCGTTCTGTGTTTACCGATCACATTTCAGATTCGAGCAATCTTGATCAACTTGCACAATCTAGCAGGTGGAGATTTAATTAGAAACGTAAGAGGGTTTCAAGACGTAATAATAATATGTAGGCTAAATGGATTATAAAGTAAGAAGAAACTTGAGTGCTTCACTCACAAGGCTACAAGCTGTTTATAGGTTAGTCTAAGTAGAGATTTACCTCGAATAATAATCCTCCAACAACTCATACTTGATTTGAGCATTTGGTCTTTGAATAGACATTTCTCAACTCAACTGTTTTATGGAACCATAGAAATAATCAATTAGATTTCTCCAAGAATTTTGTACTAACTTTAGTTACAGCAAACATTACTCCAACGTTCAATACTAGACTGAACAGACGACAGACTGAATTCAATAACATATGATTCCACAACGGTGCTGCCAACCTACATCACAAGTATTGTACTAATTCAGAAATTTTTGATGGATGAATAGTATTTTTACAAGCAGTATTCTATAAATTCCTCATTAAATTGTTTATTCATTGCGTCTTGGAATTATCTTTTTTCATGACAAGCTCAACTGACAATTGAGGAGTTTGCGTTTTTACCGTTTCATGGAATAGCCCATTCTACACGGGCGTAGCAAACTCGGCGTTAACGTCGCGTTAACGCGTCAAAATTTTTTGCAAACTACACGGGGCGTAGCAAACGCGTGAAGAGAAAATCAAAATGGCTGATGAACCTAACCTAGAAAAAGTGATACAAAACCCAGCTGATCAACGCGCGCTCAACGGAACACATTTAGTCGGTTAGTAGTATTCTGGTAGACCTTTCTCCTGTACGACCTACATAAAAAATGGGTGGCCACCAATAGCCTAGACAAAAGATAGCAAAGACACGGATTAGCATGTTCATCGACCATGCTTCAAATAGGAAAATAACCTACAAAATTTCTTATTGTTTATTATTATTACCTTACCGTAGGCTACCTTTGGAATGATGAAATACGTTAGCTTCTATCAATGTAATATCCTAATAGTTGATAATATTAGTTATAGTTGAAAATTAGATGATCAATTGAAATGTAAAGAAAATGATTTGTTATCAATTCAATGATAGAATGAAAGGATGATTTTTCCAGATTCAAGCTCTTCTATTATAGGTGAGTTAGTTACTGTACACAATGTATTTATGTTTTCTATCCTAGTGTTTTAATAACAAGAATTCATGTGATGAAGTAGTGAAGAAGAAGGAATATAATACAAATTTGGCTCTAATTTTATAAAAGAAACCAAATTTTTTGGCTTTGTAATTCATTACTTAATAGTTCAGAACATATTGTCTGACGAGCAATCTTAGTGAATGTCTGTGTTATCTTAGTTATTGAAGGTTGTCGTTGATTAAATTGATGGAAAATTCATATCTTTATCGAAGATACAGTGTCAGGTGAGATGTTGTGATTTTGTACTTGATAAGAAGCACAAGAGTACCTACACTGATGATGATGTGAGAACATCAAAACAATTGTATGTCTTCATTAACTTATATGTTTTTGTGGTAGGTACTGACAATCTGGTGCTTCTTGATTAATTATTAATAAATTATTAATCCTTCAGCTCTATTTGTCTTCAACAAAAACGTAGGCCAAGTTGAATGATTTGTAAAAAGTCTAAATAACTTTCGGAATGAAGTTGAATTAGGCTACTCGTTATGAGAATAACTTATGGCATTATCAATGCCATATTATAGTCTGTCCAAGCAAAGAAGCCTTTCTGGCAAGATGGGAAATTTACTCCATCTCGGTCAATATAGATTGAAAAATAAATTTGGTCTTAAATTGTAGGAACGATTTGCTCTGGGCAGAGCCGGTCTGGGGATTTGGGGGCCCCTGGCGATTGATCAACGGGGCCCCACATCGGGGGGGGGGGGGTATGTCTGGGGTATGTCTCTCACTTTCATTTAACAGGAATATAATTTATTGTTCTGGACTTTGGTTGAGTTTTGTGGTACTTTGGTACTCTTTATTTATTTTTATTTTATTATTTTTACTGTATCTCCCAGAAAATTTACTTATAATTGTCTAGAAATATTTTTCTCATTGGTAACTCAAGGAGTGCATTTTGTACCGAAAAATGATCAATACCTGTAGTGTAATGGATACCCAGATTATACCCACCCCCGGAAAATTTTCACATAATTTTATTATGCCCAAAAAGAGCGTTGAATGGTTTCTTGATGAAGACTATTGATAGATATGTCTTGTAGTTCCCTAATTTTTCTCATTCCACACTCAAATTCAAATTGGAATAAATTTCCCACTAGATGAATCATCAACAAACATGACAATTGGCCTAAACAGGAAGAATAGATCAGGGTGATTGGATTGATAATAATCTAATTTCCTTGGAATATATGAATAAATTTCTGAGGATCATGGGTCAGGCTCAATTTAATAATTACTCTGATAGAGAGAAAATTTGGGTTACAAACCCAGGATTTTTTACATTGGCCTAAGTCCAAAGACAATTGAAGGCTCCTGGAAATATTCTTTTAACGGCCCTCACTAATGGCAGTTCAAAGTCAGTTGTAACAACATCCACCTGCCAAGTAATCAGCTCTTCTCTCACGAAACGCAATACCTTCATGTAGCTTTCCAGATTTTTCGACTTCATAAAAAAGAAAGCTACTGGAAATGCCTGAAGAAAAAATTTACAATGTTAGTTTTTTTTATAAACAAATATAAGAATTTATTCACTAATCACACTACTCCCTACAACATACGTGCAGAGAATACAAACAGATACAACATAAATCTCATTAAGCTCACCATTTGTGAACATCAACTCCTTCAATCAACTCCATCAATTACTCAATCAACAAGATACCTGAAGACTTTGTAAGAACAAAAATAAGTGGAAAACTACACAAATCTATTCAAGCATGGATAGATAGAAATATTTTCTTCAAACTCATCATCTAGTAATTTATCATTTAAGTTTATTATAAGTTATGTAATCAAATCTATAGTTTCAAATTGAATTGTTTTGATGATTCAAATAAAAAAGTTACAATGCTCTGTTTGAAATTTACAAGTTTGTAAGTTGTTTCCTTTGAAATAAAAATAGAATAGTAGTAATAATGATCATGATCTTCAGTTCAGTGTTTCAATCAATCGTAATTGCCAAGTTGATTACTCAAATGATTCAGCTTTACAGCTATTCTTGATTATCTACTTGCTCATTATCTCTCCAAAATTTATTCATGAATTCGGACTATTTTTCATTGTACTTTGTGACAACCTTTACTACTCTATTTATACTGTGCTAACTGCCAACTCTCAAGTTTTCTTTTTGGCACTGCCAAAATATTTATATAAAAATTGTGTTACTTAAATTCAATTTTATGGTTATGAGCTATGTTTTTGACTTTGTATTTTGCATTATTTGTATTTAAATATTATGCTATTTTCAATTGCTTATACAACTTCTTATTGTATTAGAAGTTGTAGTTTTGGCAAAATAAAATTTCAATTTCAATTTCTCTTCAAAGCAAAATTTTATTGAATTCCATATTGTCGCCTCAGTGCAACAGTAGGATATCTGTAAAAATCTCAATTTTTTTTTTATTTCACTTTTTTGTACAGCTGTTTGTGGCCTTTCTGACTGTAACAGTAAGATATGTCTACCTCTTATACAAGCCCAGATAACACAATTATCCTAGTGTAGCATTTTGTATAAATTGAGTTCTCTGTTAGGGCAAGAGTAGGATAAGTTACATATCCTGGTGTTGCACTGAATATTGTAGCTGTCTCATTAGAGATACACCAGGTCATAAGCACATAACCTACTGTTGCACTCCATAATCTTCTCATTGTAACGTAGACTAGTGTTAGGTTATGTTGTTCCTGCCACATTTTGTGTTTTTAGCAGCTATAAGAAAGTGAGGTTAGCGACATTCACTGTGGTCTGTTCACAGTATTTAAGTGTGGAAATGAGTGCCAATGAGAGGAAGTTCTATGAATCAAGAGGACAGAAGATATTAGATCAAATAAATGACAATAATCAAGGTGAGTTACAGATTTTTCATACTACAGTAGTACCATAGCTAACTGATCGTTTTTACTTGTTTCAAGAAGCTCTGTTTGATATAACTTAGCCTAACTTATGGCTAGCATAGCCTATTATAGAGTGCTTGCTATGCAACATAATTATGTATTCATTCAATTACAAGAACATGAATACAATAGATGGCATCAAACACATCAATATTAGGCTACTTTGTCAATGATATTTGAAATTTCTTGAATATTTTGAGCTGAAAGTGATCTCAACTGAAGGCTGTGATCTTCTAATGATCAAAATAAACTACGTATGTTGTGAAGCTTAGAATTTGATACAGTTTATTACAAGACATATTTTGTTTTTGTTGCAGATCGAAATGATAGGCCTAATCTTCAGAATTCCATGATATCAGCTGTTCCCCATGATGCACTCCAGTCAGATCCAGGCATGGAAGGCGACTTCATAGAGCTTCAAACTGTTCATCCAGATGCTGTTCTATGTGCTTCACAGAATTTTCTACAGGATACTTTTGATGACAATAGTGAGAATGGCCCTGGTTTCATTCCAAATACAATACTGATAATTATTCAAAAGTGAGTGGAGTTTGTCCAGATGCTGATCTATGTGTTGCTTATTGGGTGACTTGTTGGAGTAAGTGATAACGCGATTGTCTGATAAGCAAGAGGACTTGGGTTTGATCCTTGACCAGGGAGCAATTTTTGACCACAGCACAATCACATAGATACGGCCACCCCATCTTTCAAAGAAAACGTAAAGCTGTTGGTCTCGACTGCCTAAAAACCAGTTGTCATCACCAGGGTAACTGGTATGTTTATTACCCATTATCAGAGATTGATAATGGTGTAACAACCAAAACCGGTATCTCGATTTTCAATAAATCTGTGGTTTGACAACATCGTGTCTTTTCATTTAACATAATGGACTACCTATGTTGTGAAGCTTACAGTTTAATACAGTGTATAAACAAGACATTTGTTTTTGTTGCAGATCAAAATGATAATCTTCAGAGTTCCATGATACCAGCTGTTCCCCATGATGCACTCCAGTCAGATGCAGGCATGGAAGGCGACTTCATAGAGCTTCAAACTGTTCATCCAGATGCTGTTCTATGTGCTTCACAGAATTATATACAAAATACTTTTGATGACATTAGTAAATATGGCCCTGATTTCATTCCAAATACTGAGAATTATTCAGAAGTGATTGGAGTTTGTCCAAATTCTGTTCTATGTGCTTCACCAGACTTTCTACAAGATACTTTCAATGACAATAGTAAAGGTGGCCCTGATTTCATCCCAAATACTGATAATGATTCATATGTGAGGGGAGTTTGTTCAGATGCTGTTCTATGTGCTTCACCGGATTTTCTACAGGATACTTCCAATGAAAATAGTAAAGATGGCCCTGATTTCGATTCAAATAATAATAATGATTCAGAAGTGAATGGAGTTTGTTCAGATGCTGTTCTATGTGCTTCACAGAATTTTGTACAGGATACTTTGAGTGACAACAGTGATGATGACCCTGATTTCATTCCAAACACTGATAATGATTCAGAAGTAAGTGATGTTGATGAATTCATGAAAATTAATGATAAGGTGCAAGATCAAGATGCAGATCATCAATTTGCTATTGCTTCTACTGCTACCAGTGTTACAGAAAAAGTTGGTTCTAGGAAAAGGCTACGTAATGATGAGGAATGGTTGCGTAATAAAAAAAGGAAAATTATTAATTCTGGAAAAGAATACACTTCAAGGCTGGGGAAGATACATCATGCAAAGTGTTTGAAATTGGCTTGTAATCCAGAAAAATGTATTTTTAAATGTACAAAGAATATTTCAACTCCAAATCATGAAGATCTATTTTTGAAATTCTATTCACTAGAGGACAAGAACCTTCAATGAGAGTTCATTGCAAGATGCATCCAATCAGAAGAGAAAAAAACAGATAAAATTTACAAAAAAAGAAATCCAAACTGTGCATACTTCTTTGAAGTAGAAAACAAAAAAGTTAGAGTATGCAAATTTTTTTTCAAATCGACTCTGGATATTTCAAACTGCACAATAACAACAGTTCTGAAGAAAAAAGATAACTTGGGTTTCATAGAAGAAGAAAAAAGAGGAAAGCATAAAAACCATCCCAACAAAATAAAAAATGCTGAAATACAAGAAGTCATTGATCACATGAATAGCTTCCCAAGAGTTGAGTCGCACTACTGTCGTTCAGGTAGTAAAAGAGAGTATTTGGATGGATCATTGAATATTAGCATGATGTACAGACTTTACATTGAAAAGTGTCGTGAAAATGGAAAGCAGTTTGTGAAGCAGCATTTTTATCAAGACATTTTTAATACAAAGTTCAATATTTATCATTCTTCAGACCAAAAAAGATCAATGTTCAATTTGTGAATCCTACAAAAATTCAAGTGAAGAAGAAAAAAATGTGAAATTAGCTTCACAAGAGAAGCATAAACAGGAGTACGAATGGGCTCGTCAAGAAAAATCCAGGGACAAAACTGTTGCTTTATCAAATGACAAAGATATTTTATTGTGCTCTTTTGACCTCCAGGCTGTAATGCCATTGCCTTATGCAAATGCATCAACATTTTATTACAAGAGTAAATTGAATGTATACAATTTCACAGTTTATAATATCCCAGATAGAAAAGGATTCTGCTACATGTGGCATGAAGGTGAGGCAAAGAGAGGAGCTTGTGAAATTGCCACATGTATTTATAATTTCCTGCAAAATCATGGGGAAGGGAAGCATGTTATATTCTACAGTGATAATTGTGCTGCTCAAAATAAAAACAAGTTCTTAGTATCTATGTACTTGTATGTTGTGGAAAATTTGAATGTCCAAAAAATTAGTCACAAATTTTTGATTGTTGGACACACAGAAAATGAAGGCAACTCCATGCACTCAACTATTGAAAAGGAGAGGAATCGTGTACTAAGGAGCAACCCAATTTATGTACCATCTGAATTGTACTCCATTGCAAAGGCTGCCAAGAAAACGGGAAGTGCTTACATTGTAAGGGAGATGTCAACAGAAGATTTCATTGATTGGAAAAAAGTAAATGAATTGACCGGAAAAAAATTCAACATCAATGAAAAAAACCAACGTGTACAATGGAATGAAATTAAAATGTTGGAAGTGAGAAAAGAACAACCTTTGAAGCTTTTCTACAAGACATCCTATGAACAAAGTGAATATGAAGTAATTGATGTTGTTTGGAAATGTCGGGGAAGGAGGAAAGAAATAAGTTCACATCCATTATACAACAGTCCTCCATCTATTCCAAGCAACAAAAAGAACAACCTGATCTCCTTATGCAAGGAGAATTTGATTCCAAAAAAGTACCATAACTTCTTCTCATCTCTAAAGAGCTGTGAAAATAATGATGCTGCTAATGAAACTGAGTGTAATTTCTGATTAATTACTGTATTGATTATTTCGTTCCTTCGTAAAGATAATTATCTTATTAAATTTCATGGCATATGAGAAACTACTTCAAACAGTAATTTTTTCCATTAATGTGATTCAATAATAGTTTTCACTATTTTTTGTGCAAAAAATTGATCAATTATACATTTTATTAATTATATTATTAATCTTTTCTGCATCAGGCAACAATGTTTGTACTGTATTATTTAACAAGTAATTAATTTCAACAAACTGTTCAGCTAAGTTAACAAGCCTTATTTGAAACTTTTTATTACAGGATATTTGTTTTATCAAATTGAAGTTGTATTGTCTAGATCATATTATTGTAAAATTCTGAGTTTTTAGTGCATTTCAAGTCTCTATTAATACAAAAACAATAAAACAGCAGCAAATTAACATAATTATTGAGAGTATATCCTTATTTTGATACCTTGATACATTATATTCTATGGTGCAACAGTAGGATATCAGAGTTTAATTATTATTATCTTTCATACACATAAAAACTAACATTTTATATTATTGTGTAATAAATACACAAGGTATTCTACATTGACTAGGAAAAGAAACAGTGAATTTGGAGCAGAAATGAATGTTTCATTTGAAAAAGTATCACCAACAAATATTCATATTGCTTCTCCTGAGAAATATGCATTTTTAATATATCCTACTATTGCTCTGAGGCGACGATATAGAATATAGGCTATAATACAGTTTTCACGATGACTAATAGAAACTTTTTTCAATTATCCAAGAAAAGCGAAGCATGTCATGGTGAAATTGAGGTATATATTATTATGTAATTATTTTTCTATAATTACTGGCCATAACACGCCACATATTTTGGATTATATCTCGGCTCACAGGCCACTTAGAGTTCTGGTTTTTACTAGTTGATTGGTCCCATCCGACACTACAAATTGAGCTAAGTTTTCATTGGATTCGATGTTAATTAGATTTTTAATAGAATAAATAAAATTTGGAATGAGACAATTTGAATGTATTTACGTGAGTATTAGTGGATCAGGTGCTAAGTGGATTCCACCACTTAAAAGTTTCAAAAGTATGTGTTTATCAGCTGTATGCAAGATAAGAAAATTAAACTTAGGGATATTTAAAGTATATGTTATTTTAATTTTTCGCCTTTCAACTCCAAAGTCTCTGTGTCTCCAAAGTTTCAACTCGCTTCTGGATTATTTCGTTCAAAATTTTAGAATTTGGTCATAATTTTAAATGAAAAATAAAAAGATAAAAATGACAGTAATTTAAAAAATATATCACTTTTTAAAAACACTAAGAAGAAGAAAATAACTTTCTTGATCACACTATTGGTTAATAGGAATTCTCTCTCTTATACCTCTGGAAAAAGTATTCAAATACAACTCAAACAAAAAAAGTGTGGCTCAAAACTACAATTTTAAAAGTATTTATTGATTGAATATTTCTGCTTAATTTGTCTTCAGCCAAACTTTTTTCGTTTGAGTTGTATTTGAATACATTTTCCATAGGTGTAAGAGAGAGAATTCCTATTAACTAATAGTGTGATCAAGAAAATTATTTTCTTCTTGTTAGTGCATTTGAAAAAGTGTTTATATAATATTTTTTAAATTACTGTCATTAGCATTCATAAACTGGCAAACTTACTGGCTAATTTCAATGATGTAAGTTACTTACAATTCCCATGTAAATCACATGAACTGAAAAGAATTGGCGGATGCCAATTGGATGTTGTGGCACAACTTTAAATGTTGCGTCCATCATAATTTGTTTCACTTCATTCGGGTGCTGCCTGAGGTTGTTTAATATTCTCCTACTGAAGAATCCGTCAGCCAGCACCTGACCACCTTCTGCTTGGATGGGCTCATCCAAGAAAAATTTTTCCGCCTCATCCCTAGTTTTTGAAAACGCTGAACGACCTTATATTATAAGGCATTGAACGTTATATAGGCTCATTGAATACATTTCTATTTACAGAGTTTAATGATAATTTATTATTATTCCTTTCCACAAATCCTCTGTTTAGAGTCCTTGTATAATATATTATAGTGATATGCTACTAATGTAATTATATAAATGCAAATATTCTCCCACTCCTATCAATAATAATATAAAGAAGGCTCACCACTTGAATAAAATACTTAATTTATATTCTAAATTCATTGTCAAAGAAACTTACAACATGATAAGTAGGCCTATAATGAAAATGAAAATGCATTTTGTTGCGGTATTTTAGTTATGTTAACAATGTTGAAATTGACAAAATAAATCCTACTACAAATTGATTCATAGTAAAAATTCAAATAATTGAATATTTATTATAGGTTACAGTATTATCCCGTTTTATTTATGATGTTATATAAATTTGAATTATACATTAGGCCTATAATATAATAATAATAATAATAATAATATAATAATTATATTATTATAAATTTACCTGATAACCATACCTTTCTCATGATCAGAGATTCCACTATTTATGTTAATTACCTCTTGCATTCTCATTATAACATTTATTGAAACATTTATAAATCACTACACTTGGTTGAAGTGCCGGGCCATGAATATGTTTCAAAATCAAAAGCCATTTTCACTTCAACACTATAGCCTAAATTGGTACCAAGATTATCATGATTAGAATTAAAATGACAATCATTATCTTATAATTTATAGAATAAAATACCGGTATTATTTATTACTCATTCTTTTATTAAAGTCAACACAAATAGGCCTATTATTGACCAATTATATTCAAGCATATTCTATTATATTCATTAATTCTTGTATATCTTGTTGGATTTTGTTTCATACAATCAACTTGGGCTTCATAATAATTATTTTGTACACTGTAAAAATAATTTTGTAAAGAGTATTAAATATTTTGATACCAGAGTATAAAAATAATGTCAGGTCTGCAAGAAGTTGATGAATTATTTTGAATATTTGATAACAATACTATTATTGAATTAATTTAATACAGCTTAAATAGTGTTTGCAAAAACTATATAAATCAATAATTGGGTGAAACACGCTATAGCTGAGCATAAGATAAAGATGAACAGCAACAGTTGGTTGACAAAAATAATACTCATACATGTAGTTATAATTTGAATATATATTGAAGGAATCTTCAGTGTTTTAATGTAAATAATATTAATTTCTGAAGTTTGATTGAATTTGTGAGTAAAATAAAGTTTTATAATAAACGTGAATAATGATTTATGCGATTTGAATTCTGGTACAAGCAAGATGGCGTCACCATGCTAATGCCTTTTTGATCAACATTTCAACGTTTTCAATGATAACTTATTTTAAAAAAGACAGTTTCAATTCTTTGCTATCTTTCATCAAAAAATGAAATGATAATTATAATTGTCGAAAAACAATAATTTGACTAAATTTTCCATTTTTAGAATGAATACGATGCTGAAAACTGTTAATAAACCGTGTACTGGAATATAGGAAAGAAATGCTGTTCAAAATATTCATCAAGATATTTTGGATTATTCTAAATAGATTATTATACATTATTATGTAGAATTACTCAAATTTTGACAATATTGTATGGGAATGGGAATATTCGTCTTTGTTTTAGACCACTTTGCTTTAGACCAGTTAAAAACTTAGGCCAGTTTGTTGCACACCGTGAAAAATCATGATGCAGAGAAGAAAGATAATGAATCCATCTTATTAAACAACCAACTAAAATAAAAAGAAAGGGATTAATATCCCAATCGATAATTTTCACTCATTCCACCAATATAATAGAATATAAGCCAATATTCAAGAAACAATATTACTGCTTCAGAGATTAGGTTCGTTGTGTCGTGTCATTGCTATGGCTTGTCCAGCCTATCGGTGGCCACCCTTTTTTTATGTAGGTCGTACAGAAGAAAGGTCTACCAGGATCTTCCCTCCCATTTAGTCCAGTCAATAAAGCATTATAGAGTGCCTGAAATATGCCCCAATTTTTGACCTCGGGGATTTTTTTAGACTAGTTGGGAGGTTAACATACTAAAAGTCCCCGGACCTTGGGGGTGAGCATAGGGTGGGAGGGGGGTTAGAAGGTACAATTTTTTAGTTTTTCGCATATTACCCAAAAACGGTTGATCCTAGAGAAAAGTGCTCTGAATAGAAATTAAAGAGGACTAAAATCTGCGTCGATTGAAAAAAAGAAAACGAAAATCGGCCGAATCGAAAATTTTTTACATTTGATCAAAACTCCCAGTTTTTTAGAAAAATCTCAAAAAATTGTCTTAACTGCTTTTAAATGTGATGTAACTCATAAAATAATAATAAATCCTCTACCCCCTCACCCTAAAAGTGGTCGAGCATGAGAAGTAGAGTCAAAATAACATATCAATATTGATATTTGACCTATTTTTGGAAGTTTATGGTTCACTTTTCCAAGAATGGAATTCCTCCAAATTCAGCTACAGGTGTTTTTTGTCAATATTTTGATACTAAAATATACACACAAAGTAATAACAATATTCAAAGTGGTGTCTATATTGATCATTCCTAATCAGAATACTTATTTTACTGCTCAAAATCTGGACTATTTGCAGTAGAAAGGACCCTTCAAGGATAATAATCTAAGTACATCTCTAACTTTCGTAAAAGTGAACGGATCTTAACAAACTATAGCTCATTGTTTTCAGCTTCAAAAGGCGGTCCTATTTACACTTATCCCAATCTTTGATATGTTTTTTCACCCTAATTCTGAAATTTCTACCAGTTTGACCAACATAGGTTGCATTACAATCCCCACATTCAAGCCTATATACCCCACTCCTATCCCATACATTTTGTCTTTACTACAGCTAAATAGACTATTAAAATCGGTTTAGTTCTAAAAGCAACGTGAGACCCATTCTTTTTCAATTCTCTACCTATTCTATCAGGAACAAAGCCTAAATATGGAATTGTTAGGTACCCAAATCTTTTCCTCATTGTTCATCCCTACAAAGCTAGAATTGACTGAGATTCGTCTGCTAATTTTACTTAGCAACCTATCCACCATAATTTCCTCATACCCATTCGTTACAGCTATTTGTTTGATAGTGCTAATCTCCTTAACAAAATTGTCATGGTTCATAGGTATTGTGAACACCCTGTGAATCATACTATTGAAAGCTGCTAGTTTGTGAGAGATGGGATGACAAGAATTATGAGGGATGATATAACATCAGTATGAGTTGGTTTCCTAAAAATTGAGAATTCATGAAAGCCTGTACTATGATCTATTTCTAAATCAAGAAAATTCAATACACATTCCTGTTCTACTTCTACAGTGAATTTGATCTTATGATGTAATTCATTTATGTAGGAAAGAAAATTGTCCAATAATTGTCTATTACTTCCCTTCCATAAGCAAATTACGTCATCTACATACCTAAACCAGACTAAACAATTTTATCTTTGAAAGGACTATTTTCAACAATCCTACCCTCTAATTTATCCATGAAAAGTTCAGCCAGACGAGGTGAGAGTGGTGATCCCATTGCTAATCCCTCTTTTTGTTCGAAAAACTTGTAATTAAATTTGAAATAATTATGTTGAGTACATAACATCATCAATCCTTAACAGTTCCTCCCTAACAGTACAATCATTGATCGAGGTTCTCATTATCTCTTCTGCTCTGTCAAGACTTTCTTCCACCGGGATATTAGTAAATAAATTTGTTACATCAAAATATACATCAGATATGATATAATGATATGATTTTTATGATATGATGTGGCTGTAAAAAGCTTGCAAGCTCTTTTAAGAATCGAGCGCCCAATTCTTCCTCATCTCCTCCTAGGTGGCACTTATGTATGGTATTGTGTCTTTCCAGTTGATCTGTTCTTATTAACATGTTAGTTACAATTCTTATAAACATGCCATATATTTCCGTGTTGTAGAATGAATTGGGGAGATATCACATCGTAAAAATAACATCGCCGTTGAAATTCTAGAATGAGGTGGAGCTGCTGTAAAGAATCGTGAACGTTCTTCAAGATTAGAGGGCAATAAAATAAGTGTGTGGTTTGAATTTTCACACAGTTGACAAACTCACGCCCCCTTATTTTGGCGCAGAACCAGCGGAAACAGAAGATATTGGGAAATTGCGGATTAGAGGGTAATTTCACATCGATCGAAATGAATTGTTTCTCGATGGCTTGCGTGAGGGTTGTTGGTTGCGGGGGGCGAGGGGTGGTGATGGAGTGACCAAGGGTATTCTGGACCCGGAAACAAGGGGAAAAAGCGGTTTATCTCGCGGCCCATTTGCTCAGCCCTTTCGGATGCAGAAGCCCGCTTTAAGGGCCATGACCCAAAGACTGCCCTGCCCGGTCCGGCTCTTCAACAGGAGCCATTTCGCGTTTGTTTTCTTTCCAGACACACCACTTCACCAATATAGACATTCAAGATATCTCAATGCTTTTACAAGCGGCTGTTGTTCATGTGCAGTCTGCGTAACCCACTTTCATTCTATTTCTCCGATAAATCTTCCGTGCACAAGACGTTCATGATATGCTTGCTGAATAGGCTGGCATATGCTATTGTTATCGACGAGTCGGCTGTATGGACAGGCCTACGCTTCATTATCAATGATCCAGTAACCATCATTGTCCCAATAAAAGCTGAGGTAAAAACTACTGAGAACTTTAAAACTTAACAAGACAGATAGAATAGGTACCTAGCGATGATATGATACTGGATAGATGAGTTTAATAGTTAGATTGAGATGAGCTGTTATAGATCATAGATGAGATAGATGGATAGATGAGATGTTATAAATCAAAAGTTTTCTTATTCGAGTTGAAAATGAAGTGTGAGATTTGAATATTAATATCTCAAATGTAAACACATATTTGAGAGTAATTAGATATCATTTTGAAATTTATCTCTCCTATTTTCTTTATAATTCTGTCTGTGTGTTTGAATGTGTTCCTCACCACGTTCATGGTTAGAGCATGAATTATGTAGGCATCAATCGCAGAAAAAGAATAGATTGAAAATGTTTTATTCGATGGCATGCAAAAAATATTGTACAGTAGTACTTTAATAGTTCGCGCAAACTGAGGATAAGACACATAAGACGCATCAATAATTCAAAATGTATTGTCTATTGAAAAGGAAAGTAATTGTAGAATATTTATGACTTCTCTAGCTCTATTTTTTATCTCTCCTTTTCATCATAAATTTTATTTATAATGAATTCACATCAGATTATAATAATGATCCAGGTAGCACAAAACCGTTGAAATAACATTAGAAACACGTAATACCTTAACGTTGGAATGACGTTGAAATTCAACGTTGCATACACGATAAAATGTCCGCCGTTTCCACATGATTTTCAACGTTGAATAGATGTTGAAAACACACTGTGACAACCATTATTTTCAACGTTGAATAGACGTTGAAAAACACGTTGAATCAGTTATATTTTTCAACGTTGAATAAGCATTGAATACTGGTCGTCATGAAAACATGATTGTGGTATAGTCTGGACAAGCAAAGAATAAGACATTCTGGCAAGATGAGAAATAAATACAGCTCGGTCAATATTGATTGAAAATAATAAATTTGGTCTCAAATTGTAAAAAACATTCTGTTCTATAATTTGAGACCAACTTTATTATTCTTGAACCAATATTGACCAAGCTGAAATCATTTTCCCATGTTGCCAGAATGTCTTCTTTGCTTGACCAGCCTAAAACCATAATTTTTGATCATGAGTGAACATTGAAAACACACAATAGAAACAAAGAAAATTGTTCTGTAAAAATAGTGATTGAAGCTTGGGCAAACAAATTGTTGCTATTGTACTGCTGACTTTGTTTACCAAGGCTAATAAGATGCTTCAGATGAAACATAAGATTAAATGACCATGGAAGCTTGAGCAAAAAATTGCAGCAATAGTACTGCTGACGTTGTTTACCAAGATGCTTCAGTATGAAACAGAACATTAAATCATAAAGCGCCCTGTAGATGAGGATTGTAGAATCGGCCAGTTAAATATTTGTAGCCAAACAGAGCACTTTGTCTTGTAATTGATTCAAACAATAACAGCTGTGATTGGCTACAGATATTCAACTGGCCGACACTACAATCCCTGTGTACAGGGTGCTAAATTTATCATTCTAAGATTGCTGCTATTTACAAATCTCAAACTCTAAAATCTACATATATGTATATATATATAATTTCATCTGTGATAAGTAAAAAAATTATTAGAACTAGGATAATTCTTCTGGTTTAGTGGAAACAAGAATAACAAAATTTACAAAATATAAAGATAATATTTATTGTGGATAAGGTATATTAATCAGCAATTGAGAAAGTAAAAATGCATTATAACTTCAAGTCAGCTTCAATTCTATTGAAATAGTTTCCAGACATGATGGTTTTCTGATTCAACATAATTTCGAAAAATATGCAATCAAATTGAATGATAGAATGAGGTTTAAAAAGTTACAAATAGGTATAGATTATTATTTTAAAAAATGTATCAAGAAAAGCTAGTGATTACAAGAAACGTCCGGTAAAATAATCGTTATTTTTCTTCAACTTTTTCTGAGTAGCCAACTCTGGGTGATGCATATTCTAGCCAATCCTTAACTTCTCCCCCAACCTGGAACTCCCATAGCCGATTCACCTCCTGACAGCAACTGAAACACATAATATAAATTAAAAATACCTTTTCCAATGATAATATTAATAAGAATTTGTATGATAAGTATGATAAGTGGTACTTTTAAGATAAGTATATTGTGGAGGAGAGGAAAAGTTTTGAAGAATCTAACATTTGCATTTTACTCTACTTATACAAAGATAATTTAACAAAAGGTACCATTGGAAATCTCAATAAAAGAATGCTATCAGTATCACTTTAGTATGACTCAAAATCACTGCTGAATGCAGGAGGATAAAGAATTCTTCAGTTGAAAATTATCATTTTCGATAGTTATACAGAGTGTCTCAAAATTCTCCAGTACTTGTAAGGGCATATAATAAAATCAACTAATGGAAAAATTTGCTGAAAAATTCAATTTTCCCAGTTCAAAGTTTCATAAATTTATAAGATACAGGCACCTGATTCTCAACAGGTATTTCAAATCAATTAAAACTGATGGAAGAATTATTAGATAAATTGCAGTACATCAAATGCTGGATCATTATAATAAAAATATTAATTCGAATCTACATTTATTGCTACTGTCTTTATAAATAGACAAAGAACTTATGCAACTGCAAATTTCACAGTTTCATTCAATGGACCTCGCCTGCTATTTACTACATTGGTCAATAATTGCAGTTGCAGAAGTCCTTTGTCTATTTTTACCATAGAGCAATAAATGTAGATTCAAATTAATGATTATTATCAATTAAAGCAATTAAAAATCCAATTCCAGAATTAATTTCTATACTATTCTTTCTCTAAAACACATACAAACCTCATGATTTTTATTTTATAAACCAGTTTAGATTTTACCCAGGTCTAGATTTTAACTCTTGGTTATCATAACGGCACATTATCATTTAGGCTACTAAAACAAGCTCTTATAATAGGAACTTTTACTTTACTTCTGTGGAATCAGTGTCTGAAGTGGCAGTATAAGACTATGCAAATCAACCTTTTTGGCAGGAAAAAGCTTTGTTACACACTTACACTTATGAGTGAATTAGGATATCCACGAATTTATTGAAGCCTACTTTATCAAAACAAAAATGATAAATCAGAAGACGAGGAAGAAATATTACTGAAAAGACCTGCTAACCTTTGTTATTTGTGATTAGATGGTAAGGGAACTCAATAGAGTGAAGACGGACTTTCCTTACTGGTCGGTGTCATCAGCACTGCTTCAGGAATCAAGCTGTGTTTTTCTTGCTCTCCTCTTCCCGAAAAAAGACTGCACTCCATCCTTGATGTCTGCTGAACCAGTAGCCTCTGAAACAAATCCATCTATTATAGTAGGCTTTTATTGAAACCTGTCTAGAATAAACTATCTCAATGAGGAAGCAAAATACTTAACCAATCAATAATGAATCCCTAATCCACTTATCCCTAAAAATGATTTCTTATGTAAACTGCTTTCTCATGCAACTCAAATGCAATCATGTAAGCTTATGCTAAGCATTTCATTGAGCAACTAGGCCTAATTCATGACTAACTTACTGACATGTTGGATTCAAAACTGAAAAAAACTATTGTTTATATTTAGAACACCAACTTGGCATTCCTTGATATAATCATATTAAATGCGGCATATAGGCCTAATCTTGAGCCCAAGAAAAATAAAACAACTGAACTTTTGCTATTTGGTAACCTAACCTTCAAGCTACATATTATCCAATAACCAAGACTAAAACTTGCAAATCACAGATAGTTAAATAATCATATTACTTTCAATGCAAAAATACCCCTCAAATTAAATTGTTTATGTAACTTACTACATTAAAATTTTGGACCAAAACAAATTAGGGGTGGTAGGTAGGCCTAGGTACTTTAATATCTGCAAATCATTTTCTCTCTCATAAGTTAACTGCTATATGATAATAACAGTTGATTTATATGGTTAGTGTTTTATTTGATGGTATTCAACTATTTGATTGGCTCCATGAAGTGCTCCTCAGATTTATAGCCTACTCTCCCCCAGATCTTGATGATGTTTGAGGTTATGTGAAGCTTTTTAGATCATAAGTCCATGAGAATCCTAAAATAAAAAAAAACTAATGGTTTTTGTAATTCAGCATCATTATCACCTAGGCAATAAATCACCAAACAATATGATATAATCATCATGAGTAATAATTCTTGTTTACAAAAAAACTTATGAAACTTACCAGGTTTTGAGGACTTTTGAATTGCGATTTCTTCTGTTCACTTGAACTCTCCAAACAACTCTTATTGAAACAAAACAAGAAATGAATTTGAGCTAAAATCCTATTGTTTAACTCAATACCTAATTAAAACTTTTAAAATTCTGAAAAGATTGCTGATGAGTTTGAATTTGAATCGATTTACAACCGTTACCAAACAATGAACAACCGAACAAGCAACGAGGAGATAGGTATGCGACTCTAGCGCTGTGAGTGGCAGCGTCACAAGCTCGTTTCCACGACGAGTCACGTTGAAAACAACGTCCAGAGAAACCGTTGAAAAAACGTTTCATTTATAACGTTGAAGAATTCAACTTCTAACGGTTATTCAACCATTACAACCAAATTTCAACGTTGTAAACACGTATGTGTGCTACCTGGGGAGATATAAGGATGAACTGTAATTAGATTTAATTGTTCTCTCTTTCGCATAATTCAACAATATTCATTATTGAACAATACTTGAAACATTCATCGAGTTTCGAGACATTCTAAGAACAGGAAACCTCCGTTGATCAAAATAGCTCAAGTGTTAATAAAATTTCAAACTTGTTTGCGTCTGGGATCAATCTGGAGAATCAAGTTCCTGCTGAAGCTGATAAGATTCGAGATTCTCAAGATAACATTGGAGTATCGATTGAAAGTAATTTTCAGCTCGATAAAGAGTTCGACCTCTCACGCTTCTACTAGAAACTGGCAATTAGGAGTCAAACTGGATATAAGGAGCCGAGAGACATCTAAAGCACACAACATTCTTGCTCAATATTTACCTCCAGTCTCCTCCAGAGATGATGGAAGCTAATTTCTTGAGCTTGAAAATTAAACCAGTGATTGCTCGCTCTTTTTCCTGACATTTTCTAATTTTCTATTAGTCAGTAATCAACTGCTTCTCAGTTTGATAAAGAATTTTGGAACGTCCTCTTGGTTATAACATTCAAGGTTCACATTAATTTTTGAATCAACTGTAATATTGATCTAGATTTATCAATGAATTTTATTGAGCATTTTTACAGATTAATTATGAAGAATTGATCTTAATCAGTACAATTGAAAATAATTTTCAGGATCAGTAGCGTCTATCAAAGCTTCTCTTAACGGCATATTAATATTAGTTTCAACTTGATTGAAACTTCAGATATACTGCTTGAACTATGCTTCGATTGAAAATTCATTTGATTGAAGTGATTTTGTGAAAAAATATTGGTAATAAATACAGAACAGAGAATCGAAAATAATCGTAATGCATTGATCATGAACGATTCTTTCAAATCTGCCTGGCAGAGTTTTTATCAAATACAGAGATTTTCGGAATTTCTCGATGATAAAAGTAGTGAGAACAGAGCAAATTTCAGTTGAAGAAAGAAATGAGAACGCGGAAGATATGTAAGAACCTGGTCGCTCTATACATCCCCGCTTCTTCTTTCCACTCATATGACCGACTTATCAATTTATTAATTATTGTTATTTATTAATCATTCAATGTTCAACTTCGTTCACGTTTAGATTGAGATTTATACTGTAAATAATTGACATTAAAAATCGATTTTCTAGAGTTATTGAAAATCTTTCGTCAGTTATTTAATTCAATGGATAAGTGCTGAAGATTATTATAAATCGATTTTTTTGTTCAACATGCCGAAAAAAGGTAAGAGTGAATTTTTAATTGAAATTGATAGGAAGTTTGTTTTAGAAAAATTTTCGGGGAAAATTGGACAGAATGCACAATTCTGGCTGGAAGATTTTGAGAAAGAATGTATTCGTTTCAATATCCACAATGATGAAGAAAAAATAACACGTTTAAGACTATTCTTAGAAGGGAGTTCTGAAGATTGGTATACTTCCAACAAATATAAATTAGGATTGAAAAATTGGAATCTGTGGTCGAAAACATTTCTCCAAACTTTTTCGAATAAAGGCTGGTCAAATATAAGATATGCATATTCATTCAAATACATGGAAAATTTTGGATCTATGCTTGATTATGCTTTGAAGAAGGAACGATTATTGCTTGAATGTGAGAGAACTATGACAGATGAATCAAGAATCTCACATATTGTTGTGGGACTACCAGTGCATATTCAAAATAGATTAGATAAGAAAAACATCGAGACCACAGAAGATCTGATGAATGAGATCCAGAAATATGATTCATTCACAAACAGAATTAATCATATAAATAGCCAGAAAAAAGACTCAACCAAGGTGGAAGGGATAAGAAAGAAAACTCCTTGTTCTGTTTGTACAGCCTTGGGAAAACCAAATCGCTTTCATCCTGCGGAGATCTGTAGGAATGAAAATGAAACAGTGAATTTCACAACCTGTGAGGAAGATACAGTCGATGTTGATAATTCAAAAAAAAACTGAATAAGCCGGCGTGTAAGTTCATTCCATTAATTACAGTTAATGTACTAGTTGATAAAAAGAAAATTGTGAAAGGGGTTTATGACAGTGGCTCAAATATCACTCTAATAAATCAGAAAATTGTTGATGAGCTGAAGACAAAACTTATGAACGACCATATCCTTTTTCGAACTAATAGTGGTGTGAATTTTACAAATCGCCGGGCAAAAATTCCAATGGAAATCAATAAAATCGAAGAAATAGTAGATGTATATGTTGTGAAGAACAATAATTTCTCTTATGACTTTTACTTCTTGGATTGGATGCAATTGAAAAGTTCAAATTGATACAGAATGAAAATTTAGAAATTTTACAAAAAGTTGATGACAAAACAGATGTTGAAAGATTGAATTATGAGTCATCTGTCTTCTCTGTGAATATGGAAAGCAATTTGAATTATCTTGATACTGAAAAGAGACAAACAATAACAAGGCTGATTGAAGGTTATGAATCACTATTTGCAAAACACAAATACGATGTAGGTGAGGTGAAACATGCAGAAGCAGAAATCAAACTTTCAGAAGATAGATATATTATTAAGAAGCCATACAGAACGTGTATCCCAGATAGAAAAAAATAGAACAACAAATTTCAAAACTTTTAGAGGCAGGATTGATTGAATATTCCACTTCACCATTTGCATCTCCTGTCACACTTGCCTTCAAACGAGAAGAAAATAAAAAATCACGGATATGTATTGACTTTCGGGAACTGAACAAAATTGTTATACCAGAGCCACAACCATTCCCAAGAATAGAAGATATAACAGTGAAGGCTGGCAATTGTAAATGGTACACAGTACTTGATGTGAATTCAGCATTCTGGACAATACCAATAAAAAAAGAAGACAGAATGAAAATTGCATTTGTAACCCATGAAGGTCATTATCAATGGTTACGGATACCATTTGGTTTGAAGACCGCGCCTGCAATTTTTCAAAGAATACTGGAAAACACTTTACAAAAAAATAAGTTGACTGATTTTTGTACTTGTTACATTGATGATATTTTAATATTTTCGAAAACATTTGAGGAACACTTGAAACACATAAACCTTGTACTTGATGCGGTTAATGAAGAAGGGTTCAAGCTGAAATTGGAAAAATGTAACTTTGCAAGAAGTTCAATTAAATATTTGGGACACATAATTAAAAATAACTCAGTCCGTCCACTCACTGACAATCTCAAAGCAATTGAAAATTTCCCACAGCCAAAAACCAAGAAGAATGTACGCCAGTTTTTGGGGAAAATATATTCCTATTATAAATACATAGAGAATGCAGTGAAAGTTCTAGAACCTTTACACAATCTACTGAGGAAGGACATACCTTTTATCTGGTCAGAGACATGTGATAAGGCATTCTACGATGTGAAGAAATACTTATGTTCTAGTCCTGTTTTACAAATTTATGATTATGAAAAACCAGTATTCATTTTCACCGATGCCAGTGGAGAGGGATTTGGAGCTGTACTGAAACAACCAAAAGGAAATAATGAGCTACATCCAGTTGCATATTTTTCAAAAAAGTAAGCCCTGCTCAGAAGAAAAAAAAGCTATTTATCTGGAATGTATGGCAATGAAAGAGGCGATTATGTATTGGCAATATTGGTTGATAGGACGGAAGTTTACAGTGATCACAGACCACAAACCTCTGGAGAATCTCAGAGTGAAAGCACGAACCGATGAAGAATTGGGAGATCTTGTATATTACCTTTCACAATATGATTTCTCATTAATGTATAGCCCAGGAAAAGGAAATGTTGAAGCAGATACTTTATCAAGGAATCCAGTTTTAGAACACTTTGAACGAAATGAAGACATTTTAACAGTTGTGAATTTGATATCCATACAAGAAATAAAAGATGATCAAGAAAAAAACAAAGAAGCAATAATGAAGAATAGGAATGTTGAGTATGAAGGAGAAATAATCTACAAATCTATGAAAGGAAACGAAAGAATCTTCCTTTCCCAAGAAAAGGGAAAAGAACTGATTGAGAAAATTCATTTTCAATTAGGATATATCGGAACTCACCATACACTATTAAACATACGTCCACGTTACTACTTTCCCAAAATGGATGAAATGGTCAAGAACTATTGTGATTCGTGTCAAATATGTAAGAAGAATAAAACAAGAAGAGGTCGCTCATTAGGATTACTTTCACAATTGGGTCCAGCCAGTGAACCATATGAGATCATGTCGATAGATACTGTTGGAGGGTTTGGTGGAAACAACTAAATTTACACCAAGATATCTCCTATTGGGAGAGGATTTAGAAAATGTAATACCATCACAACTGAGGAAAGAACAAAACTTGTAAAAAGACAGAGAAGAAGCAATAAAAATTTTTAATTTGAACCACAAGCAGAACAAACTGAGATGTGATAAGAACAGAAGAGTATATGATTTCAAGGAAAAAGAACTAGTGTACATTGAAAAAGGAAACAAGTTAAATATAAATAAATTAGATGAAGTTAGAAGTGGACCGTTCCCCATTATAAGAAGAATATCAAACTCAATGTATGAAGTGGCCTGCGGAATCAGTGGGAGTGAACCAATCATCTGTCACTCAAGCAAATTGTCACCTTCTGGGAAGTTTCTCGTTCAAGGGGGGGAGATGTAAGAAGCTGGTCGCTCTATACATCCCCGCTTCTTCTTTCCACTCATATGACCGACTTATTAATTTATTAATTAATGTTATTTATTAATCATTCAATGTTCACCTTCGTTCACGTTTAGATTGAGATTTATACTGTAAATAATTGACATTAAAAATCGATTTTCTAGAGTTATTGAAAATCTTTCGTCAGTTATTTAATTCAATGGATAAGTGCTGAAGATTATTATAGATATTTATTATTTGGACTATAAATAAAAGCTGCTCTCTTTTTTCTATTCTTGGAAGTGGTGTTGTTTTTTTTCTTGTTGAGGTGCTTTGATATGGAATAGTTTGATATAAACAATAGGAAAAAATGATATTTTTCAAATGTTGACCAACTTATCTTAATAATTCTCCTTGATTTCACCAAACCAGTTATAACTTATTATGATACAATTCTATGCAGCCTTATTTAGCTATTACGGATTAGAGAGGCGATTGTACGAAAACTTGGAATCACCTCGTACTCTGATGAAATTTTCCACATCAAATCAGATTTGTCTTCACAATATGGAATGCAGACTTGCGACTTTTTGGATTCCACGTTTTCTAGTGGCAGAAAAAAGCATTATTTCCTCTTCTCTCTTGGCTGAGTCAAACAGTCAAACATTGGAGAGCGAGTGATGGGTAAGTTGGGAATGGCTAGATGGAAAGGGGGGAGGGTAAGGAGTAGTCGCGCCATTTTATTGAAAGGACTTTTCGCGAGCGTGAAAAGTCGGCATCTCAGATTCGATTACCGTCAGCGGCGAAGTGAGCTTTTCCCGCTAAGATCTCAGCTCGGAATGCGAGGACGAGCACCGACTCGTGGCGACAAATAAATAAATATAAAGCAAAACTTTAGACTCTGAACGAGAGCGCTTCGTTGCGAAATTTTAATGCGCGTATCGCCTCTGTCACTTGGACTCTCTATCTATCTTCTTTCCATCTCTCTTAGCTAGCACCGCTGTCTCTTGAACGATGCTCAACTTTTAAAATCACTTTTTTTTGTGAGCGGAATCCGAAAGCTTCTAACGAGAAATGTGAGTGACGTTCTTATTATCTCACCCAAACAACAGATCTGGCAGCCAACTATACTCGGGTAACATGAGAGTTAGTTGAGTAAGGAGCATAACTTTCAACCGATAACTGGAAACTCCACTCAATCAAGGTACACTACTACACTCCATGACAGGTGTTCAAAGTTCACAACACTTGACTTCGCACTCATTAATAAATTGGATCGCAGTCAACGATTCTCAGTATTGGATTTGTGAAATTCTATGCTGATATGAGTTGGACCAGTCATTGATTCAGTCAGTGATTCGCATGTGACATGTTTTGAATGGAATTTCATTTTATTTTCATGTTTTAGGCTATTCAATAATTATCGGATTGAACTTTTCCAATTTCAGACTCTATTTTCACGCTTCCTTCCTGATTTGTTCACCAGATTCTCTCATACTATCCCAACCAATATGAAAAATATAAAAATACATAGTTTTCGAGATAGCAGCAATAGAGTGTGACTCATAAACATAGTTCCGATGGAGTTATAATATATCATATCATATTCATATGGATTGTGATTATATGAATGTAAGATTTAATCATAATGACCAGAAATGTGAAGGGTGTATTGACTTCATATACACTAATGTAAAGTGTACATATACATAACGATTTCCATTACCCATTTGAGAAATAGTACAGGTTAAGCCTAGTTTTCTTATTTCAGATTATGATATTCATTATTATTGATAATTGTAGAATTAGTGTTGATAAATAAATGATTGATTAAATGAGAAACATTGAATGACTATTTTTGATGTGTCAGTACAAAACTGATGTTCAACAAGTAAGGGGTAATTATTAAATATTTTAATCATTAGTAGGCCCAACTACTCAATTCATTACTAATCTGTGGAGTAATATATCCCCAGTATAGTGATAATTTTTACCAAATGTTTCCTAGAATGAATGAAATATAAAATGTAAAATGAAATATAAGAATGAATGGGATAGAAAATCTGAGATGAAATATAACGCCAGCTTGGATATTATTGCAGGTAGGTTGCCAGGAGATGAATGCCAGCCAGCAGCGGCATCCAGTTCAGAGGACTGAAGTCTCCGCGTTGAGGAATCCGAGAAAAATTGAAAACAAGATTCCGGAAGGCTGCAACGCCTGATAAACAGTGTATCTCGCATAATACCAGTTTAATACGGAGCTCAGCGCCTCCCTCCGACACCTTATCTTTCTGGAAATTTGTCTCCCACAAACTGGAGGAGGAATCTCATATTCTGGCAATCTCACGCTCGATAACTCTCCCCGAGGGCGTGATACAGCTATTTTGTTTCTGTCAGGGAAAGAGAAGTGAGGGGGGGGGGCGGTAGGGGGCTAGCACCCTTGAGGAGAGCCGTCGACCGACAAGAAGCGACTCAACTTCTTCCACCCTCGCCCCTCCGCTCCCACCTATGACATGCACCACGACAATGAAAAATTGAATTTTCCACTCGCCTTTCCGTCGCTATCACCTGCCTTCATCTGCTGATTCATCCGAGGGCTGTATGACTGACTGGTTGTCGCGCTTCTTGCCAATGCCATCAAAATATGGAGACGACTTTCATCAAAGATCACAAAAGTTATCACCCCACTACTGCTTTTGAGACAAGGTAACTTACCTACAGTATTTCACAGCTATGTTCTCACAATATTAAAATTTATGATAGGGTACTTGCTTCGTTGTACACTTTAATCAGATAAATGCTAAAATGTTAGAGTGTAGCTATTGTTGTATTTGTTCCAGCATACGATGAAAAACGTGTTTCTGATTCTGGATTGATCAATTCTGAAGGTTTTGTTAAATTAAAATAAATCAGTCTAAATAACTCTCACACAGACAGCAAACACTACTATTATCATAATAATTATTGGGATATTATTGTCAAAAGAAGCATGTCAATTACAATATCGAATTAATTATTAAAATCTGTAAAATATTATATCCCTAGTGATAAATTCTTGAGTGTTGAGACACTTCAACACATTCCAATCTGTCTAAAATACTGGAAGAATATTTGAATAGGATCGTTTGATTCATTCTCGAAATATTATATTCTTATCAAATCACAAAATCCACATTTCCTAATGAAAATATCCTAATTTTGAACGTAGAACTTGAATTCAAAATTCAAGTTCGTTAACCAGCCGAATTGGTCCAAGGGAAAGGGGTGAAATTAGGGGATGAAAATTTTGAAAAATCACTATAAATCATCCAATAACTTGATTGTTTTGAAAATTGGTGTATAATACCCCTATTATGCCCTACAATTTGAGCTATCAACGAAAAAATCCAATCAAAAATGGCGGAAAAAATGACGAATAATATGCGAAAATTGTGTTTTTCATGGGTTTTTCGAAAACGGCACCTTTTAATCCATACCCTGAATAGCTCATTATAAGTCATATGATTCGAGCCATCATAGAATTTGAAATGCACTCTTTCCGACCGCCAGCTGCCGGAGCGAATTTTTAGACCTTTGCTAAGGAAATTATCACAACACACATGCTTAATAAGGTGATATTATGTAACGGATGCAACACGAATTATTATGCTCCTCACGTTTTCAACGATGAAATAATAATTATTCAAAATATCTTTTCACTGTTCAGCTGTTGATCTACCACTGGCGGCTCGTGCTAACGAAACATGTGAAGTGCTGTACAGTAAAAGATACGGACACTTCACCTGTTCCGTGGGTACGAGTCAGCCGCCAGTGTAGATCTACTGTGACCTTCGTGTTAGAATTAGGATGAACATCTTCCTAATCAGTATATATCAGAGTGCATTGATATCAACAGCTATAGGCAATAAATATTCGAATGTAGTTTATTAATTGGATATGTCTATTGTAAAGCTGCTTAATCCAATGGCAAATATGCCATTTGTTGAAACGATTTTTTATTTCTTGGTGCGTCTCCTTTCATGACCAATGATCTATCGATCTCTGGATGATATTAAATTCTTGTGAAAGGATCCTAAACAAAACTGATAGCGAATAGTTTCATTCAACAGCGAATGAAAATGCTACTAATTTATTGTTTTAAGAGTCTTGAATGTTTGAATGCTTAGATGTTTGAAGCAGTTTTGACGATCGAGATTGCGTTTGTTGATTGCAAAGATTGCTTCATAGAAGCAATAAAGCATTGAAGGAGTGTGATATGGCCATAGACGGGCCCATTATGAGGTAAGATTTGTGTGTGATGGATGTATGATGGATGTGGTGGTGCCTTGGCACAGCTAATCTGGCCCGTGTCAAGTCTAGCACGATGCTATTCGCGCGCTCCCGGAGGATGACTACAGTGACGGTGAGGAGGGGTTGGGTGAGAAGGGGAAGGGTAGGGGTCTGCGTCTAGAGCTGCAGCGGCAGCTAGATTGAGCAAAATTTGGCGGCTGTATAGCTGGAAGGAATCCTGCATAATCTGAGCATATATCATCGCTTCGTTCTGGCACAGCGTTCTATCTGCTTTCTTGCTTCTCCAACAATATTGGATCTCGTCTTTCCGCCAGCTTCAATTTCCTCACCCGCAAACGTAGCCGCTTAAGAGGAATTTTTACGTCGCTGATAAAATACGACGTGATCCTTTGTTTCACCTCACTTCGCGCCGCCCAACCAGTTCTGCCGTCTCAAATAGAAAAGTGAAAAGTCCAACGCCCAAATCTCAGTTTTTACTCTAGGTCGACTTTTGTGTGCTGCTCAGCATGCGGCCATGGTTAAGCAAGTGCAGCATACTCTACAGCCCAAAAAAATCGACCAAGTGTGAACTTTGGAAATCTCTTGCTGACCTCGGGCTTGAGGCTGCACTATTCAATTCCAACAAAGCTTGGCTCACTGCTAGCTAGCTTCCCCGCTTAATATTCAATCAGGAGGATATTATGAGTAAAATGGAGATAGAATGAACGAGATAATGTGCTTTGAAATGATTGTGATGCAATATACAATAATTAAGGGAGTTTCTCAATTCATTATCATTTGGTGACAAATTTATTAGTTTACATTCACTGACTTAGGTAACTTGTACGGTAGTATGTAAAAATAGATTTCAAGTAGTGTGATATGGTCAAATAAATTAATGTTATTTTTCCCAAAAGACCGATACTATTAAATGTTGATGTTATGATTAAATATTGAGTGGAAAACGTATAATTTTGGTGCTGGATTATTGAAATACATTAATTTGAATGTCGCCTTCTTAGCAACGTTGATGATTCTTGTATCTTGTGTCATAATTCCTGTTTTGAATCTTGTTGAATTGCATTTTGCACAGTATCTTCTTGAGTACAGTTGTCTTGGATCCATCACGATGAATTCTCTGGATAGCATGGTGGCCTCTGGTTGATCATGATCAGCTTCTGTACCCTGAGGAGCGGTTCGATGTGCAAGGCGCTTCTTTTCTCTATCACTTTATCCCGTATATCATGACTCACTTTCAACATTCTAAGGTGATCCAAAATTCCGAATATACAAGAAATCATGATTCCGAGGTTCCATTGATTTTAATGGGGAAAATAGATTGATGTCATTGAAATATAATTTCTATGCAGCAGGTCTACTTTTTTAATTGCGGATGATGTCCACATGAGCCCTTCGCTTGAATGTGAGTAATGGCTTAAATGCGATAGTGATTGATGAAGTGAAGAATGTCCAAACCCAGCGAGGCTTGAACTTGTGACCAGGAGCAGACCATGCTAGCAGACTGAAGGTTGCAATATCCCAGACGTCTTGGTCAACCTTCTCAATCAATAAAATTTTAATACACCACAATCCAAACAACTTTTCAAAAATACTTCAATTATTTTATCAGAATTAATACAATTTTCTTCGATTGATATCCCAATCTCTTTTATCGCGTTAATCCAATGGAAATTCAATAAATCCAGAGGCGTACCTGAAAGACTTTGTGAAAGGTATGAATTTTTAGGGCTGTAATATAAATAGGCTTGTATAAATGTATCGTGTATAGGTACCGTTTATAAACTTAAATGGAATATTCCATTGTATTTGGGTGGAGGGATATATCTTCTCTACTCCCCAGGTTCGCCCCTGATTCGTCCAACACAGCTTGAAGATTATAAGTAGAAATCAATTGTAAGTGGATGATGAAAATACAAGTGAAGTCATATTTTTTGTCATGAATATTATTATAGTCTCATTGGATAACTCAAACTTGGTTTTTATTCTCATGGTTATTTTTTCTTCTCTTGTTTTGATTTCATGGTGAGCTCTTCCAACTTTTTCTCCATGAATCTAGTTTCATCCAGATTGGGATTTTATTATTTATAAAAAATTCACCTCCAAAACATGCTTGAGAAGAGGCCTCAAAATTATCATGTGACAAATTACATCGGAATGTAGGACACAGTGGTCTTATTTGCATAACTATGCAGTCCAAGAATCTCCATTAGTCCATGTGCAGTTTAGATAGTCGGTCGAATTAATCTATTGGGCCTTGGGCCTATTAGTCAACTCCAGAGATCGCCAGATATCCAAGAACTGTGAGCGGAGAGCTGTTAGACTGAAATATGGTAATCATGCCAATTCATCATGTATGAATCTTGGTTTGAAGGGGTCACATTTCACCATTGACCTCTCCGTTTCTCTATTCTTCAATATGCTCCAGGGATGAGAATAGGTCAAATTAAATCAAATTATGTACTAGCTTGAAACATTATCTATATCTATAAAAGCGAAATGGCACTGACTGACTGACTGACTGATTCATTCATCCATTCATTCATTCATCACCAGAACTAAAAATCCACTGAACCGAATGCGTTCAAATTTGCAGGTAATTCAGTTGGAATGGGAAGCGGTTTGTTTGTCCCAGTGGTAGAGAGCGTCTAATCGTGAGATTAGATGACGACGTGCCTCTACCACCACCGTTGCAATGGTGACCAATTCCTCGGAATTCAATTTATGAGCCTCAAAAATCGCTTCCGGTAATTTGGAACCCCCTAAAGCAGCAGGAAAAAAAAGTTGGACGTTTAGACGCGCGCTAAGAACGGATTTAAAAACGTTTCAGGGATACGCTAAATATTTAAGTTTTTCTATAGTTTTTCGGCGTATTCTCAATTTTTTCGAGAACCAATCGGTAGAAAATTTTGATATTTGGTGGGCAGATTCAGATAAGGTCTATGAATATATTGTGTTGAAATATTTTTGAAATCCGTTCAAGATTACGCCTGTAATCAGGTTTTCAAAATTGTAGATGTATTGGTTGCATATCTTCCGCCTTTATTTTTTTAGTGTAAATTCAATGGTTCAGCGAGATTATAGATGGAGTAATTAAGAGAAGATATTGAATCAAGTTTTGAACAATTTCTGATACTTTCCCAGGTTACCTTACTCTCAATATTGCGTTTTACTATTTTTCTTAGATTTTCCAGAACAAATTGGCAGAAAATGTTGAAATTTGGTAAACAGGTCTAGATGAGGTCAGTAAATGCTGTGTTCAATAAATTTCGAACCCCTTCTGACGGAATTTGCGGGCGAGAAGAGCCTGTCTCAGCTGACACTGGCAGAGGTTTTGCAGGCGAGCGAAGTTGCCTGTTTGACTCTTACTGCCGATACTGGCGGGGGTCTGGCTAGAAGGGAGAAGTTGAGCCCGGCTAGTTTCACATATTTTCTCAAGGCTCGGGTGATTATTCTCATTTGCCGGTTATTACGATATGTGTTATAAATCTAATCTATCAGTAGCATAATCAATTATAATTTGTTCCACAATAGATTTTCACGTACAAGAGAAATAATGAGGAAATTTATCATAGGCCCTATCTAATTTCTCATATAATTGAAGAAATTTACTTCAACAGGTTCTTCAATAATATGTATTGAATTCATACATATTATTATGAGAGTGGAATATAATCTGTCTTATTGTTCCTAATCTGTCAAGTATCTTGTTTCTCATTTCATAGGATTGATTCTTAGAAAAAAAACTCTGAAAAGTCCGTTAAAAACTTTCAATTAAGCTCACCAATTATAAAATCGATAGAAGAATTATCAGATACTGACTGTAGTACACCAACTGCTTGAAATTATAAAATCAAAAGGGATTCAATTTTCTCAATTGAAAATTGTTTACCCACTTCTACTTATAAAAATCGGACTTATCAATCCAATCCATGAATGTGATCAAAGTGTTTAACTCTTATGGGTTCTTGATTATAGATTTTATCAAAAAATTAATTTTTTTAAAATGGAGAAATTCATTATTCTGAAGTAGAAGTGATTGACTCTGATCAACTTTCGTTATAAAGTGCACAGGTTGAAGAGCAGTTCAATTTTCTAAGAGGGAAGGATCGAACAGCTGTGCACGCTTCATCAACACATTATCCGTTATATATTTAACATGCAAAGTCATGCTCTTCAAAGAAGGAAGTATTTTATTGTTGAAAAACGATCCGTTCTTGAAGAATTCAGTACACAAGTCTCGCTCCTGAATTTTCATTCTCCCATTATCAGTGGATACTCGAATAAATTTCCTACATTGCATTATTTTTCCAATGATATTTATCAGGCTGATGGAGGATGGACAATTCAGTTGATATGGAAATCCAGCAATTGAATTATATTACCAGTTAGTATAAATTCACAATGAAGGCAACATTCAATAATTCAACTAAAGCTTCGCGCCACTATGAAAGTGGATACATTGGTATCCAATAATTTACTATTTTGGTTTCTATGAAATTCTTGGCACATACAATAGCTTACACGATAAAAACTTTCTGTCTCATATGTGGTCAATATAAAACAGACCACTGAAATATCACATTTTTCACTTATTTTTCTATTATTGTAGCCCAAGTTAAAAGAATTAGGTCCAATTACAATGTCATAATTTCATATACAGGGGACATCAAAATAGATTAGTCTGAATGAAAAAACTCACAACATTAGAATCATAAGGACATGAGATTCTTGAATGACAAACATAAATACACCTTAAGTCTAGTTGAGGCACACCAGAAAATGAAAAAAATCTTCGACAGCTGGTAGCATATTATTTACCCAATAGCATATTATTTACATTTATTATAATGAACTATTCATGCTATATTTTAACTAACTATTCAGATATATATTTTCAATGAATCAAGTTCCTTTCCCTTGTAAAACAATTTCTAATGAGTGCATTGTCATGAGAGATATAATAGCTTCTGTAAATGTTGAGCTCTTAGAAAGAAAGAAATCAATCTAGAAACTGGTGCTGCAGTCGCACTGATCACATTTGAAACTCATTGTCTCTTTTTCTCATACCGTGAGGCCTTTTTCTAGTCGAAGCTTTGGCCAGAGCCAGGAAAAGCTTCCAGAAGAAAAGCTCGATTTAATACTCGTTAAGCGAGGCTTTCTTCAGAATCCAAGTAGAGGGACAACGCAATTTCATCCCTTTTGTTTACTTCGTCTGGGTATCCCATTGCCTTCACAACATTACACTGCAATGTTAACGTCGAAATTCTCTTTGAATCGCTTGGAGAGAGAATTACTCAACACTGAAAAAACTACATTCGTGTTTTGTACAATCGAAAAATAGTAGGATTATACGATGGGGAAATAGTGGTACTAAAATGCCGAAAAAATAACATAGAGGGAAGATAGTTCTTTCGAAACAAATAAGAACAGGTATAAAGGAAAGGGAAAAATTACAAAGTCCGGTTTGTATTATCTCAATTTCAATTATTATTGTTGAAAAACAGTACCATTAATAAAGAAAAAACATTAAGACAATAGCTTAATAATGATGTATATTCGGTTCATTCTGATTTATTGTATAAATTGAACAAATAAGGTATATCAGATAATGGTATGAAAATAGCTTCGAGCCGGCTTTCATATCAGTAATTATTATTATATCAGTAATGTACTGAAATACAAATACCGGTCTATGTAAGTCACAGCTAATTGTATACAATTGATAGGTATATAATGAGATGTTGCTCAAGTGTAGCTTTTATCATTCTAACAGCAATGGAAAAGCGAGCCTTGAAGAGAAAATCATGAGTTAATTTTTAAATAGGATTTTTCTCAATTGGTTGCATTTTCTCAGTGGGTGCATCTCCACTCAAGTAAATGAAATGTAATAATGACAGCAGTTTTGAAAATTTCCGTAGAAATTTCACGAGATGACTTATGAATTCCAGGAAATCTGTCGTCGACCTTATTGGTTGAAATATTGTTTCCGTGGAGATTTCTATTTCCTATTCACAATAGAAGCGTGAAGGGTGGAGGGTTATAGTCTTTGTGACAATGAAATTCAATTTCTGTTTGGGAAAATTTTTACGCTGTCACGTGGAATTTGAAAGTGAAAATTTTGTAGAACGAAGGCTGACTTCTTTTAGTACGGTGCGAGGTGGTTCGAAAAAAGACCGAACCTCAACATCCAAAGAGAAAGGACGATTCCTACGCCAAGCTTGTTCTGTACAACCCCTTTATTGTTTGGTAAAAAGTTACACCATATGAGCGTCGGGTTTTGGGGAGGGGGGTGAAAGGTACAAAATTTCAGTTTTTCGTGAATTGTGGCCAGTAGCGTCGGACGAAAAACATGCATTTTCTAGAAAACAAAATTTGGAAGAGATTGAGACAATCACAAAAGTCAAAAAGTCAAAGTCCAAAAATCATTTATTTCCCTTTAAACATAATTACAATGAAAGGTTCACATACAAAAATTATAGGGAGTCTATATACCAGCAATATAATGGCATGAAAAAGTTAAATACCAAAAAAAAGATACAATAAAGAAACCATATCAAAGAATATAAATGGAAAATTATTGTCTTTTAACAATGATCATACTAATTCATATCATATATATATTTATACAGATATGAACGAAAATTTATGAATTAACTAATGTATAAGATTAACATTACAATAATTAGGTAATACTATTCAACACAATATTATAATTCAATAAAGTGGTAAGTGAAAAACCTGAGGAACAGCAGCAATGAGACAACTCATACAAGGGTTGACCAACACAGAGAACATTACAGGAACAAAAATTTACATGAAAAGAAATATTAAAAAATTAATGAAATAAAAAACTATAAGATAAAAATGTAATAGCAAACAAATTGCGATCAATAAAACATAGCTTACAAATGAATTGGATTATTATATGCCTATTACATCTTACATATTTATCTAAATACTATTATTTACCTTCTATCTATAAACTGAAGTGATAAGGTCTTCTAAAGCACCTCTTAATTATATCAGCCATTTATTTATTAATTTTTTGAAGGGTTCCAACTGAATGCGCCTCAGTCTGTCTAACATAGTTTGGTATATTGTGGTACAAATTGTAAATAACATTATCAATACGTAAAGAAGGTGTGCCTTTAAATTAAGATCATGCATGCCAAAGGGATATTTGCATGTCTTGTGCTATAATATATTGAATTGAGTACTAGAAAATTAATTTTATTTTAAAGAAAAAGTAAAAGAGATTTAACATAAAGTTGTCGAATGTCATAACACCTGTTTCTGTATATCCTCGTAATTTAGTTTAGATAACATGTAAGCCTTACCAAATGAAAACAAAATAGACTTTGGCAAAATTTGAAGGGAATCATTGCATTTTTAGGAGCTCCCTCCCAGGCAACTATCTATGCTACCAAAATTATTGGGCAGAAAACGCATTAATACTTAAACATTTACTTCAATACTATTTAGAAAGCTAGCTAATTGGCGAAAAACAAAAATTAGTTTCCTCATTCTTTTCTTCAAGGCCTGTGTGTGCTCTACCCAAGAGGCTTGTGATCAATGATATGTTTTCGAGATATTTAGAAGCTCAAAACTCTCTCGAGGACTGGACATGGACAAGCTCTCACCTTCCCTCTCCCATAAATGCATAACTTAAACTATTGATTTCCGGGACCTTGAATACTTCTTCCTTGTCAATGTCAAGTATAAACTTTTTGACAATTAAAGTGAGCATATTCTGTGCTAACCATTTATAAACTAGGAAAGTTCTTCATTAGCAATTTGAAAAACCTCTTTAGTAGCTCTTATTCTTGAAAATAATTGCTGTATCATCGGCTTGAAAAGAAAAAATTTTCCCTGATATTGGAATACTTTGCAATATTATTGAAATAGATTGAGAACAAAATTGGTCCAGAAGGGGTACTTCCCTGAATAACCCCATAGTTCACGTACAATGGATCAACTGTTCAATTCCACATAAACTTAGACGTGACTGCCCTAACGCTTAAATAAGCTTTTAAAGCCATTCAAGGGCTTCCCCTCTTACTCAATAGAATTTCAATTTCATTATCAGTTTTACACGATCGATGCTATCAAATGCCTTGCTTCAGTCCAGAAAGACTATTGGGAAACGATTTTTTCAGTTTTGTTATTAGATTCTTTGACTTTCTTGTGTCAATAATTTATCAAGCGCTTCGGTAATCTTACTTACTACCTAAATAAACTATTTTTCCCAAAATGATCTTGTTATCCTCCAAATACTTCGACAATTGACCTTTCACTAGTTTTCAAGAATTTTGCTTTTACAGCTTAACAACAAAATTGGTCTACTCGTTTAGAAACATTATCTTTTCATCTGATTTATAAGAGGTATGACTTTAGCTTTGACTTTACCAAAACTTTAGGTATACTGAATGCGTAAGACTACAATTGATAATATGTGTCAGAGGCCCAACAAGTGAAGTGATATTTTCTTTTTCAAGTACCTGGCGTGAATATCATCCAAACCTGGAGCTGAATTTCCTCTCAACTCACGAACAGTGCGACACATCTCAACCATGCAGGTTGAGGAGAAAACTCATGTTATCGGGAGCGGAAGAATCTGGCTCTTCAATAGGAATTAGTCTAGAAATTACTTTGGCAATTCTCCATTTATTGGAAAAAAATTATTGAATTTGTTTGCAATTTCTTTAACAGAGTTTCATTACTATCGATCATTATTTTTTCAAAAAATGTTTAATGGGAAACTCACTCTTTTTTATTTGTTCTACCACTAATCTCGTTAACTGTAGACCATAAAATTTTTGGAGTTATAGTTCTAACTCTCTGCTTCTCCTATAGTAATTTTTCTTCACTGTTCTTCATGAGATCTGTGAGTTTATTACGATAGAATCTATAATAATCACGCAGGATTTCTATTAAATGGCTGTTTTTTCATTATTTAATTCAGTTGTCTATCTAAACGTATCAATTCACCAATTTCCACTGATTATCCATGGTTTGATTTTCAATAATTTTGAAGTATTCTGTTTTTTTAATTTTTTTAGATCGATCAAGTTTACTAATTATATCAATAAAACTTTCTTGTAGTCAGATTTGCTGACTGTCAGTTACTACAGACCAATCTTGCTCTATAAATCGCTTATTCAATAATATTATCATATGTATGTCTACCACTAGTTTCCTCCAAATTCGTATGTGCGGCATTAGCCAATCGCACACTCTTCAATTCAATCATTACAGCATAGTGATCCGTGATACTAGAATGTAACACACCAGTACATACTGTATTATATTATTGTGCCTAATAAAAATATAGTCGACAAAGTTGCTGAACTTTCCGCCCAAAAATTTTTAAAAAAAAATCAATAACTGATTCTTTGGCTATTGTCGGGTCCATAATAATTTTATTTTTTTTCCCCCAAAGAAAAATTGTTTAAACATATTGTAAAGGGGTTTTAACCCTCAAAAAAGTACCCCTTTTTAACTTACAGAAAGAAAAACATTAAATTACCAAAAGAAAATATATTACCCCAAAAAAAAAAAACCTTTTTTTAAATAACAATCAATTTTTAAAAATTTCCTAATTTTTTTCGTGTCTGGGTGGGGAATTTTTTCTTTGCCAAAAAACAAGGGAAAGGTTTTTTATTTGTCCTTTTTAGAAATTATTCCTCAATTTTTCAAATCTTAAAATTTAAACCTTTCAAATTTTTCCTCTCCCAAAATTGGGGGGGAAAAATTAAATTTATTACCCCTTCCCTACGTTACCCAAAAAATTTGTTATACATTCCCCCAAATTTAAACAAAATTCTTTCAAACACAAAATTTTTTGGAAAACAAAAAAGTAAAAGGAAAAAAAAAAAAGCCCGAAAAAAAAAAAAAAGCCGAAAAAAATAAAAAAATTTAAAAAAAAAATTTTTTTCCCAAAAAGGAATAAACTAACCTAGATTACAAACTCATTAAATTATTTAGATTGATTTTGGAAAAATTTTTTTTTTCCCAAAAAAAAAATTTAAAAAATAAATTTTTTTTTAATTTAAAAATTTTTAATTAATTTTTAATTTTTTTTTTTTTTGGCTTATTTAAATTTTTATCCAAAAATTTCTTTTTTTAAAAATTTTTTTTTGGGTTTTAAAGCATATAGAAAATTTTTTAAAAAATGAAAATTTTTAAAAAAAAATTTTTTTAAACTTTGCAATTTTTTTGTATTTTCCATTTTTAAATAAAAATTTTTAATAAAATTCCAAAAAGAATTTTGGAAAAAATTTTTTAATTTTAATTTTTTAAAATTTCAATTTTCAAATTTTTTATTCCCAAAAAAAAAAATTAACTTCTCTTTTTTTATTAAGGTGGTAAATAATAATTAAATTAAATTTGGGAAAAAAAAAAAAGTTTATAAAAACTTTTTAAAAAACCAAGATAAAAAAACTTTAAAAACTAAACTTTTTCCCCATTTAATAAAATAAAAAAAACATTTTTGAGAAAAAATAAACCCCTTTTTCACATTTTTATTTTTCCCTTTCTTAATAACCCGTTTTCCCCCAAAATTTTCCCCCCCAAAAGGCCGTAAAACCCAATTTTGGGAAAAAAAAATTAATTTCTACAATTAAATAGTATTTTTAAAAAATTTAAAAATTGGAAAATAAAAATTGAAAATTTTAACTAAACAAAACAATTTCAAACTTAACAAAAAAACTATTTCCTCTTTTGAAAAACTTTTGCAAAAAAACTTTTAAACCATTTAATTAATTGAAAAATATAATTTTAAAAAAAAAAAATAAAAATTTTAAAAAAAAATTAAATTCCCTTTCTTATAAAAATTTTCCTTTAAAAGTGTACTTGTTAATTTAATTTTTAATTCTCTTGCAAAAATTTATTTATTTTTTCAAATTTTTGAATGGTCCGGTTTGGATTTTAAATTTTAATAAAATCCTTTTCGTTTTCATCAATACAATTTTGATGGGCTATCATTACATAGAAAAA
This sequence comes from Sogatella furcifera, assembly GCA_017141385.1. Lineage (NCBI taxonomy): Eukaryota > Metazoa > Arthropoda > Insecta > Hemiptera > Delphacidae > Sogatella > Sogatella furcifera. The sequence continues at coordinate 19,278,044 of CM029548.1, forward strand.
AAAATCTAATAGTATTTAAATATTCCTTATTATTAAAATTCATAATAAATATTGATATATTAATTTATTTTTAAGTTTATAAAAAAAATTCCAGGATTTTGAAAAAAACAAGTTTATTTTTTGTTAAACCAAATTTTTTAAAAATACAAAAAATTTAAAAAAAAAAATTTTTTTCCAGTAGTTAAGATTGAATTTTTAAAAAAAATTATAAAAAGGAAAAAAAATTTTTGATAAGGAAATTCATTGGTTTTAAAAATAAATTTTTCTTAAAAATTTTTTAAAATATTTTTTTGGAAATTTAAAAATTGAACTTAAAAAAAGGGTATAAAAATTTTTTTTTAATAATCCCTACTTAACAATTTTAATTTTTTTTTAAAAAATTTTTTTCTCCAAAAAAACTGTTTCTAATGAAATTTATTTGTTTTTAAATTTTATTTTCTTAAATTATATTAAAATTTTTTAATTATTTAAAATTCATAATTTTAAAAATACGATTTTCGAAAAAAAGGTTGTGGAAAAAAAAAAATTTAAAAATTTAATAAGTCCTATTCAAAAAGACATTTTAAAAAATTTTTTACTTTCTTGATTTGAAAATTTTTTGCCCCCTTCCCAAAATCAAATTTAAATTTAAATAATTTTCAATGTAATATTTTCCCTTTAATTTTTGGGAATTTTTTTTTCACGGGAAATTTTGTTTTTTAAAATTTTAACGGGTTGGGAAAAATTTCTGTACAAATCCCCCACAAAAATTTTTTTTAATTTTAAAAATTAATTCAAAAGGGCACACAAAATTTAAAACCTACCCCAAAAATCCCAAAATTCATTTTTTCAAAAATATAAAAAATTTTTTATTGGTTTAATTCTAAATATATAAAAAAATTTCTAAATTTTAAAAAAATTTTTTCTAAATTTCAAATTTTAAATTTAAAAAAGGAAAAATATAAATTAAAAAGAAAAAGTTTTTTTTTTTTTCAAGAAAAAGAATTATATGCAAAATTTTTATTTTTTCAAATTTGAAAAAATCAAATTTTTTCAAAAACCCTTGCTAATCCCTTTTTTTAAAATTCCTGAGTTCATGGCGCTTTAAAAAAGTAATTGAAACTTTTCCCATAAAAAAGATGAATTTTTTTAAAAAAAAGTACATTAAAAATTTTTTCAAAAATATAATTTTTTAAATTTTTTGAAAAATTGATTTTATTCATTAAATTTCATGATTTAAAATGAAATTCCCCATGAAAATTTTTAAAACCCTTTTAATTTTAAAAAATTAAATATTACTATTTTTTAATTTGGGTTTTTTGATTAAAATTAAGAGTGATTTTTTTTAAAAAAGGATATTAAACTTTTAAAGCTTATTTTGGGGTTTCAATATAAAAAAAAAATACTTTATCAAAAATTAAAAAATTTATTCTTTTTAAATTTTTTTTCTCAAAAAACGAAGGGAAGTTTTCTCTAATTTTTTTATATTTCAGATTTTTTTGTTCCCCCTTCCCATTGAGATAATAGTGAAAATTTGACCCCTGTGCTTGGGTTTTTTTCATGGGGATCTTTAATCAATTTTAAATTTTTTAAAGGATTAAATATTTTTAACCCCTAATTCAAAAAATCATTGTAGAATCCCATGTAAAAAAAAAAGGGGTTATTTCATTATGCAAAAAAACCCCAGCACTTTGGGGAAGGACCCGATGAATAAAAAATTCAAATTTTTAAAAAAAGAATTTTTTTAAATTTTTTGTTCCCAATACATAAAAAAGAAATTCAAAAAAACTTTAATTTTTTTAAACAAAAGGGGGGGTTTTTAAACACTTCCTATTTAAATTTTGGGGAAAGGCCAAATATTTCCTGGGAAAAAAAAATTTTTGTTTTTTAAAAAAAAACATATGGGGTAATTTTTTAAAGGTAAAATTTTGAAGAAAATTTCTTAAATTTTTAAAAATTTTGTTTTTACCCCTCCCCAAAATTTATTTGGGGGTTTTTCATTATGTTCTGCTTTTGAAATAAAAATGTTTTCCTTTTTTTTAAAAAACCCCCTTTTTTAGTTACCATTTTAAAACCCCCCGGTAAAAAAAATAAAAAAAATGGGGGTTTTTTAATTTTGATTTTTTTTTTTTAAAAAAAGTTTAAAAAATAATTGAAATTTTCTTTTAAACTTGTGAATTTTTAAAACATTTTAAAGTAGAAACAAATTTAAATTTTTTTATTTTTTTAAAAATTTTTTAAATTTTTTTAGGATTAAAGAAATTTGGGGGTTGGGGAAAAAGCGTTTATTTTACAATAAAAATAAAAATTTTTAATTTTAAAATAATTCCCTTTGGGGGAAATTTTATGGGGATTTTTCCCCCCTTAAATACACTAATTCCGTTAATCCCAATATTTTTTTAAAATTTTTTTAAGTTTCTCGGTTAAAGGTTTTTCCCTTTGTTTTTTAGGAATTAATTTTTTTAAACCTTTCCCAAATTTAATTTAAATTACTTTTTTTAAAAAAAAAAAATGAATAAAACATGTTTTTCCCAACTTTTTTAAAAAGGGTTTTTGAATTTTCGATTTTTTCACCTATTGGGTTTCCTATCTTCCATTAAACAAAATCTGGCCCCTGATATTGAAAATTGCGAAAAAATTTTTCTAAAAAAAGGAATTTTTTATTTACTTTAAAATTTTTTGGTCATTCAAGGAAGAAAAATTTTAAATGGTTTAAGGGGTTTTGGGGGGCCGGGGGGGGGTGGGGTTTTGGGCCCTTTTGTTAAAACATTAAAAATTGGGCCCCGTTTTTTTTAAAAAAAAAAATTTCACTGGGTTTAAAAATTTATTTGAGGGGGGGGGTTTAAAAATGGGTTAAAATTTTGAAGAAATTTTTAAAAAAAAAATAATTACCCCATATAGTTTTCAAAAAAAAAAATTTTTTTTTATAATTATGTTTTTCCCTTTTGATCAATTAGGGTTTTTTTTTAAAAAAAAACCCCCTAAATTTTTGGGGTTTATTCCGATTTTTTCATAAAAAAATTTTCCCGGGTTTATAACCCAAAAATTTAAAAAACCCATTTTTTTAAAAGATTGGTTTTTTGTAAATGTCCTTTTTAAAAAAAAACCCCCAAATCCTTAAAAGCTTTTGTTAACTTTTTAGCATTGGGTTAAGAAAAAAATCTTATAGTAACCATATTTTTGTTTTTTTTGATGAAAAAAAATTTTTTGGGAAAATTTTTAAATGTGGTTTTAAAAAAAGGGAAATTTCTGATAAGGGGGTTTTTGTTAAAAAAAAAATTTTTAAAAAAAAGGTAAGTTTTTTTCAATTTAAAATTTTAAAAAAAAGAAATTTAAAAAAATTAAAATTTAAAAAATTCTAAATTTATATGGGTTTTATTGGAATTTTAAAGTTTCTAAAAAAGTATGAATTTTTTTTCCGACGCTTGGTTCGGCCAAATTAAAGAAATTTTGTTTTTTTCCCCAAAAAAGCTCAAATTAATTTTCACCAAAAAAAAAAGGGGTTTAAAAAATTGATTTGGGGGTTTTTTTCGATTTTGGGGTTTAGAATTTCACCATTTTTCCTTCCTCCCCTTTTTAAAAAAGGAAATTTAAATTTAAAACCTTTTTATAAAAACCTGTGGATTGAAAAAATGAATTTTTATTAACGCAAAAAAAAGGGGGGGTTAGGGGAAAAAAAAAGGGCTGTTATATGAATTATAGTCCATTCACGATTGCTTGAGACGAGATAAACAAAAGCTCTGCATGTGTGTGTGTGTGTATATATATATATGTGTGTGTGTGTGTGTGTGTGTGTATGTGTGTGTGTGTGTGTGTGTGTGTGTGTGTGTGTGTGTGTATGTGTGTGTGTGTGTGTGTGTGTGTGTGTGTGTGTGTGTGTGTGTGTGTGTGTGTGTGTGTGTGTGTGTGTGTGTGTGTGTGTGTGTGTGTGTGTGTGTGTGTGTGTGTGTGTGTGTGTGTGTGTGTGTGCGACTGGAGTGGCTTCGTTTTAGCCACGACATAAACAAGTCACTGCAATGCCGAAATACCGAATTTCCTTGTAGCCAATTTAGAATAAGTATATTTAAGTAATATTTTTCATAGATACACATTGGGAAATTTTTTTTTCGGTTGTCTCTCGACTGCATGAGCACGAACAAACAATTATAGTGAAAGTTTTTGTATCAATGCTTTGGTTACAGTCCCGACAGCAAATTTCGGAATTTCGGCATTGCTGTGACTTGTTTATGTCGTGGATAAAACGAAGCCACTACAGTTGCACACAGACGCATACAGAGCTACTGTTTATCTCGTGTCAAGTCATCGTGAATGGACTATAGAATGCACACCATAAATACTAACATCAAACTTGTATTAATAGACATTCTACATTTCACTATGAATGCACTCTGACATTGTGAAAGGGGGTTTCACTAATAAAAGTTAATGAGCTCCTTATTATTATGCCCAGAAATTCAAGCTGAGCTCATGCCCAGAAATTCAAGATGATATTGTGTTATTGTTTTTTAATACCTATGGAAATATGATTTGAGGACTCAGCGAAATTATTCGTGTGGAGTTCATCAACGCTCATAGAATAGGAATGGAACAAAAAAACTTGATTTGATTTGTATATTTTCAGCAGTTTTCTGCGTCAGGAATTTTTCACCATTAACACATATTTGGCATTCTGCAGGTCAAAAAAAAAGCAGTAACCAACTTTGAAAATTAGAGCCGTGAATTGCGGCGGCCGTGTAGATTGTTATCAGCGAATGAAGTTGCCGGAAACATTTATCGCGCAAATATTGACGCGGCGCGAGTTAGTTGTGTTGGTGAGCCGCCGCGCTCCTCTCCATCCCGTCCAGTTGTTTACTGGCTGGGATAGGAACCAACCAACATACGATTCTTCTGTTCATGAATGATGAAATTTTGTTGGAGCAATGAGGTTGGTTACGCTGGTACAAGTCGTTCACTGCAAAAAGGTTTTTTCATTATTCGCGATCCTTTCAAGAGAACTGTTCCTTGTTATAACTTGAGTGAAAAAGAGTGATATCGCTGTGCGCATTCCGCTTTTTGCGTCGGCTGCTATTGAGCGCGAGTGGCGGCAGCCCGCGTTGCTTGCTTGGTTTTTTAATAATTTCGCGCTCGAAATTATGAGAACGAATTGTGACGCTGGCGGTGATGATCTGTACAGCTTTTGCTTTACTATTTGCACTCTTTTTCTCACGGCAAGTTGGAAATGTAAAGCTCGCCCGAATGAGGCTCAATTAAATACCTCGCCGGTGCCTCGTTAGTATTTCACCGCGCGCGACAAAATGAATATCTTGTGAACCTCCCTAACCACACCACCCAACCGCTCAGTGGTCGTCTCATTTACAAGATGGAAAAACTCTTTTCAGACTCGAAAATTTCATATTCACGTTCTGACATTTCCATTTAAGATACGATCGTTTCAACAAATTATGAACACCTCGCCAACAAAGAGCATACCCAACACACACCAGCCTCAATTCAAATTAAAAAGAGGTGCATATTCTCATTACGGCACTAATAAGTTGGGCAGAAGTTGAACAAAGGTGACTTAAATGTACTCCAATTTGAGTTTTTATATGAATGAGTGAAGTTCATCCATCAACAGAAGTATTTTTATACTTCTAAAAAAATATTCCAATCCATGAATGCAAGTAGGCGTAAGTGTAATGATTGAAAATATATTTATTATAATTTGTTAATTATTTAGAATTAATGCTGCATCAGCCAGGTTCTTGGGTGTTGGGTCTATCCGTTGATGCATGTTCTATCAATTAATCGATGAACATCTTCATTGCAACATTTATTAGAGTCTAGGATGGGAAGTCTACTCATATTTATATTAGCCTACTGGAAAAAATCGCCGATGTTATGGAATGTTATGGAGTTTTAGGAACTTGTAGGAACACTCAATGACTGAGATCCTTAAATTAGTTTATCCACCTACTACTTCACTTCTGAATCTACTTCACATGTAAATAGAATGAATATTTAACACATTATTTAACACATATTCAATACATTCTTAAAGAATGTATCCCACACTAAAGATTCATGTGATAGAAATCACCACAGCCCTCATCCCATCATATTATGTGAAAACAGTTACATAGAGAGAGGCTCTCATTTCACTAAAACCTTGTAATGAGCAAAACACTCAATGTTTCCCAATGAAACCGTCTGCCTTGTGCATTATTGATGGCGCACAGCAGCAATCTGCCGTGATGTAGGCTAGCGCAGCACAACATCAGGATTGCATAGTTTATTAGCTAAAATAGATTTCATTACGTTCGCTTTAAGAAGCGATCCTTCCATGTAGAGTGCTCCATTCTGTTTGAGCAAGAAGGGTAAAACGTTGTGTTATTAGCCTACACTTCGAAATTAGTGGGCGGGAATCAAAACAGCCATTATCGTCTAGTCAATATTAATCTGATATCATTGATTGGTATGAACTACAAATAAGTCATTGAAACTGATACATTACACTAAATGGATAGTGTTCTAATATTGGGTAGTATGTGCTTATCACTAACCAGTTGCTAATAATAGACCATCATTTCAATAACTTAATTTCTCTGCTCCAATGCATAAGAGCACAGTTAATTACATTAAGTAGGTGAGCATTATCTCGTTCAATTTTCAATAAGTGAAATATCAGATATATTCTTTTGAGGATTGTGGAATATGAGATAGATCTTGAATATCATGTCAAGGTCACTTTTGTAACGGTGAGAAGAAGTTTGGTGGTGAGGAGAAACTTTAAATTAAATTATTTGATCCTTGTATAGATTTATACCTGACCTTATATTATTTCTAATATCTATTTTTTTCTATTATTATCTATTATTTCTGATATCTTCTTATTCTTATAAGAAGATATCAAAACTTAAAAATATTTATAGGTTAATATAATAAATTCTGAAATCACCAAAATTACACACCCGACACAATACAAGGGATCGTGAATGTAAGAGAATTCAAAATCAAACCACCACGAAAGAAATGGATCTCATCTTTAGAATTGTGACAGAGGTGATTATAAATTAATAACGAAAAGTTATAGTAGCGACATCCCTTGGTTTATTACTAAAAACCAGAATAAATAAAATCAAAAGATAATAGTAATTGGCTACCGGAAATACAAATTACATTATTTTCAGAAATATGGGTTACAATCGGTTACTTAAATTCTTAAATATGTTAGTATACATAAATACCTGGTGTGGTGAGGGGCCCCCCCATAAACTTTCACACTATGTATCACTATTGCCTTTTAATTGCACTTCACTTGGTTGATAAAATATTGGTTTCGACGGAAATTTGAATCTGATCCTTCTGAGGTTTTTCTTTGTAATCCTGATGCGTAGAAGTCCGGGTTTCCTTGGGGTTTTTAACGCGATACCCTCGATCCATCTGCGAAGTCCATGCTACAGTATTGGTTTCCTGGTTAATTTCAGCGAGGTGGATACATCCAGGTTCATACATCGACCGCTGATACAGCGGATTTGAAGATTGGTAAAATTTGAGAGAAGAATCCAATAACTTAGTAAATTTATGTACGGTATCAATGAAAAATTAAAATAAAAAATAAAAAATCAGGATGAAGCTACTATGTAAAAGAATGAGAATTTAATTAATGTGACTACATCCTGTACTTCAAATAACTTTCAACAAATCTTATAGAAGAAAGAAAATGTCTATCTGAACTGGTTGCGGAGCTGGATTCGAAGTGAATTGAAATTAATAGTGGAGCGAAAGGTACAAGGCCATCCCCACTCCTAAGCAACTGTCGATCAAGCAGAATTTTGTTCAAGAAAGAGAGCGACCGAGCAACATACAAAGTAATAAAAAAGGAGGAAAAATATAGAGAGAAATCTACTAAAAGAAAAAGCTTGTAATTGCAAGAACAATGATAAAGTTGTTTTTCGAGTAATTCGAAAAAGAATTTTATCAAGTAATGGAAAATTTATTAAACGTTTTTGGTTGAAAAACAAGATAAATGAATCATGATATTTCATACCGTTACACTTTGTTGATCGGAATAATTTTCCAATTGTTTCATAATTGTTGTGAGTTTACATTATTCTGTGAATTTGACTACATGTCTTGAAATTTTTGAGGAATCATAAGTTTATCCAAATCATAAGTTATTGTGCTGGCTTATATCAAAATGCTTGGTTATCAATTAATCAGTCATCATCATTAGTTAAAAATTGATCAGCAATCAGGTTATCAATAACTTGTCATCATTAATGAGTTAATTGATCACTCATTGAACTCTAGAAGTTATTGTTCATCTATCTGTACTCGAATAGTTATGAAAATGTGTGAAAGTGATGTGAAATATTCTTATTGTAGCCCTATCGATTCTCATGATACTTATTTGACACATCATCACAGTTTCAAGGATTAATAATCTAGAATTTGCTCGATTTCGATGATTGATTAAACTCATGTTATTTATCCAACTCAGCTACAGGAGAAAAGTTCCAATATTTAATAACAAATAATCATTTCAAAAAACTCTATCAAATTTTTAGTTCAGTTTTGAATATTATCGGTATAGAGGAAATCATACACAATTAGACATTTGAGTGATAGAGAGATCATAAATATAGTAAGAGAGAGGAGAAATGGAGTGAAGAGAGTGTGAGAACAGAGAAGAGCGCTGATCAATCACTGGAGCGTGAAGAGGAAGGCCGGGACAAATTGCTAGATGTCATCCTACCGTGAATGTTGGTCAAAGATTGATGAGTGGCGCGAGACACCAGATTTGTCCGGATGCTGTGCTGTGAGCCTTCCAGCCTTCAGCCTCCAGTAGGCTGCTGGCTATCGCTATAATCGACATCTATTCTGCTACCGCTGCTGCTGCTGCTGCTCTATTCCATTGTGTATTATTGACACCAGCAGTTATCTCCCTTCTCACCGTACAACGCTTCAGTTCAATTCCCATCATTGTCGTCATCACAATCGGAAATCAGCTGGATTTATCAGCTATCGTATGACATTCTACTAGGAGGTGAAACTGGGGTTGATAATCGAATATTGAAAATGGAGTTGCTCAAAAAAATGACTCTGTGTGAAGTTTCTCGAGTTACACTCATCATTATCATTCCATGAAATTTCAATCAGTTATTATATCATTATACTGTGTTATATTATATTATAATATACTATAACTGCCTATTTATATGTCTTGGTAAAGAATCTGATTCATTTCCAATAAATGAATTGAAAGGAGTGAATTTTTAAAGTAGAAAATGATGTGATTCGAAGACTGTGAGACTATAAACTATACTTCTGTATGCTATTGTTACCTGTTAGCTTATTAATGATAATTCCCGAATTAGCCAAGCGTTATAGAACATTTTTTAAAGTGTATTGATAGCTTATCACATTGATAATAACTTCTTCGATTATTGTAACTATTTTATTATGTTCGTTTCAATTCTCTTTGACAATTGAATTTTCATTAATAATCAGTGGCGTAACTAAGCCATTCAGCGCCCCCCCGCGAGCCGAGTGGGTGCGCCCTCAGCCCCCCCCCTACCCCTCTAAGATACGAAGCGGAAAAAACTCATCTAAGTTATGGTACCTTTGTTTTGTTTTTGCATGTGTTAATGTACGGTGACAAACGTGAGCTCGACAGTAGCCTTTCTTTGACGTGATTATAGATTAAATTATCGTAAAGGTCGGAAACAATTAGGCCTACTTCAACTACTACAGTATATCCTAAAAGGAACTAAAAGTAAAAAGAAATTAAGTTTGTAATTTGGATTAATATTTCTAAATAATAGGCTGTAAATATATTGTACAGAACTAAAATCTACACCTGATATTTGGGTTTTAGCTATGCAGTGAACGCACTATAATTTGATGGGCTTATATTAAAAAGAACTTGTAGACTATGAGTCGTGTTTAGCTAATATTTATTTATTACAATGTTACATAAAAACTACAAACTGTTTACTGTGTAGATCAGAGAGCTATCACCAATCGGTCAACCCTCTTCTTTTCTTTGTTTGTCCGCGGCTCACCAGCCCACGAAGGTCTTAGGCCTACCAGCTGGTTGCCAGTTTCATATCCATTTCTTTTTTTTTCTCTGCTCTCACAAAATCTTCAGCAAGTTCGTCTAGATTAACAGTACTATTAACATTACAGGACTGAGGAGAGAAAAGAGGTGATAGGTGATTAACGAGTCCATTCTAGCACAATTATATACAGAGTAGTGTTTCAGGAGGAATGTACAATACTCCTCAGGCTAATTCCTTCCATCACGTAGACAAAAAGGTTTCTTGGGACAAGCCCCCAAAAACGCTTTGTTACCGAGATAACAATGGCGAAAAATTGAGTTTTGTCCAAACATATTAATTTTTCTGTTTTTGGAGGCTTTACTGAGGTTCTAAAATAATCAACTCCTGTGTAAAATTAGGTGAGGAATTTAATGAAACAAGTTTGGAGTTTGTAACTTTAACGGTTGTTGAGATAATTGGAAAAATATGCTAAAAAACACCAATTTTCAACAATAAGGTTTATAACTGGATAAGGAACCATAAAATTGTATTTTTTATCAATGAAAGTTGAAGAGAGCCGGATTCTGAAGAAAAAATTAGATGGCGGCGGTTGTGTAAATCTAACCCAAATCTCAGTAATGGCGATCAAAAATAGCAAAATCGCTACTAAACACAAATTCATCACTTGTGCTATGTTTTGTCAATTTTGCGATTTTTGATCGTTATTTCCGAAATTTGGGTATATTTACACAATCGCCACCATTCAAATTTTTCTTCAGAATCCCGCTCTCTTCATCTTCCATTTATAAAAAATACAAATTTATGATTCCCTATCCAGTTATAACCCTTATTGTTGAAAAATTGCGGTTTTTAGCATATTTCTCCAATTATCTCAATAACCGTTGAAGTTACAAACTCCTAACTGGTTTTATTGAATTCCCGAGCTAAATTTACATGAGAATCGATTATTTTAGAACCTGTGTAAAGCCACCACAAAATTAGGAAAATTAATATTTTTTGAAAAATCTCAATTTTCCGCCATCTTCATCTCGGTAACAAAGCGTTTTTGGCGGTTGGTCCCCTGGAACTTTTTTGTCTACTTGGTGTAAGGAATCAGCCTGAGAAGTATTGCACATTCCTCCTGGAACACCCTGTATATCTGTCTTTTTGTTATCAAATCGTAAAAGTTGGGTCGAGGGAAATTTTTTTAAGAACATTGTACTCTAGAACTATATTTTCAAGTTATCCTTAACAAGTCTGAATGAAAATATGAAAAGATTTGAAAGTATAAATTCATTAGAAAATTATTCAATTATTATTGAATTTTAAAATTTCATTTCTTTGCAGTCAATTACATTTTTAAAGTGGCGCCCCCAGAAGCCTGCGCCCCCCCCCCACGCACTGCGGGGGCTGCGGGGGTGCTATTTACGCCACTGTTAATAATATTATCTCCATATAGCAGGATTCTAATTAGTAATATTATTGATAATTATCCAGCAGTTGGTGTACTGCAATATGTAATAAATCATCCAAAATTAAATTTTCGTTGTCGGTTCAAACTTGTATCTAAGGAGAAGGAGCATTTCTCCAATTTTCATCTCTTCCGTCTCCTCCTTTTATTCCCACTACTATTTGGGTCTTGTTTTCGAATGTAATGGGCTGACAATCTGAAAGTTCAACTAGTAATAGTAAAGCTATGACTAGCTAGTAACTAGCTTGACTTAGTTTTATTTTTTCTGTTCATACCGTAATAAGTTAAGTCTGTATTATACATGTATGTTCTTTAGATTGCTGACAAACAATTTCAGTAAACATTTTCCACCACATTAAGAGATGGCGAATAGGAAACAAGCTCAACGTGGGAATATTGAACATGCTCGAAATGAGACAACACAACACACTGAACATCTTTCTTTGAAAAGAGATTATTACAGGAGTGAGCGTTATGTTCTGTATCAAATGTTCGTTTAAGAGGATTCACTTCTTGAACAACCCAAATACAAGTTGTGTGGTCGCAGGAGATTACAATCCTTCTATTGAGAAATATCACTGCAACATCCTTTGAGAACATTTCTGTTACATGGCGAAAGATTATGACGGTTGCTTTGAATGTGTCAATGAACAAGTGAGTGGGTTCAGGTTACTATGACCTCTGTAGAGCTCATTCATCCATGATTCATCCTGTGGAGAATCTGATGAAATTGTGCATGTGAGCTTACTGTAACTGAGTAGGCCTACCTCAAATGAAATTCCAAGTTGTTTTATGGAAGTTTCCATTTATTTCTTCAATTTCTTGAGAATGAATTTGGATTTTTCTAGATTTTAATTTTTCTCCATGAGAAAAAATAAACGTATTCTCGTTTCTCTCCAGTTAAATTACACTGTTGTTATACTTTGAAAGTAGAAAAAGTTTTGGATCAACCGCTTGTATATTGTTATATTTCTAAGCTATTGTACTTTCCCGTTTTTAAGGAAAAGGAATTAAATCATATTAGGAATACTAGGAAGGCTGTCGATTAGAACATGAAAAGGAAATTGGACGGAACGAGCTTATTAATTGAGGAAATGAGGAAGTTCTCATCTGTTCTGCGAATAGCAGAGTTAGAATAGACCTACTAATGAAATAATAATTTCAACAGTCTATCTCTCAAGCAGTGGGTGAATTCTTGGAGAGTGAGTTCCCTTGGCCATAAGTTCATATTAACTAATGGAAAAATGGTTACATTTGTGATACTGCAATTTATTGTACAATCAGAGAAAATCAATTGTGATACTATAATTGAATGGAGAAAGCATTTTGCAAAAGTTCCACCAGAATCGAATACTTCCGAATATTTCAAATCAAATTTTATTGAGTTCAACTAGAATTAGATTATAAATCCAATCCATAATTCATAACTTTGTATCAAAGTTGGCTGAGCATGATTGAAATTTTCTATTGAGTGATTAAAGACGTCTCTGGAGAGTTAAAACTCTATTATTAGAAATAAATCATTATGATTCTCGATTTTCAACCTTAAATCTGGTAATAATAATAATGGCGTATTTAGGGATGTTAACTGTGATGTACATATTTGCCTGATAGACTATGAGGAAGCATTTGAAGCATGATAAGATGATGCAAGTTCTTAGAGACATAGGTATTAACAACAAAGACCTCAGAATAATTAGAAATCTCTATTGGAACCAAACCGCAAATTTTAGAGTAGAAGGTGAACACTCAGAATACATAAAGATCATGCGTGGGGTACGGCAGGGTTGTGTACTGTCTCCTATAATCTTCAACCTCTATTCTGAAAGAATATTCAGTGAAGCTTTGGATGAAGTGGAGAAAGGCATTCTTCTCAATGGGTATTGGATAAACAATATTAGATATGCGGATGACACTATTGTATTTGCAGATACCCTAGAAGATCTACAAGTCCTAGTGAACAGAATCACGTATCACAGTGAAGAATATGGCCACAATATAAATGTAAAAAAGACAAAGCTCATGATAATGAGTGGGAAGAGGATAACAGAAGCCCAACTCTATATTAACCAGACCCTAGTTGAAAGAGTGAAACAGTACACTTACCTTGGAACTATAATAAACGAAGACTGGTTCAACAACCAAGAGATACGAGCATGCATTGGAAACGCAAGATCCACTTTCAACCAGATGGCAGCCTTTTTTAAGAGCCACGACTTATCACTTGCTACAAAAGTGAAGATGTTACGATGTTACGTTTTTACTGTGCTGTTCTATGGTGCAGAGGCATGGACCTTGAATGAGGATATGTATAGCTGGATAATGTAAGCTGGAAGCATTTGAGATGTGGCTGTATCGAAGAATGCTCCGGATTGCTTGGACTGACCGGGTCACTAATGAAGAGGTCCTCAGAAGAATGAAGAAGAGCCGGGAAGTACTGACCACCATTAAAGCTCAAAAACTGCAGTACTTTGGTCACATTATGCGAAATGTCCAGATATGCCCTCCTCCAAGCAATTCTACAAGGAAAAATAATTGGTAAACGAGGGCCGGGAGAAGAAGAACGTCCTGGCTGAAGAATCTCAGAACCTGATTAAAAAACATCCCTGCAACTCTTTCGAATCGCGGTGGATAGAGTAAGAATTGCCATGATGATCGCTAACATTCGTCACGGATAGGCACATCAAGAAGAAGAAGATTTAGGCTATATTCTTGGAAGTATTCCATGCCATCTCATACTGTTATGGTGATGTACTATTCCATTAAATATAATTAAATTATATTAGTCATAAGAGTATTGAGAGTGTCAAGCAAAGAAGAACTATAGAAGTGATTTTATTAAAAGGAAGAATTATCGAAGAATGACTAAGGTAATAGACATTATGTGCCAATAAACAGTTACAGATTCATAAATATCTAGGTGTATATTACAATAATTGATTGACATCTCATATTTTCATTCATTGCAATCACGTATCTATCATGGGCATGGTACACAATCACAACCTGAATAAATTGGATGGAAGTTGATTAAGTAAATGGCTTTGAAAGTGAAATAGCTCAAACATAAAAGTGAACAAAACAAGTGCTATTCTAATAATAGCTAATTATTCAGTTCACTTGTCATAAAATTTCAATTGAACAAGCATATCACATGAATATACATGAAAATTGTGAATAGAATTTTGCAAATATTTATTTAATATCCTGAATGAGAAATTGATGAATCGGAGACATGCTGCTACAATGAAGAGATGGAAGTAAATATAGTGAGAGAGTTTACGCCAACTCCTTAGTGCAATTCACAAGAAAAACAAGTATTGTAGGAGTTCAAAGAAATGAATGATAGCGGCATTTGTTTTGAGGCAGACCACAAAGCAAGTCCAGGTACTACAACTCAATGAACAAAGAACTGCTGTTGGAAGCTGAAAAGAAGTTTTTAAAATGATGTCGGCCGGATGCAGTTGCTAGCCACCTTGCCCTTGCAAGCCGGATCTCTATCAAAAACTTTGATGCTCTTTAACACTCACTCATCTCACTTTCACCCTCACATTCTTCCCCGGAAAAACTCATTATCTATCATTCTTCTCCTCCCTCACTCCCCTCCACCATTCCGATTCCCTCTTTAACTCTTCACACAACTTTCTTCGACAATCATCTCCTTCTTTGTTGAATCTCAACACTCTTTCGTCTCGGCTTCTTTTTCCATTTCCTCTCAACAAATGGCTCACTATGTGTGTATACTTACTCCTTTTTTTCTCTCTGAAGACTCAATCTCAGCTCTTTATTTTCCCTTCAAGGAATTGAAAAGTTTTTCCTTGCACCGTCTACTCCCAATCAACAATCAATAGCAAGAAATTCAATCTTAAACGTTCATAATTTCAAAAAATTGAATATAGTGCCTTGGTTCACCAACCATTATGCTTTACTCATTACAGCATGATGAGCAGTACAGCACATGATGTGTTGGTAAACACAAAACCATGGTACTGTATCTTAAGTTCGTATGATTTTCTTCTTCTTCTTCTTCTTCTTCTTCTTCTTCTTCTTCTTCTTCTTCTTCTTCTTCTTCTTCTTCTTCTTCTTCTTCTTCTTCTTCTTCTTCTTCTTCTTCTTCTTCTTCTTCTTCTTCTTCTTCTTCTTCTTCTTCTTCTTCTTCTTCTTCTTCTTCTTCTTCTTCTTCTTCTTCTTCTTCTTCTTCTTCTTCTTCTTCTTCTTCTTCTTCTTCTTCTTCTTCTTCTTCTTCTTCTTCTTCTTCTTCTTCTTCTTCTTCTTCTTCTTCTTCTTCTTCTTCTTCTTCTTCTTCTTCTTCTTCTTCTTCTTCTTCTTCTTCTTCTTCTTCTTCTTCTTCTTCTTCTTCTTCTTCTTCTTCTTCTTCTTCTTCTTCTTCTGCCTTTCACGGTTTAGGCATTACTGCCTGTTCCAAACCTCTATAAGCCATCATTCCTGCAGCCTCCACAATCAGTCCATCTTTTTCTGGGCCGTCCCCGGTCTCTTTTCCCCACCGGATTATATAAAAGAGCCTGCTTGGGGATCCGGTCATGAGTCATCCTATCCACATGCTCAAACCATTCCTTCCTGTACAAATCGATCTTGTCTCTAATAGAGAAGATGTTGAGCTGAGCACGTATGTCTGTATTCCTGTAGCGGTCTTCTCTGCTACAACCATATGTGCTACGTAGGAATCTCATCTCTGATGCTTGCAACCTGCTTTCTTTACGCTTGGATAACACCCACGTTTCACTGCCATATAATAGCGTTGGTGCCGCAATTGTTTCATAGAATTTTATCCGTGTCTCCTTGCTAGTTTTATTCTTCAAAGTTCGGTGAATGGTTCCACATATACGTTGAAAGCGGTGCATTTTGTTGCAAGCATCTTGATCATGATCATAGGAGATATTGCAGCCCAGGTACTTGAAATGGGAGATTTGTTCTGAAATTTTATTTTGTAGAACGATTTTACTTTGGACGGGATCCTTACCCTTGAAAGCCATCACTCTTGTTTTAGCTGAGGAGATTGACAAGTTGTAGTTTCTACAAATATTTTGCAACCTGAAAAGCGCTCTCTGTAGGTCATCTTCATTCTTTTGAACTACAATGAGGTCATCCGCAAACAATAAGCAGGTCAGAGGTTGTTGTGAGTCCTCTCTCCAAATTGATACCAGTCTCAATTCGAGATTTCCATTCCCTGACCACGTCATCAAGATAAATGTTGAATAAAGCAGGCGATAATCCACACCCTTGTCGTACACCTCTACTAATCACTATCTCGTCAGTTTTGGAATTCTCCATATCAATTATGATCTTAGTATCTTTGTGAAGGCTCTTGACTGCCTCTATAAGATGTGGAGGATAACCAGAGAGCTGCAGAACATTCCATAGCTTAGCTCTGTTGACTGAGTCAAAAGCCTTCTGGAAGTGGACAAATGCTATATGGGTTTCAAGGTTAAATTCTCGCCTTTTCTCTACAATCTGCTTGATTATAAACACATTGTCAGTGCATGATCTTCCCTTTCTAAAGCCGCATTGTTCCTCCTGTAAGAGTACTTCCATCATTGGCTGGAGCCTTCCTTTGATCACCATGCTGTATATTTTGTGAGCTGTGTTCAGCAAACTGATTCCTCTGTAATTATCACAGGAACTTCTATCTCCTTTTTTAAAAGCGATTTTCTGTGGCTACTTTCCATTCCTTGGGTATCAACAATTGTTTCCAACACATATTTATCAAATGGAGAAGTCGAAGTCTGAAGAAAAAGCCACCACATTTGAGCAGTTCCATGTTCAAGCCATCTGGTCCAGTTGCTTTACAATTTTTAGCCTTACTGAGCATCTCCTCCAACTCTCTTAATGTTATTGAGTCCACAGCATGATCTACTTCTTCCTGAGGCACATCTACTCTCTCCAAAGGAGTATCCTGACAACTATTATCAAACCACAGAGCCTTATAATGCAGCACCCTTTCATCCTTTGATATAACATTCATACGTGCAGTATCCTCCTCTGTTTTGTTCAAAGGTTTCATTATCTTATATGCCACTTGTTGTCTTCCATGCAGATCCTCCTGAACTTACCTGATAAAAGTGTCCCAAGACTCTTTGTGTGCTCTTCTTATCATAGCTCTAGCAATGTTCCGTTTGATCTTATAATTTTGATTGGACTCATATGTTCTTTTTTGTAAGTCAATCTTATAGACTCTTTTCTTATCTTCTATCGCTTTGGCAATTCCATCATTCCATACTTTTAATCCTCTACGGTTCAATGACTTTCTCTTTTTTCCTAGTGCTCCACTTGCTGCTTTTGTAATAGAGTACTTTATTATATCCCACTCCTCATCTACATTGTTAGAAGTTGGCGCATCCATGAGATATTGTTGCAGCCTTTGCTGATAAAGTCGTAAGATACTTTGCTCTTTTAGAAGATGTATTTTAAACAGTTCTTCCCTTGGCTTTTTCTCTTGTTTGGAAAGATTCTTCCATCTGGCAAAGATATTCATCTTGGTCGCAACTAAGAAGTGGTCTGAACCAATGTCACTTCCTCTATAGACTCTAACATCAGTGACACTATTACTCAGTTTTTCATTCACAATAATATAATCTATTAGTGACCTTGTTTTTGAGCAGCCCAAATAAAACTATGA
This sequence comes from Sogatella furcifera, assembly GCA_017141385.1. Taxonomy (NCBI): domain Eukaryota; kingdom Metazoa; phylum Arthropoda; class Insecta; order Hemiptera; family Delphacidae; genus Sogatella; species Sogatella furcifera. Next base: position 19,296,153 of record CM029548.1, read on the forward strand.
ATAACTTTTTACAGAAAAAAGTGTTTGTAATCTTCAGGTTGTTGAATGTTGCAAAGTCTCTTAGAGACTGTCCATTCCTGTTGATACATTGTTCACCACAAGTTCCTACTACACCCAGAATCGCCAAATTGCCCTCTCTTGCATTCATGTCGCCTGCCAAAATTATATAACTATTTTTGTTTGTGTTCAGCAAATCTTGTAGGTTTTATACAGCGCACTTGTTTCTTCCTCTGGTTTACCCTCTTCGGGAGAGTAAACACCAAGGACCACAAGATCTGACCACGTTCTACTTTGAATTTTGCCATTACTATTCTTTCATTTATGTAGCTGTAGCTCCTAATTTTTGTTTTCCACTTCTTGTCACAGACAATCGCAACTCCAACATTGACACTAACTTGTTGTTCTACACCACTATATATCATTGTAAAATCATCTAAATCTTTAGTTCCTTTCAACTTTTTTTTAATTTCTGTGATAATGGCAATGTTAATTTTTTGGTTTTTGAGTTCGTTATTCAACTCCACTTCCTTTTTTGCCAATCCTCTTACATTCCATGTTGCAATTTTAAGTGTATCCATTATTCCAATCCGTTTTTTCTTTGGGGGGTTCCGTATTGTTTTATCCGTTAATCCAGGTCCAAAATCCGAGGCTTGCCAGTAGTAAGATTAATCCTCTGGCCGCGTTACGAGCGCTGCGCAGATTAAGTTCGTATGATTCAAGTGGAATTTGACAATAAAAATTATTTTTCCTATTAAAAAGATTAAAAAAAAAACACAATCAACTCTAAAAAAATTATTCCAACGCTAACTTTCTGTCTGGGACAGATACTAATGACATAGAGGGGATCAAGAGATCTTTGATCATTCAAAAAACTTCCACCAGGAATATTTCAAACATCCAAAAAACTTTCACCAGCAATATTTCAAACATTTAAAAAACTCTCACCAGGAATATTTCAAACATTTATAGGCTGAATCTCCCTTATTCCATTCATATTCTTCACGATGATTCTAGAATCATGAAGAAAACGTATTACGAGAACTTAGAAAGAGTGGAGGAATCTAATCAACTTTTCACTAGTTGTAAAATCTAGCCTAAAATACAAAGCCTGGTATCCAAACATGGAGATATTGGATACAAAAGATGCTGGAGTCTGAGTATTGACTTTTTACTGCACCAGCTTATAAGTTTGATGATATTGTCCACCAGGTAACTTTAACAGGTTAATCATCAACATCATTATCATAGATCAACCAATAATGAAGAATGTTCCACCATTGAGCCAGTTGTCAAAAATTATAATCTTCATGGAAATGACACGGTAAGTGAGCGAGCCGTAACAATAACAACGTACAGTTTCTTCCAATTACCTATGATAATTTGGAATGAGAGAATGAAATACTCTATTCACGGTATATTCTTGAGAAAAGGAGCACTTATAAAGCGTGCTCATAAATTATGCGTGTTTGAAAATAGTATAATGGATAATTTTCATACTCCTTGTCGAGTAAACACTTCTCAGCTGTGTACACACTCCCTCATCAACTACAGCATCGCACTGAATACTTGGCATTCAGCGTTCAAAAGTCCCTCTAATTTTCTTGCTGCACAAAACACTCACTTCTCTTGCCTTTTCCTCTCTTCCTCCTTTGCGTTTCGTTTTTCTCTTCCTCATGGCCTTTCTCTCCAATGCCTGAACACGTTCCACTCATCAACTCTTTCCCTCCCATTATCCTCTCAATAATTTCACTCACTCTTCTCAACACCGATCTCTCTGTTGATTAGGATATTATGAACTCCACTCGCCCCTTCCACAACAACACCCTATAAACACCCTTTACAATTTTTCCTCTGGAATTTTCTTCTCTGACACTTTCTTCTCTACCCTTTCTCGTGATTTCTACAGGACTTTCTTACTATCCAATTTTTATCACTTCTCTCAGCTCTTTGACTGTATCAACTCATTCTTCCAATCTTCTATAGACTCTCCTCATTGGAATACTTTCTCTACATCATCTTTTGATACTTCACATTCCTGTTCCACTTCTTCATCATTATGATTATGATTCGTTCTGATTCTCTCTTCCCTTAAATTTCTCGTTTTCCAACTACTATCGTTTCATATTCCGTATTGTTTCTTCAATGTTTCTTCTCTTTTCCTCACTCATGCCTTATTCTTCTACTTGAAAGCAGTTACTCTCTCACTCACACTCTTCTTCTTATGTTCGCTGATTTTTCCTCTTGTCCGTCTTCGTTCTCAGTCGCACTGGGGCCCGGAAAGCGGCCGTCATCAAAGGATCATTAGCGTTAACGAGGGCGCGCCTTTGCCCATGTTCTAGACCGGTACACCGAGCAAGCAAATTCTCCCCTCCTCCCCCTTCCTCACACCACTCCCTTCAAATATTCACCAACATCCACTCCATTTCGAAAACACTATCGCACTCGCCACTGCCAGTCGACGACACCTATGGGACACTTACAGCCGACTCTCCGCTACTTGCTTACCCCCCTACCCCCCAGACCACCATTATCATGAACAGCAGCAAGCCACCTCCTCCTCCTACCCTCTCCTGGAAATATAATAAACTCGCTGTCCAACCCCTTCTTCCTCCAAAAGCTCACCTCCACTCGATTGCTCTCAAAAGTTTCCCTCCGCATTTCTGCTCTAATCAAGTCATCCGTGCTTTTTAGGATGCAAAATCAGGGACTCAAGCCCGTCTTTTTTCGCCTTTCCGCGCTGATGTTTTCGCTTTCAACGTAAGCTGTAACTTTGATAATGCATTTAACTGCATCACTTACAAAGGCGGCAGATTCGTTAACGGTCTTCTTTCCAATCTCACGGTACATCCTTCCTAGGTGCCATTCATTTTCGTGCATTGTTCTGTTCTCTCGTTTCGGTGTTTAATAGAGCGACTCACTGTTTTCTCTCATTCAATTTCGAAATGAGTTGAGCTGAAAAAGCTCTGGAATTGAATAAGTTCCTAGTTTCAACTACTTTATAATTGATTGTGGTAAATATTGTATGAATGTGTCTGATGATGTACGAGCAATGAGTATTGTGCTAACAAAAATTATCGTATTGTTTCTAGGTAGGCCTATCTTGAAAGCGGGGTAGGTTATAATAAAATTAGATATATATAATTATTTTTTTTAATGATATGATATGAAGATACATTTTCATTGAAAGAGGAATTGGTTTTGTGACACTGCTTTCATCCGCAATACCTCAAGAAGATAAAATGCTTGTGTTTGTCTACCTTGATTATCTCATGGTTGAATTTAATAGTATATTGTCGTTGTTGATAATCATTATGATAATAATACTGAATTCTTCCTCTATATTGGTATAATAATTTTGATGAAGTACGGTATAATCATTCACATGAACAATCACAATTATTGTCGTGTAATGGTTTGACTCATTAGCAATTGGCCATTGATCATTGAATCATGGCCAACAGACACAAATAAAATCCCTGACCTCCTAGATTTTTTCATATCAAAGAGGATATCTACCAATTTTGCTCATATTGAGGAAAATTTCGACTTAAGTTCAGATCATTCTACCGTAATTCTCACGCTCAGCGAGAGAATAATGAAAAGACAAGCTAAGCCCACACTTGTCAATAAAACTATAAATTGGCGCAGCTTTCAGTTGTTTTTAGATGATGAAATATACCTAAATGTTCAATTAAGAAGCAAACAGCAGTTTGAAGAAGCAGAAAAGTTTTTCAAGCTAATAAAATAAGTAGCCTGGCAGAATACAAAAGAACGTTCATATCAGACAGCAGGAATCAACTATCCAAGAGAAATAAAAGATCTAGTAATTGAAAAAAGAAGAGCAAGAAGAAGATGGCAGCATTCACGTGATCCAGAAGATAGAAGAATTCTCAACAATGAAACTCAACAATTGAGAAGGGAGATTAAAAACTGGAAAGAAGAAACTTTCAACACCTATCTTCGAAACTTGACAGCTGATGAGGAGAGAGACTTTGCACTTCGGAAGACCACGAAAAAATTGAAAATGTCAACATCCCATATCCCACCACTGAGAAAGACAGATGGATCATGGGCTCGTAAAGACAGTGAAAAAATGGAAGAATTTGCAGAATATTTAGCTAGAACTTTCAAGCCCAATGTAATTACAAACGAAGTTATCGAGACCAGGGAAAATACAGATATTTCTGATATACAGCCTGTCAGTGTAAATGAAGTATCATTAGAAATCCTTACCAATCTAATTACAAGGAAAGCACCTGGTTTCGATCTAATTACAGGGAATATTATGAAGAAATTTTCAAGAAAAGCAATAACTCTGCTCACTTATTTATTCAATGCAGCATTTAGATTGAAGCATGTCCCTGATTCATGGAAAGTCGCTGAAATAATAATGTTACAAAAACCAGGAAAATCACCACATGAACTCAAATCCTATAGGGCAATATCATTACTACCTGTCATTTCAAAGTTGTTTGAAAAACTCTTTCTCAAACGATTACTTCCAATAATTGAGGAGAGAGACCTCATACCATCACATAAGTTTGGATTGAGAAGGAACAACCTACAATCGAACAGATTCACAGAATAACCAATATTATAGAGAAGTGTTTGGAGTAGGAAAAAATTTGCTCGGCCATTTTTCTTGATGTAGCCCAAGCCTTTGATAAAGTTTGGCATGAAGGACTTATGAAAAACTTGATTCACTTTTGCCAAAAAATTATGTAGAACTGATTTCGTCTTACATAACAAATAGAACATTCAGAGTAAAGCAGAATGATGACTACTCAAACTTGAAAGATACTGGGGCAGGAGTACCTCAAGGTAGTGTAATGGGGCCAATTTTGTACCTTTTGTACACATGCGATATTCCACATTATGATGGCATCACTGTTGCAACATTTGCCGACGACACTGCGCTTCTGACTACAGGCGCCACTACACAAGAGACATCCACCACTCTCAAAGTAGCTGCAGATCGACTATGCCAATGGACTAAGAAATGGAAGATAAAGCTGAATGAATCGAAATCATCGATAATAAACTTCACCAACAAAAAAGTAATAGAAACAATTGACATCAGCCTGAATGGCCATAAAATTCCATGTGAAAATACTGTCAAATACCTAGGAATGACATTAGATGTCAAATTGAAGTGGAAGGAACATATCAAAATAAAAAGGAAACAGCTTGATATTAAATATGGACAAATGTATTGGTTGCTTGGTCGTCAATCCAGCTTACCTCTAAAGATAATTCTATACAACCAGATATTAAAACCAATTTGGGTGTATGGGGTTGTGCCTCTAAGAGTAATGTCAATTTGATACAGAAATTTCAAAATAAAGTTTTGAGGAATATGGTCAACGCTCCTTGGTACATTAGAAACAGTGATTTGCACAGAGATCTCCGTATACCGGTTGTGTCTAGTGAGAGAAGACGATTTGCTATGCGCCATGAGTCCAGACTCCATCATCATGTCAACCCCGAGGCAGGCCTAATACTCCAAAATCAAGATATTATCAGGAGGCTTAAGAGAACGAAGCCTTTTGAATTAGTTTAAAACCTACTGGTGATAGTGAGTGCATACAGTTTCAGTACTGCTCTCAGAACTGCTTTAGTCGTCGTTGGATGAACTGAAGTTATTAGTCTTGTTATAGTTAAAAAAAGTGAACTGAAAATTGATGGTTTGTCTCTAAGACAAGTTTCAATGACAATTATTAGAAAAAAAATTAGCAATTGAATTTCTAATATTTTAATTTCTATTTTTCATAATTCAAGTCAGTCTCCCTTTATCAGAGTTTCTAATATTTAATCTTTTATTTTCAATAATTCAGGTCACATAAGTAGCCTATTATTACTGAACAATCATATCATCAGTTCCCACTATTGATCAATTGCATATAAGCGTATTTTGGTCATAGATATTGGAGAGTTCGATGAAACGCAATAAATTCTGGAATCTCACTGATTTAAGGGTTTGAGTTTTTGCGAGTGAATTGGAGAGACCATCAACGCGAAACGATCCAGGAACGGGAATAGCAAAGTCAACTGATCCAGCACTCGAGATGTTCTCTGTTGGATGAAATCAGAAAATAGAACGCTTGTTACTGATCGATATTTTTAATTGTATCCTTATTTCTAGAAGAGTAATTCGTTAAAGGATGGATTAGAGAAGCTCAACGAGTGCAAGGAGGGGTTGGAATAGGGGGAAACGTTGATCCGAGAAATGAAAGGAATGGACGAGGAAAGAATGGAGAAAAACAGAAGGACGAAAAGGGAAAAAAGCAATTAAAGACGTGCAGGGAAGAAAGAGGATTAACTGCTGAACTTCTCAACTTGAAAGAGTGCGACCGTGCAGAGAGAGAGCCAGACTGGATGGCGGCTGGTGGCCAGGCCTTGCCCTTCATAAGCCCCCCTTCACCCCATCTAACTCGCTGTTTTTGTTTTAGCCGGCTCTAAAAGTTTTGATGGATGGAAGAAAATGAGTAGTTTCTGTCGACGCGCACTCCTCAAACTATACGATCGCCACGGCGAGTTTATCACTCCAACTTTCTTTCATCCAAGTGAGCCAGAAAAAAAGGTAATTTATAATCCATATCGCACTGTACTGTATCCTCATAAGCCATGTTCTCGACTTTATTTTCAAGCCTCGACTTGCATTCTCATGATCTCGTCTAAAAAGCGCTACTAGTTTTTGTGTATCTTATTGTATTTTTTCAAGCACTGCCAACAAATAAAGTATGCTTCAATTTCTACTCTAGCTAACTCATTGAAGGGTATTATTTCTCTCTTTTCTCCTTCATTTCTGTTATCAACTCCTCTTACATTTCTCATTTGATTTTGAAAAAAACATTCTCTCAAATTCCTCCACTTCATATAATAACCATAATCCTTACAAACTTCCAGAATGAACAGTGGAGTCTCTTATTATAATTAAATACTCGAGTGTAGAATTTCTTTCTGTTTACCTTGAATCCCTCAATTCCTATATGTCAAGCTGTGCAGTGAGTAGTGAGATAGCAGTGTATACGACAATCGGAACACTGTAAAAATCTGAATTTACACGGGAATTGAGTCCACATAAAATGTGAACAGTTTGAGGAGGATAAATAGTAACCTATTTTTAGTTCCAACTAAATCAAACTTCAAATCCAACATATATTTCCATTACTCTCTTCACTTGGCACAGAATTTCCTGAGTTAATAAAAAATATTAAAATACATTTGAAAAATGCAGGCTTGACTGACTCACGCTATTTATAAAATATTCATCATCATGGATGTAAGAATCGAAAGTATTAAGTTCATTGATTTGAGGTTGTGCTATGTATTGGAATCGGACATGGAATAGCCAATAATTGAAAATTTAGAATATTGTGAAAATTCACTAGCTTTTTAAAACTTTATCTTTTATGAGCTAATTTAATCAATTTGCAAAATTAAAAATCAAAATTCTACCCTTCAGTATAATATTGTTGTTGAAATATGTATAATAAATATTATTTTTCAACCGAAAAGTATTGAAATAAATCTAGTCACTCTCATTTATTCAATGGTATTGTTAGGAATCTCTCTAATAGAATTGAATTTCGTATTTGTGGTTATGATCGATGATTGAAAATTAATTTGAATCATATGAAGCATCCTTGTACAATGTCCAACATTTACCATCGACCTTTTTTCATAAATTAATGTTCCTCTCTCCCTGTTATTCAATCATGAACGATATTGCTCAAAATAAATTATCGATTGGGGTCTAATTTACCACCGTGAAGCTGGCCCCACCCACTCAAGCACATTTTTCATAAATTAATACCAACGGTATCAATTTTCAAGGTCAAGGAGTCGAGCACATTTTTTTAAAATGTGATATTCTGAAAGCACATTTTTTTGGTACCATTTATAAAAAATGTGCTTGAGTGGGTGGGGCCAGCTTCACGGAGCTAATTTACCACCGTGAAGCTGGCCCCACCCACTCAAGCACATTTTTCAAAATTTCCCATGAGCATAGAATAGCTTACTAACGTGAAATTTAAACCAATTCAGTTCAAGAGGCCAAATGTTCATTGTTTGAATGCAGCAGATAATTTCATGGTTGATATTCTCAAATTACTTATGTGATGAGTTTTCCATAATATATGCAAATCATCACAATTGATTTCTTCTGGAATTTGAAATACTGTACTGATTGGAAAATTCATTTTCAGTAGGGTATAAGATATTCTGTATGGGAAACTTGTGTCTCATTCAAATTGTTCATTAATATTACTTTTATTCGAAGGTTAACATAGAGAAAGACATCTTCTTCCCTGATAAATACTCAATTTTCAACTATCATGATAATTCAAGTCCGAATAAAAAAAAATTCTACACCATTAATACATTAGGCTACACCAAATAATAATAGTTTCAGGTAAGTGGCGATCTATTATAATATGAGCTACCACCTTTGATGTTGAAAGATAATAATAATAATTGCATTGTTAAATTACAATAATTATAATAATCCTGCACAATTATTTTCCTTTTTTTATATATCTCTATGATAACTAATAAGTTTACTGTGTAGTGTAGTAAGTAAACTGTTAATTCGAATGGTATTACCTTTCCAAAGGTAGAAAAATCCAACTTATGGTTTTGTCGCATAACAATCTCCGTCACTTCTCGATCCTCTCTATCTCAAATGAAGAGCAGTATAATAATAAAATGATTGAGTAGCTAGCCTAACTAATGGCAGATGAAAGGCATAAGTGATGATAAGAAGGAGAGTTGATCGAGTGCTGGAGGATATAGGGTTAAGGGAAGGAGAAGGGTGGAAAGGAGAGAGTGAGAGAGTGTGTGAGAGAGAATATTTATGGGCAGGATCAGTGACTGCAGCCCAGATTTGCATATTTCAACAGGAATTATTTTGACAAAGCTGCAGGCGCACCGCCGTCACTGTGGTCCGTCCACTCCGTGCCGTGGATCCGTCCACTCTGTGCCGCGTTTTGAATAATGGAAGCGGGCGCTAATGTTTACGTGCCAAAGTTTCGGTCTTGTGCCGCTTCTGCTGCAGCATGCGTCACTTTAATTATCGTCACCTTGTGCTAATGACATAGTTTTCCACTGGTTACCGCCAATGCTCTCATTCATCGACTCTTTCCTTCATAATCTCGTCTATAATAATTTGGTTTACTGTTTTGTTAATACCAGTAATTTATCGTTTTGAAATTTATCGATTTCGTGAATATATTTGTTAAAAATTTCGTAAACTGGTTTGCTATTTCGTTATTTTTTGTTCTGTAACTTTTCGATTTCATGAATAATTTTATACTGGTTTGCTATTTCGTTGACAATATTTGCATCTGTCGATGATAATTTAATTCCTTTACACAGAAATTTCTATTTTAGAAGATAATGAATCAGTTGTCAACAGTTCCAATATTTCCCAATCAAATCGAATTGATTCAACATTCTATTGGATTTCCACCCCACTAGTCTTCAAATTTTCTGGTTTTAATTCATTGAATTATCCTTGAGATAATAAATTTTCTAATTGTTCTTGGAATTTCTTAGATCACATTAACCATAGTTGCATAGAATACCAGTTGAAATATAGATTTGTTCCTTTATTATATAACTAGCCGGCAGGCTCGCTTCGCTCGCCTTCTCCGCCTAGCCAGGGGGCTCCGCCCCCTAGACCCCCGACAGTATCAGGAGTGTGAGTCAAACAGGCTCGCTTCGCTCGCCTGCAAATTTCATTCAAAAGGATTTTAATTGATCATCATATCACTTAATAGGGTTACTTCAAGAAATTGTTCTGAATCAAGTTCAACCTGGGTATATGATTTGAACGTATTTAGTTCAGTAGTTTCCGTGGAATAAACAAAAGAGCAGATTCCAAACATTGAAAAACCTTATAACAGGCGTAACCTCAGAAGGAATATAAAATTTATTGAACACAGCATTTCTAGACCTAATCTGGACCTGTTTACCAAATTTCAAAATTTTTTGCCAATCGGTTCTCGAATAATCTAAGAAAAACTCCGAAAAATAGTAAAAAGCTAATATTAAGCATAACCTTGGGAAGTATATCAGACATAGTTTGAAAAATTGAATCAATATGTCTCAAATTAGTTCATCTATGATCTTGCTGAACCATTGAAATTACAGTAAGGATTGGTCGTATGAAGGCGGAAGATATGCAACCCGCAATACATCTATTATTTTGAAAATCCTGATTACTGGCGTAATCTTGAACGGATTTCAAAAATATTTCAACACAACATTTCTAGACCTTAGACGAACCTCTCCACAAAATTTCAACATTTTCTGCCGATTGGTTCTCGAAAAATTTGAGAAAACGCAGAAAAACTATAGGAAAATGCAAATATTGGGCGTACCCTTGGAAAGTTTTAAAAATCCTTTCTTAGCGCGCGTCTAAACGGCCAACTGAACATGCCTGCCAAATTTAAACGCATTCGGTTCAGTGGATTTTTAGTTCTGGTGATGAATGAATGAATCAGTCGGTCAGTCAGTGCCATTTCGCTTTTATAGATATAGATTTTGAAGTTTCGATCTAATTTTATGTACGAAAGAAGATAATTTCGATATTCAATTCGTTCCTGAGGGTCAATGCACTAATAAAGAATAAAATAATCACAGTAAAATAATTAGTAGATGAATGATATTTATGTTATAAAGGTACCGTATTTGGAGGGTTTTTGAAATGTTATGAAAGTATGGACTAATCTCAAGTCAAAACATGAAAATTCAGAAATTCATTTTGACATTTGGCGATATCTTGATACCTGGAATCGATATTCCTCTAACATACTTCTGAAAATTCTTTACTGCGCTGGAATCTCCTTTGTACATGTTATTCGATTGTCAATAGCTGACACAGAAGAAATCAGTTACAGTGAGCTTTATCGATACAAAAAGCTCCGATAGAATTTGTCTGCTAAAGCTAAAGTCTGCTTCTTGTTTTCTATAGAATGCAGCAAGCAATAACTTTTTGCTAGTCAAGAGCTCTAGAGTATATTATTTTCCCTGTGCTGGGTTTTGAAATACAGGTAAATGGTCTTGCTTTCGAAAGAACTGTTGCCTCATTGCTTATTTAATCCTTAATCCATAGATAATTTTGTTAATATTGCCGATTCAGGTACCTGGACTTCCTTCTTTCCCGGGTTCCTTACCATAATCCTCTGTAGCATACTTGATCGGACAAAGTTGTGGTAGGCCTATATTCCACTGCCGTGCTTCGAATGATACGTGAAGCTGTCGGCTCCTGTTGCCCACACTCAAAAAGCGGTCTTCAAGTTCTTCATCCACTCCATCGCTCAAGCACAAGTTTGTTCTTGTGTTGTTCCTGCACTCGAAAAAAATATAATCGTGATCATTCATTTTTAAATCATGAAGAAGTCAATAATTGGAAGAATTATTAGATATTGCAGCTCACCAACTGCTGCAATAATTTTCGAACTTGGACTTATCTAGATTGCATTCTAACACGCTTTTCAAAATATCTGTGAAAAATCATCGCTTCCTCTTCAGATGTGGAAGGATACATAATAGTGTTAACTTTATGTGTATTCGATTGGAATCCTGCTGACTTTGAAGTTGACATTGTCCTGTTGACATTGTAAAGAAATTCCAATAAAAAAATTATTGAACAAGTGGAACAAATACAAAAAATATCCAGATACAGGAAATGCCGGAACCATAATACGAGTATAGGTATCACGATAAATTAGCTGATTTTCTTGAAAATTTGAAGACTGTGAACATTGTCTTGATCAAACAAAAGATTAACAAACTGGAAAACTGATATCATAATGGAGGAATGAAAGCATCTTTGATAGGTATATAGGGTATTGATATAGTAATTGGACTTATGCATTTAAATCATCATTTTAAATTCAACCACCACTTAACTTGAATACAAAAAGTTTCCAGAAACTTGCAAGTCCTATTCCAATTTGGACGAAAACCAATGTATGTTGTATCGCCGATGCATCAGCTCGTAGCCCAATATAAGTGGGATGTGTGTAGTGCCACTATAAAGTTTAACGAGTGGCAAAAGATGCAGCCGCCGAAGATTTACAGGAGACCGCAAGTAAAGTTTGCGCAAACTGAGAAGACACGCCGTTACGATGTGAAATGTATTTTAAAGGCGTATCTTCTTAGCCTGTGCGAAGTATAGTGGCAGCCGCCTTTTGTCTCGCAATAAACGAGCTTAATTACCCTGGCTCCAGCAATAAGCGGCTATTAATTCGGCCACCACTATCACTGTGTAATGAGGTCAACTCAGTGTTGCGGTGCGCTGTTGTACTCGACATTTATGCTGCCAGCTATGCTAGGCTATGCTATGCACACAAGCCGGGCCAATACAGTTTTGATTACAATAATTTCTCATACACTGTGAGTTTTCTCACCAAAATCTGAGTAGATTGCCAACAAGTGAAAAATATGTAGTTGAACAATGTATAGTGATAATACCTGTATAATATTTATAAAGGGAGAGGAAGAGAAATAGAAAAAAGGGTAGATTGTTATCCAGGGACACTTTTGAAGAACTACACCACAATCTTCTTAAAGCCTATTCATGCTGAACATGTTATTATAATTTGGTACCAATTTGATTGTAATAACTTGTGCATAGTAATGTTCTCCACATTTAGGAGTTGACATTATCGATATATTGAGTCCTTTTTGATGAGGGAGAGTATCAATAAAATTCAATTTCAATTTCTTAAAATTGATAGTGGAAAGTTTTTCCTTGTAATATGCCTACTTGTAGCCTACTGTAGATCAAATTTATTGATTCATTAATGATCCATTTTGAGAAATAGATTTATTTCGATTCTCGAAGATGCTCTCATTTTCGCCTATTAATGATATAACTGGACATTTTTTCATTTTTGTCGGGTTATTTAAGAAAGTAACTTTGCTCAACCGGTAATTGTAATTCTCATACAATATTATCATATTTTTAGTGAAAATATATATCGAATGAGGAAGAACTTAATGGAATAAAGGATAATAATTATGAATCTTCCCCTCCAGCAATATCCCACTTATGCTTCTGATAAAATGATATATATTATCAATGGGAATAAAATGATGTTTCATGAACTTATTCAGTGTCTATAATAAAATATTGAATTGCAATATCAAATTCAATTTTCAACTTTGATGAAACAATGATAAACGTTGTGTTTCCTCACAAATTTCCTCACAAATTTTATATTGAATACAGTCGTAGATGCAAAAACGATTCACAAGATATAACATTGAATTTGAAGCGAAATATGAATTCCGCGATATCTGTCGAATGCTTTCCAATTGAATAATTTCGACGCCTCACCAACAATCGCCTTCCCGCAAGATACATATCTAACCCCTCGAGCGTCTCATTTCCCAACCAAACCACCCCCTCTCTCACCCTCTCGTCCGCAAGGCCTGGCCAACCACTTCTTGGCAGAGATGCCGTCAACCCCCTCCACCCTCACACCACCACAGCGCCACCCCATAACCAATCATTTGCCCTCGAAGTGCTTTTCCGTCCGATTAGCCACTGCAAGCTAGCCGGATATTGATGTAGAAGAAATTCGAGATTCCTTGATAACGCCATGATTTTGCAATATCCTGACGAAATTCTCCAATTCTGTATCATCTATTCGAACCGGAATATCATGTTCCAATATTAAAAATCATTCAAATTCACCTTTACATTATTAAAATTCAAACATTGGTCCATGAATAATATCATTTTCAACAGACTAGAACTAATTTAATGATTTCGGTATTCTGATTGAATAATATTAAATTCAATTCATGCAATAGAATAAAAAGTTGAATAAGCTATCAACAACACATAGATAATAATGATATTATGGCATTTCATTTTCCAACTCAAGTAAAATACACAAGTCTTCACAAAAGGAATACAAATGATATAGTAAAAGAGAAATATATGCAAATGAAAAATTGAACATTAAATTAACAGACTCCATGATATGAATGAGAATAGATGTGGTTGAATAGTTTCGAATTATTTGGAGAATGACATAGTCATTACTATGTTCAACATGATGGAGCCATTATTGAAATGAATGTTTCCCTCATTACTGAACTCACCGTATGTAACGAACATCAAATACATTATTGGAATACTGTACTATCCAATTAAACTCCAATACAAACGTACAAATGGATGGATTTTATTATTATTTCACTCAACAGATTTCATTATCATGAATTTTAAAATAAATGCCATAGAAGAGAATAATACTTTCTATAGATTTGAGGACCCTCCTTTGGGAGATTGGCTGTCGTTAGTAAAGACAGTCAGTCGTTTCCCGTCTCTGGAGGAATAGTAATTGTTGCATAACACTCAAACTGATTAACTGCATGTTATTCAGAGGTGTTCTGCGCCGCCAATTGGTTGCGCAGACTGGCTTATGGTTGAGAGGGTCAACGTGCTAACCACACGTTACCTCTATCGTGGTTGATGATTATTCGCCTGCTGTATGGTCTGTCCGGCCGGGTGGAGGGTCTGGCGGGGTGGAGGGGGCGGCTTCGGTTCGGCCAGTGTTGGTTCGGGGACTGTGAGTTCTGATTGAGAATTTATGGCTTTTGGGCCGGTATTGGCCGGGCTGGGGCCGTTTTTCCGTCGTGCCGGGGTGTCCTCTTGGCTTGGACGGGCTGTATAGAGTAGTTAATTTGAAACTGGAAACTAGCTGGTGGGCCTAGGCCCTTCATGAGCCAGACATACATACATACATACATACATACATACATACATACATACATACATACATACATACATACATACATACATACATACATACATACATACATACATACATACATACATACATACATACATACATACATACATACATAGATTTGAGGATTAGCGGTCGTAGCTCTATATAAACCACATTATAAGGCTATTAGCCTATATAGCGTATAGACTATACACTTATCAAATATTACTTGTAGAGAGATTTATTATCTGAGCAAATAGAATTAATTTATTCAGTTGTCTGACTTATTCAGGCTTGATTCTGGGCTACAGTTATATCAACAACTGGAAACTTAATTATCAGTACAAATTTTATCAAGTGTTTAACGAATTCAATCAACAATAAATTATTGACCCCATAACACTTGAAAGTTTGCCTCGGCAAACGGAAGGTATCCACAGACTTGGGGTGACTTCTACGACTCGGCCTCAAACTATCAGCCATGATCGAGTTAGGAGTTTATAATGAGTTAATGAAAAGCCCATCTCTCGGTTTCTGGCTGGCGCTGTAGACATTCCACGAAGTTTCGGTTTCGGCGAGCAGAGGCGGCAAAAGCGATGGAGGCGGCGGTGGAGGCGGCAGAGTCAAGAGCGACTTGTTAATATTCCAAGAGAACCAACTGTGCTACTTTAACAATCGTCATTCTCGACTGCACTTGTTCATTGTCATTTATTGTGCGGTCAGCCTCACGCCATTCGACCATTATCTTCTCTATTATTCATAACATGGCTGGAATAAGTTGACTGACTAGACACTTGAATCTATTATAGTAGTCACTTCTCAATTAGAGGAATCACACAGTAACAATTAGGCTCTACTAAAGACAAATTCGAGAATATTATATTCGTTTTCATTGATGTGTTTCCATGTAAATTAGTGTTTATACAGTAGAGCTTTAGTGTGTCAAGTGTAAAAGAGAACATTAGAAGTGGAATTTAAAATGTTGAAAGTGTAAATATAATTACTCTGACGAAAGATGAGATAGTTGGAATAATTATAAAAAGCTAATCACGAAAAGATAATCACGTTATGGAAGATAAGATTGATAGACCTGTACAAACTGTGGGAGAAAATAAAAGCGATATTGTTAATGACTGGTTTCTCTCATATAAATGTTTTGATGTTGGTCAGTGGGTCAGTGGAAATAACAATCACCTTGGAAAATATTTCTTTAATGAATAAGTAGAGAATTACTTGCAAAATCTTTGAAAATGTCACCTGTACTCTATCACTTCCAAAATCACTTAACAAAATTACTACCCTGACAAAATTATCATAGTGTATCCACGCAAATGACTCAGAACGACCATTTAGACCTACAATAAGCTCAATATTCAAAATAAAAGAACTTTGATGTAAAGTAAGTTGTGATGAAACCAGCTCTTCAGAATAGGAATTTACTCAAATGATTTGAAATGAGAAGCATGACTGGAATTTTTCATAATATTTCATGAATAATATTTTCAAGGTGTAATATTGTTGGAAACAATTATTATACCTAATTGTCCTGCATCGATAGAGATGTTGGAACGTTATCAATTTGTTGAGTGAAATCACAGGAAAACTGCAGGAAACAATAAATTGTATGAATAAAAGTGGAAGAGCAATCCAACCTTTCCAATCTGATTAAGATGAAAAGACGCCCTTAACACCATCGATTGAAGTGCCTTTTATCTGCAATCTACCTCGTCCCACGGTAACTTTTCCTCTCTTGTTTCAAGAATGATTGGAATGATTCAAGATTCAATAGCAGTCTTTTCTCGAAAAATACCTCCGAAAAATAGCAAGATCGCGTTCATTTCTTATTCAGAATACTTGCTCCAGACCAGAAGTCAGGAGCAATTCGCTCTTCAAAAACGCTTCACTCGTTCTCACTATTTTCTATCCGTCTCTCAGTGATATGTCTTCGGATACAATCTTTATCAGCCGAGATTTTTTCATGAATACCTGAGTGGATCACTCAGCTTTATTAATTTTCACACTGGTTCTCAACCTTCTTGAACGTTCTGTACATTCATGAAATGAATTGATTTTGATGTTTAAATGAAGTGATTCCCTCTTCATGAGTGTTTTTAAAACAAGTGAATAATAATTATTCGACCGATATTATTCTCAGATGAAGATAACTGTTGCATCATTTGTGAATATCATGCTTTACAAGGTACATTCCTCTACAAGAAATTGAATCGAACTAGAATGATTATCCATCTATAAAACCTTGAAAAAAGTTGGCGAGTTCCATGATATACTAACTCTACCAGGAAAAAAAGTTTATTTTCATTGCAAGACACATAAACTCTTCGATCCTCAACATAAGCCTCGTCAATAGCCTCCTACTATTCTAATATAATAAATTATTATTCTTCTGAAAAACTATTTCAAATACTATGGGAAAGGCTTTTCCAATATATTCATTTTGAGAAGCTTCCAGTATCATCTAAATACCCTATAAAAGAATCTGAGAATACCCTTCTAAATCACATGTTGTAGTGACACTCAACCTATTTCTCTACCCAGCACATTAGAATATTCAAAAATTCTCCGGGCACATGCTAATTATGGACTTCAGAAAGAAGAATTGATGAAAACTTTGCTCTTTAGATTAAGAAAACCCTCTCGAACATTCCTCAATCTCAAATTTCGCATCAAGCATTGATTTTGTTACAATTTGTATCATTTTAATAATTCGAAAACGGGTTTGCTAAGAAGTATTCTTTTCTCAATTTCCACCAAGAGAATCGAAAAGTTGAGCTGTTTGTAAATGAAGAGAAGAATTGGAATTAAATTAAAAAAACAAAAAAAAACAAATTCAAGATGAGTAGGTCTGACGACATTATAAGCAGTTTGATATACAGGAAGCTTTCTGTACTGATACACATTTCAATGATTGAATATTTTCAGGTGATTAAGAGCATTACAAGAAACCAAAAATAATTAAGTTTCAGAAATAATTATTTAGTTTCAGTTTAATAATTTTCAGAAATCTAATTCTACTGATTTTTGTCGTTATAATAGCCTATGCTATAGCTTAAGCCTACTTCTTATGCTGCTGTTACATACAAATTGTGTACATATCTTGATTTTGCATTTTTGATCATTAATCTTCTCCCAACTCTTTTCAGTATGAATTTGGTCAGACATTTCGCGGTACTCCTGGCCGATCTTAAAAAAATAGAAGTTTGAATAGCTTTTGTATCCTCTATCCGTGATATGCAGTCTCCAATATGATGTTACAAAGACTAGCTGCTTGCATCTGCAAAGTCTCCCCATGGACCAATTTATCTTTTATCTTTCAATGGCTGTTCGGAACTCCCTGTGGGCAACTTAATCGATTTTTCCATCGTGACTCTAGCATGTGATGTCTATTTTCTGTGTCATCACCTATTTTGAGTCTGTCGAAAATATACCAGTAGTCTTTGAACGATAAATTATTGTTTGTGGAGTCTAGAGTGCATTTGATGAAAAGATGCAAAATAAGGAATTTTGTTCTATCAGTTTTTCAAGAAAATTGTTTTTATTTAGCAAGTGCAGGAAAGAAGTTGTGAAGAAGCAGATCACAGAGATGAGATAACGAAAAATAGCAGTGGTGTTGTTTATTATAACCATAAAAAATGGTTCAAATTCTTTTCTAATATGAAATCAATAGTCCATAATCCTTTCAAATTATACATGATCTTGTTATCAAACTTGTAGGCTGATATTATGTTTGAGTAAGTTCTTCTCATGTTATCTGAATAGTACATGATGAGCCTTGTTAGGCTGATATCATGATCTGAATAGTACATGATCAGCCTTGTTAGGCTGATATCATGTTTGAGTAAGTTCTTCTCATGTTATCTGAATAGTACATGATATTTGGTGATTTAGATTTTTGTGAGAGTATTCATTGTGGTAATGGATTTTATCAGAAGGATATTTCTATACACAACAGAGCATACATTTTTTACTGGATCATGAGAAACAAATATTTCAATGTGAAACCACATTGTTCTCATATTAGTTGTCAGCTTTTAAGTTAATTGCCAACCAAGTTAAGTATTATTGAATGCAGTTGGAAGGAGTGATTAAAATTCGGCACTTTTGAGGAGTCAGTGATTTAATGAGAGCTTATGATAAAATATGAATTTAGGCTGTGAAATTATGAAGGATCAATTTTCGCAAGAGCCGGTTGACTCATAGAGTTTGAACCTTGATATGAACTATGAGTATGAGCTCATAGAGTAGAAAAGAAGAAAGTCATGAATGAGCTTTTGAGTTTTTTCCCTATTCCAATTATTGATAAGTTTTGTTTTCTTCGTGGATTGTTTGATGATTAAAAATAATAAAATTATAATACCTTATCAACACATTCCTCATTGATGATGGTGAGCTGCCTTTTCAATGTAAAATAGGTTAGTGCAGCTGAAGAGAGCTCCCCGATTTTAGGGCGGTGAACTTCGTTTAGTGAGGAGCGAAAATGTGGGCCAGCATCAACGAGGTAATGGACTGTAAATTGTAGATATACCGCAAACTTATCCTCTTGTGGCCGCCTGAGATGAAGGTAGCAGTTACGTGGCAAGTCTTCATTATAACAATGTTTGTAATGAGCTCCAGTGATTAGGATTTTTTGTCATTCACCTCGTATTCTGCAACCCATTTGGAATAGAGTAACTTTTTCATTTTTTGATGTGACAAGGCTCGAACTGTAGTTATATGTATTCTTAGCTTAATCATATGAAACCAAGGATATGAAAGAGAACAATGAGTTAATGAGAAACAATGAGTGTAATAATGGGCACAAAAGTGGTCTTCTTTGTGTTTTGATTTTTTATCTCAGATAAACAAACTCTATTATAATCATTCCTGGGAGGCGTATCTTCAAAAATTTGTCCTTGAGAATTAAGTTGTTTAGACCTTGACGGTAGATTTTGATTCTCTTTTCCAAAATAGAACTAACCTGCTTGGAAATGATATGGGTTTATACTTCTATGTAGTTTCATCCATCAATATTATAAATAATATTATCAATATGAAGCACATCCATGAGTAGGAGATCCCACATCCCATAATGGATAAGTGGTAGCTATTTTGAAGATATTTTCGCCTATGAAACCGGAAAAACCGAAAGAGAAACAATGTGCGAATTGAACATGGCGATAATAGATGGAATTTATAGTTGTATATTTTGAAACAATCTTTCTCACCTCCATTTTTCCAGATGAGGCTTGGAAGAATAATTCTGTAATAGATGGCTGAAATCTCGCCACTCGAGATGATGACCAAACTTTTATTGCGTTAGTGCTGATGCATAGGGTGCCAAACTCATTATGTCATCAATCAAAAGATAATCTTCGACATCCTACGCCTCTTGAAGACCAGCAGATAATGCTCCAAAAACCTCGTGAGAATTTTATAATACGTTCCTCCTTTACTTAGTGGGGTTTCAATCCTCTTTCATGAGATGTGTCGATATTGACTTAACTATAATATTAATAATCAATTTTGCAATTTATAATTTATCAAATTCTTTCCAAACTTCCAAATCAACAAATTTTTACGATAATTTGATCAAATAGTACCGTACACATAATTATGTACATAGTTCCACTGGCGGCTCGTACCCACGATACAGGTGAAGTGCTGTACAGTAAAAGATACTATGATGATAGTTCAAACAATATTTATCAGCTCAGGTTATTCTAATTCAATGATATGATAGATTGGAACTGAAGATTGAACATGGAGTGCTCAGTACTACTGTAAAAGAATTTCACAAGAGGATGCATGGCTCTATTGAGGAATAAAGGAAGAAAAAATAGGGGAGGATTATTAAAAAGGTTAGAAAACAGAGACAATCCATATACGTATTCGAGATAGTAACTCCTTAATTCTATAGAATCCTCAAGAGAAGAATTTTATCCATAGAAAGAATTAATCCAATAGATTTGATTAGATCATACGTTGAATACGAATATTCAGCAGCTCTTTCTATTGAAAAGATTTAAGAAGATAGATTAACATTCACTGCTTTGGTGAATCTGAAGCAAGCAGCTTAGAGTAACTCGTAATAATACAAATCTCCACGTTAAACATGGCTGGCAATAAGTTACGTCTAATTGAATTCCCCTTCGATGTTACAAATACAGACTAATCTCAGACGTAAGGGATGAAACCGTTAGGGGACAACTATATTGTGCGTTTCGAAGCCCAGTCATTAAGATTCAAAGCAAACAGAATATAGTCTTAGATAGGGGCTGGGCTGTTACGTCTGCTGTTTGCCACACAAAAACACACATCTGAGGCCTCTGCTCTGGAATGGGGAGCTAACTTAGCAGAGCATGCGCTGTACAGGACAATCAGAACTGTTTTTGCTATTCTTCTTACCGTATGCTATCAAAAACGATACATGATACGTGTCAGTTTGAGCTGCACTTATCACAGGCTGTTGCACTTAATTTGTTCTGATAGCTCTATTTCAAACAAGAAACAACGGTGGAGATCTCTATCAATTGATCAGTTAATCTCCACCAATTATTATTGGAAGATCGTGGTAATTGAGAGATGAGCTTGAATTCATTGTTGATTAACTGGTTGGAGATAAGTTATGATAATTTCTCCTCTACTGATCTGCTTAGTGATGTGAAGTGCTCATAAGCTTATAGGAGATGATGATGATGATGATGATGATGATAATGCTGCTGGAGATAATTATGAAAGAAGACGAACGAGCCAACAACTAGGGGAGTTACCAACAACCTGGACACTGCTTATGCTATATAGTGAATCGAGTTATGCGTTGAATTCCACTACAATCAATCTATCAATCTTGTATTCATTTGTATTCATTCATTTATTCATAGAATTATTGGGATTGATTCGATTAGGCTTGTCTGCTATTCTAAATAACCTGAAATTTCCAGTTTAGACTAAAATATTGTAACATGACAAACTGGAGAACCTGCACTAGTCATAATAATTCCAAGGAATCTGCCCAATTTTACGGGTTCCAACTAAACAACAATACATGCACATTTGACGTTGCGGCGAAACTCTCACACTCGTGGGGTTGTTCATCAAATAGCCAGTTTATTCTCTCTCTGAAGCCTTTGTTCACCCAGTGATACTCGTGATAAAGTTACCAATAAATTATCAGGGCGAGATGTACGTGGTTGAACGTTGTAATTCATTTCAATAGACATGCCTTGTGATACCAGCATATTTTATAATGTCTACGTCAATGTTTGAGTATCATCAACATAACAACCTTCTCGTGATACTGACAACATCAATTTCACCGATAGCACTGATTATGGAAATCTTAAGTGCTCTATACTGATTAATCTCTTCCACAGTACTATTAATAATATGATTGATATTTGTTCTATTATTAACATTTTCATATAGATCATACAGTTAGTAATTGATTCTCGGTTGCAGAATTCAGTCTCTTGATTATTGTATCTCTGTTGGCTCATAAAAACTAATATTTATGATGATCATAGGTTAAACAGGTTTTTTATCCTTCTGTTGAATAATTTTAATTATTTGTGGTGTATGATAGAATTTCTATCCCACATGAAACTAAGATTAATTATCAATTATTGTAATTTTCATACAATGTATCAAAGAGTATCAACATAACGAATGCTAAATTTATGCACATTGGAATGAAAAGTTCCAAACCATACAGTTACCCGACCAAGTTCACGGAGCTCATGTAGTTTACAATTTGAGATCCAAGTAGGTTAGAAAAGCTTGTCAATGTCAGTCATTTCAATTATTCCATTCTCCTGCGCTGCACAAAAGTTTACAAAGTTTGGTAATTATTGATGAAAAGTACAGCAAAGCAGCAGAGTTTTGAATCCTTGAATGAATCGTGTGGAGCTAATTCTCCATTCAAACCGCTGCTCATAGTCGAGAGTCAATTTAAATTTATGAGAGACTGAGGTATAACAGTGCAGTGCTGTGCACATCTCGAAAAAGGCTTGTACCGCCCTTTCATCCTACTCAAACGCGAACGGCAAATAGGCCAACATAGGAATAATTGCCTTGAATGAGAAAAATTGAATCAATATCGCCATAAATCACATTTATCACGTACGTTTCTCTTTATTCACTCTTGTAATTTTCATGAAACAGTGTATATTATTTACTTTTACTTCCACGAAGCAAATCTTTTTTACTGTACGCAGATTAATAATTTATCGGTATAATAGTTTTTCAACATTTTACGATATAAGATCAGTAGAGATTTATCGACATGCTGCAAGATAAGATTACTGTACATAACTAACTTATACTATGAGATTACTGAATGAAATGTGCTAACTATTACACGAACTATGACAAATATGCTATGACATGGATCATCTTGAGAGGGTACTGTTCAATATTGTTTTAAACCATCAACGACTGAACCATAAAAAGTGTTTGATCCAATTATACAGGTAACCCTGTAATAATTTTTAAACTATTGTTTTTCTTCTATTTTGTGAAAATTAATAATAACCAAATAACTCAACTTGGCAGACGACCAATTGGTCATGTCAAAAAAATATATTATGTAAAATCTATTTATTACGAATTTCTAAATATTTTTGTAGTTCAATAAAATATATTTCTATTCTATTCTATACAGGTAACCCTACATTTTCAAGTACTTTGAATGATAATGAATGAACTTTGTAACACATCGTTCGTATGATACGTGAGAATATAGACAAACATGAGAACTCTACTCAATCTTTTCAATTATCTGAATTCAGATCCTTGTTTGTTTGTTTGTCAATGGCGCACCAGCCCCATGAAGGGCCTAGGCCTACCAGCTGGTTGCCAGTCTCATATTCACCAATTGTACAGTCCATCCAAGCGAAGAAGACACTCCGGCAAGACAGGAAAACGACTCCAGCCCGGCCAATACCGGGCCAAAAGCCATAAATTCTCAAAAGAACCCACAGCCCCCGAACCCACACCGACCGAGCCAAAGCCACCCCCACCCCGCCAGAATGCCCTCCCAGCCCGGACAGAGAATACAGCAGGCGAATAATCATTAACCAGGATAGAAGTAACGTGTGGTTAGCACGTCGAACCTCTCAACCATAAGACAGTCTTCACAACCAAGTGAAGATGCAGAACACCTCTGAATAACATGAAGTTAATCAGTTAGAGTGTAATGCAACAATTACTATTCCTCCAGAAACGGGAAACGACTGACTGTCTCTACTAACGACAGCCAATCTCCCAAAGGAGGGGATTCAGATCATTAGTCAATCTAATTAATCGATTACAGTTTACAGCTCTTTTATAGTCGTTATTGCGTATTTGTTCATAGTCCTTCTTGCGTATAGTCGTTCTTACCTGTCTATATTACCATGGTGTAGATTTTATTGATAAAAAAACGGAGGATATTGCCTCTGTCAATGTATTTAGTGAGATTGTTTAAAACTTTTCTCATATGATCGGCCTACCTACTTTGATACGTGAAATCCGCTAAAAATGCTTGATAGGCTCACTGCAAGTCTGTTCGTACCCGTTCTCGTTTGAGTTGTGTTCCGCCATAAGTGTCTGCGATTGAATTAGAAAGCTTCAAGGCCCCGACAACAACTGATTTAGCAGCAACCCCCAGTTTCCGTGGAACTCTTCCGATGATTTATCAGTGGGATGTGTTCGGATGATACTACTACAATCAGGCATCCGAATTTTTGAGAAACTGGCGTAACTCCTTTGAGGGCGCTAACTAGCGTTGGTTCGAGATAGAACGGATATCGGCTTCGTTAGCAACATTAATAGGTGCGAGAAGCTCCGAGTGAGCGAGCGAGTGAGTGAGTGATCTTGGTGCTAATTCCGTTGAACGGCTCTTGCGTTGCCTCACGTTTCAACAGTTGCCAGGTTGCTAACTAGAGAGCAGCACGGCAAACCTCCTCCACCACCGACCCGCTCATAATCAATTCTTCACCCTTCCTTCCGCCAATTGAAGCTTTTCAACCATTCGATCACACCTTTATATCTTCATCAATAAATAGTCGCAGTTCTCCACCACAAGCTGAATCGGCTCTATAATTATTACTTTTTTAAAGATATGCTATTTCCTCTTCATATTCTCATCTTTGGATAAATAACATAATAGGATGTATTCGTAATACAAGAGCTACAAAGCACATAGAATACTCACAGAATCACTTGCAAAATCTTGTTAGTAGATTGAGTGGTGTCCATTTGGAAAGCACCTACAGCGTACAGCCACTTCCTCAGAAGCAAGTGGAAAGAAATCGTTGTTTAAACATGGATTTACAGTAGAAATACTATCAAGATCCGTTTGTTAGATATTGTTTATTAGATGTTGTAAGATTAAGTAGAATTCAATTGGAAAGCAGATTTCCGTGTACAGTTTCTTTCTTAGAACCAAGTACCTTAATGCTGTCTATTAAGCATGGATTTACAGTAGAAATACTAGCAAGATCTAGATATTGTTGGTAAATTGATTAGAATAAATTTATAAAACGATTTATGTGTGTAGCATTTTACTCCAAACCAATCTTAAAAACGTAGCTCGAACATATCTCCAAACCATGGATTTACATTGAAAATGGAATTTGAACTGCTGTGGTCCCGTTGAATTCAGTTGGAGTTGAGGTGGTTCAGACTACAGTGATTGTACAGACTGTACAGAGTATACGTACAGTCTTCATAGTTCAGATGGGTCTTGGTGGATCAAATAAAGATCAAACGAGAGAAACTTAGAATAAAGAATCGGGTCTTATTTACGGCACATGTGCGTTATCATTTTCATTCAGGTTATCCAATGATTCCTTTTCAATTGAATTGTATCTACATTTTATAACATTTGGGTAGTCCTATGATAAAAATATCAATAAATGGAATGGAATGAATAAATATGAATAATTAGCCTTGTTGATGACTTCCAGAATTGAAATACCGTAGTAGTCGTTCACTATTCAAACCGCGGTATTGATTTGTGCAAGATGAACGTGTCTTATTCAGCCAAGCATGCTGTCCTTGCAGCAGCTTGTTAGCGGGTGACAAGTGTCTGCTGACGAGCAACATCTTGTTGCCGAAACTGGGGCGAACTTGTTGGTGGTTGCAGATCGAGCACACATCACACTCAAGGCATTCATTCGCATCTATCTTCACTTCCTGTCAATATGCAAATTCAACTTGGTTGCAAGGTGTTTATCACACTTGTACGTAGCACTGATGGACTTTAACAGAGCCATTATTCCAAAAACCCCCAATATTATTATTAATCTGTTTTGCGAATGGAATTTCTCGACAATAAGAGCTCTTCAAGCTAAGGTTATCATGAAAATAAGTCAATATTATTTATCGCCGCGGTTTTCGAAAGACAATACACTCTGCCAATAAAAATACAATAAGATCACTGCCCAGCTATTAAATTCCAGTAGCCTATTAATTTAAAATGTATTCAATCTCAAAATTGAAACAATGTATGATATTTCATGGCAGAGTGGATATTACTGTACAAATTCGCCACTTCATGAGAATAAAGAAGTCAGTCTATTCTTTCCTATTCTATAATTTAGACCTATATGAGCATATATCGTTGTAACTGGCGATTGGAATTGGAAATGTGATTCTAATATTCACATTCAGGAAATAATATAACTCATAAGGAATATTCTCAAGTTATTCTTTCTCATTTTTTCATTCTTCGCCTTCTCGTTTGAAATTAACCAGCTAGCCTTTACAACATCAATCTGGTAGCTAATATACAACATCCATTTGATCGATGCTTTAAGAAAACGGTAAGGAGAAAAAAAATTATAAGAAAAATCCTTGTTGCAATCAAGTGAAGTTCGTAATTTTTTTTAAATGAATTTTATGAATTTGTCAATTTGATAAATCTTTCTGGTTCTTGATATTCTATAAATTAATCTATTTAATTTTATTTATTTGTCAATTAGGTGAATCTCGGGACTTTTACTCCAGTGACAGCCATTCCCAGTTATATTTCATTGTGATTCTAATATTCTCATCCAGGTAATATTATAATTCACTCACTCATCATCACCTTTGCTTAGAATACTTGATATCAAGTCGCAATTGTAACAATAAATGATCTTCCATTGGAAACAATCAATCAGTAGGCCCAATATATACGTTATATTTTTCAAATAAATAATACTCACAGCCCTTGGATGTTCCGTTAAATTGATTGATTACGAGAACAATGCTCCACGTCAACTTCAACATTGATAACTCCCGAATATAACAGCATCTTAGTAATTTATTTCAGAATCTCAGTTTCCAATATTCTAATCGACTTTTTTGGGGCTGGCGGGAAATAGAGAGAGAAAGAATGATGGATAATTTCAATCTGAAGAGTATAAGAATGAGACGGGCCCTTCCATGTTTTCTCCTTCCACTCATCGATATTCCACTTCGGAGCAGGAAGAAATTTTGTCCTTTCAATTCCTTACTATTTACTTTACCCTTTCTTCGTCTTTTCCAGAGTGGTTTAAATATCTTACCTCAAGCGGAGAAGGAACTGTTTTTCATCCTATCTTCTTCCATTCGTTCCTTTCTCTACAATCGCTTCCGAAAGAGCTTTCCACTGAGTTTACTGTCTAATGGCTCCAACTAAATGGATTTCTGTTCTCTCTCAGTCCATCACGAATCTGCTACGTTTCGTCAATATTTGTTGTCGAGGAGGACTCTGAATAGCATAACTCTTGGAAACGGACTGCAAATCCACAGTGAGATTATATTGATACATCAATTCACTTCCACGGTATAAACAACCTATTGCAGTGGCCAATATAGAGGAATCTGATCGAACCGCCAATGCAATGGAGGAAAGGGCGAATGCTTCTTATTTGATGGGATAGAATTGCTCTTTCGCAATTCAAGGGATGGATGAATTCCACCCAATCCTCAGCTTTTTACAGTATTTTATCAGTTTTTACTTCAAACGGGAATTGCACTAAGAAATGAGATTCCCAAATCTATTCCGATTCCACTGTGTACTTTAATTTTTTTCGAAGAAGAATAGTATTAGGGATATGTATAAATTTGTAGAGGAGAGAACTCTCTCAAAACGGGCATTCGCTTGTTGCACTCACCTATATATAATATTATTGAATCAATAATGATGATTGAATCATATATGTAAGGACATTGAATAGTGTATCAGCTAGAGGTAAATACAATTTCACGTACTTGAGCAATTAGGTCAATCCTTCTATCATGAGCAGCCTGAATTGGCTATTTCTGTTTTTTCAAACGCTTATTAGAAACATAGAATAAAACCCATTGGAAAGTGAATGAAATGTCTATGAGTCTATATCCAGTATTGTTGACAATCTTTATCAAAGAGGTTGCTTCTGCTCAAACGAATCACATTAATAATTATTCATGAGTAGTAATAAGACTTTGAGGGGGCTTTACAAATCACCAACGTAATTCTTAAATTCATATTAACAAAACATTGTCTGATGGAAAATTAATTCAATCCACTCTATCATGGAGCCTCTTTCTAGAGAGAGACATAAAACTGCAAAATAACTAGCTGGAAATAAAACCGTCATTTTTCACTCCATACTGGAAAAATATTGCCGTTATCTTTGAGATTCTCTTGGTGATCACTCGATGAATGAGTCTCCTTTTCAGAGCGTTATTGTTAATTAACTGGCTGGAGCTTTCCTACTTTCATTAGCTGTTTTGTAGATGTGCATTTTTTTGGTGGAAAAAACAGGCCTGATCTGGGCGAAAGCTGGAGTGTGAGCGGGGCATCTAAAGCACTGGGGAGAGTTCTAATTAGCATTTCTCATTTGGCTTTTGGTCTCTTTTTATCCCTCCAGTGGAAATGAAATCGTTCTTTTTTAAACTCCCGACAGCGGAATTGACTTTATAAGTACCTCTCGGGCCGTCGATCTACAGAGGCCACATCCGGATCTGACTACAAAGCCCAAAGCAGAAGCCAGCCAGCCAGTCAGCCATCTTCCTTTGCCTCTGCTACTGCTACTCCTAATTCTTCTCACTGATGAATAAGTTCCAGGGAAGTGCACTGCAGCTTACATAAGCCGCCCGCTAACATTCAGATCGAGCTGAATAAAGTGTGACTGATTACAGCTCGTTTAACTACTCTTAATTTTGAATGCTATTTCAATAATATTCATGTATCTTTATTCGTTCAAGATAATCACATAACACAGTGATTAGAAACATATACTCAAATTCCTTCCTCTTATATAACTTGAATTAGAATAAATTACTTGACAAATAATCAATTAACTACGTTGAATTTATATTGAGTTTTATAATTAGGCTACATAATGAATAATATTGAAGATATTCAATTCTCTTCTGACTCCAGCACTCTACTCACGGAGAGACACTTGTGGTGAATAAATTAACACAACTGTTCAACTTATCCCCTGATCTGTTTCATTCTGCCTCGTTTCATAATGTACTCGAATTTTATTCATTCAATGATGGCCAATGACTTCATAATTCGATGATATGCATTTAATTGTCCACTATATGAGTGGTTTTTCACTAAATACGTATTATAACAATCTCATCAATGGAAATTGTAGATATTCCAAACAGCTATGCTGTTAGCTTACAAATAGTTTTGAGACTCACTTGTTTACAGAATAGATGAAGAACAAATTGAGAAACTCTGCGTGTACAGCGGCGCTGTCTGAATATCGTTGCATCGGCATGTATTTATGGAGCGAGCTACTTTGGACGATAAGTGGCTGGCGATAATTTAATGTTTGGAGAGGTTGCGCGCCGAACTTGCATGATTTTCGTTCGTATCAGAGCGCCAGTGAATTATGTTTTGTTAAGCTTTATAATTTGACAGCAAAGTTATGTGAACGATCACACACACGATCGGATGGTGGGATTTCTCGCAGGTTATTTTCGATCGAAGTTCAAGGGCTGGAGGTGGAGGCTGTTTGATTCAGCGGTGGGCTTCTACTTTTGTGATACACTTTCGGGGAGGTGTTGGTGAGGGGGTGTGGGAGGGATGTGTGGCTGAACGGGAAAACGATCACCGAAAAGATAGCGAGATAGAGCGAGACACCGTCGGGCATAAATCAAAGTGAAATAGCAGTCGAGGTACCAGCTTGTGTTCATATGGGCACGTACCAGCGGCTCTCTTTTCCTCCTTTTATCATAAAGTTACACTCACGTATTTCGTTCGGTATCGTTCTGCTTTTCTAGAATTTTCTCGCGCCATATTCATCCGCTGTATGATGGCTTTGCTAGACGTCTACTCCGGAATAAGCCTGCAAAAGGTGTGCCACTGGATACAAGGCTATTTCGCTTGGCTCCTACAACGAATTCTCTTCTTTATAGATGCGCAAACTGTACTCACCTGCCTTAGATCCGAATTTTTCAGAACAATCAAGAAGCATGTTCACAACAAGACTCTCACAACTCAGAGAACGGATTACTTTCTACAGCTCTGACATGATCGGAAAAATAACTCATATTATCATCCCTCTTATAAGCATCGTTCGCAAAAAAATGTGGGTAGTGAGCATTATCTGTCCAACGAACCATTGTGATAGAATCTTAAGGAATACAGTTCAATTCATAATTATATTATTATCTGGCTCTTGGAAGATCATAGAAAGCTCTTCATACTGTTATTCCATAGATGAGGGAAACATAACTTAATATTGACTGTAGTGAAAAATAGAACAAAACAACCAAGGGGTATTTGTTATTGTTCTAGCATTCAGCTTTGATCATGGAGTAATTGAATATTCCTCCAATTAGGAAAGCAAATCAGTATTCAGTTATCAACTCAGTCATGCTTCTCTCAATATATTCATCCAATTCTCCACAGATCATTACAACAGTGATCTTCTTTATACATTGCATATCAAAAATATTATTAAACAGTAAATCATTGTGCCCTATAATGAAGCTTAAAAAATGAAATCGTGTTGAATAAAATAGACCTGCAGTAAAACTTTTAATGTAATAATAGTGGGTTCACTCATAAATATCGTAACTTATTGAATTACTCTAAATGATCTATTGATTTCTTTCTTGTAATATCTTTTATTGAGAAACTGGGAGTCAGAATAAGCTGTAGAATAGGAAATTTCCATGTTGGTTATTACACTGTGATAGTTTCATATCCTATTATCAAAAATATTGTAACATCAATATTTTCTCTGTAGAACATAATTACTTGTCATCATAGATCAACTTTTATAATGGTTTATAGACTGCAATGTCTTTTTCACAGATATTTAATAGAGAGGATACTAACTAAATACTGAATAAATTACTGAAAATACTAATTACTGAAAATACTGACCTCACAGCTTGTATCTTCCTTATTGATTCTTGACACATTGACCCATTGTGATTCTCTCTACATAAATTCAACAAAAAAGCCACAATGATTAATACTTTATTGATCAATTTATTAGATTTCAGAAACAATATGAGGAAAAAGCAGAGGTTTACCCAAAATTTATTCTATTCCAATTGAGTTGAAAATGTTTAAAGTCAGACTCAAATATTATGCCATGTTATAACTCACTCACACAATTTTCTCTTTGAAAATCACCACAATAGAAAAAATTATTCTGTGTATTGCTTTTATTTCTTACAGCAGGTATAAATCATCCACGACATGAGGTCAAACATGATATTTTAATAGTATAATGAGGGTTAGCAAAGCAATATATTGCGACCGTATACTTTGACACGGAAAGCGCAGATTCGGGGACAGATAGAAGCCGACGATGTCCGGTTGGCTAGCAGCCTATTTTTCAGCGGATCAGCAGCTCACAGGTGGTAAATTCAGCAGGACTGGCCTCGTCACCATGCCAGTGGCTCAGTGGAACGCGTTGTAATGGCCACGAAAAGATCAAGGAGGCAGTAATTTATGACAGTTTCTTCAGCGATGTTGGAACAGAGCGGAGTGCAGCGATTGGATCTGCGCCAGGTATCTTCTCTGTGGCGAAGGCAGCGACTTTCCCTCCTATAAAACACCCCGAAAAAGAGAGAGCTCTTGTAAGATGTTTGCCAACCAAGTTGTCACAGCTTGTTAACTGCTGAACACATCTCCAGCTGGATATCACGTCATATTCTACTCTTAACAATCCGCGGGAAATCCCCAATGGAATACCCAACACGCTGGTGTGGATGAATAGTATAATATCATGAAAATTCTATTGCGAGATGTAGTTCGAGTACAACTGATGATAAATTGGCGACAAAATATTATTCTAGATAATGAATTCGATATGTAATTTCATAAGATGAATAATAGGTATAATTAGTTCACAATATAATATAACTCATGCTCAAAATATAATGGGAGGGAATAATTCCCAATATTTGATATCAATATTAAAATAAGAATGCTCAATATTCAATATTTGAAACCTATCATTATCATACACATCAGTCATTTTCAGCCTAATGCATGACCACAAACAAATGATAGAACGGTGTTGACCTGTGTATGACTTGATTAATCAGAAATTTATACTCAACCCACCAATAATCTTCCTTCTACACTACATGTGAAAAATAATAATTAAAACATTCAAAGACTCAACTATACCGTACCCTATTGCCAATAGAAAATTCCAAGAGCAGATTGGGATTGATTCATTAATCACTTGAAAGATGTTTCAACATTTCTTTTCCTGGTTATTTTCAATATTATTCTGTTGGAGCATAAAATGTTGGAGGAAAAATTTCGTGTTTTGCTGTTTTCAGCGAGCTATTTTTTTCACTTAAGCGATACCTAAATTTGAAACTTGTATGTGGGTGGAAGAGTTGACTATGATGATGAGTCGATGAACCCGTGGTTCCAGGTGGAAATTGATTGATACAGTTACTGAAGTTACTACAGTACAAACTCAATAAGGCAACTTCGTTGAAACAGAAATGGTTCGATGGGCCAGACTAGGAAGAGTGTGTCCCTTTACTGTCGACTGTTGTTTGTTCTCATTTCCGTTTTAGAGCTAATTTGGACTCATGTGTGTGAACAAGAGTCTATTTTGATGCGAGATTGGCTGTAATATTGTACAACACCACCCAAATTGTTTCTCTTCCTCGTTTATTAATTACATGAAAAAATTCCATGCTGTGATTTATATTAATTATTATTATCGTATGCCATATTTGGTGGGGAGTCCCAATAGGATGTTCCACTGGCAAAATAACCTCAATAATCATCCTCGATGGGAAATTGTTGTATTTCTTGAAATGATCCACGAATATTTAAATATTTTAAAGTTTTTCCAATTTAAGACGGTTCAAAACACAAAAAGAACACCAAAATCACTAAAATTTCAATAAATTCAGAGCATAAAAATCAATGAAGTATTAGTTTTTATTCTGTAACAAAATAGCCTACACAATATTTGATAAATTCTTCTTCGTATTGATGACCATGATGGAGAATTTTATTTCCATATCTAAACCATCAGAAATAGCACAAGGAACATACATAAAAAATAATTTTAATCCAAATCTGAAACTCAAGGAATGTATGATTTGGGAATCATACTCAATCATGTTGATCACTTTCATATTTCATTGATTTCAGAAATCAGTCAACTCAATTCCCGCTATAGCCCAGGCAAATTAGACTTCTAGCACCTAAAAAATGATGGATGGCTGGAAATGATCTTAAACCACTGTGGGCATCCCAAATAAGTTTAATATGAGTTTGCGACGCTTTCTGAGTGGCGCGTAATACAGGGTGCCCAAAAAACCACGGAAAATTTGTTAATTTTCTAGTTTTTTGCAACTCACGTCAAAACCAAGCGTCGGACAGAAAAATTTGTGATTTCAATGTTCTAGTAAATAGAATTCTTGAGCGATTGATATCAAATCCAACCCTCTGTGATGAGCGACAACCGAGTTATGAATTTTTTTAAATGCTGTATATTTTGAGAGAAATTGAAATTTGACAATTTTCAATTTTTGATTGTTTATATCTTCTGTACGTTTCATTAGAAATGTGAAATTCAAAATCCCTCTGGGGATAATTTTATCCTGTAAAATTCAAGACCAAATAGAACTTTCTATCTTGTATATTTTTTGTGCTAGAGCTCTCAACATCTTTCCTTGTACAATAAAAAATACAATGTTTTCAACAATAATGTCCAAAATAAATCTCTATATCCTTGTATTGGAGTTTTCTACCAGAATATTCTTTGTTAGATCATATTCTAATATAATACCCACCATACCATCCTCAATTCAGGCTATTTCCAGTTAGAAGGACTCTTTAAGGATAATAAATTAAGGACACCTGTAACATACGTAAAATTTAATGAATCTTAACAAATTATAGCTCATTGTTTTCAGCTCATCAAGGCGGTTTCGATGTATATATCATTTGTTAAATTCGATCAAAATTTAAGACTTTTTCGACCTTGAGTACTTTGAGCTCATTCACATATACCGGGAAAAAGGCTACTATTTGTGTTAAAATGTGTGTACCTAGGAAGCCATGAATAGTAAAAATTTGTATTTGGGCTTAAATTGGAAAGCATAAGCTCCTCTATCATTTGATATGTGAAAATCATAAAATCATGCTGATAAGGTTAGATTTATTCACAATTGAAAAACATAAAAAAACTTTTTCAATTTTCCCTACTATCACTATATTCAAAATTTGATTCTAAATTAAGTTTTATTGAAGTTATCAATACGTATTCTCACATTAAATAATAGATAATTCAATTCTGCACAATTTGAGAACAAAAATGCATCAATAACTCCAAAAAGTCCCACGTTAGAATCAATTGTCGCTCATCACAGAGGGTTGGATTTGATATCAATCGCTCAAGAATTGTATTTTTACTAGAACATTCAAATTACAAATTTTTCCATCCGACGCTTGGTTTTGACGTGAGTTGCAAAAAACTAGAAAATGAACAAATTTTCCGTGGTTTTTTGGGCACCCTGTATTACGCGCCACTCAGAAAGCATCGCAAACTCATATTAAACTTATTTGGGATGTCCTCAGTGGTTTAAGATCATTTTCAGCCATCCATCATTTTTTAGATGCTAGGCCCTTTTTTTAGTCTAATTTGCCTGGGCTACTAGACAAATATGAACTAGTAACGAGGAAATGCAACGCAGCCTCAGTCCCAGCACAAACACTACTGACGCGTCTGATGAAGATGCAACCAACTGTTCCAGCTATATTTCCGTGCATTCATGCATTCCTGCATTCTTCTATATATTTCCTGTTCTTCATTCATGCATTTATGTGACAAGCTTCATCCGATTTTGAGACAAATGTATGACAGTTAGCTTCTTTAGGGGGCGATTTGTTGAGCGGCGGGCGGCTTGGCCATCATTAGGGCCATCATTCATGCACTCTTTTGTCGCTGAAATACGCGCGTGATGAATGTAACATGAACCGTCGGACAGACGAATAGGGGAGTTAACGTCGGTGAATTAATAGGTATATATGATTTAGGATATGCGCGGGGCGATATGGTTGCGTTGGCCGGTGGCCGGTAGCGCGGGTAACGATTCGACCATACTGCGGTCGGAGGCTTCTGGCTGCCTTCCAGAGTGTCCAATAAATACTGCACACCACCCCTCCCCTCCACCTCATGTTATGCCGGCTGCAGCGCAAATGACAGCTAGAAACCAAATCCCCCCCTACACAACCCTTCCACCATTCATCTCACCGTGCTCATTTTTCTCCAATATTTTCCAGTTTTTTTTCGCATGTTGTTCACAGCTCACCCTTCATTCAAGCCAAAATTGAGTCTGAGCAATTCGTCCTCATATAATCACCGGATTGACGTTTTAATTACTTCCCTACATTTTTAATGTTCACAATACGAGTTTATAACATGTCGAATCGTTCCACTGAACAAAGGCTGAGGATGCAGTTAATGCAGCTAATGATATATGATACTCATTGTATAAATAAGCATTTATCTCTACAGTGTTATTTATGATTAATTATCATTCTATTGGTAATGAATATGAACACAGGCAAATATTCGCCGATGATTCATTGTAGTTTGTAGAAACTGGAAAATATTGAATAGAAATATGATTATGGATATTTAGAATATAGACGTAGAGTAGGTGGATATTTTATTCTATTGTAACCAATTTTTTATCTTGATAAACTATAAACAATAAATTAATAATTGAAACTGAACCAGAAAAATAATATGGATTATTTTGACCTTCCATTGAAGTTTCTGTAGAGTATAATTGTGGTGAATAATAGTGAATGATTATTTATTCCACCTAAATTATGGATAACTGCAAGCTGACAATACATAATTATATAACTAATGTATTTTAATAAAGTAGTGGTGAACAAGATTAGAATAGAGTGAAGAAGACTGGATATTTCTCTCTTGTATCATGAGTTTTTAAACTATTCAATTTTATAATTCCATCAGGTTACTGCATTTCCAGTTTGATAAAAGAATCCAGGAGCAAAGCAACTCACAAAGGATTATTCACAACACGAGCGGAAGTATCTGATAAGTCTGGAAATGAACACAATTTGTTGGGTAGAGGTCGAGAAAAATTGAAGCCAATGCTGTTGAGAGATGGCAAGGAAATAAGGCGAGTGAATCAAGCAATGTTCACCGGAAACGTAATGATACGCAATCGTTTGTCTGAGCAACTGTTTTTATAGCAGCTTTCTCATACACGGTCAAAAGCTATTGTTTTCTTTTTTATCCAGACAACAGTAGGAACATGGGAGATGTTCTAGTGATGCTTGCAAGTAACAAGTAACAAGGAGCTGTCGCTTGTCGTTGCCAAGGCAATGTCTCTGCAAGCGGGAAAAACTCGCGCTGCAAAACCTCTTTTGCCACTCATGTACGCACGCACATCCCCGCCCCGCCCCACCTCCTACCCTTCCTACCGCGGTTACTGTTCTGCATACATGACTGCCTTCCATATTTATATTTTTTTACAACCTTCAGCCGAAGTACTCTTCCCGGCATCTTCGCTCTTTTATTTGGTTTCGCCTCTCGCTCCTCCATAAAATTCGGAGCGGACGAATTTGCGCTACAACGAGATGAATGTCTTGGGACCGCCTTCCTTCATCCACAAGTGGATGTCATACCAAATATATAACTCTGATTCTTCTCGCTCGTTCGCCATTGAATTTCTAGTCCAATTCACTGGAAATAAATACTTATCGTCCATGGAGCGAAGGCAGATAGCTACTTATTTTGGTCTGCTTAACATTGCTAACAAGCATA
The DNA here is from genome assembly GCA_017141385.1 of Sogatella furcifera. Lineage (NCBI taxonomy): Eukaryota > Metazoa > Arthropoda > Insecta > Hemiptera > Delphacidae > Sogatella > Sogatella furcifera. The sequence goes on from CM029548.1 coordinate 19,333,156, forward strand.
CAGCTTTATTTGATTCTATTATCCAAACTTTCCCATGGACCACGTGGAGGAGATCCATCTATATTGCTTTTATCGGCTGCATATTCGTCGGAAATAAAAATCATTGAACCGAGCTCAACAACCGATATCAAGAAATATCCCTTTCACACGAACTCTTTTTCATAATGATCTCCAAACACATTCATCATTCATGTTTTTTCTTAACAATTCCATTGTAATCTAGGCCTATACGGTCTAGAGAACGTTGATAGAAACAGGATTTAATTAATGATTAGAATTCATAACTTTCAATCGTATCTGTAGTAACTCCTTATTGGTATTGATTGAATTTTAACAATTTAAAACTCAAAAAATCACTTAGAAATGGAAATAAACTTACTTAATAGTAGTTACTATAGTTTCGACCTGTTGTGTGGCCATCTTCAGACTGAACAGTAAACTCTGTTCAAGGTTATGTTGTGGAAGGTGGTTGGAGGAAAAGGGTGGGGATAGTGGTGTGGGGGTGTAGTTGTTATAAGGGCGGAAATTTTGAATTTTGGTGAATTTTGTCAAAAAGGGTGTGGGATGAGAAGTTCAATTGATCATTCAGGATATTGTTGGGAAACTGTTTTGTGTGATTGTAGATTTCAATTGTAGAAATTGTAGAAATCTACAATCACACAAAACAGTTTCCCAACAATATCCTGAATGATCAATTGAACTTCTCATCCCACACCCTTTTTGACAAAATTCACCAAAATTCAAAATTTCCGCCCTTATAACAACTACACCCCCACACCACTATCCCCACCCTTTTCCTCCAACCACCTTCCACAACATAACCTTGAACAGAGTTTACTGTTCAGTCTGAAGATGGCCACACAACAGGTCGAAACTATAGTAACTACTATTAAGTAAGTTTATTTCCATTTCTAAGTGATTTTTTGAGTTTTAAATTTTAAAGTGGAAAAAAGAATGGATACACAACACCATAATTTTAACAATTATAGAAACTCGTTGGAGACTGATTCATATATCACTGAATCATATTCAGCAATCAATCAGCTTCAGAGTGAATGGGGTATTTCGAAAATTTTGTTTAGTCCACTGAATTATTGAACAAAGTACAGAATAATTTTGTCCACACTTATTTCCATCTCATTCGCAATCACTTCAAACTACTGCGGTTCGTTGTGTTGTCCCACAGTCCTACAGTGGGTTAAAAAATTGAGATAAGATGAACATTAATAAGTTAAAGTTAAAGTTATTAATCAGATCACACCTATCTGTGTATGATTACTACAGCTGATTCATGAATATCTACTTAGTGACATCTACATATTTCATCTTTCAACCCTCAATCAATGCACCCTGAAACTAGGTATACACTTCGTGGCCCCTCTTATTTAGGCCTGAAAAATATGAGAGAAATCAATAGGTGATCAATTATTAATGATGATATTATTAATAATGTAATAATATATCATTTTCATTTCATGGGAAGTGGTTAAGGGCTACAGACCCATCAAATCCACTCCAAATATTATTTCTAAAAAATTGAAATTGACGGACTCCTAACTATGTTAGGTCATGGAACATAGCAGACCTCCATCAGGCCAATGATGCAAATAGTTAATGGCATTATAGGTCTAAGTCCATAGATTTAGTCCCATTTATGTGCAAATATTCAGGCAAGACCAGAGAGAGCGCGTTCTCCGTGTTTGTTTTGTGCATACATAGGGACGGCGTTTCTTGTTTGTGGAGAAAACGGACTTCTTATCGGAATTATGTTGCGATTGCGCTTTCTCTCAACGTGCATTTCTCTCTCAATGCCTCTATTGGGTCTAGCAGAATACAATGATAGTTCAAAACCCCTCTATTGTAATTCGAGTCCATAAATGTGTATTATACTGTATATTGAGTGATTCATACATTAGTTGTTCAATGTTCAATGGTCTAATTAATGAAATATGATAATTAACAAGCTTCGATGCAAATCAATATCAATTATTAAGCTTCCACTTTCGTTGTACAACTTACCGAAGGGAGCTATTTAAACTTTATGAGACTGACATTAAATCACTCGCTTGTTTCGGAACAGGACTTCTAGTTTAAACTGTTGTTTAACAAAATTTTGTGGCTGCAATAACCAACCATGTATTCTATCAACCCCGGATGATAAGTGAGAGCCTATGTTAGGTTGCTGATACAGGTAGGCCTATATTGATAACAGTGATTGGATCTGGAAGGACAGTGACACATGAGTGAAGCCTCGCCCATTGAGCTTCCAGCTACTCTCATGATTCATTCAATACAATACTTTATTCTATTGTGCTGGGTGCCTGATAGCAGCTTATTGATTGGAACCGGATGATAAGTGAGAACCTCCCATATTAGCGGTACGGCACCTCGAGCATTGCGTTGCGGCCGGCCATCAAAAAGGAGCCGAGATTCTCGACCTTTTAACGCTGAACTCGTTCGGTGGAGGCGCTATCTCTATCTATTGTAAAAAGGAGCCGTGGGTAACGACGTGAGAGAAGCCTGATGCTGACACGGATCATAAACTCTGACTTGAGACTGTGTTCCACTTCTTTCTCCCCGCACCATGCCAAATATTGGGGACAATGTTAAGTACTCCACTCCGATGTACAGAATGCCTCTCCCCTCCTTCCTACCGCACCACCGACGTGTTTACTCTCCACTGGAAATGGGAGGTGATCAACGAGGAGCTAATGTTACTCGGCGTCCCGACTACATTTTGCTAGCCATAAATTTCCCTTAAAATTTACTTCCATCCACTAAGGTTGCGCACTTGCAGATAGCCACCGCAAATGAATGCCGTCGCCGCCACTCCAACAATAGCTCTGATGTCTTTTTTCTTATTAACTGTGAAAGATTTTAATGTCCTCTCTCTGGTGGATGCAGTGATAGAAACTAAGACGGAGATTTTTGAAATCTACTTCTAGCGAGCTCATAATTGAATTCGTAAAGTAATAAAACTTTGAGTGGCTACTTGCACCGTTCTCATGCATCATCTAGTTCCCATCCAAATAGTGAGTAGGATGATGGAAATATCATCACATTCGTCACTATTTTTGATTTGAAAATGGGATTGACAAATGTAAATAGCGTTGATGATTTGCTTTAGAAGAAATTCATTAGCGATCCCTAGTAAAATATTCGAAAACTAAATGGACAATAGTATTGAAATCGAAAAAATGATTTTGAATTCAGACATGTGAATACAAGAAGCTAAATGGGAAGTGGAAGTTAGAAGCATTGTTTTAATTGGAAAAGGATTTCGATATGGAAAACTAAGGGTTAAAACTTGACTTCATTATTATTCCTTAGAACTAGCCTTTCAATATGCTATGATATGTTGAAATCGCTTTAGTTCATACTGAATTTGGACTGAGTATAGTACTGAGAAAAAACTTTCTAGACCAAACCACAAGAGATTTTCAGTTTGCTAGCTTGTAAAAGAAATGTCATTTCTCAAATAAGAATGAAATCCAGAGATTTTTTCACATTTAACTATTACATTACGGTTTTAGCAATATTTTCAATTAATTTATTTTAGAAAATTCACGTTAGTACTCATATCAGTAAACCAACAGTTACGCCTAGCTAATAGATAATACTGTAATGATGAAGTTTGAAAAAGTTGTAGGCGTGATTGGAAAGCACTAGCTGAGATAATCACAATGGAGATTGCCGAGTGTATCTTAGCCAGAGCAGCTGAGGGGCTGTGCAGCTGCATTAATAGGCTTCTTTGTTTCATCGTGATTGAACTTGTGGTAACATCAATCAACTCGTGTCACCTTCCACATCCATCACTTTGCCTGCAGATGCTCGGCCCTGTCTGGCTTGGCTTGGCTGTCTCCTATCCTATCTCTCACTCGCTCTCTCTCGCGACAAATGAACGTGGCCGTTCAGTGTTCATCCTAAAAGAATGCATTTATCCAGAAATTGATTCCACTATCACTGAACACATCATGTAGGCCTACTGGTTACAGAACCTACTAGAACAATGTGCACCTTTTCCTAAATTTAGAAACTTGCAAAACATATTATAATAATGTGGGATATACCAACACCTACTAATACAAGCTCTCACAGACTATGATGTCATCATAAGTAGATGGACGGTAGATAGACAAAATAAGAGCGCTAATGTTTGTTTACATTTTTATTCAATCCCATTTCATGTGATAACCAACAAAATACAAATTTCATTATTGCAATCTTTAACATTTATGGCATTGAATAGAGTTTATTCATAATTTTCTTCAATTTTTTGTATAAAGTGAGTGAGTTGATGGTGGATTTGACATTTTGAAACATGAAACTTCACTGCCACTACATTACTTTACTACATTATTGTAGCGGAAATGTTTTTTCTTTTACAAAAAATAGCCTAAAATAAGAATGAATCTGAAGAACACATTTCAATTATACATAAATTTTTGAGGTGAGTTTTTTCATTATTTCCATTCTAAATATTGCTCTCAATTACACTAAAAATGCTAAAAAACATGTAGATAATATAGATTTTGTTAAAAAAATCTTTCAATTCAAGTTTAAATATAAAATAGGCTACAGAGTAGAATAGTTTTGTGATGAAGCTAGTAGGTACCTTATATGATACTAACCATGCAACAAGTTATTTTGTTTACAAATTTGAAGGTAAATTCTGATAGGTGATTTAAAAATCATAAGAAATAGTTCTCTCTTTCACTCATAAGAATTTTTTTCTCTTCATCACGAAAAGTAGGTCAAGCATGAAAAGTAGGTAATGAAGTAAATGACTTATTTTCAAAAATTTGATGTTTTGTAGCTCAAGTAGAGAACTATATCTAGCTCTATTGTCTGTATTAAAAAGTACACAGCAGGTAATTTTGTATTAAAACTACCTATATTAATTAGTATAAATTTATGAATATGAATTAGCAGTTCATAGAAAAGTACCCAGAACATTCCATCAACTCTTTATTTTATTTATAATGCTTATAAATTCTTGTTTCAGGTATAAGAAAAGAATTTTGATGGAAAGGATATCATTAAAGTAGTAAAAGCTCACAATGAAAAGGAAAGAGCTCTTTTGGAAAATAATAGTATGGTTCTCCTGTACTAAATGATGACAAGAATTGATTTTTAATACCTAACAAAGAATTTCTGATCAATTATACAAACCAGATAAGCATAATGCTCAAAAACGTAAGGATGAAGAACAAACATTTTCAAAATTGGAAAAGTGAATAAAGAAAAATGGAGTGTCAACTATTAATTGAATAGGCCTACTGGCTATGGTGATTGAGTGTTTAACTAGATAGTGTATGAAAAAGCTGAAGTTGTTTAAATTTTCAAGAACAGGCCCAAGAACACATAAAAGTGACTATAAAATAGTTTCTGACAAGGAATGCAGTAAGAATCTAGTTATATGTTGGAACTATTTCATATCTGAAATTTGAAGTGCTGATTTGAGGCAATATGCATATCAATGTCAACTGTCTATATAATATCAATAAAGTGGAATGCTTTTACTGATTTGGATGCAAATTTATCAGTTTGATGGGTTTCTCTGTTCCTCTACCACAGATTTATTTGTGAATCAAGTCCTTAAAAGCCTCTTCCCTATAAAAGTGTTACCCCTGATTTGGTGGTGGAGTTGATATTCCTTCAGAGGCTTATCACTCACAACCACCGATCACAGTATTACTTAATACTTATAATTACACATTAATTATTTTATTCCACAAACATAGATTATAGAAAACATATTCTAGATTTTTGGAGTTACTGCAAATTATAGGTACCATTCATCAAGGCTGATAATGAAAATAATTGAATATATTAATCCAGCTTCCCATTTCGTAAATTATATTGTTATATCCTCGATTATTTCAGTTGAAATGAATCGAATTCGTTAGGCTGATAGCTCTATTATTGGATTTAACATATGCAGCAAGCTAAGTCATGAATAAATTATTGCATTCGTGGAATAAAGTGCTTTAATTCTAATTTAATACTACTAAATGAAAGACAACGTCTACAAGAATGCATTTTAGTCATTAAAGTATCAATGCAGCAAGGAAAGTTGAAGAATTTACAGTGATATGATAGGAAACTTCACTGTCATCCTAGAGAGAATCCATCTACTTGTTATGACGTCATTAAGTCAGTTGTGGGGCCTGATGTATTAGTAGGTGTTGGATATACTCGTTTGATTCTTAATTCAGTACATACTGGTAAATGTATTATTTTCTCTAGAATTCTTTTAATAATAGTCTCATCACTTCAATTTCTCCACCAATATTCGAATAAGTTGATGTTTAAGGTAATTGAAAACAAAGGTTGTTTGATCCACAAAGCTTATTTACAATACCATCCTTGAGTTTCAATGCTCAGGGCATCATCATCAGTGGAAAACTTAGGCATTGAAACTTAAGTATAGTATTAATGAAACTGAGTAAACTTTGTGGATCTGACAACCTTTGTTTTCACTCATCTCAATTATGAGATGTTCAGAATCATTTCGCGAAGTAGATATCTTAGTACACAGTGCCTAAGACATTGAACTGTAATGTTGCATCAATTTCCATTAAAATGAGCTAAAATTGCATTGCAATCTACCACAGAGATTGAAAAAAAATTCAATGTAATTTTGGAAGAGAATGAGGCTATTCAATGATTTTACAATGAAGATAACTTTGGGAATCCATATTCCTTCTAACAACGTACGTGGATAACTCACATTATAAATTTCATCATTTTATCCACTTAAATGCTCATCTTAATGAGTGGAGCTCAAATGCCGAATAATAATGAGTGGATAATTTTATTTCATCAAATGGAATATTGCATTGATAGGTTCTGGTATCAGAGTATATTCAGAGTGGCTGTCCTGGGCAGTATTGGATGCGATTAGCAGGTGATAGACAGACAGCAAACTGCCCCTGGAGAGTGCTCGTCCAATGGAAAATAGTTTGTGACATTGACGCAGTGATTTGTAAGAGATTGACAGCCCAGCCACATAACAGCCAGCAACTCTCACCCCTTCACTGACTAACCTCACCACACTGAATAATTGCATGCAAACTTCCCACATTCCACATTGGAAGGAATTCCCTCTCTGAAATTGAAAGGAGTTTGAAACTTCAATTCTATCCATCTACTTTTTGAGAGTAAACTTTGTGGCTTGAATAGTTTTCTCTGTTTTATATCAATCGATTAGCAGTCGAAATCTTTCATTAACATCAATTCAATAAAATCTAAGTTTATTGAGCCACACCACCACTTGGTCAAGCCATTCGGCCGGCAACCGAGTGGTACCGGGTTCGATTCCCGGTCTGGTCAAAGTTTTTTAAACAGTTTCATTTAATGGATCTCGCCTGCTATTTAGTACATTGGTCAATGTTTGCAATTGCAGAATTCACGGCCAGCTTCACTATAGAAATTAATGCTATATAAATAGACGAAGGGCGAATTAATTATTATTGAAATCCAACCCAATTAAGGTTTTCAAACACAAAACTCAAATTTTTGTCATGTTCGCCATATCTCTTTCTATATATTATACAGTATACCGAGATCAATACAATACTGAAAAAAAAATTTGGTTAGATTAATGTAGGCTGATACTATGGAGAAAGCTAGGATTTGCAATTTTTGTATTGTTGGGCATAGTTGAGCTCACTAACAATTGTGCATTGATGGAACACTTTATTTTAAGATGCTTCGACGAGTCTAATGAACATCGCGCTCATAGAATTTCACTTCATTCATAGCCTACCTCTATCGAATTTTCCCATCAATCCATCCAGTATATCGTAGTTTGCTGTAGTACTTCGAAGCACTCATCATTAGCCCTAACGTAACGTAGCACAAACAAAGCCTCATTTGTCGAGCTGCAGATTCGCATATTAACGCTTTTGAAGAGTCCAATCAGCAGCAAGGGAATGATGTCATTGATAAAGATCTTGTTGACTCAAGTTCAATCAATTCAAATCGGATTTAATTGGAATAAGTTGAGTTCAACCAAACTGTGCTCAACAAACTGATTGAATTCGATCCTATCAAGTTGGATTGCGTCGCTCCTGAGTGCTTGAAATAGGGTAGAAACCAACAATACAATGAGAAACTCGATAGGTTTTCTAGGAAAACTTATTACCCCAGATAAATAGAGAATATTTCTTGTGACCTAGTTGAGATTACCAAGAATTCACATGACCCACTCAAGTTCACCAAGAAGTAATCTTGAATTATGATTCAAGAAATTTTGAAAACTTTTTTCTTGGAATATTTAACTTGGAATCCTGGTGTTACAAGAATACTGTTTGAGGAGAATGGGCTTGATATTATATTTCCATGTGTATTCTTAATTGTGTGTAAATGAAAAATTAGTTTTCATTTTCCAGATATTTTTCATTTCATCCAAATCTTCGTATCTGACTTGCCCTCAGTTTCTGAATTGATCATCTGTTTGAAATATCAAAAGATTTGATCAACTGAAGGGTGAAAAATAGATCTATAGTGCTGGAGTCCAATGTTCATGATATTCTGTCCAAAATGATACAAGAAATATAATTATTTTTATCAAACAGGAGTTGAGAGTTTTCGATAATTAGGAGAATCGAGATTTATCAATGATCAATCAAATCTTCGTATCTGACTTGCCCCAAATTTATTGAGGTTTTCAAAAACAAATCATGTTACAATTGAAACTTTCGACTCAAATAATTATAAAACCAAATCACCTGCAAAAAAAAAATCAATTATTGATCATCTGTCATATATCTGCAGAACAACAGAATGTATGACTCACTTCGAGCCAAAAGTATAATATGTATTCTATCTGCAGATGCTTTACTTTTTCAAGGCAGAGATGGCATTTATTCAAGGCATTCTGGCACAAATTCGATCTCTATTCATACTGTTCATATTGGTATAACTAAGTTGGGAAAGCTCATAAAGCAGTGGAATTCAGCTGGTTAAAATTTTGGATGAGGTAAGTGACAGGAAGTTTTCTCCAAAAATATAATTTTTGATCCCTGATTCTGATTAAAAATGAATTGAAGTATGAAATTGAAGTATTTTTAGTATGAGTGTATAATTATGAATAAAATTTTTTTTATAATATTGTATTGATTTTACGATAATATTTTATGATTGAGAGTTTTATGTAATTGTAAATTCTACTCCATTTCGATACCTACATTGCTATCGTAGGGAAGGAGATACCTACATTGCTACATCAAGAAGGATTATGTCTTGACACAGTTATTCGTTGATCAGGAATTCATTCAGGGCCCACTAATTTTATTCGGATCTTTTCATTGGATTCTTTCATATTTGGGTGTACTGTGTGTAGTCCAGGTGACTATAGGCATTCCAAGATGCTGATAGTATTAGTATATTGATCATCATGCTTACAAAAGCGAATATGAACCTGAAGTATACTGGCCGTAAAGCGACGGCAACTTGTAGAACTAGCGTCATTGCCAGCCATCAGAGTACAGCGAGCAATCAATTTTCGGATGTACAATACGGTGAAGACCGTGAGTAGACAATAGCCAGTTAACGAGGGACTCCGCCCAGCCGCGTGCTTTTTGCTCCTGAGAGTGAGAAGGACAGAGCAGCGGTTAAGATCGGGGGTAGTTTGGTGTCGCGAGCGTCAGCCTTGCTTTCTCCAGGGACAAAAGATAAGAGCATTTGGCTATAAATAACACTTTACGCTCAGCCTTTGCCGGTCTGTTCTAATTTATTTGCAGAGGGCCGCCGCACATCGCATCGCATCGCTCGTCGAGCCGAGCCGATCCGAGCCGAATGTGTGCCGTGCCGTCCACTCCGTGCAATCCGATTCACGACTGCTGTGCTATTGGCCAGCTAACCATTAGCCCGAGTTCCGGTTTAGTCAAGTGTCTTCAAGTGGCTGGCGGCTGGCTTTGTTATCAATGTGGGTTGATTTTAGTGTGCTTGGCATCACTGAATGGAATGGGCGCTGCACTTTGTTCCCGGTTCTAAATGCACGGAAGTCGCAAGCGTAGAGCAAAGCTGTGCCCCAATTAGTGGAGAGGTGGTTGCGGGTGATAAATTCAATTGCAATTTCGTTGTGAAATATTCAAATTGGGGTTCAAATTGGACAATTAATTATTATGCTACTATTAATTAAAAAGAGGTCATTTTTCAGCTCACTTTCTTTCACGTGTAATAATGATATATTATCATTATCAAGATAATCATCATTATAACAATGCTGAAACATTCAATGATCCAATATCAATCTTTTTACTAACCTATAAATTCTGATTCTACTTTTATTGTTGAACGGCAGGCAATGCCTCCTGCATAATTTGATTGACGTAAAATACATTTATCGTCTAGTTGATGTAGGCCTATGCTTTACTTATGTGTTTTTTTGGACAATGCTCGTGATTTATTTCTGAATGAGTATCGCTATCATAAGATATATATAAAACATATGTTAAAAATACAATTAACGACATAAATGATAAGAGCACGCAGAATATTGCCTAACAATAAACAATGCATTCTTCTGGTTTATACTATGAATATAAGACATGAGTTTTTGAGAGTAGAAACTCACTTATCGCTCATTCAATGATTTTAGAACCTGATTTGATAGACAGCTAGCTTGAAGCTTTTACTGGAATTTGCCATAACTTGTTCAAATCTTTTCGCCAGCTTCGTCAGTTCTGATCATAAAACGTGCTGTAATTCGACAGTCGAATCGCAATTTACTATGTTGGGAACGATTTTGAGGCGGAAAAAGCAAAAACTTTGGAGACACATGTGTCTTCAGTTTAAATAAATGATGAACCGCATCTGTGTTTTTTCTTGTAGAAACGACTTGTGAGGAATAAGGATCGAGTTTACTTTAAGGAGAAAATCTCAAAGGAAATGTCGCTGGCGGGGTGGGCAAATTGTGCTCGTCGTCTGAGGACGTCTTCTGCAGAGCACTCGACGGCCCCCAAAGAGACGAAAAAAAGCAAAGCTCGCAAACTTGTTTTCTAGTTGCGTGTGTGTGTGGCTGGCATGTGTCAGTGTGCATATGTGGCCAGGCTAGTCTTCTCCCTCATATCAAAGTTCTGAATGTAGAAACTTTGCCTCCCGCCGTTGACTTTCAACATCTGACTAGAAGCTAATGCCAGTCATCTTCATTTCCGTAGGCTACATGTAGTTTTCACAGATAAACTGGTAAAGAATCAAGACATTCTGCTGCAGAGCCACCTTTTACACTGATAAGGTGACGTGATAGAAAACTCTTGTTCCGTATAGACTCCTTGAACTTGTTCAGAGTAAGGCTTCCATTATGAGCTTCGAATGTTGATAGAATGCATGAAAGATCACCTTAGTGTGTATCAAAGTAGATTGTCAATTATCATTGAAAATAATATTATTCGGAAAATTGAATCTATAATTCCAAAATAATATTATTGTCTTACATGTTTTATCATTACTATGGAACTAATGATTGATAGAGCATATTATTATGTTTCCTGAAAGTTAAACTTCCTATCTTTTTTTTGAAAATTATCATTCATATTTTCCATGTAATATATAATATTTTTTAAATTCTGAAACCCTCACATTCGATTCACATTGTCGAATTTCATAAATGTTTTTCATTTCTTGATACAAATTGAACAAGAGTGAACCTTTGATAGAAGCATTCAGCTGCGCCTCCGCATAGAATAAATTTGCTTGTCTCAGGTTTAAAACTTGTTTTTTGTAATGTTATTTCCCTAGATCAATTCAATTTGAGGATTAGAGAGAAATTGGTTGTTTTGCATGATTCTACTATTCCAATTACTGAAATAGACTCCTCTCAATCGAGCAGAGATTATTCGATTTTCAGACCAATACTAAGAAGTCCTATAGCAATAACCAACTTTGAATGGGAATAGTAGAAATAGTGAACCAGTGATCTGGTGAAAATATTAAGTACTGGATCAGTTATACTAATCTTCAAGTATTCATGCAACAATCTTCTTAGGACAATTGATATCATACACACTCTTTAATCGATAACCTATTTGATCTAAATTTAGCATGACAAATCATTATGGAGTTCAAGTGAAAAGATTTATAGACAATCCAATTGACTCTAGAATAAGTTCAGCTACGGCTGAAATTGACCATTGTGGACCTCCTCCCCGATTACCGAGCGAGCTCATTTCATTAGACATTTGGTTAGTGGGTTGGGGCGAATTATATTCGGAACCGGGAGCGGTCGAACATAAATTCAGTGACGCTCATGGGGAGGATACGTCTAACCACATTATATATGTGACTACCACTGCCAAAATGTTTTTTCTAGCATATTCTTTCGCTCCGTCGTGCATTCGCGCACACGAGCTGAACGCGCCATTTGCCTCTCTTCGACTAAGACAAACACAAGAGCATATTAAAGAAGATATCAGTCTCTTCTAGCCAACAACATGACTCCTCCCATTCCTTGTTGCTTCCGCAGACTGTGCTACAACCTGGGCTTATCCATTCTATTTTGAGCGCGGCTCAGCATGCTCAGCTTCCCATGGAAGAAATATTTCGCCATTATCACTCGTCTCAGTTCGGGAACTTCTTTCTCCTTAAAAAAAGGCACTTTTTCGGAGTCATGTTCAGTACGCTCTTAATACTGTAACCATAGTGACAGAGTCCCTCACCATTATTTAATGTGTAGTAGGCCAACAGACAAGTTTTTCACAGACAATTAGGCAGTATCATATAGCTCTATTATCTCCAGTTTCAGTATGCAATAAGAAGTGGTAAGTTTAACGACAATATTCTCGATAAAATGGGTAACATGGGAAATTGTACATTGAATTCACTATGTAATATTATAGAACAGTAAGGTACTGGAACGGATGAATTGATAATTAAAAATATGTCAGAGTTGTTACATGGATCGTGTTAATTCCATACATCGGAGTTAATTCCAAATAGAGAATGTTTTATTATAAGATAAAAGATTGAATAATGTAATGAAGGATTGGTCTTGCATGATTTGGAAAAATTACAAAATTATCCCTATGAATATACGTTGTAACATATTCGAGAACAATATTATATTTTGAACCAATTCGAAACATTTGTAATAATCGTAACAATGAAAACGTAATTATTTGATGAAGCTTGAAGGGTAATTGCGAATGATGTGAATTTGATTAAGTGATGGATCAAATGAATGAGTTAAATCCGAGCATTCCACAAAAATATGTTTCTCACATAATATTGCATTAACATCGGGATTTTGCATTCGATGTCGGTAAATTGAGATTTTTCCTGATAATGCGATAATTTGAGTACAGAATACTAGAATCAAAAATAAGTTCTCAACTTATCAGAATAAAATGTTTAGAGGAAATCCTGTAACCCTCACTTTTCAGCAATGCTCGAATAAGCTCATGAATGTAATCAAAGTAACAATTGAATACATTCAATAACTACTTCAAACACTGCTGAAAGGAAGTGTCCAATTAGGAAGTTACCATGGATCTGGTTGAGATGGATTGAGCCCCAACTCAACATGATCTAAGATTAAAGTTTCACTGATCAGGTTGTGAAGTTATTAAAATACAAGATTGAGCCAACAGAATATATTACAAAACCAGAAAATAAAAGAAAAGAGAATTTACAAATTCAAGAGTTGATTACATAATGATTTAAAAATTTCATTGGACGAAAGTCTGTGATCACTGAAACTGTAGCATGGTATTACATTATAGTTGAGGAAGTTACGTTGATTTTGTCGTTGTTTGAATTTATAAAATCGTTGCTCGAATCTTGATAATTGTAGGTTGAATTTAGATAATTGTTGCTGAAGGTAAATAAATTCTGGTCACCTTACCGGTTGATGTTGTGAAGAAATTGTTACCAATCCATTTGTACTTATTGTGGTTTGTTAGATTTCCAGGTTTCAAATATCCAAATTTTAATCAAAGTCCATTCTATTTCCTTCTATTGCATTTTGGTGATGGTGGTGGTGGTGGTGGTGGAGCAAGCAAGAGACTCTGCATCTCAGCCTACAGTTCAACTCAGCTGTTGCGGCGGCAGGTCTGCCAACGCCAAATAATAAAATATTTATAGAAAGTTTGATTGATTCACTCAAAACTAAAATTTAAACTTATAAAGATTGAGAAGAAAATTTAAAAAAATCAAAATAGTATTTCAGATATTACAATTAAAATTTTGGTACAATCCCTGGATTTGTTGATCTGATATTTTAAATAATTATCTTCAGTTTTTGGTGGATGTCTATGAGAATAATAGTGTAGCTTACACAATTACCTTCTTAGTATAGTGATTTTCCGAGTAGTAGTGTTTCTTCCAAGACCCAAATGAGTAGATATAGAAGTATAGAATATAGTAAATATAATAATAGATATAGTAAATATAGAAGATAATATCATAGAATAAGAGCAAAATAGAAGAGAAAAAATCTGGTGTGGCACATTCACACAACTTTCCTTTCCATTTACGAGTACATTTGCGTAAAATAACCTAGGCCTTCTATATACTTACTCATCAGCGAGTGCAAATTTCATTAAGGCCTTTATCGACAGTGCGAGACATGTGCCGAGAATGCCTCGTGGTGCGTTGATACTGGTGCGACTGGAACGCAGTCGATTTTATCCTTTGAATTCAATTTCAAGAGAAGTGATTGGACACAGCTGATCGACTGCGTTCCAGTCGCACCAGTATCAACGCACCACGAGGCATTCGCGGCACATGTCTCGCACTGTCGGTACGCGGCTAAAAGATAGTAGCATTCGGCTATTACTTCCTCATAAGCCACACTTCCATAAAAATTTTTGAAAAAGATGTCCCCATTGCATTGTTAACATCTTTTTCCAAAATTTTTGAAAGATTAGTATTCCAGCAGGTGTCTGCTTACTTGGTGGATGGAAATATTCTCTATAATAGGCAATATGGTTTTAGAAGAGGTTCCCATTGCATTGTTAACATCTTTTTACAAAATTTTTAAAAGATTAGTATTCCAGCAAGTGTCTGCTTACTTGGTGGATGGAAATATTCTCTATAATAGGCAATATGGTTTTAGAAGAGGTACGTCGACTAAGTCTGCTACTTTTGATGTTGTGACGGATTTGTTGAGTGCTCTGGATGGGTCGCAGAGGGCTATTGGAATCTTCTGTGACTTATCAAGAGCATTCGAGATGGTTGACCAAAGTCTCCTTTCAGATAAGTTGAGATTTTATGGATTTAGTGGTTGTACAGAGAAGTTTTTTAGATCCTACCTTGAGGAGAGATATCAAGCTGTGAAGAATGATTGTGAGGGCTCTCAGGTCTTTTCTGCATGACAGAAAAATGGGCGAGGAGTACCTCAGGGATCCATACTTGGACCTACTCTGTTTAATATCTTTATAAATGATCTGCCCTACAATGTGGATGATAAAGTGATATTATATGCCGATGACACAACAATCTTAGTTAAGGGTAAAAATAATCAGGAGGTCATGGAGAAGGCTAGGATTGCTGTTCAGCAGATCAACAGGTGGTTCAAAGATAATTCACTAAAGTTAAATACGAGTAAAACCAATGTTGTGAACTTTTCTGCAAGAGTAAATGATAATGATCCAGTAGTGATGGGATGGGTTTATCCTGCTTCTGTCAGAACAAAATTTTTGGGGGTGGAACTGCAAGGGAACTTGAAGTGGGATAGCCACATAGAGAAGCTCCAAAAAAGACTGTTCCATGCTCTATTTGATCTGAGAACTGTTAAGGCACATTCAAATATAAGGACAGCTCTAAGGGTATATCATGGTTATTTCATCTCATTGATAAGATTCAGTATTCTGTTTTGGGGGTCAGGAAAAAACTATCTAAATATATGCTTTAAATTGCAAAAAAGGCACTTCGGGTTCTTGAGGGGGTGAGTCCTTCTTCCTCATGCAAACCTTTATTTAGGAGACTTCAACTTCTATCGGCTCCAGCTATATATTTTCTAGAAGTTGTTAGTTTTGTGTATAAAAATGCAGAAATTTTCAATGTTGACCGCATCAACCATACATACAGAACTCGAGGTAGAGATGCAGGTGCATTCCAACTCCCAATTCATAGGCTGTCACTATTCGAAAGGGGACCATATTATTCTGGATTAAAGTTCAACAATTGTATCCCAGAAGATATTCGGTTGTGCGCTAATTTTATAGTGTTTTTATCTAGAATAACTAGGACATTGATAGAGGCATGTCCCTATACCACAGAGGAGTGCTGCAGCGCATTCACAGGATTCCGATCCTGAACTTGACATGTTGCATGCCACTTGAGCCTTGCTCAAAAATTGTGGCTAAACGCAACTAAAATATAATAATAATAATAATAATCATGCGGATCATTTGATGCGGATTGCCTTGATTGCGAGTTTGACGGAGTGACATTGATACACTTTTGGTACACGAGCGGCATGCGTGCTGACTCCAACTCCACTTACCGAGCCATGTCAAAAATCAATCATTAAAGTGATAATTTTATATAAGCCTAGACTTTTTCCAACCAACCTGACTTTTGAAGAGATTAAGGTATTGACAGTAACTCAGGGGACAGTGGACTCAGGGGACCTTGAAACGGATAGAAACCCTAAAATTGGGGTACCTTAATTTTTTTGGAAAGCAATACTTTCCTTACCTATGGTAGTAGGTAGGGCTAGGAAAGTAAAAAATAAAATGAGAGTCTTCTATTAGAACTAGAGCTGGCTCTGTTGAGCTTGTTGCATAACTAGCTCCTTCCTTCGACTAGACTGAGAAGCTATTCCGTTCTCCTTACAGGGAATTTTCCCATCCTCTTATTCTGTGTCAAGTGATGCACATTTGAAGAAGAGAAATGATGAAAATTCTTTTGCGAAGAATAATGGTGAGCGAACAAATCACGCTCGATAGAAGCTCTGTGGGGAAGTGCCGGAATTGCGGTTTGGCGGTAACTGTCAACTTTTCAAATGAAACAGAATGAAAAGTCGCAGCACTGCGAGAGAAAATTGCTACTTCTTTATCAGCTGTATGACTCTATAAACGTGCAGCTTTCTCAACAGTTGTCTCCTTCAGTTAAGCTTAGAATCCGATGTGATTGAAATCATCACAATCTATTATCCTTTCTCAACTTTAGTATCCTTCAATCCATACTTTAAAACTTTGGTAAGTTCAGTCTGGATTCGCAGTACAGTAAAACATAATTCATAATTATAATACGAGTACAGAAGTAAGCACATAGCATGAAATAACTGGAAAGTCGAAACTTATTGATTTTCTGTTCAGTGACTGAATACAGTAGGCTATAGTCACTGTCATTTTTAGTGTTTTTTTTACAAGGGAAATAAGCTTTTCTATATCAAATGATCACAGTGGGGTACATGGCATGTAGATTTGGGTTGTGGGTTCCTCTAACCTATTAAATTCTGAATTGTGTATTTCGATTTTGTTCTCCTATATGTCATAGTCACAGAGAAGATTCTGTTTGTGGAATTTAGAAGTCCATCTATCATTATTATAGGCAGTTCTATAATTTATTTAGGCAGTGCCTGTTAGTAGCCGAGTGCGATAAAGCGTTGGTCTGTTAACCAGCAAAGTCTATTACCATGTATGAACATTGTGTGACGTACTATTTCATTAATCCTGTTCATGAATATTATTATTATAGTGATACATTATTAATAAATGTTTGAGGTTTACGTTCCATGTGGTAGTTTGTTAAAGATTATTTTAAAGTTTTCTCTTCAATTGTTATCATCCAAAAACCTGTGGAAATAAAACCTGTCTATTAGCTTCATATTATGATAGATTTTCATCAGTTATACTCATTATCATCTGAAGATATTGCTAGTACTTTTTGCTCCAACATTGTTATACTTAGGTTTTAGCCTCAGCTTGATTTGATAGAAATATCACTTGAAATGTTTCCAAGAAGAAGTACTCGTATTATTATTCAAGTTTTTGACATTCGACATGTACTCTTCCAAATATGAGAGTGAATATAGAATAAAATGTGTATAACATAACGGTAGGGATGATTGAAGAAGTAGCTGGGATTAGTGGATGAGGGGGTTGTGGAAGGATTGAGAGGAGGCTCCCCCCCCCTCCCCCAGTGAGGCTCACCGCATACTCAACATCCACTTATACCTGGCGCTGTGCTTCCTTCGACTCGGATTTCCCTTACGGCTGAACGGTTTCATCCCCATCAAGAAAAGATTTCCGACTCAGATATCCTGAACGCCTGTTCGGTATTCAATCCAGGTATGAATTGTGTTATTCTCGGTGTTGCGCCGTCGATTGAACGCCTCTGCCAACAGTCGACACCATTCAGTCGCCGGAAGCCATCTCTTTTTCACGCTGTGACCTCACAACTGAAAAATGAAAGCTTCTATTCTCATGGAGAATCAAAGAAACCAGAAAGAATCGATCGCTTTTTGAATGACACAGCGACTTTGGCAGCACTGAAGCCTATATTGATTCATAAATTTTGAAAATTCAATGCTGAATGTGAATCCAGTGTTCTTCAGTAGAACAGAACTCAATAGAATATTTTATTGTTTGGGAAAAAGGATTTCAGCGAAATATTTCCCTCGTGTCACATCCCCTATAACAATTGATTTATTGAAAGTCAATAAGAATTTGAGTTAAATTAGGATTTAACTTTTGAATATAATATACCATTAAATATTGGATACAAACTTTTTAGGATTCATATTTGAGTTTATATAAGAATTTAAGTTTTCATTGAACTCATTATAAAAAAATTCCTTCATAAGTATTTACTTGAAAAGTAATAACTATATTATAGAGTATTTACTATTATGATATTATTTCCACTGAAAATAGTAAAGGTACTCGTATATAACATGCATGTGATATTAATACAGTGAATATCACACCCACAAAGCTGATTTCTTAAATCTTACTCAGTAATTTGATTTTCGAAACTCAATTCCAATCAGCAGTAATGGAATTTTCTAATTCATGACAAGCTTCGTACTCAAAATGAAGTCAATCCTCACTTATTCAATTAAATAAGTACCTACAATATATATATATATTCATACCCATATATATATATATATATATATATATATATATATATATATATATATATATAATGCAATATTCCCCGTGAACGTTGATATCAACACTTAGAATAGAACAAAATTGAAGGATGTGCATCACGAGGATAATATTGAATGTTTGCGAAGGTATTGTTTTGCGATTGTCGTCTGATTCCACAGCTTGGTTTCTAACAGAAGTATGATATTAGCAGAGTAGGGTCACCACCAGGAATCGTGCCCTAAATCATAATATCAATGAAATCAAAGGCAGCCGTATCTGCTCAGTAGCCGAGAGAAACAATGTAGCACGATGCCAGCGTGGCCCAGCCAGTACATGGAACGCCAGTCACGTAGGGAAAGCTCACAGCCCAGATTAATCAGGGTAAGGCTCACACGAGGCTAAATGAAATTTACTTTCGCCACCTCGTGCTATATGTCACCTTCATTCTCTAGAAGAACAAACTTACGGGCTACACGTGTGTAACAATCCTATTGCCTAGAAACTGCCGCCTTTTCACTAGGAAAATATCGTCGACGTTCATTAAAAAAAATAACAATCATTATAACCTGTGAGTTTCTTCGACTTGAGAACTACTTAAGAAAGTAGTGGTCAAATCTGTCAAACCATAGTGAGACAGGATAGAATAATCATATTTCAATGAATAATCCTCACACTGATCACTTTGTTATAAATCCTTCTAGCTTAGTATCTCACTCAAATTCGTAATCAAAACATGAATAATTGATTCTATTCAAATCAACAAACAATTTTCCTTGTACGGTACTAATTAGTAATAAAGGTATCAGGCTATAGGGTCATAGCCACAGTATTACATGATTCAGATTTACTCTCTTAGGATTATTCGATAATTTAGAAAAAGACTTTCATGTTCAAACAGACAATTATTCAAATTCGATATCATTGCAAAAATATGCTTTCATCAAAATAGATAATACAAATTTTAAGACCACGCTTAAATTGTTCGCTTCTGCTGTGTTCCATTTTATTCTTAGTTCATTAAATCCAACATGGAAATCAATTTCCAATTTAGAAATATTGGCTACATCCTGCAATTGACAGAAACTTTTGAAAGCTTCCAATCCTACTACGTACAGGAACTTTATACACCTTTTTGCATTGACAAAATATGTAAAAGAGAATCGCTACTTGATAAATTCTCGACTTATTCTCATTATCCAAACTGGATGGATAATGCTCATCCCCAAGTTAGCGTTCTTGGATTTTTAAAAATTGGATAGAATAACTTTGGAGTTACTCCTCTTTTTGATATTTTTTAGAGAAATATGCACATAATCAGAAAGTCAAGACAGCTTGGCCGCGGGCTTTTTACCTGTGCAGTCGCTAATTAACTTCACTCATGGAGAGAATGATGACATTGGGTCTGATGCAGAAAGAGTTATAAAAAACCAACCCTTCTGGTAATTGGGATGGGTTGGAGAATGAATAATCCATTAATTAACTGCTATATAAATCACATTTATCCTGGTAATACGATTTTGTTCAAGTACATATTCAATATTACTGCCATTGAATCAATAGTTGATAGTTTACTGCTGTTCTATTTGAAAAGGAAATCAACTGTTGGTTGAATCTGAGGATTTGACTGAAGCTTCATTCCTGGAAATAGAAACAGGATACCAATCATCAGAAATATCTCTGATAGAAAAACTACGAATTGATTGGAAAACATTGACCAATTATTACGGATCTCTGACGAATTGAGTTTCCACTGTATCCAGGAAATAATTCAGTTCTTGTTATTGATGAGGCAGTAGAATCGGTTGCTATGAGAAGGGGATTTGATCTTCAATACTGTCTGACAGATTCTGCTTTCAAGGATTTCAGATTTATGATTTTCAATTTCCAATGTCTCTATATTGCTCAATCAATCAACCGAAATAGAATTGAATATTTACCGTCCAAACTTAAATGTGTGATTGAATTCTCGATTGTAAGAGAATGTGTCTGAAAATA
Source organism: Sogatella furcifera (assembly GCA_017141385.1). Lineage (NCBI taxonomy): Eukaryota > Metazoa > Arthropoda > Insecta > Hemiptera > Delphacidae > Sogatella > Sogatella furcifera. The sequence continues at coordinate 19,354,203 of CM029548.1, forward strand.
CTTGACCTGATAGTGGAGATTTATAATCTTGATGGCGCCAATTTCAACTTGGAATACTAACTCCATGAGGATCCAGAACCACTTACTGACAGAATCGTGTTTCTAGAAGGATCTTGATGTTTAAAAACATTCTAATAGCATGTAGCATTTGAAAAATCGTATCTAGCAAAACACCTTTTATTATATTTGTTTCTTGAACTATAGTCTATAGCCCATGTAAGCTTATTCCTCTTACATACAAAAATGGGAGAAATAAAAATAAAAGAAGAAAAAAAATAAACAAAAATTGCGTAGTAAAAATCCAGTCCATAACTATACCCTATTCACGATCACTTGAGACGAAATGAACAAACTTTTTGCGCGTATGTGTGGGTAAAGGGAGGTATTACTTCAAACAACGGGCGGCCGCAGTCGAACAGCCGTAGCCAATCACAGTTCTTGGATTTTCCTCAAGCTCAAGCAAAAATAGCTACCTGTACATGCAAAAAATTTTTTTATTTCGTCTCAAGTGATCGTGAATAGGGTATAGTCCACTGTATTTCAACTATTCTGAATAATCTAATAATAAATAATAAAATAATAATCCTCAATTAAAATAATTAAAATATCACCTATTCCTGTGAAAGAAACGTCAATATACAGTTGAATCCATTGAAAAATCAGTAAAGAAACAACGAAATGTAAAGAGATTTTAAGAGACGTAATGATGGAAAAGTAGTCGTGCTGCGCATCCACTTCCCCGGGATTAACTTTTCAGTGAACATGGTACTTCAGTTGACACATATACCAGCATGTGAACTAATAGCCTGATAAACTAATAAACTGACCTTGTACACTGGTATCCAATATAACGTGCAGATGCAGAGTGCCAAGTTATGTAACTCTGCTTGTGAAACGAGCCAAGCAGACGTGTTCTCGGCTTTAAGCAAATAGATTTGTTCCATCAACCCCATCTTATGCATAGGAACATAGAACACATTATGCTAGCAGACACACTGCTATCATGGTATATCATGGACAAATGTGATTTGATGGTTGAGTCCATTCTTGGAGAGAAGTCATTGGACTCTACCTTTTCAAACAATGATATTGAACAGATGGCCGTTTGTAAACAATAAGAAAAAGTCTGCATTATTCCATATGTTGAAAAAAAATTCTGTTCTCTTACAAATTAAAGGCTTTAGGATTGAGTGCGTACTCTCAATATTGCATAAGAATTTGATAAGGATATAAAAGCAGCAATTGCTTCAAAATAGTGAAAACTGAAACATGATGGTAGAGGCCAAAATATCATAATATAATAAGGGAATAGTGAACTAAATAATCTTTGTGGAATTTTTAGGTTCATTAGAGTGGAAATTGAAGAGAAAAGTAGAAGGCACATTGATTATATGTGTATAGATCTTTCTTTTATTCTGATTCACATTTTTTCAATTATAAGTATTATCATAGCCTCCTCTAATAGAAAGCTATGTAAAGGAAGTTTTGTCATTATGTCAGTTTTGTCATTATGTCAGTTTTGTCATATGTTTATGAAAGGTACTTTTGTCGAATTTACTAGTACAATCATATTTAAATATCAATCATCTTATATTAGGCTATTCATCTATGGTACAATCCAGGTTATCAATATCAAGGTTATTTGAGAAAATTTTTAGGATTCTCAAGATTATTTAGAGATTCTTGAGGATTTTTCCTGGTTAGCCTGTGATAACCTATAGATATAATGATTATATACCATAAAATCATCATTTCATCCAATAGGGAAGAGTGGAAGACGTAGTTTTCACACGTTTCCGTTATTCTTTTAATCTCGTTTCATTCATCATAATTATTCGTTTTCGAATATTCTGCATAAACCATGGAAGGTCTCATAGATGATCCGAACATTGGATCTTTGAAATGGATAGAGGTTCCAAGAAACGATATTAGTATGGATAATGTTGATCTGATCCTGATCAGACGCCGGAGCCCGGTTTCTGTTCATTTCGTTTATCAATATTCAGAAGGTAATGAAATTGCGGTCTGTAGCTCTCTATTTCGAGTCTGATGATCTGAATATTTATGAGTTGCCGAACGTTTATGAGTCGAACAGATGAGTTGCGCCTTTGTGAGAGTCTAGCCTCCAAAGTGAGAAGAAACTCTAAAAGTAGATTTCTCAAGAAGCTTCAATTCAGCTGCTTTGAAAACAAAAAGGTACATTCTTGATTTCGAAGTCAACAGTACATTTCTTCCCATCTCTTCAATAACTTTCAATAGAATTGCATTCTGGAAATTTTCACTATCCCTATACCATTTATATCTTTGCTACTACAGTATATATATATATCTATGCGCTTTATACTAATAGATACATTACAGAAGAAATTTGATGATATGAACTGATTGATAGGAGAAAAATTGATTTTAAAGAATAAACTATAATCACGTAGCTCGATAATGAAGACCCTATGTAATATTATTCAATAATAGAGTATCATGAGAAATAATAAGACAGATATTGTCAATACCACTAGTTGTATTAAAAAACTAGTGGTATTGACAATATCTGTCTTATTATTTCTCATTATGGAAAAATACCACAATATCTCATCCAATACAATTAATTTTCCAATAGAGTATCATTTCTAAAAATGAAAAATCTGGTGTGGTACACTCACACAACTTTCCTTGCCAATCATATTTGCGTACGGTACCTAAGACAAGTATTTATAAGTAGTCATCAGCAAGTGCAAATTGCAATAGGCCATTACTTACTCTTCATCTGGTACTAACAATAAATTTTTCACTCGTCGCTGAGGCCTCGCGCCTACCGGCGCTTCGGCCCGTCATAATATGTATGATGCACAATTATCAGTAGCCCATGACGCCTCGCGCCTGTCGGCGCTTCGGCTAGCAGAATCCATTATTCTCAACAATGCTTCGGATCTTCTGCTATTTTGCCAGGAAGGAGAGTCATGGCAGTCGATAGGACTTACATAGGACTATTTCGGGTATGAGTTTAAGAAAAATCGTTGGGACGTTTTCAAGAAAATCGTAAAAAAATTTTTGGCATATTATTCGCCATTTTTTCAGCCATTTTTTGATGATTTTTCTAAAATTTCTTCGAGTCGGGTCCTCATGGTATAAGAGCCTTGAGTTCGAAGTTTCAAGTCAATCGGTCAATTAGGGATCGAGATATTATAGTGTATACAGACATGCACACACATACACACACACACACACACACACACACACACACACACACACACACACACACACACACACACACACACACACACACACACACACACACACACACACACACACACACACACACACACACACACACACACACACACACACACACACACACACACACACACACACACACACACACACACACACACACACACACACACACACACACACACACACACACACACACACACACACACACACACACACACACACACACACACACATACACACACAGACCAATACCCAAAAACCACTTTTTTGGACTCAGGGGACCTTGAAACGGATAGAAAACTTGAAATCGGGGTACCTTAAATTTTTTTGGAAAACAATACTTTCCTTACCTATGGTAGTAGGTAGGGCAAGGAGAGTAAAAAGCTGTTTTATGAAACTTGCTTTTTTTAATTAACAGTATTTCTCTTCAATATAGGATTGGATAACAAATAGAATAGATAACAAAATAATTTTTGGGAATTAATAGTATTAGATAATTATGGAAATAACAATACTCTATTATGTCGAGTTCACTTCAGTACATGATATTGAACATTGGATGCATATACATGAAAAAGAATAGTCACCTCGAACAAACCCTAAACAATCAAAAATAGAACAGGCACAATGATACAAATGTTTCAATATTTTTCATGACCTTGAATGAAAAGAGAAATTATCAATTGATTGAATCAGTAAACGTAGAGTAAAGAAGAAAAGGAGTTCATCCAACTATTTCGGTTCTAGTAACAAACGATTCTTTGGATTTTTTCATTATAAATCAAAATGGATGTACTTTTGAAAAAAGGTTGTCTCAAAAATTCAATTGGACACCCGATGTTTTGATCTGGGAACAAACAGTTATGTAAATGGGAATGGTTGGAAAGACTCAACAGGAAATGATGATGATTACATTTTATTAATCAAAAGGGCGTTCAATGAAAGTGTAGATCTCAACACTATGAAATATGCTTAGCAAACTGCACATCCGTAAGCGCACTAACAATCGGTTTTCAACTGCTGAAGAGGCAGCAATCTGAGATGAAACGTTTTCTCAGCCGATTATATTCCTGCTGGGTCAAAGCAAAAGACAACACGAACAAGTCTTATGATATGAAGGGGGCAGTTGTGAGGTGTGGTGGGGTGAGGGAGTGGGGGCTTTCAGTCGTCGCCTTTGAGGTGCACGTCGATGGAACGAGCTTTCCTAGATTCTGCCCACTGTAGCTTTCAGAATCTTGCAAGGTTCCACCTTCAAAAGACTTTGCAGAGTGAGATTTGTGAAGCGTGCAATGAATTACAGCCTCTTCACTCACGTACCGACCTCTTTCTCCGACCATTCTCCGTGGCGCGTCATTATTTGATAAAACTCAATACCATCAAAACGCTCTCCGTTCTCTAGAAATGTTTTTGACCAACTGCTTGAAAATGCTGATGAGATTATTTTGATGTTCTACCTATCAGAGAGAGTTCCGGAAATGTACTTGATGATACACTATGTTCAACAATCACTTCACTAATAGTAAAATCTATGCTCCAACAATTCTACTCTTTGATCTTTCAGTGATTGGTATTTTAATGGAAAAGCAATCGAAGTAGTCTCATTAAACAGAGAAGTGAAGGTGGGAATCTGGAGACAAAAATTTATTAGGAACTGGATGAATGGAAAATTATGAATATTAATTCTTCTACTTCTTTCTTTCAAGGGTGAATGGCAGAAGATATAATAATCTGACATTGAATTCATTCAGAAGGTCATTTATTCAGGTGCGTTGATGATATAATACTTGGAAAAAAGCTGGCCATGATTCTGAAGAAGGAATAAGGATGAAATGGGAATCGGATTCAAGATGATTTCGTAATATCTCCTAATTTCTCTCGTAAGTTTGAATGATATCAATAACCTCTGGTGATATAATCCTGAGATCAAGCAGACATTGTTTTTATTATGTCAGTTGGAGGAGAGAAAGGGACAATAACTCACTTGGATAGACATCATTTCGTTGATTGTAAGGTAAATTGTCTGCTCTAATCACTCGGTTAACAGAAATATGTATTGATACGTCGAAATCAGAATGATGGCTGATGATAGGCTATAGAAGGAAAGTTTACTATTCACCAAGCGATAATCTTATCTTTGTATCAGTGTGACTGACAACAGCGTAGAAGCTCAGCTCACTTGGTGCGAGAGATATCGGGGTCAAAAGTTCAGAACGGAAGAGGCAGAAAGGAGACGGAGGATTGGCTGTGGATTTGTCGCGGTTTTACGCCACATTTGCTAGTGGCCCTTGGGAAATTCTTGCCGGCGGTGAAAATGGATCACCCGCTCTGACAAGGCTGAACAGAACAGCTTCAAGCCGTGGCACAACGCAGCGCAAGGCAAAGGCAGAAACGTCCTCTCTGAAAGAAAGCACAGAAATAGATCGTCTGTCCAAGATCATCGTCTCACGGCTGAATTATATTCACAGTTGGCCATTCACAAGCTGTATGTGAAAAACGTAGCTGCTATAAACGTTAAAAGAACACATTATTCGGATGCATTGTCAAGACCACCGTTCAGGGACAGTCATACCAGAATTGTATAGTCCCACTGAGTAGTATGTAGGCTATAAGTAATTTATTCAACACCGTTATCTAGGCTCTCGCTTGAGAAATTACATTCAATTTGAATAGTCCCTATATAATTGATGGATCTCATAATATAGATGATTGAAAATACTTGAAAATAGAGAGAAATATTTGAAAAAGACCAGGAACATGATGTAGCCTATACAAAAAATTAGATGAAAAATTGAAGAACCTGTATCAATGAAGCATTATAGCGTGGATTTTCATTAAAGAAGTTCGTCAATGTGGTTTCAAAATTGTATTTGTTTTGACAGAATGTCCTATTACTGTGCATAGAAAATGGAATAGAAGCACTGTAATTAAAGTATATTACTTGTGTCATATTATAGAATGCTCAAAACCACCATTAATTGGATGGGTAATTAGTCCACCGAACAAACATTGAGTTTTCACACTATTTTACATTGTCTGTGATAACAGTCATTAACATATTCATTAACTTCCACAATTACATTTGAACCGCATCCAAACTACTCTAAATTTGATTGTCACATCCTCTTCGTAACATTTGTTACTCTCCTTCCCCCTCTAACCTGTGTCATGATCCGGATTGTCTGAAGTGTATAAGCATACCCTATTCTCTAATTTATTTCGCATTGTTTTCATGGATTCATGCTATTTTCAGTGCTCTCTAATATATTCTACAATCTCAGCATTTGAAATACTGCTTTCCACTGAAAAATGCATTGTCCAATCATTGTTCATTATTATTTTCTCCTAAGTAAATGTTTTCAACAATAATAAGCCAATTTAAACTATCAAACTAAGTGTTTGAGCTACAAGTTACCGATTTTCTCATAAAAGATTTCCATTCATTATCATTCATACCATCCACCTAAATATGTCCAGTAAGCTTCTTACTCAATTTGAAGGAATAAGCCGATCTTCAGACCAACTCGTATCTCAAATAACAACTTGAGCTTTTGAGCCCAATGGAAGAAATAATATACATTATTTAAGAAACAGGTGTTCCCAAATAATGCTTGAAAAATTATTCTCGAAGTTTAGAAATAATATTTATACTAGATAATTATTCTAGATAACTTATTCATGCTCCTTCACTATTCTATTGATGCCTATTCCATTGAATCCGTAGTGTCAGTACAATAATCAGTCCACAATAATATCATAAACATGATTATTGGGTTAAGGTTAAAATATATCCGAATATCTAAAGTACTGTATTAATTTCTTATATTCTCTCTGATACAGTTGATCTACTACATTATCTACTTTTCAAATTATTGTGGACCCAAATTATTATTGTGTCTGTTCTGTATTTGTCCACTCATCCCAGCATTGGATGGAGCGACGTTTTTCGCACAAATCTTGGACTCTGAGTCTGAGTTGCAGAATATCGATAGCCTTCAGCCTGTCCAAAGTAGCAGCAGCAGTGGCAGCATGTAGCAAGAGGAGATTGATGGTCGGCTGTCATTGTGTCTTGTTCATCAGTAGAACGAAGCAGGAGGCGTTTCACTCTGATTCGCATGAGCTTCCCACACACGTCCGGCTTGGCAATACATGACTGAAATATTGATAAGATGGATCAACACAGTCGATCCCATGTTTTGCTACAACAGACATGTTGCTGTCTCACCAAGTAAACACTTCAATCCGATAATGTACGATTTTTCAAACTTTATCACTATATTATTATATCAATTGAATGTCATGGGCCTCCGTTTTCAAGAGCAGTTCAACTATGATTCTAGTGGAAACTATAGGGACTGTACTAATGTACTGACTGTTTAATCATTATGATACTACAGAAAAAAATCATCAACTGGATTCAATGAAATAATAATGTACAATAATTAGAATTGAGTAATAATTTGACATAGTTTGATCAAATCTAGTATCAATATTTATACTTGCTTCAAACTGCTATTGATGATCTGGGCTTACAATGATGTGAATAATAAGTATTCTGCAGTTGATTGATTTGATTTTTTTCTAATTCATCTACTGATGGATGATATTATTGAAGTAATCGGATGATACAGAGTGAATAGACCAATTAACATACATCAGTCTTCCCGTTCAATCCGAGCCTTGTACGGCATGTACGCCCAGGTGTGAAAAGAGCACCTTAGGCTCTTGCATCTTGAGTTAAGCCTCTCTCAAGTCAATGTTGTAGTATTGATACAAACAGATATCCTGAGTACCACAGTGGATATAATATACTCAATAAGTAAGACTTGATAAATTCCAATCACATTATAAATGGGATAACTCTCTAATATTAATCTAAATGAGGAAGAATCAGGAATATGGTATCGTACATACAGTCTGATGGAGACCGATCTTCACTATTCAAATATGAGTGTATTATTCACTGTGGGAAGTGTTTTTCATCACATTAATAAAGGCCCAAGTATGGTACAGTTGGCTAAATTCTTATTCCCTGAGAAAAACTGGGTGTATATCGGTAGTGATATCATACAGCAAAATCTTCAGTAGGCCTGTACAGTATGTTTTCCTCTATTCAATTTTAAATTAGAATATCATAATATCATTAAAATATTGTAGTATCTCACTTTCAAGTCAACGGGTTCCAAGTCAACCCGTGCTAAAGAGACTCTTATAATTGATTGCCTCGTGGAGTTGGCGATGAAGCACCAGTGTGATGATCCGAAGGATCCTAGGTTGATCGTAGTTGACGACTACTTTTCTGAGGAGACTTCAAGCTGACAAGTCCAAATGCCATCAAAAGAGAGAGTATTCCTTATTATGAATCATCACACGCACAAGCGTGTGAGAAAATAAAAAAGTCGTTGCAAAATCTATTATCAACCAATTACCTGACAATATCCTATAATATTAAGCGAGTAATTTCTGTATGTATGTATGTATGTATGTATGTATGTATGTTTGTATGTATGTTTGTATGTATGTTTGTATGTGAAACCACGGATCTAGAAAACGGCTCTAACGATTTTCTTGAAATTTGAAATATAATATAACCGTGATGGAAAAATAGTATTGCACCAGGTCTCATGTCCGGGAAAACTCTCTGGCAGGATTAATAAAAGAATTGAATATTCCTTCTGGAATAATACCAAGTACTGCGTATAATGGCTGTTATCGTTAGCTGACCAACGCTATCCAGCTGGAGTAAATGGATGAGTTACATTCGAGTCTGTAACACATGTTCATGTCAAAAAATTGTGAGAGGTGATCATATCAATTTCGAATTTATTTTTTACAAGGAGGATCATGATTTTTTACAATAACATATTTATGAAGTTCAACAGTTCGGCCGCAGCTTCAGAGCGAAGCTCGGTACCAGATATTAATACAGTAATAGAACAGAGTAGAACTGATTCCACAACTTTACGTTCTAAATGGATGTTTTATTGTTTTTGAAATACTGAAATCAGTGTTACGTATTTTAATTTAGTTTATACCTTTTTGAATAAATTTAGAAAATTACGCAACAAGAATAAAAAGGAAGTACTTGACCAACTACTTGCTAGGTGTAGAGGAAACTTGGAAATCAGAACGAAAATGCTAGAGAGAGAGAATCCTGGCTTTAATGACAATACTTTTAGTCATAGCAATACAGAAATGGTTGGCGGAGCTGACCACTGTTACACGCTCCCAAGTTACACTCCTTCTCAAACATGAGAAAAGACATATATCATAGTCAACATAACGTACCAAGATAACCTAAAAGAAAATGTTTTTCAGATATTAACATACATTTCAACTTGAACTCTTGTAAACTAAGGTGCAGTTTTATGGGAATAATTTATGTAAAAGAAGACTAGAGTAATCCTGAAAATAGAACGTTTGAAAGGACAAATTTTAGTCCATTAGAAATAAACATGACATTACCAACATTATATTCATTCAGAAGGAATCAAAATTTAAAAAGGTATTTAAGGCCAACCAGTCCAAAATGGCATAACGAAAACAAGGAGTCAAGCTCCTGAATTTACATGAGTTCAAAGCACAATTATTCAAATGTAGAAAGACAAAATTTGAGTTCTGGTGTTCCAGAGCGTTCCTTGAACTTCGATGTACCCTTCCCAATCTAAGACAGATTGCATGAGGGGTGATTGAAAAATCTTTGTGATTTCCATCCACACCAAAAGCAATCCCAAAAGAAAGAGTTCGCAAATGATTTTCACTCGTCGCTCCAAGAATTCAATAGAAAATATTCTCCTACCTCAATGTTCATCCTATTACCCTTGTACCGACGGCTTAAGCATTTGTCACTCGCAACCACACTTAGGCGCGTACATCGCATAGACGTAAACGAATCGTAGCATCGTGTAGGCCTACGTACATAGGTCTCGACCGGAATACGTCACCAAGACACCAATAGTTCGAGATTTCGGGTCGTCTGATCGTGGAGACATCGAAACGCCGAGACGTCAAGTCGCCCCAATCGTTGACCGCTGTTTAAAATAAAACGAAACGAAATAATGTCTGTGTCCTAGCCAAATGTCTCTAGTAAAGCAACACTACAATATATCAATCTTAAAACAAGTATCTTTACCTACGTTTTCACAGGAGAAAATAAGTTTTCTTTTTAAAAGGAACTAGTGGTTTGTAAAACCAAGAAAATAATCAGAAACCAGTGCAATCCGAGCCTTGCTCAATTTTCAAAATAATAGAATCGAGCACCAAATGCTAGGTTCAAACATTCCAAATACGTTGTTTCAAGAACAAAATTAAGCTTGAATTAAATTAATTAATTCTGTCCATTCAATGAACAGATATTGTTTCATCTAAAAACTGAAATTGTTCAGGAATTTAAAGAAAATTTAATATAGTTAAATCTTATTATTTCTTTAGTTCAAATATAAGTTCCCAAGTTCTCGATAATTACACCCTAACAGGAAATAACTTCTCAAATCAGGCATCCCAAAATTTGAAAGGTTACAAGTTAAAAATCCAAATAAAATAGTTATTTTTGTACAACAAGTGTACAGACACATATGATGAAATTACCAAATTTATATATTCCTAAAATAGGTACATACCATAATGCGGTTATTTGCCAACCAAAAATGTTGTCCGTGGCAAGAAATCTCTCTCTCTCTTCAGGTAAAATCAGGTAAGTTAATTATTACTATTACTAAATAGCACTTTATACTGAGCAGAGGGCTCCTCAAACAAGTCACCAAACTAACATCTTGAATCAAAAATGGCGGAAAACCTACGAAACTATAATTTATAGCGTCGTGAACCCGTATAGAGCAGAGAGAAGAGCAAAAGTGAAGCCTTCCTTTTCGAGCTACTCTGGTCCGTACAACAAAGTAACTAACATAATTATGAAAGAGCCCATCTCATTGGTCAACTAAGTAGAAGGCCAGTTTTCCTCCAATCAGAAAGCAATACCCATTGATGGTCAGTGCTGCCAGACCGATATTGGGACAAAAGGTTTCCCCATATTTTGCCAAATTGCAATAAATTTTCCCTCTTGGATTCTCACGCTCAGAATTTTCTCTCTCAACAAGTAAGTGAGATGGAGAATCGAGTTTATCGCAGCCAGGCTAATAATAGAATGGAAAATAAGCAAGTTGATTGTAATATAATAAAGCATGTTCATTAGCTAGACAACACAGACTTGAATTATGAGAAAGGAATGTAATGTGATTACCATTACATCAGATATGTTCTTTGTTATTGATAGGACTTAATTACAATTATATTGTTACTCCAATAAATGGGTGAAAAATCAAAGCTTTTCTCCCATCATACGATGGATATCACAAATTAAAGGATTTCTGTCGATTGCGAAGGAGTTTCAATTTTTTTTTATAGAGAAATTCTGATTGAGGAGATTGATTAATAAACACCTTCTATTTATCCAATAGATTCAATTCATCTGTATGATTCCCGCTGTAACTGACAAGACCACAAGTATTATAATCATTTTTCTCTATTAATTATTGATTTATGAAGCAGAGAGTTCATTTACAAAGGATTTTTACTATACCCTATTCACAATCACTTAAGACGAAATAAAGAAACTTTTTGCATGTACAGGTAGCTATTTTTGTTTGAGCTTGAGGAAAAGCCAAGAACTGTGATTGACTACAGCTGTTCGACTGCAGCCGACCGTCGTATGAAGTAATACCTTCCTTTACCCGCACACACGCGCAAAAAATTTTTTCATTCCGTCTCAAGTGATCGTGAAAAGGGTAAAGATGGATTTGATATAATGAATAGATTGATATAATTTAATAGATGAATATCAAACTTTAATAGAACTCAAACTTTTTTTGAAGTTGAGAGAGTAATTAGCCTATGAATGAAATTAATTTTTTCAGTTTTCCTTGAGATGGCATGACTAAAATATAGCCTACTTTTCATGAAAATCTGTTGATATCCATAAATTTTGATCACTTTGCAGGTTTTAAATCAGTATTATACTTGTAAAAATTTCAAATCATTAATAAAAATTCTCGTCAAATAAGATTGTACAATTATTGTATAAATATAAAAACTTCTTAATTGACACATACATCTCCGTTTTATTCTGAATCATTAACTGAAACGTGCTTGACAATCTATCGCGAGCAATAATAATTAATCCTCTCGAAATAAGCTAGATCATTAACACCGGCTATGAATAGATAATCATGCTGATATTCTCTGACAGAATAGAAGCAGTGAGTTGAATCATGTACAGAGAGCTTCGTGTCGCATTTGTCTTGAGTTCACGAAGAGCAACAGAGATGGAGCGATAGCGAGAGCGTTTCCATGGTTACATGAATATTGTAATCAAACAGTCTGCAAAACAACGGTGAGGGGGATGGAGCGCAACAACAGTAACTTGCCATGGTGACTCCCGGTGGAGCGGAGACGAGCGCACTGAGTTTAAATTGGGATTTATTTCCTAAACATTTCATCCCGAAATATGTCGGGCTCTTATCGGGCTTTGTTTACGTGTCTGTGTCGGATGTGTGCTGTGGGATGGTGATGATGTGTTGCAGTCCAGCTGAAGAGCGAAACGTTGTCCAACACTTAACATGTCTCGAAGGAGACCGACAAAACATGATGCCTATCGCTTCATATCATAACACCGCAAAAGTAGGTTCAAAGGTGTCCGTCTTGTTTTGTCAGTCATGATGGCATAAACAAACAGGCCTATGTGTGACGCAGTTTGCTCTTGCCTCGCCATCGACAATGACGTCACAATCATATGAAAGTGATATTATTTGGCATGTGATGTGATTGACGGTCGACATGACAGGCGGCGCTGCTCGAGACAAGCGCGTGCACTTCTCCACTTATATCACATCCAAATATTATTCAGCAACAAGCCCGTTCAAATGGAAGAGTCCATCCACATCTTTCAGGCAACAGCATGTTAACAATATTTCTTTAAATTGTTTAATCTACATGATTCCTCCATTCTCTTCGTGTTTTAGGATGTTCTCCCATTTTGGAACATGTTACTTCCTGAACGCCTGTGTTCATATTTGGCTTCCAGAATATGCATGGGTTGAGAATAGAACAGTCCCTTTAATGTAAATATTATGTTTCAATTTGAGAGTTGTATTAAAAGTTGAATTTCAACACATAAATATCAAAATGCATTGACTGTTCTAATAGGTTTCTATCAAGGTAATTAGAATAGAATTCTTTTCTAATTACCTTGGGCTTCTATAGACAACCACTATAGAAAACCATTTTCCAAATAATTTCTTTGAAGTAAGTCTAGTATGAGCCAAATGGAATTAAATTAATAAATTATCCAAACTTTGATGTCACATAACTAAACAACTAGTGGGAAATATTATTAAGATCTATATTTATTCTCTGCAATTGACAATAGTTATGTTTTGATGGCTACTTCATTGAAATTTGAACGTTTGATAGTCATCAAAGGTAGTAGTAATTTCTTATAATTAATTGAATTAGGCTATAAGTAGTAGGCGATTGTTAATTTAGAATTTATGAAATTTTATTTTTAGTTTCAAATTTGAGGTGTGGGATGTTTATTTTGTAGTGCATTGTAAGATTGATGCATGTCAAAATTTGGAAAAAAGTCAACAAGTTGAATCAGCATTCTCAATATTTTAATTCAAATCAATTTATCAAAACACACAAAGGACAAATATAAATACAAAATACTTAAATCATGAATATTCAATCATTTGTAACATATCTGACGAAAAGTCACAATTTTGGAACTATTACGGTAGTAAATCTTAGATAGACCACTGCACGTCTATCATTACGCCCTTGGCGTATAATAACGGGCCCATTCAGCTTTGAGGTTAACCATACTGTTAGTCGTGGCCTTTGTCTTGCACATGACATGGCATTTCGGCGCTTTGTGCTAATCGATCAGTGTTCACGATAAGGCTAAATGAGCTGGCTCATTCCTCAAGGACCGACTCCCACAGTTGCTGCTAGCACGTGCTACTACCACTGCTCCTGCTCCTGCTTCTCTTTGATATCTGAGCTGGTTGCTCCCTGACACTGACGCCTGGCTGACACCTTATCCGCGGTCGGGTCGGTCTTGCAAGTTGACACACTGCATGTATGCTGCTTGCCAGACCTCCCCTACGCTTGAATCTTCCTGATGACAACCACCTGATATTGAATAATCAAATGATGAAACTGATATTGAGTGTTATATGCGATGGTAATCCTGTGCCCTACAGTTGATTCTTGCTGATGAAATTCACGTGATATTCAATAATCTAATGATGAAGCTGATATTGACTGTTGTATGTAATGTTAATACTGTTTCCGATGCCTCAGCATTGGATCTTGTCAAACATTGCTCGCTCATTACATGGAAATCGTGCTGCTGAATTAGTTGATATATTATGAGATTTGGAAGTTCTGTGATTCCGTGAATTCAATTTGATTAGTTTTCAACAACCCCATCAATCTTACATACAAGGGGTATCATTCCTTGTTCTCCGCTTCAATAACATTAAGAGTAATGAAAGATAGAAAGAAAGATAACATTGAAAGTAAAGGAGGGGATCTATTCAAACAATGGTTTGACGTTGTATAAAATGGCCTACCTCAAAACAAAATAAAGATGTCTTTCTCAATCTTCTTGCATTCCTGAGGTAGCTCTGACACTGCGATTTGTTGTATTGCGAATGATAGACGGTATTTTCCATAACCTACGTTTATTGATGAATATTTGAACATCCAATTTTAATAATTTTATTTGAATATTCCTATTTTGATGATTAAACAGGAGTCTATTTCATATTGCCTGATTTTCCCGTTGTTTAAAAGCAGTATTCTACTAGGCTGAAGTTGATTTCATTCACAATTTAATTATCATTATTATTCGCTTACACTATTATATAATATAATATGAGAATATATATCATATATAATACAACTATGGGAATTCACGAATGAAAATATAACGATTAATCGATGCAGTTCATGATTTCAACTTGAAATTGAATAATCACAGCTCAATTCAACGGTTTCTGGAATTACTGACATCCAATTAATTTCACGTTCTGTTCTATGAAAAGGTACAGTAAGAGAAAACAGATTTCCAAGAGACGTCAATGTTTGAGCCAGAATGCTAGTGTGCATAGGAAACGATAGGAAGAAAGGAAAGGGAACAAGTTCAATGTTTGTATGAGAGCGTTTTTTACAGTCAGACAGACTTTTTTCGTCGACAGTAGCGAGAAGCCGGGGGCATCTGGTCCAAGTAGTGACAAGAGGTCGTGGCGTTGAATCACGTCTGTCTAACAATTTTAGAGGCAGCCAAAAGAGTTGGCCTGCTGGTCGGTCACTCCAGGCAATAAAGCAGGGCATGCATCCGCGACGACTAATTTGAAAGATGTGATTATACAGTTGGTAAAAGGAGGAGAGTGGAGTTTGCATATTGAATTCCGGAGTGAAAAACGGTCGTTTTTATGTACTCGGTGAGCACGGACCTCGCATGCGTACGTGTGAATCAGTATTAGTGGGGAAATAGATGGAGGAGCAGTCAACGTGTGAGCGTGTTGGTGCGTTTAGTGTGAGTGGTGAACAGGCGAGAAAGTTTGTTTGGTATCGGTTGCGAAAAATAACAATCTCCGACGTTATCAACGTGGGGTCAGAAGGCTCACCCCACTCCCATCCACCCCCACATCATCAACTCCTCCATCCCCCCTAACAACACACGTATGCAAGATGAACCCGATAAATCGCAATTTGCCGAGCGCGCCGCGGTGCCCGTTCCCTCGGGATCTTGTTGGCCTGCTCCAACTTTTAGTGGCCTCACTGCCTTCAACACAACGCCAGAACTCGCTCTCGCACCTACTATGGACTACTGATACCTCATCTCTCATGTACAACACCCCACCCCACCTCCCCCCGCCAATCCATCCTGTAGCCGCAGCCACAAACTCCATCGACCACAAACCAGCAGCCACCGCTTTTGGCAAGCTGACTCGTCTTTCCCAAATTCATTAATAGGCCTACCATTTCAAAACTATCAACTCTACGATGCGCTGTGATCTACCTAGGTCAATATTTGTCTTTGAACAGCTTAGTATCGTATAATATTAATATCAAATCTATATTATGAATTACTTTGATAATGGAAATACAATTTACATCCAGGTAATATTGAGGTTGATAGGGATATGTTTTACATAGTTCGAATCCTTCATTATTCAAGATAGGAGTTATTTTGCTTGTTAGTTAACATTAAAAATATAAATGAATACATTAAAACTATTGTAAAATACAATAATTATAGCCCACTTCCAAAGTTGATTCTTCTGGTTCATGAAAATCATGAGGATTGAATTCTTATATAAGCTCCAACAAATCCATTAATTTGGACAGCCTGGTTATATTTGAATCATGATCAAGTTTGTAATTTTTTTTCCAAAGTTGTGACTTATGGATTATAACAGTTTTTTAATAAAATCTTGAGTTAATAAGATAGAGGCTTATCAATTGGTCACTTTTAATGATCCACAACATATTCTATCACATGGATGAATGAGTGACAGTTCACAATAAAGAACTGAACACTCCATCGTCCACTAATAAATAGAGCTTGAATTTGCGGAATGCGAGTTTCATCCCTTGTCCCGCTTTTTTATTTCTGCAAATGAAGTTGAAAGGGACTGACTGTGAGCACAGACAATCCCCTTTTATAGCAGCCGAAGAAAAAGAGCACTGGAACGTTGCCAGTCATAGAGACAGACCGGGGAAACGTCAAGGCCCGATTTTTATCTGTATAATTTCCTTCCCGCTAAATTATTTCCGTTGCCATCCCCACCAGCGTCCTTCGCCAGCGTTTTTTCTGCGTCGGAGTGCGCGTTTCACGATATGCGACGTTGAAGACATTCGCTGACAGTGGCAAAACACATCCACAAAAAATCAGTTGCTTACTTGATTTGAAACCACCGAATGAGCTCAGCTCAGAGAAGCGTTCCCTGAAAGACAAAAGATTTTCATTGAGCGCTCCCTTGCTACTTTATCAGGAAAGTTTCCAGATCAGATCGAATTCTTAGAACCTCACTAGACTTGAACTTGATCATTGTGCGAACAGCAATAATATACCACCGCTTCATTGTGTGGGGTAATTACACCACTCGAGATATTGAAGAACTTTATCAACTAACTGTTTTAAAACAAAGATTTAAGCCGCGTATCGACAGTCCGAGGCATATGCCACGTATGCCTCGCGGTACAGTCTGTTGACGCAAAAAAGTATGAACTCATGGCTGAGGCATATGTGTGATTTGTAACCGAAAATGCGAGCACGCGAACAAATTGACTAGCGCCATCAAGCGGGAGACAAAGCAACTTAGCTCTGACAATTGATAATTTGGACTTTGGAGGTTGGTTTGTGCTCAATTAGTAGATAAAAATTAAAGGCAATGTTTTTTATTGCCTATTAGAACCTTCTGCACCCAAATAGAATTCTCAATCACAAAAATGTATAGGAATGGGGTACAATTTTGAGGTTAGTTTGCAGAATCGTTCGTTGTGTGTTGCGAGGCAACAGGCACTGCTCGCTGCGAATTGTGTGCCGTGCTTGTCTGGCTGCTAGCAAACCCGGTATCGACAGTCCGAGGCATGTGTGGCACATGCCTCGGACTGTCGATACGCGGCTTTCCTCCAGTCTCCAGCTCGGTCAATGTTGGTTCAAAAATTATTGATTTGGTCTTGAAGATCGAAATGTTTCCTATAATTGAGACCTGGGCCCTGGCTTATAAAGATTTACAGCTTGTTTTTCTGATGAAAAACAAGTGATTGGGATTGTAGATTCAACAATAAAACTCTCGATTTACAATGTTCCAAATTTTGGGAAGAATCAGCTGTTGAATCAACGATCAGCCAAAACTAACTAGGAGACCCTAACATTTAAATCCAAAATGTCCACGATGGTTCGAGTAAAATAGGAAATCCCATGTATTCTTTATTCTTTCTTCACAATTGTGACTTGGTTTCCAAGTATTTTAAGCATAGGATGAATGAGTGATGATGAATGATGAAGGTTTAAGGTGTAGGTTATATGTCTATGTAAATTGGTTCAGACGAAAAATTCACGATATCGCTGTTCAAACTCAAATCATCGCGGCCATTTTAGATTACAAGGCTAGGGTCTTCTGACTTGGTTTGTTTACGATTTTCTTTGTAGGTTATGATAATATTTTTGCGACAAAAATGATTCCTGTTCAAATCTCACTATAAAAATAATGATTGATATTTATTATTAAATATATTCATAATAATAAATCAATTTATATATCAAAATCATTAAATTAGGAGCAAAGTTTTGGTTTTAAAGGAACAGCATTGGACTATTCCGATATTCTATTTACTTGAGGTAAATTCGTTTTATGTCATTTTTTAATCAGCTGAAACTGTAGAATTTGCTTTTTATTGGAAACGTTTATGAGACAGAAACGCCAATAAAATCCACGAATTATGAGTAATGTGGATTGTAAAATGTTTATAAGCCAGGGCCCAGGGCCCAGGGCCCTGGCTTATATACATTTTACAATCCACATTACTCATAATTCGTGAATGTTATATGTGTTTCTGTCTCATAAACGTTTCTCATAATTCGGAAATTCCACAACCTCAGCTCGCTAGTTGCTATGACATGGAAAACCCAAAACTTTTCTTCCAATGCAATGATTTGATGAATAAATTGATATATTATTATTAATATGAATATCGATTACTATTTCTATTGTGGAATTTGAATAGAAATGATTATTGTCGCTAAAATAATATCTTAACCTACAAATCAAATTGTAATAGTCAGCCATTGAAATACTTTCAACGTCTGCAATATTGGGGAAAACAGCTGTTTTCCTCCAAAATTTGTAACATTGTAAATCGAACGTTTTATTGGTGAATCTAAAATCCCGATTAATTGTTTTTCATCAGAAAAACAAGCTTTGAATCTTTATAAGCCAGGGCCCTGGGCCCTGGGCCCTGGCTTATAAACATTTTACAATCCACATTACTCATAATCTGTGGATTTTATTGGCGTTTCTGTCTCATAAACGTTTCCAATAAAAAGCAAATTCTACAGTTTCAGCTGATTAAAAAATGACATAAAACGAATTTACCTCAAGTAAATAGAATATCGGAATAGTCCAATGCTATTCCTTTAAAACCAAAACTTTGCTCCTAAATGATTTTGCTATATAAACTGGGCCCTGGCTTATAAAGATTTACAGCTTGTTTTTCTGATGAAAAACAAGTGATTGGGATTGTAGATTCACCAATAAGACTCTTGATTTACAATGCTCCAAATTTTTGAAAGAATCAGCTGTTGAGTCAACGAATAGGCAAAACTCACTAGAAGACCCTAACATTTGAATCCAAAATGGCCGCAATGTTTCAAGTGGAATAGGAAATCCCATGTATTCTTTATTCTTTCTTTACAATTGCGACTTGGTTTCCAAGTATTTTAAGCAAACGATGAATGAGTGATGATGAATAATGAAGGTTTAAGATGTAGGTTATATGTCTATGTAAATTGGTTCAGACAAAAAATTCACGATATTGCTGTTCAAACTTGAATCATCGCGGCCATTACAAGGCTAGGGTCTTCTGACTTGGTTAGTTTACGATTTTCTTTGTAGGTTATGATAATATTTCAGCGACAATAATGATTCCTGTTCAAATCTTACTATAAAAATAATGATTGATATTCATTATTAAATATATTCATAATAATAAACAAATTTATGTATCAAAATCATTAAATTAGGAGCAAAGTTTTGGTTTTAAAGAAATAGCATTGGACTATTCTGATATTCTATTTACTTGAGGTAAATTCGTTTCATGTCATTTTTTTAATCAGCTGAAACTGTAGAATTTACTTTTTATTGGAAACGTTTATGAGACAGAAACGCCCATAAAATCCACGAATTATGAGTAATGTGGATTGTAAAATGTTTATAAGCCAGGGCCCTGATTTATTATTATAAATATATCTAATAATAAATATCAATAATTATTTTTATAGTGAGATTTGAACAGGAATCATTTTTGACGCTAAAATATTATCATAACCTACAAAGAAAATCGTAAACAAACCAAGTCAGAAGACCCTAGCCTTGTAATCTAAAATGGCCGCGATGATTCGAGTTTGAACAGCTGATATCGTGAATTTGTCGTCTGAACCAATTTACATAAACATATAACCTACATCCTAAACCTTCATCATTCATCATCACTCATTCATCCTTTGCTTAAATACTTGGAAACCAAGTCGCAATTGTAAAGAAAGAATAAAGAATACATGGGATTTCCTATTCCACTCGAACCATCGCGGGCATTTTGGATTCGAATGTCTCCTAGTGAGTTTCGGCTGATCGTTGATTCAACAGCTGATCCTTTCCAAAATTTGGAACATTGTAGATCGAGAGCTTTATTGGTGAATCTACAATCCCAATCACTTGTTTTTCATCAGAAAAACAAGCTGTAAATCTTTATAAGCCAGGGCCCAGATCATTAATGTTTGAACCAATTTTGACCGAGCTGGAGACTGGAGTAGATAGTAGACTAGTAGTAGTAGCAAGACTCTTCTTTTCGTGAACAGACTGTACCTTGAGGCATTCGCGGAATATGCCTTGGACTGTCGATACGCGGCTTTATATTATAAACATTTCAGTTATGTGTGCTACACCAAGAGCGGAACAAAAATATCTTCAACTCCTCAACTTTAAGTGTAAAATATTTTATGATACATCATAAATAATACCAGCATCGTTTTTCTAGCAACTTTTTCTGTATCTACGAACAGCGAATAGGGAAATAATAATAGGTTAAAGTATTAGCCTACATTGGATCGAACCTTGGACCCAGATAAAAATTATCAATAAAATTATTAATATAACATAATGAATGAAAATAAGTATTTTTTGTCTCATATTCAACAAAGAAACGATATTAGAGATATCATGGAACAATATTAAACATGAGAAATTCCTAGATAAATGTTGAAACGTCGAATACAGGAATATTATGATATGTTGAACATTATAATAACCATATAATATTAAAACAACATTATAAATATTGAGGAAATCTTTTGAATTTCATGTTAAAGTGATGAGTGGAGATATCAAGAATCTTGAAAATGTTTCTAACATTAAGAATTTCATGCTTTTGAAGTAGTTTGGCACCTCACAATCCTTCCCTTTATAAGAATAAACATTTGTTGAACATGTATGTTCAGCTTCATTTATAAGTTCACCAAATAATAATTCTTCAAAGGTTTAGGAAGAGGTGAGAAAGCACAAGATTTCTGATGAGAATCATCTCCCAAGCTTCTGGAGAACTTCAGCCCTGAACAGTTCGTCGGCCTTGATGCTGGCAAGCAAATATGCTAATGCACAAAGGAAGACTGCGAGGAGAAACTCAGAAAAGTACGGAGGCATTTGCCACAGCCGCAGCCTAATGCAGTTGACATAGTTGGCGGCAGTCGCGGTCTGTTTGGTGAATGAAAGAAAAAGAGGAGGTGGGAGAGATAAACAAACGGCAATAAATTGGGGAGCTGAAGAAGAATAAAAGACTGAGAGAGTGAACGGTAAGCTCATCTCTTCCAAGCTCCTCCACTCTTCCCTTCACCAATCAAATGAAATATCAGCGATCCAGAGTAAACAATTCAGATGTTTCTTACTGGTTCAAGTTCTTTGAGAGTTCTTCCACTGTTTGGATGACCCAGTAAGAATTACTCCTTGATCAACATTTCTGCTTAATGGAGTTTGTTTGATGAACTTGATGCTCTTACTCTAAAGATCTGTCAATTAAAGTTAGAAGTTCATTGTAACAGTTGATTAAGAGAAACTTCTTAGCCTGCAATTAATTTTCCTACATTAGTTTCCGAGAGTTGATCATTATGATTCGGAGATTATCATTGCTAATATTCCATATTTCATAATAAATCATTCAAATTCCAATTTATTCGTTTTTGTACACTTCACTTTGTCCAAAGAACACGATACATATGAATACAGAATATTATATGGGAATAGTACAAGGGAATATGAATATGAATTAATTATTCAATCAACTAGACATGATAAAGTTAAACCAAGGAAAAAATATTTTATTGAATATTTCCTTTGAATCATATTGCGAATTTATTCCATTGCATTATTCTCGAGTAAATCTCAATAATGTTTGAGAATCAATCTGTCCATACAGAGGAATATTCACTTATTCACGAATATAAGTAATACAGTGATTATTACTGTATTGATAATCCATTATCAAATCCATATCCATAATCAATTCCATTGATTATTACAAATTATTTCTCATTTGTTCTATCGATTGGTATTATTGAGTTCACTTAGTACCCGGTAAATGGTTTTTTGAGCCATAAATACTTGTATAATTCACAGAATATAAAGAAGTTTTCCTTTCTACCTGAAAAACAGAAAAGTCTATTAGAGTGAATTGTGTTTTATAATGGCTCATGAAGTTGTTTCTATCCTATCTCGTTGGCACACTAACGCCTCACTTATGTATCATGAGAAGTGCTACAGTATCATGAATTTCCGGTCCATTACCTTACTGGGTGCATACATCTCTCTCGCAACCTTTGACTCTCCTGCTTACAGAGTGCTCGTATGTCGTCTTATCATGACATAAATATACATACTCGAAAAGGTGCAAGATTTATACGGCTTCTGGCGTGGGATCATTGTGCTCTAACTTATTCCATTTGCATTCAACACAAGGGAGATGAGTTCAAATATTACGCTCATCTGGATCTAGTCACATATCTCCACAAAAAAATGTTTGTATGTGAATTATTATAATTTTATTTTGAAAAACTACTATGTTTCTACTCTTGTCAGTAACTCCTAATTGATTAGTGAAATCATAAACCCAGTGTATGACGGCCAGACATTGTACTGTTAATTCCCAGACTAAGTTATGTTGAATCCGAGCTTAACCTACATTCATTCCCGCTTTTATCTTGTTAATCAATCCTGACGGTGGACACTGTATGGCTGTAAACTGTAATATAGAAGAAGTGCACAGCAGACTGATCAATGCCAGACTAACAGTGGACACGGTGTAGCTACAACAGACACAATTGACTGATCAATGCCAGACTGAACAGTGCAATTCTCTCCTGTCTTGAATTCATTCCGCTCGAAAGTTACACATCAAGATCCTATCTGTGCTCTGCTATGGTGGAAAATAAACGAAGAATGGAAGCACTTCCATTGTAGTCTCTCCAGTTCGTCGCCAATCTTTGTTAGACAATTCGGTTCTACAATACAATCCAAATCTATCTTTTCTGCCTTGTTTACTCTTTTTCCCTAGGTTCTCCCTCTTCTTTCACCTTATTCACTTTGAGGATCATCTGTCCACTCCCACTCAGATTAGAATAGAATAGAATGGCTGCCTCAATTTAATAGCCTAGGAGGGCGAAGTTGGGGCGCAGCCGATCCTCTCTTACACTTGACCCTCAAAGGTTAGTTAGTTTAGGAGGGAAGTTCATCCGATTTTCGATAAAGGCTATGGTTTTATTAAATTCACTGAATATCGTATGTATAACACTAGCTTTAGTTGAATAACACACAATAAATAATGTGAAATAGTTTAGATGTCATAGCTGAAAATTTCTATCTTTACGTCGATGGACGATGGACGTCGTAAACATACAGCTATGCATCAATAGAGATTATCCAGCGATTGGCAATAGCTACATCTTTTTATTACTCTACTTAATACATATTACTTTTCATAATTGATTATGACAAAAGTTCAAAAAGATTCGAACAAACATCATTCTTTATAATGAAATGAGGATCAGAGCTGCTCTGTTCTGCTTATTCCCAATCTGGTGTAAGAAATAAATTGGTAGTGGAAATATTGGTTTTGTTATTCATTTTTTCCGGTGGATGATAAAACCAATGTGGGCTTGATACCCATGTAAAATTTTCCTACTGCAGGAGACTTCCTAGAATATCAATATTATAGATTCTAGCAGTCGAGATAAAGGTCTGCAGTCCGATTTGGTGATGTATGAATATTCATCAGAAAATAGGAAACAAAAAACAAACTTTAATAATTATTACCACAGTATTATTACTTTTGATACAGTATTATTACCTACTATTTATGAATGGATTGGAGCGGCAAATTCGATTGGCACTTCTATGCCAATGACAAGATGAGAATGTATTGAGTATCGAATTCACCTTTGAATATGGGAGAGTCTCCCCCTACTTGGGATTTGGTAGGAAAAGTCATTTTTCTCGCTGGTACAGAGGATGGCCCTGCATGCTGATGACCCTCTGCACCGATACATTATCGTTTGCGAAGACACACCCCTCAAGAGAGAAGCTCTGAGAAAAATATTTCCATACCCACTTGGTATTCTTAAAAGCATCTCTTGCATTTACTCAACTGGCATAGTTATAGAGTCACGTGACACCTGAGGTGTGGATGCCTCATACTTTCCCCCTGTGTATCAGAATCATTCCCTCACAGGGCTGGTATACTCTTTCCTGTTCAGAAAACAATTTCTTGTTTACTGGAGCTCAGTTGAAACATTTTGTGAGAGCGGAAATGCAATTTCAACCACCCCATGCGAATTTGAATTTATGTAAATTTCATATGGCCTGAAGTGAATAAACAGTGAACGGAATGTCAATATTTATATATTTTTTTTAAATTTCCTATTGAAACAGCTTCTCGAACAGAAATATTGTTTGAAACATCCGGAGGATTCTAGAACAATAAAAATAGATTTTTGAAATATCACTGGAAAGTCATTGAAACTTTAATAGAAGAGAGAGATGTAATTCCATTACCAATGAGAAAAATTCCATAATCGATTAGTGACTAAATTCAGACTGAGTCAGTACTAAATTATATTTTCTCTAACAAACAAATTAGTTCACTACAATTTCCACAGTTGCTATGAAGCACAGACAATATATTTAAGTATAATAAATTCATTGTACAGTACTACGATAACCAGCTCAGTACAGAACCTTACTATAATAATAATAATAATAATAATAATAATAATAATAATAATAATAATATTATTATTATTATTATTATTATTAAAATTATTAATATTACTAATATTATACTAATACCACACTAATATAATAATAATAATAATAATAATAATAATTATTATTATTATTATTATTATTATTATTATTATTATTTACATGATGATAAACAATAAAGACAATATCCAAAATTAATAGTTGAGTGTAGGAGGTAAGGAAGAGGTATTATACTATGAACAGGATTTATAACTTTATTGCTATCTTCAATTATTCTCTTTTTTGATCCAATCGAGTTGTGTGCACTGTTTTGTTGATTAAATGAGAAGCATAATCAAAACAATCAAATGAATAGGATTTCTCTACATACACAACCAAACTTGATTTTACGATTAACACTGTAATATAATTGAAGAATTTCACTGTTGATTGAAACGTAAAATAAACATCTATAATCAAGTAATACATCCAATTCAAATCAAATATATCACAGAACAGGCACACAACATTCATGGTTGGATGGATGATGGAGACCAACCAGGTCATTATATTTACGGTAAGAGCTAAGGAATCAAACTAACAAATTCGTAACGAGATAAAACCTCCGTATCAGCAACGGTACGATTGAAGAATGAAGATAACAATAATAAGGGCAATATTTCAAGGGCAATCGTAATTCACAGTAAAAGAAGCACAAACTATTAAGGTGCGTTGTTACTGGGGCGGCTGGTGCGGTGCGTTCGCGTTCGGTCGGCTGTGGCCGGTCGCAGCTCTTGCTATTAAATAATAAGAGTTGTGATTGGCCGCGGCTGGTCGGTTGCGGGCGGTCGTCGCTCCGGTCGCGCCGGCGGCGACGTACCTTTTACACTCTTACCTTCCGGGACACAGAATTTATAGGAGAAAAAAACTAAAAACAAAAATATAACAGGTCTCACAACAACACACACAAAAGCCCAACAACAATATAAATACATTGCTGAATTAGAAATTAAACTTATTATCAACACATTTGATTAAATAGTTATATAAATTGAATAATATAGAAATAAAATTAATATGGATCAAATATTTGATATACAAATACAAACTAAAACCTACAATAATTTTCAAGATTTCGAAAATACAATAGCAGAAGACAATTCCTTTGAATGCATCATGATCAATATAAGAAGCGTTAAAAAACTGGGACACACTAATGGCAATCATGGGGAGAACACTGAAAAGAATTAAATTCCTTATCCTGATCGAGACTAATTTGAAAGAGAATGAGATAGATTCATATGAAATTCCGAACTATAGTCACTTGAGCTATTGCAGAAGAGATAGAGCTGGCGGAGGTATACTCATATACTACAAGAATGAATTGGGCATCAGAATAATAAATCATGAATTTACGGCTAGTGAATCACTCATTCTTGAATTAACAATAAACCACAATAATTACTTAATTGCAGTATTCTACAGGCCTCCATCAAGTAGTATGAACCAATTCAACGATCAAATAGAAAATTGGCTGCAGACTGAACCTGTAATTAGCAATAAAAATCTAATAATCATGGGAGATATGAATATTGATATATTGGAGGGAAATATTAATTTACAACATCAAAATTATATGAATATAATGTATACAGCTGGTTTACAAAATGGAATAAGAGAGCCAAGCAGAGAAGAACTGTATACAGATCATATAACTTCATCATGCATAGACCATATCAACTCCAGAATAAATCCAAACCGCATAGAAACGATGATCATCAAAACCAAAATAGCAGATCATTATCCCAGATAGCACATAAGCTCATTTCAAGCTTGAAATTTCGTGGATTTTGAATTGAAAGTTACAGTTTGATCAAATCAGCTTGATTCAAACTTGTAACAGGCTGTGAGTGATCAAGTTGTAAGTTTCAAACTTGTAAAAAAGCGGTAATTTTCAATCTTAAAATCAACCTTTAATGATCCAGCTGCAGTCCAGCTTGTTTCAAGCTGTCTTTCTGGAGACAAAATCCTTTGCAATATCACGTGACTAACATAGTTCATTTAACTACCACGAGTAGCGCTGTGTCAACTTTCAACTTTAAAGCATATGAATAAAGAACTTTAAAACTTAGGGCTGTTTAAAATAATTGAAAAATAAATAAAAAAAGGGTGTTTGATTTTTATTTATTTTTCAATTGTTTTAAAGCATATGTTTATCAAATTCATTTTTGCATCATTTATTTTGATCAACCAACTCATGGATTTTCTATTACGAAAACTTTACATTATTTATAAACACGCAAAGGTAAGTGGAATACGTTCATTTGATTTCATTGTACATGGGATATAATTTTAGTATTGTCCAAAAGTAAATGAATTCCAAATTGGGATTTACATCTCAAATAACTTATTAAATTATACAAGTTAGATGTTAACCCTAAATTTTCTTCAGCCTATGCCTATCAATCCATCAGCTATAATGGCTACTATAATAGGCCTATATAGTAAGTTTATTTTAATTCTGCTTTAAAAATTAAAAATTAACTATATTGTACTGTGTGAAGGAGGCAAAATGGGTTTTTTACCTGATGTCTTTATTAATAAATTTTTTTATTTATTTGCATTCATTCAATATTTCTCAACATGCTAACAAACAATGGAAGCTTGTTGTGGAAATACAACAAAGTTTTGCCCAAATTTCATCCAATAGGCTTATTTTTTGCAATTTTTCAAGTTTATATTGATTTTCCTTTATAATTTGCTACTGAATAATTATTTTAAACAATCAGAGCACATGTGAGACCAAAAAAGGTACGTCAAATGCTGTATTTACAAAGTTGAACCACTCATAGAGGAAATGACTCCAGCTCGGTCAATCTTGTTTGAAAATTATTGATTTTGTCTCAATCGTAGGAAACATTCTGACCTTCAATTTGAGCCCAATCAATATTTTTTTAAGCAATATTGACCAAGCTGGAGTCATTTTCTCATCTTGCCTTATTTTATCAAAATAAACACTCACTTGAGAAAACATTCACTTAAAGGTCGTTGCTCATATTCTATATTCTCATTTCATAACATTACATGGTGATAGAATGAGCCACTTTCACCATCAGCTAGGTTTAGCTAGGCTTAAAATACCGGGATCAAATTTTCGAGTCCACATGCTTCAAAAACTTTTGGACAAAAAGAAAGCTCGCTCCGCTCAATTTGCGGCTGCCTCCGCATGCGCTTCCCTAGTATTTTTATGTAGTAAGCTATCAGAGATAATCATCCTAAAATGTTAACTTGAAAATTTATCCAAGTCATTTATAATCAGCGCAAAAAAGCCAATAACTCGAAAACGGTGCGTCTGGCATTGATTTTCCATAGTAAGAAAAATGCTAAGAATTCAATTCTGCATCTGATTCAGTGTTCAAAAAGTGATATTTTGATAAAAAAAATTTAATTGAATGATTTTCAGTCATTTATAATCAGCGCAAAAACGCTAATAGCTCGAAATGCGTCTGGCATTGATTTTCAATGGTAAGGAAAATGCTTAGAATTCAATTCTGCTTCTGGTTCAGTGTTCAAAATTTGATATTGTGATAAAAAAGTTTAATTGAAAAATTTTCAGTCATTTATAATCAGCGCAAAAACGCTAATAGCTCGAAAACGGTGCGTCTGGCATTGATTTTCCATAGTAAGGAAAATGCTTAGAATTCAATTCTACATCTGGTTCAGTGTTAATAGAGTGGTATTCCAAGAAAAATAATTTCACATGAAAATTTTTTGAAGTTATTGAATCCGTGCAAAACGCTAATAGTTCAAAAAACAGTGCGCGTGACATTGAATTTTTTTCATACTATTCATTTTCTTGAATGAATAAATAAATAAATGGAATAATATTCATACTTTATTTGCACTATTTATTATTATCATCTATTTTGTTTTCCATTACAAAATGCTAGTAAATATTTCACTTCGGACTAATTTTCACAACATTGACTTCAGTGTCCTGAAAAATAGTTTATAGTGGAATATTTATTATATTATTCTATTTAATACTTTACCATATATTTACTCATTTTTGTTACCTATATTATAAATAATACAAAGTATTTAAAAAATATAAAAGTAGGGTATAGTTTTCATTTTTCCTACATAATTGTACTGTAGGTCATCCAATTATTAATTTCCATTCTTTACCTTCATTTCCAATTTTTATTATTCCAATCAAGTTGTATATAATTATTTTGTAATATATTGTATATCATCAACTGATTCTTCAGATGATATTAGACCTACTCAAATTTTGTCAGGCGCTCATATCATTCTCAAACCCGATCAGGGCTAAACTTGGCAGACTTATTGGCCTATATTATGACCCCCAATTGGTCTGTGAAGCACACCCTTATATTTCTCCTCTGGCTCTTGCAATAATTATTATAGGTTTAATTATAGGATTGATTCTCCAAAATTTAGCAAAAATCAACCCTCATCTTCAATTAATCCAAGCAGGGGTTGGGATTGAAATTGACATAAATGAATTATCTTTGAGTTTTATTCCATTTTTAGGACGAGGGGAAGCATAATGATGTGAATGTGCATATATATTGCTGGTTTTATTTCAAAATGCTTGAGAAGAGTTATAAATTGAACTTGTGATTATTTTAAATCAAAGCCTGCAAAGCGAATAATCGTAAATACTTGATGACTATTGTATTGAAAAGAATCAATTGAACACTTTATTTGCTCACGCTGTGCAAAACTCCAAGTCATGCTAGATCATCTGGAAGCATTTGATTGCTATGAATGTGCTAAAAGTAATGTGCCAGTCATATTCATAATGCATTTGAAATTTGAAAATGATTTATTTTCCATGTTACAAGTTTCAGGATTGTAATATCGATTAGTCTATGTGCAACTATCGATATTCTAGTCGATGGTTGTCATTTCTCTGAAGATGTATTTGAGGTTAGGGCTACTCTTTATGTCTGTGGATCGCGCCAAAACTACAGTAAGCAAGTAGCAACAGACTCACAGCAATGTGATTTTTGAAAAAGCATAATATTATTAAGTTATACTGTATTAGTATTTGATGAGCATATTAGTATTTTCTTTGTTTAAAACGTGATAAGTTCATGGATCCAGATCGTTCAGAAGTGGAGTTTCAAGTGGACAATTTAGTCCTGAGTTAATTATGAAAAGTTGATAACGTGATTTTTGAGTTCAACCTTATTTTGCGTGGCCTACATTTTTTCGCTATTGAATAATTGAAATGTCGGGCGTTAAAATAGATACCTTCAATGACTGACAGTTTTAGAATCAAATCTTGGTGTAGGTTATTAGTTGAGTTATTTTTGGAAGAAGAACAATAATTTTTATTAGTGGACAACGGACGTGATATTGAAATCCATGCATATCATCAAGGTGAGTCAAACCTCAAACGGACTTATTTTATTTCATACCTATAATTATATCACAGAGACTTCAAAGACTCATCAAAATATATTAACTTACGTCAAAAATAACATAGATTAAGTAAATATGTTACTCTGACTTATTATAACTTATTGGAATATTTCAATTATTGTAGCATATTAATCTTTCTTTCTTTATTCTTTCTTTACAATTGCAACTTGGTTTCCAAGTATTTTAAGCAGAGGGTGAATGAGCAATGATGAAGAAGGTTTAAGATGTAGGTTATAACTTATAATGTCTATCCACAACGTCCACTCTCACTTAATATTTTAATTTCTCACTTCCAAAAATATTTCATCACAAACAATTTTGAATAAAGTGAACTACAGTGGAACTTTGATAATTCGTACTTCATGGGACCAAAGGTTTTGTACAAATTGGGGAAGATTACAAATTATTGAAGCTATTAACAATGGAAAATTATTTCAATGGACTGAGCTTTCACTTATTATTTATAGAAAATTACGAATTATAGAGGTACGAATTATTGAGGTTTCACTGTAACTTTATTTTATTTATTTAACAATCTCTCTTCGGAGGCAACAGGTCGAAACCCACAACTGCCTCCTTAACATAGTTAAGTAAAACACAATACATGCATATTAATATACACAATAAAAATGATGCATTGTTCAAAAATTAACTAATATAATAATAAATATTATTAGTAATAAGAGATTAAATTATATGCTTAAATTCAAAAGATAGATAGAAAAAGCAAACCCCAAATAAGAAACTCATTCAAATAAAAAAAAAAAAACTACTAATGCTGCAAAATTTGATACAAACATAGCTCTTTAATACTGCAGAAGTGTGCTGGTGAATTTATGATGTATGACTATGATTATTATTACCATGCTTATGATGATCAAAATGAAGATGATGATTATGATGATCAAATGAAGATGATGATTATGATGATCAAAATGAAGATGATGATTATGATGAGCAAAATGAAGATGATGATTATGCTGATTGAAATGAAGAAGATGATGAAGACACCCCGAATGTTAATATTGATTCAATAAATAAGCAAACTAACCATTCAGCAAACTAAGATAATTTTCATTCATTTTTAAAACCACATCATGCTGATAAGTTACTTGATGACTCCATCCAATAGGGATCTATATGTGCACATTATTCAGAAAGCATTCACATTTACGTTTGAAACCTGACCGTCCATCATGAAACACGTCCAAATCCCTACTATACAGATTATACAGTCTAGCTGCTCTATTCATTGGAGAAAAATATCCTACCATAGTACGACATCTATTGATAGCGAATAGGCAGTGTCTTCTAGGATGTGTTGTTGCAGGCACATGCAAATTAATCAAACCCACAAGATGAATGCTATCAGTCTGATCATGCAACAACGAGTGCAGAAACAAAAGCAAACTGAGATCACGTTTAGACTTGAGCGAAGGAACCCTGAACATCTCTCTCAATTCGCTACTGGATCGTTCATAAGGAAACCAGACTTTTAATTTTTTGTAGTACAGGAACCGAAGTAATTTGTTCTGCACTGACTCTAGTCGACTAGAAGTGATGTTGACATAGGGATTCCAAACAATTGCAGCATATTCAAGAATACTGCGAACTATGACTTTAAATAGGAATATCAGTGTTTTCTCACCGTTGAAATCAGCACAAGTTCTCAGTATAAAACCCATCAGCTGACTAGCCCTGCTTATCAACCAATCCACATGATCCAAAAATCTAAGTTCAGAGTCAAATATCACTCCCAAGTCCCTCATTTTACTCACCCTTTCCAGCTCATTCTGTTTCATCATGTACTTATCTCTGACAATACTCCTCTGTCTAGTAAAAGAGATTACTTTGCATTTATCTATATTTACCGCTAATTTGTTATTTGTACACCAGTCCTGCAACTTATCTATGTCTTCCTGGAGCAGCTTGCAGTCATCCAAATGTTGAATCTCACGATACAATTTCACATCATCTGCAAACAGTAAGCATTTAGAATGTAAGAAGACATCAGGCAAATCATTTATGAAACAAATAAACAATAAAGGAACAATAAAGTCCCCAGGTTTGATCCCTGAGGGACTCCTGAATAGGTGCAATAATAATCTGACTCCTGCCCATTGATTGAAATGCACTGTTTCCTTCCATAAAGGTAATTATCAACAATTTGGTGAGCTGTGAATTAAGTCCAATTTTTTGCAATTTTTGAGCTAATATATTGTGACACAGTTTATCAAAAGCTTTGGAAAAGTCTACATTGATTGTGTCCACTCTACCCCCTCTAACCAGAACCTGAGATAATTCATCAGCAAAGCACATCAGATTAGAAACAGTGGATCTCCCCTTTTGGAATCCATGTTGAAATGTGGAAACTTTGGGGCCAACCTCAGATTGGAATATTTTCGAAATAATCTTTTCAAATACCTTTGCTAATGAATTGAGGATTGAAATTGGACGATAGTTCTGAATTGAGTTCCTGTTACCTGATTTGTGGATAGGAGTCACCCTAGAACGCTTCCATACATCAGAGAAAATACCTGTTTTCAAAGAAAGATTAAAAATGAATTTTAAAGGTTCAATCAACAAGTCCACACACTCTTTGATCAGGTATGGAGGAATGCCATCAGGCCCATTGGAACTCCTAGGCTCCAGGCTACCAACCGAACTTCTTATCTCCTCCTCAGTCACTTCTTCATACTCACAGAATGTCTCAGTTCGAGAAAAAATACAATTAGCAGGCCTAACATTAATTTGAGAGTTAGTACAGGTATTCTGCTCATCATAGACCGAAGAGAAGAACTCAGCAAATGCATTAGGAATCTGTGCACCATGATACTCTTTATCTTTGATCTTAAAAGTTTGTTGATTTTGGGAACTTTTACGCTTGTTATTTACATAACGCCAAAAGTATTTTGTATTTCCTTCCATTGAAAATTCGACCCTATGCAAATAATTAGAATAAGCTTGACTAATCTTTAATTTAACATTTTTCTGTAGCTTTTTGAACTTATCATCATAGTATCTAGAAATCTTTCTCTTTTTGGCATATCTATCCTTCAGCTTCAAGTCTTTTATAATATCACAAGTGTACCAATGAGGATAATTTGATTCGCAATGCTGCAATCTATACTTTGGAATATGCAAATCAATTAAATTTTTCAATTTGGTGTAAAGGAATTCAACTGCAACATTAACATCAACAGTATTATACAATGGAACCCAATCAACAGTGTTTAAATCGTTATACAAACCAAAAAAGTTCCCTTTCTTCCAGTTGAAATAAGTGTTGTGTGCATCTGCTTCACCCAAAACTGATTCTGGGAAAGATAAATGGAAGGAAAGTATGGGATGATGCGGGACTCTTTTTACCAACTCCTCAGTCTCATTAACCACCTGGATTTGCCTATTACTTAAAATAAGGTCAAGTGTTCTACCATTTTCATTTACAATACCATTGTAAGAAGACAGATCATGGAAACTCATGAAAGTGGCAAGATCCTTAGCTCTGGAGCTTCCCATATCATAAGAAAATTTATCTGAAGCTACCTCAGGTAGATTAAAATCGCCCATTATAACACATGAATCAATTTTCAGCTCCTCATGCAACCTGTCAACACAATCTAAGTAGTCCACAAGTATTTGCCTTCTACAAGCCGGCGGAATATAGACAACATTCAAGTAAATGAATTTTCTGTTACTACTTATTCTTACCCATAGTGCCTGAATCTCTGGAATACCCGAATTAAAACTTCAAAGTACTGGGTTGAGCCTTTTATCAACGGCCATCAGCACTCCACCTCCAACAGTAACACCATTACCCCCTTGATCATCACGGAAAACCGAAAAGCGATCATCAAATAATTCACTATCAAGAACACCACCATGGAGCCACGTTTCAGTGAGTGCTATAATTTGAAAATCCGATGATGTCATATTTGAATAGAATCTATTAATTTTTGTCCTCATCCCTCCAACATTCTGATAATAACATAACACCTCTCCATCCATAATTGATCAAATACAACAAAGAGTCAGTGATTTGGTGAATAATATTCACGGGAAAAACAAGAATAAATTAAATCAATGTATATTATATATATAAACGAATATAAAGAGTGAATAAATAAATGTATGAATGAAGAAATAAGTACAGTAGTGTGTCAAAAATAGAATATCTGTCTGAGTGATTTTTAATATTAATCAATTTATGATAATGATTTAAAAGACGAAGCAAAAAAAAAAACTATGCAAACCAATAGTGAGAATGATAACCTGATGCGACAAAAAAAACTGAGAAGCAACTTTCGGCTTTCCACAAAAATAAAAAGAATACTAACTGTACACAAAATGCAATGCAATGATGACTGCCGTTAACACAACACTCCAGCCGCTTATGAATGAATTAATATCTTTAATACAAGAAAAAAAAATCATGATAGTTAAGCAAGAGCGCATTCTATAGAATAAAAGTAATAGAGAGAGACTAATGTCAGCATACGATATGTGCGATTGAAATATTCCATGAACACTATCTAGAAACATAGATTTTTATCCCTGAATTATTACCTTCTATAATAATATCATGCTTTATTATTTTAATCATGAATCTGATAAAACTTAAGAGAACAATAATAACTTAGGTGAAACTCTTGAGAAACGGAAGAATGAAAATCTTGAATATTTCTTAAAATTAATGCTGAACCTTTACCCCCAATAAATTTTCAAAAAGCTATAATCTCACAGAGTGATCCATTGACATCAATCCATTGACAGTCAATAATCATATTCTAGTCTAGTTGTCCAACAATCTTTTGAAATTCAGATTTCTCAAAAGCCACATATCAGAAGCAAGTAATAAGTTTCAACTTCATAATTTAAATTGGTACATCATCACTGATTATATCAATGAAATATAAGAGTAAAGAAAACTCAATGTTAAAACCAACATCTGAAAACAAAATCGATAAAGAATCCTTATCTGCAAGTTACAATGGAAAGAATTTTGGCAATAAACAGATTGATAGGCTACTACAATGCAATTCAATTTCCATTCATGAGATAAAAACTTTCGCCAATGAATGAGCTACAACCGTGAATCTCTGTTCACTACTCTCTTATCTGCCATTCACTATCACATAAAATTTTAATATCAGTGATCCAATAGTAATCTGAAATCAACAACGCCAATACCATAGTGTAATTCGATAACATTAGTATCAAAATAATATTACAGTCTCTCTACTACAATCAATGATGCACTACGACGTATTATCACTCGATATATTGTTTTCATCAGATTTATCTCCAATAACACTCTCTTTAAATTCAGAAACAAAGTTTTCTAAGTCAATATCTGACTCCATTACATACACTTTACCTCCTTGTTCAAGGCGAATCTTTACTCTGCCAGCGTTGTCCACCCATACGTATTTGAAGCCGTGCTCGCGCTGCATGGTCTTGGCTTTAGCAAGCAACACCCTCCGCATCGCCGTCAACGACCTGTTCACATAAACAGGACTCTCCTCGCCATTGAATCCTAGTTGTCGAGAATTTAGCTCCTTCTTCTTCTTTCTCCTTAGAATCAACTCCTCAGAATCCCCTCGTCGCACAAACTTGACTGCAATACCCGGTGTAGGACGGTTATTCCTTTTCTTTAGCCGATGACAAGCGTCTATGGAATTATTAGTGACATCCATCCCTAGTGTCTTACACACATCAACAACTATTTTTGTTACGTCCTCATCCTGGATCGAGGGAACACCATAAATTTCGACAGTGTTTCTCCTCGAATACTGTTCTAGTGGATCCATTTGAGCTGTGACCTCGTTCAACTTGTTACGCAGAGTTTGATTTTCATGTGAGAGTTCATCAATTTTTGTTCGTTGCGATTTGATTAATGCTGACTGGTTTTCAATAGAAGTTTGGATAAGATTAGAAAGATCTTCACGCAGTTTTTCATGGCTACTCAAAAACATAGTCTTTAGGTCTTCCAACGATTTATTAAAAGTCTCTAGAGTAATAAATGAGCTATCAGAGAATTGAGCACTATTCAATCGAACTGGAGTTGAGTCAGAATTCGCCCGTTGAAGTCTAAAGTTCTTAGAACATGTTTTACATGACCAACTTCGACCCGACAGTTCTTCTATTTCACTATCACGAAAGCCCATACATTTCCCATGAAAATGAGATTTACACCGAGCACAAACAATTTTGTCTTTGCTATTTTTATTGATAGACAGATTGCAGGTACCACACACGGTCATGACTCCACTCCAATATACACTGCTCTCAACAATATCCAGAAAAAAACTGAGTATTATACACTAGATAATTAAGCTTATACAAGATCTATTGAACCATTTTAGAGCGGCTGGAAAACGAAAACAGTCACTTCGACATTGCACGCACAGACAAAAGAATCAGATAAAATGTCCGTTCACTTCGGCTGCTCAACGATGACTGTAAAGTTCGGCTGATCAACTTACTTGTAAAGTACATCAGTTTTACTGTAAATTCTTAAATTTCATTAAAGCCGCCATTTGTTGTGAATATGATGATTTTGTGGTCACCCTGTTTTATCATTCAAAGATACCTCAATGTAGAAAAAATACTGGCGGTTGATGTCCAATTTTCAATAGATTGCAAAATTCACTTGAAATTGTACATAAATGAAATGAATAAATAAATTTATCAGTTTCCAAGTTGATAAATGAACTTTTGTTTAATAAGTTTTTTGTAGCTTTGTAGCTTTTTGCACTTTTTTTTATTTCATGCTTCACTTCAATTTTTCAGACTCAATTCTACTACATTCCAAGGATGGAGAGGAAAAATTATGGGAAGGATGTAGAGAATGTCATCAAGGATTGGCTGAAACAATCCAAGAACAGGCTTGAAAGGAGAAAGAAAATTTGAAGGTAAAATAGTATGAATAAACATTATACAGTAGATTTAAGTCTTGCATAGTCATATTATGGCAATATGTGCCGTTTTATTGGTATTTATTACAAGTTTATTGTTCATGCTCCAAATAAAAATATTGTGGGCTGGGGTGACCCTTACCATGTTGCCGAAGCTCCAATGAAAATAGCTCTGTGATAATCTGGTGTCATTAACTTTATGCATGCAAGGAACAGTTGGCCTCTACTTAATATAGCTGACGTCAATTAGTTGGGCGTTTTCGTACACTTGTGTTACGTTCTTGTTACCTACTAACAACTGGTGTATTTTCAAAGATTCTTTTAATTTCCTAATTGAGCTTTGATTTTTTAAAAACTAGCATTTAGAACATATTATGGAGTGCAGTGTCATCAATAATAATTCAAAGAACTTAAATAGTAGAATGGATGGATTAATAAATTTGGAATTCAAAACATAGCTGATTTTTTTCTGTTAAGTTATATCAACTGTTATGGACAATTTTCATACTATCAGGTGAATTAATTAATACTATTTTGCATTAGATTTTGAGAAATGTAATAATTGCACGTAATTTCATTCCAGATCAACTTTTTCACGTGCCTTGGTGGGGCTGACATCAAGAAGAGTGCTGCGTCACTTGATGAGGTTGCCGGTAAATTCTTTTGGGCTGACCCAAACGGAAAACGTGCCTTCAGCTGTCTGGGAATAAATTCCTTAATTTTCAGTAAGTAAGTTACCTTCAATTCAAATTCTCAATAATATTTATTCTAAAAATTGGAAGTTTCCTATAATAGCTCTCAAATTAATTTTGTGATTCTTATCACAAAATTTCTTTTTTTAAGAACAAGAACTGCATGCTTCACTAGTACCATATCTCTTGGAAGAGTAGAAATTTATTGTCATCATCAACTTGCAAAATGTTAATTCAATATCTGCACAAGCATATAATCAATTATTGCTATACCTAGTAATTTTGAACTGATATTGACTGGGCTGGAGTCCGGTCTTGCCAGATGTCTTCTTTGCTTGTCCAGACTGTAATAGTTGGACAGAGTTTATGCGTGCCAGCTCAGTAGAGGAGGACACATCCATGTCATCATTTTTCATGTATCAAATAAGGAAGTCAGATGAATATGTTCTTGTATTATACACTTTAAGTGATACTTTTAAAGTTTTAAAAAAGGTATTTGATTTTTTCATTTTATTTATCAATTATTTTAAATAGCCCCAAGTTCAAAGTTCAATTTTCACTTTATGTTTGTGGTTTAAATAAACCTCCTAAGTTGATACATTAAAACCGATCCTCTTTTTGAATCACCCTATAGTGAATACTTTTATGAATCAAGAGGGATTGTCTTAAAAACTGCTATGTCAAGTTTTTGTCTTCTAGTCAAGACTTTCAAGTTTGAATTTTATTGAGTGGGAGTTTCTGAAGAAATACACTCAAATAATTTTTCAATACAAGAAATATTATTTGAAATACGACTTATTTCTAAGTAAACTTTTGTTTCCATTTTTTATAGGAGCTGTGCTGATTCAATTCGCAGATGCCAAAGAGAAAGATATTGAAGGATTCATCAGACTGGCTGAAATCTTCAAAAACACGGCTTGCTAGTGGAGAAAAATCAAAGTATGTATAAATTTTCATTAGGTACTCTGAAGTAGAATATAACCAGAACAATTTTTACTATGAGTGATGCCCACATATACTCTTGTGGGTAATGGAATGGATGATTATGAGAGATTACTACGTTTTGGGCAGTAGGGGGATCAATGACTTAACATTTCCAGAAAGACGTGAGTGATGAAGCAAATTCTGGTCAGAGGCTTTGCCATCAACTTGGTTTGAACCCAGGAACCTTATTAGACTGATGAGCAGACCAAAGCTATAGCCCTCTGGGATAATGTAACTCCAAAAAAGTCCAATTTCAATTGAATCCTATTAGGTCAGATATATGTTAGAATAATTGTAGAAGCGTTATGTAACTGTCTACAGTTCTTCAATAAACTCTCACAGACAGTCCTTGAAGAGTTGAGAATGTGGTCTCACAGACCACTGGCAGACAGTCCTGTATTTTTTTCAATTTAGTTGAGAATAAAAAAATAGCAGTCGTTCAATCACAATCTGCCAAATTGAGTTGCAAATTTCTGTATCTGTGGACGCAAAATTTATTTACAAGATTGGCACAACACTGATAATTTGATATGAAATTCTTTTTTTCACAGGAAGGGACAGAATTCTTGGACCGATGACGATTAACTGTGCAGAGAACTGTTGTTGGTGTTCCATGATAAAGTTGTACTGTATATAATATTATTTGAACTCAAGTAAAAGGATAATCTATGTAAGTTATCTCATAATTATCAATCCATTCTTAGATCTAATTGACTAGTTTTTAAAAGGTTATTTAGTTTCATCCAAAAAATTTTATTATTTTATTTTATTCATTCCACAAAACTATATTATTATTGTATTTTTAATTATGGTTTTATGTTTCTACTTCTAATGGGCCTAAGTGTTGAAGAGGTTCACTGAATGTTATTTTATTGATTAGGTGTTATTATTTTACCTCTTGGATTCTATATAAATCTTTCCCTTAATAGTTTTGAAAGTACAGTATATCATAATTATTATCAATCCATTAATACAATTACAATTAGAGTCAATCGACTAGTATTTAGAAGATTATTTAGTATTATTCACTTCATCCCATATAAATATATTGTACTTTGATGTTATTTTCTATCTTCTGTTCTGAAAGAGGTCGACTGAATTTTTTTTGACTGATTAGGTTAGGTGTTATTATTCTAGCTCTTGTTTTATTATATGCATCTCATAAAAATCTACTGTATTTTGAATTGTGGTGTTATTTTGTTATTTCTAGTACTGTATTGAAGTTATAAAAGTCTCCCAAATGTTCTATACTCAATTCATCATTCTATAAAAGTCTTTCCTTATTT
The DNA here is from genome assembly GCA_017141385.1 of Sogatella furcifera. Classification (NCBI taxonomy): domain Eukaryota; kingdom Metazoa; phylum Arthropoda; class Insecta; order Hemiptera; family Delphacidae; genus Sogatella; species Sogatella furcifera. The sequence continues at coordinate 19,394,840 of CM029548.1, forward strand.
TTATTATAAATATTGTTCAAATAACTCATGAAATTGTCAAATCATGTAATTTTCAAAATTTGTCAAGAGAACTAATTGGTTAATGTACTTTTAACCTATTATTTCAATTCTCACAAGTCTTCAGACTATTTTTTAAATAAATTATATTATAATATATACTACTGTTGTTTATTTTCCTTTTTCTGTTATTGTTTCCTTTTCCTTTAGCTTCCTTTTCAGGAGAATGACAACTCTTTTCCTGGTTGATGACAACTTTTTGACACTTAAATGTTTCAAAATTAACATTACATTTTACAACATTATAAAATTTTGCATTCAAATGATTTCTGTCAATTTTAATTTTTCAATCAAATCATTACTGCCTTCCCAAATTAAATTTAGCAATAATTAGGCCTACTACAGGTAACCAACTACAATAATCTTATAAATTTATTTTAATCAAAGTTCATAACAGCAGTTATGTGGTTCATGAACCACTAACCTTGATATTTTCCAATATTATTTCAATATTAAATGTATTTTTCAAGTGAAATTTTGGGAAATAAGATGTGGAAATAACGTGGCAAATGTTGAAGAAACCCATTATTTTCACGTTTTGTTTTCACGTTTTATTCCACCTTTCCTTCATGTGAAAAAACGTGATTTTCTCGATATTTTCACCAGAAAAAAACGTGGAAAAGTGAAACTGAAAACAAGTTTATTAGGTGAAAAAAACGTTCATGTGTTATCTGGGATATTAGTTACTCATTCAAATATTATTACATTACCTCAATTAAAATTGTTGAATACAAAAATAGTTAATTTACTCAATACTGACTTTCCCAATTGGGAGTCACTTAAATGTAAAAATGGTATGTTTTCAACGAGGAGGTATCATTACAATTGGGAGCATTATAAACTGAAATTTCTTATCAAATTTGACATATGATATATGAATTTCTACCGCCACAATGAGCTGAAAACGATGAGTAATCACACGATGAAATTCGACGTACCGTTCAAAAGTTATAAATAAATATATATAATTTAAAATATAGGGGATGCTTTTGACCCACCCCCAAGAATCCTACGATACTTTTGGTCGGATGAACATTGCTAATGACAGCCTAGGGTTTCAGAAACAGTATTCAAGAAGTATAAGCGAATCCCAAATTTTTTAGTAAGATTTTTGTGTTAAAATATGCAATTTTTGGGGGTTTTGGGGGTGTAAGGATTTTCTGAAAATCGCTGTAGCACAAAAAATATTGAACACTAGCCGGCAGTGTTCCGGCAGCGGCTCCGCCCCCTGGACTCCCGACAGTATTGGCAGTATAGGCTAAGTGAGTCAAACAGGCTCGCTTCGCTCGCCTGCAAGTTCCGTTCAGAAGGGATTCGAAATTTATTGAACACAACATTTCTAGACCTAATCTGGACCTATCTACCAAATTTCAACATTTTCTGCCAATTTGCTCTAAGAAAAACTCGGAAAATTCCGAAAAATAGTGAAACGCAAATATTGAGCGTAACCTTGGGAAGTATATCGGACATAGTTTGAAACTTGATTCAATATTTTCTTAATTAGCTTTTCTATAAAATCTCACTGAACCTTTGAATCTACAGTAAGGATTGGTCGTATCAAGTCGGAAGATATGCAACCCGCAATACATCTACAATTTCAAAAAAACTTATAACTGGCGTAATATTGAACGGAATTCAAAAATATTGTAACACAACATTTCTAGACCTTATCTGAACCTGCCTACCACATATCAACATTTTCTACCAATTGGTTCTCGAAAAAATTGAGAAAACGCCAAAAACTATAGAAAAACTCAAATATTTAGCGTATCCCTGAAAAGTTTTCAAAATCCTTTCTTAGCGCGCGTCTAAACGTCCAACTGAACATGCCTGCCAAATTTGAACGCATTCGGTTCAGTGGATTTTTAGTTCTGGTGATGAATGAATGAATCAGTCAGTCAGTGCCATTTCGCTTATATAGATATAGATAAAAGTGTGGAATTGGTCTCAAATGAAAGAGTAATAAATTTCGCCGATAGGGATTTTGAAATACGAATGTACGGGAGCTCAATTTATAGTTACTAACTTTTTAAATTAAGAAAAATTTCAAATTCTCGATCCTGTTGAAAAACTACCAAATTTCAAAAAAATTGTATCTCGAAAACGGTTGATGATACAGAATTGCAATTGGTTTTATTCTTTTCCAAATTCTATTGTCTACAAAAAAGGTCCTATAAAATTTTCACGTCCGACGCTTGGTTCGGCCACAATTCACGAAAAAACAATTCCTAGTTGGTAAATTTTACGGTTTTTTTCAAAATGGCGGCCGAAGCTCACAGGGGACTCTTGGGGACTTTTAGTATGTTATTCAGCGCCCTTTTCTGATCATATCTGCGAATTTTCAGCTGGGTCCTCCGACTTTTACTTTTTTTGCCTAATTTGACTGGACTATTAGACAGACTGTATAGTTTGGTGAATATGAAACTGACAACCAGCTGGTAGGCCTAGGCTCTTCATAGGGCTGTTGCGCCATTGACAAAAAAAAATTAGACAGACTATCAGCTATTAAAAAAAGTTGAGAATGTTTTTGATTTATACTATGAGTGAATTAGAGTAATTTATTCAAATGAATTATTCAGTTATATTTTTCAAATTTTGTAATAAAAATGTTCTTTTTTTCAATTTGAAGCTCATTTAAATAAATTAATTTAATTTTTTCATTCAAATAAATTATTTAGATTAATTCTTTAATTTTGTAATAAAAATGTTTTTTTTCCAATTAAAAGTTCGACTCCTCCAGTCAAACCTTCTAGAGAAGGTTTTGGAGAAATTAATTTCATTCAGTGTAAATTTTTGTCTTGGTTGTGAAGGGAGTTTCTAATATATGTCTGTATTCATTCAGCTATTATGTATCTTCTGCTCTAATTGAATTTGATTGAATATTGTTTATGGATGATTTATTGCTCAGACAGTGTATTTCTTTGTTTTTTTTATAATAAACTCGTTTCTCCTGGGGTTACCCAATGAAGGAAAATGGAATGGAATGGAATTAGTATATAGGGAATACCACATAATTCATCCTTGCGTAGACATACGAGATAATCAAGCTGAATGGCGCAACAGCCCTATGAAGGGCCTAGGCCTACCAGCTGGTTGCCAGTTTCATATTCACCAAACTATAGAGTCCATCAAAGCAAAGAAGACACTCCGGCAAGACGGGAAAACGACTCCAGCCCGGCCAATACCGGCCCAAAAGCCATAAATTCTCAAAAGAACCCACAGCCCCCGAACCAAAACTGACCAAGCCGAAGCCACCTCCCACTCCGCCAGAATGCCCTCCCAGCCCGGACAGAAAATACAGCAGGCGAATAATCATCAACCAGGATAGAGGTAACGTGTGATTAGCACGTCGATCCTCTCAACCATAAGCCAGTCTTCACAACCAAGTGGAGATGCAGAACACCTCTGAATAACATGCAGTTAATCAGTTAGAGTGTAATGCAACAATTACTATTCCTCCAGAAACGGGAAACAACAGACTGTTTTTACTCACGACAGCCAATCTCCAAAAGGAGTGTTTCAAGCTGGAATAGATTAATGAAATTATTCAATCTGAGAATGGAGTTACAATTTTTTGTGTAACTTTGAATACCTTGGACTGAAAAAAGCTTTTGTGAATGACAGGATATCTCACTTTCAAATATGACTGTCTGATTCAAGAAGAAGTTGGTAATTTTTGAACTTTCATCACTTGAAGACCTCCAGAGTTTTCCAAAATGATCATTGATCTTCGAAAAAACTTTGTTCCTAATGCAATCCAATTCTTTTGAAGTTTTGAGATCAATCCAGTTTGTCTTTATAACTCTAGTCTGAGCTTTTGCTGGTAACAGCATTCACAAAGTTAAAAAGAGTGGTTTTAATTGTAGCTGCAGTTGAAAGTTGTGATTAAGGAATCGTTACTCACTCAGCGAACAAGTTTCAACATGGGAAAGCTAGAGAGAAGAGGCGCAACTCTGAGAAGGAAGAGCTCACTGGGCCAAAGAGGAGTTAACCGCTTCTTTTTCGTTCCCAACTCGGAATTGGGTTACTCCCGTTTCATAGTTAGACCGTTCCCCTTGCACAACAACAATGCTAATTCTCACTCCCTTCCCCCTCCACTGTCTCATCCCACCTGCATGCACGGCTAGTCGCACTACAGTAAACCCATTTTACATTATTAACCGCAACGGCCCAACTTTTCTCCCTCCTCCAAAACAGAATAAGAAGTTCAGACAGATCCATATTCTGATATCCAACCACAAGTACAAAGTAATACTGCGCAATATTATTCCATTACACAAAACTGTTTGGGGCTCGGAAGTTTTTCAATTTTCCAGCTCCGAATTAGGACCACTTTGAATGCTTATTAAAGTGAAGTTCCAGGTCACCTGAAAACTTATCTCGTGGGGTCTTCATGGAACAGCTCCAAACCTGAATGTGCATTTGGACTCCATTAGCCAACTTTGGAGCGCAGTCATTTGTTCATCAATCTCACCGTTTGCAAACTCATTTCGTCAGAGTTAATTCTCCTGAATCCTTCACGGTGATAATAATGCTTGAAGTCTTCAAACGTACTATTCTCATCCATTTCCCGAGAGAAGGCGTACTGTCAGTCAAGGAATTAATTAAATCAAGAAATATGTATTAAATATTCATCTGGAATATTGTTCAGCTCGAAAGTTATTGTTTCACTTTGAGAACATTCAGAATTGATTCAATCACAACTGAGTTTTTAATTCTCCCTTATTCTCAGGTAGCCCAATATTATTAATAGTAGAATCAGCTTATTAAATGGAAACCGATCTGAAATCATTTGATTTGAAGAAGGTATTAAGAGAATAATCTTCCACGAGCGAGAGAGATGCTCATTTGAATGTATTTCCAATACAATTTGGTCTATTCACAGAAAAATATGACCTCATATTATTGAAAACTCGAACTTGATAGAATTTTTCATTTGTTAATTTTCTCTCAGATTTTGATTTTTCAGAAATTGATAGAATGAAAAAATTTTTATATAATTATCTCCTCCATCTTCAAATAGTATTAATTCTTCAGCACGTTTTGTCTCATGAACTCAATGTATGTTGGTTGAAATCTGTTCGCATTCCACTCTCATTATAAAGAAGATATGAGGTTTAGCTGAATATGAAATAATTTCAACATTCAATTCTCTGTAGGAGTTCAGTATTCCATGAGTGAGTGAGTTTTCATATTTTAAGAATTAAGAATCCTTTTCATGAGAGATGTGTTCATCTGTAAAGTGCTTTTTATTTGGAGTGAACGTGAGTGCAGAAGCACACTCTCAACACTTTCAAAGATAGAAAATCCCAGGCTTAGTAATATTATTACTGCATTGTTGCCAATACCTATAATTGAACAAGTATCGAGCGTCAAGTTCATTTTTATAGCTATTATTATTCTCGGTAAAAATTTTAATAAACACATTGAATCAAAACAATCAAATTTGAAAGAATGTAAATTAAAATTTGTAAATTAATGAAATTTCAAACAATGCTAATTAATTGCTGAATATTGGTCATTTTACAGGTTTAGAGCAGAATGTCCTAGTCTCATAGGCATGTTTCAATAAATTATTATGTAATCCAGATAAAATATTAGATAAGATAAGATAAGATAAGATATTTATTTATTCAACAAAGTTTATCATACAATAAACAGATGAATATCGTCATAGTAATTCTCTCTAAGAATTATGAAAGGTGCAGTCACATCAATTAAACATAAAATGTATCAAATGAAAGTAAAATGTAGATTATTTATACAGTCATTAATATTAGATTAGCCTATATAATCTATCATGTATTGAAAAAATCATTCACTTTATAGTAAGCCTTTGTGACAAGAAAGCTGTATAAATTCTTTTTGAATGTATTAATTGGCATAGACTTGAATTCAGCAGGTAATTTGTTGTACAGCTTAGCACCAAAATAAGAAGGCATTTTTTCATAAAGTTGTAATCTATGCTGTCTTAAAACTAGATTATTTCTACCTCTAGTGTTATAATTGTGAATGTCGGCGTTTGTGGATAGATTCGAGGTACGGTTGTGGGTGAAAATCAATACTTTGTAAATGTAAACTGAGGGCAAAGTTAGAATATTTAAAGAAACAAAGGCTTCTCTACATGAGTCGTTAAACTTGAGACCAGCCAAATAGCGTATAGCTCTCTTTTGAAGTCTAAATATTTTTTGAAAATGCATTTCTGCGGTACTTCCCCACAGCTCTATTCCGTAAGTCACATGGGAGTAGAACAGTGCAAAATATACCATTTTTGACACTGATAATGGCACAAATTTTACAATATTTCTTATTACAAAGAGACCTTTGCTTACCCTACTAGTTATTTCATCTACATGTTCCTCCCACAAAAACTTGTAATCTAACTGTAGGCCAAGTAATTTGACAGAGTCAGTGTTCATTACACAGTCATCACCTATGTACAAGTGAGGCTCAAAAGCATTCTGCCTCAGACTAAAATTTATTAGTTTACTTTTTTTTGAATTGACTGTCAGGGAGAGCGAGTTAAAATACTGAACTACTCTATTGCACACCAGGTTGCAATCAATTTCCAAAGTCTCTAAATTGTTGTTTGCAAAAATCAGTGATGTATCATCAGCATATAGAGTCAATCTATTTAGGGGTACTATGGAAGAAACATCATTGATGTAAAGTATAAAAAGAAGAGGTCCCAAGATAGATCCCTGGGGTACTCCTGATGATATTTCAACTAGTGTAGAAGCGGTTTGTTTATTTTCACCTTGAACTGAAACATACTGGTATCTATTAGACAGATATGACTTAATGAGATTATTTGCTTTTCCCCTAATACCAAGGATCTTTAATTTATCTAACAGTAAGCCATGATCCACACACTCGAAAGCTTTTGAGAGGTCGAGCATCACACCAGCTGTATATTTACCCCCTTCAATATCTGTTATTAAACTTTCAAAAATATCAACAAGGGCTGTGGTAGTTGACCTCTTCTTAACAAAACCATGCTGATTGGGCGAAATTAGATTGTGCTCAGTAAGGTAAGCTACCAGTTTTATGAGAATAACAGTTTCGAATATTTTTGAAAACGCTGTTAGAATTGAAATAGGTCTATAATTATTAATGTCTGATTTACTGCCATCTTTGAAAAGAGGAATTACTTTAGCAATTTTCAAAGTGTCTGGGAAAATGCAAGATTCGAGCATAGAGTTGACGATGCAAGCTATTGGCTGGGCAATGGCTCGTTTACACTGCTTTAATACCCTTAAAGATACGTCATCATGGCCAGTACTATTTTTTGGCTTTAAACTTTCAATAATTTTCAAGATTTCATATTTGCTCGATGGTGATAAATAGAAGTGTTTAGATGGCAGAGTAGGAATTACGTTTACAGGAGCAGTATTAGAATTATGTTTTGTTTTATTCAGATTTTTACTTATTCTATTGGCAGTACTGGCGAAAAAGATGTTGAATTCGTTAGCAACGCGACTTTGATCAGTTATATGTTCTTTCTCAATATCAAGTGCCAACAAATCAATATTTTGTTTACTATCTTTCCCTCTAAATTGATTGATCAACTTCCAACTAGTTTTTGACCTATTCGTTGATTTTTCAATTAAATTTCCGTAAAAATCTTTTTTTGCTCTAATTACTAACTGGTCATAATGATTTTTCACACGATTTATAAGAGAAGTATCTAAAATTGGTATAGTGTTTGCTTTCCCTGTTGCAAATTCAAGCAAAATTCTAGTTTGTTTTATTTCTTCTGTCATCCAGTTTCCTTTGATATGTTTCATTTTCCGAATTGTAGGTGAGGGTTTCGTCAAAATAGGGCAATGAATGTTGTAATGGTATAGAAAAATGTTATGGAACAACTCGTATTTTGAGTTTGTTGAATTTTCAAAGGCAACAACATTCCAATCAACAACTGACAAAGCTGCCTCCAAACTAATCATATTATTAACACTGCAGTTACGAAACGTTACGGAAGAGGTTGTATTTCTTAACAGGCGTGAGCACTGCTTGAAATCAATTTCTAGAGACTGAGCAGTGTGGTCTGAGAGCCATGAATTGATTACTTCTACATTAATATAAGTCATTGAAGAACTAGTGATAATGTTGTCAATAGCTGTTTTACTATGCTCTGATAATCTTGTAGGAACTTTAACATTGTTTTTCAAATTGAATTGATCTAGTATATCCATGAAAACTCGACGCTGAGGAGAATTGACCAAAAAATCTATATTGAAATCACCTGCACAGATTAATTTTATTCCCATATCCACCAGAAACTTTTCCAAGACGTTAATAAGGTTGTTGAAAAACAGATTTATGTCTCCATTTGGAGGCCGATAAATACCTAGAAGTATGTAAACATCCTTATTTAAATTGAACTTTGAACAGGCCAATTCAATGCAACCCTCTATGCAGAAATCGCTAACATCCATTCTAATTATGTTACAGGGTTGTTGTTTATTATACGTTCTTTGATATATGGCAACACCACCCATGCTCTTATTAGCTCTACAATAATAATCAATTAGACGCATATTTTCTACATTAATACAACTCAGTTCAAATTCTTTTAGACCATGTTCAGTGAGAATCAGGAAATCTGGCTTCTCTAAATCAAGGAAAATTTCAAGTCTGTCCAGTTTATTATTTAAACTTCGAATGTTTTGGTGGAGAAATTTTATTTTTAAGTGTTGTAAATGTTTATGCTCTGCTGGAATATTGTCAATATGTTGCTTACTCGCAACTCTATCAATATTCTGATAAACTATGTTCTTATAATAGAACACCTTTATAATAGTTATCATTAATTGCTGATTTATTGTATTTATTGCGTATCACTCTAGATAGCTGATCCACTCTTATACCCGGACGAACGTCGACAACACTGTCCTTAGTAACTATATTTTTTACCATTGAATCACCCAACACAAGATAATTATTATTATTTTCCAAATTGTCCTGTTTTTTCACTTCCTGGTAACGTGTAGATTCCCATCTGAATTTATTGCGCCGGTCACATACTTCTGGTGATTTGGAGCCGTTAACCGTTGGAAAGTCATTCTCTAGAAACCGAGCATACTCGATTCTCCGTTGATTTTCTTTACCTTTCCATGTATTAGTTGTGACCATCTCCTCGTACATGCTCCTCCATCTGTCAGCTTCCGCCTTGGAACACTCATTTTCACCACGGAGTGCCTTATTGTCAGCTTCGAGGGTTTCAATAGACACAATCATAGAGTTCATTCTTTCTTTAGCAATGATATTCTCCTCATCAAATTTCAAAATCACTGAATTGACATAGTCGTTTTGTTTATTCAACTGTTTCTTGAGATTATCTTCGCTTTTCTTCAAATTATTTACTATGAGCCTTAAACTTTTTATCTCATTCTCTGTTTGCTCCTCCATATTCAAAGACTCTTCAAAATTTAGAGCATTTCTCTGTTTTTCTTCATCTAACTTTTTTTTCAAGTGTGAATTTTCTTTTCCAACGTCAGTCAAATTTGTAAGATCAGAGTTTGTCTTTAAACATGCATCAAGTCGATTCAGAGTTACTATCAAATGTGGCACTATATCTACGATTGCTTCACCGGAATAACGAGAGGATATGACACAATATTATATTATACACAATGTTACAACACTGCAAAGTGCTACTATTGGGTAACGCTCCAAGCTAGATAGGGTCGTTCCAAGTTAAAAAGCACTATATTGCTGGCTCTATCAAAATTGGTATGGTGGCGTTATCATATCTCATTTTCTGCTCGAATATTCATAATTTTAATAATAGTTGATATTGATAATGGTAAAATCCTGATAGTTATTTATTTTGATTAGTTTATAATTCTTGGCTACAATCTATAATAAGTTATAGGCTTCTATTAATAATATGTTAGCATCCGGCCTGAGCATCCCTACAAATTAGCATTCTAATCAAATCCAGTGTCAGAGCCAAGATTGAGTATCTTTCAGACAATTCTACTCAGTTGAGATCGATTCATATTGTTGGTGATTGATGATGACGTTTATAGTCACATGTTGCGGACAACTATTGAAGAAAGCGCTGAATACCGTTACATAAGTAGGTGGCTGCAGGAAGCCAATACAAGTTGATATGCCGGTCGTTGTTACGATTCCGGAGAGAAGCTGAAACAAGACTTCGGCTTCTGAACTAATCCGAGTTGGTTGTCAGCATTCGAAGTTTGTCTGCCAATTTCGAACTTGGCAATCACTGATCGCTGCGGCCTGGTCTATTTAGGCGTACCGAGTACATTATTATGTTGAAGTAGTTGCTATACAGCAATGTGGTTATCAACTTCTCTCACTCGAATCATAACTCCGTCGTTGGTTCCTCTACAGTCTGCTCCTTCTACTCCGCCTGACACGTTGTCTTTGCCGGTACTTTCAACGGTCAACTTGGCAGATCTCATTTGATATTAGTACTTGGTAGTCCCTAAATCTACTCGGGTATTGTTTTGGTAAGGGTGACAACGACATCGACTTAACAGCTCAGACGCCTGAAACTTTGCAGGTTCCCCTCTCTGGCTGGCGTTTGATCCCCTGATCGTCAAAGCTTTGAAGTTATTCTGACAACGCGCCCGCTCTTTAAATCATTCCGCTCGGCTTCACGACGAGCTCTTTTGTTTGTACACACGACATATTCAAACGACAAAGTTCAGTTACATTAGAGCAAAGCGCTGCAATACTCGTTTCTAACTTTCACTGCACGAGTAGTCTTTCAGAACTTTGTTCGAGATGAGCATGGACCATCTTGAGAAAAGACTACATTCAAGTTCCATATCACCAACTGTATTATTTATAAAATGATGAAAGTAACAGAGTCGTTGATTAATGGAAAACTAGACCTTGTTTTACAAATACATGTTCGCGTATTGAATTTCATGAGCTGAAAATGATATGAGTGGTTTCCGAAAAATGAAGAAATGTCCTTTCATTCTATGAGATAGACATCGGTGTCGAGGAATTGATTTTTTCCAATGAAGACTTGATTTTGAATTTAAGCTTTCGGCAAATGCTTGTTGTTGAATTGAGTACTTTATTTTAATTTCTAAGATAGATGGATTTAGGCCTATAGCTTATTGGCTCCAATATCAATCTCTAGATGTGATAGTACACTACGTTCTACTTCATTACCTGCTAAATAAAGAATAACGCAATTTTATAGTCAATACAATCACTCACTGGCGGCTCGTGCTCACGAAACGGGTGAAGTGCTGTACAGTAAAAGATACGGGCACTTCAACTGTTTCGTGGGTACGAGCCGCCAGTGCAATAACTATGACCAATTATGAATGTATATCACAATCTGGAATACAAAAAGGAGGATGTACCATTTACTTATTTTAATAATATTGGAACAACTTGAAATTTTGAGCCGAAAATCCACAAAAAACACATCGAGCTACACCCTAAAAATAGTTTAGGCCTATGTTGAAATAATGCTACTTATATTATTGTAACAGTTCCATGTGGTTGAAAAGAAGATTTAAATTAAATTATTTGATCCTTTGTATGAATCTATACCTGACCTTGTATTATTTCAGATGGGCAATAAGAAGGTATCAAAACTTAAAATATTTACAGAATAATATAGTTAATTCTGAAACCATCAGAAAACACAACAGACTCAATACAAGGGGATCGTGAATAAAAGAAAATTTAAAATCAAACCACCACGAAAGAAATGTATCTCTTCTTAGAATAATTCTAAGGTGATTATAAATTAAAAACGGAAAAGTATATTAGCGACATCCTTTTGTTTATCACTAATAAACAAATATTAAATAAAAAATAAAAATTCCAAAATTATAGAACACAATCAGATAATGAAAAATTACTCTTTACGTAAATACCTTGTGTTGTGAAGGGGGCCCCATACACTTTCACACTATGTATCATTTTCTAATTTTAATACCGTTGCACTTCTTGTTGATGATTCAGTATCGATGAATATTCGACTCTGATCCACTTGAGCATTTTCTTTGGAATATACTGTGATTGAAATTCGGGTTTTTAACGAGATACCCTCAATCCATCTGCGAGGTCCATAGAAATTGTATCATGGTTTAATCGACCGCTGTTACAGCGGATTTGGAGGATGTAGGCTAATATTTGTGAAATCGTGTCCAATAACATTCAAATTTCAAAATGAATAAAGAAAAGCAGAATGTAGCTACTATGAAAAAAGGGAATGAAAATTTAATTATTAGGACTAAACCTTGTTATACAACAAAAAATGAGAACTTTCTCAGATTTTAACAAAAAAAAAAAAAAATTAGAGGAGAGAAGAAGCGAGTGGTCACTACAGAAGTCCTCGAAGCAATGAACAAGAAAGTAATGAATAAACAGTACTTCACTTTATCGTCCGCAATTGGCCGGTTCAAGGTTGTCTGTGACAGAGAAAGATAGATGAACCTACCCATGCCACAGACAAAGACACCCGGAGAGAAAGCACACAATCATATTCCACTTACTTGATTCTACAAATAACGCGATAAAGATGTTTTCAACAAAACTAAAAAACAAGTTTGTCATACTTTTCGAAACAAAAGTAGTCCAGAATGAGATGAATAGGGAAGAAGAACTAACATAACATTACATTATTCTCCCCAATCTGAATAAACTTGTATTGAATATAATACACTCGAAAATATAGTAAATGAAAATGTAGTACTTGAATTACTATACTCATGGAACTTGCATCGTGGAATTTCCTTATATTCGAAAGTTGCAGAAAATTCTACAATCATTACAACGTCTGGAATATAGTGAAGTAATAAAAGATAAAACTCATGGAACAGTGCAAACTTGGAAATTATTTTCATCTATTCTCTGGATATTATGAAAGTTTTGTGATTCTGATGATTTTTTATCCCTGTTTCTGAATGTTATTGATAATAATATACAGTATATTGTTAAGGCTATATCTTTCTTTTGAAGATGGTGTTTCGTGGATCTTAAGATCTCAGTGTAATCATCACTGTAACACTCAATGAACTATCACCATCGAATTTTCACAAACGAGTAGCTCACAGGATCTCGGAGAATTTATCGGTGTGTGAACTGGAATTTAAACTTTTGGACTACTTTCACGCTCAAAGTTCCATCACACTAGCCATTTTCCGCCGACCTTTTCACGATCAGCTAATGGCTTCTCCTCTGCATACCAGCACCTTCATTACAAAAGCACTCTGCTCCTCACTGAAATGGGGTGGATAGCGTCTCTAAGTGCTGATGCTTCTGCTTTCTGCTTCCATGGCCTGTGATCTTATGATCAATCCCCGATGCTCTAAAATGCTTCACAAAATTGGCATGGATGACAAAGACACCGCACTGCCTTTTGATAGAGCTCTCTTTACACAACAGAAATTAATCACTCATGATGTTGGTGGCTGCATGCATGAATATCCGACAACAGAGTTATAATAGCTCTGCAGTCCTAGGAGCCAAATTCACACTTGTTTGATTCCAATCTTGATTGTTTGCTTCGACTTCATGTCCCATCTTGTTTTAACTTGTTCCTTACACACATTTCATTGCAATTTCTTCCCGATTTGTACATCACATGAGAAGTGATGATGATCTGTGCAATTACCATGTTTGAGTATTGGATGGATATTTCACTGAATCAATGAGTATTTATGATGGCATTGATCTCTCTAATTACTCAAATCTAACATGTGATGTGAATTTAACGTTACATTGCGGGAGGATAAACTTGAAATTTTGGGAGTAAAGCTGAATCAGATATGAGTGACTGAATCTGATTATCGAGAAATGTTCAATATTTACTTTAGGCCTATATGACTCACCTGACTGCGAGTTGTACCACAAATTGATTGAGGTTTCTGTTGATATTAAGAATTTCCATAGTAGACTATTAATACATGAAATACTAAGAATTCTGTGAGAGTTAATAGAAAAGTGCTTGTAGAATAGACTCCATGAATTGAACTCCACATTCAATTTTAATGGATTCAACCTGTATAGATTTCATTCATCATCAGAAAAATCGATCGATAAATGGATACAGTAATTCCACAATATTATACATTGAAGAGTATACTGTAGAGTGATCATCCCATACCCTATAAGATTACATTATTCTATTCCTCCTGGAAGAGGGAATTTGTTGTATGAAATCAATAGAAATTAAATAATAAATACATTTTATTGATCTGTTTCTATGCATGTCCCAGTAAACGAATTTTTGTCTTTTGTTTGTCAATGGTGCAACAGCCCAATAAAAGACCTAGGCCCACCAGCTGGTTGCCAGTTTGATATAAAATCCACTATACAACCCGTCCAAGCAAAGAAGACACCCCGGCAAGACGGGAAAATGACTTCAGCCAATACCGGCACAAAAGCCATAAATTCTTAAACAGAACTCACAGCACCCGAACCAACACACCTAGCCGTAGCCACCTTCACCCACCAGGATGCCCTCCCAGCCCGGACAGGCAATACAGCAGGCGAATAATCATTAACCAGAATAGAGGTAACGTTTGGTTAGCACGTCGATCCTCTCAACCATAAGCCAGTCTTCACAACCAAGTGAAGATGCAGAACACCTCTGAATAACATGCAGCTAATCAGTTGGAGTGTAATGCAACAATTGATATTCCTTCAAAAAATGTGCTTGAATAAATCTTTTAGTGCATTTCATTCAAAAAATGCACTATTGATCTTGCCCTGACAATCGAAAATTTATGATGTGTTATATTTTTTACACGTTTCCGAGCCCCTAGAACACGAATTTGATGTCCGTTCAAATTCATATATATAAATATATATATATATATATATATATATATATATATATATATATATATATATTTATATATTTATACATGTACAGATTCTTGTGAACACGATAACTTCCGGAGGGCTTGTCGGAGAGCGACCAAATTTTGCACAAAAATCATTAGTGTTAATATCTCGGTCAAGTTCGTTAACCAGCCAAATTGGTTTAAGGGTAGGGGTTGAAATTAGAGGATGAAAGTTTAGAAAAATCACTACAAATCGATTAATAACTTGATCGTTTTGAAAATTGGTGTGCATAATACCCCTATTATGCCCTACAAATTGAGCCTTCAACGAAAAAAATCCAATCAAAAATGGCGGAGAAAATGGCGAATAATTTTCCAAAAATTATGTTTTCATGGGTTTTTCGAAAACGGCACTTTTGAATTCATACCCTAAATAGCTCATTATAAGTCATGTGATTTGAGCTGTCATAGAATTGTATTTGAAATTCAGTATTTCTGACCGCCAGCTGTCGGAGCAAATTTTCTACTTTATATTTTGGTTGTGGCGTTTTCTATCAATCATTTTTATAACTCACACACGCAAATAATGTACAGTTATGTAGAAATTACAAGCAGCAAAAAAAACTTGTTCACAGGATAAAATTGTTTACGGAGACTGAATGGAGTGACATGTTTCCAGCTGACATTCAATTGACATGACTGAGATATAAGGACACAAACTTCAACACGTTAACACTATTCTCTCTTCAGAGTAGCAATGCTTTCACAATCTGAGATGAAGTTTCCAACGTCTTCGGGAAAAAGTGCAAGATGATTCCAAGGAAGGTGATATTTTGTTGCTATGACTACTGGTGAATGTGGAAGCCACAGTTACAATTATCTAAATTATGACTCCCTGTGGAAAAGCTGGAGCCGAGTGTGTAGTGTGGCGACCCGGCTGAGCCGCGCCTGTAATTACCTCATCTCATCTCATCCTGTGTCTTCACAGCTTAATTACATTCTCACTCTATAAAGTTTATTAGCTTCAGTCGGGCTCCTTTATGACAGAGCGCTGCTCGTTACCTGCCTGCAATGCTGGCTTCATCTCACCATCCTTCGCCGAGCAAGAATTTATCAGACTCACTGACATCAACATTATGACGCTGTACTTAAATCAAATTATGAATTCTTGTCAATCGACGTGCAGTATTTGAATTTCTTGGATATTAATCTTTGACTCTATCACTTCAATACGTTGAAAGTCTTAAACATTTCATGAATCAGTGAAGAATATACTTTCAAGTTATTAATCAAAATACTTTTGTCTATTTTGCACTCAAAGCTACTTGATTTCTACAACTCATACAACAATATATTGACAATTCATATTGTTTATTCGACGATTCGAAATAGTTTAATTTCACCACTGTTTACTATTTACCAGGAATACTTTACTGAGCGTAATAGTGGAATAGAAGTTATTGGATGAGACAAGACATATCTATCTTGAACATTGTTCTGTTAAATAATCATAGTTATGCTCAATCCTACATAGATATTATATTTACTCACGTTGGCCTGAAAAAGCATAAGATAATTGATAATGTTCATGTCAATTGATTATTACATGCTCTCCAATATCTTCGAAAACAGTATCAAAAACTGCTCGTAGCCTATTATTGCTTTTTTCTCTGTTAGTTCTCAATTTGGTGAACAATCTACTATATAGCACCTAAGCTCTAGGAATACAATATACTAGCTTACATACAAGTTTGGCAAGCGATTGGAGTTAAATTACTACACGTTCGTCAATATCTTTGGAAAGAGTTAAAAAACTCATTGTTTTATTCAATTTTTTACCGGTACAATATGATAACGGTGCAATTCGTACCGGTGCAGGTTCAGTGTTTTGAGTCATATTATACTCAGCTATGAATCTTCTTTCCTCTATAACACTGAGCATGCGCACATTTCACTTGCGCTAGTTTTTGTTTCTAGCACTCAACTCTTTATCAAGAGGAATGTGCTGCCTCTGCAAATAGGTTCGTACATCACAAACAACCAACTGCAGACGATATGTAGAAAGCGGCGGTGTTGTCAGTTCGAAATCGCAAAACTCGTCGGATGATGCAATAGAAAAGCAGTGGTGGCATGAGCGTGTTATGGCAACAGCATCATCGGCAACATCACAAGGAGAAGTCCATTAAGGAGAGCATCCGCTCTGGCGGAGTATACTTCCACGCCGGATGTCTTCCAACTTTCCCTTCTTGCCTATTCCCTTCCTCCATCCATCCCACTTCCTTCCCTTCAACAATCGTCTTCAGAGCTTCTCGAGCAGAACGCGCACCAGCAGCTATTGGCATTCTCCTCGATTTCGACTCAATCTAGTACTGAAGGCTTTGACAACGTGCGCCTCTTCTACATCTACAGCAATTGCTACTGTCGAACCTGTTGATCATGTTCAGCTTGTGAGCGTGATTCAATGGAAAGATGATGAGATGAATAATTGTTCACACAGTTTTCTAACGCTTCTACACTGAAAGCAATATCATGCCGATATCAAATTTGCATGATTATTTAATATAAAATAAAAAGATAACTATTTTTCGACTGGTACTAAGGAATTGTGGATTATCGAATTCTGAGGTACTGAAGATTTGAGGCTTGTTGCTCATAAATTATTCACCACTATTATATTAGTATTCTGTTCAAAATAAAAATTTCCTAATTCCCCTGTTATGTTGATATTCTCTTTGGACCGCTAACTTTCATGAGTGATTATGTCAATGTATTTTGATAATTATGGAAATAAAATAGTAATCTCATTTCCCAACACGATTGCCCTTTGTAGTCCTTCATATCCTGATAGATGAGAAATACAAATCCATGTTATAATTATAATAATACTAGCCAGCAGGCTCGCCTTCTCCGCCTAGCCAGGGGGCTCCACCCCCCTGGACCCCCGTCAGTATAAGGTGTGAGTCAAACAGGCTCGATTCGCTCGCCTGCAAAACCTCTGTCAGTGTCAGCTGAGACAAACTTCATGGCAAATTCCGTTTAGGAGGGATTCAAAATTTATTAAATACCGCATTTCTGGACCTAATCTTTACCTGTTCACCAAATTTCAACATTTTCTTTCAATTGGTTCTCGAAAAATCTAAGAAAAACTCCAAAAATTCCGAAAAATAGTAAAACGTTAATATTGAGCGTAACCTTGGGAAGTATATCGGACATAGTTTAAAACTTCGTTCAATATCTTCTAAATTACTCCATCTATAGTCTCGCTGAATTCACACTAAGGATTGGTCGTATCAAGGCGGAAGATATGCAACCCGCAATACATATATTATATAATTTTGAAAACCTGATTACTGGCGTAATCTTGAACGGATTTCAAATATTATATTTCGCACCTAGGGTCGAAAATGTGCGTTTACCGGCTCGAGATCGGTTTTCAAGTCCGAGGCCGTAGGCCGAGGACTAGAAAAGATTGAGAGATGGAATATTACATTTTCGACCTGTGGTGTCGAACTTTATTTTTCACAACACAATATCAATGCGAATAAAACAAAACAAAAAAAAATTAGTTAATCAGTTCCAAGAACAGCTAGACCAGTAACCTTATTATGCTATCTTCGCCTATACTGAATTTGGAGTAGGTACCATCTGCTTGCTATTGAAACTTCGCTTCAATAGTTTATTGATTTACTGACTGAATATTACTTTATAACTATCAGTGTATTCTATTTTCTTAGTCCAGAAACGTTTAAGCCCAAGATAATTTTTGTACGATCATCCTAAATTGTACAATATCAATTCAAAATTGTTAATTTTTGACTGATATTGGCTAACAGAAAAGCTCAGTCTAGTTGCATTATCACCCGCTAGATGGCGCTGGCTAACCTGCTAGACGAAGTAGCATAAAGTCTGACAACAATAATTTTGTTCAAACATGGATTTCACGTTCATCATTATTCAATTAATCAATACAAACATTTTTTATCTTATCAAAGTTGAAGTATCAGTTTTCCTTTATTGTTCAACTACTGATTGATGTGAAAACTTTCAACGTTCAGTTCTCTTGACAAGGGATCTCACCAATCAAAATAACAGATGAGAGACTACCTTTAAATTGAAATACCAATAAGTCGACATCAACTCGCGAAACAGCTGACATTTGATGCAATCAAACCGGGATGCTATCTATTGATCAAAAAACCCTTAAATCGACAACGACCTTCAATCAGCTGAAATTCAAGGTTATTGTACCGCCCTAGGACCGAGAAAGGCATTTTCCCGGCGAGTTGCTGGCGACCTCGCCTGAAACCAAGCGTTTTCAGCCTCCGTATGATGCATGTAAAACATATTGTTTTATACCAGTGTGGCGAAAAATATTTTTTGCCACACTGGTATGAATTGGACTGTTTTACATGCTTCATACAGAGGCCGAAAATTCTTGTTTCCAGGCAAGGTCTCCAGCAACTCGCCAGGAAAATGCCTTTTCGGCCCTAGGGCGGTAAAATAACCTTGAATGTCAACAATAATTTTGTTCAAACATGGATTTCAAGTTCATCATTATTCAATTAATCAATACAAACATTTTTTATCTTATCAAAGTTGAAGTATCAGTTATTGGAGCAGTTTTCCTTTATTGTTCAACTACTGATTGATGTGAAAACTTTCAACGTTCAGTTCCATGTTTGAACAAAATTATTGTTGTCAGACTTTATGCTACTTCGTCTAGCAGGTTAGCCAGCGCCATCTAGCGGGTGATAATGCAACTAGACTATTCAGTATAGGCGAAGATAGCATAATAAGGTTACTGGTCTAGCTGTTCTTGGAACTGATTAACTAATTTTTTATTTTGTTTTATTCGCATTGATATTGTGTGCTGAAAAATAAAGTTCGACACCACGGGTCGAAAATGTAATATTCCGTCTCTCAATCTTTTCTAGTCCTCGGCCTACGGCCTCGGACTTGAAAACCGATTTCGAGCCGGTAAACGCACATTTTCGGCCCTAGGTACGAAATATACTATTAACAAAACATTTCTAGACCTTATCTGAACCTGCCCACCAAATATCAACATTTTCTAGCGATTGGTTCTCGAAAAAAATTCAGAAATCGCCGAAAAACTATGGAAAATTCAAATATTTTGCGTATTTTTGAAAAGTTTTCAAAATCCGTTCTAAGTGCGCGTCTAAACGTCCAACTGAACATGCCTGCCAAATTTGAACTCAATTGGTTCAGTGGATTTTTGGTTCTGGTGAATGAATGAATCAGTCAGTCAGTCAGTGCCATCTCGCTTTTATAGATATAGATTACTCCAATAATCGACAAAAGCAGTCAACTTTTCATCTCAACAGTTTCCAGGATAGTATTGAAACTAAAATTCCTCTAGCCATAATAAACTGTCCTGTTGACTCGACCCATCACATAATAACGTGAATTTGATGTGTAG
This sequence comes from Sogatella furcifera, assembly GCA_017141385.1. NCBI lineage: Eukaryota > Metazoa > Arthropoda > Insecta > Hemiptera > Delphacidae > Sogatella > Sogatella furcifera. The sequence continues at coordinate 19,415,129 of CM029548.1, forward strand.
AGTGAAAGAAAAAATGTGAGAAAATATATAGAAAATGATAGAGTGTGGCTATTTTAGTGCGAGGATGACGAGGGTATACGAGTGCTAACAACTCCAGCTATTCCCAACATCCCAACAAATCAAGTGACATTATCAACGGAAAAAAGTGGTGGAGGTCCACCTTGACGTTATATTTTTGTGGTTGCAGTGTGCCAGGAAATAGAGGCATGCGTGGTGCTGTGCTGATGGATTATTATTATTTAATATATCACGCCACCACGCATATTCTGACTTTATATTATTGTGGTTGCAGTGTGCCAGGAACTAGAGGCATGCGAGGTGCTGTGCTGATGGATGATCAGCCGCCGTGAGTAGAACTAGCGGTGAAAGATCATAACCGTCATCAGCAGAGGTCTGGGAAACGCTGAATTTGGGGCCAGTTAATAAATGGAAATAATAAATTCTCGCCGCGTAGCTCTCTAATTGAGGCAGTGTGCATCTTCTGCTTCTTCGTTTTCGCTAAAACACCAGCCGTGCCTAATTGGATTATTAAAATTGCGTTGGCACGCGATTAATTCAATATTTTCGTTGTTCAAGTTGATTTTATGAGCCAACAATGGCGCGGTGTGCTGGACACAGACCGAATGGATAAAATCAACCGAGAAAAGTTGCTCCAGCTCCATAAATTCGTTCTTTTTTGCACTGCTCAAGGCTCGTATAAGTAGGAACAGATTATGGGGTGAAATTGTCAAGCCGGAACAATTAGGCCTATCCGTTGATAAACTTTTCCTTCAGTGGCTGATTCTGCATTATCTCCAGACGATCATGAATTGAAAAGCTGCATTCTGAAGAGCATATTATGAGCAGCATCATAAGCAGCTGGCATATTTTCATTCAATTTGAAGATACAGGAGAAAAACGAGCAATGAGGGCAGTGTAGAAAGTTCAGAAAATACGTGTCTTTAACACTGAAATAAAAGTAGGAGTACTACCCAGATAGCACGTAAGCTTATTTCAAGCTGTAATTTAAGTGGATTTTGAATTGAAAGTTCCAGTTTGATCAAACCAGCGTAATTCAAACTTGTAACAGGCTGTAAGCAATCAAGCTGGAAGTTTCAAACTTGTAACAAGCTGGAATTTTCATTCTTAAAATCAACTTTGAATGTTCCAGCTACAGTCCAGCTTGTTTCAAGCTAGAATCAACCTTGATTCCAGCTTGAACTTTTAAGCTTGGATTATTAAACTTGATTCCAGCTTGAACTTTCAAGCTTTGCAAACAGCTTGAAATGTGGTAACTTCTTAACTTGAATCAAGCTGTATTACAGCTTTTAGACTGTAAGTTCCAAGCTTGAATCCAGCTTGTTGAATGGAACATTCAAGCTGGAAACCAGCTGAACCCCAGCCGTTTGTGCTATCAGGGTAAAATGAGTAAGTGCTTGTCTGAAAAAATGTTGTAGAGCCGATTTAAAAACTCTTCTTGTAGAGAAGCCGATCAAACAAAGAGGGAATTGGAAGTCTACACAATTTTGAGAAAGAAGGGGTATTAGTAGCGAACAAATATGTAATTCGTAGGAATATTATACAAAGAAAACAGACCGGAAGAAGAGAGAAAAGAACAGCCTATGAATAGGAATAATATTTATGAGTCTAAGGTGAAAAAGATTACAAGAGGGGTGATCTAAGAGAGGGGGTGAAGAGAAGAGGAAGAATATAATAGAGGAAGAAAGTGATGCGGGTAGAGAAAAAGATGAAAGTTGAAAAATATCAAAGGCTAATAGGATACAAAAATTATGTTTCAAGGTATAATATCATTTAAGCACATCAAATGAAAATAGGCCTGGTATTTTATATAATCCCCCATAATTCCATCACGGATAATCAACTCTCCCCGGTACGAAAGGGTGGACTTATATAAATCGACTTTGTAGCATTGCTTTGCAGCAAACATGCGAGTTAGGATAAATGTATGCCTGCCGTGTAATTTTGCAGAATGCTCCAGGAGTAAGTACTGCTGGAAAGACGAGCATCTGGTAGCTGTTAGTCGGCAAAGGCTTTGTGGAGCGTTTTTAAAGTGCAGAGCCGATAAGAGTGCAAAATTAAGGGCACCATATATGTGCTCAACAGTGCAAACAACGTGTAACGAGTGGTGAAAGCAGTAGCTGTAGCTTTCCGAGCCCGGCTGCGTTGAAGCAGCTCACAGCATGCCCCAAGACTGCTGCCACCGCCGCTGCCGTCCTAATAACGTTTGCAAACATTTCTGCTCGTTTATGACGTTACTTTAATTCCGCGCATCCATTATTCTGTTAGCCTACTGGAAAAAGTATCTTCCTCTCAAAAGGCAAACACGACATGGCTAAATTAATGTTGGACATGTGGGATTACAAGTCAATTAACCTTTATTCAGTTGACTGCGAGGAGAGGTCCATAATCAATTCAATACATCGTTTTGATAGATGAAACATTTCGAGAGACAGAATTGCTCACGGGATTGGTTCTTGGATTTCAAGAACCGAATAGCTCGTGAAATTCATTTGTATCATTAACTAGATCCTCGTGAAGCTATATTTGTTTCAAATCATGATTTTAGTTTGGAAGGAGGAAATTGATCTAGGAGCTTTGAAGGAGCTTCTCTTGTTTTCTGAATTTTTCATCAGATTCGAATAATATATATTGGGCAATTGATTCCCACTTTTAAGTACATGTCCAAACATTTTTGCTGAAGGTAACACACATAAGTGTTGATAACTAACGGAAATTATTATTTTTTGAGACGTTGCAGCCACAGCTTTTGGTAAGTTTCAAATTACAGTACTGAAAAATGATTCACAAACACCATGTTTGGTACCAAGTCGACTTTCGAGCCAAGACCTTTACATTCGCTGGTGTACGTTGAAATTTCTAGTTTGTCCCTAAAATTTCAATATGAAGTTTTAATAGACCATCATATAAAAATTGAAATAAGCTTTTGTTGGCTTCGATAGATTTTTATTATCACAGTCATGGATTAGAATTTTGATCTTATAATTTCCAAAGTTTTCTAGCCCCGATACCAATATGATAGATAGATTCATCAATCTATGAAAAAATTATAAGAATATCGTTCTGATAACTGATCAGTTATTTTTAATATTTCCAAAATATTTCATAATTGGTGCGAATATTTACACTAGAAGGACTTCTTTGTTAGTAACCGGTGGTGCTTTCTCCATCGAAGCACACAAAGCGACTTCTTGATTGGATGATATTTTCCAAAAATTCCATGAATATGCACATAATTCCATGAATAGTATTCCCAGTTTATTAGTAATCCAGCTATTCTAGTATTCTGATCAAGCTCTACGCTATCAGGATTGGCTTTTCCGCAATAAAGGTAGCACACTGTACGGCATCCGAGATTGATTCACAAGCATGCCTCTTTCACTTTCCTAACAAACCATTCAATGTGCCTTCACATGTTCACCATTCATCTTCTGCATCAGCTTGCCCTGGCCCAACTTAACAAAAGCAGCGCACCGGCATCAAAGCGTTAATTAAGGGAGTGCCCTCACTAGTCATGTCCCGACAATGCAAACTGTGCTGCTGTACCATCCCGGAAAAGGTGCGTACTAACACACACACAGTTTGTCACAATGTCAGCTTTGCAGCTTCTTATTCACAATCCGACATGGTTCTGGAAAAGGCCAGTGGACCATTTTTTAGGGGGTTTTCAGAAACGTGCTAGAACACAGAGTTAGGAATTGGAATCACATTGATGTTGATGTCATCCCACTGTTCTATGAAAACTATTCTGTTGTAGCCTACTTAGTATTTTAATGAAGTAAAATACTTATCAAAATCATGAGTTTCAATACTCTTTGATGAGATCATAATGATAACTAATTATAACTTGACTAGCCCAAGGTGAATTCAGTGTTTACTGCCTTATAAAGTTAAGCTTGGCTCAAACATAATTATTTTATACCAAAAATCTCATTTTTCTCGATATTGGAACTTCTACTACTGGATTTCCATTTTACTGGATTTGAACTCCTCATATATTATCTTTTCAGTTCTCGAAATCTTCTAATGTTTGTAACACTTAACATCCTTGACAAACCTGAGGAAAGATTTCACATTTTATTGGTTCTCAGGATTTCATAATAGAATATTGGAGATCAGAGTGAACTCCAAGCTCAGTATTTTTTCCAAATAGTCGTAAGCTCTGGGATGAAAAATGATAAACATGGTATCTATATTGAATTATTCTTAAATTTCAATAAAATCTCCATAATTATTCATATCATTAGTTTCGGAGACTGCAAGAATGATGAGCTGACGATTATTCTCGAACTTGGCAGCTGTGTTACTCATCTTCTTTGTAACGTTCATTACATATTTTCAAATTGGGCTACTCTTATTTGAATTCTAAATAAGAATGGAGAGAGCAGAAGAGAAACTTTCACTCGCCTAATATAGAAGTTCTCAAAGCCTCTCTATCTGCGCTCTTTTATGCATCCTCAGTCATGAATTTACATATCTTCGACGTCCTGAATAAATTTTCAACTTCTTGTGAAGCTGAACTTTCAATATGGCTTAAGTGGAGATGTTTAAACGTTTCACACTCAACCATTGACTGATAATGATCGGTAAGCTATGAATGAGAGCTGAAAATTCAAGATCATTACCAGCTCTCGATCAGAAATTTTTTCAGCCTGGGCTTCTTGCATCTAACTCACACTTCCCACTCATTTCCATGGAAACAGTAGAATATTTAAAACTTAATATATATTGTTGATTTTACATCGTGCTAATAACAATGATTCCTTCTCTTTCTCAATTTCAGCAATAATACTCAGCTCAATTCACAGCAGAACATTGGTAGCATGCTGCTAAGAGACAACAGTCAGGTATTGAATTTAGCCGGGGATTGGCTTCAAGTGATGATACCTTGGGATGATTTTCGGTAAGCGAGGTGTATAAAAGCATGCTGCCGAGGCAAATATATTTTCAAGAAGTGTTCAGCCATGGCTGAGGCGAGAGATAAAGTCGCAGTCACCGAAGCAATGAACGAGGGATTTCCCAGCGGGCTCAGCGCCGCATATGTAATGCCGGATAAAACAAGAGCGGGTCTTCCGCCACCGCCTGCAGGATAAAGGTGTATTTTGCAGCAGACTGCTGTCATCTTGGAAGGAGGCAGGTAGGCAACCAGCCGCTCCTCCTTAGCTAAGCGTGACCCATTTACGTAATCTTCGCGTTGCTCGATCTTCTATGCTCAAAGTCCCTGTTTGATGGTGACCGAAGTATCACGCACAGCAGCAGTCAGTTGCCGTTTTATTACGTCGGAGATCATGACAGAGTGGTCCAACATCAAAATGTCGCTTCACCCCACCCCTCTTTACGCCACAGACATAAAGCACACACGACGAGTGAATCATTCTCTCGCTGTTTTGGAGAACAAGAATGCTGATGCTATTAAACATATTGCTCTCATGGGAAGACGATGATTATTAATATTATCATGTCCACTATGCCTGATTATTGTGATAGTCTTAATAATGATCATAATTATATAGTCTCCGACTTATAATATTATTTCCTTAACAGATTCTTACTGCGATAATCATACAATTCAAACTGGTAACATTTGGGATTTACTATTGGTGATTCCCCAGATTATCACGTACACACATATATTAATTATTTTCACCTATTTTGTTTAAGATAGAAATTATAGTTACAATAATTCCTGTGAAACTTTCATTGCATTTTTTGCAATAGTAGGTTGATAAAGTAGAATGTTGTACAATGTACGTCATACAGTATTAATCATCCAAACATAAACTTTCCATTCCAAAATGCTCATGAATCGTATTATTGTGATATTTTAACTTCACCTCAAATTTCTCTAAACGAATTCTTCTTCATGGAACGGTAGCCTACCGAAACCCCTTCTTGTATCATTCGCCACTCTGTGTGGTAACACTAGAGACAGAAATAGTATGACTAAAACATCTTTCCATTGATAGCCTATTCATTTTTTCTGAAATTTCTATTCTGAGCTCCTTTTTTGGTTGATCAAATTAACAAGTTTTCCCTTTGAGTAAAATTTGAAAATGACGATTTCATAAGAATAACAAACTATGAGTTCTGATTGAATAAGAAAAGGAATTAGTTTCTTTCCATATCTCAAATAAATCGTTGAAATTGCTTTTACAATATTGTTGGTTTTAAAATTTGAAATGCATTGTAAGTCAATAAATTGTTTTCTGATGATTTTTTCCTGATTATTTTCACAATTTCCCAGAAACACCACTCAAATTCATCACTTCAAATTGATACAAGTTCCGAGTTTCAAAGTGCGGGATATACGAAATTCGTGGAAATTCGAATCATTTTGACATGAAAAAGTGTAGATCCAAAACTGTATTGTTCTAGTTTGATTGGTTTTTGGCCGTATCTTCCTTATTTTTAGCAACACTAGCAAACATTGCTATTGATAGGTTCAGAGTGGAGTAATTTTTGAATCGATTGAAATTGTAAATTGATAATTGCAGTTGAAATGAAAGAGGAAAAATGTTTTCACTTCTCGCTGTTTGTGCTCGTTAACTTCTGATCTACTCTTGCACTAGGCTTTTTGGTAGCCAGCTTTGGTTGTGAACTGAGACAGCTGCGCTGGCTATTGAATCGAACCAGTGCTTGTGCTACCCTCAGCAGCTATTGTCTATTTACTGCAATTGCAACCTATCCAATTATCTGTTACACTGGCTAGTTTAGCCCAGTCCACCGCGTCAGTTCAAACCAACTCCCAGCAAACTTTATTCATTACCGATGCTATTGTTCCAAGCATCTTTGTCCCGCTTCCTGTGTTGGTCGGTTCCTCAGCATGGCTTTTGTTGTTTGACTCTATTAATCCTTCTATAACCGATGACTAATGAATTAGAAGCATGGATCCAAGTTCAAAGTGGCTGCAATATCAATGGAATACTTGATAATGTTCAAGAGTTGCTTGAAGTGAGAAAGTGCACGTGCTGCTTCAATTAGGTGAATTGCTCTAGTTCTGGTCATTTTAATTTTGAGTGATAACAAATATATTTTCTTGAATCATTATCACTCTGAATAAGCGAGTTCACACTATAAAACTATTTCTATTACTTTCTCCAACGTTGAACAATGGATATTGGAAACCTCCTGAAATGTTTCCCTTCTTTGGGAGATTGGCTGTCGTTAGTAAAGATAGTCTGTAGTCAACCGCCTTTGGAGGAATAGTAATTATTGAATTACACTCTAACTGATTTACTGGATGTTATTTAGAGTTTTTCTGCGTCGTCACTTCTTTACGGAAACTAGCTTATGATTGAGAGGATCTACGTGCTAATCACACGTTACCTCTGCTGTATGAAACTGGCAACCAGTTGGCAACCCCTCATTGGCTGTTGAGCCATTGGCAAACAAACAAACAAGCAAACAAACGATGGAAATCTCCTTTTCATTCAGATGTCACTTTTCAAATTACTTTATTACAATAAGTTTTTTTCTTCATGTTTATCTTCTTTGTGAATTCTTCCTTCTTTCTTCATCTTGTATTGTCTTAAATCTAAGATTGAAAGAACTGACATTTTAATTCGAAGAGTCTCAAAGATTCAATAACTGTAAATGATTAATCATTGGATAAGTAACTTGACTGAATATATTTACTGGATTAGAGCTCTGTATTTTCTCTAGTCGTTGCTGTTTCCGTTGATGAATATCATATTGAACACTGTAATATTAAGGAATATCAACTTTCATATAGATGAATAATAAGTAGAAAATTGATCGGTATCCAATACTTTTCAGCTCCATGTGTCAGTTTATTTTCATTTCAATTATCAAGAAATTTCCATACAATGGATTTACGTTTTCGTTCGTGATACGAAATATACGAAGTGATACGAAATATGTGGAAGTAGTTCATTAATTTTCCGATGTTCCAAGCTTTTTTGCAATTCCATTCAAAAATATCACGAATAAATCGATAACCCACTCTTGTATGCATCAGACGGTTGATTGCATTTTTGCCCTTGGGCTTTCAACTGTTAGGAGTTGAACGGATGGAACAGTTCGATTGCAAGTGATTGGAGCCTGTCATTTGAACGAATGTTCGCAATTAACAATTAAACATATTGTAGAGATAGGGAACATGAGAAACAGAATTGTTCTGTCAGAAGATTCTATCCATGAATTTATTCCTTTCACAATAATTCAGTCTATTCAAGCAAAACCCATCAATCTATTATTGTTTCTGTTATTATTATTGTTAATCGAATTTTACAGCTTGAAATATTGCAGTAGTTTTCGATTAAATAGATCAATTCCTCCCAATAATTTACAGATAAATACAGTTTAGGTTCATTATTTACAGATCCACATTAAAACTTAACAGAGCTGATTGAAAAATTACTTTTTCAGGTCTTCTAATCACTATATCTAGAGAATAAATAGCCGGTTATGAGTAAAAATAGGTTATATATTTTTATCACTTGGCAGCTAGGCAACTTGGATGGAACTTTCCTTAGCCGAAGCCAATAATGGCGCCAAATTAACGGGCCTGCATTGTTTTTTCTCCAGTGCGATCGTCTACAACAAGCATCAATCAAGGCCTGTCCGTCGCGCAATCCATCAAGATAGCCCCAACCCACTCCCCCCACTGCTCTCTCCCCACATCTTCTTATCTCATTATCTCCCGCATTCAGCGAACTCTCCAATCTCCAACCACTCCAACCTCTATTTCGTCAAAACTTCTCCAACGAACTATATTGAAAATATTGGCAATCTATTTAATGGGCAAAGCATTATAATATAATTTATAATCACATCATGCAATACATTATCATTTGAAGCAATAATGGCCCAAATAATGTTCGAGTAGCCAAAATAATTATTGAGTAGGATAGCTAAATTCCGTTGAATAAATCCTCAACAATTCTTATGAATCTGATGTCTCTTCATATTTCTAAATATGCTCCAAAGAAAGAGATACTATTCATTGATTTTATTGGTTATCAATATTCAGCTCAAGGATAATAATTTGAAAAATTTAAAGCCCCCAATATTTCACTTTGATAGATACATTTTCAATATACAGTTATTTTTCAGTGAATGGTAATATTTATGCTGATTGATCGACTTTGCCTTGAATAGAACATGAAATCAATGTAAATTTTTCACTCTATGATCAGAATTCGATGAGTTGATGGCTCTTCAGCTCAAAATTTGAATTAAATGAGTGGTTATTTAGTATTTGAGTATTTGATGATACTGAGTACTACTATTGAGTAGGCAATAGTAGTCAAAAAATATCGAAAAATTTACTTATCTCGAAAACTAAAAAAACTATTTCGGAAAATTTCACCGGAATATTTTGTTGAAATTCAATTGTAGAATTCATGGTTAACGGCTATTACAACCTCCAAAGCACATTCTTTTTAATTTTTCAATTGATCATACGTATCACACATTTTATTCTGGTTTATTTAACTGAATAATCAATGAAGCGGTAAATTGCTTCAAGGAAACATATTTTACATATTAATGCCACAACACCGACAACTTTCACATATAGGCCTACTCTCACATTCCCATGAAATTGATACATTGAAATACGTTTTCCATGAGATTAAAGAGAATGATAATGAGCAATTTATTGACTGTTTTGCGATAGAAGGTTTCATTAACATAGCTGATAAAAATAATATATGCTATTAATTTACCGCCCAAATAAGGTGAAAAGGAGAGAAAAGCGGTTGATTGTGTATAAATAATCCATAAATGGCGCAGCTCAATAATTTTATTCTACCCGCTTAGTAGTAGGAGTGTGAGTATCCTTAAACTCTATTAATATGCTCCAGATCTCAGACAGAAATTCATTGAAGATAAAACTTTCCACAGTTCCAATCAATGTTCATGTGAATAATGAGTTGATATCATTCGAGGCATATAAAGAGAATGATGTCAAACAGTAATACTGTACATTTGTATCAATTTATTAACTAAAAGTCAATAATTGAGTAAATTTCATAACACTCTCTAATTTTCTCGTATATATTAACTAAAAAAAATATCACACAATAATAATACGAAAATAAGTAGCTGAGATAAACTATCCAGTAATTTTTGTCGAACAAAAGTGAAACTCTGTTGGAGAGAACATGGAAATCTATGAATGTACAATTTACAGGTCATCTACGCTTTTTTCTATGTTCCTACTAGAGTTTTTTTTTATTTTTATCAGCGTATGGCTTTATTTGGTGGAAAGACCGAAAGGTGTTCCACCTCGCCGACATAACCTTGTTATGGTAGGAAACATGGTAGAAGTTCTTGTATATGTTCACAGCTATACTAACTAGAATTGAACATGATTGATTGCAGGATTGATCTTCAATCACGATATTTTCCATCATTGGATCATTGAATCGTAAGCTACTGACTTTTTCATAGGTGTCATGGCAATCTGTTTCGAATCTCACATCGAGAGCAACGAAAAAGATTAAATATATTTCTCGAGTACGACAGTTGATTAAAAAAACGATCTTTCGAATTGAGAAAAGGGGAGGGAATACCAATTTACCCCTGTCAAGAATCTGAAATTGATGGTGGTCCCTAATTGCTCTTCCATAGCTTGACATGTTGTCTGCCAATTCTCTTGGAGCCCTTCGCCAGACTCAATCTGATTCGCATCCAGCATAATGGTATTCCTTTTTTTCTGAAAACACCAAAACTGGAATCAGAGATGCCTCAAACTGATCAATGTTACAAGATGAAATATATTCTTCTTTTCCGTCTATTTTTTATTCATGCTCAAAAACATATTATATAAAACATTTTAGTTCAAATAAAATCGCAGTACCCTTTTCAAATTATTTTTTTTAAAACAGTGATAAAGAAAATATGTAGAACATTTGATGTTCTAAAACACATTGCTTTAAACATGTATTCAATCGCTGATTATGAATATTTTACAGTGTGATAATAATTTGGAATCAAATAGCTGTGAATTTCCCCGTAATAACCAGAAACTATTTTTAGATGAGTTTGTTTTGAAAATTTCACACCAATATAAGGCATATTATGATTGATTTGAATATTGTGGATACAGGTTAAACTCAGCCAATATTGGGGTATAAAGAGGTGAGGCGCATGATAAACAAGTCTCTTGTTATAATGGGAAAGCGAAGAGTGAAAATTTATGCGTCAACTAGAGTGGAGATTATTTATTCTTTCTAACTCAATTGTGTAAAAACGTGATTAATGGTTCTTATCAGCTCGGTAGACCTATAAAACTTAGTTTTACATAAACTTCGTTTTTAACATAAAAAGTGGTAGAAATAAAATGAATTCAACCAGCACGATATTCTGTTACGAGATCCAATAGAGGCAACAATCTAGCTTTGAAAATTATTCAATCAAACATTTTCGGTCAAGCGGGCTACAGCTAACCAGATTTATTGATTACGAGTCACATCTGGTGAGCTGGTGCGAATGGGCTTAGCAGTAGTGTGTGTGATATGTCGCAATCAGTCCATTGAAATTCAATTGATTGTAATTTCATCTTGAAGGGTTGGCGCGTCACAGCCGGCTGGAGTCAACACCCGGCTGCCATTTCAAAGGGAAGCGCAATCCAATGCTGCAGAATCTGTATAGAAGGCTGACAGATCTGTATTGCGCTGTGCTGCGCTGCGATACGCGGCTCGCTCTAGTGTTTTCTGCGTCAGGCCTGGTCAAACGAGATTATCGAGCGATGCAGTATTCAAACCTGCCAGCCTTACCTGCAAGAGCACTGAAAATCTGGAAGTTCAAAGTGAAAGCGAAGCAAATTACGCCAATCCCACGGGATCAAGTAAGAGGTCAGTCGGAAAGAGACAAACTCCTAGCCTCTGCATAAAACATGCTGCTTGCCTCTGAAGCAGAAGCATTTACAAGTAATGTTCTTCGTCGATTCGCTGAGCAACAAGGACGACGTTTCTGGCAATGTTGATACAGCAGCAGCCGGCTACTTTCAAATGTTGTCGAACGGACATCGATTTCATCTCGCTTTCCTCAGAGAGATACAATGTCTTTATGTCCGTATTATTATTCTCCCTGGCCTGTCGACTTTTCTCGAAATTACAATCGGCGCACAAGCTCAATTCCACTGATGTTCTGCTGCCAAATCACCAAATCAACTTTACTGAAATAAAACAAATAGAAGTGAAACTCTTAATATAACAATAATCTGCGAAAAAATCGCATTCGGAAAAGTTGAATCATATTACTTGATTTTTGCATATGAATAGAACTATTTCTGGGTAATCATTCAGAGTAATTCTTGATCAAATTTCCATCTTTACTTCTTATTATCAAATATGATCAATTATAAATATAATAACTGTTATTATTATTATTATTATTATTATTATTATTATTATTATTATTATTATTATTATTATTATTATTATTATTATTATTATTATTATTATTATTATTATTATTATTATTATTATTATTATTATTATTATTGAATATTCACTTGTTCATAAGATCAATAAATTCAAATGGGATGAGTCATCCAGAGTGAAGCCGCCTGTGACGATTGACAGAAAAAACGTTCAAATAATTTATTCATGAAATTGAATATTGAATCAATTTTATAGCATTATACTATGATGTAGAAGGAAATTTATGCTATTTTCTGCCTTATTGCTTGATTGTATCAAGATGATGAAGTTAGGATCAATTGTGGAATATAACACAAGTCATTTGGAAATTTAAGAGATCATTTGAACATCATAATTAGGAAATCATGCATGCTATTATAATATAAATTCGTAAATGCTTAATATATTCGTATTTTATTCTACCTCAATGATATAATATCCATGTAGAAGGATTGCTACTTATCAGAAATAGTTTATTGATTCTTCTTTGTCAACTGCATAGCTCAATAATTAAATGAAACTCTTGGATGTGATATGAATATTGTGTCACTTTCTTGAGACTTTATGAACACTAAAACGTGAGCGAAAGATGAAGGCAGTGGCATGAAAATGAAAACTATGCATTTACTTTTTGCGTTTCCATAGCGAGTTTGTTGGTGGAATAATCGAGTTATCTGACAATCTAAGCCGAAGTAGAAGTCCAAACGGACAAAAGAAAATTCGCATCGCACTTTGAAAAGACAGTCGCCATGGAGTCTGGTGGCCCAGAAAGATAAATGAGCGGTGTGAATCGCTCGCGCCAGTTGATAATAGAATGAGCAAAATTTCCAGCTATGCGAAGAAGAATTGCGAAAATATTACCAGGCGGATAGGCTCGGGAGGATTACATGAGTTGTGAGTTTCGGATGGAAAAAAGCTCCGACCTCTCCCCAGTCATCGGAAATGGGGAAAAGGGAAGTCTATTTTCGGCAGAGAGTAAAGGATCTCAACTTTTTTCGGCTTGTTTTTACAGAGTAGTCTCAAAAAATAAACAAGTGATATCTGAGAGCCACTTTATTGTGTCTGAAGCATGCTCCCATAAGCCACAATGAGATACTCAATGTTTATTCATCTGTGTTAGTAAACAGAAGCGTTGTAATCTCGCGTAGCCTACTCTGGCCAACCCCCTCACTCAGAATCGGCCGGAGCCAGAATCCTGCACTACGTCTTATGCCGTGCGCGTAGCATTGTTTCCCCTGCCCCTGCCGCACTCTGCCTCTAAACTGCTAATCCTGACCCTAACGACTTTTGCCATCAATTATGCAAGAGGCCTGAGTGCGCTACCCTCGCCCACCACCTCCCCCTCGCCCAGGACCAAAACTCACGGCGCCGCGGGATATCCAAGGAGCAATAAGGAGAGACTCGGCCGCCCGCCCTTGCCGCCGCGCCGCTACCGATTAATGAATATTCAAAGCGGAAAAGACAAGCCATCGCAGCTCGGCTCAAATTGAAAGAGCAAAAACTGCTAACAGATCATAATGCACTCTTAAGCCTCATTCTGGATAGTATAGGCTCAACTGGTCAACTGTACTAGGCTATAGAAATCTACTCTATTGATAAAAATTTATGATTTAATGTTCATTATTTTAATAAGTAAATTAGCTTTAGCGGAAAATCATAATTATTAACCTCAAAAATATCATAGTGATAGCAGTAAGGTCCAGTTGCAGAAACCGTGATTGATTATATTTCACCACTTTCATAAATGAAGTCATCTAACTAGGAAAATTCATTCATTATCTCCTTTAGATGACAGCATATATCCCGGCTGTTGGAAGTTCACGGCTTTCGTTGAACCAAAAAAGAGTCTTCCTTTCATAACTGTTTTTCTCACGATAAGCTTGGTTAAATAATATCTGTGGAAATAATTCAATCTTGTTTGATTAACTTCAGCAATTTTTCGATCAAATAATTTCCGTAGTGAATAATATTATTGAATTATCTTGCTCTCAATTGATTCAGTTTTGTACAAATCTACTATACAAACTACACTGCTCCATGGTAATATTCATTATGTTTTCACTCTTCCCTAGAAACTCTTTACTTCCAATCAATAACATATTCTGTAGAGGTTGATGAATTCAATAAGTACCAACTAAATAAGATTTCAGGAACTGAATTAATAGCTTGACAGCAGCTTCAAAAATTATCATGTTCTAAATTAATACAAGTACTCCAGGATAACTTTATAATTTTATAAATAGAAAAACTGTTATTTTTAATTGAATTTTCTTGCATCTCGAAGAACTAGTAGAAATCACTCAGTAAAATTAAATTTATCCATCCGATATAAATTTCATCACTTTGGCTTCAACGGCTTCATGATTTGAATACAACAAAAAACCATTCTAATGAGTTTTTCATGGACCGGGATCTGAAAATACCTCACTCACCCGAATGATTCATACTCCTTGGAAATTCATCTCTATAAGAGTCACAGAATAGTGAATGTTCTGTGTGATTTCTGGTTACCTTTTTCAGAGCCTTTTCTGTTGGAGCGATGCCAGAAATGCTCAGTCGAGAAATGCAGTTAATTAGATATGAAAAATTCAGAACTATTTGAATTGTTTTCAAACTCGAGGCGTTGTAGATCCTTGCAATTAATTACTAGTTATTCATCAACTGGAAAACAAAACTTCTGCTATTAATCTGTAATTTTGCCACAGAGAATCTTTCGCCTTGTACGGTTTATTGCGGTCAGTACATTTTCCTTCTCTGTAGGAAGGCATCATAGGCCTATAGATCAGCAGTAATCAGTTGCGATACCTTATACATCAAAAACTATGAGAATCTGAACTCCTTTTATCTCTCCAATAATTTGTCACCTCCATAAAATTTGAAAAATTAAATTTATAGATCACCAAGTAGGTACCAAAACAAAATATTCAAAATTCCCTTGTCTCAATTTTATCAATCTTTATTATTATACAGTAGTTCGTTGTCATAGTCTTATTCTAACATTCGGAATATCTCTCGACCTTAAACTTAAAGAGTAATATTAAATAGGTAGAACTGCAGAGAATAGTATACTCACAGTGTGAAACGATTCATATAAGTATTATATGTACAAGTATAAGTAGTATGCTGGGATAAAAATATTTTCTGAGAGCCCACATACTTTCAAACTTTCAAATTAAATTACATGCTTTTTTAATGTAGATCTTATCCAACTTTGAGAGAAAGAGAATTGGAATGATAATTTTTCTCAAAGGTAACCTGGTACCAAAGGTCATGAATACAAAAAAAGGAATATCGAAAAAGAAAATTACAAATATGAGAATTGTAAAGTGAATTGAGAATTGAGAAAATGTAATAAGTTCCAGGAAAATCATATAATTCTATTAATTCTTATTCTATACTTTGAATACAATATTTCATTTCATAGTATAGACCCATATTATCCATCCCATCCTGAAGATGTCTGTAGTCTGTGATGGCGACAAAGCGAGACCTCGAAGTGGAAATCGAATTTACCCGGTAAATTCTCTTCATTATTCCATACGCGATTCATTGAATGTTAACAATTTCATGTTATAGTCTGTCCAAGCAAAGAAGACCCTCTTGCAAGATAGGATAATGACTCCAGCTTGGTCAATATTGGTTCAAAAAATATTGATTTGGGCTAAAATTGTAGATCAGAACATTTCCTACGATTGAGACCAAATCAATAATTTTTTAACCAATATTGACCGAGCTGGAGAAATTTTCTCTTTTTGCCAGAGAGTCTTCTTTGCTTGGACAGACTATACTTCATAGACTAAATTCTATAGCCTACTGAATAGACTCCAATTAGATAAAATTATCAGCTATAGTGTGATACTGTTTTTAAAGTTTGAAAGATGCAGACGAGTACTGTTGCTTTGTCAGGAGACAGGCTTGTGGCATTTGGATAAATTATTAAGAATGTAAATGAATGCGAGGCAAGTGAGTGAGCTAACATGGAGGTGGCCAAGCCAGAACGACACCTCTGGGACCAGTAACTTCCTGAACAAAGCTAACCTAAAAAGGATTTTAAATGAGCAGAAATAAACTGGAATAGTCGAGTCATATAGGCGTGGTTTTCTATCCCATCTCAAGGTTGAGAAAGTTCATTTGCTGTTACATGATGAGGATCATATCCGATTCATCCATGCATAATGAATTTTATATCCTTGATACATTTTAATCACAGTAGCTGAAATTCCAGACTCCTTGTTCTTTCGAAATACGTGACCCGGTAATGAAACCACCTCATAAAGAGGCTCATGAAAAGAATGGAACAAAACCATTGGCACTCACTAGTTCAAACCCCTGAATTGATAGGGAACAAATTTGTTGATTTGATGCATAACTCCTTTTTATTCACGCCAAGTAGATAATAATAGTTTTAAAAAACTTAATTTCAATCTCTTTGAAATAACATCAATCATCATCGAATAACATATGACGTAAGACTTATCCATACGTACTTTTTGCATTGGTTGTGTTACATCTGAGATCACATAATGCAATTGAAATCGATTGTATCGCAAGCAGCTAGCCGTAAATCAAGAAACATAATACTGTACTGTAATCCACTCAATGTTGTATTGTAACTGTTTCATATCATTTGAATTAATATTGATAATAACACACTGGCGGCTCATACCCACGAAACAAGTGAAGTGCTGTACAGTAAAAGATACGGGCACTTCACCTGTTTCGTGTGTACGAGCCACCAGTGTAATAATATCGTCATGCTTTTTATGTTTCAGATATCTAGACCACAATATTTTGTGTGTTATCATTTGTGTATGATTAAATAATTGATATTTTCAGATTAACAAAAGCTTCAGCATATTTTAGCAACCCAGAAATCCCTATTCCAGTTTCAGTTCAGGTGTTGTCGAAAAGGCCCAATTTGTGAGTCGGTTGCAAGTATTGATTCAGCCGCCTCAATACTGATGGATTTATGCGTTCAATAATCTGCATTTCAACGTAAAGCTCCTGTCGGTGTTTTGATAGATTGTTCCGATGAAGTTATTCAGTCAGTTGAGTCGTTTTTATTGGCCGATCGCTTGCACAGGAAGCCAAGTGTGATTACTACCCTCAACCGAGTGCTGGAAATTCATCTGTGCTGAAGTTCAATTGCTTTTTTCCTGAATTAATACCGTGGCTTAGCTTATATAGCCTAATTACAACCATATAAGCTACTTTCTTACTAAGTATCATGATTTTAAAACAATCAAAATTGATGAGAGCTGAAGTATTTTGGTAATAGCGTCAATATTAAATTTATTATCTCACGTAATATTTTATAACTATAACCCATATCTCCATTTGTGGAAAATGAGGTTATCTGGCGAAGTGGAACAACTCTTGGGTCTCCCCACTATCAAAAGCCATACGCTAAATAATAATAAAAATTTTATGAAATATCAATCTCAGATATTCAACTTATCATTCATGGGAATCGATAAGGAGCGAGCACACGAGATCGTTTTTGAATCAAGTCGACTTGATAAAGAAGATACGTCTTTAAATTTGTGGACAGGCTGCAAATAGGACTATAACCTATTTGGTCAAAATTAAAACCTCAAATTGCTCCACAATTACACCTATACCCGTATTATAAGTTATACACAATACTGTAAAATATCTAGTCCAGATATTGATAAATATACCCAGATAGCACAAAAAGCTGGAATCAAGCTGGTTTCCTGCTGGAATTTTCAATTTAACAAACTGGATTCAAGCTTGAAATTTACAGCCATTAAGCTGTAATAAAGCTGAATTCAAGTTAAGAAGTTACCACGTTTCAAGCTGTTTACAAAGCTTGGAAGTTCAAGCTGGAATCAAGTTAAATGACCCAAGCTTGAGAACTCAAGCTGGAATTAAGTTAAATGATCCAAGCTTGATAGTTCAAGCTGGAATCAAGTTGAATCAACAAGAGCTGGATTTAAGCTTGGAACGTACAGTCTTTAAGCTGTAATACAGCTGAATTCAAGTTAAAAAGTTACCACGTTTCAAGCTGTTTTCAAAGCTTGAAACTTCAAGCTGGAATCAAGTCTAATCATACAAGCTTGATAGATCCAGTTGGAGAAAAGCTGTTATTATATTAAACACAAAATTTTGACCAATTATGGATAAGGAAAAGAGTACAGAAGAGAATACAGTGAACAAAATGTTGATATATATTGGAAGAAAAATACAAATCTGACAAACAAAAATTAATTGTTCTGTCAGTCCGCCTATTTCACATTGTTAAACATAACATTTATTTGAAAGCTGCATGATGTATTCCTGTATGTATTTTTTGATGTCAAAATTTAATTTCTTTTCTTTGAATAGTATTATCGATCATAAAGCACCGCCGCATCCCCAACGTCAACAATGATTACTTGTTACACTAATCGAGTGGCCCTGAAAGAAAAAATAACAAATCATAATTAAGTACATGATTATACATTTCAAATATCACAGTAATTTTGGATAAGAAAGAGGAGAGGAATATAGCGAGCAAAGTATATAGAAATCAAAATATAAATAGGCTAACTACAACCGAACAAGAAGAAATAATTTAGTATTCAACTTTGTCATCTATCAATATTTGAAATTTATGAAGCAAAATTAAAATAAACTTACTATATAGGCCTATTATAGTAGCCATTATAGCTGATGGATTGATAGGCATAGGCTAAAGAAAATTTAGGGTTAACATCTAACTTGTATAATTTAAGTTATTTGAGATGTAAATCCCAATTTGGAATTCATTTACTTTTGGACAATACTAAAATTATATCGCATGTACAATGAAATCAGATGAACGTATTCCACTTAACTTTGCGTGTTTATAAATAAAGTTTTCGTAATAGAAAATCCATAAGTTGGTGGAAATATAAATAATGCAAAATAAATGATGCAAAAATGAGTTTGGTAAACATATGCTTCAAAGTTCAAAGTTGACACAGCGCTACTCGTGGTAGTTAAATGAACTATGTTAGTCACGTGATAGTGCAAAGGATTTTGTCTCCAGAAAGACAGCTTGAAACAAGCTGGACTGTAGCTGGATCATTAAAGGTTGATTTTAAGATTGAAAATTACAGCTTTTTTACAAGTTTGAAACTTGCAACTTGATCACTCACAGCCTGTTACAAGTTTGAATCAAGCTGATATGATCAAACTGTAACTTTCAATTCAAAATCCACGAAATTTTAAGCTTGAAATAAGCTTATGTGCTATCTGGGTACTAATAATTTATTTTCAAGAAAAAACGTTTTTTTGCACGGCTATTTCAAATAGCCTAATAGTTTCTGACTTTTGTTATTTTCATTCTTCTATAGAAGAGAGGTTTTTCAATCACCTAATCAAAGACATCTTCTAGATTAAGTCGACTCGAAGAATACTTCGTTTGTGTATTCGACATAGTATAGATGGCTTGAGTCATAATATCATTGGCATTCAAAATGGAAATAGAAACCCACACGAACTTTCAACTGTATTTATCAACTCTTAACACACAGGTGGATTCAATTTTGACACAAAATATGTATTGTAGCATTTATTATTATTTATAACATGTATTATTATATTTCATATGCATTTCAATGGGAAACTGTATTCCAGTCTTATGGTTCAACCTAAATTATAATAAGAAAACTGTATTGTATGAATATGCGCCTAGAAGTTATTAATAAAGTCCCTTCCTCAATCTTCATTCATAAGGAATCCATTATTGATATGGAACTAATGTAATTGTTTTGTAATGAATATTGAAAATATTGCCAAAATGATGAGATTCTTTCTTTATTTGAGATCTGAAGTTTCAAACATCATTTCAAACTCACAAACTGACAGTGGCAAAGCTAATTCATTAAAAACCTGTTTTGTGTGATTGCAATTTCCCAATCACATTCTGCGATTGACTCGCTAGGTGTTTTTTTATTATTAATAAAGAGGAAGGACGAAATGAGGATTTCATTTCGGGCTCAATGAGCTGTCCAAGCGTGAATGTGTACTCAACGTATCCTTAGTTTTCTTGATGAGATTTTTATTGATTTTATTTTCAATGACTCTCAGTGTTGCCTGGACGTGACATCGAAGTTTACTCACTGAATTACTTCTCTCGAATTTCACGAGAACCGACATGCAGTGGTTTTCCCAATTCCTATCGAATTCAATTTGATTCAATCTTCAAATAGAAACTGATAATATTGAACCAGTGAATTTCATAGATTCAATCAAATTGCATTCAATCGATTACTTTAATAGGGGGATGAATAATTGTACCTAGGGTCTCATTTTCCAGAGAAAGTTTCTGCTCTCAATCACTGACTGCTCGGACTGACAGTTCGATCATTCACAGTCCACAATCCAACCGATCCTGTCGATTTACAACTTTCTTGAACTGTCAGTTTCCAATGAACTCACAGTTCACACTCCGAATTGACAGAGGATAAGAACTCTTTGGATGAAAATATAACTTTAAACTTAGGGCTATTCAAAATGATTGACAAATAAAATGAAAAAATCAAATACCCTTTTTGAAAAAACTTAAGAGGTATTATTTTTTTGTATTATTGTAAAAAATAATGCTTCCAAAGTTTTTTAAAAAAGGTATTTGATTTTCTCATTTTATTTATCAACTCTTTGGATGATTTAGCTTATTGTACGATAATCAAAATCAATTTCAATCGTAATGAGATCATGGTTTCATGGTTGATTATTAGTTTTCGTTGCATAACTTCGGTAGATAACATTATTTAACGGCAGTCAATTCCTAGCAGGCTATATCTTCGATAAAGTGATTCTTTTGAAAGAAGGCCTAATTTCTGTTATTGATAGAGGTATCATTTTTCATATAATAAAACTAATCCATTCTATTGAATCATGTGTAGCCTACGATCACACTAATAGGCTACTCCCGGAAATTATAGGCTATATAAATCTACTCATATTTTATGCGGTACTCTCAATTCAAGAACCTGTAACTATGAGAATAGAATAAATAGGCTAGCCTTATCTTAATTTTGAAGAAAACTTGCATGATTGGAATCGAGGTTTCTAAGATGATCGCACGATCGCATGAGTAGAACACACGTCAGTTGATATAACTATTTCTCAGCGAACATGTCGTCGGCGCAGCATCTCTAGCAATGGTACGCAATCAGTGTAATTGGCTGATTCAAATTTCAATGTCCCTATCGGCCATCAACAAAGCGCGTGACTTGAAATTTCATTATCAAATGACAGGAGACAATTACGAATTGAGCAGGGTAGGGGTATTACACTAGTTTCAGCGGCATCCATCTCGTGTACGTGGATAACTCCAACACTGATTGCAGATGCCAAACTTGACATTAACATCAGAAATACCTCACATTCCTGACATTGTCCGTCCGCGTAGTTGATTATGGTTTGTGTCTATTGCAAGCTTATTGCCAAAAGTTCCGGATCTTTTATAAGTCTCAAAAAGTTATTTAACGAGATAATTAAACAAAATTATGAGGAAATCAGAAAACTGAAAAGATTATCCTTCTAGATTTTTTAAGACAATCTAAGGAAAAATACAGTATGATCAATCAAATGGATTCAAAATCACCAAGACAATTCTACAGAAATTCCGCTTTGAAAAATTATTATCGTTAAAAATTTATCAAAATATTTAAGTGATTGAAATAATACGAGTGAGTTCAATTATTGAATTTTTTTATGTAAAAAAATATATTTAATAAAATTTTTTTATTATAAATAATTAATTATGTTTAACTTGACTCATCCGTCTAGCAAGGATGAGTCAATAATTGAAAAGACCTCGCTCGCCTCCCTATGCTTCGCTAGCCTCCCAGCACATTTAAAATGGATTTGCTTTATTCATTACATTACTCAACTCTACCTCTACTCACCTGTCATTTTTGAGTTTTTGAACTTCAACTATGAAACCTTCGCATACTTATCAAGTAGATCTTCCAAAGCACTATTTTCACGGCAGATTTTTCATAATAGAATATCCAGTGGCGTACGATTCCGAACCAATGGAAAAATTCAATGGAAAAATGATTTATTTTCTCTATAATGTTTACTCGAAGAAAAAAATGGGAAGCTATTCACTCTTACAATCACTTGCATGAGTTTTGTTTGAACAGTCTAGAGTCTGAGTCTGGACACCGGTTGTCTCAATCTCTATTTTAACGATTTGCAAACAACATTCCTAATTTCGCAATAATAATAGAAGCTCACCACCAATAGACAATTGAACGATAAAAAGTATATTTGAACAACACTAACTTTGTTTTGTTGATGCATAATTTCTTTCTCAAACCACATTAGTGCTTTCCGTATTTTCTGCGGGGGTGTACGTTACGCCACTGATGAATATCAAAATTTCGTTCTTAGTAATCTTAGTGCACGTTTCAAGATCCTTTAGTGAGTGCCATTCCGCTTTAATATTCATAAATAAAATTTTATATTGAGTTATTAAATTCTTCATCAGGTTATCAATTGTACATCAAATTCCATATTGAGTTGATATTCAGGAGTTAACATGCATTTTTCTGAGCGAGAACAAGTTCAAGCTGCAGCCAGAGACGCATAGAGTCGTATGGAGCAACCCACACTGATCTGGTTATAATGTAGTTATAGACCAAGAGCCAGACCAGAAACGTATGCTTTCAATGTCGAAGGACTGGTCTGATCTTGGTTTTTGTATTGATCACATCAGTATGCGTTCACCCAAAGTTCTCTATTTCTTTTTTACGTTCTGCATTCATGCAGCTATTCTGTTTTCAAATGAGCTTCAATTATTAATACCATAGACAAAGTACCACAGATCTACTTAATCTATAGTAATACTGATTGATCCTTGTGTCCTTCTTCAGCTACGGCTTTCTTGCTTGACTGTTCACTATTAGAAATCCGTACTATAGCTGACACCGAAAAGTGGGGCAGTTTCGTGTGCTTCTTTTGTGCTCCAACAGATGACATTATTGTCATACAAGAGCTGTTATTTATCTATGCCTAGATGATGTTTAGAAAAACGATAGATGCTTCACAATTGTTAGTAGGTTTGCATCACAAGTAGTTCGTAGTAGTACGTTCAAGAGACAGACGAAACCATCCAACTTTTTGGCGTCAGCTTTACTCATTGGGAAACGCGGAAAGTATAGGAAAACAATATAGTTTATAATAGAGATGGTTATTTTATTCTTGAAAAATATACAACAAATACTTGATAATTATCATACTCAACTTCAATACACTCATGATTCTGTGGTAACATTTATTATTATGAGATCAACATAGTATTCACATTATATGTGACATAATTCGAAATGGCTTCACCTCCACTTTTACTTATTATATCGTTTAGAAGATTAAATCTGTGGATATATAATAGGTGAAATACTTCTACAGAATTATACCAAATGACTTGAAATGAATTAAATGATACGAGTAGAGTAGGCATTTTAGTGAATGCAAGATTTTATTTGGTAGCCTATATAACAAGAATATTCATATTGTTATTTAGATTTACAAAATTTTTTGTAGGAGAGTATTTCCTATCTCACCTCCGACAAGAAGTTAATAGCTGACATGAAGAGACTGTTATACTGTCTTTATGTCAGTGGGTATTGATCCTGTTTAGTGTTAAACCCACAATCTCACCCTAGTATAATGTTTATTCAAGAAACAATTGAGGCTTCCACTTCGATAGCCTACTATTGAATTTAACGATTGAGTAGATACTCTAATAACAGTGTATGATACATATCAGTGATTCTTTCTTAGTATAATATCAGTAAGAGTTAAATAAATAATGAGGAGACATGTGGCTCACTTGCAATTCAATAGTTATGTTAGAACTAGTAATGATGAATCAATAATTTTCAAGAACGTAAAAATGGAATTGAAAAGAGATTGTATCAGTGAATTTCACTAGATCAGATTCCATGCATTTCAATCAACAAAACTTGGATTTGAGCAAATTCGGCAACTTGATTTACTACTGGTAATAGATACCTAAACTGGTAAAATCGACGTTTGAATAAAATTCTGGAAACTGCATTTCATCAAGCATCAATTTCAAATGAAAAACACAATGAAATTGATTTATTGAATTTAGAAATAATTCTACACTCAGGAAGAAAGAAATTTGATCATTGAGCACTTTGGATTTTTCGAAATTCAACTTGTGCTGTCAAATAGATCGCTTTACGATTCAAACTAAGTATTATAAAGGTAGTTCAGTTGTTTCATGAGATAATATTCCTCAATTTATTCATTCTATAACATTATTCAATTCAATATCCAAGAAAAAACAACAATCTTGAATTTCGGATCCTAATATTATTTACTGTATTTTCAATGTTTGATATCGCTGTTCATATTTTTCCTGCAGATATAATATTATACAAATAGAGAACATTCCAATTTATTTATAATTGTCATGCTTTATCACTTTCAGTCACGAGTTTTCACCACTAGATTTTTCCAATTTCCAAGCTATCACATGCGTAGACCTGTTTATGAGCGATCATGAAGATTATGACTGTTGATGATGTTGATGTTGGTGCAGTTTCATGACCCACACCTGAGAGAAAGTGCTGACTAATAGACACCAAGCGGCAAAACTCTGACTTGCTGTTTTCATGGACGAATCTGGAAAATTTATGAGATACAGGTTACTTAATACAAACTATACACTTTAAAGCTACATTCTTGTTCCTTCAAGAATGCTAATCAAATTCTAGTTATCCAAGTACATTATAGTAATCAAATTCTTGTACATTCTTTCAAATATTGGAATGGATGATTATGATAAACAAATCGTTCCTATTGAGAACAATGCTATTGCTGTCAACTCTTCCATTATCTACTATCGAAATTTAGATTGGTCAGAACAGTTTAATAAAACATGTAAGAAAGTTTTTTCAGCCATGCATTATTCATTGAAGAAATTACAAGACATCCTACCAAAAAATATCAGATTGCTGCTGGATAATTTAACTAATCTTCCCACATTTTATGTATTGTAACTCTGTACTTGATGATATGACAGAAACACTTTACCAGAACAAGTTACCAGATCAGAGACTTTTTTCGAATTGTCAAGCTTGTTAGGGATATTCTGAAATATTGTAAACCGAACTATTTTAAATTTGTTTCTGAAGGTAGGAGAATGGACGTATCACGCTCGAGGACTGGAGAAAATACTTCAAGGATCCCAATTCACCGAACTACAATTTATACTAAGTCCTTTCTAGTCTCAGGCTGCCGTGAATGGGATGTCCTCCCTGAATCTATCAGGTCTATTGAGAGCCTATCATCGAGCTCTATCAAGCGATCTATCGAGCGAGCTTCATCTTGAAATAAAAAAAACATCTTGTTGAGAAAATGATTGATTATTTTCAGACCTAGAGCAACAACATGACAACCTCCTTCACCTTCATCCTCCCTCATTATCACCCATCACATACTTGTAGTAATAAATCCAACTCTCATCATTAACCGTCATAACTCTCTCACCATAATTTTAGTTATAAATTAATTCCATAATACACTATCAACATTCAGTCACCATCCGATTCTTAACCGTTATTGTAACATCAATTCAACTTTTATCATGTGCCACATTTTACCATACTCTTATACACTTGTGAATAATTTCTACTTTGAGTTGGCTTAATTTACAATATCATTATTCATTACCGCCCTCAGTTCCGATAAAGTAGAATATATTTATAGTAATTACAGATCATATACAGACTGTTGTACATATTCTCCATTGTTGCATCTTATATATTACATCAAATTTCTATTAAGTTTAATTTAATTTTGTTTAAATCTAGTTTTTAAATTGAATAACAATTATTTATATTACTATCTCTAGTAATCTAGTAATAGCTTGTGAAAATTTTTCAACTCACGGCCAAGTGTTAATGGAAAGGATATCTTTGATATCCTTTCCCAAGAATGGACATATATATCTCCAACCTTCGCCTTCCATCTAGATAACTTACACTTTTTATCCATTTTGCAGAACCTCGAATTGAGATTTGTATAAATTTTGCACTCATTACATCACCGTTTTTCGTATTTTTTTACTAGAAGTTTCTAGTAAAATTTTGTGAAATTTATATAATAATTTGTTCTACTCATTTATTTTGTTATGTAAAATCTAAGATGAATTTTGTTATCTATTTGAATGAAGTAATCCAATCTAATCAATTGAAATCTTGGATTTAAATCTCGTTTTATCACCATCATTATTCCAGTCATCATTCCAACTGGGAATCGTTCACAAACATCAAGCATTTTTCCTTCAATTTCTCTATTCAGTTTAGCAGGGGACGGATATGCATCAATATTCATGTTTTCCTTCCCGTCCCCCGAAATTCACAAACTTATAAATATTTCATAAACAATAGGCTAAAAAAATGTTATATAGAAGGACAAGAAGTCGTCAAACCACTGATATATTAAGAAATAGAGATACCGGTTAAAGTTGTTACACCATCATCAATGCAGTGTGTGTTTTTAATAAGGATTAACAATCATGATGTGCAAATTTTCAAGGCCAAGTGTTAATTGAAAGGATACCTTTGTTATTCTTTCCCAAGAATGGACACTTCATGTCCAAACTTCGCCTTTTCATTTGTAAAATTCAATCGTAATGGATAAGATTGCCAATTATAGTAGCCTACATAGTTTTCCTAAATATATAATTTCTATAATCCCGCGTTCATGTATACCCGTGTCTGTTGAATAATTCCTATCAAGCAAGTGTCATTTATACAAAACGTGATAGTTACTACGTATATACTTATTCCTTTATAGAGGTTTACATACTATTGTATATTATTACTCACTATAGCCTATCTAATTGCAATCTAGAATCTAAGTGTGAATGTTTTGTTATTGTCTATATGAATAAAGAAATCTAATCTAATCGATCTCTGGTGAACTCTATCAGAGAAGGAAGTTTATCAGAGACTAGACGGCAGGCTCGCTCCGCTCGCCCTCTTCGCATAGCCAAGAAGAACCCCTGACAGTATCAGCAGTGTCAGTAAGTAAATCAGGCTATCTTCGCTCGCCTGCAAAACCTCTATCTGTGTCAGCTGAGACAAACAGGCTCGTTTCGCTCGCCTGGAATTTTCTTTCGAAAGGATTTGCTTCGATCATCATATCACTTAACAGGGTTCTTTCCAGCAATTGTTCTGAATTACCTCTATTACCTCAACCTGGGAATATGATTTGAACTTATAAGTTCAGTGGCTTCCGTGAAGTAAACAAAAGTGCAGATTCCAATCATTGGAAAACCTTATTACATGCGTAACCTCCGAAGGGTTTCGAAATTTACTGAACACATCATTTCTAGACCTAATCTGGACCAGTTTACCAAATTTCAACATTTTCTGCCAATTGGTTCCGAAAAATCTAAGAAAAATTCCGAAAAATAGTGAAACGCTAATATTGAGCGTAACCTTGGAAAGTATATCGGACATAGGTTCAAACTTGATTCAATATCTTCCCCTGGCAGTTCGTGCACACCAAACAGGTGAAGTGCTGTAAAGTAAAAGATACGGGCACTTCACCTGTTTCGTGGGCACGAGCCGCCAGTGATATCATCCAAAATAGTTTATCTATAATCTCGCTGAACCATTGAATTTACAGTAAAGATCGCATCAAGGCGGAAGATGTGCAGCCCGCAATGCATCTACAATTTTGAAAAAAGGATTACTGGCGTAATCTTGAACGGATTTCAAAAATATTTCAACATTTCTAGACCCTATCTGAGCCTTCCCACCAAATATCAACATTTTCTACCGATTGGTTCTCGAAAAAGTGAAGAAAACTTCCGAAAACTATAGAAAAACTGAAATATTTGGCGTATCCTTCTAAAGTTTTTGAAATCATTACTTAGTAAGCGTCTAACGGTCCAACTGAACATGCCTGCCAAATTTGAACGCATTCGGTTCGGTAGTTTTTTAGTTCTGCTGATGAGTGAATGAATGAATCAGTGCCATTTCGTTTTTATACAGAGTGTTTCAGGAGGAATGTGCAATACTTCTCAGGCTGATTCCTTACACCAAGTAGACAAAAAAGTTCCGTGGGACCAACCCCCAAAAACGCTTTGTTACCGAAATAACAATGGCGGAAAATTGAGATTTTTCAAAATATATTAATTTTTTAGAGGCTCTAGTGAGGTTCTAAATTAATCGATTCCTATGTGAAATAACCTGAGGAATTCAATAAAATCAGTTCCAAGTTTGTAACTTCAACGGTTATTGAGATAATTGGAAAAATATGCTAGAAAACGCCATTTTTTCAACTAATAGGGTTATAACTGGATAAGGAATCATAAAGTTGTATTTTTTTTAATGGAAGTTGAAGACAGTCGGATTCTTTCGAAAGAAAGTTGAATGGCGGTGATAGTGTAAATCTTACCCAAATATCAGAAATGGCGGTCAAAAATCGCAAAATCGCTACTAAACACAAATTCATCACTTGTGCCATGTTTTGTCAAGTTTGTTACAAACTTGGAACTAGTCTCATTGAATTCCTCAGCTCATTTTACATAGAAATTGATTATTTTAGAACCTCACTAAAGCCTCTTGTACGATAAAAAAACTGAGTGGACTGTATAATAAAGGTTGTTTTAATACTAATATCCAAGCTGAAATTAACCAAAAGGTTTACTGACAAAATTATTATAGCAATTTTCAAAATAATATAAATAATTAACTCACCAGAGGTAATTTCTAATTTATGAGCCAAATTATCAATCATCAGTATTTAAATAAATAGATAGGATGGAATAATGGTAAGAGAGGAATATAATATAACCCAGGGTAGGGAGATACCTGATGATACTTTGGCTATGGTGGCTCCTTGTCCTGCTTGGTGTAGTATTGATCACTGATAAACTGCTTGCTTTTTCCAAATATTTATACATTCAACACAACAATTAACACATATTGCCCGGCCAGGCGAGTACAACAAAAAACCGTTCGCCGGCACACCGTGAGACTCTCTCACTGCGAATGCAACAGACGATTGCAGCAAACTATAGTTTCGAAAAGATGGCACAATCCAGGCGGCAGCACCGTACAGACAAGACCGCGCGCTTGGATTCAAAATAAATGGCCATAACATTCCCCCCCACCTGAAAAGTATTTTTCAGCTAGGGCTCAAAACACTAAATGACGATACCGAAAATTACAAAAAAAAAATCCAAACATGCAAACCACAACCAAAGAACACAAAAAACCAAAGATTTCATCACTACACCCATCCACTATTGAGTGGGTAGTGGGAAAAGCTTAGTGACTGGTCGTTTAAGACACCCATTCTTCAAACGCACCAGGGCTACTCTCACTTGGCCGTCTGTCCCTGGAAAAACTTGTTCCACGATGCCTAGTGGCCACTGCAGTGGAGGGAGGTTCGGTTGATCCACAATTACAATAGTTCCTACTTTAAGCGGAGTAGACGATTTCCACCATTTTCCTCGTTCTTGAAGCTCATGAAGATATTCCACTCGCCACCTGCGCCAAAAAGATTGCACTAGTTGATCCACCAGCTGAAATCGAGTAAGACGATTAATAGGACAATCAACCACATCTTCCATTGGAAAAGCCTTCAATGGGGTGAGTTTGAGAAAATGTGCTGGTGTTAATGCAAGTGGCTCACTTGGATCTTCACTCATAGAGCACAGTGGTCTCGAGTTCAGTACAGCTTCGACTTGAACTAGAACGGTATTCATCTCCTCATACGTTAACAATTGACTACCAATCACACGGAAAAGATGTGATTTTGTTGCCTTTATGTTGGCCTCCCAGATCCCCCCAAAATGGGGCGCTCCTGGTGGAATAAATTTCCAGTCGATCCTATAATCGGACAAATCACCTGTCAAACTGGTTTGGAACGTAGAAGAGTTAACAAAGTTTGAAAGCTGAATTAACTGTTCATGAGCACCAACAAAATTGGTTCCGCAGTCCGAGTAGATCACTCTGCAAGGCCCACGCCGAGATAGAAAACGGTGAAAAGCAGCCAAAAATGCTGGAGTGGATAAATCCGAGACCAATTCAATATGTACTGCCTTGGTAGACATACATACGAATAGACATATATAAGCTTTCAATATGACGGGATTACGTCGCTTAGCCATTGTAATTCTGAGGGGTCCCGCATAGTCCACCCCACAATGCTCGAACGGCTTCAGTTGTGTGACTCTACTCGCCGGTAGATTACCCATCTTAGGAGGTGAAATCTTTGGTTTACACCGAAAACATTTATTACAGAGATGAACACATTTACGAACAACAAGACGACCAGACAGGATCCAGAATTTTTGTCTAATTAAGGATAATAGAAGACGTGGTCCTGCATGACAATTTTTCAGATGAAAATCATTGACTAATAATGTGACGAAATTGTCCTTTTTCGGCAAGATAATTGGATGACAATTATCAAAACCGAGATTGGCTGTTGACAATCGACCGCCGACGCGAATGATTTCTTTCTCTATGAATGGAGACAAACGCTGCATACGAACTGAACACAACTTTCCCGTCTTCAATTGAGAGAATTCATTAGCAAAGTGGATTTTCTGTACTAGTCGACATAAATACATTTCAGCTACATTCAAATCAGACTCACCCTGTTTAGGCAATACACGAACAAATTTCAAAATCACAATGAACACACGTAATAATCGTTGGTAACTTGAACAGCGTTGAATTAATGAATATATAACATTATCACAAGTCGCATCTGTGTGAAGGGTCACTAGAACATTGGTTTTAGCTTCCGGTGGATTTTCAACTTCGATAAAGTCCACTTTCACTGGCCAATTATTTTCCTCTTTTTCCAACCAAGTGGGACCGTTCCACCACAATTTATGACCTACAAGCTCAGCTGGTGTTAATCCACGTGACAGACAATCTGATGGATTTTCGGAGCCACTAACATGCTTCCACTGCTGCACGTGACAATCCTGAATTTTTGATACACGATTCGAAACAAAAGTGGTCCAACGCGAAGGTGGGGCCCGAATCCAACAAAGAGCCACCGTCGAGTCCGATAAGGCTATTACAC
Organism: Sogatella furcifera; assembly: GCA_017141385.1. NCBI lineage: Eukaryota > Metazoa > Arthropoda > Insecta > Hemiptera > Delphacidae > Sogatella > Sogatella furcifera. The sequence goes on from CM029548.1 coordinate 19,446,631, forward strand.
GAGACACACGACACCTTTCACTAATTATATTATAGGTAGTATGCAACAACTCCGCCAATAGCAGTGCAGCACATAATTCCAGCCGAGGAATGGAAACTGATTTATTTGGAGCGACTTTCGATTTTCCACACAGCAAAGTAATAGTTGGTGGCGATCCATCGTCACCGTGACTCTTCAGGTAGATGACAGCTCCAAGTGCCTGTTGTGATGCGTCACAAAATCCAATTAAACTAATTGTTGTATTCAAGTACACTCCGAGATGACGAGGAATGGAGATATTCGATAATAAATCAAACTCATTTTGACATATTTCCCAACGTTTCGTTATTGATAACGGTGGTGTTTGATCCCAACCAACGCCGTGTTGCGACAATTGTTTGATCAAACACTTCAATAGTAACGTGAGAGGAGCAAGAAAACCCATTGGATCGTAAATTCGCGCAACTGCTGAGAGTATCTTCCGTTTTGTCGCTCTGTCGCCAGTGTGATTGACTACAAAATGAAACGAATCGACAACTGGTTGCCACCTCAAACCCAGAATTGACAACGAATTTTCAAAATCAAAATTTTTAGATAAAATTGACGTGTCGTTCTCCAGCATACATTCCATTAATTCAGCCGAATTTGATGCCCACTTCGTCAATTCAAAACCACCTTGTTTGAATAGTTCCTTGGTTTGACGATAGAGGTCATTAGCGTCTGATAGAGAAGGGGCTGAAGTGACAAGATCATCGACAAACATATCACTCGGTATGCGTGTGCAAGCAGCAGGGAAATTATCTCCTTCTTCCTCTACCAAGCGGTGCACCGTTCGTAAGGCCAAGTACGGTGACAACGAGACTCCAAACACTACGCAGTTCAACTCGTAAATTTCAATTGGATCCTCGGTAGAAAATCTCCATAAAATACGCTGGTATTTTCGACACGATTGCTCCATCACAATTTGGCGATACATTTGACGTATGTCGGCTGTCAATGCTATTTGAAATAATCGGAAGTTGAGCAAAACAACAAAAATGTCCGTTTGCAATTTTGGACCCACATGCAATATTTCATTTAACGATAATGATGTGGTTGTCTTAGCACTAGCATCAAATACAATGCGAATTGGCGTTGTTGAACTGCTTGCTTTGACAATTGCATGATGTGGGATGTGATAACCACTCTTATCAGACTGATCGGTTATCAATGACATGTGACCTTGTTTCAAATAGTCTTTTAATATGTCGTGATAGGCAACACGCGATGTAGAATCCAACTCCAAACGTCTTTCTAAATTCAAGAAACGTCGTTTGGCAGTGTTATACGAGTCACCCAAATTATCAGGGGGTTTCAACCATGACAATAAAACGACAAACCTCCCCGATTCAGTACGACAAACAGATGAAACGTAGTTATTTTCACAGTCGACTTCTTGAGGTTTCAGCGGCCGCGTTGAAGCAGGACACTCTTCCAATTCCCAAAATTTTTGAACCATTTTGTCCAATGAGAGATTGCACACAACATGACTGCTCTTATCACGCGACGACGACAAAACCGGAGCTCTTCCCATGAGGATATAACCCAAAAGACTGTCTATAACTGTAATCTCATTCACCTTTCCCACCACACGATCAGACTTCAGCAAATGTGGTAACAATTCAGCACCAATAATCATATCAATTGTGTTGGGTGAAGAGAACTCTTCGTCAGCCAATTGTAGACCATTCAAATGAGACAATTTAGACGTATCTATTTCACAAGAGGGCAACCGCTCAACGATACTTTCTACCACGAGAGACTCGACGGAGAAACAAATATCAGAGTCAATTTTAGATTGAAATGAGAAGAATGTACGTCCACGTACTACCGTCTCCTTTCCTCCGAAGCCATGAACAACAGTATTCAATTTAGTAATTGGAAGCTTCAATTTCTTACAAGCACTGGATGTGATAAAATGTGATTGAGAACCGCTATCCAACAAAACTCGAAGTTCATGTAATCCACCAGATGAATTTTTCACTAACACCCTAGCAGTAGACAAAACGACAACGCTATTACTGCCATTCGTAGCGGAATAACAGGTGACAGAAAGATTTTTCTCAACTCTCACAGACTCTACATTAGTTTTAGACTCGTTAGATCCAAAATGTAACAAGGTGTGGTGAATCTGATTACAAAGATTGCACGTTTTATTACTCTTACAGGCTCTACTAGAATGAGAATCCTCAAGACAACGAAAGCAATACGAAATTTCCTTCACAAAAGCGTATCTTTCTCTAGGGGTCTGTTTCAGGAATAAACTGCAATCAACAAATTTGTGACCCTTTTTTGAACAACGCAGACAACTCACACCTCTCCCAGCCGTGGACGAGTCATTGCCGGGTGAATGAGTCACAAACACCTTTGGACTCGAATGAGAGTGAGCTTTGAAATTTTTGGAAGCAGACTGAGTCTTTTTTATTGATGAACTACCTGACGAATTCAACACTTTACTATCATCAAACGGCAAAGATTTAATCTGTTTTTGTATGAAAGAGACCAAATCATCATAAGATGGAACATCTTTATCTCGTACTGCAGCCTCAAAAGCACGCCTTGTTACGGGATCCAATAATTTCAATGCGTGATACAAGAAAATACTATCAGTAAGATTGACTCCCCGCAAACGCTTCAAAGCTGTGATTGGAGCACAAAATTGATCAAGAATTGCAGTTAGACCACACGTACTTTCGACTTTAAGACCCTCAAATTCAAAAATCTGCTTCAAATAGGCTTCGGTCTGAGATCTTGTGTCCTGATAACGAGTGACCAATGACGTCCATATATTTTGGTAATTGGCCCCGACGGGCGATACATACTGGATAAGATTAGCCGCCTCACCACTTAATCGTGAGAATAAATACTGTATCCGTTGTTGATTGGTCAAAGATTTGTTATCATGGACTAATACCTTGAACAATTCATAGAAATTGGCCCATTTCAATTGGTTTCCGTCAAAAGTCGGCAACTCTATGCGTGGCAAATTAAGCTCAGGATTAGATTGAACAACTGCTGGAGCAGTGGGTTTTACCACCACTTCGGTTTTGGCTGATTGATTCAATTTGTTCAATGCCTGCTTAATGAAGGCCACCAAATCGAGATGAGCATCTGTGAATTCAGGAACATAATTCTCTTTTAATTCAATTTCTATCTCTTGAATTCTTAGTTCACAACTTTCAAATTCTTCCAATGTTGTTGGAAGATTTTCGACTAAAACTATGAACTGTTCGGCCACCTTTTTTTCTTCGATGTCTTTGGATAAATCATACAGCCGTTGAATTCTTAAAAATAAGTGCTGCTTCCTTGCCTGAAGGACTCTCAAAGTCTTTTCCACCTTCTCTGTCATATTGACAAAAGAAATGACATACAAATACAAAATAACAAACAAAGTACAATTTGAATCTGATTTCACTCGAAAAATTTCCAAAAATACTTGTATCAGAACAAGTTGATTCCACACAAGCTACAAATAAAATTACAAGTAAATACCGTAGGCTGAAATACACTGATAGCCATCCGAATGATGCTATACCAGTCGAAATCAAACCCCAAAAGCAAATACTATGACAAATAGAAAAAGAGAAAAACATCCAAGCTGATGTTTCTTTATTTCCAATCAATCGAGTGAAAAACAGATTCATTCAAACACAAAGCCATAAAACAAAAACTACAATAATATTCATCGGCAGTTGATGATAATCAACCGATAACAATAACGCTTGATAAGCAGAAAACAGGCCGTTCAATTCGACCTTGAGCATGAACCTGTTTTGAACGTGTACTGGCAAACATGCATACTCATGACAAACAGAAATTCCATCATTCAAATACGAATTATAATTGGAAAAAGCAAGTTTAAAATGCAACAAAATCTCTAATTTAATGAATATTTGGCCCGAGGGACCAGAAAAATGTACGATAAAAAAAACTGAATGGACTGTATAATAAAGGTTGTTTTAATACTAATATCCAAGCTGAAATTAACCAAAAGGTTTACTGACAAAATTATTATAGCAATTTTCAAAATAATATAAATAATTAACTCACCAGAGGTAATTTCTAATTTATGAGCCAAATTATCAATCATCAGTATTTAAATAAATAGATAGGATGGAATAATGGTAAGAGAGGAATATAATATAACCCAGGGTAGGGAGATACCTGATGATACTTTGGCTATGGTGGCTCCTTGTCCTGCTTGGTGTAGTATTGATCACTGATAAACTGCTTGCTTTTTCCAAATATTTATACATTCAACACAACAATTAACACATATTGCCCGGCCAGGCGAGTACAACAAAAAACCGTTCGCCGGCACACCGTGAGACTCTCTCACTGCGAATGCAACAGACGATTGCAGCAAACTATAGTTTCGAAAAGATGGCACAATCCAGGCGGCAGCACCGTACAGACAAGACCGCGCGCTTGGATTCAAAATAAATGGCCATAACACCTCTAAAGAATCAGAAAAACTAATATATTTTGAAAAATCTTAATTTTCCGCCATTGTTATCTCGGTAACAAAGCTTTTTTGGGGGTTGGTCCCATGGAACTTTTTTGTCTACTTGGTGTAAGGAATCAGCCTGAGAAGTATTGCATATTCCTCCTGAAACACCCTGTATACAGGTTTGTCAAAAAGTGACAAAACCTAGCACAAGTGATGAATTTGAATTTAGTAGCGTTTTTGCAATTTTTGATCGCCATTACTGAGATTTGGGTAAGATTTACACAATCACCGCCATTCAACTTTCTTTCGAAAGAATCCGACTCTCTTCAACTTCCATTAAAAAAAAATACAACTTTATGATTCCTTATCCAGTTATAACCCTTATAGTTGAAAAATGGCGTTTCATAGCATATTTTTCCAATTATCTCAATAATTGTTGAAGTTACAAACTTGGAACTAGTTTCATTGAATTCCTCAGCTAATTTTACATAATAATTGATCATTTGAGATCCTCACTAAAGCCTCTAAAAAAATAGAAAAATTAATATATTTTGAAAAATCTCAATTTTCCGCCATTGTTATCTCGGTAACAAAGCGTTTTTGGGGGTTGGTCCCATGGAATTTTTTTGTCTACTTGGTGTAAGGAATCAGCCTGAGAACCTGAGAGGTATTGCACATTCCTCCTGCAACAACCTGTATAGAGATTGATAACGGTCTAACAACCAAAACCTGTTTATGTAACTTTTCACAAATAAAAACGCTGAGAACAGAAACAGATACATCACTGTGCCCACGAAACAGGTAACAGCAGGTTTCGTGAGTACGAGCCACCAGTGAGATACATAATATTGGGACGGGAAGGAAATCATGAATTTATGCATATTTGTCCCCTGCTCCCCTGCTGATTGATGGATATTCATCCCCTGCTAGATTGAATAGAGAAACTGAAGGAAAAAGGCCTAACGTTTGTGAACGATTCCCAGTTGGAATAATGTCTGAAGATGATGGTCATAAAACGAGTCCGTATCCAAGATTGGGTTCATTATAACCAAGGTAAGTAAATCTACCAGGTAGGCCAGCGTCCATAAGAGCTCAGCAGTCCACTTTTTTCCTGCCGGATGACGTCACTAGTTTTATTTTTTACATTATGCTTTATACCTATATTTATGATTCGACATGTATCTAGGATTCCAATTTTCCAGCTGTTCCACAGAGAATTAAAAAATAAAATAATATCACGTAAAAAGCTCAATATCAATGAAAATAATTGTGAAAATATTTAAAAATGATGAATTAATTTATTGAGTATTATTACAGTCTAACAATGATGAATAATGTTGTGATGTTAGAACAATATAATGCTATTGTTGTCATAAATTGGGGCCAAAGATTCGAGAAGCTGGCGCTCTCGTTGAGAAAAAAATAAGCTTTGGTGGGTTCAAACTATGCGAATACGATTATAAAAATGAAAATAATCATATTCCACTACAAAACAACCAGGACAACTTAAAAATATTGTTTCCTTGTTAATTGTGATGTTCTCAACTCATCAGAATTAATTACAACAATACTAAACTAACTAATAGGTTATGTTTACATTTTCATCAGCTGCGCTTTTCATTTTGGGCGCTAGAGTGCGACACTGTAGAAAAATAGTGACTTCAGATATGTGAAAAATAATTTCCAGGCAAATATCCCACCTGGTAAGATTTACTAGCCTTGCATTATAACATCCATGAATAACATAGGCTAAAGTTAATACATGTTCATTATAACATGAGCTACATCAGGGTGAGGGGGAGTCCGATCCCACTAGACGTCAAACCTGCAATCATAAAATAGTAGAACTCCGAAAAGCAAAACAATTCACTACATCAGGGTGAGCTAAATCTTATCACAATCAGAGAAAACTCATCAATAAGATTTGCATGGACTTTTATGAAATCAGTTCATAGAATGAAAGGTAAGAACGGTGCAGTGCAGAGAATAATATTATAGCTAGTGTACCAAAGTTGATTCATACACGCTCTTGAACAAACACAATTTTCTGAATCCAGTTGGGCTGGCTCCGAATGAGGCTACAATTGCATTAGGGAATTGAGCATTCGAACTACGCGCCAGCTCGACTATCTGCATATTTTATGTGCGAATATTACAAGCGAATTTCGGAAGAGGCCAGAATATAAGTCGTCTTTCCAAGTTTCATTGGAAACTCATTCACGATATGAGCCAACAGCCGCATGCAAATCACAGAGCTTATATTCTCAACTAACCGTGCTTTTGTATCATGAAAATCCCATGCACAATAAATGTTATTGAGTTCCTAAAAGTAGATCGTTGAGTGGGAAAAGAACATCCAAAATAGAGATAAAGTTAAAGACCGACAAATTGATGAAAATGTTCATACTCGGTTAATCTCAATATGTGGAAAAAGAACTGACTCTTCCTTTATAGCATCAAACCAGGGGGAAATGATAATAGAAAAAAATTAAAGTGAAAGAGTAACTTCTTTATTACACTTTATGACACAGTTCTCAGAAGAAAATCCAAGTTTTTAACTTTTTATTAGAAAATAATGTCTAATATTACCGAACTGATTATTGCAATTTGATTCTATGAATTAAATGAGAAGGAAAACATTAGAATACAATAATTAATCGTGCATGTTTTTTTTTATTTTACAGTTCATTCAGAGTTGAATTCATAGGATTAGAATATTCGTCATGTTATAATTAATTCAGGGTGATCACCAAGGATACTCAATGAGAACGTATTATTAATAATGTAGACTGAATATAAAACGTTTAGTTCAATTACAAAAATCATGACATAATGGGAAAAAACAGGCCTTACTAGTTCATTCCTGTTTTAGATTGAAAATTTAGTCCAAAAATAATGTCTTCAGGAACTTAAAAAAAATTCTACTGAAATAATGATTTTCAAACCTTTTTGATTTTTAAATGTTGAGGAGAGTATCAGACGATATAAGTTTATGTGAGAGATCTACATAAGTTCAATAACCTAAGAAAAGAGATACGAATATGATCGCATATCATTATTTCATTTGATATGACATGGTAAAATTACCGCCTTATATCCCCCTTATACAAGAAATAGAAAACCTAATCGAAATTAGCGTAATCTCACCGTTGTTGCTGAAACGCTGCGACGAGCTTTCAACAGAGGAGGATCGCAGCGTCTGCCGCCGGCGCCTGACCGTGTTGTCCAGGTGGGTCGGCTCGAGGTCGCCCACCTGAACCGTGCAGCGCAGCGATACGGTCGCGTCGCGCGTCTCAAAGTCGCTCTCCGACAGCTCGACTCGCAAACCCAGCACCTTGCTGTACACCTGCTCGCTTTCTTCCACCAGAGGATAAGGCAGAAGCTGGCTGCCATAGGCCTAGGCAATAATCGAAAACAAAATAATCTGATAAGTGAAATTCTCACCCAAATCATCTTATCGAACTTTTGATGATTTTTATAGTGGTGATAATGGAAGAAATATTGAAGGTTTCCACTGATCACTGATGTATATGATATTCCATTCGACAACATGTAACTAAAATGGAAGTAGGTTAGCTCAGAAAGTCTACTTTATTCTTTTCTTTATGTTATTCCACTTTTTTGGTTGACTAAATCTCGTAATTTTTCATGAGCTTTGGAGGATAAAGGAGTATTAATAACAACATCTGCTATTTTCTACCAAATTTTCACAAAATCATGACTGTTCTTCTCTTTATGTTGTTCCAGTATCTATGTTCTACGACCCCAGTTGTCCTGGCTTCAATATTATCATGAAGAGGATTTGTATTAACTCTCATGAAGTATGTTGGTTAGCAGTTTCTCTCAGTGAACCGTAGTATCAGTGATTTGTGGAACAATATTTATCTGGGTTGTCTTCAAAAATATTAATGAGAGCAGGCTTTCAAAAAGAAACTGTAGCTGAACTCTTTAGATGCGGGTAGCTGTTGTAATAGTGTGAAAATTGAAATACATTATTGTAGTTTTTTTTGTGTGTTCTATATGTCTTTTTTCAGGTTATTGAACTGTTAAGAATTATTAAGAAATTATTGGAATGAACTTTGATTTTTTGAAGCGATATTGTATTGTGAGAGAGAGTTAATAATGTTTTATTTAAATTGATAGCTCACGGCTTATGAAAATGTGCAATTTTCGTGTTTTTTCGAGTATCTGTTTCAATTTAATGTTGAAAAAGATATACTGTACTCGGAATTGCACGAACATTGAACTCTTGAGAATTTTGTTGGTTGAAATGAAAATTTTGCTCGTGGAGCCTGCCGGGTGTCATTGGAAGGGGAAATTTTCATTGGAAAAAGGAAGAGTCTCAATTCAGACACGGTAGCGAAAGGATGTGATTCGTGGACAGGCCTCGCTCGGTTCTCTGAATCAAACTGCTTCCACTCAGAGGGGCAGATTATCGTTTTTTTGAAAGTAAATAGTATCAGAAATTAAATTTTTTAAATTGAATTGAATTAAAGTTGAAATCAGAAATTTAATTCTAATTTGTGAGATAGTCAAGTACCTTACAGTGAAAGTCTTTGTTTCTTAATTTGTGTAGTTTTGTTTTGTGTCTTAATTTGTGTAGTTTTGTGTCTTAATTATGGTGAGTGCCAACATTTTCGGTTCGTTCTCTAGCTCAAAATTCTAATTGAATGTCAGTAGTAATATTTTCAACCGAGGCCTTGATCTAGTTTCCAATATTAATAATAAAAAAGTAATTATTAACACTTGATAGAACATTAAAAAGAGATAAAATAACTTAGTTTTGCAAAAATTTGATGTAGTAGTTTTATTTTCAAATTTACATGAAACGTTCAATAAGAACCGGAGTGAAGAATATCACACAGAATATTTGTTTTTCATACAAGTTCCTGACTCGTTGTTATTGTAGATGCTAAAATTAGAGGAGTTCAAAACTAATTAGAAATAATCTGGCATTTGGAGGAACGAATCCACGCAATGCTCCCAACCACTTAATTGCCACTCGAAAAAGCATGAAAATAGGCACTCAATACCACTCGAAAAAGCATGAAAATAGGCACTCCGCATTCTTTCTACTGCTTCGGTCGCTATTTTTCAAGTTAGGCACGTGAAAATGGTACCAAATTTTTCAGAAAGATTAGTAGAATGTCTGCATAACCTGGGATTTTCAATATCACTTCTCAATTTTTTGTTATTGAGTGTCAAAAACTGTGAAATTTTCTTAATTTTCATGATTCGAAAATAGATTTTTTCAGGCTATACAGACATTCTAGAGATCTTTCTGAACATTTTGGTACCATTAACATAACGATTGGTCGAAAAATAGCGTCAAAACAGTAAAATAGCAAGACCCTGTTTCCAACTTTTTCAAGACAAATTCAAAGCAGTATGCGTGCCTACTGCTTTTCGTAATAGTATATTAGGCTACATAATGAGTGTGGAAAAGGCGTTTTTACAAACGAATAATTATGTTCTCCAAACGAGCGGTACGTGAGTTTGAAAATAATTATGAGTTTGTAAACTTTTCCACACGAATTATGTACATTTTTTTTCGTCATATTAGACTGAGAAGGATCTATTTAAACCTCAAACAACTGAAAACATTAACTTAAGCCAACATAACCTCAACACAAGACTAGCAAAAACGCACACACTGAACTGTCATGGCGGCTTGTTCGACTCGTTTATTCATACGTCGGAGTTCGGAAAAAACAGCTGGGCTACATTTTCAGTGCTGTAATTATCATCGTAATGATGACTAGTGCTGTAATAATCATCAAAATGATTACTCCCGCATTCAGAACAGCTGATCTTTGATTCTCCTGTAAACGGTAATTTTCCAAACGCAAATCTAGCTTGGAAAGTTGTGTATTACACAATTTACGAGTATGGCGAAAAATATCTTACCATTCCACTTGCTTACAGCTCACAAACGCGCCCGCGCCCGCATGCCCGTCTGCCGTCTACAGAGAGAAAACTATTTCTCTCTGTATAGATTCTCTCTGGCCGCTTCTGGCCGTTCCTCAAAATAGAACAAATGATTCATCAATAATGTACTGTAATAACAATTTCTTCAGCTTTGATCCAATTGGCTACGAGCCTTAGGCAAACTTTACGGAGCCCTACTAATACAGTACATAGACTATATCCTACTCGTACATACAGTTTCGAGTATGCATTCACTATTTTGCATATAAGCTTCACTGTTCATTCAGTTTCATCCCATCCAGCGATTTGAGCCTGCATTTGCAATAATATCCCTTCTCACTCGGACTTTTTGGAATAAGATCCCTGATATTCCACGGTAACGGTACCCTACTGATAATTTAACCAAGTGCACATTTTTATTTCATTTTCATGATTGTAGGCCTATATATCAATTTTCATTGTAAAACACATTCGAGTAAATTAGCCGGTAAATTATGATTTTTGTGTCATCAGAATATGAAAAGAAAAATTTTGTTTAGACCAGTTTTTTATGGGTGTTTGGTGATTGTGACATATCAATGTTATACTACTGTATTCTACTGTAGCCTACTGTATTCCCAATTTTTTATGTATTTCGTCAGTTCTTTGGTGGATGAAGATAGATTTATGCCCGTTTCGTAAGTCAATAAATTATCTAATAAACGTTTCTAGTTTTAATAAACATAATTGCGAGTAGTTTTGATAGAGCAAGTGTCGATCATTATGAGGTTTTTGAGGTGAGTTTTGGATTGAAATAATCTGATGTGACAAATCATTGGACTCTGCACGACACGGAGAACATGAAGTGTTAGTCAAATCTCATAATTTTCGAAATATTTATTTACTCGCACCCAAGAAAACTGTAAGGGTTCTTCATCTATATTGAATCTTCAGGGGTTCGGTTTGAAAGTTTATGCCGTCCTATATCATAGTAACGAGCATGGCTATTCTAGAATAATGATCCAGAATGGCAAACACTTTCACGGACGCACACGCGCCCGCCTGCACGTTAGCCGTCTCCAGAGAGAGTAGCACAAAGTAAACAGAGAAAGAATGTCTTGCTCACCATCGTGTCCCGATTCATCAATAATTTTCTCATTAATCGACAAATAATAAAAGTTTTTGCATAATTCGATCGGCACTGTCCACTGTTCAGTCTGCCTCATTCCCGCGAGTTGAGCTCTTCGCCTCTATTTTTCTGGTAAATTCTACATTGCTGGTAAAGAATTGGGGGTAGCCTGCATTTGTACGAATATTCTTTATAACTAGTATTTTTTAGCAATGAATGGTAGGTACGCTTATCATAATTATTTGAGTTTTTGTTGCACTATGGGGAGAAAGATTGCTTCTGAACCTGTATACGATAGAAAACAAGATAGGCTAACAGTTATCAAGAGACAAGAGCCACAAGTTTCCCTATTAAGTTCAGGGTCAATTGCACGTAACAGAACGATTGAAATGTAAATTCGCCTTCTGGTTACCCTCAGGCATAATAATAGAATTCTGTCGATTCTTATTATTGTTAGGTATTATTATTAAATATCATATTGAAATATTTAGACTAGGCTATAACAAGTAGAACGTATGTATGTTATCTATCCATTTTACTCACACACATGCAAAATAGAGGGAATTTTGCGTTTCGGTGTCAGTAAAAAATAATAAAATAATAATTTTGTAACAATAACAACAATAATAATAATAATGAATTTTTCATTAGTGTGAGAAAGAGGGGGTTGTGAGCTCTTCAACTTGTTTTTCATCAGATAAAAAATTCTGAAGTTAAAAAACAGGAAGTGAGTTGCTAGCAAGAACTTTTATTTTGAATCTCCTTAGATTTGATGAAAACTTTATATTGATGTCTTTATGTTGTACGTCTAGTGTGATTTGAAATCCATAACTTATTACAAAGCCTTGAAGTGCAGTAATAATCACACATTACCTATAAATTTTGTTTACTGAAATAACATTTCGAAAGTGATGATTGCCTGACATTTCTTTTGTTTTCTTCTCAGAAAAGTTTGATTGGCCATAAAATTCAAATTGAAAAAGCATTCGATAAAATTAGACAATAAACTATGATTTTTGTGTCATTAGAATATGAAAAGAAAACTTTTTTTCAGCACAGGTTTTTATTTTAGCACAGGTAAGAGTTTGATAGTTGCGATCAAGGGCAACATATATAATAATAATAATAATATATTTACTTCGCCAAAAATTACATACAGTAGTTAATTACAAAATATGAATGATACGTACAAAATGCATAATAAATTTAAATTGAAATATATCTAAATGATTTGGCACAGCCAGCAAAGAAAACTTGTGCGCTAGCTGCGAGTTCATAAAGCGAACAGCACAAAGTAAAGCAAAACCCAAAAATGAAAAAAACAAGACTTAAAATAAATGAAGATAATTGCAATAATAATGCTTATTATAAATAATACAATGATAAAATTTGAATAATTTCGTGTTGAGATCAATATACCGGTGATAACCAAAAACAAATCATGTTTATTCTCCCAAATGAAAATTAATGAATAAAAATACAAAAATAATAAATTTTCAGTTATGAGCACATCCCAGTGCTTAATCAATTTTCAAAAGTAAATATAGAAGATAGAAAGACATTCAAAATTCAAATAAATCATGAACAGACTTATTAACATTTAGGTATTGTAGAATATATATTCTGCCCAACCCATAAATTTATTTCCCTGATTAGTGCTTTAGTAATTTTTGAATTAATGAATTTTATCGGAATTTTGTTTGAATATATATTGCAAAGATAGGTGAACTGGTGTCGACAAACTACTAGTTTTATCAGGTTGATATTGAAATTATTTAATGCTAATGATCGAGTCTGATAAGGTATATTCCTAATTTCTAGATTATTTCTATCCTTATTTAAGTGCAAAACAACCCTCGTTACATACATCTGTCTAAGTGTTGGTACATTTAATTCTTCAAAAAGTTTCTTGCTTGGGTATCGTCTTGGTTTACCCAGTGCTGCTCTTATAAGATGCTTTTGTAATGTGAAGATTTTATTAAAGTGACAATCATATGCACCACCCCAAGCTTCAATCGCATATTGAAACAGCGAGTGGGCATACGCAAAATAAATTGATCTTTTCACATCAAGGTCTTTCAGTTGATTTATTTTGTAGAAGCTATAAACGAGAAATTTAAGTTTAGAAGATAGGTAATTCATATGAAAATCCCATTTCAAATATCTATCCACCATCACTCCCAAATATTTTATAGAATTAACTTTTTCAATTTGTTGGCACAAACAGTTCAACCCAGTATTCAAGCAGTGAGGATCAGTGTGCATTTTCAATTGCAATGGATCATCTGGTTGACCCGCTAGTGTCGGAGAAAAGGTGATATACTTTGTTTTTTTCAAGTTAACAGTTAGAATATGATTATCCATCCAATTCTTCATAATTTTTAAACCCTCATTAGCGAACTGGAAGACTTGGAGCCAAGATTCACCTGAAAAAACTAGTGCTGTATCATCAGCAAATGAAATTTGGGTACAATGTGGTATTGTTAATTTTAGAGCATTGTTTAAGTAGATCAACAATAATACCGGGGACAGTACTGTACCCTGTGGTAGGCCGAAACTAGATGAATGATCTGTAACTGATGTACCATTCAAGTTTAATGTTTGTTCTCTGTCCTGAAGATAGCTATTTAGAAGATCATTACATAAGCCTCTTATCCCACATTTATCTAATTTCTTCAATAAAATACTATGAGGGACTGTATCGAACGCTTTTGCAAGATCTAAGAATACAGCCAATGTTTTTTGTTTAGAGTTGAAGTTTTCATCTATCAATCTAGTCAGGAGGATAATTGCTTCAGTTGTAGACTTTCCGTGCTGGAAACCAAACTGGTTTTTCTCTAGGAAATCAATGTTATTTTCCCAAATCTTTGAGGTATGCGTATGTGTTGGGTTTTTATGGATGAAGATAGATTTATGCCCGTTTCGTGAGTCAATAAATAAATAACATAGAAAAGTTTTGAATTTCAATAAGCCTTTTGAATTTAATTAACTTAATTACGAGTAATTTTGATAGAGCAAGTGAAGTGTCAATGATATGCCTGGGATACAAACTAATAATTATTATGCAAGTACATTTTTTCAACTTTTAGATTAGATTTTTTATTGTCATGGCAAAATTATTATTACACGTTAGAATTTTGAGCTCTAAATTTTTCTTAAATTCCAAATTTTCCAGTCTTGGATTAGTGTTTTGACCTGTGTTTGAGTGCTCTCGGACTTTCTAAATTGTGAAAGACTTCTCGGAATCTAAATTACAGTGGAAATAATCAATACTTTTACCATGTTTCCTATTGGAGAAACATGGTTATGTTGGCGAGGTGGAATTACCTTTTGGTCTCCCCACCAAATAAAGCCATACGCTAATAATAATAATAATAATAATTAGATTTTTTGATGCGAGTTTTGGATTGAAAATCCAAATAGATTCATAGAATACATTCATACGTCTAGTATGATTTGAAACCGATAATTTATTAGAAAGCCATGAATTGCAGTAACAATTACACATTATACCTATAATTTTTTATGCTGTTGTAACATTACGAAAGTGATGATTGCCTGACATTTCTTCTTTTTCATCTCAGAAAAAATGAAAAGTTGATCTGTTTGATTTGCCATCAAATTTAAATTGATGCTCTTGAGTAATGTATTGAGTTGAAAATTAGAAACCAGATACATCGTTCATACATTTATTTTAAATTAGAACTTACTTGCAATCTCTTTTCGATTGTTCATTGGCCTTTGTAAAATACAGTAGGTGATTGAATAGAAAATATTTCATATAATTCAATAATTATACTAATGATAAATCAAATATAAAATTATATAATCATATACAATTGAAAATAGACAATCATAATGATGATCAATAAAATAATACGTATCTGTGATCATCAAGTTCAATTATTATGAGAAAAATGAATTTCTATCCGTGATAAATATATATCTTTCTCAAGAATCAAGTATTTTTAGAAATCAAGAAAGTTTTTTTAGAATGTTCATGCACAAACCATATTACCAGTTATATTGTTTGTAAAATAAATATTATAAAATTGTATAGAAATACGGTATAGATTCAGTGGACTTGGTAAAATCAAAACATACTGTGATATTATTGTGGAAGCATATAATAGGCCTAAATGAAATTATTCATTGATTACGGAAGAACGGAAGTGTGTGTCAGGAGATGGACCAGAACAAGATCGCTTCATTTCTTGTCTCATTCAGCCACTGCGAATAATAAATAGCTGAACGATGTGGTGAAGAGAGTTTGGCGAGTTTAGCGAAAACCGCTCTAAAAAGAGAAAGGTTACAAGTGAGAGAGCGCGCATCGACACAGAGAGAGATTATGGACAGAGAAGCGTGGCGAACGACGTTTTTGAAACATACTGGATTTTGACCCCGTTCTCCATCTCATCACGCCTCGCCAACTCCGTACAATGACGGAAAAGAAGGTGATGTAGAGAAGAGCCTTAAGGATTCAGTTAGAGAAAGCTTAGTCAATATTCAAAAACAGTATATCTGGGGCCACCCGTTACATTTGGTGTCATGTGTGTGACGTGAAATAGTAATATAATTTCCACCCGTTACAGTGTATTCTATATATTATCATGAAGAGTTAGAAACAAATTCAACGGAAAAACTGTTAACCGGTTGAACTTCTAACTGTAAAATGTTAACGGAAAAACTCAACCATCATTTGGACTACTAAATAAACTTGGAACCACCTCTCTTATGATTTTCCCTTGTAAATAATGAATAAACGTAAGGTCAGGTCTGCGGAATTGCATTGACGGTGGTTATTCACCCACAGCCTTCTATTGGAACATGAGGCTGCCGAGTATAAAAAGTCGTTTTCCACGGAAATGGAAAGAGATAAAAAAAGAAGGCAGAGAAAAGTGCAACTTTGTGCCGGCGTAATTCAGTTTATAACCATAAAGCACACACAGAATGACAGAACGGCTTTCAACAAGACCCTCGAAACTGCTATCCAAACTTTTCCAATGTCGACCTTCTCCTACGTCTCAACTTTGAGTATCTTCCGTCTCACTCCATAGTGGCGTCCTCCCAACCCCCCCTCCTACTCACACTGCACAACATAACCTGGATGGCTTCAGTTCTCCCGACTGTGCCAACATAAAGAGCAGCTCTCAGATCTGTTCCGCGCGCGCGGACGACAGGAAGCACCGCAGAGAGCTTGCCACCATAAACCTTCGCACACCTGAGCTAATATTTTCGAATGGCGCTAACACTTGGCCGTGCGTGACTGTGTGCGTGTGTCCGTGTTCACAACTTCCCAAATAGAGATAATAAAGGGCCGACTATAAGAGCCGTCTTTGGAAAAGGCTTCAATCGATCTGCCAAACTCTATCCATTAGGTTACTCAACTCCATTAGAGTCCCAGTCATGATCAGCACTCTGGGGGTTTGTTTGATGGAGATAGAACCGATATTGTCTTATTGCACATCACCCACTGAGCCTCGCCTCAATAAAAAGTATCCTTTCCCCTCCACCTTTCATCATACATCGATCGAATAATCTATTATAATGCTTTATTGTATTGCGATTTACAGGTCTGTGTTGAATTGTGTTAATTCACAAACCACACACTAAATTAAGCGAGTGGTATTTGAATGACCATGGAGCACTGGCGGCTCGTGCCCACGAAATAGGTGAAGTGCTGTAAAGTAGAAGATACGAGCACTTCACCTGTTTCATGGGCACGAGCCGCCAGTGCCAAGGAGATGAATTATACTATCGTGCAGATTCTTCAACATAATTATTATGAACGGTAATTGAATCTCCCAACATGTAATGGTCAACGGTCTAAACAAATTCTGTATCTTATTTCTAATAGCCATTTTTTAGCTATGAATTGAAATTTTGCTACGCAGGGAATGAGTAAATTTCTAAATTATTATTGACCAAATTATGATATTTGTTGTTACTTACACTATGAAGAGTGAGAAATATTCCATTTTTTTGTATTTTGTGAACATCTTGTTTAGAAGAGAACATTTTATTCGATTTACAATTACATGAAAAGAACCTTCCTGAGCGCTGGCTAACTAGCAATTCAGTACTGAGTGAAAAACTTTTTACTACAATATTCTCTCTCATAATGGAACAATACTTGTATTGATGATTTTTCTATGTTTTAATCATTATCTATGCTCAACAGTTGTTAATTAATTATTTATTAAATCTTTAACACTCTATGGAACTGTAATTGCTCATCTGATGAATCTCATATGAGAGAGGTTAATCGCAGATCAATATCTTATTTTGGAGAATAGCAGGTGCAATTAATTACTTACAATGGAATAATGCAATCGATGAATGAATGAAGTGAACGAGTACTAACAATGCCAGGCATATTATATGAGCGCGGTCGTTTTAAGCTAATATGACATTCGAACACATCATTTCAGCTTGCTCGATTAATTATGTACATGTTAATCAACCCCATTCCGCATACAACTTCGAGCTCAACAGTGCGCTTCGCAACTTTTCACCCATAAATATGCAGAAATGCTATACACAGAGAGCGTGTACTAAAACTTCCAATTTCAAAATGAATCCATTGTTGTTCAGTGTGATGAATACTGAATATTTGAGCTGCGGTCTTGAACCACCCTTCGCTCATTGTTACACGCGGAGTATAACGATTTATACTCGACCATTATTTTAAAATATGAACTAGAATTTGGAAAGGATTTAAACTGTAGTAGGGGTGAAAGAACGACGGATTTGTACGAGAAAAACTAATAACAATGGGAAATATTAATTATTTGATCACTAATCACTGCTCTCTATCCTGCAGCAATAAAAAACTAGGCCTATCCAAACATGAAATACTAACGGGTGTTTCGTTTCAAAAGGAATAAAATACATATCAAAGTTTGAGGGAGAAAAGATTCGGCATAGGACATTTCTCTACTTCTAAATTTAATGTATCAGCTCCATTGTACTATTTATCAAAGTATTTAATGTCCCAGTATTCATTTTTGTCTGTAATATCAGTACAGTACATGATTGAGTATTTTTTCTTCAAGAGATTGAAGTTTAATAATTAATGAAGTTGATTAGTCAAATTCCTTGTGCAAAAATAATGTAAATTGAATGGATTTGAATGATTATTATACAATGTTATATTCCATATAACATGTACTCTCTCAAACTTTGATGTGCGTCCTTTTTGTAACACTCGTTATTATCATTTTGTTCCAGTGTTAGTAGTTAAAAGTAATAAGCTTACTGATTCTTATACTAATGTAAAAAATAATGGAATTGAGAGAAGGTTTTTCAAAAAATAAATTTGGAGAAATTAATGTGTGGTTCATTATATCGAGAGCTTCATACATAAATCGGACCTATAGAGATTCCTTTTGATTCGGTTAAAGTGAATTTAGGATATTTGTGATCGAAACCTCACATTTAAGTTGGAAATTCGCTATCAAGTAGCTGTTTTCGCGAAAATAAGGTTCATTCTAGCGATGTAGTCACTTGATAGACACATAGGAATCTTGTTCATTCATCCTATCTTGAATTCTGAAAACAACCAAGTACAAAGCGAATAGAACACTGAAATCACACCTCTGGCCGATTTATTTCGTTATTCCAAGAAAATGAATAGTTTAATTTCTAATGTTATTAGAGGACGATGGGATTGATTCTCAGGGTTTATTTCAAGTTGAATGGTGTCATATCCTATGACTACAATATTCATATTCATTGATACTTCATACCATATACAGTAACTCCAATATGCATCAGCTGAAGCTCTAACAATCATTTTTATATTGTGTAAATATTGGCACTGCGAGCAAAGTACATCGCTATTGAACTTATTTCCTGGAGCTGAAGTAATCTCCAAAAATCTAGTCTCTGTAACCATTCATTAGGCTATAGAGGACCTTGAAACGTCATCAATCAACAGTCTATAAGTACGATTGAAGTTCATGTGTCGTAGAAGTTCTTGCAGACATATTATTGTCTCCAGGGGAACATCAGAATTAATTCACAGCAAAACATGGAAAGTCGTTTATCACTGTGTCAAGAACTTGAATGTTTCAGTCTACATTAAGAATGTTCAGCTCTTCTATCAACAGGTGCCTTAATGAGGTAAGTTCTTGTGCTGATGGCAAACTCTCTACGCAACATCTTCTAATTATGATATGTGTATCCTTCAGACACCCTTCATAATATTTTTTCTTAGGGCTACTGTTCTTATCAAAACTTCCAATCAATGAAGATCTTAGTACCGTTTTAAATTATTTTTATTCTACATTCAACATGTTTCAGCGTTTTAGCCATTTTCAAATGCTAATAAACAAGTAAACTATAATATATACTTTATTCTAATGAAACACATTTGTTTGATTCTAGCATTAATTTCATATGATCTCGTTTCCAATCTGTATATTATTGAAAATAATATTGATTGAGAATTAATCAAGAATAATTGAGAATAATCAAGAACTTACACCATGTTTCCCAATGGCGAAACAGTGTTATGTTGGCGTGATGGAATTACCTTCTGGTCTCCCCACCAAATGAAGCCATACGCTAATGATAATAATAATCTGTTCCAATGAAATTATTTCAAAAGGCTACTAAGATCTTTCTAAGAGACAAGTTGATTATTCAAAATAATTGACGTGATTCTCCATCAAACAGAACATGTATGATACAGTGCATTAAAAAAGTTCTAAAATTGAAATTGGATCAATTGCAATAATAATTTTCAAGTACTAAGTACACGGTAACGAAACTTGAATAATATCCTCTTTATAATAATATTATTAAAAGACATCATGTGTAGGATGGAATAAACGTCACTTATTTCCACTTTTATTACTACTTCTACTGAAACTACATGTAGCCTGATACAATTTTCAATATTTTGTGAATTTTTGAAGGAACTTACCTTGATACCATTGACGAACCACGTGATTTGTGGTGGCGGATGGGAGGGACCGGCTGAGCAGTTGGCGAGCACTATGTCACCTGGCAGATACAATGAGCTCAGTCCTGTCACACTTGGACTTCTTGTAGGATATGCTAAAACAAGAATTGAAGAAAAAAAATTACATTCAATAATCACATTTTTGATACCTACGAAATTAAGCTTTATTCGAATCTCATTTTCAATGATTGAGACATTGAGGCTTCAGTTTTTAAATTGTCCCAAGCAACCCAAGCAATTGACTCCATCCTCAAAATGTGATACAGATACATGTGATATATGCCTCAAGGCATGATACAGAACACAATATCGGATCTGTGGATACTCGGTTGTGAGGTTTTACTTCAAATGGCAATGCTTGTCTCGTATTAAATTCTTGAAATTATCATGGTATGTTTTGAATTGAAGAGGAATAGCTCTAATTGCTGATTTATAATTTATCTCGCCAACTTCAGAAACAAATACAAGTTCACAAACACTTGATATATGAAAATTAGTGTTAACGTTATAGTGAAACTAGTAACATTGATGATTTCAAGTTGAGACAATGTGTATAATAGATCCCTATCCATGTTATTTTTAATCGCTAATGAGAGTTGTTTCTTCTCGAATTTCCTCACAATTTGCACTACCTTCGAAAAATGTATTCAAGTCGGTTGAATCATGTCTATTTCATTCTTTTGATTACTAGGTCAAAGTTTATAATATATTTTTTCAATATAAGTTTTCGAACAAAATCAACTTATTATCTGGCAATCAAATTACCTTGAATCTTAAAGATGAAAACATGTAATTTAGAGAGTTATAATTATTTTAGCTGAATTAGTCCACAGTCAATTCTTAGCCTACCATAGACTGTCAAGCTCCCATTCATTGTGTCAGTCTTGAAGTCAGGAGAGTCAGTTGAGACCTCGCACTTATACAGACCACTGCTGTTGTAAGTTAGGTCTCTCAGAGCTACACTATTCTTCCCGGATCTGTATTGCTGAAACAGAGAACAAACACACAATGATGTTCTTATTTCTAGGTAATTTTAGGAATTTCCATAACAATATATATAGATAGACAAACATAAAAAATGATTCTGTACAATATTCTAAGAAATTAATTCAGGAAGTCAAAATAATTTCAAATAATGCAACTCAAAAACAGGTTTTAAAAAGATTTTAATCGGAAAACAGAGTAAGTACACAACTGAATTATATTGGAACTGAGATTTTCAACACTAGTATTTTCCATATTAGTTCTCTATGAGAAATAAATTCCTATAAGAGTCATGATAGAACATTCTGCCTCATTCAAGTGTGGTTTCTACTTCACTACTAGCAATAGAAAACGGGAAACCGGATTCCGGCTTATGAGAAACATCCTCAATTCTTGGTCAGTGTAATATCTGTGCTCAATTTTTCTTCCAAAATCAATATGGCGCTATCTGAGCGCGGATATTGTGAGTGTACAAAGTAAAAGCAGTAAATTATCTGTTGTCTTTGAAATATGGTCGGATGCTGCCTCATAGCAAAAATTTAATATAATTCTCTCGGGTTCTACTCTTTACTGCTATTTCTGAAAGCTCAGCAATTTCATTACATGGCTATTTTTCCAGCTCACTCGTCTCTCTCCTTCCATTCTTCAAATTACTCTTCATCACTGACTCTTTACACACTATTCCGGACATATAATCACGTTGACAGCGCTCGTGAGTGTTTAATAATGCTAGATCTGTCAGATGTAATTCATTATTATGTGGGATACATTTTCAAAAATAAACCATTACAAAATCTTTGTTTCTGCATCGGCAAGCAGCTTGATGTGTGATCTCATCGAATTGAAATGATTCTAAGTTTCTAGAACAAATTGATTCAATGATTGATTTCTGCCATCATCCATGAGTAAGAAGTAAATTTGATTAATTAATACCGGTAATGAAGTTCAAAGAGAGAAGTGGGCTATATATTTGTCATAGAGTGCCATGATCTATTTCGATAGAAATTACTGTACACCGGATGAAACATCATGATACGTCATGAATTGTTGATTGTCATTCGTAATGCAAGTAATAATGCTAGATCATCATTTATTTAATTATAAATTTCAAACTGTGATAAATATGTAGGAATCAACCTCCAATATCAAGGATTGATTAATTGATTATTACTATGAAATATTAATCACATTCAGTAGGTATCATACAAAGTAACGCACATTGTACAGTGGAGATGTGGAATTTAAATAACTTCATTGTTCGAATTATGATAATTTCACTTTCAAATAGGCATTTTCTGATCAATCGCGAAAAAATATTAAGTGTAGAAAAGCCTAGTTTAATCCATCAATGATGAGTCACACTTATAACAATACCCAAATCTCAATGATATTCATTATTTGTTAATTTTTATTTGTCTTTTTTCATATTATTTTAGGATAAAAGAGAGGGGTACCTTCATAATCACCGACACTCAATCTTTTAATGTGACTACTACAGCTTGTTACAAATACGTAAGCCAATAACGTACACTTCAATCAAACAATCCGTTTGATCTACTGACCGTTCAACTGATGGCAAACTCACCCACGTTAGTACTGCTAATCACCAGTCTATTAAAACGGAAAGTGGGCGGTGGCATGGGGAAAGAGAGAGAGATTACCATTCAGCGCTCAATTTGACAAGGTATCAGGCCTGTATATAATTCCAGCTGCGATGTTAATTTCAAAGATGTCACTTGTGACCGGTGACAGGTTGTCAGATAGCAGCATAGTTGCAGTCTGTGGTCAACATCAAAGCTCAGTGCTGACACGAGGTGCACCCAACTGTTACGGTCATGTAACACTCTGCTGAGTCATCTTTCGCACCAAGTTTCCAAATCCCCCCCCCCCCCAACTCATCCACTCACCGCAAAATTCAACTTGCTGGCCAGCGAGTAAATTTGCAATACTGTGAAGCCTCACAAGTTGTTGCTTGAAGATCACCCTTCCTGAATACATCCAGATGCTTGATGGAAGCTTTGGATAGTAGCTACCGTCGTACATCACTACAAATTGCCCCCAAGACAATTGCCTTGGTCTATGATCGATAATGGAATGTGTCTCTCCTCTTCAGAGTATCTTCAGCAACACGCTATTCTCACACAATACCACCTTATATTGTACCAAAATACTCAATAGTCTTGTTCGATCTCGATTGAACTAACAACTGAGATGTTGGAACTACCCAAATATTGGTTTTGTTCCGAGAATAATCTTCTTCAATGAAGTTTCAACTATTAATAAAGGGTAATTGATCAGTAATAAGACAAAGAGGCCTACTGTCCAAGATATCAGGGATATCAGTTGTGATTAACTGTGTTCTCTTTGGTGAATTTTATTATCACAAGTTTCCACACTTATTGATATTTGAGAGGGTTCAAAACACCGCATATCTATAACATTCCATAGTTTCCTTATCATTAAAATATTAATATTAGATCCTATAAATTTGTCATATGAAAATTATTTCTATTGATAGGGGTGTTAGAAATTTTAACAGATTAGTCAATTTTCATGTTAATTTTTCGGTTTTTAATCAATTTTAAAAACGTTTGTGATAGCTAGAAACATACTTAATTGGACTTCCTTTCCTCGCAGAAAGTTTCTTAATACAATTCAATTAGAAAAAGAAGAAGCAGCAATCTTTGAAAAGCAACGACATTCATTCAATTTACCTAAGGTATAATATTCTTTTTGGTTTGGGTTTACAGCGTTGTTTTTACTCCTGTTTCAGGGTAACTTTGTTGTTTGTGAGTGAATAAGCTCAGCAAAATGTACCACTCAACCAAAAAACAATTGAATACATAAATCAGATTGTTATTGCCTCGGCTTTGTTGCTTGCACAACAGTAAGCAGAGAGAGAAATATTCGTTGTGGATTTTGAATCAGTCTAAATCACAAAGCCGGTTGGAATGAGTCTCAAATTTCAGTGAGGCAAGTCGCAAGTGCTAATAATTCGTTTCCCCGAAGATTCTTATTCTCGGTGCAAAACACGATATTAGCATCCCTCCAAGCGCCAGAGTAAATAACCTGGTAAGCGAATCCCATTCTATTCTAGCTCCCCACCCTTTTTTATTATCCCCACATTTTGTCGCGTCTCCTGCTTTTTCTTCCCGTTCATTTCTTTTCTCATTTCGACCGCTCCCCGCCGCCACCAACATTCTCACCTATTACCGCGGCCACAGTGTCTGAATACTGATACACACAGTCACACCAAAGCCCGACCAACCACCCGCCCGCCACTCTTAAGACGTAAGAGATTGCACTCGGTTTCACATTATAAAAGCTATTTCTCTCTTCATGCCAGAGGCTAGATAAGAGATAGGGAAATAGCATTCACGTGCAGAATGAAATAATTTATACACCATCCAGCTGCAACGCTCTTCTCTTGTATGCTGAGGAATACACAAGCTAGTGCTCCCCGCCCGTCCAATCCACTCCCCAACGTGCTGTATAAAACAGAATAACCGACACAGAAATACTGTCTCGGGAACAAAGAGCAAGATATACAGACTACAAGCTCTTAGCCCTATTTCCCTCCCAATGCCTTGGGATTCATAAATGTTTCGTCCGGCCCACTTATTTGTTCCCTAACATTTCTAATGACTTCTGCTCAGCACGTCACGTTTCGCTTCAGGATACTGCGATCCACTGTGAAATATGCTATGAATATTGAATCAAACGTGGTAGCTCCCAATTCTCGTGGATATTTGGATCGTCATATTATAAAATTCACGAATAGGCTACTTATAAATAAAGGAAATCTTCGAACCGAAGACAATAATTATTGTGTCAATCAAATTATCTTTAGTGATTGGTTACACCATATTGATTATCATTTGAAATTTCTGAATAATATCACTAAGCTCACTTTTGAAGAATTGGCGGCTTTCAAGTGAGGTATGTTCATATTCTATTGGGTGATTTTGATAGGCAAGGGAGCAGAACTGTACTCTTCATGTTTCTTACAAAACTATACTACAGATAGCACAGTTTTTACCATTTCACACCTCTTAATGAATTTTGACATTCACCTGATAGTTGATAGGAAATCAATTTTCTCTGAACAATCATTTTGATGGAGATTGTACAATTTCCAATACAATAGAAAGCACACACTATTCTACTTTCGAGCATACTTGCTAGTGGAAAGTTGAAATTAAAAATCAAATACTTACATCAAGGCTGATTCCTGATTGAGGAAAGAGTTGTATTTCAGGTTGCATATCAGGGATGAATCGGAAGAACTCCATTTCATCCTTATACCACTTGACGGAGTTGAGTGTTCCTTGGCCCAAGGTGAAGTCACACTTCAGCACCACTGATGAGCCTTTATCCGCATGGCGGGGCACCATAAAGTCGGTCACTTTCAGTCCCTTCGCCACTGAAACAACATAATACAAACACAAATCAAATCAACCAGACTATTCAATTGAAATGATACAGTGGCTTATGAAATACAATTCAATGACCTTCTCATTTGAAAAAAATAGCTTTGTCAGTTTGAAATATGATAATATTATAGAGGATTAAATTCGACGTCTAAATACTTTTCTTGTTCAAGTTATTAATCAGAAAGATGAAGAATGACAACTACATGACTTGATAGAGGAACAGAATGGTCAACAGAGATATGTTCCTTTACCAATTTTGATAAAGTTGAAAACTTCTAAACAAAACTATGACCAAATTACCCATTACATACATTTATTCTAAATTTAAACAAACTGTATATTTGGATTAGATAACTTAAATGAGGGATCCAAACGACTGGAACAATGCAGCCTTGTTGAAGTTAAAACTTGAAAATCAGTTTATTAATATGATTTATTCTAAACAGAAATGTTCATGTTTTGAGACAACACCGCAATATCACTCACTGATTAAAGAATTAGAAGGAGCCTTTCTTCATGAGGTAGTTACTGCGTTATGACACATATGAGAGATTATATTATATAATCAATTGAATTCAATTGAATTGTATTCGTGAAGGGATTGCTCCAATTCAGTTCCACTTGTGACAAAAGCAATTATTTCCAGCCGGATTATTCTCCTGCTGTTTTCTCCATGAAATACATTGAAGTCTCCACTTAGAATAGAAGCTGCTGCATTTTTTATCGCGAGAGAAATTCTCATTGCAGTTGCAGCTATTGTAGAGAAAAAAATGTTGGAAATTCTGTAATCTATTGAATCTACATTTTTTCAAATCGGAAGCACTCGATCGAAAATATTGGAATTCTTTAGAGATGTTTCCTATGCAACGGTCTACTTTATTAATGAAGCCGATTATGAAAGAGTAGCGTGGACTTGCATGCAGTAAGTGGTTAAACTTGCGTGGCTCTGAATATGAATTGCACTATAAAATGCCGACAGCAGACTGAAGCAGCAGCAGCAGCAGCATCGTTTGGTCCCGCATTCACTGTTCGCCTCTTGAGAATTGAATGGCAATTTTATCTTTTCAATTTTGCAACACTCGAACAAAGAGTGAAATCATTTGGCATTACTGTTCCTTTCAAGCAGCGCCTGACCGATTCCCCAGTGGAGCGGGCCCTCTATACAGTGATGTGGTCGCTACTGTGCTCTTTTTTAATTTCATTCTATCTACGTGTACAAGAACAGCTCTACAACCACCAAACACCATTACAATGGCGCTTGAATACTGCTGTGGTTTTTACAATCGAAAAACACTCGAATAGTTCTGCCATAACTGGTTTGGGGGAACTTTGTCATCGCACTACCCATTGCCGGAGCGTTGAATTATTCATAGAAACAATTGAAATGGTTTGAGTACTTGAGAAATTATGGGTCTCTCGAGAATCGAAGTATATTTATGGATGGATTCACTATTGTTCCGAATAGAATATATTTTTTAAGTAATTGGTGATTGATATTGAATAAAAAATAATCATTCAGTAACAAAATGTAAATGGTATTCAATGTAATAGGACGTTGATCGATTATACGAACGTACGTAAGACATGTTTATATTGGCATATGCAAGCATTTAACAATATTATTAATTCAATTCCCTCCTAAAGATATGTGAAATGACCATAGATGAAAAATCCAGTCTTGTTTGTTCAATATAATGATATTATTTCTAGTTTTGGTACTCTTGGATTACAAGCATAGTGATCACTCGAATCCTTAAAGTGACAATTATAATGATCGTATAGGCTATTTTAGTTGAATGTATCATGAAGTTTGTGCTGATCACTCTCTTTCTGCTTTTTACGTGAAAAAAGTTCTTAGAAGCAGCAACAAATTAAAAATTTGATCAAATAAAACCATTACGTCACAAGTTCAAGACTGTTTCTCTGAAACATTTTTCAATCTACTCATGATACTCAACACCCAAGAAAATGATGTAGGCCTATGTTAAAACAATATTTTATCTTCAAGATATTTTCTGCATGGAGTTGTGATAAAGCTTGAATGAGCAGTAAGTTTGTTCTCTGTTCATTATTTGAACCTCTTGGGACTTATCAAGTTAGTTAATAGTGATGATGAGCTCGTAGAGCTGAAATGGAGTCAGTTGATAATGTGAAGTGATGGACTTAGCAGATTCCAGGTTGGTAATAACCGTTCATAGCAGCATCATTATTTATTGCAGGTTGATTACGTAATCAAGGCCAAGCCATGGCCGATGGGTAGTTATCATGTTTAATGAGGGGTTTACATTTTTCCTGTGGGTCTTGTTAGATATTTCGCCAGATATACGGAGGGTAGTTGAGGGGCTATAGCAGCAAAACATTCCCCTGAGAGATCAAAATTTAGGTGAGTTGGGAAGCAAAATAGTCTCCTGCGGGTGTAATAATATATGTAGAGACGCTTGGTTACGAGGGAAGATTGCGGGCTAAGCTATGTTGTTGCTGTAGACACAAAGTTGTGGGATGAGTGTAGCCGAAGACTGCTAAGGGGAGCAGACAAGAGAGAACTCGTAGAGTGAGTTATGTAGTTTCACGATGAGGGAGTATCCGATGAAAAATTATGGCAGAGCTCACTGCCCTCATGATTGGGTAAATAGGGAGTTTCTCATGATCAGAAAGTTATCAACGTTCTAGAAAAAGTCTCCCAGTTCATTTATTTTTCTGTGAAGAACGACATATCACGCTTTCAAGTTGACTATATTGATGCCTTCACCACCTTCAAAGAAGAGTAATTCTTCCTTCTTTATATGTCCCTTCAAATTTCCTCATACCTTACACATATTTTTCTCATACTTTCCCCATGCTTTTCCCATTTTTTGTCATAACTCCTCTTCTCTTACGGATTTCTTATACTTTTCGATTTTTATACTTAGGTTTACTCCCTTCCTGAACATAGTACTTTTCAGTATGAGATGAACTAGCAGACATTGCTCCTGAAAAGGATGATAGGGGTCGATCGCCCCATCCCCCCCACTCGATCAGTAATGATAGAGAAAATCATTAATCAATAATGGGAGTTATTGAGAAAATCAAGGATTGATCTGTGTGGAAAGTGAATTTGTGTTCTCAATAGAAAAGATTAATATCGATTTATGAATTATAAGTTAAAAATTGATAGAAAATAAAAGCATTAAAACTGATTGTAAAAGCACTAAACACAAAAATACAAATATAATTCCCCTCAACTGACGAGTGGTGTCCAAAAAGTGCAGATTACTAAGGGTTGAACTGCTGCATGAAGCTCGAATCTGCATTATGAATAGAGGTAACCTTTAGAAGCAGAGTTTAGTAACGTCACTTTGGACATGAACAAATAGCTCATTTTCCCTCAAATGACTTAAAAAATAGTTTCTTAAAACACATAGTGCTCTACAATGCTATTTGGGGTACAAAAATTCGCCTCAACAGCCACCTCAACTAACCAACTAACTCTATAGTATTGAAATAATAATTAGGGTTATACCACATAAAGTAAATCTATATTATCAATCAATATCAAAATCTCTATAACGGTACTTTGTATTGAAAACTCGAGAATTTTCACGGGGATGGAACCCCGGACACCACTTCATTTGGGTGAAGGACCCCTCAAACCCGCCCCCATCAATTATTGATTGATTGATAAATATATAATTCAACTCATTGATTGATTATTCATAATTGATGGTGATTATCAAAATAGATGTGTCTTTTTTTTAAAAAAAAAAAGAATGTATTGTGATATTTCTCCAAGATTTTTTCCTGCTAAGCAGCTTGTGAATATTCGACTGGTGATAGGATAATACTGAAATGAGTTTACAGAGAGTTTCAGATCTTGTAAAGTTGTTGGAGACGACACAGAAAATTTATGATACTTGGAGAAGATAACCCCGTCGACAACGGGGATTGTATTGGATTAAATATTAATTTTTATCAAGTTCGCCGGCTCAAAGTTCCACCTGCAAAAATCATTAAAGTTTAATCCCGGAGCGTTCAGTTACAAAGGCAAAAATTAATTTAGAAAGTAAGCTGGAACGCCAACATCGTCCCTTTCCACAATCACTTACAAGGACATTTGCCAACTCCCCCTAGTACTTGCTTGCTTCCACCAATCGGGAGAGAGGGAGTGAGCAGCGACTTGAAATTACAAAGAAGTCACTATTGAATCATTTTCATAAAGAAAGTAAAAAATATGAATAGTTTGTAACCCTTTGGGAACCAGAAAGTCCATAATAGAATGATTATCATAATTCATTTAATGAATAAGTTTTCAATCATTTTTCACGACTTTTCAATCATCAAAGTTCAACTACAGTTATGGTACTGGCAATTGGTCTCTCGGTGAGGGTGCTCTTTCGGTGATCGTGATGTTAAGTAACGAATAACGAACACTGTGGACTGCAATTGAATGGGTGACCAGTATTTGGCCAAGTACACATTGGCGGGGTGGAACTTACACAATAAGAATATATTTTTTTAAACTAATGAATTATTAATATCAGAACTCTAGCTCAATCTTCCTTCCATGGTGTGATACACGTATCCTAAGTGACCAATGAAAATTTTTCCTGTCGGGGATGATGAGAATGAATGAAAATACTAAGAGCTTCAGGTAAGTTATGAACGGCTGGAAAGGAGGTTTCTCATGAATGATAATTGAGCAGAAATCAGTCATTTTACATGCTCATCTGGTAGGAATTGATTGAAAATCAGGGAGTCTATTGCTGGTGGATCACAGTGTAATAATTCATTCTCATGAATATCAAAGTTATTTAGGAAGGGATTGATGAGAGCTTCCTCCCTAGAAAAAAATTGTTCAGTGTTCAATAGAACAATTTTTTTTTCAGTCAACTCGAAATTGAAACTGCTAGGTTTTTAGTTTTCCCATAATGAAGGATACATTATCCATATTTTGTCGTGGATAGTTTGTCTATCATCAACCTTCTGATATCATGTACTGTAACTCAAGTTATGCCTGTTGAAATAGTTATGTCATGTAACTTAAGTTATGTTGAAATAATTAATAACAATAATGTATGATGAATAATCCATGTGAAGACAGATTTTGTAGTTGATTACATCTGAATATCATTGATTATTGATTCACACTATCCTATAAATTTCAACAACATATCATATAAGCAAATAAAGCATTGAATTTTGAAATGGATAATATATATATCCAAGACATGACCCCTTATTATTCAAGCATATTTATAGTCAAGTATTTGAATCACAATCCAACTTGAGAAATAGATAGTATTGTGATTTCATGAAACAAAAATCAAGTAGCACTCACTTGAAAAGTTGAGCTCAAAGTTTATAATACTTATGTCTTGGCAATATTATCGTAATCTAATCATCTTCAAACTTTGTTCTCTCTATTTTATTAGCATTACTTTTCGTGATTAACAAGCAAAATTATAATGATGAGCTTTCATGGAATATTAACCTCCACAAATTAAACTTCAATTATATTCCGAAAAGTAACGCATTATTTTTGATAATGTAGAGAATTTCGTTTAATCTACACAAGAGGGATTAAAAATAGGCTACATCATATTATTCGAAGAAATTCTGAGTTAGAAAAGCTGGTTCTCTCAAAATAGTAACGCCTGATGAACACTGTTTTTGAAGGATCTAAAGTGTACCTCATTCAACTCTTGGAATTAAAATTAGAGAAGAGTATTAAGACTCTTCTTCATGTGGAAATTACGAAATATCTTGACCTTGACTTTTAGAGAAACCCCCCTCTCATTTTAAAATATTTTTGGAAATTTAAATGCTTCAATATCAATAAGATCTCATGGAGGAGTTATTAAGGTGAGTCCCCACTCGATTATCATCAGTCAAAAGACAAATCTAGAAAAATTGAATCGACAAGTACTACAATAATAAGTTCTAAGTTTTCAGGCGACCGGTGTTCAATTTCCCATGAGGAGTCTTATCTACTGAAGAGAGATAGAGATCATTATGGATATCCCAAGATTGCTATTTAAATTCGAATTGGAATATTCATATTATTTCTAAAGGCTCAAGGTATTATTCTAATGTTATGTGGAAATTCCTGTGGTGATCACTTTTCATAACCATCATTACCTAACTTTCCTCTGTTACATATTTCTACAATTCGTGGTCGAAGTTCCACTGATTTTGAACTAGAGCAGAGTTTTATAGAACTCAGTTCCTGTGCACAATAACATGAATGCACACAGCTATATGCAGAGGGTGGTTATGCTCTTTCGTGATTCTAAAGTTCCGACTAGAAACGTTTTGACTTTATAGAGTTCACAGTCTGAGAAATGGAATGATTATGCAGTCTTTACTTTCCATATCTGACCCTTGAGACTTATTCTTTGCGATAAAACAGTGTATCCTCTCATGCTCTTAAATATTAAGGTAGGATGGTCTTCATGAGGTTGTAGAGAATGGTTAATAGTATGTTTCTATCGAATTGAAATTTGCCGGCCAGGTTGGTGTCACAAACTTCAATCCGCTTGCACTGCCTGGTCAGGGTTCGAGACCCAGTAGGCATAGCTGTTTTTCATCCCATCATTCACCTTCGCATTTAACATCCACCACCCATGCACAAACTAAAATGCTTATGTGGGCATCAACGCAATAAAAAAAAAAGATTTGGCAAAATTCCTCTGATTCCCCTTGAAGGCTTATTCCCACTGTTATGTAGCATTCCCACACAGCAGCTCTAGCCATCACAACAACTCGATTCACTAAACTATATTATCAATGTTCAGTATGTTATCGGGGCTGCTAACTTATAATAGATTGAAAAATAGAGGAATTCACCATTTTCAAGCCGGGCAGTTCCAGCAGCGCAGCTAGAGCCGCGGCAGCTCGAGCCGCGTGGCTTGAGCTGTCACTTGGGAGTCCTACCTTGATGAATTAATCTAAAATTAGGAAATGAGATTGGACAATTAAAAGTTTAAGGAAATCTTCCTTCAGGAGTCCAGGAATTTCAACTACGTCATTCCACGATAGAGATAACACTAACAACATGGCTATCGGTTATGAGATGTTCCTATTGATTAATCAATCCAAGCAAATGGATTTCCTTGTTTATTTCGAATTGTGAGAAAGAACTCAATAGACGATGAAACTACTCGTATATTGTGTATTACAAGAAGATAAGATTTTTATTTGCTTTTGTTTCTCTAAAACATACAAAATACAAAAGGAGGTTGGTTCATTATTATCATCACTTGAATTACATGTTTTTAGTGTGAACACCTTTGAAAAGCCAAAAATAAAATAAAAATAATAATAAATTCATCTTCTGCAATTTCTATTTCAATTTATTTTCACAGAAATAATAAAAGTCTGTTGAATTCAATTGTCTATGACATACTTCTTTGAGAAATTAAATCACTCTAGTCTAGATCATCAAAAAATTGTCCATATTTCAAATAGCTTGAGAGGTATGAGAAGATTCTATCGATGTTTGTTGTTGAATCAATATATAGCAGGTCTTTGTAATTCTCCTCACTCTCTTGGCCCTAGAGATAATTAGGACTTGTATTACTCAATTTTTTTCCCACTCAAATCATAAATCCGCCACTTGGTCTTAGACAAGTAATTTTCTATTTCTGCGCTGAAATGATATACGTTAAAAAATCCTCCAACAAAAATACTATTTATAATATACTATTTTACTAATTCCCATATCTGACTCATTACCTGTTTAACTTTCTGGATAATCTCTTACTGTGTCTGTTTGGCTAAAAAATTATCGATAGAGCGCTGAGCTAGCTGACCTTTTCTCTCGTGAACTTTTCTCTTTTTTCGTGTAGTCTTCGGTGATTTATTTTTTCCAGTCTCCGATGTTTCTGTGCTCAACCCCTCACTTTCCAATTCGTCGCCTGAGTAGTGAGGATTTTCACTTGCATCCAATGCGCATATGTCCTCTGAAAATCTTATTTGAATCGTTTTATTGGAGTCTGGTTTCTTTACTAGCAGTTCGTTGTTTTTGAACCACACATACCTGAGAACGCCCCTTGATTGGAGATCCTTTGCTCGCTTGAATAATGAGTAGAAGTAAGGCGACATCATCTCTTGAAAAAAGATTTGATTATTTGGTTCCAAACCCAACAGCCCCGTTTTTAATATCTGTGATGACTTTCGCGCTGATGATAGAAATTCTCTTTTATCTGATTCGCTGTTGAATTTTATTATAATGGGCGAAATAGCTTTTGAATTTCGAAATGTCAATCAATAGCAATGTTTGATCATATTTTCATTGAGAGGGAAACCAATATGATCAGAAATTATTTTAATCATGTCAAACACACTCTCGTTCTCCATTCTGGTAATGTTCATAATTTTTATTCCATTGTACTGGAGTATTTGAGCATTTTTCATCACCTGCAAGTTTATTTTGGAGATATTCCTTTTGACTGACTCGTTCTCCTTCGTTAAATTAATGCCGGCAGTGAATCGAGCCGGCTGATATCTGATTTAAGTTTAGTTATTGCACTCATAAGCTCCTTCTTGCAAGTTTCAACTGAAGTTTTTAAAGACGTATTGTTGGAACTCATTTCTAATTTAATAGAATTCAATTCTTCTGATATGAATGATTTTAGTTGATCTAGCATAGTTTGGTCGCTTTTATTCCCCATAACTCGAACCTAATTCAATTTAGCAGAGGCCAGAAATTCAAAACAAACGGAACAACGCAGCTGTAGATAAGGAGCGGACGACTATCTTCGCAGTGATCATGCGCCAATTGGAGATTCAGGGTTGAACAGCTGATCTGAAGGATGACAATGGTGTAGATGGTAGTCATAGCAACGAGAGACGCTAGTTACAGCTGACAGAGAAGACGAACCTGCAGGCCGAGGAGTAGAGATGACAGTATCTGATTAGCCGGCTTCCGTACTCACAGCCAGGTAAAGAGTCTATTTAGCAGTGAATCGAATTGTTTGTTTGGTATACACAGTGTTACGTGTGAAAACTGGCCGTAAAAATGGATTCCAAAGCTCGTTACATTCTATACAGTGCCGTGCAAGTGTCTTTCTCACCAACTAAACTTACTGAATCGCTATGACTGGATATTAGAATAAGGTAGGGTTCATCACCATTCAATGAAACTACAGAAATACATTTCGACTTTCATACTTGCACTCTACACTTCAAATTCACTAAAATATAAGAGCAAATTAAACAAACTATTCACAGGGCAGCTCAGTGCTACCAACCTCCGTGTATTACAAGAACAATCCGTTCTTTATTATTAAAATTCAAATTTATTGTTCACAATCTCATTACAATCACTTTTACTTACTACTAATACTATTATTAGAATTTTGAAGGGAGAGAAGTCATGCTTTCAATTTTATGTATCATCAATAGCTTATAATTATAATAATAATTTGTAATTGACTTAAACCAATATTATGTTTCCATTTCAATGTGAAGTATTATGCTGATCCTGTGAATTATAATTTGTTCATTAATACTCAAAAGTATTGGAAATATGTGTCGTACAGTTATATGCAAATAGTTCTCATGATCAGATCCAATCAGTAGTATCGAAAAATTGGTGAATCAACTGAAAATTTGATATGGGAATGATACCGTTGATTAATGTACAGATAACCCTCATTGAAACCCTTGTTACCCACATGCAATAATACGTCTTTACTTTGACACCGGAGCTGATCAGCTAGGCTTCATCGTGCAACTCGATGCTTGGATGGCTATCGTACACCTTCAATACTGAACAACGTATCAGATAGGTGTACTTGTAATAGTAATTAGTGGAACCGCAATCGATGTATTAGTAATCAAACTCCCCAGCTCGTTAGCAAACACATTCCTGCATTTGGCGTATAAACAGAATCAAATTCTTCTGAAATTTCGGGAAACAGCGTTATGATTCCATAAATTTCAGTTCAATAGCTAAATCCTCTTTTAGAAGGTGAGTTCACGTTGTTTTCTTCTTGAAGGGATATTTTGAATTTTTTTAAGCTATGAAATGGGATTCGTCAACTACTTTCCGCTAGATTGACTAGGAAATCACTTTATTCGAAAAATAATTTTATGACATTTCCAATTCTTCATGACTTACTCCACATGACCATCTTGTAGATGCCTAGGTTGACGTCTAGTCTGGAGATCTGATTTTCTATTACTTTCACACCATTCATGACTCAATGTATAGTAGTCGTCGATTTACTGTAACTATGAATCATTTTTGTACTAGTTCTAATCTAAATAACGCTCATCAACCAAAGAGATATCTAGTGATCTCACAAAAAGTCATCGCCAATGTAGGTCGTAGCAAGAAGAAAGACCTGAATGAGGTAGTATGTCTAAGTAAATAAGACCCTGTTACAAGATGAGAAAACGACTTCAGCTTGGTCAATATTGGTAAAATTATTGATTTGGTTTTAAATTATAGATCAGGATGTTTACTACAATTTAAGAACAAATCAATAATTATTTTCGAACGAATATTGCCCGAGATGGAATCATTCTCTCATCTTGCCAGAGGGTCTTCTTTGCTTGGCTCGACTATATCCACTATTTTGTTCTAATTTATGCAAGATTTTACGATTTATTTATTGTAGTGGGCTAATATGTTCTTGCCTATGCCAATCTAACTTGAAATGTTGATCACTTGGAGGACTGCTAATATACAATGATATACAACTTTTAATGTTTACATCCGTATTTTGAGGCCGAGAAGCCTTGAAAGACGCATGCCTCAGGCTGTGGATACCGGGGTTGCTCAATACGAGGCAAACAATAATTCGAGACGAGCAGCTTGTCGGTAAAGGGGCCTTGCTCAAAGGTGTGCGTCACCACGGGTTTGCCTGACCACGCACAGGTATCCGGCTTCAAATACTCAATGGTAAGGTTCAACAGGCTCAAGCATAAACTCTTTTCCAATTTATTTTTAAACCCGTCTTTCGGAGGAGACGTAAAGCCTCAGAAAGCAGATTGCCTCAAAAGCAGTCGTCATCTCACCCTTCTTATCACCCACGCACATGCTTAAAGCACTTGTGGGCATTACACTCAGATAACTTATTTAGAATACAATGAAAATCCAGGTTATATGTTGCTTATTTTTCACTATCACAAATTTTTATGCCAATTATAGATAATTTTCATCCACGACACAAATAGTGTATTATGTCAATCATAATACTAAAATTTAAAATAATATTATAGATTTAGTTCACTCTATCAGAAATACTGTCTCTAAGGAATCTTGATGACTTTAATGCTATAGTGACCAGTGGCTCTTTCTCACCTCCTCCCCTGTTTATAACAAGAGTAGAAAACTTTGTTTTTCTCCACATCAAGTTCACATGTGAAAATATATTTGAGAACGTGAATAAATATAGTCAAAACAACATGAATATTTCCGTTTTATTCTCCCATTGAGCAACGATAAGACGCCTCAGATTGACAACCACCATGCAGAGTACTTTCCTCTGAGTAAAAAATAGTGAATCATCATTTCTCGGAAAAAGTCCTACCGTATTACTATTATATATGACTCGAAAAACATTGGAAATTATCATCACAATCTTCTCAATCGAGAAGAATGTATCAATTTATCAGTTACTAGCCGGCAGGCTCGCTTCGCTTGCCTTATCCGCCTAGCCAGGGGGCTCCGCCCCCTGGACCCCCGACAGTATAGGTAGTGTGAGTCAAACAGGCTCGCCTGCAAAACCTCTGTCAGTGTCAGCGAAGAGAAACAGGCTCGCTTCGCTCGCCTGCAAACTCCATTCAGAAGGAATTCGAAATTTATTGAGCACAGCATTTCTTCACCTAATATGAACCTGCTAACCTAATTTCAACATTTTATGCCAATTTGTTCTAGATAAATCTAAGAAAAACTCCGAAAATTACAAAAAATAGTAAAACGCTAATATTAAGCGTAACCTTGGGAAGTATATCGGACATAGTTTAAAACTTGATTCAATATCTTCCAAATTAGTTCATCTATAATCTCGCTGAACCATTGAATTTACAGTAAGGATTGGTCGTATCAAGGCGGAAGATATGCAACCCGCAAAACATCTACAATTTTGAAAACTTGATTACTGGCGTAATCTTGAACGGATTGCAAAAATATTTTTCCTACAGATATCCGTAAAATTGCAGTTTTCGCACTGGAAATCGTGTGTAAAACGGTCCATTCTTGAACTAGTAATAGTTAGCGTGCGTAAAGTAAAAATTAGCGTGCCTAAAAATTTTTACACTCTCCAGATTTGCAACCTAACAACACGAAATTGTAAGTGTATCAAATGGATGTTCCGTATTTAGAATTCAAAATTAAGGCGGCAGCCCTGGCTGACGACCAAACGGGAGTTGATCAGCTGGTAGCGGCAAGTTGGAATTGTGACCAAAAGGTAGTACCCCGGTCAGACCGAGCGAGACCGTCCGTCTAAATTTTTTAGGTTATTTTATTGTTTATATCAATACCGTGAGTAAGTTACGGGATAAAAGTTCTATTTATTCTCAGAGCTTTTATGATAATTATGAGATTAGGGATTTATGTTATGAATATCGTTCATTATTGTTGGTTATAAAACCTGGGCTTGAATTGTTTGAATACGGTAAGATGATTGTCATTTGTTGATCTTGAATTTGGTTCATTTCATACAGTAGTTGACTCAATTTAGGCTATCAGAATTCAGTGGCAAAATACATTATTATGATTTTTTTAATATGAAAGTAGCTTAATACTTTAATACATACAACTTTGAAGAAGACTCTGGCACCATAATTACTGAGATATTGAAAATACCGTAGGCTAAAATGAAATGAACTCAGATCACATTTACTTGATCTGACTACTTTAACTACCATATATGTAAGTTAATATACAGTATAATGAAAGTGGTTGAAGGCATGATATAGAATTCATAGTAAATGCAACATTCTAATTTAATACTATCATTAAATTACAGCTTCAGTTCAATTCAGTCTCATTGTTGGCTGATTCAGCTTTGAACCTTGCACTTAATTAATAAAGTAGGATTCTGTTATTCAATGCAGGTGACAGCCAATGACTAAATAATTTTGCATAAAAGCATGATAAAGTCCTGAGAATCATAAGCAATACGATTGTAACCTTGCATAATTTTAACATAGAAGCAGTTAGCTTCTATGCTTATCTTCTATCTTATGCTGTAGATAGCCTAATCACTCGCAGGTTGCATCAATCAAAAGCCTACCTGCTGGAATTGATGAGATATATTGTCTCAAGTGATATGAAGCAACAAAATTCTTCCAGAAAGAATAATATACAGTACTTAACATGGAAGTATGTTATTCATAGCACTATTAAGTTATATAGGCTATCATTTCAATGAAAATAAAACCATGAGTTCGATTAATTGTGAACTAGAAGATTCTAAATCCCTTCCAGTCACATTAAATAGTGTTTAAAAAGTCTAATTTGCGCTGAATTCTAGTAAATATGATTATTCAAAGTACGAAAGGGCGTTTTACACTTATCAGTTACCCAGAATATTTCAAGGTCTCAAAAAGTAGTTTATACTGATTTTAGCTCATAACTTACTGGTAAATATTACAGTGAGTATGTATGTATGTCTGGCTCAACAGCCCATGAAGGGCCTAGGCCTAGCAGCTGGTTGCCAATTTCAAATTCACTCTACTATACAGCCCGTCCAAGCCAAGACCCCGACCCCAAGACACCCCAGCATGACGGGATAAATACCGGCCCAAAAGCCATTAAGTACAGTGAGTACAATAATTTATTATTCTATAGTCACTGTGATACATAGAATAGATGAAATGTTTGAATTATATTACTTCATATTACTCAAATAAAAGTAATTATTTGATAATAGATGACATTGGACATTGTAGGCTTCTAAAATTGAGAGTTCCAACTCAAGATTTTCGCCATCTTGGATTTGTAAAAATTGTGAGATGATGGTACTTTACATGATTCTTATATTGATTTCAAAGGCAAAATAAATTGAGGAGATTGCAAAAAAATTCTTGAAATTACACTAAAAAACACATTTGAAACTTTTTCCTACTTTTCACACAGGCCCAATGGTAACTGTAGGAAAAATTTAATGTGTAACTCGAGCATAAAGTGTTATTACTGCACTCGAGAAACGTTTTTCACTCGAAACTGTTCCACTCGTGCAGCAATCCTTCACTTTACGCACTAGTTACACAAATAACTATTAACACAACATTTCTAGACCTTATCTGAACCTGCCCACCAAATTTCAACATTTTCTTTCAAATAGTTCACGAAAAAGTGAGGAAAAGGCCGAAAAACTCTAGAAAAACTAGAATATATGGCGTAGCCTTGAAAAGTTTTCAAAATCCGTTCTTAGCGCGCGTCTAAACGTCCAACTGAACATGCCTGCCAAATTTGAACGCATTCGGTTCAGTGGATTTTTAGTTCTGGTGATGAATGAATGAATGAATGAATCAGTCAGTCAGTGCCATTTCGCTTTTATAGATATAGATAGATAGATAATTTTATTATAGCTACTCTACTTGACTCGAAAAATATTGGAGAATACCATAAGAATATTTTCCATTCAGTGGGATATAACAAATTTATCACTGACAATGGATTATGGATATGAAGATTTTTCTATGACTTTTTTTTATCCATAACTCACTACACATAATTTTTTTCCAATTCAATCGACAGGCATGTAATGGAAGAGCGAATATCTTGTCCGTCTCTGGTTGCTCTAAGGTATTTGTTCAGAACTCTCATCAAAATTCCATTTGAAACACCATTTGAAATTCCATCTTTCAAACATTTTCTTCATCGCCCGTTTTTTTCAACAACTATATTTGTTATTGAGAAATAAAATTACATGAAGACTCACCACATAAGCTCAGCAGCAGCAAGAGGCTGAGCAGTGAGGCCGGATCAGCAGAGCCCCACATTATGCCCGATATACAATGTAGACGTGCGTCCAGTACATGAGGCGTGGATCAGATGTGCCGGCACAACTAGTACAGTACACAGTAACGGGTCGGTGGCGGGGGGGACGGAGACGGGCAACGAGAGACGGAACGGCAGCGGCACAGATGCGAGCCACGCGACAAACGATGGAACACTGAGCGGCGTCTGGTGGCGTTCACACCCCCACCCACCCCCACGATGCCCGGACGCGCACATGTGCAGTGCTGCTGCCGCCTTGTCCGCCACCTAACCCGTGTGACAGCCGCTTCGAAATTAATGTATCACTATAATAATGAAACCTGTAATAACCCCCTTCCACCACAAACCCACCATCTAACAATATTAAGGCCGACACACGTTTAATTAAACAACTACCTCCACATTATCTGTCACAAGATTAGCACGCTCCCTTTGCTTTTCGGAAATTGCCACCGGCCAGCCGATAATCTCGTGTCTTCTGTCTGCGATAACGACGACGACATGTCCACTGAAATCAGCCGGGATTAAAGCCGGTATAGTCCTTGCCTCGCCTTATGCCTCGCATCCATCACGTCATCATCCAATCCTCTCTCCATTTGCCATCAACCACTGTGCTGTGGTTCATGCAACAAGCACACTTTGTCATCGAATCTCATGTCACCAGCATAGATTCCACCGGATATTGCAGATGCTGAACCATTATAGATTTCAGAAGTACAATATTATTTGTACTGGTCATCATTGTCATTTACTATTTTCACAGTTTATTTATTGTTATTCCGTTTTCAATATCGGTATTGGGCTGATGGAAGTCACAACAAATGAATATTCTGTATAGTATCTTCAAGCAAAAAAGATTATAATTTTGATCTCATTGTAGGAAACATTCTGATCTACAGTTTAAGACCAAATTAAAAATTTCCCATCTTGCCAGGATGTCTTCTTTGCTTGGGCAGACTATAATATTGAGTAAACCTCCAGTGGCTCTTTCTAACTGGATAAAATGACACATTAATTCCCCCTATATAGAAGTGTACGAGAAGATGGATGGATAAATAGATTGTGTAGAGAATATTTTTTTCAATATAAATATTGGATTTTGAAAGATTTGGAAAAATCAAGTAGTTTGAAATAGATCGAGAAGAATCTTTCCATAAACCAGTCTTTTGTGAATTATCTGTTCATATAACCAATTCTATAAACTTATAATCACCTTATAAAGTTCCACCAATTTGCGTCCATCAAGAGAGCAGTTTAATTATACTTTGAACTTAACAGCGTAGCAACAGTTTATACAGCTCTAATCGTGTGAGAATAAGATATATCACCAAATTGAGTATCGTGAAGATGTGAAGATGAGTACTCTTCCATTTGTTTTATTCAACCAGACCAATCTTAATTGAGAACTATTTTCAAAATGATGAATTCGTATTTACTGTGACATTTTAGTTCCTTAGAGCTCTGCTCCGGATGTGGTAGGCTTTTATTTAATACTCTAGAAAATAAATTCTCACGATTTATTCCACAAATATACTCATCATGAAATTGTTATATAACATCCAGACCACCACAAGCATAAAAGGCGTTCTATAATCATGAAAATTTTTGATTAAAATTATTATTGCTTGTATGCAATATTTTTGTCAAGTTACCAGGCAAGGAAAGTCTAAATAAGCAAGTTAATGTTGAAAATTTTGATTTATTAAATGAAGTAATTATAATAAATACTGTAATGTAAATTTATTAAAAGAGTTCATGAAAGAAAGTCTTTGGTTGAATTGATAAATTGTTTTAAAGTCTTTTGTTTGAGAACGCTTGTAACGAATTATATAAATTATAGGAATATTTGAACGGTCTTTTCAATATAAATTCAGCTGGTTCTTTGCGTGTGAGACACGTGTATAATGTACATTTGGCCGCGCACTGAACTACGATTTTTCAATGTTTCTTATGCAATTGTGATACCTGATCAGGATTTAAATATTATTGCAACACTCACTTGTATAAGGATCGACTGGTCAGTCTAGTATTTGAATGAATTCCGGTATATGGACTCCTCGTGGATGAAGCAGCGACGAATTTTGTTTCTCATTCACTTGAGGTTCACAATTTCACAAACTATTCTAAGACGGTAATAATAATAATATTCGTGTGACCTGGCTGGCTCAGGTCTGGTGTCAGAGTTTTCAGGTCGCTCCTGATCAATTTCAGGGCCTCTGACATGACTTAACGACTGTTTTTAGGCAGCCGGGACCGACGGCTTAACGTGTCCATCCGAAACACGGGAGAGTGTTTAATTATATTCACTTGAGATTCACAATTTCACAAACTATTCTAAGACGGTAATAATAATAATATTCGTGTGACCTGGCTGGCTCAGGTCTGGTGTCAGAGTTTTCAGGTCGCTCCTGATCAATTTCAGGGCCTCTGACATGACTTAACGACTGTTTTTAGGCAGCCGGGACCGACGGCTTAACGTGTCCATCCAAAACACGGGAGAGTGTTTATTAATATTCACTTGAGGTTCACAATTTCACAAACTATTCTAAGACGGTTCAAATATTTGACATTTAACACGGAAACATTAATACAAGAAAGCAATTACCCAATTTCGAGTGCTACAGTGAAAAATTAGGAACTTATTTGTGATTATCACAGATAGAAATTTAAATTTACGTGGATCAGGAAACCCTTCTATTCTTCAGTCCTTTTTTCTCTTGAAGAATTCTCTCTTCCCGGAAAAGGGTTCCTCCTATTGCTGACGACAGATTTTTTGGCAATTAGCCAACTCAATCAATTAAGAAGCTTGCAATTATGACAAGACACTGTAGCACATGAAAATATTAATTACAGCCAAATAAATCCAAATTGAATTAAGGACATGAGTGAGCTATGCATGAGTTACATGAATAATTTTTATAAAATGATTTAAAATAAATTTGTGA
The DNA here is from genome assembly GCA_017141385.1 of Sogatella furcifera. Classification (NCBI taxonomy): domain Eukaryota; kingdom Metazoa; phylum Arthropoda; class Insecta; order Hemiptera; family Delphacidae; genus Sogatella; species Sogatella furcifera. The sequence goes on from CM029548.1 coordinate 19,490,400, forward strand.
TACAATAATATGTGCATTATGATTTGGCGAGATAACCTCTTAGCCGTTGTACCGGCAACCACGTGATCACAAGAGAAGGGTGAATTGTGTTTCACAGTCGTGACGTCATGAAGGCGGGCGTTTTTGAATTTAAAATGCTCTAGTTCGAGTTAATGACTGCCAGGTAAAATATTCCCAGACATGACATGAATTCATCATTCAGTTATAATAAAAAAGGTTATAGGCATAACTGAAGTTGCAATATTAAAATTTCATCTAAATATCAGCTTCATGTAACTAAACTGTATGATCGCTACCTTTTACTATTGAAATTAACGAAATTGAATTATTTTAGAACTCAGAATCAATTAGCTTGACAAGACATTAGGCTGTATGAATTTATTTTTCACTGAATAGAATGCAAAACATTGATGTGAGTGTATGAAAGCAATTAACATAATGGGGCTATTTGTTTATTTAATGTGAAATGAAATAAGAGTGAAATGAGCTATATTTTTGATGTTGCATTCCACTCAAATAATGATTATATGATTTTATTGATGAGGAATAATCATTAATGAAATTATTTATCAAATTTGATACATGAGTAGAATTCATTGTCATTCATTCATGTATATAATACATCTACTGCAACAAGCAGTCATGATATTCTACAATTCTTGAATCATTATTGTTGACCAATCAGCATAAACTGGAAAACGGGGATGTTATGACGGATGACTCTGGATTATGCAGAATTCTCTCACAAAAAATATATTATTGAAGTTACAATAGTATACAATATATCCAATATATACAATATTCGGATACCGACCTCGAGAATTTATATTAGAATTAAATATCGCAATAATTGTGTTGAGAATTCTCCAATCGTTTCAACCACAAAAATGTATTGTGAAACAGATCTTGTAATTTCAAATAGTCATTTTCATTCAATCCTCTCATCAAAAGTAAATTACAAAATTGCGCTAGATATTCTTTTTGGTTCTGATCGCCAAGACATATTAGCAGTTGGGAAATCTTTTTCCATCAAATCCACTGCAGGGCAAAAGTTTGTTTTCTTCACTAACTTCCATAAAAATGGAGTACCAATTAAATAATCATTGGAAAATAATAATTAAGCGTAACGACTGAAGTTCTTTGCAAATTATCACATTGCAAGGAATTTCTATGCCAACAACGGATCACTCGCAAAGACCGACTGCATCGTTTGGCTCCAAGTTTGCCAATAAAATACCACAAGTACTGAACTATTCCGGCATAAATACGACTACTGGCTCGTTTCCAAGAATCAGCCGCCTTTATTGCAGCATTCATTGTGCTAAATTAGACAGGACGCTCTGAAGTAGGTGTAGGAATAAGATTTCGACGACGAATTGAGTGCACCGCATACATTTCTCCTCTATTCTGATTGTGATTGATGTATTCGCGCTTGAATCATTATTGTTGACCAATCAGCATAAACTGGAAAACGGGGATGTTATGACGGATGACTCTGGATTATGCAGAATTCTTTCATATCAGTGTACAGTTCAAAAATCAATCGATAGTATAATGTATTTTGCTGGAATTCCAATTTGAAATACCTTATCCTTTATTTTTATGAGACTTGATTTGGAATCTTTATTTTCATTCCAACAGTGTGTAATGGTAATCACATTACATTCCTTTCTCATAATTCAAGTCTGTGTTGTCTAGCTAATGAACATGCTTTATTATATTACAATCAACTTGCTTATTTTCCATTCTATTATTAGCCTGGCTGCGATAAACTCGATTCTCCATCTCACTTACTTGTTGAGAGAGAAAATTCTGAGCGTGAGAATCCAAGAGGGAAAATTTATTGCAATTTGGCAAAATATGGGGAAACCTTTTGTCCCAATATCGGTCTGGCAGCACTGACCATCAATGGGTATTGCTTTCTGATTGGAGGAAAACTGGCCTTCTACTTAGTTGACCAATGAGATGGGCTCTTTCATAATTATGTTAGTTACTTTGTTGTACGGACCAGAGTAGCTCGAAAAGGAAGGCTTCACTTTTGCTCTTCTCTCTGCTCTATACGGGTTCACGACGCTATAAATTATAGTTTCGTAGGTTTTCCGCCTTTTTTGATTCAAGATGTTAGTTTGGTGACTTGTTTGAGGAGCCCTCTGCTCAGTATAAAGTGCTATTAAGTAATAGTAATAATTAACTTACCTGATTTTACCTGAAGAGAGAGAGAGATTTCTTGCCACGGACAACATTTTTGGTTGGCAAATAACCGCATTATGGTATGTACCTATTTTAGGAATATATAAATTTGGTAATTTCATCATATGTGTCTGTACACTTGTTGTACGAAAATAACTATTTTATTTGGATTTTTATCTTGTAACCTTTCAAATTTTGGGATGCCTGATTTGAGAAGTTATTTCCTGTTAGGGTGTAATTATTGAGAACTTGGGAACTTATATTTGAACTAAAGAAATAATAAGATTTAACTATATTAAATTTTCTTTAACTTCCTGAACAATTTCAGTTTTTAGATGAAACAATATCTGTTCATTGAATGGACAGAATTAATTAATTTAATTCAAGCTTAATTTTGTTCTTGAAACAACGTATTTGGAATGTTTGAACCTAGCATTTGGTGCTCGATTCTATTATTTTGAAAATTGAGCAAGGCTAGGATTGCACTGGTTTCTGATTATTTTCTTGGTTTTACAAACCACTAGTTCCTTTTAAAAGAAAACTTATTTTCTCCTGTGAAAACGTAGGTAAAGATACTTGTTTTAAGATTGATATATTGTAGTGTTGCTTTACTAGAGATATTTGGCTAGGACACAGACATTATTTCGTTTCGTTTTATTTTAAACAGCGGTCAACGATTGGGGCGACTTGACGTCTCGGCGTTTCGATGTCTCCACGATCAGACGACCCGAAATCTCGAACTATTGGTGTCTTGGTGACGTATTCCGGTCGAGACCTATGATCGTAGGCCTACACGATGCTACGATTCGTTTACGTCTATGCGATGTACGCGCCTAAGTGTGGTTGCGAGTGACAAATGCTTAAGCCGTCGGTACAAGGGTAATAGGATGAACATTGAGGTAGGAGAATATTTTCTATTGAATTCTTGGAGCGACGAGTGAAAATCATTTGCGAACTCTTTCATTTGGGATTGCTTTTGGTGTGGATGGAAATCACAAAGATTTTTCAATCACCCCTCATGCAATCTGTCTTAGATTGGGAAGGGTACATCGAAGTTCAAGGAACGCTCTGGAACACCAGAACTCAAATTTTGTCTTTTTACATTTGAATAATTGTGCTTTGAACTCATGTAAATTCAGGAGCTTGACTCCTTGTTTTCGTTATGCCATTTTGGACTGGTTGGCCTTAAATACCTTTTTAAATTTTGATTCCTTCTGAATGAATATAATGTTGGTAATGTCATGTTTATTTCTAATGGACTAAAATTTGTCCTTTCAAACGTTCTATTTTCAGGATTACTCTAGTCTTCTTTTACATAAATTATTCCCCTAAAACTGCACCTTAGTTTACAAGAGTTCAAGTTGAAATGTATGTTAATATCTGAAAAACATTTTCTTTTAGGTTATCTTGGTACGTTATGTTGACTATGATATATGTCTTTTCTCATGTTTGAGAAGGAGTGTAGCTTGGGAGCGTGTAACAGTGGTCAGCTCCGCCAACCATTTCTGTATTGCTATGACTAAAAGTATTGTCATTAAAGCCAGGATTCTCTCTCTCTAGCATTTTCGTTCTGATTTCCAAGTTTCCTCTACACCTAGCAAGTAGTTGGTCAAGTACTTCTCTTTTATTCTTGTTGCGTAATTTTCTAAATTTATTCAAAAAGGTATAAACTAAATTAAAATACGTAACAAGTGATCATCATAAAAATCATCAACACAAGCTTGTATATCTTCCACGTTCTCTCTTCAATACGAGAGTAGGTGTACTTTCAACTATTCTCCAAATTTGAAAAAAAACTGATTCATCACTTTAAAGAAACATACTTCAACTATAATTATGGTTTTATCAGATGGCACGAATGACAAATTAGTGACAAATACCAGAGGCCGCAAGATCTTGTGATCTCACTCAAATATTATAGATTCGGTTTCTTAACGAGGTCATCAAGCATCGAATATTATACCCAGATGAAATTATTTATTGCTAAAGTAATCGTCGAACTATTTTAAATCATATTATCATTTCATAAGCATTCCGATTCCGATCTTATCCATTACACCTATTGAACATTAAATGTTGAAACAGCAACCGTCTACAAGTCCATAATAGAGAAAGGAAAGGAAAGGAAGATTTATTACCTGAACAGAGAACAAAATATACATGGTATATAGTAGCAAACACCTGAAATTAAAATTACAAAAACTTTCACTCGATAATAGCATTGGTTTGTACAGGAAAACGGAAGTTGAAGCTATGGCAAAGAGGAATCAGGAAGTACCTTGTTAGACATTCAATATTACCTTCAATTAAGTGAAAACCATTATTTGAACGGAAATATTTCCATTCAAGACGCATATAGTGCTTAAGCCGGTAGCAACCTTGTTTCAGCAATGATCTGAACGAACTTTAGTTTTGCTCTTTAGTAGAGTGGAAGTTTGTGATGTGACGAAAGTGTAGAGTGCAAGTGCTTCTGATCAAGTTTCTCGAACGACTCCTCAAAATAAAATGTGATATACGAGCCATGCACATCTGTGTACACGACGTAATAAAGTTTAAACTTGAGTAAGTCGCACAGTCCCTTGAGCAAGGTCTAATAACTTCCTTGGAGAGGAAATTACACTCGCTTCTATTATGGCAGCGCAGGCTTTAGTCTCCTAACGGTTAGATAATTATACAAATTCATACTTTTTTGTCACAAGCGTAATATTCAAAGTAATCTGTATTTGGAAAAAAATATAAGCTTTCTAGTTAAGCTCTTTCATGAAAAATTCTGTGATAAGAGAATTTTTGATTGTCTTGTAAAAAACTAGGATAAGTTCATCTAATAATGAATATTTTCTAGCTGACATTACCACCCTCTTATGAGATGAACATGAAAATCGAATTTCTAATCATTTCCAATTATTCCATCTCTACCCTTATCCATTTTGATAAACCCATTTTTGTCACTTGTATTCATTTCATTCCTGTATCACTATTAAATAATTTTTAATAATAATAATTGATATTAACAATGAAGAACTCCTTTATTCTATCGAAGAAAAGTTGTCGTAACACATTCCATTACAAATTTTTTTTGGAATTCATACATAACATTTAAAATGGCGGCTCGTGCTGTACAGTAAGAGATAGGAGCACTCCACCTGTTTCGTGGGTACGAGCCGCCAGTGAACATTTCTCTTCAAGCAATTCTATTACATGGTTTTCATCACTGTTGAATAATGCATGTTTCACTCACTCCTCACATTTTTAGGTTTTCCAGCTTTCTGGTGAATCTACTACACACAACCCATAACTCGACTCTAGATGAGCATTCATCTACTTAATAGTGCCATAATGTAATTTTATAGCCATTTCCCACCCTCCCACGCCATTTTATTGGGCTCATCTGGCATTATAAGAGGGGATTTTGATATGAAATTACGTCCATTCAATGGCTTTTGGTGATGTTATTATCAGCGCTATCCTAATTTGGGGAATAAAGAATGTCGGACAGATGACTCGGGTATTGCCTGAGTCACCCTACCTCACCGAGTTGAATTGGGAGCATATTAAAAATGGCAATCCAATCGGTCTAATGGATCGACAAAAACCACAGCACTCTCTACAACCAATCTACGACCAGTTCATAGCATACTACTCTCAAACCCCTCAAAGAGAGACAGATAAACTCACTATAACAAACGCCACCATAAACAATGTTGTTCCAGGTGTGGGTTTGGAGAAGAGTGGTGAGTTTGAAATATTTCTTCTCTATCATTACAAAACTTCCACTTGGTTTCAATGCTCTGTACCTATTCTTATATTTCCAAGGAACATTTGCGACAACATGGATGAAGTAAAGTAAAATGTTGATTATTGTTGAAGGTCAGGCATTCAAGGTCAGAAGGTCAGGATTGAATTCCTATCCTCTTCGACGACAGCCATTATAATGTATAATTGTGTAATGGATTACATAATGTTTTAAATTGATGTTTCGATATGAAGAAACTTTCAATATTCTAAGTTAAAGTGGAGAAACTTGAAAGCTATAGTTGCCTTTCTCATGGAATTTGATAACTTCATAGAAATGCAAGTAGAATAAGTTTTGCACTGCATATAGAATATCCATACAGTCGAGAAAGGCAATTGATCTGAGAATTTGTTTCGTACCAAGGATATTGCTTTCTTTTTGATCGATATTCAAAACTAGTTGGCAGGCTTGCTTCGAAAATAGCCTATTTGATAATTTTGATACACTTCAATTAATCTCAGTATACCGGAATATATATAATATCAGTAAATATATAGAATACCGTATGGAATCTCACTCTGGAAAGGAACATTGTCATAAAAGTACAAAATCCGTGACAAGAGACATTTTTGCCTCCTTGTGACTGTAGGTAGAGATAATTGAAACTAGCATGTATGTAGTTGGTGAGCGGGGGCTGTGCGATTAGCTTTGACATAGTGAAGGGAGCGCAGGTGGGCGGGCGGGCATTGACTGTTGTGGAGCGGCTTCTGGAACGTTTGTTAATTATGCCGGCCGCACTGATTGCATCAAAGGCGGTTTGTAATCAAGTCCAGGCTCAGCGTGTTATTCATGAGAGGGTCTGAGCGCGGATGACACCAGGAGACAAGGCAAGGCATCCAAGACTCTGTTTGCTGCTGCAATCATCCTTGGCTTCTCCCTTGCCTCCTTGGCTTCCTGTAAACCGCGGCTGCGACGTGTAGGAATTCGTGTTTACTGTTCTAATCCGGCGCTGTCAGTAACAAACAGACATCGGGCATGACCAACTACTAACAAGACACCGTCACACTTCCCTGCTGTTGTGTGGTGTAACTTTCGTTGCAAGGTATGCTAGCCTCGTAGCAATGAGCCTTCAATCTCCAATCTCGACTAAGATGTCATGTAAAAGTCACAGATCAAGAATGGCATGGACTAAGGAAGTTGTGATGGGAATAACGTGTTCTATGCTTCAATACTCATCCTTAGCTCTACAATTTCTGATAGGCCCTATCTATTTAGCTTGGAATTGCGCTAATCAGCTAATATATTACATATATGGTATAGTTTGTGATGTTTCTTGGTAAAGCCTATTTTCTCACAAAATACATTCAATATTAAAATGAACTATTTTCCAAACTCAAATATTTCAAATTTTTCAAGTGGAAATTGATAATAATGTTTTTATATGTTATACAGCTTAATGCTTGAGCTATGAGTATGAATCAAAATTGGCAGAGAAGCAAATTGAGCATAATATTTTTCGCGCCCATCGTTGTGTACTGTGTATATGTATATGACTGATTGAATGATGAAGATCAAAAAAGTTGTAGTCCACGTACCTTTCAGAGAAGATTTAAATCGCTACAATACATCGCATTGTATAGCCAAGTCCTTTAGGCTATATCTCTATCCTCATATCATGTGCATTCATTCGAGTGCATATGTATTCAAGGTAGTACAATGGACTTATTGGATGAAAACCAAAACGTCTTATTCCAAGTTTTGATAAATATTTGAAAAAGAGTTTATGCTCTCTCAATCCAGATCCACTATCACTATTTACGAATCTTGACGCTCATATCAGCTAACATCCAACTTTGAACTAGTTGAATCCCCCTTTTCTTAATTGAAGTTCTGGTGATATTGATCAATTCTCACCTGCTAACTGGAACGTGCAAGCACGCTGACTAGATTTTGGGTCAGGAATGCGTCCTATTCCGAAAGCATTTCAAGTGCAATCGAATACGGTTAACAAATCCAACTTTCCCAAGCAATAGAAATGCGATTCCATTACTGAATTGCCAACTCACACTCGATGTTCACCTTCCAAACTCATTCCAGCTTCAAATTTCAACATCCTTACTTTCTCCCACCGTCGCTGATGCAGGCATGTTTCGTTCGAATATTATTTGTTGAGTCATTCAGAATACAGAACCTTCACACTTTTTACACACGTTTTTTTAACTATAGATTGCTATCTAGTCTGTGACTGATAGAAAACTTTTTTTGGCCTGAACCTCTTTAGGATCTCGTATTCACAATATAACATTCTTAGTAAATTGTTCATGACTATACTTCATTGTATTGTAATGAAATTATCATTAATAATAGTAAGGCATATTCATTGCAATTCTCATAACACTCATATCCAATAAAATTTGAAGAGAGATCATTGACGTCAGCTCTTATAATTCACACTAGCCGGCAGGCTCGCTTCGCTCGCCTTCTCCGCCTAGCCAGGGGGCTCCGCCCCCAGAACCCCGACATATCGGCAGTGTTAAGGGCGATTCACACATATAGTGGCGTACTAGTGTCGTACTAGTAGCGTACTAGTGTCGTACTAGTGGCGTACTAGTGTCGTACTAGTGACGTACTAGTGCCGTACCGTTTCAAATGGAATCTCTCAAACGGTATTTCCATTTGATTAACACGGAAACGGTCGGGAGTGATTCACACATATAGGACTGTACTAGTGGCGTACTAGTGCTGGACGATGAAAGATCGTTTCCAAAGTGATTTCTCAAGGACATGGTCTATGGCGGTCTGAAGCCTGATTCACACATATAGTGGCGTACTAGTGTCGTACTAGTGGCATACTAGTGTCGTGCGCAGACTGTGTTAGACCGCTATCATTCACTCATATAGGACCGTACTAGTGTCGGACTGTTTGGCGCAATGCTCAGAACAAAATAATAAATTAACATTCAAATTTGTTAAGAGACGAAAGGAGGAAGAATAGTATAGTAAAACTAATGGTAGTAGTAGTAGTAATAGTAGTAGTAGTAGTAGATACGAGTATATAATATGTATGTGAATTATCAATATTTTTATAAATATATAGTTCATCTAATTTATCAGTTATCAGCTAGTATATATCATCACCAATATTCAAAAGTGACTTTGTTGTGTCATACATATGAACATCTATGTATCAATTGAAGCCTAATATGATAACAAGAATTGAAAATTGAATCAAATAAGTTTCAAAGTACTTAATAAGTTCTTGTTATAACTTTTCAAACGTTTTCCAGTTCCATTTCATATTCAATTTCAACTCTAGTACAAATAATTTCTCAAGTATAAAATATATATATTTGAATTATAGAATTTTTTCCCCCAAGTATAAATGTTTCAATTCAAGGGATAATAATTATGAAACTCCCATACTTTACGGAACAGAGTTTAACCAACTACTAACAAAATAATCAGTTTCTAATGTGACTCGATATAAATGGGAACAAGTCTCTTAATTTTGCTTATTATTGAGCCTACGTGGGGAAAATAACTAATTTGAGGACGCTGAATTTAAATCTGAAATCAGATTTCTTCCATTCCAAATTTAAAAGAATTTGGAAACACCAGAACCAAAACAGCACAGTCTGAGCACAGTCCTACGCTGATTCACACATGTAGGACTGTGCTCATGCCGGTCACAGGCCGTGTCACAGGGCGATTCACACATATAGTGGCGTACTAGTGTCGTACCGTTTCAAATGGAATATCTCAAACGGTCTTTCTATTTGATTAACATGGAAACGGTCGGGAGTGATTCACACATATAGGACTGTACTAGTGTCGTACTAGTGCTGGACGATGAAAGACCGTTCCCCAAGCGATTTCTCAAGGACACGGTCTATGGCAGTTGACACGGCCTGCGACAGGCATGAGCACAGTCCTACACGTGTGAATCAACGTAGGACTGTGCACAGACTGTGCTGTTTGGATCTGGTGTTTTCAAATTCTTTCAAATTCGAGATAGAATAATTCTGATTTCAGATTCGGATTCTGCGCTCTTGAATTAGTGATTATCCCCACGTAGACTCCAAAATAAGCTAAATTAAGGGAGTTGTTCCAAATGATATAATAACATTATATTCTCAACAGTACCCTAGTAGGTTGCATTCAGTTACGTTTAGTATTGGAATTCCTATAAATTTCATAAGTTATTCTAATTCCTTGTATATGATAAGAGTGATCAATCATAAAAATATTTTATGTAGCTTATATAATAATATTCATTTTTCAACTTTAGACATTTCTACTTTAAACTACAACTTTTACTAATAAGTTATACATGACACGAACTGAAAAAAGTATGAGTGAACAAATGAATGGCTTTGAAATTTTTGTGTCAATTTTCAAAATCAACTTTATCCTGTTTCAATGCTTACGATCATATTCAATTCAATCAATACAAAGTCAATAAGTAAGTAACAATGAAAAATAATTACAGTATAATCGTTGGAATCATAAATAAAAATCAACAGTCTTTGTTGAATAAAAGTGTTAACACCTACGGTATAGGATATTCTGAGTACCTAGCCTATAAAATAATAGTACAAATAAAAAATGTCCACTTACTTTCTGAAAACAATTTAATATTTAATACTTTAATCTTAATAATAATTATTCCACTAGCTGATGTATTAAAATGATAGATTATAGATTATGTTTTTTCCATCACGTATAGTAGCTCACATTGTTTTGAATATATTTACAGAGCTATTTTAGGATTAGGATAATTTTTTATTATAATCAATGGGATTATCATTGGGATTTTTAGGACTATAATCTGCATCCATGTGACTGTTGGTAAGAATTGGGAAATACACATTTTTGGGAGAAATACTGTTGTACAAATCTCCATTGCAAATAACTACAATAACTAGTAATGAGAATTGCGATGATGACGACGTCTTGAAAATCAGAGTAACTTGCTAATAATGATCATTATAGTAATAGGATAATAATATAATCTTGATATCATAGTAACATTACAAAATCATAGGAATAATAGCATTTAATAACATGAGAGTATGGATAGTAACATTTTTATCACTATTTTTGTAATAAAGGTCTTTAGCTTTGATATTTTCGTTCAATTAATTCTTGATCGGGAATAAACATATATTATAGAAGGTCATTGTTGTAGAGGAAAACGACTAGAATCCCTCATATGTGAATGGAACCAAGTTCAAATTGAGAAGACCAGGCCCAAGATTCAAGAAATTGATTGATTGAATTTAAACTTTTATTTTTTATTCTGAAGATCCTGCTTGATGAAATAATCAAGGATCCTAATTACGCTGTAATTAGTCGGTACTTTGTTCAGACAGTAACTAGTCAATTTAAAAACATTTAAACTGAGTTCTGTTGGATCAGAGATTACGAATTACAATTTTTTTCGAAATGCCTGATCTGATATTTTAAAATCCCCAATTTTGATTATTTTTAAGTTCACGCGGGAATTATAACTAATTGAGGGGCGCTGAATCCAAATCTGGAATCAAAATCCATCTATCTCCAATTTTGGAGATAGTAAGTAGTCGTGATCAAGCATTGCGTCAAACAGTCTGACACTAGTACGGTCCTATATGTGTGAATGATAGCGGTCTAACACAGTCTGCGCACGACACTAGTACGCCGCTAGTACGACACTAGTACGCCACTATAGGTGTGAATCAGGCTTCAAGACCGCCATAGACCGTGTCCTTGAGAAATCACTTTGGAAACGATCTTTCATCGTCCAGCACTAGTACAGTTCTATACGTGTGAATCACTCCCAACCGTTTCTGTGTTAATCAAATGGAAAGACCGTCTGAGAGATTCCATTTGAAACGGTACGGCACTAGTACGACACTCGTACGCCACTATATGTGTGAATCGCCCTTGACACGGCCTGTGACCGGCATGAGCACAGTCCTACATGTGTGAATCAGCGTAGGACTGTGCTCAGACTGTGCTGTTTTGGTTCTGGTGTTTCCAAATTCTTTTAAATTTGAAATGGAAGAAATCTGATTTCAGATTTGAATTCAGCGTCCTCAAATTAGTTATTTTCCCCACGTAGGCTCAAAAATAAGCAAAATTAAGAGACTTGTTCCCATTTATATCGAGTCACATTAGAAATTCATTATTTTGTTAGTAGTTGGTTAAACTCTGTTCCGTAAAGTATGGGAGTTTCATAATTATTATCCCTTGAATTGAAACATTTATACTTGGGGGGAAAAATTCTACAATTCAAATATATATATTTTATACTTGAGAAATTATTTGTACTAGAGTTGAAATTTAATATGAAATGGAACTGGAAAACGTTTGAAAAGTTATAACAAGAACTTATTAAGTACTTTGAAACTTATTTGATTCAATTTTCAATTCTTGTTATCATATTAGGCTTCAATTGATACATAGATGTTCATATGTATGACACAACAAAGTCACTTTTGAATATTGGTAATGATATATACTAGCTGATAACTGATAAATTAGATGAACTATATATTTATAAAAATATTGATAATTCACATACATATATACTCGTATCTACTACTATTACTACTACTACTACTACTACTACTACTACTACTACCATTAGTTTCACTATACTAATCTTTCTCCTTTCGTCTCATAACAAATTTCAATGTTAATTTATTATTTTGTTCTGAAGCAATTAATTAATTAAATTATTTACAGATAATAACCAATAAGAGTTCAATAACTAAAAATAGTCATCTATTAATGACGATTACAGAATCGTTTAAAATACGATTTATGAAAATCCCCAATTTTGATTATTTTTGAGGATTATCACTAATTCGACGTCGCTAAATTCAAATCTGAAATCAAAATCTATCCATCTCCAATTTTGGAGAAGGTGAGTAGTCGTGATTGAGCATTGCGCCAAACAGTCCGACACTAGTACGGTCCTATATGTGTGAATGATAGCGGTCTAAACAGTCTGCGCACGACACGAGTACGCCACTAGTACGACACTAGTACGCCACTATATGTGTGAATCAGGCTTAAGTATGTCAAACAAATCAAATCCTCGCTTCGCTCGCCTGCAAATTCCGTTCAGAAGGGATTCTCTGGACCTGTTTACCAAATTTCAAAATATTCTGCCAATTATCTCGAAAAATCTGAGAGAAACTCCGAAAATTCCGAAAAATAGTAAAACGCTAATATTGAGCGTAAACTTGGGATCTATATCGGACATAGTTTGAAACTTGATTCTATATCTTCCAAATTAGTTTATCTAATCTCGCTGAACCATTAAATCTACAGTAAAGATTGATCGTATCAAGGCGGAAGATATGCAACCCGCAATACATCTACAATTTTGAAAAACCTGATTACTGGCGTAATCTTGAACGGAATTCAAAAATATCTTGACACAACATTTCTAGACCTTATCTGAACCTACCTACTAAATATCAACATTTTCTACCGATTGATTCTCGAAAAAATTGGGAAAACGCCGAAAAACTATATAAAAACTTGAAGATTTGGCGTATCCTTGAAAAGTTCCTGAAATCCGTTCTTAGCGCGCATCTGAACGTTCAACTGAACAAGCCTGACAAATTTGAACGCATTCGGTTCAGTGGATTTTCAGTTCTGGTGATGAATGAATAAATGAATGAATGAATCAATGAATCAGTCAGTCAGTCAGTCAGTGCCATTTCGCTTTTATAGATATAGATTCATTTCCGTGAAATTCCGCTTTATTCTATTTAAATTGATCTACAGGATCATGGCTTTGATAATACAGGTTCACAAATGCAATCAATATAGTTATCAAATAGATTCAAATATAGTAATCAATAAAAAATTTGGAAATTGCCCAAAAAAGTAAATATTCATGATATAAGAGAGCTTAGAAATAAACGAGACATAGAACCTTTCAACTCACTTTCTGTTTTTTTTCATTTGAAATGATTTAATTAAGAAAATACACATCGTGTCCAAACAGAATTACGTAGTTCTAAATCCTATTTGTAAAAACAAGTTGAATCATAACCCTCAAACTTCAATGCTTCCAGCTGGGAGTTCATTGTTTGTTTGAAGTTCCTCAAATGATTGGAAAAATGATTTATAAAGTTGCAGCTTTGCAATTATCGTTATCTGGATGAAAGTTGTTCCGGACCCATGAAAACAATGAATTTCTCATGGCCATTGCGTTGGTCTGGTTCTTCGGTTCTTCAGTTGTGCAAAAAGCAATTGTGATGTTTTGCTAATTTCCATAGAAGCCCATCTCGCACTTTCTTCCATTCACTGTGGTAATCCGACCCACAGATTCACTCTCGCTGCTCGCTTACCGATGCAAGTCCCACAATACAACTAAACTTGATAGAGCTCTGAACAAAGGAGACCCAGCAATATTGAACGTTCTGCTTTCCTCATTCTGGACTACTCTTGGTGAGAATTCTTTTCCTTATAACAATTGCTATACTGCTCTATTAGGTGAAAATCGCATGAGGAATTTTCAATTTCATAATTGGGGTATCATTCAAATTATTTCTTAATGACCACAGTCATTTCAAAACTGATCATAGTTTGATAAATTCATTGTTCAAAACACGAAAAATCATGAATGGAAATTCCGGAGCCACGATAAAAGAAGATTCTATTGTTGGTGATGAAACAATATTTTCAAATCAGCCTTCTGAATTTAAGATAATGATTTTTTTTTCTCCAAGGCACTTTTAATATTAACCTGACAAGTGTTTTTATAGTGTGATTGATTATGAGAGAAAAATCATGAATAATGAGTGTGATATCATTTGTGAGAAATCTAAAAGGTTTCAGGTATTCCAAGTATTATTTATTTCGTATCACAAATATTTGAATGATCGTATCGAATTATATGCCCGTTAGAATAGATCTTACCACAATTGATTATCAATCTAACTTCTCAATTGGATATTATATATTTTCTATTTAATTGGAGAATTGTGAGAATGAGTGAGAACTCGATTCTCTACTGCCAGAGTCTTCTCAAATGAAATAATTTGTTTATTGATAAAAGCACCTGTAGCATACCTTTCAACCTGAATGCTTAGTAGTGTCGTATTGCAGAGCTGTCGTAGTTATTATGAGAAGTTGAAGAAGCGAGTGTTTGGCCTCGTGTCCACAAAATCACTCATTAGACAGTTTGCAGAGTCGCAGAGAGACTTCCAATCAACATTCAGTTGCTTTCAATGCTCGTCGCTCATTGAATCGGCTTTCGAGTCAGTTATGCGGCGGGAAAGAGCCTAATGAGAACGTCTGATGAATAGAACGAATCGAAAGCTGCTTTCAAAAACTTCGATCTCTACTGCTAGGAAAAACTTCCTCGAATAACTTCAGTCGGTACGTGAGACTTCCCCGTTCTCCTCCCTTCACCATCCTTTTTCCCCCGACTCTTTTCATCAAGACGCCACACACGGACGGAACCACACACACGCACGCACGCTCTCGGCCACTAAACGCTGTCACACGCCGTTTGTCCATTCTATCCTTTCTCACAAGTTCGATAGTTCAGTCTTTGGATGGTTGTTCCACATCTTTTAATTGCTTTTCTTCTGCTCTAATCTTCACTGTCTTATCCATTGCGCCAGAGCATCCCCACTCACCCCTCACATCCCCCCCCTCAACACAAAGCTCTAACTTTGTAGTTGGTCGTTCAACCGCTGCCAACTCTCGACCCAATGAAAATATATCGATGTCA
This sequence comes from Sogatella furcifera, assembly GCA_017141385.1. NCBI lineage: Eukaryota > Metazoa > Arthropoda > Insecta > Hemiptera > Delphacidae > Sogatella > Sogatella furcifera. The sequence goes on from CM029548.1 coordinate 19,506,065, forward strand.
GCGGTATTGTGCAAGACTGAAATGCCATGATAAACCGGATGGAGAATCAAGACAATCCCAATATTTATGATCACAATAATGAGACGTACTTGTTAATGGTTTGTATAATATCACAATTCAGAAATAAATATATAGAATTATAAAGACTAATACCACATACCTTGTATTTGAGAACACGAGAACATCGTGAAGAACGCATTGATCTGTCATTTGAAATATTGAGCTACTTTATAGTGGATGATGGACAAAACGAAGAGTCAACTAGTGGCACGTTGAGTAACTTATTATTGATTTTTTTCGATAAAATAGAATACTTATTATAAATTATGTGTTGAATGAATTGAATAATAAAAGTGTATTTTTAAATTAGTTCAAGTATAGGTCTGCTCTAGCAAGAAATATCAATGTTGCTTTCAACAGCCACAAAAGTATTCAGTCTCCTACTTGAATCACCTCAGAACAATTCCTTTTTATTATCAATAGTTATTAGCACTCTATGTACTTCTGAGACGATGGAAATAGTATTGGAATAATTCTATTATTAAAGTTTTTTAAGTTTTACTTTTTTAGCAGGTCAAGGACGATTCGTGAGCCATGGTATTAGTTATGCTTTTTATCAAGAAATTGATAAATAGGAATTCTCTTTGTTTTTATTCGTTAACTCATGAAGATTCATAGTTCCTGTTCCATCCACCGAGATATTTGGGTGTCCGGTTTTTTGTTCTCTTCATAACTTCAATGAATTGAACAGAAGTTAGCGAACTAATAATGTGTTTCTGCGTCACTGGCGGCTTGTGCCCATGGAACAGGCGAAGTGCTAGTATCTTCTGCTGTACAGCACTTCACCTGTTTCGTCGGCACGAGCCGCCAGTGCTCTGCGTACATTTTCCAAGCATTATTCAATCTATTAAAATGTATAGAGAGATTACAAACCAGAGATCCAAGAATCGTGGTGTGTGAAAACGTTCAATACTTCAATACGTTATAAACTAGTACACCAGCGTATGATAGTGTTAGTAGCCTAAACATGATAGTGTTGATAATTCTCCAGCTGTAAAGTTTACCAATGAATTATAAAGAATAATTAAATCTGACTTGAGGATTTCCAAGATAGAAATTTCAATTTAAATATACTGATTAGATTTTTTAATAATGAGGTTACAGAATGAAAAAGTCGAATCATTCCATACACTTTGAACTTTTGCTCGGCAAACTTCAATCCCCATCTTACTCTCCATTATCCGTGCCACTCTCACCCGATTCGACGGCTGGCATACCGCGAGGGAAAGGAGAAACAAGGTTTGGATGTCTCACAGGAGTGCGTCATCCAATTAGGATATGGCTGTTCCTTCCGGCGAAATAGGCGGTGAACAATCGCTCTCCTTTGGGGACTCTTCTCTCACATCGATTCAATCGCGCTATTCTCAGATACAGTGTGAGAAAAACCAGCTGAAACTCCTCTGACAGATGATAACTGAGATCGTTGGAAAATTGTAGGCATTTTCCTACTATAAAACTATCAAAGATCACCTGAGTTGATTCATGTTTACTTGAATATTTTGTTGAAAACTTATTTAGATTTTGTCTTGATTCACACAATACTATAGTAATCATAATACACAATTTCTCCTTATTCAAAGTAGATTATTGATCCATTATAATCATGTTAAATTGGAAATATTTCAATTACTTTGAGGAAACTGGTTATAATATTCGAAAACAAGTGTAATTCATAGCACCACATTCTACTGTTACTAAATATTCAAAATTTGATTACAGCTCTAGGAAATATCGTTCCATCCAGTTTGCAAGTGAATTTTGACAAAATAATGACGAGGTAAACGCATCAACTTTCCACCTGCTAATTAAATTTGATGAGAGCTCTGGCATCCGGTTTTCATTGTTCTCCCTCTTATAACTCGAGAACTGTCTCTCGACAAATAATTCCCTTTAGTCGGAGTAATGTTCATCATTTTAGAGGATAATTTACCTGTTGTATAATATAACCGTTCCCTCAACAAGGAAAATGAACCAGAAAAATGAATTTCAAAGTGGGTTGAATAGCTACTAATTCCATCAATAATTTCCAATAATTACTTTTCCACTTGAACGACTATACATTGAATTATCTCATCCAGATGTTCTATTCTTCCAGGCAAATGAACAGTATAGGCAATAAACATGATAATCATGGATGAATTCTTCCTATGAATTTGATAGACTAAAATGAGTGGTTCACCTTGATGTTCTTGATAATTTTGTGTAAAACAGTATTAATCCTAGAATGGTAGACTATATAATGTGATTGGTAGACTCTTCAAATTGAACGTTGATTGACGGTCCAAATGTTATTAGAAAAATAACTTTTTTGCATCAAATTGTCGATTTGATCACTTCAAAGACATCAAATTTATTTGAGTATTCTCCCAGGATACCATCTTGGTACATCGTATGTAAATAAGCTTTCCAATAATTATAAATTTATTAATTTATTTATTTGAGAGATTACAATGAAGGGTAAAAACATAGACATTAAAGTCCAAAACGTCTCTCCCTAATTTTTATTAAGATATCTAAAATAAGTTCATAATAATATCTAATCTGTTCAAGAGATTTTCAAAAACTTTCCACAATTATGCTTGAGAATTTCGAGGGAATACTACCCCCAAATCCCTCTCTAGGTTCGCTCAGTCTTGACATGCTAGGACCTCGTGATATCCCCTATACTTGAGAAGAATGATCATACTCATAAATAATAGGTGTAAATGTCTCAAGAAAATCTTAATTTTCTGTCCATATATGCAGAATGTTGAGCAAATGATAATGTTTTTGTCAATCACACTTGAAATCGGTAGCCTGATGTTATTATTGTCATTATTTCTGGAATCAGAATTAACCCCTCATATTTATTAGAATCTCAAAAATTTTCCTCTTTCATGGGTGATATTGAAAATTCTATTCTATAACACTTTGATACCGTGCAGGAGATGTAAATATTATGAGGTTTTATCCAGGATTCAGCTGAGTGATAAGCTGTAAGTAGAATGAAGGGGGAGGGGGAACCGAATTCCCAACTCCAATTCGCTAACTGGTGTCTCAGGGGGTCTGGCCACATGTGAAGAGAGTTGGAAACTCGTGTCTCTGCTGATGCTGTTGTACTGTACTTTCAAACAAAAGGCGAACGTATGCAACACTGCACAGCATTGCTTTGTGTCAATGCCAAGTGGACCTTTTTCGTTGAATCCACCCACTGTTATTGGTTTCTAGTATACGTGATTGAACATATTCCTTGAATTTTTCCTGTATCAATCAATAAACTATAATTTCTATAAACTGTAGTCAAGCTACAGAATCATTATGATGAAAGTTATTTATTATAATACATAAATGCTTCCTATTATAATACATTTCGAACTCCCATTATAAGTTGGCATTTGATAACAAAGTTGTTTTGAACTTTTTTATTTGATATTTATTGTGAACTCTCATCAAAATTCAGAATTTTTCCAAAGCGAAAAGTGTTTTTTTTTTGTGAAAATTTCAATGTAAGCTTTCATCATCTTTGATTCACCATGAAAACATCATCATTCACTCACTCATTATCACCTTTGCTTAAAATAATTGCTATCAAGTCGCAATTGTAACAATAAATAATGATAATGATATAAGAATATCCAATATGGAAACATTTCGTTCCAACTAGAAGCAATTCCTAATCTCAAATCAGATTCGTCTTGCAAAGAAACTTTGTTTGATATTAATATCGTTCTAACTTTGTTCTAACTAGAAGCAATTCCTAATCTCAAATCGGATTCGTTTTGCAAAAAAACTTTGTTTGATATTAATATCAAACCAAGTTTCTTTGCAATAATTATTAATGTTATTACTAGATTTTTTAAATGATAAGTTGAGTCATACAGTTGAGTTTAACTTATTTTAGCCTACATTGAAGGTTCATTCTTGAGGAATTCTCCTATAAGTACAAAAAATCTATTAAGCTTTTGATGGACCGAACCAAATGTTGAGAACGAGTTAATGAATGAATAATTGAATATCTATGCTGAGCTTACAATAATCAAAACCTGATTGGTCTTCTGAGTTAAGAAGGCTATAAATATAGTTGAAGGTAATAGGTCATACCAATAGTTTCTAAATAATTAAAATGATGAAGCTATCCAAGTGTTCATTCATCTTTTCCAAGATAAGAAATGAGATATTGTCTCTTTTCGAATTTAAAAATTCAAAGAATCAGTAAAACTGGAAGAGAAAATATTACCAATTTTCAACTAACAGTATATTGGAGTATTAAATATCATATTAGTGTATGAAAAAGTGTATTTCTACATTGCACTTTAAGTTCTTATGTCACTTTTAAGTCTTATTGATGACATTCAACATAATTTATTACAATATCTTTCACGGAATAATGAGATCAGATAGATCCTCCAAATGTTTTGAAACTCGGTTATTGAAAATTAATTCATGTAGCTAACTGACTGCTCCATCATGTATTTCATTAAATCAACCGATTTTTTCTGGATACTGTGGACATGACAGTTCAAATTCCAATTGGGAATATAATATACGATCACAATCAATCAATTAATTATCCATTAATACAACTATCACAAAAATCTATAACAAAAGATGTTATAGTCTGAAAGAGGAAAACTAGGCCCATTTCAGTATAAACACAAAGACAATGGTACGATTGAGAAGCAACAGAAATTTGAAACACAATATAGTTACTGCGATAGAGAATACAATATAGTTACAATATAGATAGTTACCGCGGGTTGGAATGTAGTAAGAGCAGATGCTAATAATCAAATGATAACAAAGTAAATTCGACCTGGAAGCATTCCGCAGTCACTTAGCGAATTTCATTTCGAAGCAGGTCACCAACGAATAACATTTTCATTGACCGCCTGTGTTAGTACTTGAGAGGTGAATTAACTAGGGTGTCCGTTTAGGGAGCAAAGCAGACAGGAATTTGGGGTGGGGCAAGAATGAGGAATTTTGTAATTGGAACCGCAAAAGGGAAAGACAGCAGTACACAGCACAGCAGTCGAATCGAGGTTCAGTCCCCACTTTAGGGGGGGGGGACTTCTGCGGGGGTCACCCTGAAACCTATCTCCGGTCCATCGCAGTTACTGTAGCCCCCTTCCTACTCCCCTTTTGCTCTCCTCACCCCCTTCAATCCAGCACTCGCGTTAATTAAATTCAATGCTGAATGTTTTCTTTATAATTAGTAATATGGAGCACACCCGCTTCTAAAATCCATTTGATTCAACAGTATTTAATAGTGGTTCCCAGCTACCACACTTCTTTCATTTCTGTTATCTGCTTCGCAATCTTATTTCGTGCTTTACGAGTGGTTTAAAACCAACCAGATAAAACACTAACAGACATGAAGCTTATTTACATTACGTGGTGAACCATTAGGCCACAACCAATAGAAGAAATACAAAAATAAAATTTCATTATTAAATTCAGTGCAAAGTCTCTCCCAAACTTCTGTTTGAAGATGAACCGTTAAAAGTGAATTACGTATACTTTATTCCAGATATGATTGCCCACCATCATAAATATCATTTGTGAATAAGTCATTGTTGAATATCCACACTATAAGTTTCGACTGGAACTAGCAATATACGAGTATCTCGTATCTCTAATCCTGTAAAATTATTGAAAAAATTATTAATGCATCGATTATGGGAAGCGGTTTGTCCCAGTGGTAGAGATCGTCTAATCGGTGAGATTAGATAAGCGACTTGACTCTACCAACACTGTTGTAATGGTGACCGGTTCCTCTGAATTCAATTTATGAGCCTCAAAAATCGCTTCCCGGTGGTTCGGAACCTACCTAAAGCAGTAGGTCCATTCATCTCTCATCATCATCCTTGCTATTACCCACGCACAGGCCCAAGAGCCCATGTGGGCATCACCCTCACAAAAAAATTCAGATGATAAGTTTTATAACAACTGAGAATCACCTTCAACCAAAATTGTATGTCTTGTAGGAAATATCGTTCTTATACTATTCAAAATGTCACAATTATTATTATATGGGTACTATTCCCAAGCGGCATAGCATAGCAAGCTGTCGCGGCTTTAGCTGCGCTGCTGGAGCTACCCGGTTCTACCCATCACATCTCTATTCACAAAGCTATATTATAAATATTCATGTTTTTTTCATCCTAGGACGACTTCATTACTGTTTTAAATATTAATCACAGTAACCTTTTTCAATTATTTTTGTTCATTCATAACATGTTTCGACTATCAATAGCCATTTTCAAATAAACAAATTAGTCGAAACATGTTATGCATGAATAGAAATAATTTAAAAAAAGGGTACCGTGTTTGACATTTAAAATAACAACTATAAATGTTTACTATGTTATTAGGGCTTTATTTATGTACAATAAATCGATGAATAGTAAAATTCACCATTTTTAAGTAAATTTCACTATTTATCGACTTATTATTATTATAAATTAGTAGCCCTAATAATATTAATAGTGAAATTTTTTAATAGAGTAATGTGAATGGAGTTGTGAGGACTAGAGCCGGGCAGCTAGATCCGCGCGGCTCGAGCTGTCGCTTGGGAATCGTGCCTTCATATCAATTTCACGTTTTCTTCAAAAGTAGAGAGAAATATGTAGAAGAGTTTTGAGAAGTGGCTTGTGTAAACGGAATATATAACACGAAGGTATATGAACATGATTGTGTCAAGAAATATTATTTCTATATAGAATACGTCTAGCAGACTATAGAGACTGCATAATCATTACTATAGCAGGCATTATTATATAAACCTCTACATAGCAGGCTATTCGTTTCATATTGCAAATCACGATGAGTACTGCTGTTGAAAAAGTTAATTCTGGAAGAGGAAAATTTTACAAATATAATTAGATGTCAATTGATGACACGCAGCTTGATAACAAGTTTTTAGGCTTTATTGAGTGGCGTTATGGCGACTACGTGCAGCTTAAAAAGTGACCAACTTGGAAGCTTGCACGTAGACTAAAAGCAAGAAGAAAGTTTGCCGAAGATGGTGCCAGTGATGGAGAAGGGTGATGATGAAATTCGGAGACTTGATAAATATGAGATGAATCTATTAGGGGTGGAAAGCAATCTTGGTGTGCGACCGAGCGTCTAGAAAGCGTGCTGTGCGCCCCTCGCGCCCCCCTCGACGCCCAGGGGCGCGTTTGCCAACGCAAGTTCCGAAACCTAATTACCCGGCCGGCGTAAAAGTGTTTACTGTCTATTGGGGGGAGGAAACACAACCCCCAAACTCCAACGCCCACCCATACCACCCTTCATAAGATGGGGATGTCGTGGTCCAAATAGAATCTTTACGATCACTCGGAAATGAAGCCGGTGGCAATCGACCTAATTGATCGGAAATGGGAATAGAATTCGCCGCCGTCATGCCCCAGTCACTTCATTTCCACATTTCGACCTGCTGTTTTGATCGGTTCAATTCAAAGATTCATGGTTCTGCAAGGTGTTATGTACAAATTATCATGAAATTTTATGAAAAACTCCCGTGCTATCTTTATGAAAATGTAATCCTGAAGAAGTATAATAAAACTACATTATTTTTCTGAAATTGATGCTAAGGTTTGTAAGAGGCGCGTGTCGATCAATAAGAATTGCGAAGAAAAATGCAATTGAAGATAACCTTTCAGATCCTATGGTTCTCCTCCTAACTTAGCTTTAACTCATCCTACTAAACTCGGAAGCCTATTGTTATCGAATTGAATTGTAATCATCCACGAATTATCATCCGATTGAAAGAAAAACATTGTTATTGATCCCAATTGGATAAATAAACTGATATTAAAAAAACTACAAATGAAATAAAAAATTGAAGAATAGATCGGATTAAAGAAATGATAATTTTCATCGTTTGTAATTTATTTAATAAGATTGTCATTGCCATTGACAATATAGTGACCCTATTCATGGATTACAGGAAGAAAGGAATGTGCAATAGTGTGTGTGAGCTAGGTGAAGAATAACATCAGGAGGAAAATGACACTGCGGAACGTTTACATTAGCACTAAGTAACAAAAGATGTTTAATTTCAGAAAAGAGCTGCAGTTCGAGTGAATGAAATTCAGGGAGAAAGGTGCTGTGACAAATAAATTGAAGCTGACGCCAAAAGGTGCTGTAGGTTATAGAGGGCTGTGGAGCGGGTGAGAGGCGGCTGAGGGAGGACTGCGTTTCCATGAATTATTCAAGACACTCACCATTTCCTTTCGCTACAAGATACATGATGTCACACTTCTCATGGATACGCCAAAGCATCGATACCAATGCTCTATGCATACTTTAATCTTTGTATACTCTAATTTCTATATTTTCCACCAGAAAAGGAGTAGGGGCAGTTATTCCATATTCAAGTCAGTGACTTGCCTTGACATTAAGTATTTTTTCAATTCAAAGAATAATTAATTCTATTTCAATATCATACTGCGAATTCTTCAAGTTACCACAAGCTGATAGTCGTTACTGTACACCTTTCCCTGTAGATTATTTCCGTTGCTATACAACTGATGGAATCACTTCAAATTTCCTATCATAAATAGCAATGTCTCAGAGACCGCCACAGTTTTTTGTTTGCTTGATTTTAATGGTTTAAGAAGGAATTGAAGCTTGCTATGTCATGTAGTTGTCCCTCCCCACAATCAGAATAGATTCCTAGCGTCAGTCGCCTGTCAGCAAGTTCCAGTGTCGAAATCTAATGTTTTGTTTGTTGTAAATGGCCTAGGTGACCAACCCAGTACAGTACCCGATTGAATCATGTCCATATAAATTAGCATTAGAGAAATTAGAAATTATAGCATTTGTAAGACTCCAAACAGCTCCAAGATGGCAAAGCCATTTGAGACTACAGCTGATGTGGTCTCATTATGTAAGAGCATGAGTTTCATATGAGAGACTCCAAATAATATACTCGTAGTTAATAGTATGATGCTGGCGGCTGCGCTCAGAAGCCAGAGTAAATCATGTACTGATGTGTAACACCATATAATAAAATAAATTCCAGGCATATATCAATTGGATATAGCCTCACTCTCAATACTAGTATAGCAGAGAACTGTACTTACGCTGTTAGGTTCTATAAGGAACTCACTATCTCACTACCTGATTGGTCTTAGCGCAATACAATGTTCAGGTGAAGATTCGACTGTGTGTGAGATACAGATCACACATCGACAATCAAATCATTCATGCCAACAGCCCTTCATTTTTTATTTCCAGAGTTAGTTGTTCGCAGGGTATCTCCTCCTTTCTCCCAACACTCATATAGGATTTGAAAGGACACTTCGCTCAATCAGATAGTGGATCACTCTATGTTCCAACAGGTAGAGATCATATACATACTTTCAGCATCCAAGTGGACCCTAAATTCCATCATAAGTCTCAAACTCAGGCATTAATAATGTGTATCTCGAGAGCAAGTCTAAAGGTAATGAATTGATTCCAATGAAATTTATGAATCAATTAAAGCAACTCAACACCAGAGCCTTACCTCGAGGTACACGCATGCCAGTTTGTACAAGTTTGACTTGTGGATGAATTTCAGATGGAATATATTCCATTAACTAACTAATAATAGCCTAAACTACTATGTATTGTGCAGCTAAGAAGCTGATGAAATAGTCTATTAAGAATTTGAAAATTAATGAATATATTTTTAACAAGTATAAATAAATATATCATGGGTTAGGGCAATGGTACATCATTCTCAGTCTTATTAATTTTATAATACATTTGGTAATAAATTGAATAATTCGTTGATTATATTTTATTTTGATCTCAGGGTTATTTGTGATAAAGTTCATACGTGGACCCTAACATCAGCCAGCCTAGTAAGAGCTTTGAGAAGAGAGTGTCGGCTCTTTTTTCTACTTCCTCCTTCTTCGGTACAAACGTTCAGAAAAAGTGTATTACGTAGCGTTGTCATATTAATTTGCTATTGGTTGATTTTGAATAATGACGACCAATTTGAATTTATAATGAAAATAGGGCGACGTATATACGACGATATTCACTCATATATGCACTAGAACTCCAATTTCACATTTTTCTATATCCTAAAATCACAATTCCCATTACCAAAAATTAATATAATTCAGGTTATAAAGCAGAATAATTAGTTAGCTTCAAATGACAATGTGCCTGGTCTTAATGCAAGTTTGAATAAATAATTAACAATAATTTATAAATTGCTTAATAAATAATTTTCTTATTTCACTACTTAACACAAATCCCATACAATAAATATAAATAAATGCCTATCTGGGTTGGACATCGGTACGACATTCAAGACAATCAACAGCTGTAACAAAATGTTACATGCATTAAATTAATCAATTCCGTTATCTTGTTTTTGAAAAATAAGTTCCAACAAACATCTGCCTCACTCTAATTTTGCAATAAGTTTGAGTGAGATAGAGCTTGTTTGTCTGTTATGTCGTTATTCCATATTCTACAAGTACTTTTTGCCTTGATAATGAGTGTTTGTGCTCTCTCTTTTTGCTGTCCTTTTCTTACGTAGTTCTTTTTAGATGACTTGCTACGTTACTCTCTCTTTCCTTACGAGAAGAATGATCTTCGAAGCTAAGAAGAATCTGAAAGGCACTGAAGTGACTATTCGAGAGGATCTCACATCAGAACGGTTGAAAATCCTCAACGCAGCTATGGACCGGTTCGGAGCAAGATCTGTATGGTCACAAGACGGAACATCACAGACGGAGACTTCTTCAATAATTAGTTTTAGTTATTTCATTAGTTTTAGTTTCATCCTCACCGTCATGCTCTGTTCTCTTTATATATTTTTGTTAATTCGCATCTTCCATCATGACTTCTCCTGATAACTCAGCTTGCTCACCCTCAATTCATATAAACTTGAATAATAACTTAAACAACGTAAGTAATGATACAGGTGTCCTATTAACAGAAAAGCTCTGGTCATATAAAAAACTGATTAAGATTGCCCATCTAAATGTACAATCCCTCCCCTGTCACATTGACGAGCTTAGAGCAATCTTCCGTTTTCAAAGTTTTAATGTTATTGGAATTTCAGAGTCATTCTTAAAGCCTAGCATTACATCAAACCTTGTTGCCCTGCCTGGATATAATCTCTTTCGTAATGATCGCTTAAACAAAGCATGTGGCGGCGTGGCTGTATATGTAAAAGAAGGTATTAAAACTAAAATATTATCAACATCTGTCCAAGAGTACTCTGCTAGACCTGAATTTATGCTGCTTGAATTATCATTAACCAGTTCAGATAAATTACTAGTTGGAATCTGCTACCGACCGCCAAAAATAGGTCACTTCACTGATTTTGAAAATACATTACTTCAATTCTTACCATTCTATAGCCGTATCCTAGTCATGGGCGATATGAACACTGACCTTCTAATGACAAATCGGAATTTTGACTTTCACCAACTGACTACAATATTTCAATGTCTCAACATGACTATTCTTCCACTCGATCCAACTCATCATACAAATGAATCTGATACAAGAAAATGGTATTTGCAGTTCTTCCAACCATCACTTCAATTTTCAACAAGTCCCTTGAAACAGGTCGATTCCCTGAAAATTGGAAGTTTGCTCTAGTTCGTCCTTTGAAAGTCCCCTCACCCAATAAGGTCGAAGATCTTAGACCAATCAGTATCCTACCTGCCCTTTCTAAAGTACTAGAGAGACTAGTTCACAGTCAAGTTGTAGATTTTCTAGAACAGAATAACAAATTACATAACTTTCAATCTGGATTTCGGAAATCTCACTCAACTGAAACAGCTCTTCTGCGTGTAACTGATGATATTAGGCTAGCCATGGATCAAAGGAAATGCACAATATTAACCCTGTTTGATTTTTCTAAAGCATTCGACACTGTAGATCACAATATTCTCCTTAGAAAGTTAGCTATCCTCGGATTCAGTACTCAAACACTAGCATGTTTCAACTCCTACCTTAGAAATAGAAAACAATGTGTATCTGTTGGTGATAATAAATCTGATTGGAAAAATGTTATACATGGTGTCCCGCAAGGTTCTATTCTAGGCCCCCTCTTATTCACGCTTTTTGCATATGACCTCCCTTCTGTCATAAAGTTTTCTAAATTTTTATACCTATGCTGATGACCTTCAAATTTATGCCAGCTGCCCCATCTCAAAAATTAACGAAACAGTAGATAAAATCAATCATGATGTAAATTTAATATTCGAATGGACAAAGAAAAATGGCCTTAAACTCAATCCTAATAAAATGCAGCCAATAGCAATTGGTTACTCACGCTTAGTAAATAATATTGATATGAACACAATCAATAAAATCTCCATTGATGGTAATGAAATCCCCTACTGTAGCTCTGTTGAAAACCTAGGAATAATCATGAATAAAAATTTAGACTGGTCAGAACAGGTTAATCAAACATGTAAGAAGGTTTTTTCAGCCATGCACTCATTGAATAAATTACAAGACATCCTTCCTAGGAATATCAGACTGTTGTTGGTAAAATCACTAATTTTCCCTCACTTAATGTATTGCAACTCAGTACTCAACGATATGCAAGTTACACTGAATGATAAACTACAGCGTTGTCAAAATTATTGCTTAAGGTTTGTTTACTCTCTTCAACGCCATGAACGAATCACCCAAGCCCACATTTCAAGTTCAACTCTAAAGCTACCCGATCAGAGAAATTTTAGAATAATTAAACTTAAAAGAGATATTTTGAAACATCGTAAACCAGTTTATTTCAAAGATGGTTTCAAATTTGTTTCTGAAGGCAGAAGAATAGACGTGTCACATACTAGAACTGGAGAAAATACTTTGAGGATTCCAAATCACCGTACTACCATTTATACTAAGTCCTTCCTAGTTTCTGGTTGCCGTGCATGGAATGCACTACCTGATTCTGTTAGATGTATTGAGAGTAAAGCAAGCTTCATCATGAAACTTAGAAAATATCTTGTCGAGAAAATGACCGTAAACGTTCAACCCTAGAGCAAGAGCATGACAACCCTTCATCCTCCATCCATCACCCATTCAATATACTTGTAAATATAACTTTACAATTTTTGTAGAAATAAGTTCAACCTTTGTTATAGACCATCGTTACATACATCCATCATTTGCAGTAGTAATTTCAACTTACATCATTCACCCCAACATCAAATTCATTACTTCCAGTAGTTATTAATTTTAAGTTAAATTTAGATTATTATTTTATTCTTCTTTTTTCCAGAATCTTTATAGCAATGTTCTATTAATTTTAATCTGCTTTTAAAATTCCAATTGAAATTACCGTCATTTTTTACATCATGTACAAGCAGTGTAAACATTATGTTTTAAACTTTAAGGCCAAGTGTTAATGGAAACGACAATTTTTTTGTCCTTTCCCAAGAATGGACATCTTTATGTCCAAACTTCGCCTTTTCATCTAGACAATTATTCAATCGAAATTTAAAAGATTGCCAATTAAATATATTTTAATAAAATTTCTATAATTTCGCGTTCATGTGTATCCGTGTTTGTTGAATAATGTTACTATGTTTTCAGCTCGTGACGTTTATATAAAAGTAATATAGCTACTGTATATTCATTTCTGTATAATTAGAAGTACACTTCCTCCTTTATGTTATTACGTACTATATTTAAGCAATCTAAAATTGAAGCGTGAATTTATTGTTATTGTCTATATGAATAAAGAAATCTAATCTAATCTAATCCTTCTCAAGTTTTAAACTTGTACTTTTTGGTAGGCTGACGATCTGATTCTATTACTGCTGTTTTGCTCAATTCATTCTGTCCGCAGCAGTCAGAAGAGTCAGACCATGTTTCATTACATTTGAGAATTTTGGGGATTTTTCTCCTAAAAGTTTCCAGGATGTATTTATTTTGACGTTTTTAATAATTTATAATTTTTTTTTATCAGATTTCCTAAAAACTGAAATTCTTTCAAACTTAAATTTTTGTAAATGAAAAGTTTCAAGTCATACTAATCAACATATATTTCCTTCTGAATCATGGACTATCATATTCAAATCCGCTCTTAAAAGGTAACTATTGATATAATAAATTGGTTTATTGATTATTGATTAGTATTATTTGATTGATATTATTGATATGTGGGTTGTATGAATATGTTTTGTACGATTAGTATATGATTTTGTATTTTTGCAAGATTAAGTTTGATTTTATAATAATTTTTAGAAATTTTCAAGTACAGTATTGATTCAATCCTTTAACATGTTGAATACCTGCTAGATAAATTTAAATTTGTTCTCTTTAATTATCTAAGTCTAAAGTTTTTATTATTTTTCAAATTATTCCATTTACTGTAATCTTATTATTTTGTAGCAGTTTTGTTTGAAAAATTGTTCAGTCGTTTTTTTTAGTTCTCTGTTCATCTGTGAATGGAATTAATAGAAAATTGATAGAAAACTAAACTAGTTTTATATTCGTTTTATCCTAACAGCGGTTCCTTCTGTACCTAATGAGATTTCCAGCTTTACTATGGAGTCTTCCAAATTTAACCAGTACTATTCAGCTGTAATTTGGACGACTTCAGCTTCACCAAGATTTATATATGGATATATTTATATATTTCTCTTAATATTATCTGTGAAATTTGATTATTAATTCTGTATGAATAATTCTTTATGAATAATCCTTTTTGTCACACATGGTATACAGTGAGAATAGAGCTAATATTTTATTGAATTTGTATATTTGATTGATTTGTTTTCTTGGATTTAAATAATTTCTGTCAGTTGAACTATGGAAAGGATTGACAGAGATTGTTATGAAGTTTCAGAAAAAATTAACCAAATAAAACAATATTTTTGCTACAAACTATGCAATTACTAGTAGTAGTTATTTTCAACGTTACAAAATAATAAATCCAGGTACAACAAATCAAGGTTAGACTCTACAATAAATAAATGAATCAGTATTTGATCATTTGTGCCAATAATGATAGAAAGATTCTATATAGTTCAATCTTGGCGGTTTTAATTTAACCGGCACATCAGCTGATTGGAGATCTGTCTATAGGTTATAGGTTATTCTCTAGGTTATGTGAACCATAGAAGGACAGTAAACAAAGTTTTAGAACAAAAAAAATACGACAAATATTAGTCTGACAGGTAGGCTATGTTGAAAATTAATTCATGTTTATACCCTATTCACGATGACTTGAGACGAAATAAAGAAACTTTTTGCATGTTCAGGTAGCTATTTATGTTTGAGCTTGAGGAAAAGCCAAGAACTGTGATTGACTACAGCTGTTCGACTGCGGTCAACCATCGTATGAAGTAATACCTCCCTTTACCTGCACACATGCGCCAAAAATTTGTTCATTTTGTCTCAAGGGATCGTGAATAGGGTATAGATATATTTAATATCTTCCCTTCTTTGGGAGATTGGCTGTCGTTAGTGAAGACAGTCAGTCGTTTCCCGTCTCTGGAGGAAAAGTAATTGTTGCATTACACTCTAGCTGATTAACTTAGCCTGCTATTCAGAGGTGTTCTTTGCCGCCAATTGGTTGCGGAGACTGGCTTATGGTTGAGAGGATCAACGTGCTAACCACACGTTACCTCCATCCTGGATGATGATTATTTGCTTGCTGTATGGTCTGTCCGCCCGGGGGGGGGGATCCTGGCGTGGTGGAGGGGGCGGCTTTGGCTCGGCCAGTGTTGGTTTGGGGACTGTGAGTTCTGATTGAGAACTTATGGCTTTTGGGCCGGTATTGGCCGGGCTGAGGCCGTTTTCCCGTCGTGCCGGGAGGTCTTCTTGGCTTGGACGGGCTGTATAGTAGAGTGAATTTGAAACTGGCAACCAGCTGGTAGACCTATGCCCTTCATGGGCTGTTGAGCCAGACATACATACATACATATATAATTCAATTGAAAAATAAATAAAAATCAAACACCCTTTTTTGAAAACTTTAAAATTATAAAAAAAACACATACATGTTTCGGGACATAAGCCCATTCTCAATGTGGATAAAAATAGGATTAAAAAAACATGTATGTGTTTTTTTATAATTTTAAAGTTTTCAAAAAAGGGTGTTTGATTTTTATTTATTTTGCAATTATTTAAAACAGCCCTAAGTTTTAAAGTTCATTATTTATATATAATTCAATATAGAGTGGTTGCGCTTATCAGCAACTTAGTCAGATAACAGTTCAGTAGCCCTGACCTACAATAAAATAATATAAATTATTGACTCTCAAAGTCGGGTTCTCACACATTATAGAACAGTGGTCACCAAATGGCGGACCGCGGTCCGGATCCGGACCGCCAGCTAGTTTTGTGCGAACCGCGATGTCATACCGATCTCAACAAAAAAAAAAGTTAAAATAAATTCTAAAACAAAATAATCCATAAGAACCTTCTAAAGTCTGAATGAAAATGAATTATTAAGAAACAAACAGAACCAGGGCTTGATTTCAGGGGGAGCGCGTGGGAGCGGTGCTCCCATACCTTTTTTCCCAAGAATACCTTTTTCCTGAGCGGCGTCATTCTTTCATTCTTTAAAATTATTCTATTAGTTTTATAAAAAACAGCAACAAAACATCGCTCAGATTTGCTAAAAACGCTCCAATTCAATTCAATTTTCAATTCAATTTCATTTCAATTTAAACACACATAAAGACACAATGAATAATATAATACAAAAATTAGCAAAACACAATAACAAAATAATACATTATTAACAAATTCAACAATTACTGTGGTGGGGTGTGCTTAAAAAGATGGAGGGGAAATACCTAGCCAACTATGGTTTCCCATGTAATAGGCAGGTAGAAGAAGGTAAAAAAGGTAAAATAAAATGAAACTGAAAAAATATAGAAAAGGGAAAGGTAAGTGAGTCCACTTGATGAAAAAAATAATACTTTTTACTGATAACAAAATCAGAAGTTTCACTTATTACTAAAGCAGACACAGAGAAAACAAGGCAAGGCTCAAGGAATTTAGTTGCAAAAAGTCAAATAGCGAAACTCTAGTTCCTACATGTCAAAAAAATAGTTACTCTTAATCCAGTTTTTTATATCTAGTTTAGTCTGTTTGCTTCCTCAGTCCTTATACCTTCTGTATTTGTGTTATAAGTAACGTATCTGTTTGCAGAGGCTCTTAAACAGTAGTTATTTGCAATAGAGTTTGGGCTAGTAGGAAAATTTGCCTTGAATTTGATTAGATAATCGATTAAATTTTTCACATACAATTGCCTCACAGTCATCACCTCAAAATCATTAAAAACCATTTCCGTAGGGTAAAGTCTGGGTTCATTAAGGATGGTTTTAATTATCAACTTTTGGGTAACAAATAATTCATTTAAATGGCTATTGAAACAACCTCCCCAAACAATTATCCCGTATTGAAGGATTGATTTACCCATGCATGATATAACATGCTCGAATGGTGCTTATTGAGAATTTTATTCACTTGATGGAATTTGAAAGATAAGTATCTCATTCTTTTGGAAATTGATTTGATATGCAAGTCCCATTTGAGATGGTCATCGATTATGATCCCCAGGTATTTTATATCAGAAACTTTTTTTATAGTGGGGCAATTACAGGCATTCAAGTTTATATTGCAGTTTGAGTGTAGTTTCAGGGAGTGATTGTCTATAGGTTGTCCTACTCTGTTTAATGAAAAAGCAATATAATTAGTTTTATCGATATTTGAGCTCAAAGTGTTCTTATCCAACCATTTCTTTATATGAGACATATTCTGTTCGGCTATGGTATGCACTTCCTTCCATGAATTACCGTGGAAAATAGCTGTAGTGTCATCCGCGAAGGATATCATTGTTGAATTTATCAGTCTCAAACTCAAAATGTCG
Source organism: Sogatella furcifera (assembly GCA_017141385.1). Classification (NCBI taxonomy): domain Eukaryota; kingdom Metazoa; phylum Arthropoda; class Insecta; order Hemiptera; family Delphacidae; genus Sogatella; species Sogatella furcifera. The sequence goes on from CM029548.1 coordinate 19,523,958, forward strand.
TTTACATAAACTATAAAAAGCATTGGGGATAGCACAGTAAAGATATCCTTTATCATGTCCCTTTCGATACTGAACCAGGTGCATTGGCAGAAGATGTCTATGAGTGCAACCTGGTATCACTCATGGATAAGGAAAATTATTTGAAAAATTTTAAGCCACTATTTAAATTGGGACCTGAAGATATGAACACCGTTCACTGGGTTGTTGAATGCTTGGGTGAAATAAGAAGGCATTTAATAAATAAGATACGAGTCCAAACAGTGTCCAAATAAAGATAAAGAGCCCTGCTGTTCAAACTGTAGAGATGAGAAAAACCCTTCCGCGCACCCAGCTAATGATAATGATTGTCCCACTTATCAGAGAGCACTGAAACAGGTAGTTGATAGAACTGATTACGATATACATGTTGGTGAGTGCTCACACTCAAAGATATGAATAATCCCGAAGAAATCTTAAATGCTTTAGAGACTGAAAATGGAACCCCAGTAATCACTGACTACTCGAATTATTACCCCCAATTTAGCGTAGATAATCCCTGAAACTACACTCAAACTGCAATATAAACTTAAATGCCTGTAATTGCCCCACTATAAAAAAAGTTTCTAGTATAAAATACCTGGGGATCATAATCGATGACCATCTCAAATGGGACGTGCATATCAAATCAATTTCCAAAAGAATGAGATATTTATCTTTCAAATTCCATCAAGTGAATAAAATTCTCAATAAGCACCATTTGAGCATGCTATATCATGCATGGGTTAAATCGATCCTTCAATACGGGATAATTGTTTGGGGAGGTTGTTTCAATAGCCATTTGAATGAATTATTCGTTACCCAAAAGTTGATAATTAAAACTATCCTTAATGAACCCAGACTTTACCCTACGGAAATGGTTTTTAATGATTTTGAGGTGATGACTGTGAGGCAATTGTATGTGAAAAATTTAATCGATTATCTAATCAAATACAAGGCAAATTTTCCTACTAGCCCAAACTCTATTGCAAATAACTACTGTTTAAGAGCCTCTGCAAACAGATACGTTACTTATAACACAAATACAGAAGGTATAAGGACTGAGGAAGCAAACAGACTAAACTAGATATAAAAAACTGGATTAAGAGTAACTATTTTTTTGACATGTAGGAACTAGAGTTTCGCTATTTGACTTTTTGCAACTAAATTCCTTGAGCCTTGCCTTGTTTTCTCTGTGTCTGCTTTAGTAATAAGTGAAACTTCTGATTTTGTTATCAGTAAAAAGTATTATTTTTTTCATCAAGTGGACTCACTTACCTTTCCCTTTTCTTTATTTTTTCAGTTTCATTTTATTTTACCTTTTTTACCTTCTTCTACCTGCCTATTACATGGGAAACCATAGTTGGCTAGGTATTTCCCCTCAATCTTTTTAAGCACACCCCACCACAGTAATTGTTGAATTTGTTAATAATGTATTATTTTGTTATTGTGTTTTGCTAATTTTTGTATTATATTATTCATTGTGTCTTTATGTGTGTTTAAATTGAAATAAAATTGAATTGAAAATTGAATTGAATTGGAGCGTTTTTAGCAAATCTGAGCGATGTTTTGTTGATGTTTTTTATAAAACTAATAGAATAATTTTAAAGAATGAAAGAATGACGCCGCTCAGGAAAAAGGTATTCTTGGGAAAAAAGGTGTGGGAGCACCGCTCCCACGCGCTCCCCCTGAAATCAAGCCCTGGTTCTGTTTATTTCTCAATTATTCAATTTCATTTAGACTTTAGAAGGTTTCTAATGGATTTTTTTGTTTTAGGATTTATTTTAATTTTTTTTTTTTTGAGATCAGTATGACATCGCGGTCCGCACAAAACTAGCTGGCGGTCCGGATCCGGACCGCGGTCCGCCATTTGGTGACCACTGGTCTAGGAGACCGCACCCAGGACGGAGTGTGACAAAAACTTCACCCAGGAAGTTGAGGGTTTGAAACAATTTATTTATTTCAAAAAACAATGGAATAGGGGGAGAACTGGGCTGAAACTATTTCTCACCCAAATGAATAAGTATGTAATTTCCAAACAAACGTCAATTTTGTACGAAATGGGGGTTCTAAACAATTAACCGATACCAAGGAATATCCTAGGATAGTATTGAACAAACAACAGTCTATTGAATATTGCTCGCATTGATATGATGATTATGTTGTATGACACAGATGGTTTGTTGCAAACACCACATTCAGAGGTTGGAATTATTCTTTTTCCTCTTATTAATTGATATTTATCCCTCAATGTTGAAAATCAATTGTCCTCTGACTTGATTAATGGATCAAATAATCATATCAAAAAATCAAAGAGCACGATCGTTTCATGCGAAAAATTGGAGGATGGAATTGGACATCGTGAGTCAAAATATGATGAAAATCATATTTCTCTCTCGCTTGGAGTTCAAAATAAACTGAAGCTCGCGAGAAAGTGCTAGGTTTCTATTCCGGAATAGTGGGTATTGTATTTGATAAATCTATTACTAATTGGAAAACATACAAGCATAACAAAGTTGAAGCTATTTTACTCATGATAGCTGTGTGTAACATGCTTCGGGCGCAACAACTCTATTGAACAGAGCTTACTGGAGCCGAAATGTGTTACAACGCGACCCAAACATCAAATTTTCCCGGTGGAATAAATTCATTAGTTGTTATTTTTAGCAGGGCGCATTTGCCATGTACAGCCGGCCGTGAACAGAGCCAAAACGTTGAGTCAAAGTGAAGTATTGCCCTCATTACCACACAATGCACTCTGCATGTATTCATGCGGCGAGCGGCTCATTGCGAAAGAGCGCAGAAAACGTCTGAGTGTAACGCACAACGCACAGTGTACACAAAGTTTTCATTAAATTATAAATTATGAGCGCGGCTGTCATATAAAGCTACATCCCTTGTATAGTACACAGACTGCACGGCAATTTTGTTTTAAACTTTCAACAATCTGAGTGTGCGCCTACCTAACAAACTACTTGCTTCTCAACTTTGGCGCGATTCGGTCAGATTTGGAACTTCAAAAAAGCCTGATAAAACTCACTGTGGCCAGATTTGGAATAACGGGCTGAATTCAGTGATGCTGATTCCATTTCCATCGCACAGTTCAACAATGACTAATATACAGTTTCCTAATAAGCTTTTCTGTAGTTTTTTTTTCATGAGAATGTGGTTTGCTTTCAATGAACTGTCTATCGGATTCGAAAAATGACCACCCCTGAAGACTAATATTTTAAAGAAGAACAGTTAAAAAACTTCAAGGAGCTTATTGACTGATAAGATGAATTAGGCTATGTCTCATCCATATTACAGGGAAAACAATATTTAGGCCTATGTCCAAAGATTTTTATATTATTCCCTGAAAATCGTGCACTTCTTCACACAAAATCACAGCTTAAATTGTGTTTCCATTACAACTACTACAGGAATATCTCTCTTTACTTTTATTTTTCTGGAGATTGAGCTCTTAAAGAATTATATCCTATTCAATATGTCACCTTTATTACTACACAGTGATGAAATGTTGTCTTATGTCAATGATGATCATTTCTTTTCAAACAAGAGATGCCCAAAAACCGCTCACGACGGGCAATAATCGCTGGTGCTCTTTAACCATCTACAGCCCGGGCTACAAGAAGCGAGTGTATTAATGAGCTGGCATTGTTTTAGGGGTGATTAATCCTCCGTTAGCATCGATCAACAGTTCCCTGTTTCCTCATCCATCAAACGGCTCCCATAACATCTATCTTACTCACCAGCGCCTTTTCTTCTTCACGTCTCAGCCCTTCGGATTCGCTCGGGCGTCTTCGTTCAAATACATTTCACTTTCCCTTCTCAATCATAGATCAAAACTGACCATCTCAGTTGATGAATTGACGTTGTATCTATTTGGAATGAATGGAGGCTTGAGCAACATTTCCATAGTTTATCGCACTCAGAAGTGGTCCAGATTGCATGGATTATTGTGACTGAAGAGAATAACGATTGCTTGGATTATTATGATTTCGAATGAATCCACTCGTCTTTCAAAGAGGATTCATCTTACATTTGTTCATTAAGGTTAGGCTGCACTAGAAATGATTCTCCTCCATTTTTAAAAATTATAATTTTTCTAACTGTCTTTTAAGAAACGATTGAAATTAGATATATCATACATGAAGAAATTAATCATTAATTTTATTTTTTAAGGATTGATCATAACTTTTATCAATTTTGTTGAAGAGGGCTCCATCTCAAAATTTCATAGAAATCTCAAATTGAATGGCTGGATATTATTCTTTATCGATAAGCTTGGAGTGAACCATAGATCGGTCAAAATGGAAATGACCATGACCAATGATGTTCGAGTTCGATCCTTGATTAGTTTCGCTATAGATTCATAACATGCTATTAAATTCACATCAATAAAAGATTATCTCAATAGAATGATACAGTATGTATAATTTTAATATTCTGTTGAATGAATTATTCGATATTGGATAAGAAACTCATTCAATAACAATTGAGAGACCAAGAGTTAGCTATAACAAGAAGAATTTTGTGTCCAATTTGATTTTTGATGAAGGTGAGATGAAGACGATGCGATAAATTAGGAGTTGGCAGCAGGCGTTAGTGCTCTAGGACAGCCAAAGTTAAGCGTTTTCCAAGCTCCCACCTACTTCACCAGAAGAAAAACTGTCCCATATAAATTTCACTCGGAATAGAAATAAAATAAATAATGGTGGCGCGCGAAGGAGAAGGTTGTATGTAGGAGCCATGTAGGCAAGATAAATGCTGGGGCTGGTCGAGTATGAAAAGCGGCAGGAACTGTTGCCTTTAGGGGGTGGAGAGGGGGTGTGATGCGTTTTCATTGTACAGAGACATTTTAGAAGCAGCAGCAACAGTCTCGTCTCGAGTAACGTCTCGCTTGCTGGCGTGTGCGCGTGTGTGTGCGTGCTTTGTGACGGTTTTTATAACAGGGAAGAATGGATGGGAGCAGCGAGTGCCTACTACCACTCCAACTTGGCGAGGGAATATAAGATGAAGCAGCCAAAAATATAATATCGTCCTATTATTGCTCGTTTTGCAGAAAATAAGAGATGGATTACTGTGGAACGGCTTGCAAGCTGAATTGTGAGAGCCGTAACACACTTCTAACTCGAATAATGACTCAATTTTCTTGTCAACAATGCCACATCTCTCTCACTCTATTGCTGTTGCTTCATGGCGCTTGAAAAAAGTTTACTCCCAGAAACAGTAACTCTTATGATATGACATTTCTCCAAATGAAATAGTTATCACAGATTATATTCTGATCCTTATACAACATAACCCAGATAGCACGTAAGCTTATTTCAAGCTTAAAATTTAGTGGATTTTGAATTGAAAGTTACAGTTTGATCAAACCAGCTTGATTCAAACTTGTAACAGGCTGTTACTGATCAAGCTAAAAGTTCCAAACTTGTAATAAGCTGAAGTTTTCAATCTTCAAATCAACCTTGAATATTCCAGCTACAGTCCAGCTTATTTCAAGCTGTAAATTTAATGGGGTTTGAATTGGAATTCACAGTTTGATCAATCTAGCTTGGTTCAGGCTGTAAGCAATCAAGCTGGAAGTTCCAAACTTGTAACAAGCTGAATTTTTTAACCTTAAATAATCAACATTTAATGATCCAACTACAGCCCAGCTTGTTTAAAGCTGTCTCTCTGGAGAAAAAATCCTTTGCACTATCACGTGACTACCCAGATAGCACATAAGCTTATTTCAAGCTTAAAATTTCGTGGATTTTGAATTGAAAGCTACAGTTTGATCATATCAGCTTGATTCAAACTTGTAACAGGCTGTGAGTGATCAAGTTGTAAGTTTCAAACTTGTAAAAAAGCTGTAATTTTCAATCTTAAAATCAACCTTTAATGTTCCAGCTACAGTCCAGCTTATTTCAAGCTGTAAATTTAGTGGGTTTTGAATTGGAATCCACAGTTTGATCAAACTAGCTTGGTTCAGGCTGTAAGTAATCTAGCTGGAAGTTTTGAGCTTGCAACAAGCTAAATTTTTTAATCTTAAATAATCAGCATTGAATGATCCAGCTACAGTTCAGCTTGTTTCAAGCTGTCTTTCTGGAGACAAAATCCTTTGCACTATCACGTGACTAACATAGTTCATTTAACTACCACGAGTAGCGCTGTGTCAACTTTCAACTTTGAAGCATATGTTTACCAAATTCATTTTTGCATCATTTATTTTTATCAACCAACTTATGGATTTTCTATTACGAAAACTTTACATTATTTATAAACACACAAAGGTAAGTGGAATACGTTCATTTGATTTCATTGTACATGGGATATAATTTTAGTATTGTCCAAAAGTAAATGAATTCCAAATTGGGATTTACATCTCAAATAACTTAAATTATACAAGTTAGATGTTAACCCTAAATTTTCTTTAGCCCATGCCTATCAATCCATCAGCTATAATGGCTACTATAATAGGCCTATATAGTAAGTTTATTTTAATTTTGCTTCATAAATTTCAAATATTGATAGATGACCAAGTTGAATACTAAATTATTTCTTCTTGTTCGGTTGTAGTTAGCCTATTTATATTTCAATTTCTATACACTTTGCTCGCTATATTCCTCTCCTCTTTCTTATCCAAAATTACTGTGATATTTGAAATGTATAATCATGTACTTTATTATGATTTGTTATTTTTTCTTTCAGGGCCACTCGATTAGTGTAACAAGTAATCATTGTTGACGTTGGGGATGCGGCGGTGCTTTATGATCAATAATACTATTCAAAGAAAAAAAATTAAATTTTGACATCAAAAAATACATACAGGAATACATCATGCAGCTTTAAAATAAATGTTATGTTTAACAATGTGAAATAGGCGGACTGACAGAACAATTCATCTTTGTTTGTCAGATTTGTATTTTTCTTCCAATATATATCAACATTTTGTTCACTGTATTCTCTTTTGTATTCTTTTCCTTATCCATAATTGGTCAAAATTTTGTGTTTAATATGATAACAGCTTTTCTCCAACTGGATCTATCAAACTTGTATGATTAGACTTGATTCCAGCTTGAACTTTCAAGCTTTGAAAACAGCTTGAAACGTGGTAACTTTTTAACTTGAATTCAGCTGTATTACAGCTTAAAGACTGTACGTTCCAAGCTTAAATCCAGCTCTTGTTGATTCATCTTGATTCCAGCTTGAACTATCAAGCTTGGATCATTAAACTTAATTCCAGCTTGAGTTCTCAAGCTTGGGTCATTTAACTTGATTCCAGCTTGAACTTCCAAGCTTTGTAAACAGCTTGAAACGTGTTAACTTCTTAACTTGAATTCAGCTTTATTACAGCTTAATGGCTGTAAATTTCAAGCTTGAATCCAGTTTGTTAAATTGAAAATTCCAGCAGGAAACCAGCTTGATTCTAGCTTTTTGTGCTATCTGGGTAACATATGAGCTCATTCAACTACCACGAGTAGCGCTGTATCAACTTTCAACTTTTGAAGCATATGTTTACCAAATTTGTTTGCATCTTATTTTGATCAACCAACTTATAAATTTTCTATTACGAAAACTTTACATTATTTATAAACACACAAAGGTAAGTGGAATACGTTTATTCCAATTGAATTTGAATTACGTTTAATTTTAGTATTTTCCAAAAGTAAATGAATTCCAAATTGGGATTTACATCTCAAATAACTTATCAACTTATACAAGTTAGATGTTAACCCTAAATTTTCTTCAGTCTATCCTATCAATCCATCAGCTATAATGGCTACTATAATAGGCCTAGTAAGTTTATTTTAACTTTGCTTCAAATATTGATAGATGACAAAGTTGAATACTAAATTATTTCTTCTTGTTCGGTTGTAGTTAGCCTATTTATATTTTGATTTCTATATACTTTGCTCGCTCTATTCTCCTCTTTCTTATAAAAATTATTGTAATATTTGAAATGTATGATCATGTACTTTATTATGATTTGTTAATCTTGTTATTCTTTCTTTCAGGGCCGTTTGATTGATGTAACAAGTAATCATTGTTGTTGTGGGGGATGCGGCGGTGCTTTATGATCAATAATACTATTCAAAGAAAATAAATTAAATTTTGTCATCAAAAAATACATACAGGCATACATCATGCAGCTTTCAAATAAATGTTATGTTTAACAATGTAAAATAGGCGGACTGACAGAACAATTCATTTTTGTTTGTCAGATTTGTGAGTGGATTTGTATTTTTCTTCCAATATATATCAACATTTTGTTCACTGTATTCTCTTTTGTATTCTCTTCCTTTTCCATAATTGGTCAATATTTTGTGTTCAATATAATATCAGCATTTCTCCAACTGCATAAATCAAGCTTGTATGATTAGACTTGATTCCAGCTTGAACTTTCAAGCTTTGAAAACAGCTTGAAACGTGGTAACTTTTTAACTTGAATTCAGCTTTATTACAGCTTAATGGCTGTAAATTTCAAGCTTGAATCCAGTTTGTTAAATTGAAAATTCCAGCAGGAAACCAGCTTGCTTCCAGCTTTTTGTGCTATCTGGGAATATTCCTGATATTTTTACAGCATTCGCCTCTCCAGCACTACTTCTTTCATGTATAAGAAGTTATAAACTAAGTAATCATGAGCTTACTGCTTGATATTACTCGTATTTTGATTGAATGAGAAAACGTTATAAGAACTTGAATTTCATTTTCAACTCTTTCCTGTTCATTCAGTATTAAAACCCGAGTGTATTCTCAACTGGATTGCCATCGAAGCATCTGTATGAATTATCCTCAACCATAACTACTTACTTTATCTCAACTCAATTATTGTGCGTTATCCCCCAATAACTATTAATGGTAGGTTACAAATCAAGGAAATTGTGACTAATTAATTGTTTAATTTTCCAACTAGAATCAAGGAGACGCAAACGAACTGATGATCATCGAAGTTAATCCAAGAATTTAGCACATCAAAAGTACTGCACAGTAGCATCTCGCATTAGGCATTTTTAGGTCATGGCAAACAGCTTTTATTGGCAAGTAGGCTACAACAGCTGCACTTGAAAGCCACTAAGTTCATTGATTGTATAGCGTACGCGCCAGTTTCTATTTGCTTGCCTCTATCATTTTGAGTGTGTCTTGTCCAAAATTGGATGTTATCTTGCACGCTGTGAGGAACATAATCGAATAGCAGAGGAGGGATAAGGAGGATTAAGAATAAGGAGGAGAGGGAAGGATGTGTAGGATGTGAGAAGAAGGAGGAGTAGGAGTAAGAGTAGGAGGAGAAGGAGAAGTAGAAGAAGGAGAAGAAGGGGTAGGAGGGGGAGTAGGAGGAGAAGGAGGAGGAGGAGGAGAAGGAGGAGGAGGTGGAGGAGGAGGAGGAGGAGGAGGAGGAGGAGGAGGAGGAGGAGGAGGAGGAGGAGGAGGAGGAGGAGGAGGATGAGATGTTTGAGAAGGAAGCGGAAGAAGTGCGAAGGAAAATGAGGAGAAGTAGTAAGAAGGTCTTCTGCTAAGTGAGGTTGGCTGAAGCTGTGGCGACTGGCGACGAAGGCGACCATTGAATATCGCTGGTCGCTATCATCATCTGTGTGGTGTTAGTCGCTATGCCGACAAAATCCTTTCTACAAACAGTGCGCGCTGCGCTAGTCGAGGATGGCTCGAATTGGGTGGGATCTGGGAGCCAGATGCAGGAACAAACAAGGGATAAGGGCCCTGAATGAAGTCGGCAAGCGTTGAACCGTTCTCATAACGCTTAGTTTTAATGCTCAAAGGATTCAGTTTTCCTTCCTCTTTGTTTCCATTATTACTGCGAGGAAATAGAGCCCACTTTCACGTCAAGAGATGTTTTCGAAATCTGCGATAGGGGATAATCTTCCTTCCAGCTTCGAAAAATTGTTTCTCATGAATTACACACTAGCTGTAATAACAGCTCAGTGATCTTCCCTCAATAGAGCCGTTGGACAACTTTCTCCGAAAGCCCCATGCATTACATCTGGAATCAATAGTCATCGCGCTTTCTTAGTCTATGGTACAGAAAATTATTATGGTACTAGAAGGGAAGTCGATTATTACAAGCAAACCGAAAAGATGATTGTTAGAAGAAAGTTTTGTAGCACAAGTTCTATAGTTCAAGGACTCTTGATGAATGAGTTTGAATAGGATGTGGACCATAACTGGGTATCAAGAAATATTTTTCTCTTATATTATAAAGCACAAGCATTCTTATTGAACTGGAAAACTCAGAAACACTGCTGCCTGTTTCTGGTTTTCATTACAGAATTGTCTACTTGTTACGGCTACTGTTGAATTTCACTGTTATTGGGGCAACAAAAAAAATCACTCTCATACAATGGCATTTCATGGCCTCAACGTTCAAGATTTTAAACAATGGAAACAAAGTTCTCCTCTTTTCATAAGTCACAGAAACTCTCAGAAAGTCACAGAAAGAGGGGGGAAATTTTATTTATTGCTTCATTAAAATCAACCAATAAGCTGCAAATAGTACTTCAAATAAATGATAATGCCTGTGTGAGAAGCTTTTTCCAATTATTATTGAAGAAAACTCCTGGATTATCCAATGGATGAGTGATGTCATTTTCAATAACCACATAACTTATAACTGAGAAGTAGTTCATCCTGCTTTTCTGTTCCATTAATTTTATTTTATAAAGCTTCATATTTTCTGTAATCATCGATATTAAGGAGGACAAATATATCATCAGAAATTCATCCAATTCAAGATATTATAAAAGGGGTTAAGCAGTAGCCTATAATAAAGGATATAAAAGATTCACAGTATGAACAGTACAGTTTGGAAGAAACAATCCTTGGCGTTATACCAAACAGTCTCACTAAGCCTTCAAATGAAGCAATTTTCAATCAAATGGCCGAAAATGTAAACTTAGATAAGATTATGAACTTAAACTTAGTTGCAAAGCCTCTTCCCACATAGTTCTCTGTGCTTGATGTCCTCCACGAAGTTCTGTTCGGGAAGTGACTTAGGCAAATGATTTAAGACGAGGGCTGTGACCTGTGTGTACTGCTTGATGGTCTAACTTAACTTGAAGCTTCCCAATGAACTTGGAGCTTCATCATTCTCCTGACTCGAACAAGGTGCTTGCTCTAAGCATTGTTCTTGTGACATGTGATTACGAATTGAATTGGAGATTTTTGTTAGCATACGAGTATTTATATAACGATAAGGAATTTCTTTGTCCCCTTTGAACGGTGTGCAATTTATTCTGCTGATTGCCAGAGTTTTATCCCACTCCTATGCGTTCATCCCCCTTCAAGAATAATCCAGTAGTTACCAAGAAATTGATTACCGATTCTTCATTTCAAATTTTGTCGAATATCGAGCAATTCTAGTATAAAAACTATTGATAAAAAACCTGTTTCCCTGGAATATAGATGAGGCCATAACTATTACACTATGTGATTGAGTCTGTATCATACTTATCAAGTATGTTATCATATTAAGTATGTATCTGTATTAATTCATGTATCGTTTCTCAAATATATTGTGTTATTTGTGGGGAAAAATGTAACGATCAGACAAGATTACACTTTTCATAACAGATGTTATTTGGCTGTATATTCCTTAACATGGGACTGTAATATAATAAAACGGTCCTGTGTAGTAATTCAGCAATTTATTGAAGAGAATAAAAGTTCTCTTGAAAATTATAAGCAGAGACGTGCCATATAGAGAACACAATGTATGGGGTATGAGCATCATTATCAGCAAGATATCTTTGAAGAAAGTATTTGTTATGAAAAAGAATAATGCAGAGAATGAATTAATGATATTATTTGTCAGTTAGGCTATTATGCTATCATTATTAACTAGTGGATTGCTCTCATGTAGATAATTTTCTGGAATTAAGAATTAAATGGAGAACTCCCATTTTTGAGCTACGAGTCTCATTTTATGAATGAAGGTAATTGTAAATAATATTAGTTAACTTGTATGCGATAAGCATCATGCTTACAGCAAGTAGTATTATTATTCTGATTCATAATTATTTTTGCAGGTATTTATTGCATCATACAATGTATATAGAGTACTATAACTAGCCTATTCATTTACTTTTCCAGTATATTGTTTTTTCTTTCTATTGAAATTGTGTGATGTAATCAAACTTCTGTTTATGTAGCCTATAATGTATTGTGTATGAATTTGAATAATAAAGCAAATTTGAAAATTTGAGAATTTGAAATTTGAATAATTTTAAATTCACAGTTCAAGCATTATAATATGAAAACCATCGATAGAGAGCTTTTACGCTTCAAGGAAGAATGGATTGAGCATTTTTTCAAATTAAAAGAAATTCTGATATTCCACCAAAAAGAAACATCTATAAACGAGGCAAAGCTGGAAAAAATACCGAGAAAAAGTGGCGTTTTCCCAAGCTCCTTGTAAGGCAGCGACAGCTAAGTCGATCGTTATTATGCTGTGAAATATTGATGCATTCTTGGCCAAATCCCCTTTTACAGTTTCGTGTTGTTAGTTGATCTACAAATGATGTAAATGGTTGTTGACAACATTTTATTTTGTCAAGAGTCAGGCTTCTATCACTGAAATTTGTAAGGATGTGATTTGCTTTTGGTAGTGAAAATACCGTCATCGTCAGCTCCTGTACACTTGATAGTGCTTACAACACTCACAATACAAAAGAAAAAAGACTATATTCATCTATTACTGTGGTATTCGTATTCTGAAAACTGTGAGACTAGAGTATTGAAATTTTACAACTTACATCCCATGTTTAAAGTTTCTGCTTTTTTATCTATGTCGTGTATAACCAGTATTAGTGATCCAAAACAACAAGAAACTGAAAAGCATAAAATATTTTTAAATTTGGTTAAAAAATGTTCCATGTAGAACAATTTGTTCATGCACTCTGTAACAGTCTATACACTGCGCAAACAATAATGACTATTTCAATTATGTGATTCATCCATTAACCCTGAAATAATTTCATACACAACACGCACTTCGAATCACAGAACAGAAATATAATTATTATAATTTTATTAAGGTATTCAGAAAATGTTACAATGGTAAACAAAATCTCCTCTATCGTCTTAAACGAATAAGATGGGAACAAAGAATATTTCCATTGATGTGTATCAATTATATATTCCTCGCTCTCTCAATGTTATTCTGAGCTATTGCCAATTTTCTGATGACAATAATCTATATCTATAAAAGCGAAATGGCACTGACTGACTGATTCATTCATTCATCATCATAACTAAAAATCCACTGAACCGAATGCGTTCCAATTTGGCAGGCATGTTCAGTTGGAAGTTTAGGCTAAGAAAGGATTTTTGAATCTTCATAAGGACACGCCAAATATTCGAGTTTTTCTATAGTTTTTTAGCGTTTTCTTATTTTTTTCGAGAGCCAATCTATAGAAAATGATGATATTTGGTGGGCAGGTTCAAATAACGTCTAGAGATGTTGTGTTCAAGAGTAGGCCTACGCCAGTAATCACTTTTTCAAAATTGTAAATGTATTTTGGGTTGCATATCTTCCGCCTAGATACGACCAATCCTCACTGTGAATTTAATGGTTTCAGTGAGATTATAGATGAACTAATTCAGAAGATATTGAATCAAGTTTCAAGCTACGTCCGATATACCTTCCAAGGTTACGCTCAATATTAGCGTTTTACTATTTTTCGGAATTTGCGGAGCATTGCTTAGATTTTTCGAGTACAAATTGGCAGAGTATGTTGAAATTTGGTAAATAGGTCAAGAGTAGGTTTATAAAGTCTGTGATAAATAAATTTCGAATCCCTTCTGAACGGCGGAGCCCCCTGGCTAGGCGGAGAAGGCGAACAAAGCGAGCCTGCCGGCTAGTAATGATAGTAATTCCATCAAAGATATCCATAAAGAAAACTAATGAGGATATTTTCATTGACGTTTCAATATATTCATCCATTTCTTACTATCATTGCAAGCTATTTCAGTTTTTATGATAATAATTTTATCAAGGAGATCAATATGTATGCTTTTTCCGCGAGCGAACCATGATTTGCTCAATGACCCCTGCAATGATCTGATTAGTGGCAGATGTCTGGCCCTGCTCTGGATGCCATCAGCATGAGATTGACAATATCCGGCCATTACCCTATGTCACTGTGCCCTCAGGCGAATATCAACATGCCTCATCCATGATCATTTTAGTACACATATCAATTGGGTGATTACGATGTGTCATATTGCGTGATGCGCATTTAATTGCTAGACACGCCAGCTGCGTGCTCCCATAAACAAGCCTCAACAGTATGTGCTACTCCTAGTCAGCACCAGCACGATGTCGAACTGCACTTCATCATTCATTGATGTTGATGGCGGACGTGAAAAATATTATTATTTCTCTCATCACGTTGATGTAACAGAGGCTGAAATGACAGAAAGTGAGTTGAAATCACCCTCAAATATCACGCATTACGACTGACATACTACGATGTTATGCCATTCATCCATTTTATCGCATTTTGTCATTTGCTTTTTGTGTCATACTCAAAATATTATTTTTAAAGCGAAATAAGCATTGTAGCGAAGCTAAAGTAAGCATTGATGAGCAAAATAAATTTCCCACATCACTATTTCACCCTGAATGGTTTAATAATAGAGTACCGGTAGTGTAGTTCGCGCAAGCTGAGAAGAGCCGCCGACACAATACTTTCTACTTTGTGAGGGCGTCTCTTCTTAGCTCGTGATTAATAATAATAATAATAATAGCTGATCAAAATTAGCCAGTGAGTCAATCATGTTGTTTGATTCTCTTTATTGTTTTGATTCAGATTAAATAGACGTGGAAAAAGCTTGAACTGGAATCAAACATTTTCTCTGTAGGCCGAATCTACTTACAATTTCTCAGTCAATGTTTGAACTAAATACACTTACAAGAAATAAAAATGCACTTGTTATTAGGGTACCTACCTAGCTCAACTTAGAGTATGTAAGACCTGACCTCGTGACCAATGTTCTTGCTCTGAAACATTGAATGACCCAATGTTCAATTAAAATAACCTTTAACAGAGCTGCTACAGCTTTATCTAGCTGATTGCGATGACCAAGTTCATTGGATGAGTGATCATTGTCGCTGCAATCGGCGCTCTAAAGAAGAGGCAGGCAGACGGGGATAAGAGCCGGAGACAGGAAGCCCAGTATTGTTGTTGCTGTTTCGTATCTGCAACGACATCGTTTACATTGGCGTCATTAATCTGGGATGTACTCGGAGAGGGTATTCAGCGCACTCGCTATACATCGACACTCGCTATACATCGACTCTCGCTATACATCGACACTCGCCGAATGAACTCTGTTCTGTAAAGTACTCAATCAATCTCAGTCGTACAGTCTGCAGACCATCCAGCAGTGCTCAACTACTTGACTGCAATGTAGCACATCTCCGCGGTCCCCTCTCACCGCATTATGCGTCACTACACATTACATTCGCGCTAATGACAGCTGTCAAGCACCATACGGCGCTGATGTAAAGCTGCTCCTACATATCGTTGCTGATAATAATATTTTCAATAATCTGGGAGGAACTGACACTGTGTTCAACAAGCACTATTGATTTGATCTATTTGTATTAGGCAAGATGTCCAACTGGATGATTATATGGGAGTAGACTGTTACTGGAAAGATTCGAGATATCGAACTTGAATACGGTTATGGAATTTCACGACTAAAATATTTTCAACCGCAATGTGATTCAAATCATGGTTTGAACTATGTTATGCTTCTTATGCTCAACTATTTGGGTGAGTAATGAACTATCACAAAAGATGAGAAAAAGAAGGAAATATATTTTCTTCCACTACTACTTCGACTACTAAAGACTGTTCGCCAGAAAAAGGAATAGTAATGAATACCAATCAGAGAGAAGCTGTGTGCTTGCCTTTTGCATGTATTGCATGTTCCCATATCACTAAAAAATTTCATTATTTACATTTATGAAACCTGTACTATTTTACTTGCTCATTCTATACTTGCTTACAAACTTGAATAAGAGAGGATGAGGATTGACAAAACTGAACAAAGATACAACGATTTATGAGTTGGAAATTCCACTGGATATGGTGGGATAGGCCCTATATTAGGTTGGGGGAGTCCGATCCTAGACTTCAAAGCCTGCAATAGTAGATTTAGGAATGTGACAGAATATAAACTGAGATTGAAAGAGCAATATCAAGGTTGATCGCAGTACATCCCAAAGCAATTTATAAAATTAAATTTACATTTGGAAAACACGAAAAAATAAAAGAAACAAGGTTGACATTCGTTTATCATACTCTCAAATTGTGTATATTGAATTACAGTATAGGTGTCATTATGAAATTGAATATGTACTGAGAATATCATAAAGCTCGAGTTTTTTATCACTTTGTACTCTTACAAAGTTCTCTGCAAGGAATTTAATTGCGCTAGCAACTGAAGATTAACTAAAAAGAAAGGAGCTATAACGTATATCTCTTTTTTCATCCCGTCCATCGTTCTAATATAAAGTGAGGACTACTTTTTTATCATACGATTGTATGTCTTGTCGAAGTTTTATATGTCATAACGTGAGAAGAGACACACAACTCATATTTGTGTCGACGTGCTGGGAAGAAGAGTATCTCTCAGGAAAAGTAATTAACTTCTTCTCCCATTGCTACCTGCCCTATAATCCCAGAGTTTTTTCTATTGAATATGAACGGAGAGTGAGGAGACAATTTGATATTATGCAGAGACGCATTTGTTGTTGCTATGGATACCAATAGATCCGGGGCAACAAAGCGAATACAATAAGCTGAATTATTGCTCCCTCAGGCCATGTTGCTGCTGCAGTGAAAGGGCAACTACCGTAACACAAGTAGGTGTAACTCTTTTTCGCTCCTCCAATGCCAATGCAGCTGATATCATGTGAATTTTAATAGATCTAGAAATCTGAGGCCAACAAAAAAGTTACTATTATAGCATTGTATCAATTCTATTGGTAGTTAAATGACCAATGATTGTAAGTTAGAACCTTCTAAGGGCGTACATGCACGTGATTCACATCACATAGATAACGAATATTGAACAAAAACTGTTGAATTCGCAATACAATGCTTCTGATATTCTATTATTACTTTTCTGAGAACATATCAATATAATCATCAACATCCCTCTATTCTATATATTCAGCGTTCAACAAAGCAAATGAATGAGGAATATATGTTGAAAGCCAGAGGCTTGCTTGTGTTATTACCAGTCAATGTACTGGAATTGAACATTCCGGAATATGTGAATGAAAAATGCAATTTTCCTATTTTCCTCCATCATCGACTCATTTTCTCCCTTTGAAATTCAAAAACCTCTACTTAACTATTCTTTCGTTTATATTATTTATCAAGCTCTATTCCGTTTTCTCAATTCAATCATTTTTTCCAATAACTCAATTAATTCAAGCTCTTCTGGAGTCACTTGTCTCACTTGATGGAGAAGAATTCTGGTTCTCTTCGAAGAAAATTTGTAGACATATTACTACTACTACTAATTATTCGATTAGGCATAAATAACATTATGAAAAAGTCTTGATTTAATACTATAATGGATATTATAGGCCTAACTCATCATTCATGTATACAAAAATTCTATTTTTTTTATTTCAAATCCTCTTATCATTTGATGATAGAATATTTATTTTCGTTGAAAATATAGCTACCTCACGAGAGATTCTCCAAGATCTAAAGCATACTAACTTGATTAATACAATCCAGTAGTGACTCTGGATTTGAAAACTTTACTCACCATAAAAATATCCAATACAAAGAGAACAAAGGAACAAGACTGAAATTAAGATATAGAATTAATGAATCGGAACAATATGTTCAATGTTGTTGTAAACACCTCTAATGCGTGTTAGGAGGTGATGGAAAATTTGGAAGAATGTCTTGAATTCTTAGCCCTCCTTATTGGACTCTTAGGAAGAATCCTTATTGGACTCTTATGTAATAGGCTTCAATAGTAGATAAATAAATATAATCTAATGTACTGATTAGAGGACGGAAAAATCCAGATCAGATGGAAAAGAAAGAAAAGTGAGAAAATATAGCAGTTTACTTGATTCATTAAAATGAATATACAGTAATGCTAAATAAAATGTTTTGATAGATAGAAGATAGAAGTTACGAAAATAATTTCTATTCTCTATTTACAAGAGGAAAAGAGAATTTATTGAAATTATCTTATAATTTCAAATTTTCTGCCTCTTGTCGTGGGCTACTGTACGAAATAATATGTGTAAACGAATACTACGTGAGAAGGAACGGCAAAGTCTGCTGTTCCTTGTAACACAAAATCCAAGGTTTCAAGTTAAATAATATGAGTTGCTGTTAGGCTTGGCGCAATCCAGAGCGAAACTTTATTTCTTTCAAAATTCAAGCGATATACAAGATCTTTCTCACAGAGACGTTTGTTTCGTTTGCTGGAGCATTCTGTAGAGAGGTTTTGTTTTAATACAGCTCACGGTTGGCGTCACGTACAACAAGATTTACAGGTTTTTCGAGTAAGAGTGTAACATATGAGTCCCCTACGTGCAAGACATTCTGTCTGTCTGAAGGCTCCCTACTGTAGTGAGTTATTCCCACGGGGGTTATTACACAGACTTCTGGCCTGCCGATTCCTAGATCAGCCGCCACTATTGTTCATAACTCATTTTTACTAAACCTCGATTCTCAATAATAATTTCGTCATTTCAAGCTTCCCTTAGAGACAATTTTGATATCATGAGACATAAGGAATTATGAGGAAATGTCTTAAAAGAGGACTCAAGTTATAGGCCAAGATTATTGTTTTGAAAACGTATCACGAACAATCACCGAAAATTTAAACCTGGGAAATTTCTTCCCATCAAGAATGTATGATAGGCCTATATGTATGAATCGATGGATATGCAGAATTATCAGGAGGAATTGATTTCAATCGGAGCCATTGATTACCACTTGGAAAGCTTAAGAGAGAAATATTCCTATCGAGTTATTGGACAAGTCCTTTTCTCTTTCTTTGATTGACAATAATTAGGATATTATTGGTTATAAATTTAATGTATGAATCACTGGCGGCTTGTACCCACGAAACAGGTAAAGTGCCCTATCTTTTACTGTACAGCGGTATAAATGAAGACCAAGCCTACATGGATATCAAGGTGGTACGTACATAACATTTTTATACTCTCCAATATTTCTACTTTCTGTGTGGAAGAAGGTGATCAATTTTAATTCAATCTTACCGTGATGGATATGATTCACCTCAAGGAGTAGGCCCAATTGAACTTGATTAATTGTGACGTTGATGTGGTGGCATATTCATTCATATTGAATGACATCTTATCATTCAATTGTAAACCTGTTCTCACACTGTGAATCTTATTGGAGAGCACCCTCAATTCCTGCTACATGAACTCACATTATTGGTTACAATGAAATCCAGTTTTATCGCAGTAATAAATTGTATTTCAAATTAATCCTATCACGGAGAACAATGTGTGGTGAGGCAAGTATTATCGAGTTTCTCGCACAATACTCGAGCACAAGGGCAGTATAATTCGCCCATTATTAAAGGAAAATTCCTATTTGAAAGCCGGTTAAATGTCGTTCAGTGGGCGAGAAAATCTGAAGCCGAAGCGAATGGTGTGCAGAAGGCGAAAAGCACGTGCCTCTCTCAAGGGTCAAGAGCTTACAAGGTCCGGTCGTCCACCGTTCCTCGTTCGCAACCCCGAGAAGCTACGCAATCGTTTCGTTCAAATATAAAAAACAACGTCACCGCTTTGTACAGAACTGAAGAGTAGCTGCAGCGCATCAAGTACTATGGGCTTTATAGCATTCAAGTGATACTTACACTGTGTTATTCCAAGCTTGTTAGCGTGGGACGGAGTGAGTAAAATCCACTTGAATAAATATTGAAAATTAGCCAGTAGGTAGTACTATGTGTTTCAAAGGATACAAGCTAGTTATTTAAGCTTCATGGTTAGTTTTGTAATTTTAGATCTGAAACAATATGTGAGTTGGAAATTGATATGGAAATATGATTATTTGTCTGAACTTGTTATAACTGTAGTATCAGTTTGAAGCTGCAAGTATTCACCAATGTGTGTATGATATGGTTCCATGGGAATTATACTTTCTAAGACAAAATATATTGGAATCACTCTGCCCTTCATTTTGTATTCCTCAATATCATTATTATTATTTATTTGTGATAACATTATTCTACCTACAACAGATTAATGTGTGTAATAGAAAGCAGAAAAGTGGGGATACTGGAAACTTCACAATAAAAATTACCTAATCCTATCCAAAAAAGATAATTATAAGTATTATTGGAAATCAATGATAATGAATTATATTAAAGTACTGTATTGATATGATTAATGATTAGAACTCTTTCATTATTTACTGTTGCAATCAAAGGAATTCACTTCTGTTTGGAAACTGAGTATCGATTACTCCACTATTAGCAGATAGAGCCTGGAATTTTTTTCGGATGATGAATTTTTATTCTTCCAAAATCTACAGAATACGCTATAAATGATCATACATGGAAATGAGAATAAATATCTATAATGAGAAAAATATTTGATGCAGTAGAGATGAAATTGTATGAGAGGCTGAGATCACATTCGAATTTATTTGTGAGTCTTGTTCATTAATAAAACATTTTGTCTTGAGGAATAAAATAATGAAACATTTTATAAAATGATATAATTCTAATTCCACCAATTGGGCTAGTCTCAATCACTTTACACATTCGAAATATCTGAATTCAGAGAAATAAATTGAATCATTACAATTACAATCCCAGAGAATAGAATAGAACTACTTCTCTATTCCATTCTCACTGATTACAATCAATCTCTATGACTTCATAGAGTAATAATAATTATATATGTAGTGGATCCACTTCGATTTATAGGAAATTCAAGGAATGTGAAAAACTATAATACCATCCAATCACTATTGAAGAACTCTCCTAAATATTACCATTCAAGATTGATAGTTTCTGTAAAAAATGTCAAATATCACTGTATTGAATACAAAAACTGTTATCTACATCCAGTATGATCACAACTTATCCACGATTCAATAATCCAATTTTCAATTGAGCTAAATAAGCTCGAAAATAATAAGTCTCCATCCGAACCCCATGAAAGGCTTCATGGTCTTATTAACTTCCTCGGTGGGAGAATGCGGGAATCTCAGCGAATGAAATTTGTTATTTATGATCTATTACAAGAGGTTCGAGAGTGTAGGGTGGAAGTGAGGACGGTAAGGGGAACGTGAGTTCTCGCCAAAAAGCGGAGACTGGACTCTATTCAGATGCGGACGGAGTCTTGGTGGTGGAGAGTTTCGTGTAGGTGTGTGTGTGTGTTGGCCTCCCTGAAAGGGTATTTATTGCATCCGTGGCGCAGCAGTCCACCCCCCACCATTTATTACACTTATCGCGGCCGATTCCTCACTACACAAAGCGCACTTCGCCTCCAACGGCTAAACGCTTTCCTCCCACAAAGCTTTGTAATTAACGGTGGCGACCTTTAGCAGTTTTTTGCCATCCAATAGAATATTGAATAGCACCCGACCCGGCAAGGCAGCAGCACTTGATTCCCCCTTCCCCCCACCCACCAATTCACCTAACACACATTTACATACACACCAGCATGAGAGCAATTTAGATTGCCTTATCGCAGCTTTCCTGTTTTTTTGAATTCATTAAAAATATTGTTGCTTTCCATAGATTTCCACTCGTGTATTCCTCTGTGCAGGCTAACGATCACACTCTCATCCTTTCTGTTCGCTGTGGCCGAGAACACACTCGGGTCCAGTGGCTGACTGTGTATTATCGACAGATCATCCACTCAAAAATGTGGGCTATTGTAATCGAGCTGCATGTATGAGTACACCCGCTCACGTGAGATACTCGTGAATTGTTCCGTCGTAAAGTTGAACAGCTTCAACAGGTTTTCTGGTGTACTGAATATAATATAAGCGAATCAGGGACCCGAAAATCGTAAATATATTTTCCAGTATTTCCTCAGATATATTCACTAAGAAACTCAAACAATATTCCATTCATGACTCCTCTCAAATATTCCATCAGACTATTCATGATATTTAATTAATTTTCACCAAATTAATACAACTGATGAAAATTTAGTATGAGAAACTTCAACAATATTCCAAAACTTCTTGCTCTTAAGTTACCGGCCTTTTATTCACTGCTCATATCAAGCCAGATATGAATCAATTCCTTTATGAATTACTGTTACCTTACTTTCCCTCACTTCATAAAATATTTTACTTTCTTCTAAATTTCAACTCAAGACCACGCACACTCATATATGAGTAGAAATCTAGTCTTACACTGTATGATCGTATTATTAGCTGATAATTAATACTTTACGTATGTCAATTGTGGAATAAACGATGTTTTCATTTAATTTCATTTGAGGTCAGCTTGAGGATGAATCTTCTATACAATTTAAAATTATCTACCCTTCCATAAAGATTGATCTAATTGAATATTGAACTATCTGATATTGTGAATCGATATCAATAATTGTTATTTATGATCGGCTGCGCTGTTTTTATCCGAGTGCATATTGATGTAATGTATGGACTGGACTCCGAAACTGTCACTCAAGAGATTTTCTACGAAAAAACAAATTAACTTTTGAACTACTCATAAAAAGGCAGGTATAAGAAAGAGTAACTCGATATGTCGATATGTCGATTTGTCGATTTGTTCTCAAAGAGCATAGAGTATAAGAGAGAATAATAGATAGATCGGAACCGGACACAGTCGTAGAACGTGGACCGAGTAGAGCAGGTCCGATCTATGCCGCCATTAATTTGTGCTGAAACACGTAAATCTCGACTGTCCCAGCTCATCCCTCATAAATCTGCAGTCGTGATTACTCAGAATTACTGATACGACGTCGAATCTCTCCCAAACACTCGCCTATGGCTACAGCTCACACAACCTCCTGTCTCGTTATTGGCGTGTCGCTCCAACTCAACTTCAATAATAATCTTTCAAAGCTGTACACTGTTTTCGTTGATTACATCTCTTTACAGTACCTCCTATTATACCTTCTACCTCCCTATCATACACTTCAATATTATTGGAAATCCCACTGACAAATATTTCTCAAATATGTCTATTTTTACACACAAAAAGAACACAAAAATTATTAACACTCTAAACTCAAACGAAATATCTTTGCTACAGTGTTTTCATTGTCTGAAAACTAAAAAAGCTATTAATTTTTCGCAGAGCAAAAACGCCAGGGTTGTTTTATAGAACCTGAGAAATAAGATAAATAATAAACAATTCCAAGGCCCATAAGGAATAACAAAACCTCCTCATAACAGTATCATAATACATCATTACTATGGAAGTTATTCGTTCTATAGATAAACCATCTATCCTCCATGCTATTCACCCTCCACTATAGTCGTTTTGAAAATACTTCTTACTCGTGGGGATCTGGGGAGAAGCAACATGTGGGGCGCAGTGTTGCCGTTGCCTCATTGATACGACAGTTTACTGGAATGCCTCAATCCACGCACTAGACACAGACAAGCTAATCTAGTAGTTCCTCCTTGCTCAGAGCATTTTGTAAAAATGCACCTGTGCGTATGGGAGTGGAAAGTTGACAACAGCGCGTGCATCATTTGCTCATTTCTTGTTACTATTGGCTGAGCAGACTCTCTCTCACCCATTGAAGAGAGGACTCCCCTCCAGTCGAAGTAAGAAGTTAAATCAATTCAACTATTACCGGGAGTGCGGCGGCATCAGCTTGTCATCCACTTTGAGGCAAGAAGAATGAAGGTACCGTCACTAATATTTTCCATGTAAGCTGATTAAATAATAATGCACTACTATAGTACGGGAGATTGGTCTACGAGGAAGACTTCTTTAAAAAATAATAGAATGAGAGACGAAGGAGGAAAATACTCCCTATTACTGGGTTGAATGCAATAAGAAGCAATAAGGAAAAGTTGACAGCATTAAATCATCGTGTCACATAATAGGTCATGTAATTTTGAGGTCCGTCACAAGCTTCAAAAGACAAAAGAGGACATGGGCACCGTTTAATTATCATTCCATGATTATAAATCTTCTTAGACAGTTTAATATTATCATCATATTATTTCAACCCATCTACATTACAATAAATAAAGAGTTTCTTATTCAAAAGGCTGAATAACAATTATTATATATTTAATTATTATTACTAAATACTTACTCTTGAATCTTTTTGACATGTTTTTCACCTTGAATTTATGTCAGATGAATCATTCAGTTAGAGTGAGCCAAGCAGAAAAAAAATTTATGTTGAACTATAAAGTTCTGATAGAGCCTTTTGTGCCCAGGATGCAATAGAAACACGGAGTTGTATGGATCAACGCTTTCTGGTTAGCTTTCAATTTGCGTTGAAAAACTTTTTTTGTTCTATTAATACATTTTGTTCTAACAATATGTGTTTCTCTTGAATCTTAGGCACGGACAGACTTTCTATTAATGGAAACGAGGCTTAACCGATCTCACTATACTGTACATACTATAGCCATCTCGCTGTTCTTACACACAACTACTAAAAATTATTCCAATAATATGGTATACAGAAACAAAAAATCGATCCAGCCAAATCACAGTAGCTAAGCAGACATTAGCGTGAAATCAAAGAAACGTGAACAGATTCTAATTTTCGACAAACGGTTGGAAGTGAAGCGTTCATAGTAATTAGAAATTGTGCAGGTGACTCGGAACCAATCCTAATCCCATTTATGCCCCGGACATCCACGAGCACCCCTCGACAAATCCGAGGCTGCGCTGTTTTTATGCGAGTGCATATACAATACCGACCGATCTGTACAAGGGAGGCTCGAGCGACCGCACTAAATAACGACGCGTTTTGAGCGTTGGGCGTTTGAGCGGAGAGAAACTTCACAGCAAGCTGAGTCTTCTTTCGCCGCTCCGCTCCGCTCATCACTGGTCGCTAGCAAAAACATATCCCATGATGAATGGAGCCGCGCCAATGTGTGCACATTACGTATCTGTTTGTTTTCGTTTTTTGGCAGCCGACGGCTCCGGATGTACAAGAAAAAAGCTGATGGCGATGTAACACTCGCCTGCTATTGTTTTTGCAATCATCTCCTCCATAACCTCTACCTGGCCTGGTGTGTCATTTCTCGCTGCCTTACCCATCCACCCTCGCTTCAACACTGACAAACCCCTTGCACCACACTATTAAAGCGTTGTAGGATTTTCACGAAAAAATTAGCACCAGTTATTTTCACTTATCTACTTGTCAGCTTTATTCACAACTTGGAATGAATTACTTAGAAATGAGTTACGTCACGTTCTTTACAAGCATAAAATTTCTCCAATTCTAGGTAAAAAGTTAGAATACAAATGTTAGTTTGAGTATCGAAGTTCACAAACTAATTTTCAGACAAGAATAAAATATCATATGATGACTTCTTTATTTTAATGACGTGGCGAAGTTTGGACAGTAATGTCCACTCTACTTCTCAACCACGAGCAAAGAAGATTGATTAACTTTGTTAGAAAATTGAATGATCGTGTAATCGGAAGAATTTGGAGAATTCAATTTTTTGAAAACTCACTTATTTTAAGAATTTTACCTATATACGAATTTCAAGATGGAAGATTACAAGGAAAAATTAATATTCTGATTTTATGTAAAAGATTTGATAAGTCTTATTTCCTCTATCAGAAGAAAGGAATGTTTCATATTATCTCATATCTCAGAAGGAATTTGACTGCACATTTTTATAAATGCATAGAGCTGTTTACTCCGTATGAGTTTATTTTTTATTTTCTCTTGCCCTGTCATATATTGTTGGTATTACAGGACTTCTGAGTTTTAAAATATATACTTTACCGACCATACTCTTGCTTGTGTGTCTCATTGATTCCAATCTTTTTAATCAGTGTGATACTTCCCTTGGTAACCTCTTATTGGATCACAAAAATTATTAATTACTATTGGGAATTAAATATTAGAGGAAAATTACTTTGTACATAATTCTTCTCTTTCATTTTATATCATGCTCACATAATCCACGATATGGTATTCTACAGCTACCTACAATCCACGTTCTAATCACCAATAATCGTGCCTCAATATCGATGGAATTAAGAGAGGATTCAATGAGAATAGAAAGCTTCTACAACATTAATCACAATTAACGAAAATGAATTGTTGGTAGAATAATGGAAAAATCTGTCTTTCTTGTGAATCAACAAGTGAGAACAGTTTCATCTACATAATTGCGTATCAATTTAATTGGATGTTACAGACCATTTATCACTTAGATTAATTGCAATCGAATCAATCGCGCGTGATGGATTAAACTGGAGGCAATTAAAAAAGCGGTAAGTAATCGTATGAGGAACAATCGTGAGTAATCGTATAATAACAGGATTCAAGGCACAACAAATTACATTTTCATCTAGAAAATCTCAATTGATATTGTGAAGACAATTTTGAGATGATGGAAGGTGAATTGAGTTTTATTACTCATGAAACATGAACGAATCAGACCTATCGACTAGACCATGACAGTATCTCAGTGAGTTTTAAAATTGATGATAAGTATTTTGCAATTAAAAGCCGCGAATAATATACTCAACTCAAAAGTAATAAAAAAGAGACTCAATTTCAACATTATGAATATCGTGAAACTTTCTCGTAGAGGAAAAGTATCTTGTCCTCACTCTCAATATTCAACTGTAACATTTGTTCCTATTTGATAATTAATCTCACAATAGGAATAGCAGCTCAGAACGATTTAATCGATATCACTGCAATCAATGTTGGTAGAGTGAGTTTGGTCTAAAATGTTTGTTATGGAATAAAATTGGAAATCATAGACACCTTTACACGAATAAGTCTCTCTCACGAACTTAGTTGGCCATGATTTCTTCTAATTCTTTGGAAAACTAGGAACTACGAACAAACTTCTAGCACAAACTCTAGTTCAAGGAGCTGTTGGAAAAACTTCCTCCCTCAACAACAATAACTGTCTCTATTCCATTTCCACTACTCTGCAACCGAGTTTGCAAGCTCATGGCATAATTTCTCGTGAATCATAAAACCTTCTAGACTAGGGTTATGATGTTGTCATGAGTTTCAATAGTTTCCTCAGATAGGTTTTACGAAGAATATTATTGTTCGGTTTCATCGAAACCTTCAATTTGGAAACCTCACAACCATGTCTCAACAACACAAGGAATTATAAAATCTTGTATGAGATAACTTTGTTAGCAACCTGCTCAGTTTAGAATTCGGATTCCATCCATCATACTTATTCCTCGAACAAGAGAGTGAGCCTCATTCAAGCAATATCATCCTAATACTGGGATGAAACATCATTTCAATATTGTATCATAAAATTCAATCTGATTACACTTACAGTATACTATTCATACAATCATAATCATTTGAAAAATCCTCGATACTCAGTTTTTGAAAGGTTTAGTAGTAGAAAACATTAATATTATTGAATAGATTAATTTTGAGTGGCAGATTAATTAAAGAGAGTTCAAGAACTTTTCAATGACAATTTTCATGTCATATAACCAAGGTCTGATAACAGTATACAATGGGTCTGATGACCAAAAGGTTCCGGGTTCGATTCTTGACCGAATTTTGACCACAGCATAATCATATAGATATGTTCACCCCGTCTTCCGGGGGAGATGATATGCCGTCGGTCGCGACTGCCTAAAAAGTAGTTGTCATCTCTTACCATCATCCCTCTCATCACTAACGGACAGGCTTAAGAGCCCATGTTGACATCATCCTTAGAAAGAAATTATAAAGTATGACTGAAACAAGTGTCAAAATACGAGTAAGAATAGCCTAAAGTTTTATTTTGGAATCAATAATTATGATGACTAGCTAAGTTGGAATGCCACCAAGAGGTGGAATTACAAGCGAACCAAGAATTGAACAAAACAATTAAATTCTATTCTTTTTGTTATGGCTAGAAAAATAACAAAAGTTTGTGGTAGCCAACTTCTAGCGATAAGAGGTTCAGCCCACCAAAGCATAAACAAATCTTGCAATATTTCAACGTTGAAATGAATGTTGTTGGCAGAAGGCGAACTGATCTCTGATATAAATTAGATGGAGGATCTTCACAGTCATTGTGAGAACAAGATTGGCTTTGCAAGGATAAGGGACGGTAATCCTCTATCGAGCCAGGCAAGGCTGCAGTCCCACGGGCAAAAGGCTATTGCTCCCGTCTTCTTTCCTCCAGAGACCGTTTCTAATCTTCCCGGTTCTGTTCTCTTTCTCGTGTAAGTGGAACTCGTAAAAGCCAGTACGACAGTGCGATTTCCCGACTATTCAGACATATTCACTGTAAGTACTGTTTATCTATGTTCCGTTACAGTAAATTCAGTACTATCACAGACAATCAGTTCGATTCGTTCACAATGATTACTTAAAAGTTCAATAATTTCCGTATCGTGAGCAGATTTTTCATCTTTCTCATCTTCTTGAATTATTTCTCTCTCCGATGATTTTGATAGATCATTGATAACCATGATCCTATCAAGAGCGTAATTGCGAATTCATCACTCATGCAAAACAATTCATAACAATTTTGGGTGAGAGAAAAAAAATCTCTAGAAATATACAACTTGAATCATAGCAGGCGTTCAATTTCCCCTAAAAAAGCGAAAATCAACAATTTAGTTCAGATTTATTCTTTCAATAAAAATTGTGATGCTCCACGATCTTAAAAACTGGTAATCGAAACGAACGATGGCTTTCGACTATTCGGATTTCGATATAAGTTTACAATGTCTCTTGATGCACAGCTACGTGGCATAGCGTGGAGCGTATAGCCTCTCCAACAATTTTGGTGTTTCTCTCAGTGAATTCCAATTAATATCCTACATTGGGCATTTTGACAATTACAAGCAGGGTCCCAGTGGAGCATCAGCGGTTTAATGCGGCTTTAAAGCTTAATGGCAGTGAACCTTACGTGGTGTGGGATGGGCCTATCATGAGTTTCCAAAGTGCTGCTTTTACTGTCTCGACCACTCTTGGATTATATTGAGCCCCGAAAACCCTGTATATTTGCAAGTGTGATTATTATAGTGTTCCCCAGCAGGTGAATGCCATCGTTTATTGTAGATAATTATATACTATAGCATCAACCTATTCTACCATTCCTGATCATGTGATCATATTGTTACAGTTACACACTGTTCAATACCAATGAAGCATGATGAACCATTAAGCATGCCACATTATCACTTCTGGATAACTTGTCAATTAAATCATTTTATTTTTCTTCCACACTTTTTGTAATTCACTCCTTGAAGTAGTTCCATTCGGATGATATATCGCAGTTCCAATTTTATTCATGACTAGTCGGAAAGGACCCTGAACCCCCGGAGAAAACTAAGAAAATTCAAATATTGGGTATACTTCGGAAGTTTCAGTAATCCTTTCTTAGTGTGCGTCTGATACTCAAACTGAACATACCTCCAAAATTTGAGCGCATTTGGTTCAGTAAATTTTCAGCTGTGATGAATGAATGAGTTCATTTTCATTTTCCATTTCAATCACTGTATTTCCATATCATATAACTTTTGAAAGTGACTGATACAAATTGAAATTTGTCATTTGATGAATACTTGAGAGAAACTTTATATGAGGAACTTGGATCATCAATCATTTAACATCAACAAGGATATTTATTCTTCAACTATTGCACCCTCAACTCAGTTTTGTTTATTTAATACAGTAAGGCGAAGTTAAGACTCGCAGGTCCTCTTTTACACGGTGATTGTGTAGACCATTTGCAATCTATTAAAGTTTTTTCATCAATACCTATGAATTTGGAAAAACTTGCAAATCATTTGAACAAACAATTGTCATGAAAAAAGTAAGCATTATTCAGGCCTAGTGGTAATCGCTGGGAGCCCATATTTCATTTGATAATTCGTGAATTCCAATTGAAGGAAATTAGCCATGATCCTATACAAGGCATGTAAGCCATCATATCCATTACAAGCCATTTTTCGATAATGTGATACAAGCATAATAAGCATTAGCGAACCCTCTCGAGTAAAGCCTGTTTTATGAACAGCTTTGGCTGTTGACAGTATCGTTTTGAAGCTTGTTGTGCAGGGTAAAGCAACTATATACTTCTAGATCCTTGTCACAAGAGCTCTGCACACTGCTTGAAACCTGAGTGCCACGTTGAGATGTAAATGGCAAGAGTGGGGCTTTGGAGTATCCACAGCTATTCAATTTTTATTCGTAAAGCAAGACTTTCACACCCCGTACACAGCTTGTTCAAAGTTGATACTCTGGAAAATATTCATGAAGGCTATCTCTTCCTCGAAAATCGGAGTTTGAATAATAAATCGGATTGGTAATGAGGATCAATTGAAATTCAAGAGGTGTGGTATTTTTACATAATAAGTGGTTGTGTCACAACAGAATTTTATAATTTTATATCATAGGTATGACGTTTTTACTTTCCGTAAAGTAACTCCCCTGATATTGTGATATTATTTATGAGGAACGGAGATATTAGAATTTCAAGAGATATACAACATGAGAAATCCTTACTTCACACAATTATTACTACTAAATTTTATAGGTAAAATAATGCAACTCCATGTATATAAATTATAATGCTCTGTCGTTTCTAGTTGCAATGTTAACATGCATTAGAGAAATGAAAAGATTTGCATTCTTATTCGCATTAATTTTCCAATTCTGTTTGCATTTGATTTATTGAACTTATCATTGTCGAAGTGGATTGCATTGGTCAAAAGCAGGAGTTAGAGGACCTTGATATAATTAATCATGCAACACTACCAACCCTGTCACTCCCTTGATATTATGTATTTTGCTGCAGGCATTGTTTGATGATGATATAACAATTGTAACTTGTTACTTTAAAAGATAAATGTATGTGCACAATGAATATTTATATATATACAGATACTCCACTCATAATAACAAAAATACTTACACCGTAATAATATTTTTATTTTAAATAAATTGAAGGAGCAATACTCAATAGTATACATGGAATCAGCAAAATCTGTAAAAATAATCCTACTACTAGCTTGAATCATTTTCCACATTTCTATTTCATAATTCATTAAGAGAATAAATAGAAGATCAATTTTTTAGTTCCCATTAACTATTCATTGCATTCATGTTATTAACTATTCATTGCATTCATGCTATTAATTTTCTCAAGTCGTAAATTCAATGTCAAAAAGTATTCTCGATTTTCAGTTATTCTACTGGAGGCTGGTTTTGGAGAGAGACAATTTTCTAGAGAAGTCACACCGAATGGCCACTGCAATATT
This sequence comes from Sogatella furcifera, assembly GCA_017141385.1. NCBI lineage: Eukaryota > Metazoa > Arthropoda > Insecta > Hemiptera > Delphacidae > Sogatella > Sogatella furcifera. The sequence continues at coordinate 19,555,395 of CM029548.1, forward strand.
TTTCTTACATACAATGCAATGCTCTCCCAAACGTCTCCTCTACTATAGAATTTCTCAAAGATGAATGTTTATTCTAAGAGTCAGCATTACTCTAGGGAAATAACTGAGATGTGAAATGAGTAGAGACATAAGCAAATGCTGATATTTGGAGCTGAAATTCCTGGTCTGCTCACCCAAGAAAATGCATTGTTCAGAGAGGTCGTGATAACAATAAACATCAGAAAAAAGACGTGTACGAGCCTCCGTTCCTATAGAGTTTTAGTTCAGTAATGTAATATTCATTGTTTATTAACGTTTAATAAGTTATTCAATTTATAAACGTCTAATTAAATAATCTATATCTATAAAAGCGAAATGGCACTGACTGATTCATTCATTCTTCTTTCTTTACAATTGCCACTTGGTTTCCAAGTATTTTAAGCAAAGGATAAATGAGTGTTGATGAATGATGATAATGAAGGTTTAAGATGTAGGTTATATGTCTATCCACAATGTCCACTTTCACTATGCTCACAAATTTCAACTCACAAGAATAAAAAACCATGATTTATTAATTTAAAATTTGAAAGGTTGGTAAATGATTCAAAACAGCATCGAAAATATCTAAAATGATTTGAAATTATCAATTCCCACTTAAAATTTTAAAACCATTCATTCATTCATCACCAGAACTAAAAATTCACTGAAGCGAATGCGTTCAAATTTGGCAGGCATGTCCAGCTGAACGTTTAGACGCGCGCTAATAGAGGATTTCAAAAACTTTTCAAGGATACGCCAAAATAATTGAGTTTTTCGGCGTTTTCCTCATTTTTTCGAGAACCAATCGGTAGAAAATGTTGATATTTGATGGGCAGGTTCAGATAAGGTCTAGAAATGTTGTGTTGAAATATTTTTGCAATCCTTTCAAGATTACGCCAGTAATCAGGTTTTCAAAATTGTTGATGTATTGCGGGTTGCATATCTTCCGCCTTGATAAGACCAATCCTAACTGTAAATTCAATGGTTCAGCGAGATTGTAGATGAACTAATTTGGAAAATATTGAATCAAGTTTTAAACTATGTCCGATATACTTCCTAAGGCTACGCTCAAAATTAGCGTTTTACTATTTTTGGAGTTTTTCTTGGATTTTTTGAGAATAAATTGGTATAAAATGTTGTAATTTGTTAAACAGGTCCAGATTAGGTCTAGAAATGCAGTGTTCAATGGATTTTTAATCCCCTCTGAACCGAATCTGCAGGCGAGCGAAGCGAGCCTGTTTGACTCACTGACACTTCTGATACATCAACTATTGTTTTCACCTGATATAAAAATTAATGATATTGACAATTCAGAATTCAACTTTTTCTGCTTGTAAGAAACTTGCGACTCGTGCCCACGAGACAGGTGAAGTGCTGTACAGTAAAAGATACGGTCACTTCACCTGTTCCGTGGGTACGAGCCACCAGGGGATGTGAGATTAATCTAGAATTTTAGACAAAGCTTGATTGATCCAAGTAGATTTGTGGAAAAAATAAATAGATAAAACTAATTAAACTAAATTCCAATTAGGATAGATAGCAAGCTGATAGAGAACATTTTCATCATCCACCTTTAAATAATGAAACATTTTGAATTTATTCTATATTGATAATGTTGAATTATTCTCTCTACAAATAGAATCTCCCATAATTAGGCTATATTACTCTTATAGCCTACACGTACAGTTCACAGTGATGAAGCCTATACAGGTGGTAAAAGTTTTAAAAATCTCAAGAATAACTAGAACTTACAGTTTGAGAATTTGAGAGCTTCGTTCTAGTGAACTAGAACCATAACCAAGTGAGTTGACGATTAGCGGTAGTTGTTGAGCTCGGTAAGTTATGGACATTCTCTCTCAAGTTCGCAACTTTAATAGCGATTCAGCGATTCTACCTTTACTCTCTCAGACCGCTCCTTATAAATATTTCAACTGAACCTAGCTCCTTCTGTGCTAAGACATTATCTAAAGCGTTGCAAGACTTCTGTATACATAGTTTGCATATGCACTCGGTATATTTCACATAAATTATGACCCCTATTACAGGCATGGCTTTTCACGGACTCCTGCACACATTTTTCTGTGAGTCTCCATCACAAAGATTTTTCCACACTGGAGTTTTATAAGGACTAGAATTCATGATGGAGTACAGATATGGTATTCTGTCGCCATAAAGGTGTTCTAGTTTATACAAACACTTGATAGATTCCTACTACAGATAAACTCTAAGGTTACCATTACAAGTGGTTGATCGAACTTCCTCACGAGGAACTATGATTTTGGAATCTGACATGCATCTATACTAAGGTATCAATCTAAGACAGATTTGTATGAAGTGAAGAATGTAATCTTGTACTCTACACATTCCATTCCTAAGAGTTGTTTACAATATTCTCACGAAATGTAGGAAGTGATATATTGAAATAGCTCTTCTAAACCAGTTGGATGGAAGTTGAAGAATTACACTAGAAATGAATGAGGAGGATGCGATAGAATTGATGAATTTTCAGAATTATAAAGAGGAGAGAACACTTTCTGTTATAATTTTCGTCATAATTCTCTCTCATTCCATAATTAATTGATCATCTTTCAAGAATAGAAGCTGAAAAAGTTCATTCCCACATCGCAAAGAAAGAAGAGAATTTAATAAACTCACTGCCTCTCGAAAAGAAAGAATGCTGAATGAGAATGCTAATTTGAATCTTCCTCACCCATCTTTGTTAATTGGCTACTTAGTACTTTCTCAGATAATTCAAAAGAGAAACGGACATTGCTTCAGAGACAACCAGGAGAGTGGTAGCCTTATCGAGTTGTACTCCCAAGTGCTTTCCAGTCTCAATTACAACCGCTCCAAGAGCCAACCAGCATCCACCTTGTGTCAATTTATTCAGTCCGCTGTGTACGAATTATTCCGAAATAAGATGACAATTTTCATTCCAACCAACCCTTCTTTGAGAGTGACAGACCGAAGCTTGCGTGTGTTTCTCAAAAAATTATCCGCTTTCCATTTTCTATCAATATGAATAGATTGGCCATTCTTATTTATTAAGAAACGGAAAATTTCAAAACAAAGAACAAATATCTTCAATAAATCTATGAGATACCATTATATTCAAGCTTTTGATCAAGAGTTTTGATCAAAAAGGATTAATTTCCACGATAGTAATATACTACAGGGAATATTTTGTACAGTATCCTCACATTTTTTAATCTGGAACATGCGTACGATCTCTTTTATTCAAGCTTTCACGTGTCACCTACGTCGTGAGAGGGGAGTCATGAGTGCTGCATTTCAGTTAGTTGTTCTGCGAATTCGATCAAATTATGCCGAACTCAAAAATTAATTGATTTTTCAAAAAACTCTTTTGAATGATTTCAGAACTTAATGACTGCTTTCTACATGTGATGAACTAGATTCATCTTGCCAACACACATTCATGTAAAATGCAGAAGATAGGTTTTTCACGTTTTCCTTCAACGCCCAATATTGTTGATTGGATGTTCCTTTGAAGCGAAGTTAATCAAACTGATCACTCCATTTCCCCCTTTGACATCTGAAATCAACTCGACTGAAGCTAATTTGAAATTTTGCAGTGATGGATTTAATTTTCGTGACTAGAGGTTGTTTCCAGAAAGGCTTTTATTTTCAATGAAAATATATGTAGTTCTCTGTTGCTGTTTTGAATTCTAAGGGCGGTTCTAAGAATTACAAGAGAAGGTTCAAAATGAATACGTTTGTCGATGAGACGAAAACGTAGTGCAAAGCACTGCGTCAGATGGTGAAGGTCTCTTTTATTGGAATTCCGAACGCATCAACGTACTCGACTTCCTTCATAGCCTTTCTCGCTTTGAGATTTGACCCACATCCTTGACTGCTCACTTCAACCATTCGTTTATCCATCCTGTCTGCACTCCCAATTCTAACGCTCATAACTGTCGAGCTGCAGCGTAACACTATCTCGGACACTTTAATCACTATCGTTGCAGCACACCCAATTCATTTCACTCAAACTTTCTGAACAAACAAAAGATTATGAAGTATCTAGTAGTTGGTGTACTGCAATATCTAATAATATTCTTCCATCGTGGATTATAATATTTTTAGAAGTTAAGACTTTTCGATATCATCCAGAGAGGTGATACCTTTCTCAAAATCAATTCACATCACATAATTTCCTTCTCTATATGAATTTTTATGAAGATGTGTGTTCTATTACGTAATGGTATTACTCGTTATATATTTTCCACCAAACTACTTTTATCCATCCATCATCATGAAATTATTGTAGCAGCAGGTTGTTCAATTGATCATGAAAGACATTCGATACATCCATGACCACCTGTACGAGGATGCTAGCTTTCGAAAGTATTGATACATTATGGAAGACAAACATTACTTCCAGGAGAACTGGAAAAATCCAATTTAATGAAAAACTTTATATTCTATGTCATTAAAAAAACAAGGCCCAAGAAAGGAGCACTGTATAAGGCATTAAAATTCCACAACAAACTGTCAAATGGAATCGAAACTTTGCAATTATTTAAGACAAAAGTTTCTAATTACTTAACAATTAAGCCTAAATTGTTCTCTCCAGCAAGATAACACTTCGATGATTGACAATTGACATTGGATCAAGTTCCATAATTTTCTTTTAAGTAGTGTACTACCATAAGTAGTGTACTATACCATACCTATTATAATTATAATACATGAATCAGATTTGATACATGAATGATCAGATTTTCTAAAGGAAAATAATGTCCTGAGAAAAAGCTATATTTGTGGAATCTATCAATTGACAATTGTTCTAGACCCAAGTGTGAACCAAGGTTTGAATCTATCTAATGCTTCCTTGTTACTGAAATAGATTGTTATTGCAATATAATTTCTCTGTGTTATTATAGAAACAGTACAGATATCTGTAAAGAAATATACATTATACAGTATATTGTTTGCTGTTGATTACATTATTCTAACAAGGCACTTGTAATGATGTGAAGTGTCTGAGTGGGAGAGAAAGATTCAATTGAACGTGGGATGATATTGATGTACTCATGAGTTTCCCAGAAATCATGAAAAGTAGGCTGGTGAACATGATATGACCAAAGCACAATGAGGATCAAGTGGGAGAGCTGCAGTGGACTATTATTCCCGTTTCCGAGTATGAGTATGAGAACCTTGTTTACATTGGAACATTTTTTAAATTATGTAAATATTATCATCATTGTGATAACACAATGAGAGCTAAGAAGTGTTTCAGCGAAAACACCTCATTCATTGAAAAAATCGTTCATCAATCCTGTACTCAACAGTGCTTAAAATAAAAAATAAAATTATTCAATGGTCAAGTTTTTTTCAGGATCTACAAATGGAGCTTCTCAATTTCATTAGAATTATTTTCATAATTACATCCAATTTCTATGTACTCAGTCTATGCTGATATCAGTGATAGAAAACTCACCACTAATGGAATGCGAGCTTCGAATATCCTTCACAGAGTTCCTTATTGAGTTGTATTAAATTAAGTTATCGCTCAAAAGCATTACTAATGGCATTAGAAAGATTTTCGAAAAAGCAGTAACAGCTGCAGTGTCCCCTAACGAGATGCGTCTTGTCCATTGAGAGTTGATGGCATCGAAGCAGAGAGGAAAAAATGAGAAAACTTTCAGATTAAACGAATTTTGCTCCGTTAATGGTCTATCTCATTCAGCTAGATTTTCCTCCTGTAAGTAATCTCACATCTTTTCTCCTTTATGTGGGACTTGATGGAGTTTGAGTCAAGTCGGCTGAAATATTGAATGCTACATCCATTGACGAGTAGAAACTTTTCATCGCCATAGATGTCATGCTATTGCTATTGAGAAATATGTTTCCGACTTTTATGAGAATTCAACTGCACTGCGACGACGATTCCAATTTCCAGTTTCTGAGCTGGTAATTGTAAAACCTTGATATGCACCATTGCATCACTTCTCTGCAACCCTTAACGTAATTAAATCAATTTCACTAGTCTAAGAACTAGAATTAGTTGCACTAATTGAAATTACTACACTTGTCTTTAAAACAATATCATTCCAAATAGCATCCTAAAATTTGAACTTGCTGTCTCATAGCTGTCTTATAATATAAACTTTGCGAATACTAGTTAATAATAGGATATAATTTGCTACTGATTATTTTGCTTCTGGAACTCAATAAAATAAAACATTCAAGTAATAAAAATCATCTCCAACATTAATTTGCTACAGACATTAAAACACTCCAGTTCTCACAAAGCACTCACAATCATGACAATCGACTCGTTAACAAGAAAAACCGTATGGATATGACAGCTCTGAAAAATGTGAACTCATTATTTTTCAATCCAATAATAGAACGTTTGATAATAACTTTTTCCTGGATTATCTTGCAAAAATATTTGAAAAAAAGTTTTTATATCATTTTATTTTTTTCTGCAAAAAAGGATTCTATATCATTGTATTGCAACCTCGTGTATGATAATGATCATGACAATGATAAGGACGATGATAATGTTATCCACATTCAATGTTCAAGCCAGCTTGCATCAACTTCATCTTCAACGTCTATGTTCAGATCATTGTCTCTTGTTAAGGCTCATTACCTCGAACGAGATAATGATCCGAACATAGACATTAAAGATGAGGAACAATGATCAGATCATTGTCTCTTTATTGATCACATGATCAGATCATTGTTCTTCATCTTTAATGTCTATGTTCGGATCATTATCTCGTTCAAGGTAATGAGCCTTAATTTATTGAACCAAACTCCCATATTTGAGTAGTCTAATGCCTCAAACACCCCACTTTTGATCGTTAATCTTGTATTGTACTTGAAAAGAAAAATTATTTTCTTGCGAGGTAAGACAAATTCAAAGAGATAGAATGCTGTAGGTAAGCCATGCAGCATCCACTTACTGGATTGTGCAGTTTGAAGAAAGCCGCCCGGTTAGCCAGGATTTCGTAGACTAGTTTATGTGGGGCGCTTCATTGTGTGCATCTGGGGCAATAAAAGAATGGGCGCCCGTAGCTTTGCTCGAATAAAATAGCCGGATTCGGGATAATGAGGGTGAGATTTCGCCGCCGGTGACCCACGCCGCCGTCGGATAAACGACACTTGGAATCCTTTTCCGCAATTCCACACACTATCAGTCTACCTGAATACTGCCGAATTTTCTTCATCCGAGAAAAAGGATGTGATTTCTTTCACTGTTATTGTGATGGTAATTTGAGTGCAAACCTCTGGCTGGAACAGAAATTTGGACTTATAACCACTCATTACTAGCAAGTTTGTTTCCATTTGCTAATTTTTTACTAGTGCAGTATTGAAACCTCTTAAAATTTTTATCTAGTCTACTTATGGGATTCAGATATGAACTTCATCGGAATTCAAAATTGTTTAAAGTAAAAAGTGTTTTTTGAAGTGGAAATTGTAATTTCATGATGTATTCACCATGTAAACATCATTCACCTCAAGGAGGTTACCTCATTTCATTTATTCATTTACTTATCGCCACCTTCACTTCAAATACTTGTTATTGAGTCGCTATTACAATAATGAATACAGCAGGATATTTAGTTAATAGATTGTGTGATAAATTTCCATGTTTCTTCGATCATAATTATTTTACAGTCTCAGTCTACTGTATCCCTAGCTCTCAGAACTGTAGAATGAAACAACCTAGTTTAATAATTCCCAGAGCCGTTTCAATAGATATACTGCTAATACTCCTTGATCCTTTGATAATATTGGGTTTATGATTATCAGATGGTGCTGCGGTGCATATAACCAATTTCCTGGAATGAAATAAGTATACATCAAATTAGGTCCAATACTTACAATGAAGGCTTCGAAATCCTTCAAATATGTGAAGGTTCCTTGAATATCTACCTTGAAACTTATTAATAAGTTGAAATGCCTTGAAATAATACTAGAGGAACTTCTAGAGGAAATCATGAGAGAATTATTTATTTCTTTTCTGATCATAAGTATCTGAATGCTAAGCTTGAAAAAATGAGCGTAAAACTATTCCCAGAACGGATTTCGCATGAAATGATTTTCTGATTTTGAATTCCTAGTTCTTAAATTCTCTCAACGTTAGTAGCTCACAATGATTTCTCAGTAAATCTTAGAAAGATTGTTCAGCTTAATTGTTATAGAGGAGTAATTTATTTCTTCACCTAAATTATAAGCAATACTAAGCAGTAGAATAATGTGAACTAATTGAGAATTGAAATCGTAATATAAGAAATCAAGTTGAAAATGGACATCACTTATAGCAGAAAAAAATCATCACCTAAGTTTATTTGCAATTCACATCATCTATCTGTAGTACTATATAAATAGCGATAAGAATATTATAATTGCCTTGAATTTCTAACAAGGCAATGAGAAATTGTCAACATACATCATTTACTAGTGATCATCAAAATTTTTGGGAAATAGTTGTAGTGGAAATTGTTCTTTTACTCACAAAACTCACAATATTGCTTCTCTTGAATCAAGAGCGTAGATTCTTCTTTGGAAGAGTAATATTGTTTCTTCGAAACAACATAATATTATCATGTTGTGTCGAAGAAACAATATTACTTTTCCAAAGAAGAATCTACGCTCTTGATTCGTTATAGAGGAGTATACAGGAGTAGAGATGTATCAAACTATTGCTTTTCTCATGAGAAATTATATATTCTCTCCATAAAATCCAATTAAGCTCGAATACAAATCGTATTTGTTCGTTTTTGTTATATACAATGGAATAAATATGTGAAATATATCCAATTCAATCCGGAAACCTGTACAAAGGCTTTCTCAATCCATTAAGTATTATTGAAATAATTGCAGTGGATCGATTAAGTAAACGGAGAGTTGCAGCTCGAGGAGTTGTACCAATAGCACATGATTAAGTCTCAAGTACCCCCTGGAGTTCCTGTAAGTTTCTTCAAGTTTCATTCCCCTGCTATAAATGACAGCTCATTCATCATCTTGTACGAGAATCTCTCCAAGTTGTTCAAAGTATGCTGTTCATTCTCTCCGCTCGGGCGAAAGGAGCTTAAAGAAATATATGGAGAAGAGAACTGCTTGGTTCTCTTGAGGATACTAAGACAGAATACATGTGCCAGTTCAATTACAAAAATGTATAAAGCTTTGTAAGTGCAGTTTATCAACTTCATTATGACTGCACTTCAGACTCAGTTTACACTTGTAATTGGATTGTGTAGAATTTATAGCATTTATTCAATCATCTTCATATATTCCAGGTAGTTGGAAGAGTGTTATTGCATGAACTAATTAAATTGATTGAATAGATAGCCATTGCCTGATAGAATGTATCAGGCAGCCTTCCATGAAGTTTATTCAAGCTAAGAAGGGTGAACAAAAAAAGTTCATTATTAATCAATTTAAAGCAGATTTTCCGGCTAGACAGTCATTACATCTTAAAGTTTCATATTCTATCCAAAAGATGACTTAGAATCTCCATGGGAGTTGATTGTATTCTAATTTAGATTGTCTTTTTTATATTTTTCATTTTTATGAGACTATGGGCATCATATAAATACGAAAAACCATTCTATGTCCTCTAAAAAGGATCGGCTTTTAGAAGTCCACTTAAGCAAAGTAGTGCAAACAAAAAATAAACATTCGATGAGTGCTTTACGGATTAATTACTGATATTTCAATCAAATCAAATTTCTCACTGAAAATATGAATTGAATGATAGTCATGGAATATGAATTTTCAGGAGTAAGTAGAAAAATTTGTTGGAAGTTCTCTACTCTGACAATGTTTGTGCCGATAAAGCAATTTCAACGATTATTGCCAGATGGAAAATTAATCAAGAATTGTGAATTATGAAATTTTCCATCATTATAAAAGGTTTATACCACATTGATCGATTCTCCCCCTGTAACTAATTGGAAGGATTAAAAAGTGTCTCTCTTTGTCGGTCATTGCCTTTTTTCAAATATCGGTGGAGAAAAGCGTTGTAATCATTCTGTTCGTTTGCTCTTTCTACGTCACTCAACTGACGAGCTGGTGCAAATAGGGACGAAGCAGCGTTCTCTCATATTGAAATTGTAATTTGTCGATCAGCCCTTTCGCGTACAATACAATTTTCATTCCGCAGCCAGCATGATTATACCTGTTCCTCAATTCCACGCACCCCTCGCTCTCACTTCAATAGAATTGAAACGTCATCATTTCAATCACTCGATTGTATTGCAATATTTGCAAAAAAAAGCTACTAGCTCCCCGATATTTCACATAAAAATAATACTCTGTTGAATAAATCAGTCCTGTCAAGATAAAAGCTGATTATTTCTCGCTCACTGGCATAAAGTTTTGTATTGAATTATTATTTTTACAGTAGTTCATACAAAATGTTTTAGTGGAACTCAATAACTCAGGAGGAAAATAAAACTGAAAAGATTGGTATACTAAGTTTCTGTATTATTGTTTACAACAACTTTTGTTCTTTACAGTGCTGTAGGCACCGTCGTTGTCTTTCAAAATGTGCCCCACTCATTATTTCAATCATCACTTACCACTACACAATTTACTACTTACTGACCACACTATGCTGACCACATATCTTCAATTACTCAACATTATAAAACAAGGAACGAGTCTTCAAGCGTAATCTTTGTTTGAACTAGAACGATATTTTTCAACCTGTAGATATCGAGATACCGCTCATTGAATTTGAGTAAATGCTGTCTAACAAGTTGAAAGATGTTTCCAATAATGGAAAACAAAGGCAGATTTTAAGTCAATATTTTACTTCACTTTTCAATCATCAAAAACTTAACGGAATTTAAATTCAATGATGTTATCTCAAACTTTTGATTGAAACGGATTTTCCAAAAAGATTTTTGAAAGTAATTAATACTAAATATAATGATTTCTCTCACCCAATAACTTAGTCTCTAGGCTGAGAAATATACGATTGAATGAGATACAGTCCCTGCAAACGCAACTACTCGCTCTACTACGACGCCTACTCGCATTCAGATGTTGAGGTATTATAATTCAAGCTGTGATTTGCGCTTGGGGTAGTTTTGTGTTCAGTAGCTTCCAAAATGAGTTGGGCCGTGAACTGCAAAGGGAAAGGGCCTCGAAATGAAACCGAAAGAGAAGAGAGAGAGAGAGAGAGAAGAGAGGAGTGAGGAGAAAGGAGTAGCCTAAGGGAAGAGGCAAGAGTGAAGAGTGGATTCGCTTCTAGCGGTTGATGGACTTTGAAGAACTTTCGGCGCTGACTGTGTGATGGTGTTTACTGAGGAGGTGGCAGAGCTAATCTGCGAACGGGTTACGGAGCGAGAGCAGCACGGCACGGACCATTGCTCCGGCGCCAGCAATACTCAGTCGTCTGCACGTTATTCGATCCAAATTGTGCGCTGAATCGCTCTCATCTTCGTGGCAGTGGGTCATTCACTGTTACTATCTCAATCGCCAAAGTTAGCAACGCAGTTACTTCTGAATACACCTATCAATGTTGATATTATACATTCAGTGAAACTTAATTAAAATTATTCAATTTTGAGTGTAGCCTACTCTGCTTTATAAGTTGATAACCAAACTCCTATATCAGAGAGTGAACTTGCTTGTTATTATTCAAATTTAAATAATTCAAACTTCAAATTTGAGTTGAATAAAGTCACTTTTCCAAACTTGATTCTGTCATTATTTGAGTGTTCTTGGACTCATAAATCTTTGATCAGACCAAACCGAAGGTACTCAAGGTTGAATGTGTCTTCTTTTGCAAAATATCAAATAATGATAAGAACAAATTGGAATCAGTCGTATTTGAGTGTGTACCTACTGTTTTTGAAAAAGATTCATAATTAAGTAGGACAAGATGACAAGATCTCGCCTTGAACTGTGTCTTCAAAAATTAATAATTTATTCAATAACCCTCTAATGGATTTTTTCTGCAGACTGTTTCAGAGAGTAATAGGGTACTGTAGGACTATCTACTGTCAATAAGGTTCATCATTGTAGACCATTCTCATCGTTTGATGCAGAGATTTCTCTGAACTGGGAATCTAAAGAATTCAAAGGATTATAGCATGTCTTAGCCATTGTGTAAGCTATTATAGCATAGAAAAACATGAATTCAAATTCATCAGAATCCCACAATACGTCTTGAAACTATCAAACTCCCATTAGAACAGAATAATTCAATCTAAAATTCGGCACTGTATACTGCCTGGAATCGAATGAATTCAATCATAGTCAATTCTACAAATTATAATGATCTCCCCTCATCATTATGTATGAATAAGTTCAATTATTTTTCTCCAAAGAGAATAATCAAATGTGAATATTTTTACAGCTCATTAATTCATAATTGAAGTCAAGTGATAGATCCAAACAAAATTCACTTTTCTCAACAAACTTCGATATGAATAAAATCTCTTTGTTCGAAAATTAATATTTTTCGATAAAATGGTATCGAAGCTGTACCGTACAAAAAAAGAATAAATTCATATCGAGTGAAAAATTAGTCGAGAGGAGTGCACGTTTTCCCGGTATAAAAATAATAACAAGTCGAGTACTTTGTCAGGAAAAAACGAAATGTTACGGTCTACTTGGTCTGTCTCGTTGACTTGTTGGAGTGGAATATTGGGTTGTGGGTGGGAGGTTAGGGTGGTGTATGGGGAAACCCACTAGCAACTCCTTGAGCGGAGGCGTACCTGTAACAATGTCCTCTCATTAGGAGTTGAGAAATTTAATAATGCATTAAAGAGATGGCCGCGTAGGGAACCAACCCACTTTGATCCCGGTATTCTAATATCTCCAGGTAATTTCCATTGTTCCATTAGGACCACTCACTCCGTCCAGCTGCCAAGTAGCAGACACCACCACCTATCCTCTTACCCCTCACCCACCAAACTCCACATCCCCCACTCACCCCATTACCATTAATTGAAACTGTACTTCCATTAGAGCTTCCGCCGTTTCAGACAGAAGTAGTCTGCCAGTAGTCGACTACCGGAGAGCGCAGAGCGGTTGATGAGCTTACTGTTTTCGTACTGATCTTCGTCGAACTATGGCGACACTAAATTTCCAATGTGGAAGGTTTCATTCTCGGGAATAAAATATTGGATACTATGCTACTCAAAAGCTTCCATGATAAACGCTGCTAAGAGGTGAAGCGTCATTTGCAAGAAGAACGGGATCATGTGAGTTACAATATGATAAGATGAGCCAAAAATAGATGTATCCTACACTTTTGTGATTGATATAGGAAGTTTAGATACGACTGAAGTCATAATAACCTGTATACAGTCATAGTACCTTTGTAGCTAGTGAGCCAAACTTCAATTTTTCCTGGATCACATTGTTTTGCCTAATTTTTCATCCATTTAGGCTACACAAATTGAAGAGCATACTGGTAATTGGAACAAGGAAAATTATTCCATTCATCATAATTATGTAACACAATATGATGTGTACACGACATGAGATGTTACACAATATAAAAATAATGTAATTGGAAAAAATAATTATCTCATCTAACATTATGTGATCAAATAATATGTTTATTAATTTTTTTATACTATATGAAGGATATTTCAAGAAATATGACGTTCATGGGAAGTTATTTAGTTAGAATATATCGTGTATACATTTTCAAATTTTGAACTGGAAACCAACAAAATTGAGAAGCTCCTATTTGAAGGTCATTTTATTGACTACTTCAAGATATTTCATGAACAAGGTTTCTCTCTGCTAGAATCCGAAAAAGATATCTTGGAAGGAAAAACACTAAATATGAAGCCAATTTACTTATTCGCCACATTCTATAGTTATAATGTACAACAGTAATAATTGGATAGCCACAGTTAGCAATAGAGCAATCCCTGGCAATATAATTATTTGGCTCAGAGTGGTGTGATACTGATAATGTGTCAAATTAATTAATAGACGTTCTGTCAACACAAGTCAATCGATGCTTGATTGTTGTTCTAAGCTGATGATGGTGATATCCCCACACTGGACATGTAAGATAACCATATACCTGGGTATTGGAGAGGTGTTAACTAATTGGCAATAACAATGCTGATTTGAATAGTTAAACTCGTTACTCGATTTTAAATAAAATATTTTCCGAAAATCTTTGTAATGAAACAGTATACAAAATTAATCTATTTCCAGTCAACATTATAAAGAGAATAAAATACAAAGGAAGATACATTACAATACAATGCAATGAAAGATATTAGGGTTATAATAGTTAAGTCGTAGTATTTGTCTAATAGCTGCTAATTATTTTATAATATAATAGCATTGACTTCACAAATAATAGGATATACCACCACTTATCTGATTGAGTGAATTCTCCTAGTCATTCTTTCAATCCATTCTTTTTTTATAATCATGTCAGATCTTCCGATTTTGTATTATTGAATTTTTCTCCTGATGATTCGTTACCTTATTCTCCGCAGGAAATGCAATCATCCAAATTATATAAGAGCAACATTCCTAAAACTACAATAGGTAATTATACCCATTTATTACAGCTATGGTACGATAGAGAACTTGGAATAAGTTTTTTATATTACTATTACGATTTGACTTCATGTGCGTATGTATCAGAGAAAATGATGATCAATAATCCACAGAGATGCAAAACAGAAATATATGTCAGAATTTATCCTCAAGCTTTGAATATACTCCATATACTGAATTTTTAAAATAATGAATTTGAAAAATAATAGCAAATACATTAACAATGTACAAATAGCAAATACGTCGTTATGACAATAATGAGCAGTTGAAATTATACATTGATCAAATAATGTTGCTTGAAGCTCATTTCAGCTTGTTCAGTTATCGTCACATCATCCATCTACTTAATCAGTACTCAGTAGCTCAAATGTACAATCATCTGTGCTCTTCTGATTGATTATGCAAGTGGATAAAACAAGAGGAAACTACAGTATTAAGAAATCATCAAATCTTAAGTATAATTTTTCAAGAAGTACCTAATGATAGAAATAAAAACTAAATAAAACTATAATTGTTCTGATGCATGTTTGGGAAGGTATTTTATTGCACTTCTTTTTTCAATGTAAGTGTTTGACAAAGGACTGTGGCCAAACGTATAATAATCAGTGAAAATCACATAATCATTTCTCTCTTGTTTTGAAGACGTAAGTTTGTTTCCAAATTAATATCCTCTAAGTTGTCTGGTTTATTAGCATTTGGAATGTGATAAAATCAATTAACCAAATAAAACCTATTTTGAGTGTTGAGAAAGTAATGTTCTTCACACACGATAAATTTTTCAATAATTCAAGTGATTACTAGATTGAAGGTTATCATTTTTTCTTGCACTGAAATTTTAGAATAATTGGTAATAGTTATGTTTGTTAATACTGACCGACTCATCAGTGTCAATACTGATTCGACTTGTGTTTTTATCACGCTCCGAATATCAACCGAAAGATTGAATTCTCTTAGATTAATTCTATTTCATGTTGTTCAGTGAAAATTGCATTGACTTCATAGAATTGTCAATTCATTTGACTTCTCATGCAATTGCCTTTGCTTCGCTTTCCCTTAAAATATTTATAGAAAACTATGAATACATCAATCAAACTGGCGATCAGAGGTTCCAGTAGAGAGGGTTTGATAAGTTTTGAATAGCCGTCAATAAATTCGTGTCGACTTGTAATGTCATGTGGTAATGCGGTATTAATAGCGGTAGAGTGTGACCAGCCCCGCCAGCCCCCACCCCCGCCCAACCGTCCACAACGGCACATAACGAATGGAATGCGGGTTGAAAGTTGACAGTTGACATTCCGGACGGTGAGCACCCTAACCTACCCCCATTCCCCCCTCCCACGACTCTCTATCGTTATCATCCCTTCAAACACGGTTCAAAATTTTCTAATCTGGTCGATGTTGACATGGAAATAGTCGTTTGTCCATCCGTACTCGTTTGGCATGATCCAAAAGCATTTGTCCAGGCAATGGATCACGTTGCATGCTGTGTACATTTAAGGAACAAACCGGTAATTACAGTATTGATCACTCATTGCATTACTCTGATGCAGCACACATTATGCAGGATTGCAGGATTTGTTTACACGTATCTATACACAGTAGAAGTAAGCAAATTGTGAGTAATCTTCAAGCAATATTATACTAGCTTGAAAAATTTGAGTGTTAATGTTCAAAACCACAAATTCTTATTTCATTCTGCGTTCGATTGTGGCGATTGCTGATTTATTTATGTCATTTCTGGAAGACTCAACCAAAACAAACCCTGTAGTTCATTTTTATGCACCCAATGTAGCTTAACCATCATTAAGAATATGATATTACTTCATGGAATGAATGAGCATTTATTTTATCAATTAGTGATGGTTCAACAGTAATAGTGTGTATCAGTTAATTACATATAATTTTACAGTCTCTGTAGTACGAATTAACTGTCTTTGTATAAATTTTACAAGTGTTGTAATGTACTATGAAGTTAAAAAAGCCATTAATCGATCTTGAGATTCCTCAATAGAGGATAGAGTGGAGAGAAAGTCTCTTATTTTAACATTTTTCCTCTTTTCATTTCCTATAAAAGTGTATGTAGTAGAGAATATTTATTTATTCGATAACACTGTCTATAGTACAGGAAATGAGCCATTAGATGCTATCATCAACTCATTCATCTCGAGAGTGTAGTATTGAATACAAATATGTTTCATCAGAAGTTAAACTTGTTAATCGACCGTGTTGTTGTGTGTGTCCGAAGTTCAAGCTCCGGGTGAAAGATCAACAGGGCTAAAACATCTCAGGGAGCTGTGCTGTGCTCTTGTAGTTCAGAAGTTGCATCGCCGCTGGAAAATAGCTGAGGGAAAGCGCCCGAACAGGACAGAGAATATTCATAAGCTGAATCGAAATAAAAGAGAAACTTGGTGAGAGAGAAAGACGTCTGCCTTGCCTAGCGGCGAGAATCGAGCTTACTTCGGATCCGACTCGTGACTAATTCATAGCAAACTTGTAATCAAATGAAAGTACAATAGCTGCGGGTTGCTTCCTCGGGCTCGTAACCCAACTTGAAATGCCGAAGATTAGTTGACTGATAGCCGGCTGAATTTTGCGCTTGGATTAACATCATCAACTCTGAATATAATCATTCAGAAAAACGTCTCAGTCTGGGAAGAGTTCCATCTGCTTATCTACAACATTTTTTTTATAGGAGATAAGAGACGTACACTGAGCTCGAACCATTTGAACGTAATAAAACTACAGTGTTTCCTTCCAACAATATTTTTGAAACATGTGCTTCATTCATTCTCTTAGATCAGATAAGATTCTCTATCCGTGTGAATAGCAAAATATTCTGCTTAGTTTATAAATTGCAATAGTTGTAAATGTAACATTAACATAGCTAACTGTTCTATGAATTTCATGAGTGGAAGACTTGGAGATCATCCAACAAAAAGGAGTACATATTACTCAAAAATCTAGTGAAATTGACCAAACAAAAAATGTTATCAGCAATCTTGCATGGGAGAGTAATAAATGAGACAGATACGAAAGCTTTTGCAATATTTGAAAACAATATTTTGAAGGATTCTAAGCTGCATCAATACATATTCGTACGAGTTTGTTGAAAAGTTTTAGTCAGTGATGTTTCAATAAATTAACATCATTTGTAGATATTTCTATCATAATTCTGGTATGAATTTTGATTTTTCTACTGGATGAGCTCAGAGCAGTATTCATTTATTTATTCGAGAGATTACAATGAAGTCATTAGGGTAAAAACACAGACAATACAGTCAGTGGCGTAACTAAAGCCATTGAGCGCCCCCCGCGAGCCGAGTGGGTGCGCCCTTACCAAGTCCTTAACAAGTTACCCTAACAAGTCCATTCTAGCACAATTATATACAGATTGTTTCAGGAGGAATGTGCAATACTCCTCAGGCTAATTCCTTTCACCAAGTAAACAAAAAGGTTCCATGGGACAAACCCCCAATAACGCTTTGTTACCGAGATAACAATGGCGGAAAATTGAGATTTTTTCAAAACATATTAATTTTTCTAATTTTTTAGAGGCTTTACTCAGGTTCTTAAATAATCGATTCTCATGTAAATTTAGCTCGAGAATCCAATAAAACCAGTTTGAAGATTGTAACTTCAACGGTTATTGAGATAATTGGAAAAATATGCTAAAAAACATCAATTTTTAACAATAAGGGTTATAACTGGATAAGGAATAAAAAATTTGTATTTTTTTATTAATGGAAGTTGAAGAGAGCCGGATTGTGAAGACAAAGCTAAATGACAGCGATTGTGTAAATCTTACCCAAATCTCAGACATAGCGATCAAAAATCGCAAAATAGACAAAATATACCACAAGTAAAAAATTTGTGTTTAGTAGCGATTTTGCGATATTTGATCGTTATTTCTTTACCTTTTCATTTACCTTTTTCTTCAGAATCCCGCTCTCTTCAACTTCCATTTATAAAAAAATACTATTTTATGATTCCCTATCCAGTTATAACCCTTATTGTTGAAAAATTGCGTTTTTTAGCATATTTTTCCAATTATCTCAATTACCGTTAAAGTTACAAACTTCAAACTGGTTTCATTGAATTTCCGAGCTTAATTTACATGAGAATCGATTATTTAAGAACCTGAGTAAAGCCACCAAAAAAGTACAAAAATTAATATGTTTTGAAAAATCTCAATTTTCCGCCATCGTTATCTCGGTAACAAAGTGTTTTTGGGGGGTTGTCCCATGGAACTTTTTTGTTTACTTGGTGTAAGGAATCAGCCTTAGAAGTATTTCAAATTCCTCCTGAAACACTCTGTATATTCTGTCTTGTTTATTAAATCGTAAAAGTTGGGTCAGGGGGAAACTTTTCAAGAACACTGTACTCTGGGACTATATTTTCAAGTTATGTATAAGAAGTCTGAATGAAAATATAAAAAGATTTAAAAATATAAATTCATTGGAAAATAATTCAATTATTATTAATTTTTAAAATTCAATTTAGAAAAATTTCATTTCTTTGCAGTCAATTAAATTTTTAAAGTGGCGCCCCCCAGAAGCCTGCGCCCCCTTCCCCCGCACTGCGGGGGCTGCGGGGGTGCTATTTACGCCACTGAATACAGTTCAAAACGTCATTTTCCAAAATTTAGATGAATAAGTTGAAAAATAGAGGAACAGAACTGAAATATTATCATTAAGGACTGAACTATTATCATTATACTATTATTCTATAGCCTACTTTCTGGCTAAAAATCTTCTCTAATGCTTTATTCCCAAGAAAACTTTTTCCAGATTGGGAGAATAAGCTTTACCGAGAATACAAGAGTGGGAATAACTTCGTATTTAGCTTACAGGCTGTGTGGGAGTATTATAATGAAAATAGTAGTACATTTCTCACTGAAATTGGTTTCTATGACTTCATCCGTGAGACTATTCATGATGAAATCTCCTTACCATTGATGCAAGATTTTTACTTTTCTCTCTTCTGCCACCTACAAAGCTTTTGAAATCTCACTTTTATAGAAGTTTTATACCAGGAGGTAGAGATAGAAGTTTTCTTCAAGATTGAAGTACTTGAGAAGATTTTTTCCCGCGAAAACTTATTTCTGGATGTTTTGTTTCATGCTTGCTAATATGAGCTATTTTCGAAATTTGCAGTTGTGTTAAACGTCAGCTTGAGATGTCCAATTTAGCATCAACGACTAGCAGAGTGGATGTGACACAGAACTGGCTCTGTTCTAGGTACTAGTTGTGAACGACAGAGAGGTAATCCCAACCACACATTACCGAGATTTTAGGAACTGTTAAGGTGTAAAAGGCTTTATCGGGTGAGATCTAGTATGAGGGTGGCTTAGGTAATAAACGTGAAGATTGCGCTCGGACTTAGCTATATAGCTATACGGCAGCCATAGCTGGGATTGCTCGTGTTGGGGTGTACCATTGGATCACTCGATAAGGCTACTAGAGTACACTTGAGCTCTCTCTCAGGCGGCCCATCTCATTCCTTTCAGTAAGCCTCTCCTCCATCACATTCATGCTTTCTTTTCTCTCACACATCACCTCAAGTCCCTTTGCCTCAGTCATTATCATTCACACTTGATCTCTTCTGCAGTATTTTCGCCCCCGTTACTTTTACTTCATTGCTCATCCCTGACCACTTTTCATGCCATTTTGCACTTACTAACACTCATCCAATTTCTCTTTCAATCTTTTCAATGGTCTTCCACCTCCCTCCTTTGCATTTCATTCTCAACAGGCCTTTTCCAACAGTATTTTATGATGAATCCAACACGTTAACGAGTTAACGTTAAACACGTTAATGGGTTCAACAACAAAGTCTTAAAATAAATCTCAATCACTATTCCCAGGATTCACTCTACTAAGCGTGATACATAGGCCTACTTTAAATATGATTATGTCGAATCAATCAAATATCTCAGGAAAAATCTGATAAGCTCTAACAAAATCTGAAGGGAATAGCTCTAACAATGTTTACTAAGTTATCACTCCACCTAATAATGACATTGTTGATATCAGGGATATCGATTAATAGCGTGGAAAATAAGACATCAATCGAATTTGATACGAATCAATAGACTTAGTGCAATTGGACATAGTTATGCAGAAAGGAACCAATCCACAAGAATTAAAAAATAGGATTTTTCGATATTTGGGTTGGTAAACCCCGAGGTAACTGTTTTCGATTAAAAAAACTCACTGGAATCAACCCTTATGGCAATTATGTGGGTTGGTTCCTTTCTGCAGAACAAATATCCTACTTTATGTGTTATGCAGAAAGGAACCAACCCACATAATTGCCATGGAATGGGAAATTTTATCATTAGGAACCACACTAAAATGTTAGTTTTTTTCAGAGATAAATATCATATGAGGCTAATTTTCTTACCACTGCTTACAACTATCATACAGAGAAGTGTTCTGCCAAAGTTCCACACCCCTACCCGTCTTGCTTCCCTCCCAACACACCCTCAAAGTTTCCATTTGCAAGGATTTCTTCCATTGAATGTATCTCAGCAACCATTGAAGATAAGATACTTAAATCCTCCTCATTATTTAGAAAATTAAATTTAATTTTTATGTAATCACCATTTCACTATAGCTCATGTGGTTCAGGAGTTATTTGCATGGAAGTATGATGGAAGCCCACATAGGTACAGACTTCTGCCTAAAAATTCCATTCTTTCACCAATAAAAGTAAACTAGGAAATGTCCAATAAGAAACATGTAGAGAATTTTAATATACCTACTCAACAAATAATAGAAACATATATTTTGTTAGAATTTAACATGAGTATATGTCCGTGTACCTACGAAAAGCACGATCCTGGAAGCGCTTGGCGGCTGGTCTAAGGCTTGGAAAATTTTGATATTTTAAAAATTATTCTTGACATGCTGTACAAGTTTTATGAAAAAAATACCAAAAGTGGAAGAATTCTGTGAACCTTTATTCAAAAAATGATGAAAATTAGCGGCTGAAAACATCGTATTTCATTCATTCTTCCATTAATAACCTCAACTTCAAGAGCTAGAGTGTAATGATGAATGCATATACAGTATTATGAGTTGAAGCCAATTGAATTCACTGAATAATGATACATAGTTCAACTATTTATCTCTATAGAGTGCCGAGACACATGTGATATGAGAATTCTTGAATAAGAGGGGTAGTGTGAGGGGACTTCAGACAGGACACTTGCCAACATGCTACTTATCAATGGGGAGAAAATCAACTCTATATAATTTCCCCAAATGAATTATTTTAAAATTTGATGAATTGAAAGGGGTATTTTAGTGCTCACTTGATAGACCATAATATCAGGCTATCCGCCAAGCGCTTCTGAGATAGCGCTTTTCATTTCTTAACTTACTTACGGTTATCCTGGCGCTACAGCCCGATGTGGGCTTTGGCCTCCTCCGTAATCTGCCTCCAAGCATCTCTATCTGCTGCCTTCCGTCTCCAACCTCTCACTCCCATCGCTCTTAGGTCCTTCTCCACATCCTGCATCCATCTTGCCCTCGATCTTCCTCTTCTCCTCACTGCCTCTAATTTTTCATTTAGCATGACTTTCTGCATTCTTGACTCATTCATTCTTTCCACATGCCCAAGCCAACTTATTCTTCTTGCTTTGACAAATCGATTAATATTCTTGTGTTGCAAGATAGCATCTATTTCAGCATTCTTCCGTATTCTCCACGCACCGTTTTCATGAACTGGTCCATATATCCTCCTTACTACTTAACTTACTTACACTTACGTTAAATTTCAGAAAAAAATCTGTTTCTATCATTCAAAATGTGGGTTTTGAAAAGTTCTACAAGTTTCATAAGAGACATTCCAGTAGAATCATCCTGTAAACTTTCATTTAGAAGATAATTAGTATTTTATGCAGAAATTTAGGGAATCCCTCCATTCTTCCATTTATAAAACTTTTGAACCGCAGGAGCTACAATGAAATGGTGAGACATAAAATAAAGAGAATTTAGTTTACTGAAAAATGAGAAAAAGTTTTATTTCTCATTTCCAATATGAGCGCTGAGATACATTCAATGTAAGAAACCCTTACAAATGGAAACTTTGACTGGTACAGAGGGGGTAGCAAGATGAGGGGGGGGTGAATTTTGACTGAACACTTTTCTTCATAATATTAATCCATGAGTAAAAAAATTAGCCTCATATGATTCTTTTTCTCTGAAAAAAAAACAAAAATTTCAGTCTGGTTCCTATGGCAATTATGTGGGTTGGTTCCTTTCTGCATAACACGTAAGGTAGGATATGTTTTTTGCAGATTGGAACCAACCCACATAAATGCCATAGAATGGGAAATTAATGCTTTTTTTGTATATGAATATCTAGTTTGTCATATACGTTCCCAAAGAGCGTATATCTAAGAGCACATATACGTTCCCAAAGTCAGAATATCTTATTGGATAATAAAATGGGAGAGGTATTATTGCAGTTTGATCTTTGGTACGCGATATCTCGAAAGTAGCTGATTGTGGGTTGGTTCCTTTCTGCATAACTCCGTACAATTGTGGACCTTCTAGAAATCACAAACGAGTATACAGTTACAATATACGAGAACTACTTTCAAAGCTTCAAACGAAAAAATCCACTCATAAAATCTAACTCAAATTCGAGTTCGCATATTCGAACATTTTTCAACTTCCTATCAAATTATTCTGCCTCTCAACTATTTTATAATTTTCCTTTTATTCATCTTGATAACTTGTTCATTCATCTTATTTTGGACTACAATAGTTTTCACTAGAATTGTGGTTGGAAGCAGTTAAGGCTTCCCAAATCATTTCGATTAAGACTTACATCGAAATTTATGATCATATAAATTAAAAATGTATAAGATTTCAATTCATAGAATTCAATATTTATTGATGAATTGAATATAAATCACTAGTTTCCTATTTGGTATTGAATGGCTCAAGATAGTCTGCAAGATTAAATTCTAATTACTTAATCCTTGAGAGGAATATAATAACACAACAACTACAACTTTCTCAAGTTTTGATGACAGCTCCTAAATGATAGACCAAGTGATAGCCTGATAAAAGGACATGTGCTGTTGATAAGGTTTAGCGGGAAGTAGACAAAGTTTAGCAGAGACAAAACCTACATTGATGATTGGTTGATGGAGGGAGACTCTGGCTTTTGTACCAGTCCTAATGCAAGCCAGCGATCCGTTCGAGATTGAACGAAGTTTCAAGAAAGTTTCGGGACTTGTAGAGCGCTCCAATTCCCCACTGTGGAAACCTAATTTTCATGCTAGGTTACATCCCTGTAATTATCACAGTATAAAAGATGAAAGAGACGTTCAACTATGTCTGAGTGTGGTTAATGAGTTTCAAATCAGGGCGCGGCTCGCAAGATTCTGTAAAGCGTGCGATTAATCTGAACGCTCTAGCAACACCCTCCCCCCCTCGTCAATAGAAAGCTCCAAAACACAACTGAGCGCAAACTTTCCCGACAAGTGCGTATATTTCTTTATGAAGTTAGATGTTCTCAAATGAGGGTCCTGGCATAACAGGAAGTTAGCCTATCCAGCGAGCGACTGAATATGGAAACCTAATTTTGCACAACGTACGTACAACGCATGCTACACACAATTCACGTTCTGAGAATGGCTCTGATTTGATTATTCACCCTACCATCTTGATAGAAAATTCAGTAGGTGTATCAGAGGAGTCTTTAACGCAATGAAGAGTTAAGGACGGATCGAAAGTGATTCCTGAAAGGGGGCTTGAAAGTCAGTCTACGCATTGATACAAGAGTGTTACCGTTTTCCTGAAAATTTGATAAAGTATGTGAAGAAGAAAGAGATGTTACTCCTCGAAAATCATTGATTGCACCAGAAGTAATAAGGAACATCGAGATGTGAACAGTCATCGTAGTTACTCAATCAATTTCAAACATCAAATTTCTCAAGAGCCTACAGCAATCACTATAACTCATTCACGATGACTTGAGACGTAATAAACAAACCCATGAAGTAACATACATTGGGTGGCTTCTGTTCGTTAACAAACCATAGCAACGATCCGACACAGTCATGACAAAAATATAGCGGACACATAAGCACAGATACACATTGACAATGCTATGACGTTTATTGGCTATGTTTTTAAGTGGGTGAGGTAGCCATACTTACACGCAAAAACAATTCTTCATTTCCCTCTTTCATGGGGGCAGTTTGGACGATGTGCATAGAAGTTGCCTGCACTCAAACAGGCTTACTTCGAAACCGTGCCGTCTCACTTTAAATCGTCCGGCGCCGACGACGAATATTATTTTTCAATCCTACCTCGCATATTATTTCTTGAACAATGAGATCCCTTGCTGGAGAAAAACGAGTAGAGTAAGTGCAAGATTCCCTTTCTATCCAATTATTTTCTATGACAAACTTTCAACTAAGACTTACCAGATCATGTAATTTATCATGCACCAGGTATTCCCAACAATTTTATTCCTTTCTTTGTAATTCGTGCAATTATTCAACCAAAAGCGACGTTCAAGGTAAATAAAACATTTTTGATAGCTGTCAACCAAATAATATGATTGATATCCATTCGCTGAACCCACCTTTAGAACGACTCTGTTCGTTTTGACTTCCCACTGAATATATACGAATTCACCATCAACCATCCTCCATGCTCCATCTACCATACCCCATTAACCATCTTCCATGCTCCATCTACCATCCCCCATTAACCATCCTCCACACTCCATCTACCATCCTCCATCAGCCATCCTACATTTACCATCCTAAATTTTCCATCCTCTTTTGTAGCATTGCGAGTTATCTCTCTCACATGCATTCATCTCGCAACACACATACATAATAAACAATAGTTTTCATTAGAAGCTAAGTCAACACACATATGCTTTTCCTAATTGACTCCACTGCTTTGAAACACTGTAGTTCATTCTAGTGCTGGATGTTTGGTGAGAGTTTCCAATATCTACAATGACTGAGTTTACCGTGCTAATTTAGTCTCTTTCATTATGCACTGTTTTTGTACGGTTACGATGATGATGATGATGAGACAGGCTCAGTGAACAATTCATTTGAACAAATATTTTGAATAATTCCTCTCAGCCAATCGTTTCACTCGAGCACGAAGCAATTAGCATTAAAAGCCCAATTATAGATTTTCAATACTGTTTTACGCAGTAATCTCGTTTACATACCTGGAGTGTTGCAGCTATCATTCACGAGGTGATTCAACACTGGGTGATGTTGATTGAATGGATGCGATTATTGCAATGCACTACGGATTTATTAATCCAGTAGTTTTCCCACAGCATAGTACCACAACACTCGAACTATCAATAATACAGTATAGGTCTGATTACTTACATACTTCAGTTGCACAGCCCACAAACCACCAATTAGTGTAATTCGGCTTCTATTGATACTCACTAAAGATTTCAAAAAAATAAACTTAATTATAGTCTTTAAAGAGTATTTCATAAACATCTTTCTATATTGAGTATCTACGAATTTTCTAAACTACAAAAAATTACCGAGTTGTCCTTCCCAATCAAATTTGAAAGTAGATACTGTAATGGCCGGGCGGAGACATAAGTATTTTTGAATTATTAACTTAACGTAATTATCTGAATCCTGGTTGGTTGGGAGCTTGGTTGTGGATCCGTCCATCCAAATGCCTAGATTATTATGTATATTATCTTGAAAACTATTTCAGCAACTAGTACAACGAGCAAGGAACTTTCAATAAAAATGATAGTTTGTGATGGTTAACACTTTGCTGATTTATTGTGATATCATTCCATTTGAAATAAAATTATCTACTTTCAAGTCATGTAACAAATAAGAATTTTGGAAGAAACAAAGTTATTTAATACGTAATTTATTAAAAATTTCACTTTTCAATTTAATATTTCAATTTCCGAAAAAACTGCTAACTTGCTACTTAGAAGTAAGGCCTCGGTCAAAGTTCTACTGATTTATATTTGAGTTTGAGCTTGTGAAGAGACAACCAATGTTTAGCACTCACCATAATAGTTTTTAAATCACAAGATAAACAACCACTTCCATACTCTACTAAAACTGAAATTTTAAATACTTTTAAACTGAAACTAAACCCCTACAACTTCTAGATTACTTTTATTTTATGTCACTTTTAACCCCTCTAGATGGACAACCCATCTAGAGGGCCAAGGCTTTTCCAATAATTAACTACATTTTTCCGATCTGTTTTTGGCCGTGTCTCGAATCGAACTCTGGCTTTTCCACTCAAAATTTGCCCCCTTCAACGACACCCGGTCGCCTGCACAAGCGCTGAGCCTATTTTAAGTGGAACAGCCAAAAGTTCAATGTTCGTGCAATTCGCAAATACAGTAGCTTTTCCTATTAGATACATACTATTGAGTTTTAAGGGTATAGTTTGAAGGTGAAGTTGAACACTCTCAATAAGTTTCCATTGTGTCCCTTTTTCAAATGTGGTACGTCAATTATTCAATTATGTTCAATTCAATAACAAACTGGACCTTGTGTAGGCTAAAGTACAAGAGAAAGAGAAATGACATCGGATATTTTTTTTAAAGACAATGATTCCGAATACATGTTCAAAGTGATATTATCCGCGATGCGTGATAATCGTTTTGTTTAGCTTGCTACTGTCCTCTGATTCAATCAGTAGTCGTTGATGATCTGTGGTACGCGTAAAACTGCAATTTGGTGGAAATCTGTTGGTTTATATCATGGGGAAAAATTGATGATTTAGTGTTTCTGTTAATACCTTAGCGGCACGCGGGGATTGAGTGCTGCACAGCACAGCACAGCGCAGCAGAGCACAGCACAGGGACCAAAGGGGTGCAAATTAATTTGGGACGTACCAGCTGAGATTCCTCTGGCAAACGCCCAAAGGTTCGTGTGTAATCAGCTAGCTCTTCCATTGAAATTGATGGCATATTGTGTATGCAGCGATTTTTCCACAGCGCAAAAAAGCAGGCATGTCTCTGTCATTTATTGGTCTCTTTATTCCACCAGAACTTGTCGCTGAGAGAGATATAATTTTTCGGCGCCACATAGCTTTGATTTATGAGCTTTTATTTGCCAAACTAACAACACGCGCGCTGATATCGTTCGAAGTGGGAAAAATATTGATTGCTGGCGTAGTGTGGGGAGCTTGTTCTCTTGGTAGTCAATCATCTGTGTTTAGAGGGTTATTGGGCTTCCATCCTCGTCGAAAATCTCATGAAAAAATATAGAAAAAACATGAGAGCTCCACTGGTACCAGATCTTTCTTACTTATCAGTGTTTAAAAAATCATAAACCTATTCATGTAGATTTCAAATTCAACATGAAATCATAATGTTGATATAATTGACACTTGTGAATAAATTAAAGCAAATGACAATTACAACTGTTTTGGGAGAACTGAATACAAATTTTAAAAAATACCATTTAATTCGTACTATATTACAATGATTTGAAAAAACTTTTAAAAACTACCTACTTTAAAAAAACATTATATATTCTTAAAAACCATGATACCCTTTTGAATTCGTCTCCATGTCAAAGAATACATTCAATTCATTAAAATACCATTAATGCACAAATACTGGGAAGCTAATCGTGCTTTACATGGAATCTATATGATTCATTTCAATAAAGAAGAAAATACAAGATTGAGTAATTTGTCTTGGATCTGATGAGATAACATTTTTTCGTGCAATCACCATACATTCAATAATTGTACTCACAAAGAGTTATTGGGATTTAT
Source organism: Sogatella furcifera (assembly GCA_017141385.1). Taxonomy (NCBI): domain Eukaryota; kingdom Metazoa; phylum Arthropoda; class Insecta; order Hemiptera; family Delphacidae; genus Sogatella; species Sogatella furcifera. The sequence goes on from CM029548.1 coordinate 19,583,720, forward strand.
CCAATTCGATAGCAATAGTATATTATTATCCAGAGAAACCTTTGAAATAGAAATAATTGAATGATTTTTGTAACGTGGCAAAAATGTCATTAAACACATGCACTCTTCTAAAAACGCGAATATTTCTAAACTTGGTGAATGATTTGTAATTTTATGGGTAGACTCTGATGTTTCAATTAACTGTGATAACAATGCAACGCTGCTTAGTATTAGTGAGCAAGCTCAGCTCCAAGAAATCCCAGACATAAATCTCAATTTTGCTCGACGCTGTGTCCTTAAATTCTGGCAAAAAGGATAAGGATGAGAAAAGACGATAATTTCGTTGCTCGAACAAACGTTCATATTCTCTCGACTCCGCGAATTGATGTCTAATTGTGTTGCTACAAACGCTTGGCAAACTCTGCTCAAAGTTTGATTATTTGTCTTGGAAATTCCAGCTGCTTACCCTTTTCACTGGTGAATGTGAAACTCAAGAAAGCGTAAAATACCAGGGCGACATCGCTTTTGCCGTCGCTACATTAACGATGCTGCAAGCAAACGAAACACACAGGCTCTCTTCATCAAGCTTGCCGCAAATTTCACCTTTCTCCATCCACCCCGGCCTGCTCCTGCTGACAGGCAATCAGCACTGCAAACACGCCACAATCATGCACCAAACTTTTCACTTTCCTCATTATAAGTGTGTTAGTGAAAAGCCAGTCCTCATCAAAAACTATCAAGAATAATCAACTGGTGAGAGGTTGATTGCAATCAATGTATTTACCACAAGTTCAATTAGAGGCCTTCCTACTGAATCGATAAAAAATAAATGGAATTGCAACTTTCATCTGGTTGTATTTATCAATTCAATCGTTACATACTGAGTACTGCAAAAAGGGTAAATACACTTTGAACCTACACAGAATGTTTATTTTTTCTGAGCAACGTTTTGCCTGAGTGGATTATAAAGCTTGATGTCGAATTTATATCTCACATAGGATACTAATCTGAATCTCACGTAGAATATTTACATGAAAAATATTGTATTCCATCGCTGAACTGTTTCAAGTAGAGCCATCAATATTCATAGTTTCACAAAACGGAGTCACAAATACTCGTGCATCGCATCAAGATGTCTGTTTTTAAAGTTATTTTGAGTTATTGAACTATCATGATCTTGAATCGATGTTGATTGTATTGGTTCTCTCGAAGGTCAAAACTCACCTTTGTTTCAAGATTTGTATTGATGATACTCTTTGATGGTAATATGAGATCTTGCTTCTCCAACTAATAATATTATGGTGTTGTGTATCCATTCTTTTTTCCACTTTAAATTTAAAAAATAAAAATCACTTATAAATGGAAATGAACTTACTTACATAGTGGTGTTACTAGTTTCACAATAAAAATCACTTATAAATGAAAATTGACTTACTTACATAGTAGTGTTACTAGTTTCACTAGCAAAGCTAGTAGCACTACTATGTAAGTTTCACAAGCAAAACTAGTAACACTACTATGTAAGTTCATTTCCAATTATAAGTGATTTTTATTGAGTTTTAATAATATTAATTTCATTTTAAGCTTTCTAGCTACAGTATCTAAGATTAATCTTAGTATCGTGAGGTATTTTTTCCACTCTGAAATTTCAAAGCTTTCAATCTTCTCTGTGAATGTTAGAAGAGTTGAAAAAAATAAGTCAGACATTTCGAGAATAAAGTAATATTTTTCTATAAGTTGTTCGATTCATGATAAATCTTAATTTTCTTATAATAAAAAACACAAAAATTACAATTTCTGGTTTGGATAATCCACTTTGGATTTCTAAGAAACTAATTCCAATTAGAGCATTTGGCCTGAAAAGCTCTACTTATCAGAAAAAGTATTACTAAGCTCAATTATACAGAAAGCTGCACTGCTTTTTGATAGTCGCAATGGTATACAAAAAAGCCAAATGTCTATTAATAGGTCTCTCCTAGATTTTCATATTCATTGGAATTCAATCTTGAGCCTTGATAACGTTGAATTCAAATTTATGCAAAATGAGAACATTTACATAAATACCATGGTTTTGAAACTTCATGATAATCGATGGGATGTCTGAGGAATTCTTCGTAATTTGTCTGAGGAAGCCATTCTCCATGAAACTACATCATGGAAATTTCAGCTTGCATCCTATAGAACCCTGATTATTTTCGTTTAGGAATGCAAAGATACTGATCTCATACATCGATAATATCGGCTACCAAATATCCATATTTTATTGAATTCCACAACCAAATATTTATAAACTTATCATTATTCTATTTTTTGATATAGGTGCTGTTTCAAATCAAAATAATCGGGCAGACTTTCCAAATAGTTTTCCAAAAAACTCAACTTGTTACTTTGCAAGATATATAAGAATTCAAAAGACCAGATTGTTTCTATCATTTACCCACACTCCAAGAGCGAGGTTCACTCCATTTTTACAGCTACTCGCATGAATAAATGAACAAGGCAAGTTGTGGCTTGTGTAAGTTTGCCAAACCAGATTTCTATAGGAGTATGTTAGAAAGGATATTGCATTTTTTAACTTTTTTACTCATCTCTGAAAAATCCTTAAAATACATATTTTTCATGGTGTGCTCATGTTTAGCAACAATTCTGCATATTGATTCGTAGATTAATAATATTCTTTGTAACACATTATTACATAAATAATTGGCAGACGGCAAATGATTTTTATTAATACTTAGCTTTATCAGGACAGTAACAAGTGTCTGATAGAATTAATATAAATGAATATAAATACAAGTGTGTGAATATAAATCAGGTCGAGAGTTAAGGACAAAGGAATATTTCACGAAAATGTCGCAGCATCCTCAATTTTTTCCCACAAAGGGCTTATTTTTATAAATAGTGTATTTTTTCAAATTATATGCAATAATATAGACCATGATTCGCCTACCACTAAATTGAAATATGATGAATCGAATGGAATATACATTTCTTATTCAAATATAATATCCATAACCAGTCGATTTATTAATTATTAATCATTCTGTATTTATAGACTACATATTCCATATTGATTTTAATATTTTTATACCTATATCGATATTTTCAATCCAGCCGTCCTCTCAGAACTGGAATGAATCCGATCTCCGTACGAATCGAGTAAATACGCGATTGCACAATGAAATTGAGTATTTTGCTCTGGCAAAATACCCAGCCAAAATGACCAACAAAAAAGTTATAAAATGTAATCGACTCAGGTTACGCTATTTAATCTTCTGTAGTGGTGTGGAATGTTGGTTTTAGAGGGTGAATAATTTATCAAGGTGTGAGAGTTCATTAAAACAACAAACATTCAATACTTTTATTCATCACATCATTCACATTTTTCATTTTATCAAATTATTTTTATTCCAAGAAACTGACCGTAATGATCTAATTTGACAATAAACAAGTATTTTCCCTATAATTAATATTATTCATGATATATACCTCACATTAATAACAGTAGATTACGGATGAGAGGACGTGTGATACTTAAATAGGTAATTATTTTATTTACAAGTGTTGCATGATTCAAGTAATAGCTAGGAAGTTCTAAACAAAATATAATCATTTACCGTATTACATTATTTGAATCAATATTGTTTATTATTTCCGCCTTCAAATATCGTCTACAACAGTTCCATAATAGGGACTTACAAAGAATTTTATCTGTCTCAACTTAATAGAGGCAATATTGTAATGGACTTCATACGATTAATATTGTTTATCAAGAGTATCGATTAGGTTATTCGATCATTAGATATGAAAAACACAATTTTAAAATTGCAAAAAGTGCACAAAAGTTTGTCAATTCATATAAACTTGTAATTGTATTGTGTAAATATCCTCTGCTCCGTAGAATTGGCCCAGCAATAATATCTTATAGCATTTGCCATCATTGTATGATAGTATGAAATTCACGTCCTGTCACTGCCAAACCATCCATCCATATTCAACCATTACTTATCATTGAATTTACAACAATGTATTTCAGTCCTTGCTGCAAGGATTTATTTTTCCAACCTGATCATGAAAAACACTCATTTACTCTTTTATATCTCAAAAATATTTAATTTCCAAAGCTACAGAAACTCAGCAGAAATAGAAAATGAAATTAACTAATACAAGTTCAACACATGATGTCCAGTATAATCCAATTCGATATCAATACAAAAGCAACATAAGTATCATTCACGCTCAATTTTCTGGTAACAATATTTTCCAATAATGCAACACTAATTGACTTTACTTGGAAACAGACTAAATACGTTTTCAAAATATAATTAAGTGGTTGAGCAAATGAGCACATTTCCATTGAGTTCAAGTCTTTTAAGTGGACGGTAATATCGATCGAATTCACCATTGATGTGACGTCATTATACTCCAACTACTTGTTCCAACAATTGATAAGCAGCATTATCTCTTGTAATTCTGATATTCTTAAGCTTATTTTGGAGCTTTTTAAATAAGATTTACTAGTGAAAAATGTACAATTTTGATCATCCATTAAGTCGGTGATACTCAATGGTATAACTTGTCTTAGAAAACGTAAAGAAACGTAAAGAAAACGTAATAATCATGATTACTAGACAATTCAATAGAAAACGTAATGTTTCCAAATTATTAATTGCATTTTATTTGAATTATGTGAGAAATAATGAATTTTGGTCTTCTGTTTCACTCATAGTATTTCAATGCTGCACTTCCCATTGACAAGAGAAGAATTATAACAGTAGCCTATTGGATATTGGGTGTTTAAATTAGGTATAATATCTGAGATTTTCTACTACAATATTATACTCTCAATGAAGATTCTTCTCTCAGTAGTCAAATCTTCAATGCAAGAAAAATTATTACCAACAATGTCAAATCTCAAACTCAACATGATTTTCTCCATGAAAAATTTGAAAATTCTCCATTGAAAAATCAATATTTACGAAACGTAAATAAATACGAAACACAATATTTTTTGTTTCTATAGTTTGAATGATTTAGACATTCCATGATAAATTTAAATAATTATAATTTCAGTTTCCATATAGCCGCGCAATAATATTAGTAGGCTATAATCAATAATAATTATTATTATGGAATATACCACTCTGAAACAAAATATCTCAAAAGCGGCAGATCATTCATTACACAATCATGTGGAAATAGCATTGTTTGAAAAAAATCTCTATTTTCCGAGTAGCTTTGGATTTTTGCACTCCTGTGAATCAATGAAAATGTCCCTTTGTATTCAATCCGAAAAATATTGGTTTTCCGTTTACCAGTGATTATTTCGATCGAGTAGTGCATAAACCTTGTCGGCCACGGTGCTTTAGATGATGAAAGTTTCATGAGTAGTATTCATTATACTTTTAATTTCCTTATTACGAACCGTATCGATACATTCTTCTACATTCTAATATCACAGTCATAACGAGATCTGAGATCACCCTCCAATCCTTGGGATGATACAAAGATATTGAGTTGGCTTTTCACAGTCACTGTAGCATTACATCACCATCGGTACTGATACAGGAGAATACATGTCATTGCCAAGAATGGATACAGTCTATTACTGGCACATGCTTCACCTGCAACAGATGAAAGATTCAAAATAAAATCATGTTTTCTTATTGAATTCCAAAGTTTCAATCCAACACAATAAAGCATTCACTTCAACACAACTAGGAGAACTCTAGGAAAACAAACCAGCTCTGATTCAGTCGCAGGGAACTGCTTTGAAGAAAAATAGTACCTTTTAATGATAGAGGTACGATGAATATTACCTATACTCCAGACATTTTTGATACATTACTCGAACCTTACATCACATCTTGAATAAATCTATAAATCAAGCTTCAAATTGTAAGGTTCTCTCTTCTTCTGATACGTAACATTTCACTAGCTTGATAAATTTGTTGAGCAATTAATAAATTTGAAGTCAAAATGGATTTTATTCAAGTAGAACAAAGATTAGAGCAGAGATAGGATTTCTATCTGATACTGTATATCAATATTGAGTGATATTGCTCATGATATTGCTGGACTACGACAATGATTGGATAAGATCATCCAGTTAGAATTAAAGTTAGACCATAAGAAATTCAGCTTATCATACAATAGACAAAAATCTATAATAGTTAATGAAAAACAATAATATTTTGATAATGATTATCTCAATAACAATACTGAGTGATACTTATCGTCAAATATCAACGCTGCAATAGAATAGAATAGACTAGCTGCCATTTTGTTTCTGGGAGTGCGAGAATACTATAGAGACTGTATAGACTAATACTGTTTTAATAGAGAATACAAGAGAGATAGATGAGAATAAGATAGATATATATTATTTAAATCATATAAAAGTGTATTTTTCTAATGCAGTATCGACTTCTCATTAGCTCCCAATATTTCTGAGAAAATATTTTTCCTTATAAGAAACTGATGGTATTTCTGAGAAAACAACACTAGAGAACAATGGAATACTGCATTCAATACCACGATATGATATTCTGGATTACTCATCAGTCAGTGATCATTTGATCGATGTATTTCTGTGAAAATCATTCTTTTGTGTGGAAATTGAATTTTCGATTGCAACAATTTTTTTTTGTGAAAAGTTCTCCGAATTATTTTCAAAGCGGTGAACTCCAGTTACTAGTTCAATCAACAAACCTGAACTCTGCAAACTCTGCAACGCACTCTCTTGCACACTTTTCTTTGTCATGAGGCGACTGGTGAGGCTGACGCTTTTCTCAGTCACATTCATATCGCCCAGTACGTATCCGCACCGGATCTCGATTTTATTTTTATTTTGAAAATCATCCATAACTGTTTCATAGCTCAAAGCTGACCAAGCGGATACCAGCATTCCTTCCTTGTGAGTGTTGACAATGTACTCATGACGTCCCACCTGCAAAACAAAGGTTATTCGAATGATTTTTCCAGCACTCTTTTGACTTCCAATGTGTATTGAATTGTACATTGTAATTGGAATGATCCAAAGATACAAAAACAATGAAAATCAAGTTTGGAAACAAATAGCTGCTGCTGACACTGAGACTCTGGTGAACAAGGTTCTCGGACAGAGCTACTGTACATGGTATGAAGTCTACTCTTCGAGTAAGAATTTTTCAGATCAATAATCCATGAAATAATTGTATTGTTTCTTGCTTACGCTCATACGTTACCTCATATAACAATTATAACATTTTCAAAAGAGATTATGAATCTTAAGATTATGGACATTAAGTATTCAAGCTACATCATTTATTATCGAGTAATTGGGGACACAATTAGTTAGAATCAGAGTACATTAAGTATTTTTCATATTACTAAAATTGAATTCAGTACAACTCAAATAGTAGAGTACCAAACAGAATTTTGTTTTCCTGATTTTTTAATGTGCTACGAAATCTATAATTCATATTCATATTCGAGATTCTATAATTCATTTTTATACTTATCGGAGGTTATTTTACATAGTTGAAAAGTTCGAATGGAGAAAATTCACTATTCACCACCCGAATTCTGATAAATTACATCAAATTAGGAATAAAATTATTGTAATTGAAAATATTACATCAAGTCCGAATTGGGTCAATAAATCCATTATAAAAATTCATGAATTCATTAATAAATCCATTATAAAATTAATATATAAAATAAATTATTGTGATGGAATATTTTATCTTCAATTAGTGTGACACACAGCAGTTTATCAACACTAATGAATCACCTTTCTGCCATTGATATGCCAAGTAATCCTTGGCTCTGGATAAGACAGACCCACACTGCAGTTCAAGTTTATCATTTGTCCTGCTGCATAATAGTGAGATAAACCAGTAACGTTCGGACCCCATTTGGGAGATGCTGCAAACAATAAATACAGAGTCAAGAAATAGTATGATTTGAGAAATCATGGAAAACTCAATTTTTACAAATCCAAAAAGTTAAGTTACAAAAAATTAAAAAATCCAAAAATTAAGTTACCATTGAAATTTTATTTTTGGAATGAACTATAGTAAATGAACTATACTACCAGCTCTCAAGGATTTAGCTATGTTGGGTTAGTCTAACGACTATGCTAATACAACATTAAAATGGGAACGCTCCTTTCATTTTGTAGAAAAGAGAACATCTTCTATTGTAAACTTTTGTGTAACATAAATCGTCCAATAACCACAATGAAATGAAAAATTCGTTTCATCATAGTCATAAACATGAATTCCATATTAACCTGGTTCTGATTAGTGGATACTATAGCTAAATATTGGCGAAGTGAGGATCGCCAAAAGAGACATTAGCACATTTTGAAGCTAAGAAAAAATGTCTGATGTATATATAAATCGATAGAATTAGCATAGCCTGTGAGAAGCACGGAAATCAATGCATCTCACAGGCCATGCTAATTCTGTCGAGTTATATATATTTTTTAATCAAACCCTCAATGTTCAGCATGAGTAGGATTCTGACTTGGTCTATGAAGATATAATATTACAGATTTCTAAATTATATAATCTTCCTCTTGTTAAGTAGCCTAAATATTCGCAAACGAACATAGAAGAGTAAAATCGCAGAGCACGGACCCCGAACCCCGAACTGTCACTGATGTGCTTTGCTAATTGCATAACCAGCTCCTTCCACCTATAGTGCATCAAGCTGTTCCACCTATAATAGTGCTTCAGTAGTAAAATATTTCTACAGTTGTTTTTTTAGATTCCAGTTTTTTTTCGATAATATTTTTTCCATAGATTTATATAGATAAAATTATTTCGATAGAATTAGCATAGCCTGTGAGAAGCACGGAAATTAATGCATCTCACAGGCCATGCTAATTCTGTCGATTTTTTTATCAAACCCTCAATGTTCAGCATACATTTTATTCATTATCATTTGGATTGACATGGTTCAATTCCAAATACATATTTTTTTGTAAAATTCAAAGATAATCTATATCTATAAAAGCGAAATGGCACTGACTGACTGACTGATTCATTCATCACCAGAACTAAAAATCCACTGAACCGATTGCGTTCAAATTTGGTAGGCATGTTCAATTAGACGTTTAGACGTGCGCTAATAAGGATTTTTGAAACTTTTCAAGGATACGCCCAATATTTGCATTTTTCTATGGTTTTTCTGCGTTTACTCAGATTTTTCGAGAACCAATCGGAGAAAAATGTTGAAAATTTGTAGAGAGGTTCGTCTACGATCTAGAAATGTTGTGTTGAAATATTTTTGAAATCCGTTGAAGATTACGTCAGTAAACAATTTTTTAAAAATTGTAGATGTATTGCGGGTTGCATATCTCCCGCCTTGATACGACCAGTCCTTACCGTAAATTCAATGGTTTAGTGAGATTATTAGATGAGCTAATTTGGAAGATATAGATAGTTTCAAAGTATGTACGATATACTTCTCAAGATTGCGCTCAATATTATAGCGTCTTTCAATTTTTATGAATTTTCGGAGTTTTTCTTAGATTTTTCGAGAACCAATTGGCAAAAAATGTTGAAATTTGGTAAGCAGGTCCAGATTAGGTCTAGAAAGTGTTCAATAAATTTCGAAACCGTTCAGAGGCTACACCTGAAATAAGGTTTTCCAACGTTTGGAATCTGCTCTTTTGCTTATTTCTCGGAAACTAATGAACTAGGCCTAAATACGTTCAAATCATATACACAGGTTGAGCTAAGGTTATAGAACAACTACTTTATTAGAAGGATTACCCAAAAGAACCCTGTTAAGTGTTATGAATGGAATTTTCAGGCGAGCAAAGCGAGTTATTGCTGATACTGTCGGGGGGCCAGGGGGCAGAGCCCCCTGGCTAGGCGGAGAAGGCGAGCGAAGCGAGCCTGCCGGCTAGTTTTCAATATAAGTGAGACACTCTGATTCACTTGTCTCATCTCATGATTTTGGAACTCTCTCTCTCTCTCTCTGGCTTTTAAGGTAAAAAGACAAACAAATTCATAAACACGCAATAGAGATAATACTGTGCATCCACAAAATTAATGTGTATGCGGATATTCTCATCTATTTAGTTTCTCCTGTCTAGGTCATGACAAATTATTTTTATTGAATGCTGGATAGAAACTTCTATTAACATTGAAATTATAACATAATTTCGCATAATTTCCTATTCACATTTGGTTTTCTTAAGTTCTTGAATTCATTTGAGTTTAAATAATGCCATTAAAATCTACAATTTTCAATAACTAGCCTTCATAAATTTCACGACTTCCTGAAATAATAATACAAATGCACATGATAATTTTCCAGAGAAAATTTGTCCACCATTCCCTATTTCAATTCGTATACTATTCCCTATTCCACTATACTCCTCTTAATTTAAATCGGAGAATTTGCTATGTAAGTGCATTATTAAGTGTTAATAAATTTTTAAAAAAATTATCTTTCTAATGACTTTTGGCATCACACATACGTTTGTAGCTCAAGCTATAATGAGTGAAATAATTGTGGCTTTCTATTCACTCTCTCAGGGTTTCCAACTTGAAGAAAGTTTTAACAATATAGGAAACGATCCTTGAAAATGACATTATCAATGATTTGAAGCCGGAAGGAGAAATTCCGTCGATTCAGCAATTCTGAGGAAGAAATAAGGCGCGAAGTTTTCCGCAACTTTCGATTTTCAGTTTCCTTATATTTACAACTCTCCACGGTCTTCATTCAACTCCCACGAGAGCAAATGGGAAAACTTTACTTCTACTCGATAAATTCCATACATATTATTGATGTTTTATCAATTGGAAAGTAATAGTTGTGTCGTTTATTCTTTATTAGACTATTCTATAATTTTTATTGAAGGTTCAAAATACCCTAGAATTATTCCGGCAAATATGACTCTATCATAAATATCACTAATTCATTCCAAAGAGGTATACAGAGCATACCAGATCAATGGTTTTCAACTTGAAAAGTATTATAAATTAATGTTTTGAATTCAAATTTGATTTGGATACGAAAATTATTAAGTGTGAAACATTTGAATGGGTATTTCGATTATCCATAGGGAAATTGAATTGTATATGTAAAACGGTTCAGACTTACAAATCACATTTAGATTTTTGCTCCGATATACAATTTTGAAATCGGGCAAATCAGTTGACACCTCGCACTTGTAGGTTCCTGAGCTGGTGAATGACAGATGCATCAGAGTAACATGATTCTGATCAGATATACTTTTCTGGAAAAAAGATTCAACAATGTACATCGAAAATCGAAATAGAAAATCATCCATATTGGAAAAATTATTTTCAAATTTTTTCACAAACTAATGTATTATTTCACAATAATAAACAAGTTTTAGAAATAACAAAATAATGTTTTTCGCTCAATTCGCCCACCAACCACTTCTCATTTTCATATTAAAACTCTTTTAAAGGCTTTATTCGAGTGCACAGAATGACACATAATACAATGTAGTCTACTGAATCTTATTGATTATACGTTTTCTATGAAATACGTTGGGAGTTATGAAAAATGTAAAATGTAGGCTGGTATTATAGTTGACATCATGTTAGCTATCCTATTCCTCATAATCATATGTTCTCAAACTCTAATAGGACTCAAGAATAATTCATGAAATTCGGTTAAATAGAAGTAAACATTCCTGTGAACGTTTAGAATAGAATGAATTATGACTAAGGATTCCTGGAAAAATTCGCAAGGCTTGACTTTTCTGTAAATAACCAAGATACATCCCAAATTTTGTTCTCCCACGAATAAAAATCCTCTTTAATTGGAGCTTCTTAGATACACTAGATTTATTCGAAAAAGTATTCCAATTCTTATCTGGTGAGAAGATTGTTTCTCTCCCAAGGATAATGTCCTTATTTTCTATCAGAGTACATGAAATATAAGGCCAACAAAGTTTCCCAAAAACAATAATCCTGATACAATCACGGTAATCTGCAAGCTAAACCAAATTATTGAAAAATGTGGGCTATACATTGGGCGAATAAAAATCTCTCCTTGTTTCTCCATCACGTAGAACATGGTCTAATTGAATGAGCCATACATTCATACTGCTACTCGTTTCAAAAACAATACTTATTGAAGAGAAAAAGGAATATAGAATCGAATAACCAAGGTGAGGCATAATAACAAGCGATTTTCAAAAGACTGTCAAGTAAAAACAGTCAGTTACAAAAATATGATCATATCACAATATTAAAATGCATGAAAAAGCATTTTCTGCAACAGTAAAATTTCTGTTATTTTTTGAAAATTACTCCAGTAAGATGGCGTCCGTTTAGACGCACACATTTCTCGAGCCGGACCTCAATCATCACATTGAGTAGAATTGCCAGTGAGATTTGACCAACTTCCTGCCAGATCCAAGATAATCCTGTGTTTGCAAAGATAATTCTCCTCGAACAATTAAAGCCCTGAAGGAGCGGATCCGGCAGGAACTTCGTCAAATCCCACTGGCAATGCTATGCAATGTGATGAGTCACTTCAAGGTCCGGCTCAAGGAATGTGTGCGTCTAAACGGACGCCATCTTACTGGAGTAATGTTCAAAAAATAACAGATATTTTACTGTTCCAGAAAATGCTTCTTCATGTACTTTAATGTTGTGATATAAACATATTTCTGTAACGAGGTGTTTTTATTTAAGTCTTATGAAAATCGCTTGTTATTATGCCTCACCTTGTATATAGATGGAAAATGCAATCTTCCTCTGTGAATTGACACTCAACATAGGCTATTCATACCTCGTGCTCAGTTTTTATATGGAATATCAATGAATGTCACTAAAATTTCTAGAATTTTATGCAAAAACATAATAACGTGAGGAAACTAGTTCATTAATCAGTAATTGAATGCAAGGTATATTAATTGAATCATTACAACAATACTGTTATAAGAGTTAATTGAATGCTGCTAGAGCGTAACCGCTGAATTTATTTAAAACGTCAGTATAATTGGCATTGGTTTCCAGCTCAATCAACTGTGCTGAATGAATCAAGTTTAGCAGTCATTGCAATATTTCGGTAAACGAGAATCAAGATTGCTGAAATAAAATTGAAAGCGCACATCCGCGAGAGAGTTTTGCTTGTCCGTGCAACATACTGTCGAGTGTGAGTCGGTCGATTGTATTTTGTGATTGAAGGATTGGGCAATTTATCACTCAGATTCGGGTGCTGGACCCCGCTGTTGGACCGACTGCTATTCTAACCGATGGATGATTTCGGCGAATTTATAATGCCGAATAAATTGGCAATTCAACTTGTCGTTCAAGTTTAGCCAAATAAGTCTCGGCCCGCTGACACACTTAATTTATCGCAAATTGAACTTTCATAATTTATTGAATCGGCAACGAACCTAATTGCGAAACTGCACCGATAGCAGATGACATGCATCCAACCAACCATCCAACAATCAACCCTCCTTGTCTCGGTCTCGTTTCTGTTGTACGAACGTGATTATTCCAAGTTTGGGAAGCTTTAATCACCGGCTAATGAACAATATTGATTGCACAACTGCTGAATTCACTTTGTCAGCATTATTTATTTAGCAGGAGAGCACGGTTATACATTTCTCTGAACTCTTATTCCGGAACAGTGTTTCCAAACAGCGTTTGAAAAAGATACAGCTTTGTTGAACAGGGAAAACAACGATATTATATTAATTAGATAGGGAGTAAAGTGCTTTCCAATATCCTTTGTTCGAGGGAATTACCTAGATGACATTAATCAATTTGAATGATCATTTCATTACACCAATAAACAAGATTGCTCCATCTGTTCAGATATGAGCCTCATCTGTTCAGTTTTAGTTACATTATAACTCTATTGCCATCATAATTATTATGTTATTATATTGTTGATCAGACTGAGATCAAATAATGAAAATTGATGCCTATTGAAAAATTAGTGAAATCATTATAATTTCTCATTTGTAAAAAAGCTATTCAATTAGTCTACTCCCTAACCAAAACTACGCCTTTGGAATTCCAGTAGTTCAAAGAGAAGAGTATTGATTTTCTACATAATTTAAATGTTGAACTGAAAGGATTACTATTGACCTATTTGTGGAATTCTATTTGTTTAGATTGTTGAATGTGAATTGTTCATTATCTTATAGTCATTATGGTTGAATTTGGATACTGCAACTAAATCCTTGTTAGAGTAGTTTGACTTATTCATATCTACCAAATTGAAGATGTGATTCAATAATTTACATATACTTTACTCGAATGGGTTTAATACAATGAAACAATAGACTAGAAGAATATTTTATTTTATGATGTTCGTGAATTTCCTTAGCTTCTTGAATAGGAAATAATAAATAAGGGAAGTTTTGAACTAGCATGTAATTGTTAAAGACTTTAAAAAAATTTATTATAGAAGACATGAATGTTCTACATTAGGAGTGAGTTTCTACATTATTACAATATAATACACAAATACATATAACTCAAATGGGTATTGTTTTTGTATATTCGATACATTATTTGAATATTTTTATAATGAGGTCTCTATGACCCCAGTTTGAGGAGGAAAATATTACAATTTGACGTCAAATCTGCTACCAAGTAGAAAAAAACAAATAAAAACTGAACTGAACCTGTGTGAGTTTGGAGAGTTATAACCAATCAAATCTGGGCAGGGATAGAATGTGAATAGACACGAGTACAACCAGAATAACCAGAATACATACAATAGTATAGAGGAGAACCGATGGGTGAATTAATCAAAGTTACATGCAAAACTTAGCTACATTCACTGTACGTGGAAACCACATGCTCACAATACTGCTATGAGATAACTTTGGCAATGACTTACGTCTAGGTTGATGCCGTCCAGAGGAAATATCTGTGTGTCAGTGAGATGATTGCTCGGCATGTATCTGAAGAACTCATGCTCTTCCTTGTACCACTTGACCGAGTTAAGAGTAGCACTACCCACGTCAAACTCGCAAGTTAGGGTAACCGAACTGCCAGACTCTGCCAAGCTCGGAACTTCGAAGTTGGTCAGGTTCAAACAGTGCCCAACTGTGAACAGAACAAATTAGGTATACATTGTGTATATATATATATATATATATATATATATATATATATATATATATATATATATATAAAACATAACATAACCTGGTTATATAAAATAACATATAACATAAACATATATATATATATAACATAAGCATAAATATAGTTATAATAATAAAGAATAAATGTATTATCTATTATAGTTATTATATATACATATACACACACACATATATATATATTTATATTATTATAACACTATATTTATGTTTATGCTTCATATTAGAAGAATGAAATCTTTTTATACAGATTATTGTATACAGACTGGAGTTATGAAATGAAATTTGTTTCAACTAGAACTCATTTATTTACGTAATACACACACCTTATTTGAATTTTCTGGCTTTACTTATATTATTATTGGAACTAATTTCTAGAACTGAGATTGCTGTTCAATCAATGTTGAAAGAATGGAGTATTAAAAGAGGTAAGCGGAATGAGTGCAGGAACTACCGAGGTATAAGCCTATTGAACGTTGGTTACAAAATGTATTCCAGGATTATTAATAATCGAGTCAAGAGAATTGCTGAAGTGATCCTCAGTGAAGAACAGAATGGTTAGGTCGCTCATGCTCTGATAATATATTTTTAGTTGAAAGAATTGTTGAGAAAAGAAGAGAATATAATCTAGAAACACATATGGCGTTCATCGACTTTGAGAAAGCTTTTGATAGAGTAGACCGCAACAAGCTCTGGCAAATTCTATGGGAACAAGGGTATCCACGTCATCTGATAAATACCATCAAGTCTTTGTATCAGGACACAAAAATTGTGATAAACACAGGTAAGAAAAAATTGGAAGAAATGACCATAAATCAAGGTGTCAGACAAGGGTGCAGCTTATCACCCACTCTTTTTAACATATATATTGACTACATTTTCAAGCTATGGAAATGTAAAGTTAACTTAGGAATCAAATTAAATAATGACAATTACCTTAATGCACTGTTATTTGCAGATAATTTATGGATAATCCAAGAAAATGAAGACGAGCTCCAGAGATCAGTATATATCTTGAATGAAATGTGCAAAAATTATAACTTCAGAATCTCTATTGACAAGTCAAAAGTTATGGCATTCTCTGGCAAGCATCCTGTCAGATCGAAAATTGTAATCGAGAATAGAGTGATAGAACAGGTATCACGCTTCAAATACCTGGGTTGTGACATCAGCTATAAAGGCGATCTAGACATTGACAATAAAATAGGCAAATTTCAATGGATATGCGGAAACATCAGTAGAAACTTAGCGAAGAAAGTAAGAAAGGAAACAATGATGAAATTTTATAAAGTAATGGCTGCCCCAGTCCTCCTCTACGGTAGTGAATCGTGGATCACCACTAAGCCACAAGAAAGTAGAGTGCAGGCGGCGGAGATGAGATTCTTACGGAGGACAAAGGGTTGTGATAGAAGAGACCACATCAGAAATGAAGATATTCGCGCAGAACTCAATATCTATAGTCTAAAAGAGAAAGTAACTCAATATCGTTGTAATTGGAGGGAGCATGTTCAGAGAATGCCAGAGAAAGAATCACACTACAAACGCTTTCATATAAACCGCAAGGAAAAAGAGATGTTGGGAGGCCTCTAAAGAGATGGCGATAAACATGGTATTATTCATACATATTCTATACATATCATTCATACATGGTACATATTCATAATTATTACTGTTATCTTTTGGAATTTAAAAAAGTTATATTGAGTTACATAATTATAGTGATTTATTTACTGTGAGTCGGAACAGGCGATTGCCTAATCCTTGAAGGCAAGAAGAAGAAGAAGAAGAAGAAGACTAATTCCACTCATCCCACAGGTGAATTATCTTTTACATGATTATGACATGAAAGACAACATCAAGTACAGTGAATGCATCTTTTGCTATAGGATTCTCATTTGGTTCAATAGCATAATGTTGGTTCACACGTTTATGAGTCGACTTTTTACTGACTTTCAAAAATTGTGGAACGACTTTTAAATTGAATCAAATGGATCTGTACATATACTTATTCGATTAAGTCGATTTGACTCGTGTAGTGGTTAGGAGACTTGGTGGTACGGTGGTAGTAGTAGTCTATTGACTCCTAAGCGAGAAGATACAAATATACGATACCTGATTAAATACAAGTACGAGGTGCTAAACTGTAATAATAAGTACCATAATCCTTTCTTTCAATGACATTTTAATATGCATTAGTCCTTTTTCAAAAAAGATTGAATGACTTCATTGTTTGAATACTCGAAATAGTTGGCACACAGTAAGCTCCTCATCAATAATCTCATAGTTTCAGCAACAAGTTGTCTCTATCTGTTCAAGCTTTTGTCTGTGAGAGACTCCCACAAGGCAAATCATCTAAATCTGCAGAATAGTCCACACAAAGTCATTTCTTATTGTTCAAACTTTAATCTTAATTCTTTTATATTTTCTTCAGTAAATCACGTATTTTGTTTTCAATTTGAAGAACAATACGTTTAATCAATTCTCTACATACCTAAGAAACTAAAGACTCAACCTTATATTATTATCTCTTTACTTTCAGTTTGGTCTGAATCTTAATCTGGTTTGATATTTTTTGCCTTTGGAAATATTCCGATTCCACCAGGGACGAAAAAACGAGTAAGTTACGACTGTATCGATGAGCACAAACACTAAATTTTCATCTCTGGGTGTTCATATTTCCCAATTCAATAAGTATTGGATTTTGTCTTGTACTTTGTCTTTTTGTCTTTGTTTTGTCTTTGTCTTGTAGTTTCTCACCTTGGAAAGTTTGTAGAGGTAAAATTAATCTGGGGGAAATTTTCTGATCTATTACTGCTATCTATGAAATATTACTTCAGTAGTATTATCAGAGACAATACTACTCTCAAAAATAGTTAGTTTATGGTACCATCAAAAACAACATATATTCTCTACAATAGGTCTATTAGATTAGTAGGAATGACAGAAAGAAGATACTTTAAAACTCACTAGAAACTATATATTTTTCGTTATCATCATTTCTTATATAGGGCAATAAACCGTGAAATTCTATATTGGCCAATTATTTTGGTAAATAAAATGAATAAAGAATAGATAAAATGAATTAATAATTGACGTTATAGCACTTATGTTGAAACAACATAAATAGCAAATTATTTCATCATGGCTCCCACCAAAGCTGAGAGCTATTTCAGGTGAAACAAATATTATTTTTTCACATATTTCTTCGTTTGTGTTTTCCATCAACAATTTACATCAACAGAAATTGATGGTTGAACGGAGAGAAAGCTTTAAAACCTTTGTTGTGTCAAACTCGTATCATATTGATGTGACGATGATAAAAAATACAGCACGGGAAAATCATCATCTCCATTTTAGCAGAGCTTCCGTATGTACATCTAACTACACAGCAGGAAATGAAGAGCGTGATAATCATCCTCTGTTTAGTTTTTTGGTAGGAATAATAAATAGTGATCATTAAATTCTATACAATGCGTTTGCATTGCAATAATAAAATCCCCTTGTTCAGTAAAACCAATGGAATTACAGTTTTTGATGTCCTACAGCTCTCAAGTTTTGATGAAACAAAACTCAACACAATTTTGAAAAAAATATGATGAGAAAGACTATGTGTGTGCAATGTTCTATAAAATTAACAATCTATGTTCTATAGAACAATCCACTGATACTAGAATACAGAATACAATAATAATTATGATAGTATTCTAGTATCCGTAGAACAATCCTTGTAAACTGAAATATCTATGAATCATCGGCAATTTCGATATCTTCATGGGTTTGAATGTAGCCTAGATCGTAAATAGTAAACGTGTACAACTATTTCAAACAAGCCTACAATCCATGCCTATGTGTGTAAGCAGTCTATGCGTGTAAACAGAAATATGTATAAATCTTCGATAATGTTATAATATCTGCATAATAAATAATATATGCTCTGGCTATCCATGCAAATGGGGTAGTTTCAGTCGGGCTCGAGAATATTAGGTACATTCTCGCACAGATTTATGATTTTGAGAGAAGGGAATGCAGACTGCTCTAGGATGGGCCAACGAGGAAGAAACGCAACGATACTCGACTCTCGCATCGGGTCCCGAGTTGCAGATGAGGAATCCCATCTATTTCTGGCCTAGAGTCGATTTGGGGTTGTGGATGGAGGGGTCACGTGGAGGATCGAGGGGGGTCATGAGCCGCAGAGTTTGGCAATCCGACTTCTGTCTCTATCCATGATCAGGGCGATCTATTTGGCCAACTATTGCGTTCAACAGAGCACTTGAGGCATCCAATCAGATAAGCATTCAGCACATCCAACTCCAAGTCTTACAACATTACTCTGCCATCCTAAATAGCAGTCGAGACCCTCCCTATCTTTTTTCTTTAGTCGTGAGATGGATTGCACTCCCTAATCCAGAAAAATAGAGGCTAATCGATGACCGTCCTTCGAGTTGAATCTATTAATAACTCAGATTACGTGGATCTGGTTCCTGATTGGTTGGAATAGTGAAATGGCTTATTTCATTTGTAGGCTTGAATTATCAAATCCGCAAAGTTACTTCGTCTTTTTTACAGATATTCAGGTTTATCAACATTTTTCATCCAGGTATTTATTTAAACATACACTGTAGTTAGTAGTTATAGAACTTTAGTTATACATACACTGGATTTATTTATAACGGGTGACACAGAAAAACGGGAACTTTTGAAGTAACACGTACGCAAATAAAGGAGATAAAATCATTAGTTTTATTGCTGAAAATGTAAAGTAGAATAGTTTGCATTCATAGTTTTAACAGAAAAAATGTCAATATTCGTGGATAATGTCTTTGAGATGACGACCATTCAAACGTATACCTACATTCCTTAAATCAAACGGTGAGATTTGGGCAGTGACATTTCCATGTAAGCATGGAATGTCGAAGCACATTGTGTGTAACTTTTTCTTGTGGGGCCATTCAAAAAGTAAAGCATACGCTTCACGCCCAAAAATAAAAAATGAGTTGGAAACAAGGATTCACGGAGAAATCGCTGAGATTCGCATTGCAGTGCTTCAACTGGCCGTGAAAAATTTCACTGTTCGCTTCCAGGAATCTAAACATACGTTTGAAGGATCGTCATCTTAAGAACATTATCTACAAAAATTGACATTTCTCTTGTTACAACTATGAATGGCAACTATTCTACTTCACATTTTCAGCAATAAAACTAATGATTACATTTCCTTTACTTACGTACGTGTTACTTCAAAAGTTCCCGTTTTCCTGTGCATACATACCTCCTTTCACATATAGTTAGTAAAGATAGTCAATCGTTTCCCGTCTCTGAAGGAATAGTAATTGTTGCATAACACTCTAAACGATCAACTGGGTGTTATTCAGAGTTGTTCTGCGCCGTCACTTGGTAACCGAAGCTAGCTTATGGTTGAGAGAATCAACTTGCTAACCACACGTTACCTCTTTCCTGGTTTATTATGATTATTATTATTCATTTCTGCTGTATAGTGGGGTGAATATGAAACTGGCAACCAGGTGTTATGCCCAGGCCCTTCAAGGGCTGTTGAGCCTTTGACAAACAAAAACACTTCTAGAAAAATAAGAACATCGTTCCGCCCCTTGCTTGATCTCCTATCTATAAACTTCAATAGTTTTGATACATTTTCCAAGTATACAATTTTTGTACACTACACTCCTACACTTTAGTATTTACTTCCAATACATTTAACGTGCTACGTTTCCCCCATCGATAAAAAAATATTCACATAATCTATTACTCCATAATAACATTTATAAGATAATGATAAACATGGAGTGGAAAGAAAGTTCTTATTATTGGAAAAAGAAGCGGAAGTTCATAAATTATAATTCAAACTCTGTAGACGACTTTGAGGGGGAGAGAACAGAACAGAAGCGAGCAAACAATCCGGTGAATAATGATTTTCGCCTTTAGGGTGAATTGAAGGAAAATTGGATTTTTCTCATCATCTTGGAATTGTCAACTCAATGAATTACAAAAAACGTGGGTTGGAAAATCGCTCTCGCCCACGACTAGCATTCTTAAAAGAAATAAGTCATTGAATGGCAGGGACGTCAACCAATTACATCATTCTTATTGTTAACCATTGAATTCTCATGAATATCTTGATTCTACTACACAAGAAAATGGCTTGAAGTAGGCTAACAACCAGCATCTCAACTGAATTCTCCCTGTTGAAAATTCCCAATCCACTCGACAAACTGCACATGTACATGACATTCCAGTGACTATCTTCCCATAGTCATCCTCATCCTCTGAATAGTCAGAACTCATCCTCTTGAGTTCCCAAAATCACTTTCCCGTCTCTATCAATTCTCTATATTTGAAACATCATGATGTCACAGACATGTTTGTAGAATAAATCAGATTTATTGCATGAGAATCTGCACTGTAATATTGATTTGAAAGAGAAGTGGAATTATCCATGCTTTTTTATCATATTTCTTCAAGTGAAGTGTACTTCTTATAAGAACATGAACTGAGAATCCCACGGACTTGATTGATTCCTATACCGATCATTGTACGATCCATCAATGGAACTGCGTAAGCCCAGAATTTCGTATGTCAAGATACATCGATCACTTTCAATATTTTTCAACTATAAAACCAACATTTACCTATGATCAACGTTGATGCTTGTGAAGCTTTAGTAGCCTGGCAAAGTCTTCTAGTGACTAAGTTATTAGATTGAAATCTATATCCTCAAGGCAATAGTATAAATAACAGGGTGCACAGAATGTCTCAAAATACAAACTAGATCACAAGTTCTTAAATTTTATTCCATTTTTATTAAATCGATTGAATGAATGATTGATTGATTGATTTAATGGAACATTTTAGTATTCTTCATACTGAATACATATTGCATAACTACTACCCAATTTGTTTGCCAGTAAGAGAAGAAATAAAAAAGAACAAGAAGAGTGGTCTCATAACTCAAACATGTTATCCATTCCATCACAATTAAACGGTATCCTGAGCAGCAGTATTCATTAAAAAATTGTGAATCATAAAAAATTTGTGAATGTTAATGATGAGATAATGTGATGTGGTTACATTTACATTTTTTATCTATTTAGTTGATATTTTCTTGGATCTTTCTGTTCTAAACGTTTCTCTCAATTTTGAATGAAAACGTGTTTATAATAATGAGCGCTAGAGTTTATTTTGGATATCGTTGGATGAAACGTGTCAGAATGCTGATCATATTGAGGTTATTACGAACTTTGAAGGCCATTCTGAGGCTGTGTCATCCACAGGGCCTAAGGAAAAAATCTACCAAAGTTCTACAATATCAAATTCACTTAATTCGATGTAACTTCAATTTTATGCTGAGCTAGCAAATGCCCAGAGCAATGAGAAGAAATTCATCATCCAAATTACAGGTACTGTGGTGTGAGAGACTTGATCCAACCGGGAAAGGAGAGGAGAGAGAGAAAGGCAGAATTACCCCTTAATTATGACCAAACTGCCACAATTGAATCGACGGGTCATTTTCAAATTCACAAAAGGACCCTTGCGTATTGTTTCGACGTCCTATTCACACCATTATTCCCAGGACCCAGCATCGAAGTTCGCCGTTCAATGTAGTAGCAAATTGAATTTCCATAATTGAGTTGCCCAACTTTGAGAAAAAAAGAACTAGTGACAATGCAAAAGAGAAAATAGCCGAGGCATGACTCAGCAACTCCACGCCGTCAACCACTAGGGTCGCACTTCCTCACCTTTCCACAATAATTGGCTGATAAATTAGTGTATTGAGTTGAGCGAAAAACTTTTTTCTCTCAATTGATGATTCAATAAATTGTAAAAATAAAACGATCGGGGAAGCAGGAGCCGGCCAATGCCTGACACACCATTCCTTCCATCAATCACACTTCGGTACCAGAAAAAAATTATGGTTGTAAGAGAGAACTAAGAATATTATTTCATGTCATAAATTCCGTTCTCCATTTTTAAAGAAAGATTCAAAGCCCTTCTATGAAAACATCGTTCAAAATGCGTTCTTGTTAATATACTAGAACATGTCAATATTGAACAATGCAGAGCATGTTAATATTGGACAATGTAGAACATAACAATATTTATCGTTCAATAATATAATTTTCAACAATCATAAAAACGTAGAGATGAATTTCAATGGGTGATTCTAACTAAGAGTATTTTTCCGTTAAAGAACTCATTTTTGATAAACAATAAAAAAATATTCACGAACTTATAACAAGCTTCCAAATTCTGATCCACTGCCGCTTGCAATAATATGATTGAATCGAAATTCCAAGCAGACATTCACAATCTTTTTTTTCTTAAAAATGAAAGAACAAAAATTTGGGAGGAGATTTTCTCCAGCGAGGGCGTAGTGTGGAATATTACTATTGAGATACAATAGACATGACTTGTGATGCGTGTTATACCCGGGCTTGAGTGTATAACTGGTTTTATTTCAATATTGTTCCATATTTCAATAAGCTCTCGACTTTATTTTATTTTTTTTTCTCTCTTGATTTGATTTTGGAACTGGCCTTCGTCGTTTGCGTTCTTATGATAGGGCGTGACTCATCTAGTCAATGACGTGCACAACCTGTGACAATTCCATTCCATTCTAACCTGGAACCTCTGATTATCATACCGGTGTGTTATCAATTATTATCACTCCTACGAGTTACTCACACTATTAATTTTACTCTGTTTTTCTAAAAAGCTACAAATTACGCTGCATTGAACGTTTTCCACTTTATTAGGTTTAAAAATGTAGACTAGTTACAATTGGGATCAGGTTTTCTATCTGACAATTTTTAAAAAAAACTTCTTTAGTTTGATTGTTTCTTCCCATAACACCCTTGTTCCCAAATTTTATAGCTGAGAGCTGGCATATAATAATCAGAGGGGAACAACAGTCTCCAATGCTGGAGAATATTTTTATTCAAGCGAGAAACTTCAATTTTAATTCCAAGTGTCAAATCAAGGAAAACCGCCCGAAGCACAAGTTGGAAAATTGATTGAAATTGAAAACTGAATTGCTCAGTTAACGAATTGAAGAAACTGTTCTTCGATGGAGTAGGGTTGAAGAGCTATGAATATTGGAAAGAGTGTGAGACAAAATGTATGAGATGAGTAGGCCTATGTCAGATGTTCAAAATGGATGGAATAAAAATTTCTGTCTCTCATTTTAAAAATGTCATACTCGCTGGGAATTGAATCGTGTCAAAAAAGGTTGCGAAAAAGAAAACAGAAGACTAGTATCCAATGAAGAATAACATGCCGAGAAACAAGGGAATTGCAATTTCATTTAGAATTTTTCACGCTCGGCAGCGCACTGCGATATGAGCTGCTTCCTTTTGAGAGACGAGAATAATTTAGTCAGCCTACGAGCGACACTTGATGAATAAATGGAATATTCTGTCGCAATATTTGCATTTTCCTTGTGATACGCAGCCCATTCGTGAGAGTGGATCGAATATGAAAAATGAACAGACCAAATCAAAAGTATAACTTGGAATCATTTTTCACGAATACGATTCAATACCCTGAGGAGCCGTTATGAGTTGAACATTCAAGCTTATAAGTTATACTCAACGTATCAAGTTATATTGTGAAGAAATTTAGGCGTAATTCAAATCTTGGAATAATTTAAAATAAAACTATGAATTCACACTGTGAATTATGAATACGAAATATGTACCAGGAAAAAGGCCAGAAACGAAGCCAGGATTATGTATTTACAATACAAAGCTTCACTACTTATTTTCTCGAAGGCTGATAGATGTAATTGATACAACGCTTGATAGATGATTCTTCAAGCTTATTTTTAAATTATTGAAAAATTGTACCCTGGAATTTTTTTGTATATTATATTACCATTAGGTGTTATTGACAGTAGCAGTTTTCATTTTTGACAAACAACTACTCGTTGAATTAGAGTTCTTGAAGAGGATCTCTGAGAACTTTAATTTGCTGAAAAAGGTTATACAGTACCATTGTGGAACTTCAATACAAGATCATCCATTAAACGATATAGCAGAAACCAACAACGAAAATTGCGGTTGGTAATAATAATTACCATATTATTATTATTTGCGGTTGGTGAATCGCTGTTATTAATGTTCTGCTCTATCAGAATAGTTTGAAAGCGGTATACGAGAGCGTAAGAGCTCAGCTTAGGGAGTTCTCTACTTGATATGCTTTCGCAGACCGCTCGCCTACTGTCATGATAGAGCTGGACATCCACAACAATCATTCTCCAATCGACTGTTTCGTTGGAGTCTGCTCTACCAGTCCTATTCAATCATGATAGGATATTGATAGGATAAATAGGATAATCAGGATAGGATACAATGAATCAGGATAGGATAAATTCAAACGTAATGTACAATGCATCTGCTAAATCCCTCTGAAGGCTGTGATTAAGATTCTGAAGGGTTTTGAATTGTAAATTTCTTTATATGAGAGTGAAGATAAAAGAGTAAGATTAGATTAGATTACTTTATTCAAATAGATAACAAAATTTTAAAATGAGAGAGAGAGTGAGAGAGAGGAGTAGGAGACTGTCAGATCGTCAGAACCCAGAGATTATCTATCTCTTTCACACAAGCTTCAAGATAGTGAATGATTGATTTATAACCCTATTGATTTGGTTTATTTCTAAATTTTAATGTAAAAGTGTATAACCATTGCAAATTTTTATAACTCTGAGAGCCTGAATCTGAAAAACTTTAAAAAGATGAAATTTTCAACGGAAAATGCAATTTTTCAATGAAAAATACAAACAAAGTCGTTCAACTTACCATCTTTTCTGACGAATATAATAATCAGAATCCATGATACAATATGTCCAAATCGTCCACCCTTAAAGTACATGATGCGTGATTATATTTTTTTGAGTATATGAAAATTTATGAAGCACCTATAATGGAGTTGTTAACTCAAGTTTAACATGTTATGGTAATAAGGTTTCTATCATCAATTTTCTTAAATATCAGGTATTCAATAATAAATGTGGTAATATTCATGTGTTCTATAAGACCAAAAGTATTTGACACTTGATAGTTTGTTGTTAAGTCAGACCCGCACTCAATTCACAACCAAACGGTCCACTTTGCGGACATCAACTGAGAATCTGTCGGGCTGAGAATCTGAAGCGCATGCTCTTTTCCCTCCTCTCACTCTTCACCACCCCTTCAAACCTTCATCCTTCAACCACCGCCCCCACCCCCACATGTTTTCCAGAGTCATCCTCCCCATAACATCACTGCTACTATCTATTACCCCAGAAAATTTTTCAAACTCTACAATCTCAAAACTTCCGCTACTTTTTTCAATTTTTCATCAAACTTTTAAAACTGAGAAAATTAGATAATAGAAACTTAAACAGTAATCAACCCCCTTATTTGTTCTATGGCAGGTGATGACACATTTTGATTTCTTTTTCTTGGGAGAAAAGTGTTTCATCTTCACGCTTCACAATCGCTTTATTGAGATTCAGCGGTATTCGCTCAAACTAAGAAGACACTCTGGCAAGATGGCCGGTTGAGGCTAGTGTGTAAATAAGCATGCATAGATCTGAGAATTTTAGTTTAAAAGCACTGCTGTCAACCCTGTACGTTTGCATTATAGAGACTGTTTAATACAGGGTGAGCCAGAGAAACTTACTTATTTGAAAGATCAATAAGAACAAAAGTACTTTGATTATTGTTTCAATTTTTATTTTATTTGAGAATTCAATATCCCAATTTTTTATTTATGCAGTCTTGAAAATGACATCGGATAAATGGCAACCCCCATTGCACATACACTGATGAAGTCGATTTTTGAAATTCGTCTCCACTCTTTGCAGCATATAAATCGGTATGTTGGCAATGGTGTAGCGAATGTTGTTCTTGAGGTGTGCTATATGGTCTGTGGTCGATCGAAATGAACCAAAGATTTCAAATAACTCCATAAAAAGAAATCACATTGAGTCAAATCTGGAGAGCGTGCCGGCCACTGGAGATCGCCTCTGAGAGAGATACGCCACATGAATTTTGATGAGCAATAAAATCGCGTTCAGTTAATTCTTGCACAGCAGCCAATTTAGAGGAATAGGATTGAAGGTCTTCAAGAAGAATTTATCAAACAGTGGTGTCAGAAATTCCCATAGCAGCTGCATGTTTGTAACCCAAACGCTGGGGAGAACACACAACTGACTGCCTCACTCTTTCAATATTTTCCGGAGTTCTGATGGTCCATTGAAGTCTATTTCTGGGTTCAGTGACAGTTCCAAAATAAAATAGTACCCAGTACCCACATCAGAACGTGTCTGTGAGGAGGAATTTCAAAGCAAGCGCGGGAGGCACGTTGCATATAAGGAAAGATGCTATCGACTGCGAAGGCCCGCTGCTCTCTAGACCAGAGCATGATGGCAACTGACTGGAAGGAGGAACAAACTTGGTAACTTCCCTCTTCAGTTGCACCCTCTCACGCCACTCTACCAGTCCAACTTACCACGTGGGAATTTTTTCAAATAAGTAAGTTTTTCTGGCTCACCTTGTACATTTATAATAAAACTGATATGATTATACAGTCACAATAGTTTACTATCTATGGTGATACTAGTTTACTGATCTGTGAATCCAATACGATTTTCTTGTTTGAGCCATATATGAGCCAAGCAATGAACTATGGAGGTTTTTACTCTGAGCACTGATATTCTGACAACAATTCAATATTCATTTCGACAATAGATATTAATCGAATACTGTTGTTTTCAATGTTCAAAATTTGCTTTTTTGTGGATTTGAGATCCAGCTGATCCTGCTTCTCCAGCAGTATCCAGCTTCTCAGCAGAATCTAGCTGAAACTTTTAGTCAAAGTCCCTTATTATATTATATGAACGTGGAAGGGAATCTCATTCTCATATACATGTGATATCATGATCATGTGAATCAACAAATTAACTAAAGAGAAACTTGGCATGAATTTATAACAGCATTAAAATTTATCCATATCTCAAATTGGATAATTATTTTGCTATCCCGATTTTCCAGATAGGCCTAATGTCAAGGGAGACCCAGGATTCTAAGTAATTAACAAAACAAGTGCATCATTTGAAACTTCAGCGAGGAATATTCTAAGAAAATTATATCAAATTTCAACTTTACACATGTTTAAGAAAGGGTTTTGAAGAAGGTGCAAGATTGATGGAAAGAGAAAGTATAATATTTATGTAGCCTAGGCATGTTTGTAGAGGAAGGAATGGGAAAAGTAAGAAAGTTGAGTTGATTGAGAAGAGAGAGAATTGTTAACGTCGTATTCCTTGGAAACAATTGGAAATCCAATAGCAATCAGGAAGTTTCACAAACTCTTCACCGCATGAAATTCAAGTCGTCGTTTCAGCCTGTGTAGAAGAAACAAGCTTTTGTCGTGAATTTATGCCAGCCAGGTTTTCACTTGAATAATGCAGTAATATTGTATTAGGTTTATTTTTAGTTCACCAAACATTGTGAATAAGTGAGTGTTTAAAGAACTCATCAGTTGTTGTATTCATTAAACTCTGGAAAGCCAGTTCTTATTTTCCTGTTCCAGAAATTCTTAGAATAATCTCTTCAAGTCAAAAATTCTGAGAAGAGAGACTTTTTTCAATCCTTGAAAGTATCTTCATCAATTGCATACTGCTGAGCTAACAAGACTGATATTAACTAGATAACAAGACACAGAATTCTTGACTAGAAAAACGATGTACTGGCTGGGAGTATCAATTTGTATTTTTATAAATATATATTTTATTAATTGTTAATTCTATAAATATGTGTATCGGCTCCTAATTAACATCGAAATATTACAAGTTGAAGCATAATTTATTGAAGCCAAATGAGAATCACTTTTTATCAATAGCATTGTACTGCAAATAGAGAGTGAAGTTAAACATCCAGTCTTTCTTTATAGATCAATATTCTTTATAGGCTTTCTTACTTTCTTATAGTCTTTCTTATTTTCTTTATAGTCTTTCTTTATTAGGTCAATTTTCAAAATAACTTTTTCTATGTGGATTAACCTATGTGGATTATCCAAGTTTTGAGGAGACAAATTGTCAAAAGAATGCGAATTGCCCATGGGTAGTAGAATACAATTTGTCTATAATTGATATTTAATAGTTCTAGTACACGTATCGCGTATTCAGATTTTCAATATTGGGATTCATATTTAACTTTTTTATTTTACCTTCTTCCCTTTTTTACCTTCTTCTACCTGCCTATTACATGGGAAACCATAGTTGGCTAGGTATTTCCCCTCCATCTTTTTTAAGCCCACTCCACCACAGTAACTGTTGAATTTGTTAACAATGTATTATTCTGTTATTGTGTTTTACTAATTTTTGTATTGTATTTATTATTTATTAAGCGTATGGCTTTTAATAGTGGGGAGACCCAAGGGTTGTTCCACTTTGCCAGATAACCTCATTTTCCACAAACGGAGATATGAGTTATAGTTATTTTAAAAAGTTTATTTGAAAACATAATTTAGATTCCAAAACATTGTTGACCACTAAAACTGAAGAACTTCACAAAATCACTACACCATAGCCTAAAAAATTGAATTTTTACTAGAAATTTAGAGCACGAAAATGAAATACGTTTAAATTTTGCCATGGCAACCATAATACCAAATAATGTATTATATTATTCATTGTGTCTTTATGTGTGTTTAAATTCAAATAAATTTGAAAATTGAAATTGAATTTGAAACTATAGTTTTAATACTATGGGCTTATGTTCCAACCATGAAGTGCGTCAAAATCTCAAGTTTTCTTCCCAATGGAATCAGAATGAAAATCTTGGAAACATTCATTCATGTCAATCACTTTTCTACCACAGTGAATTTTTAGTAGAAAAAATCTCTTTGAGCTGACGCTCTCTCAGTTGTAATCAGTTGTATGGGAAACATTGGGCTGCTTTTTATCAGGGCTCAACCTTAATAATATTCCGAGCGTCATGCATAAACCAAGGAATATCAAAACTTTGTTATGAGCTTACTTACGTAACCCGGCAAAGACTTGCCAGCGCATACAGTATATAATATCGGAAGCTCCCGGATTGCATTAATAAAAGCAGCAGCCTTGGATCTTTGGAGCTGAGAAACTAGAGCAGCTTGCCTCCACTAAGCCACGGGCTTACCCAAAGCCACCAAACTATCATATGATAATACGGACCGGTCTTTGGGAATTGGTTTCGATCAGAGGACAGCATAACTACTTAGTTACTCCCTGAATTATCTTAGGAAGATCTGATAGGTATAACCAACTAATCATATCTTGTATACTTGGGTTACGTATCAAGACCCTATCTCACAGAACTCATCAGCATAAAATATTATCATCCCTTTACATTTTGATGGTCTTATTTTTCTTCATCAGTCTGAACTTCTCAAATAATATCAAAATCAATAGGAAAAACTCCAGCTTGAACAATTTTTCTAACAAGCTATAGATCATGTTCAAAATACGTAACTTACTAGCAACATAAAATGAATTAGACAACATGATGCTGTTTCATGCTCTTGGTATAAACTTTAGTGTGGAAAAAAATTATTAATACATTTGAACGAGCAAGCGAAAAGTAAAAAATGTAAGTAATAAGAAATACAGGACATACAATTACAAATAAATACAAATAAAGTTATACAGTTTTACGTCTGTGCATCTACAAAAGCGCAATAAGATTACACTATCAAGTGAATTTGATGTCGAATCCGATAGTTATTCTGAATTGTCGGAACGTTCATTGAACCAATCGCGGCAGCATTCGAATGTATTGAGTTCCGATCAATACTTGACCAATTAAAGAAGTCCCAGTCTCAACATCATTAAGATAATTAAAGAAGTCAATTTCCCGCACATCTGCTATCGAGAGAGTGGAATTTAGAGCCCCGAGTTCAATCTTTTTCTCCTCTTTGTGGAGAGGAATGTGTATGAGCCCGCATTGTGGCACTGAGCGAGAGAGAGGGGCCCCTCTCGTGTGAGTACGAGTATGTTCGACTGAGTAAGGAAATGTGAGACCGATGGAGAGTGACGCTGATTACGAAGACTAGACATGACAAACGTTCCTATTGTGCTATAAACAAAGTGATCTAACTGATTGTAGGGAATTGGACAATTGTTTTGATGAGTCTGGTCAAGGTTAACTGAACCAGAGTGTCCGTTGGTTGGTTTGTCTTGCACTTTGACTCATTCTGATCTGATCCAAGATACATCGCATTGCTTCAAGTGAGGCGAACACATTCGATTGCCAGAATGAATCTACTGAGCACAACGAATTGACCTGATTACTCAATGAGGAGAGTTGAATACCAGACATTTAGTTCCAACACAAAACGGTAAATGAATGTTGTACAATCAGACTTCAATCTAGCAAGCTGGTTTACTAGAGCTTATATAGCCTCCAAACTCCAAGCTCATTGCTGTTGGTATTAGATTTTGTGATGTAACACAAATTTTTGAGAAGGAAATCAATGGAGTGAATTTATATAATTTAATCTATATTATAAGAAAGAGCAGAGAATTTATACAAAGATCTGGAGATCCCATCAAAGATTTCGAACTCCAAATACGATTTTACAGACGAACTGTCTGTAGAAATTGGAAAAGAGAGTTTTTAACGAATAATTGTTGCAATCAAGTTGGTAGTCAAATCGTTAGTTTGGAAGTAGTAGGTTCTTCATGAGGTTGACCAATTATTGGATTCAACGTCAACGGCTCAATAAAATATACATTTCATTTGTTTCGTGTAAATTTCATTTGTTTCATGTATATTTCTGTTCTATTTCATTCCAACCTGTTATTTCATTCCGAAATGTGTGGTAGCATAAATTAATGAGTATTGACTATTTATAATATATGAGAGCTAATACTATTTTTATTTATTATTTTGTTTTGATGATTTTCATACATGATAACGTCCCAAATCTTTCTTTGCAAGAGCTGTCTCGTGCAGCTTTAAATTTAGAAATTCCATGAATATTTGAAGTAGCTACTAAGTACAGTAATGGGGGAAACTGGAGTGCAGCCATAAATATCGACGGTAAAAATAATATTCGATGTTTTGTTTTCAACTGTTGTTATTCTAAAATTAAATAAAAATCTCTAATGATTAGAGATCTGTCGCTCTAATCCTTACCATTGGATCAAAAGGACTGCTCAGTTACCTATCTAGAACGATCATATATTATCCATGAATTGCAATATTCTATTAGCATTACAGCTTTATCACGACAACATGAATAGAATTTCCACTGATGAATAAGTAAGTAGGTCGATTACGTTTACAAGTCTGCTAACAGGTAATTTTTCTGGCATTTGCAGCGTTGCATCAAGTTGTGACATAGTTTACAGAGCGCACTGAGTCCACCTCATTATTTTTCGGAATGAGTGAATACAACAGAATAAAATATAAGCATTCTATTTTACGTCGCAGTTAGACTAAGTAGGGATGTAGGAGAACCATTCAAAGTAGGCGAGTTGGGGAGGCGGCTAACCATTTATTCCTCTTCAATCGTAAATTTCCTCCATTCTCATTCTCTTCTTAGTCGTGTAATAATCGAGTGAGTGTGAGTTGGAAGGAGGAAAGGGAGGAAAAGGAAGGAGATGGAATGAAAGAGAGTGTGTAGCGAGTGTAGAGTGCTCCACGAAGGCAGACTTTGCCTCGAGGTTTGTTTTCATATTCTTCGACAGTAAATTGTGCCAAGTTTATCGTTCCTCCGATCCTAGCCCATATCGTGGGTATGATGAAGTTTTTTACTCCCACCCCTCATCATTGTTCCTTGAGTGCTATCATTTTATAACGTAATGAAAAAATCCCACACAGTTTATTATGTTATTTGGAGTGATGATACCGTAGTGTGTCTCAATATACCCTAATATAGATAGCGGCCAATGACCAAAGACGCTATGAGAAATCTTATTCTGTCATTTTTATACTATTATTAAAGATAGCTCAGCCTATTGCTCCAGACCATTATTGTTTGTTATTGCTTTTTTGTCTGATAATTCTGGAAGGATTAAAATTATATCTCACCCTAAAACTGTAAATCGTAATTTTTGGCGCCGATGTTCCTTTCTTGATTTCTCAATCCTCAAACCTCTCATTTTTTTTATTTTATCGATTCGAGTATTCTTATATTGAATTTTCTCTTTTTAATTCACCAAGGCACACTAATTACTATTTCTTAATCATCGAAATACACTCCAACGTGAAACGATAAATCAAGTAGTTAATACAGAAAGTGAATAGAAGTAAAATGGAGTATCGTTACCTTGTGATGGTAATTATGAGAAAGCAAACTATTTTCTTAGTAGTAGGCCTAATCAATTTCAATTTCTGAACTGTTGAATAACATACGTCCAATTTGTTGATCATGAATTACTGTCAAAGAAGAAAAAGGCTTATGTATTTTGATAGAAAAAATAAAATACACTTGATTTTAATCAATTGATTTAATCAGTATCACTTTAATTTAATGAGGCAACTCTTATTTTTATTTAAAATACAACTCATGTTCAAAATTCAGCAGGAAAACAGTCAAAAATTTTAATAGCGAGATATATTGCATTCCTCTCCTGTGTTTATTGTGAACAAACATTCAGTTCTCTCAGAGTGAAATAATCCTCTCTCACTAATATGCATAATACAGTTTCAAACAAATTACATAACTGATGAACGAAACGAAAATTAAAAACAGATCAGTGATTGATTACCGTACTGAACAAAAGCAAAGCTTTGTCCACTTGTAATGAACGAAGTCTAAAAAACGACACAGCTATAAAATCAATCGATGGCATCGTTCAATCAACAACAGAAAAAAGAGAACGATTCCCGCCGATCTTGACCATTCAAAATCCCTATCCTAACAGCTTGCTAAAATGAAATTCCACATCGATTCTGAACATAATTATCATCCAGCAGGTTCCCATCAATTTGTGATTTTTCGTTTGACATTTGATAACTGATCTGATCCCTTTATCTACACCCCTTACTCGGGTCAAAGCCCTTCTCACACAACTCGATTTTTGGACGTTCAATTTTTTATTGTTTTCTTTATTCATTTCAATAGATTAAATGCTTGGCATACATGTTGTGCGCAGAGACCCAGTTCTGTTCAATCTAGTAAAATTTATGAGGAGAACAGAAACCGATCTTCCAAAAATCTTGGTGTGTGTGACGGGACTAATGTATGAGTACTTTGGCCATCGTATTACCATAAACTAACCACTCTTAGAGATAATTATAGTTATAATAGATATGATAATTATGATAATGATAATTATATAGATTGTCTTAAGTACCACAAACCCTAAATAATTTTAACTTATGTTTCTCATCAAAATCGGAATAGTTCAGCTCATTTGGATTCAGATTTATTGGAATATTCCCCGTGAACGTTGAATTTGGATCGATATGTTTGATAAAACGTTGTATTATATTATAGGCCTATTGTGCAAGAAAATTTTCAAGAATGAATAGAATAGAATTCCAAATTAATTTCGTTGATTGATTTGTACTGTTTACTAGTACCGAGCTAATTTTCGTAGCTGGCGTAGCTGACTCACACATTGACATACATATTACCTGAGAAATGTATATCTTATTCAACACTAATTAATTCTAATTAATTTTGGATTTGTACATTAATTGAATAATTTTCAACTCACAGAACATTATTCTGTTCATATAGACATATTTTCTTGTTAATTATTCAATTACTCTTACACTTGGAATTGAATCATAAAATTGAAATTGAAATGTCATGAATACTACGGAATGAGACAACCTTAAACCCTTGACCCCTATGATAGAGTTTATAAGGTAGCCTTATAAAAGCTCTAATTCCTTTGACTACATTTCTTAGCCCCTTGAAGGCTCTCATAGTCCTTCAGAGATTTATAACTTTTGTAAAAATATAAGAATAAATTTATGTTTGCGTGAAATTTTATTTTCATGGGATTTTTTATTATAAGATTGAATTTCATTCACTTTTTCATTATACTCAATTATATGAAATAAAATGCAATTAAGTAATAATTAAAAATGATTAGCCGGTCATCCTAGCCTACTATAGGCCCAGAGAGGAAACCATCATTGCTATTGAACTAATCAACTATCCTGATTGTTGATGACCATCAAATCATTAGGCTAATTGTAATCTAAACGTTGCTCGCCATTTGATCCAATTCAATTTGAACCAACCAATAAAGGTGATCATGATTGCTTGCAATTTCAAATGTACCGTAGCCCAGTGGTCACCAAATGGCGGACCGTGGTCCAGATCCGGACCGCCAGCTAGTTTTGTGCGGACCGCGATGTCATACCGATCTCAACGACAAAAACTTAAAATGAATTCTAAAACAAAAAATCCATAAGAAACCTTCTAAAGACTGAATAAAATTGAATTATTAAAAAACAACCACAACAATAAAATAAACACTTCTTACCATACAACTCTCAATAAAAAGTTGGCTATTCATTCAAGAGTGGGCAGTAGTAGTCGGCAAACTGCCGAACGGCAGCATTATGTCCCATAAGAACAATGTAATATTTATCAATCTCTTGGAGCAGATATTTATGGACAGAATTTCACGTTCTTTATTTCATTGGAAAGAGAATTCAATTCTCCAGGGGCGTGACTTTTTACTTTTTCGATTTTAAATTTATTTCAATAATTGAAGTTCAATACTTTTTTAATTAATTGAATATACAATAATTATTGAAATGAACTTAGAATCGAAAAATTAAAAATTCACGCCCCTGGAGAATTGAATTCTCTTTCTAATGACATAAAGAACGAGAAATTCTGTCCATAAAAAGAGGCTCTATCTGCTCCAAGAGATTGATGAAAATTACATTGTTCTTATGGGGCTTGATTTTGCCGTTCGGCAGTTTGCCGTCCACTACCATCCACCCTTAATATTGTTGCATTATTTCATTCAATTATTCTTTATTTATTCATCTCTATTTAGTTCTATACCTAGTTAAGCGTTTTAATATTTATCTTTCTAAATATAGCCAAGGGCTAAATTCGAGAATAGTTTTGACAATTTAATAAGTGAACATTCTTCGTATGAATAGAATAAACAATAGAGTAACTTCTATTGCCAAATCCGATTAAAATAATGGGCTTTATTTTAATTTTAATATATCAATGGCATGATATCACAACTTCAAAATATTTAAAGAACATTAAAATCAAAATTCAACTATCCCAAATATTTGATTAATTATTAAAATTAATGTAGTAAAACAATCAATTGAAAAAAAAATTTCGGGGAGTGCCCCCCCCCTAGGGGTTTCCCCCTGAATGGACCGGACTTACGGACCGCGAAAGCTTGCCAAGACTTTGAAATGGACCTTCATGAAACTTAATTGGTGACCACTGCCGTAGCCTACCAAGTGTAATTAAATGAGATCAATGTTATTCTCAGTTATTAAGTATACGAATTAGGAGGTTCTTGTGAGGATAATAATTTTTTGTGAAAATTATCACATCCTCTTCAGTAATTTCCACATTGATAGCTCAATTGTTGGAGAAATTGTTTACAACAACTGTAGTATGATTATCATGAATTATTCACAATAAGAAGTAGAATTGAACCCTCGTATCCCACGTAAATATAAAGTAGAATTATTGACGTTATCACGGAAATTGGAAACATTTTTTCATAAATATAAATATTCTTATGGCTTTTATTGGTGGGGAGACCCTTACGGGTAGTTCCCACCTCGCCAATGTGTACTTGGCCAGAACCGGTCACCCATCCAAGTGCAGTCCACAGTGTTCGTGACTTAACATCACGTTCACCGATAGATCACCCTCACCGAGAGACCAATTGCCATTTTTTTCATGAAAATGATTCAATGCAGCTACAAAAATTCTATGCTAAGATTTTGTTCAGCTCCATCAAATATCATGATTATAAGAATTCATGATATCCTGAACAATTTCAGGTTTTGATCGCCATTGATTGCTAGTGTATCAAAAGGTTCGTATATTTAGTCCTCTGAGTAGGCTATTAGGAAAATTATCAGCAATCACGACAGAATCAGGTTCATGACAATATCAGTACTTGAAATTATTATTAATATTCATCCATCCATTTCAATTATCCCGAACAAGTAATAATAAGAGAAACTCGCACAGTTTTTGAAGAGTTTTAGAGCTGTTTTAGTACTCCAATTAAGTACTACATGTTTTATTTCTACATTCAATACACAGACTACTGCACACTCACAGCAATGTTTTAATTGAATCAGTTCCACATCACAATAAAAGCTTACCATAATATAAGAGTAAGAATAACGTCATTACAATTCTCCAAAAACATAGAAAACTGTAGGAGTCCCTTCATCAGAATATTGCTTTAGACACAAAGCCTCCCAGGCGAGTGGTTAGCATGAAATCTTTTAAAAGGTGTAAGTTCATTTTATTCTGCTCAAGCTTAATTTATACTATCGGGAAAGAGAAATCATTAGAATTGGACCTATTCAGGTCACCTCATTCACACATAAGCCCACATATGTGAGTCTGAATAGGTTTATAGAAATAGACTTAACTGAGCGAGGAGCGTGCTGCAGCAAAAGCTAGATTTGTAGATAATCCATTCCTAGCGCTAGTGAGCTTTACACCACCCCTTTTACGCATAAGAACATACATGAGCCCACACCGGTTTATGTATTAAATCCCACGCAGCACACATTAGACAGAAGCCCTCTCTCACTAGGGTTAAATATGGTTCTCTCTGCGCCTACTCACCGCTAACGTGCGAAAACGGTCTCTCCAGCCTAACTAACAATCATTATTGGGATACTCACGCCACAATAATATAATTATGCTAATTGCAAATTCCAATGAAACTACTTAATCATCAAATGATGAAACCACTTCACCATGCGAATTGGTGCTTCACTGAAAACAAAACTTATCGAAAAAACGACAATGATGATTAATTTCCATTTTAATTTTTATTCACATTACATATGATGATCGGTAGCGACTCTATGAATATTGAATATTATCTTTCAATATTGGAATAGAATATTCCAGTTATGGAATCATATTAATCAAGAATGTATAAAGAGTATCTCCATTGAACTATTTTTCGTGTTTGAGTTTTGGTATTTGTAGTGTTATATTCATTTTATTTTTTTGTTTCAGCTCAGTAATTTGTGTTGAACGTTGAGGTTTTTATTATCCAAAAATTCAGTTATATAGAGCCAAAGCATAAAGTAGGCTTAAGAAAGGAATCGATTGGTTTGACAAAGTTCGAACTCAACAACTTCTTTTAAAATTCAACTGTGAAGAAAAAGAGCTTTTCAAAACATTACGGAGGTCGATCTCCAATGTGAGTTGGAGAATCGATTCACACTATGCTGAATACATTCTCAAATTTAAAAAGAAAACCGGAAAAACTTTGTAAATTTCCATTTTCTTCTCGAAATTTGAAGAGGAGAGAAAGAAGCAGGGTATGACAGATGTGGAAGCTAGTCTAACCTTGGTCGAGCATCTGAAAGCCTGTTGAATCCGTTCTTGTTCTGTGTTTGTTTTGAAACTTCTGAATTTTATCTGCGGAAGACAGGCGCCATTCTCCGATATATTTCCTCTTCTAGTTTTCCTTCTACCACCCTGCAAGTAGTCATCTTTTCGTCTGTCTCTGTGTATAAGTTTGCGGCAGCTGAAACCGAATGCGTCAAACTTTTTTCTTTACCGACCTTCTGAAAAGCACGATGCATTAGCGCGTCTCATCTGTTCTCCCATTTGCACTAAAAATTTCAATTTCAATTCTGTCATCCCTTCAATTCTATGCTATGTCGCTCCAAAGCACATATTTCGCTCCGTAGCGCATTTTTTATTCCCGTTTAAAAACGTCTACACCATTGTTTCGGTCCTAATAAGTCGTAAATACCTTTAATTCCTTTATCAATTTCAAACTGATATTTCTTTTACAGAAAAATTGATATGTACGTAGATATGAAAAAAGCTATAACAGCTTATCAATAATCTACTTTACAAGACGTGAAGGAACATTTTTATAACTCCACAAAATGAACTTGTATTTGATTTTTAGGAAAGGTTTATACTGAACTGAGTTGTATTTCCTGAAGCAGTAGAGAAATTCAAGGCTTCCATGTAGAAATTCTGCCCGTTGAAACTTCAATATTAACAATTGAAAAATACTTCATGTATCGACTTCAACGTGGTGGGATTAGGCCTATTGGAATTTGGTAATGTCTTGTTTGCGGAATTTGATAATGTCACTCTTAAAAGATCGCCAATTTGACTCGTATTGCTTAGGTGTTTATAGGTGACCATCTAGATTGTTCAATTCTCTACGGATCAGGCGTGAATGAAGAAGAAATAATATTATAATGCTCCAAAATGAAAAAAGGATAAAAATAATGCATCAGAGTATTTGGAGTTGAATTTTGAGATTAAATTCTTACTGCCTTGCATCACGTCAAATAATCATTTAAAATAGAAATAGGCATCTCCATCGGAGTGCATTTGCAGTTTAAATTAAGAATAAATTATTACTGCCTTGCATCACGACAAATAACCATTATCAACTGTTAATGTTATATGTTGCTTTCTCAAGAAATTCATCAATACAAAATAATATTTATAATACAGAGATGGGTATCTGTTATGGAATAATTATTAGATACAGATAGGCTATTGCAGTTTGTCAACTGCTGAAAAATTATAACTTTCACTTTCTTATTTATCTCTTATTAAACATTTCTTTCTTCCCGGAAGGTATCTCTCACTTCAACAAAGCTGCAAAAATGGATACTAACAATTGAATAGTCCTTGCCGGATATTTGAAACATACATTTTCTGGTTGGGTGGTTTCTGAATAATAAATATATGAATGAGATAACCCATATCCGTATAGGATATATTCAGTGGTTGATGATATTCATATACATATATGATATACATATTGTAGATTATATACATATGAACATATTTCTAAATAAGTTTCAACTGATCGAATAGAAAGAAACTCTCACACATCGTAGGATCGTAGGCCTATATTTTAATCGCCTTGTACCATAATGAATAGGTACCATACAATAGCATAGTAGGTACTCGACGTATGATAACAAAACGTAAAGAGGCAGCTCCCCACGAAATAAATAAGCCTATTTGCTTGGCAGAGGTAATGGAAGGTTCATTGTGCAGCGAATCATCAAGGGCTGAGAGCTGTGGTGCATGCATGACAAAACGAGAACGCACTCAAGTGAATTTACTTGCCAGAATACGTTGCCGTGCCGTGTCGGACCGGGCCGTACGGCATCCGAACCAGCAGAGTACTCAAGACACGTCGCTGCCGGCTGCCGCGGAGACTGATTCTGTTCAACAATTTAATTGACTTATTTCTAATTGATGCAGCTCCCAGATCACAAACAATTGCCGAAGATTCCAGCGGAATAGCAATGTGATTACCCAAGGGACTACTCTCTTCCCTGATCCCTCCTCACACACGCTGTATTATTATTGGTATTACTTATCTAGCCCCTCCCCCCCCCCTCTCAACCTACTCACCTAGATTCACTCTATTCTTCCTCAATGTTCATCTGTTATGAAAAAAGTCAATGATCTTCCTCGATTGATAAAACACTTGTAATTCAACGACTTCTTTTGGATATCTTGTTTTCTAATCCCTCAATCCCTTAATGTTTTCTCTCTAAATGACATTCTTAAAATAGATTCATATTTAAGTCATAATTGTTACTTTTCTCAATGATATCGTCAAAATGATTCTTCTCTTTCACAACAATTTCTTCATAACATCTTTACATGGAGCAAAGTCAATATTGATTGTTGATATAATTATTGTGAAGCATCTACGGTACGGTACTTTATAAAAAAAAAGATTGCCAGTCTTCCAATGAATTTCTTTACAATTAGGGTATGTCTTTCTTCTCTCGCTGGCATTATTGGAATATTTTATTGGATCGCTGAATGATAATGTAGAACTAGTGCTTCACCTTGATGGTAGAATGAGATTCTACAATATGAAAGAAATCCCAATTTACTAGGAGAATTAATACGATTCGAGCTTGAAATATTATGTGACAACGGACAACTGACGATAAAAATAATTGCAGTTGGGCCTACAGAGTTTGTGTCAAATTGAGCTTCACATTGGAACCCATTGAAGTACAATCGATATTAATAGTCTGGGTGTCTAATGCGAAAAAAGGGGGTAACCTATTTTGTTGTATGTCGTTGGTTTTTGTCATAGATGATGTTTTTGGGATTGAATTAGGCAATTTTGTTACAAAACGTAAAAGAGACAGATGATCGATCTTTCATCATCTTTCATTCACTTCATTCAGTAAAATTCATTAAATCAATTTTCAGTCGAATCCATCTATCAGTAAAAATGTGTTACGGTTGAGTGTTAATGGGAGGGATATCCTTCTCCAAGAATGGACATCTTTGTCCAAACTCCGCCATTTCATGTAGATACACCACAATCATATTATAACAGTAAGAATATTGAATCCTATATATCGGTAATTTAGCC
This sequence comes from Sogatella furcifera, assembly GCA_017141385.1. Taxonomy (NCBI): domain Eukaryota; kingdom Metazoa; phylum Arthropoda; class Insecta; order Hemiptera; family Delphacidae; genus Sogatella; species Sogatella furcifera. The sequence continues at coordinate 19,625,392 of CM029548.1, forward strand.
GAAATTACCGAAATTACGGTAATTTGTACCTTGTATATGTATTTCTTATTTGAACAAATCGTGTAATTAGATTTATGTTTGATTTTTAGAATCTAGGATTTAAGATCGTAAATGCTGTACTCTACTTGAATAAAGTGAATCTAATCTAATCTAATTTAATTCACCATGTCAACATCATCATTCACTCACTCATTATCACCTTTGCTTAAAATACTTGCTATCAACATCAAGTCGCAATTGTAACAATTAATAATAATAATAATAATTGATAATTGGCCTCCTAAATGTGCAATAAGGTAGAGAAGTGTAAGAATTCGATGTTTCATAGCATATAAAAATTTGATATTCTTCTAAGTAAATGTTTGTAATATTTCCTCTGTTCTGAATCTTATAGTTTATAGCTAATTGTTTTTTTTTTTCTTCTAATAAATCCTTGTAACATGTTGTTGGTATCAACTCTTGTAATTTAAAGTGCAGAAGATAGAGTCACGACTATTATCATGAGTGATTGAAAATTTGTTTTATATTTTTGCATTATTTTATTGCGATGCGCTGCAGGTTTTTCTAACTCTATAAATTGTATAGACTAGACTAACAATTTGTATCCTTATTTTTTGTAAATTATTTCATTGAACGCTGGCCACATTTACTGGATATAGTGGCCAGTTAATTTCCTAGTTTTTGAAATCGAAAATATGTTATTTTTACTTTCCTTGCCCTACCTACTACCATAGGTAGTAGTATTGTTTCCAAAGTATTGTTTTCCAAAAATGTTTTCCATAGTGTAAGGAAAGTATGGTTTTCCAAAAAAATTTAAGGTACCCCGATTTCAAGTTTTCTATCCGTTTCAAGGTCCCCTGAGTCCAAAAAAGTGGTTTTTGGGTATTGGTCTGTGTGTGTGTATGTGTGTGTGTGTGTGTGTGTGTGTGTGTGTGTGTGTGTGTGTGTGTGTGTGTGTGTGTGTGTGTGTGTGTGTGTGTATGTATGTGTGTATGTCTGTATACACTATATTTCGATCCCTAATTGACCGATTGACTTGAAATTTATAACTTAAGGTTCTTATACCATGAGGACCCAAGTCGAAGAAATCCATAAAAATTCATCGAAAAATTACGGAAAAAATGGCGAATAATATGCCAAAAATGGTGTTTTTCTCGAAAACGGCTCTAACGATTTTTTTTAAACTCAATAGTCCTATATAAGCCCTATCGGCTTCCATGAGTCTCGTTCCTGGCAAAATTGCAAAAGATCCGCAGCATTGTTGAGAATAATAGATTTTGCAATATTTCGATTCCTAATTGACCGATTGACTTGAAACTTCGAAATCAAGGTTCTTATACCCTGAGGAGCCGACTCAAAGAAATTCAAAAAAATTCATCAAGAAATGGCGGAAAAAATGGCGAATAATATGCCAAAAATTATGTTTTTCACGATTTTTCTTAAACTCATACCCGAAATAGTCCTATATAAGCCCTATCGACTGCCATGACTCTCGTTCCTGGCAAAATAGCAGAAGATCCGAAGCATAGTTGAGAATAATGGATTTTGCTAGCCGAAGCGCCGACAGGCGCGAGGCGTCAAGGGCTAGTGATAATTGCAAATCATACATATCATGATGGGCCGAAGCGCCGGTAGCCGCGAGGCCTCAGCGACAAGTGAAAAATTCACTGTTAGTACCAGCAGAAGAGGAAGAGAAAAAATTTGAAGACGGACCGGTATTTATAAACGAAAATCTGACACCTCACACAAGACACCTATTCAACGAAACAAAGATGGATGCGAAGAAAAACAACTTTAAATTCGTGTGGATAAGGAATGGAAAGATATTTGTCAAAAAGGATGAGGCTTCGCGAACGATTCGGATATACGACACTCACACACTGAAGGAGTTAACAACAACCGACAACAATGACAGATCAGAGGAGAAGCAGGAACAGCCCCCATTGGAAACAAAGGATGAATAAAGTGGTACAAACTGTCATTTTAATCTATTATGAATGTTTTATTTAACTTACTCTCAATCTTAGATAATGATAATGAACTTTCAAATGTAATTGATAACTATTCTGATTACTCTCCTGAAAGATTTAATGTCAATGAGAAATTCTTTAATTTATTTGTAATTGATACAGGAAGACTAAGTAAGAGTTTTGTCTGTTGTTTGCCTAGTTTAGATTATATTGAAAACATATATGATATAGTAGCATTTACTGAAATTTGGCCCGATAATTATGAACGCACACTATCTTATGTAGATGATTGCAGAGTTGCTAATAGAAGCGCTAAGTCTAACAAATGCGAAGCTCGTACCAATGAAGATATAACTGTCAAGAATTTAATTTCAAAGGAGGATATGGAAAGTTCTAGCTCATATCTTGCAATGAGAAACTTTTTATGTGAATCAATTGAGTCACTTTATAGTATTATTATGATTGTGCATTTATTCTCATTTTTTGTACTTAATGTGATAAGTTTCAATGGCTGAACTAAGTAACGATTTATTTGATTTCGTTCATCATAACGATATTGTAATTGTACAACAGAATATTCGTAGCTTAAGATCGAATTTCGATGCTTTTATTCTTCAACTGGATGCTTTAGAAAGAATACCGGACATAATAATTCTAACAGAAATATGGGTTGATGAAAATGAAATTAGTCAGTATTATTTGACCAATTATACGGTACATCACATGTGTAATAATATAAATAGAGCTGGTGGAGTAGCAGTTTATGTATCAGATAGATTGTCCTGTGTTGATCCAGGTGATTGTAACATGATAACAGCAGATTGCAAGCACCTAATATTATCGTTATCTCACACAAAAATTGATTTACTAGCTATCTATAGATATCATAACTTTTCTGAAGAAGCGTTCACTAGAGAACTGACTACTTCGATCAAGCTTATCAAAAACACCAATTTAATTGTTAAAGGTGACATGAACCTCAATATCCTGCAACAAAATCGGAATTCCGACTTTTATTTAATTAGCTTGGCTAGCCTCGGTCTCAAATCCCTGATCAATGAACCCACTCGTGTCACTAACACTTCCGAAACGTGTATAGATCACGCATTCGTTAGAGGCAAAATTAATAGTAGACTGGCTTATAGTTCTAAAGTTATCCAGACATCTATAACAGACCATTGGATGACCTTTCTTTGCATAAAAACCAATGATAGGGAAACTAAACTAAATATGAAAGAATATAGAAGAATAGAAGAAGCTAAGTTTATAACATTGATAGGAAATACTGATTGGAGTGACGTTTACTTGAGTCCTAACGTTTCACAGGCTGTTGAAAAATTTATATATAAAGTGAAAAATTGTATTGAGAAGTCTTATAAGATAATAAAAAATAATAATAATAAGTTCCTAAACCCATGGATGAGCGCCGAGCTAAGAAGAGGAATTGATAAGAAAAATAAATTATATAAACTGTGTAGGCAACAACTAGATAATACTAATCTCAAGCGTGAATTTAATATCCAGAGAAATACCTTACTAAATAAAATTAGGTCAAAAAACAGGCTTATTACTTCGCCGAACTTAAAAAAAATATGACAAACAGCAAAAAACAGTGGGCAACAATTAAAGACTTGACTGGCGAAAAAAAGATTAATAAATCTATAATACTAAACGATGAAGCAGGGTCTCCGATAACATGTGATAATGAGATAGCAAGAATGTTCAACGATCACTTTCGCACGATAGCTGATGATTTAAGAGAACAAATAGTAAATGATAATACACAAATAAACAATGCGTTTAAGAAGTATGAGGAAAATTTCCAAACTGATAGAATAAGAGATTCAATTTTTTTCCACCCAACAAACAAGGAGGAAATTTTAAGCGTTATTTCAGAGCTGAAAAATAATAAGTCACCTGGATACGACAATATCACACCATCCCTGATAAAATCTATTTCACACTATATCATTGAAGTATTAGTATTCATTTACAATCTAAGTTTAAGCACGGGCGAATTTCCTGAAGAGTTTAAGAAAGCGGTAGTTATCCCCTTAAAAAAATAGCAAAATGCAGGCTACAAATTACAGACCGATTTCACTGTTGTCAGTATTCTCTAAAATACTCGAAAAAATTGTAAAAAGCCGGGTTACGAAATTTCTGGAACAGCACAAATTCTTCAGCAAAAACCAATATGGCTTTCAGAGTAAGCTCAATACAGGTTCAGCAATCATGAAACTAATGTCAGGGGTTTATGACAGTATTAATGAAAGTAAGTCATGTGCAGCCTTATTTGTTGACGTCATGAAAGCCTATGATATGGTTGATCATAAGATTTTATTGGATAACATTTATCTGGCAGGGATAAGAGGCATTGCTCACAAGTGGTTTAAATCCTACCTTACCGGAAGACTGCAGCAAACTAAGGTCAATAATAACGGTGTTGTCAGTGCTTTTAGAGAATTGAGAATAGGAATACCTCAGGGTTCTGTATTATCGGGTTTACTCTTTTTAACCTATGTGAATAACTTATGTAATGGTACTTTCAAGGGTAACTTGGTTGCTTTTGCTGATGACACTGCGCTCCTTTATAAGCCAAACACTCTTGCTCAAATGCAAGAAGACATGCAGAATGACACCAATTCACTTCGGTGGTGGTTTACTTGCAATATGATGGTGATGAGCCCAAAAACAAAATATATCCTATTTAAACTAAGGAAAGATGTGCAGTTTCCCGCCCCACTAAAATACCATAACATTAAATGTTCATTGCAGGCTGACTGCAATTGCCTAAACCTTGAACAAGTCAAGAGTATGAAGTACTTTGGCATTTGGGTGGATAGTAGAATAAATTGGAGGGAACACATTGGGTATGTTAAAAAAAGTTGTTGAAATACATACGAATATTTTATCTTCTCAGGACTGTGTGCAATCCAGAGCTAATGAGAAAGATTTACTTCGCTCTCATCAATTCAAATTTTGAGTATGGCCTGGAAGTTTGGGGGGGAGCATATAAGTCTGCTTTACATCCACTCATAATTTTACAGAAATCTTTTGTAAGAATAATGTCATACAGAGCTAGATATGAACACTCTGCACCAATTTTTAAAGAGCTCAGAATTTTGCCAATCAGGAACTTATATATTTATAAAACCCTTAAACTTTTTTATGATAGGAGCGTGATAAATATGCAGGTGATAAATGTGCACAGAGTTGGGAGGAATCAGCATAATGTGCTGATCCCAAAGCCCAATCTATCCATTTTTAAAAAGTTCTACACTTACCTAGCTCCAACATTTTTTGATAAGCTTCCTGTAAATATAAAAATATGTAGGCATAAAATATCTTTCTGCAGATTGGTGCATAGTCACCTGATTCATGAAGAGGGATATGGATTGTACGACAACATAGTTTGATTGTGATAACGTTGTAGATACTATGTTTCTGTAATGATAATATCATTATTCATTCTTATTGTATAAATTATTGTAATAAATTATTATTGTATCACGATGTTCTAATCAGCAAATAGTAAATAAAAAAAGTAAAAGTTGCAAGATAGTTCCTGAACAAATCTGTCAATAACGCTTTCAACCGATGGTAATTATTGTTGTATTTCATTGAGTTTTTCAATTCTGTCCAACTGATACTGAGGATTTTTTTGTCATTTTAGTTAATTTTATTTTTATTTCTTTTTCCAGCTTTCTTTTTAGTTGTTCTTTTTAAACAACTTTTTCTGCCCAAGCAGGTTTAAAACCTTTGGGATTATTTTCCAGGCTATGAATGTTTTAAGAGGTTTTTCACATTGCTAAGATATTCTATTATAAGAGGAACACTACCTATAGCAGTAAGATACATACAGTAATAATAGAATTATTCTTGTCATGTAAGTCATATATGTTCTGATTTGTGATTCTGGAGAATAAATTTATTTTGAATTTGAATTTGAATTTGAAGTGATGGCCTATTGCAATTTGCACTTGCTGATGATTACGTATAAATACTCTTGTATTAGGTACCGTCCGCAAATATGAATGGCAAGGGAAGTTGTGTGAGTGTACCACACCAGATTTTTTATGATGAAATAAAAATTCATTATTCATTAATAATAATTGATCGAAGCTAAGAATAGCATCAGCTGACAAACTCAGTTTGTAAAAATTCATTTTCACTCTTTCTGAAGTACCATAGTCCCTGAAAGTACTCTACCAGAATTTTCTATCAAAATAAATGAAATTTGCAAATTCAAATACTTGGCAATTATTGTGTTCGGTCCATGAATCATTTTATTGAGCAATTAGTTTAATTATCACATTTTTAATACTTGGGAGTGCATTCAATTAACTAATTGGATCGAGTCTCACTTTGTAAGCCAATCTAAATATTCGTGTTCATTGATTTCAAATTCATATTTTATTGTACCCAGTTCTAGAACTTTACAAGCTCGAATTACAACTTTACAAACATTCGAATTTTGAATACTCCTTATTCAAATTCACATGGAATGAGTTGTCTATGTAATCTATTTTGAACAAAAAAGTCTTATAGTCATCAAATACTCGCGACTTGCCTATTTTTTCTACTATAATCATTCACTTTTTTATTATTAGTCCGAATAGCGATAACTTTAGGATTATCCAGAAAGTCTGTTCTCTGCAATAGCACGAAAAATCTCAAATTATAGAATGCGAATTCTCATTTTATAATTTCTTCCTAAAATTCTAGTGATAATTAACTAGCCAAGATCACAGATACTTGGATACAGATACATAATGTCTATTTTTATGACCCAATTCAAACGCTTGTTCATTTCAATTTTGAATAAAATACACATCAAAGGTATAAAATTGTACAAGAGGGATGAAAATAATTAGAAAGGTATACCCAACGGAAATTTGGTATTTGCAGTACATAAATATTTCATATTAGTAGCATTTCAGTGATCCATTCGAATGAAATTATTCATGGAAGTTATCTTTTCAAATAGTAGCCTGCAGAACTAGTAAATCATAATAGAGTTTCGACATAGAGTCTCTTCCAATCAGTTTCAGCTACCTCGTGAACGTTTCTTTTCAATATGACGATTTCCGGAATAAGTATTAATTATATAAATGATTGTAATATCAGTGGAACACACCTGCAGCTGCAGCATCAAAATAACAACAACTGCATATGAATTCCAAGTTGACAAAATGAGCGACTGACTAAGCTTATTAATGTTCATATTGGAGCCACAAGTTGGAATTTAATTGGAAAGATGTGCAATAGTGTTATTTCCAACTTGGTGAATTCATCTGTATTTCAAAAATAGAATAGTCTGAGAGTGCATAGTTGTTTGGGGTCTTTACAAAGGAGAAATCAGTTGTGAACAATTTGATGCTCTGAAACTATATTCTAAAATAAAAGTTCGAAATGCATTATATTATTAGTTATGTTTGAATTCTTCTCATTTCGTCATCCCCGAAAATTTACGTGTCAATAGGATATAAAAACATATTCAATGCAATCCAAAGCTTGGTTGAGAAATGATTCGGTTCGAATAAAAACATATATAATTCACAGAAAACGTTCAACTTAAAACATTCAAATAAAAACGTAGGGATGATTCTTGCGTATTTGATCCATGTTAATATTCTCCATCCAGATTCATCCCCCATCCGAAATTTTGAGACAAAATATGAGCTGCACCAATATTCGTACACAAATTTCCAATTTTGCAATAAAGCTCTCAGGAGGTAGGCTCCCAATAACAGTATCAACTAGAACTGGGATAGAGCTTTACAAAGTAGAAGGTTAATAACATGATATCGTCGCGTCGAACGTGATGACATGACTAGCAGGTAATTCAATTGCAAGTTGCAAGACACGAAGATAATTCAATTTTACAGGCTAAGTAGCGCAATTTGAAATTGAGAAGGCGACGACGGTGGCGGCTGCTGCTGCGTGCAGGATAGAGCAAAGTAACCCGAAGATAATTTCTCGGACGCAGAAAGCCAGCAGGGTGGGACGGTGCGGCAATCGATGGATGGATGGGGCTTCGGCTTCCTGAGACTAATTGAAACAGGCTTATGTTGACTCAGGTCACGTCAGCCAAATGCCGCCATGGGATTACATTCCATGTCTTCGAATAAAGCCTTTCACGGGCGCCCGTTTCATGCTCTAGATTAAACATGACTACAAAAGAGCATTATAAGTTTCAGACTCATTTCAACCTCTTTTCAGGGAAAATTGAATACAGTATTATGGAAGGAAATGTTTCTTAGCTTTCCAACCGCTGAAAATTTTGCTTAGCACACAACGTTACGAGATTTATTATACTAGCCTAGCCAATGAGAAATTGTTTTATGATAACTCTACGTGGAAACGTATTTGTTTAATAATGGATATACAGTCGGTAATGTATACGGAAAGTCTGTAATGATACGGCCGCATCTAGGGATTAAAGTGCAACTTTTTCCCCTGAGGGAGAAAAAGTACTTTAGGCCCGTGATGCAGACAACATTTTTCCTCCACCTGCACCAGTTAATACTATAAAAATGTAATTAATAAGACAGTATAATCTACCATACTGTGGTATAGATGACATAACATCACAATCGAAAAGCTGCAGCTATTTCCTGTTTCTGGTCCTGAAAATAAAGTTTAGTTAGAAGAAGAAGGAGAAGAAGAAGAAGAAGAAGAAGAAGAAGAAGAAGAAGAAGAAGAAGAAGAAGAAGAAGAAGAAGAAGAAGAAGAAGAAGAAGAAGAAGAAGAAGAAGAAGAAGAAGAAGAAGAAGAAGAAAAATAATAAAGAAAAGGAGAGAAAGAATAAGAACAAGAACAAGAAGAAGAGAAAAAAGAGAAAAAAAAGAATAAGAAATAAGAAGAAGAAGAAGAAGAGGAAGAAGGAAAAGAACAGGGAGAAAAAGAAGAATGAAAGGAAAAAGAAAAGGAAGAAGGAGAATAAAAAGAAAAAGAAAAAGGAGACAAAAAACAAGAAGAGGAGAAAGAGAAAAAAAGAAGAAACAGGAAAAGAAAAGGGAGAAAAATAAGAAGAAGAAAAAGAAGACAAAAAACAAGAAGAGAAAGAGAAGAAAAAGAAGAAGGGAAAAAAGTGAGAAAAAGAAAAAGAAGAAAAAAGAAGAAGAAGGAAAAAAAGGAAAAGAAAAAGAAGAAAAAAAGAAGAAGACGGGAAAAAAAAGAAAATAGGAGGGAGAAAAAGAAAGAAAAAGAAGAAACAGTAGAAGATGAAAAAGGAGAAGAGAAAGAGGAAGAAGAAGAAAAAGGAAAAGAAGAAGAGAAAATAAAAAAGAAGAAGAAAAAAGAAGAAGGAAAAGAAAAGGGAGCAAAAGAAAAAGAAAGAAAAAGAAGAAGGAAAAGGACAGGGAGAAAAAGTAAAATAAAAAGAAAGAAGACGAAGGAAAAGTAGAGGGAGAAAGAGTAAAAGAGATATAAGAAAGAAGAAGAAAGAAAAGAAGAAGAAAAATAAGAAGAAATATAAAAAAAGAAGTAGAAGAAGATGAAGAAGAATAAGGAAAAGAGTAAGAGAAAAGAGAAGAAAAAGAAAGATGGGAAGAAGAAGATGAAGAAGAAAAAGGAAAAGAAGTAGAACAAAAGAAGAAGGAAAAGAAAAACAAGAAGAAGGAAAAAAAGAAGAAGAACATGAAGAAGAAGAGATGATCACATAAAAATGCACATTTTCATTTGCTGTATTGATGGAAGACGGTCACCCATGTTATTCTTATGGGTTCACTTTACTCCCTAGGGAAATTTCATTTACTTTTACTCCCTAGGGAGAGAACCTGAAGCTTTATCATTCGATTCCGGGGAGTGAAATGCGACTTTAGATAGTAGGTAGAGGAAAATGTATTTTAAAGTAGTTATCGTCACCGAGCATTGCATGGGATTGTCAAAGACTCAAAGTTCTATTAATTTAAAAAATGGCTCAGAGTCTGACAAGCTTCCAGAAGAGGTGAAATCAGAAAATTTGACTTTCGCATAATAGCTTAATAGCTATTAATAGTAGCTTAATAGGCTTCTTCCGTTGTTTTCTCCGTATTCTAATATGGTCTGCTCTGATTATATTTTTCAGTTCATGAGATCATATTCCTATAGTACGTATATTATTACCATAACTATCTCATTTCTCCTGAATGATAGAATGAAGAATGATAGATGGTTATGTTATCACAAGCTGAATTTTCTTGAATAATATGCTCCATACACGTGGAGAAACCGATTTTATAACTTACTGTATTTTATAGACCTAGCTGCTTCAAAATAAAGTGCTATATTACTCCTCCTAAACGAGAATAAGCACAGTTGCTTACTACACAGCATGTATAGTTGGAAATAGGCAATGACGATAATAAATGCATATGCTTTAACAATGTGAATGAACCGATGTTCTAGCTTACCCTTTCTCGCACCGTTTTTCGGTCCGCAATTCAGCTTGTGCTTAATTAAACTCGACTGTAATTGTTTTCTTTATCATCCGGAATGGGAAACTTTCTGTGTCTGCTTCTACCCTTGTGAGGCCTGTTGTAGGACTTGAATATAAACAGAGTTCGTATTCCATATCTAGCAGAACAGGTAGGTACCGTACGAATAAGCATTTGCTCATATCTTGTACACACTCAATTCAGTTAAGAAAGCATTCATGATAGTCTGCACGTTTAGCTAATAAAAGCGATGAAGAGAAATGCCGGAGCTGCTGGCAAAATTAGAAGAATAGGGTATTTTCACTGGTGGTTGATTTTTCATAATAATAATATAAGCTAGCAGCTCAATATCAAATTCAAGGTAGATTATAAAACGTTTGGGTCTCGTCCTAGTTGAACAACGAAAAATTGCGAGCTCGCGAGACCGAGCGGTTGAACTTGATGTGTTTGGGCAAGAGAGTGTCCTAGCTGAACTAGGAAATCGCTTTAGCTCATCTGGAACATTCTCATGCGTTTCAAGTTTCAACACGATTTTATTTTTCGCGAGCGAGGACGAAACCATAATGGTACCAGACATACCTAAAGGACGTATGTACGTATGTACGACATACCCAGACGTACTTAAACCAGGCAAAAAATTAATTTCTTCGAAAGGGTGGTATGGATTATTTTAATTTTTTCCTCCCTTTGTTATTATTTTACTCCCTTCACGTTTTTTTAGTTACATCTTCATTTGATAACTTGGGGAGCATTTTCGAATTACAGTAATAACTTGTTCTTCACGCTTTACCTTAGTTCTTAATTCTTGAACAGTTTGTAATAGCTGAGCTCCTAAACACCACAATGATCCACCACAAGGTTTAAAATAGTCAACAAGTAGTGTATTATATTGATAGCAATAAGAAATTAACCCTTACCAAAATAATAATGCAATAAGATTATTGCAATTATGGTCGGTTTCTTCAAAAACGTTGAACCGAATTTTGAGTTTAAACACAGTAGATTTCTTAATTGAAATACAAGATAATGAATATGTAAGATAATAAATATGCAGTGTATTACAAATAAAAAATAATAGAATCCATGGGCCAAATTAATGTATTGGATTTATAAAAAAATTGAATTGGCTTGAATTACTTGATTCAGTAATATTTAAAAACTAAATTTGAAAATGTGTGATTCAAGTTTTCAAATCCTCGAAGGTAAAAGACATCTCTCTAAAATTCGTTTCTAGTAATTTTACACTAACTTGAAAGATTTTTTAAATTTTATAAGTGTGGATAATTGTTTTAAATGATATTCCGACACATAATCTTCTTATGCAATTTGGTCTCAAATTCCTATTTTTTAATGATTATACAGAGTGATTCAGGAGGAATGTGCTATACTTCTCAGGCTGATTCCTTACACCAAGTAGACAAAAAAGTTCCATGGGACCAAACCCCAAAAACGCTTTGTTACCGAGATAACAATGGCGGAAAATTTAGATTTTTCAAAATATATTTATTTTTTAGAGGCTTTAGTGAGTTTCTAAAATAATCTATTCTTATGTAAATTAGCTGAGGAATTCAATGAAACCAGTTCCAAGTTCGTAACTTTAACTCGATCTTTCGTTCTTTCAGATAACTGGAAAAATATGCTAGAAAACGCCATTTTTCAACAATAAGGGTTACCTATAACTGGATAAGGAATGATAAAATTGAATTTTTATGAATGGAAGTTGAAGGGAGTCGGATTCTAAAGAAAAAGTTGAATGGCAAAATCGCTACTAAACACAATTCATCACTTGTGCTATGTTTTGTCAATTTTGCGATTTTTGATAGCCATTTCTGAGATTTGGGTGAGATTTACACAATCGCCGCCATTTAACTTTTTCTTTAGAATCCGACTCTCTTCAACTTCCATTCATAAAAAATACAATTTTATCATTCCTTATCCAGTTAAAACCCTTATTGTTGAAAAATTGCGTTTTCTAGCATATTTTTCCAATATCTAATAACCGTTAGTTACAAACTTGGAACTGGTTTCATTGAATTCCTCAGCTAATTTTACATAGGAATTGATTATTTTAGAAACTCACTAAAGCCTCTAAAAAATTAGAAAAATTAATATATTTTGAAAAATCTCAATTTTCCGCCATTGTTATTATCTCGGTAACAAAGCGTTTTTGGGGGTTGGTTCCATCCTCCATGGAACTTTTTTGTCTACTTGGTGTAAGGAATCAGCCTGAGAAGTATTGCACATTCCTCCTGAAACACCCTGTATATTATTATATAAATAATGTTATGAATCAAACCAAGTAGCCAGAATATTAGAAGAAAGCATCACGGCTAAGCTTGTTTTGTAGAAAATCACCAGCCAATCAATTAATAAGACGAAAGTTTTCGGTACAATGAATCTCAGAGTTAATACGCAAATGTAAATAAGGATGTGATCAAATGAATTGAAGCAAACAAAAGTATACGTTTTTTCAATTCTTAAAGCCAAACTATCTTGAAGGGAATATCACTTATCAAGATTCAACCTGTACTTGCAATAATATTTCTAATCGCTCACTTTTTCTGGCCTGAAAATACAGAGTGATCGTAAAGTCGCGCAACCCAATTCTTAAAGCCGTGTAAGAAAGACAGGTCAACGTGTACAGTTTCATTTGGGTATGGGAATTTTTCATCTAGTAGTACAGCAAGTATAGAGCAATGCTAGATCACGCCACCGGGTGACAGTTAGCCAGAAATCTGTTTGTTTGTTCAGTTCGAACCGCAATCAATGTCTTTTAAGCAAGAAAAAAGTGTTTCTATTGTTCTGAGTTACTGTGGATCAAAATCCTACGCAAAGCGTCAAGAACATTTTTCAAATGCCTTTTCAGATGCTAAAGTACCAAACAAATCTACCATAAATTTCGTTTGTTTCATCGTTTTTGGGATACAGGTAGCGTGAATGACCGTACTGGCCGATCAAGTTAATTTATTAAGTTAATTTAGGTGTATTTGGGGAAGCGGTTTGTTCCAGTGGTAGAGAGCGTCTAATCGGTGAGATTAGATAAGCGACGTGCCTCTACCACCACTGTTGTAATGGTGACCGGTTCCTCTGAATTCAATTTATGAGCCTCAAAAATCGCTTCCCGGTGGTTCGGAACCCACCTGAAGCAGTAGGTTCATTCATCTCTCATCATCATCCTTCCCATTACCCACGCACAGGCCCAAGAGCTCATGTGGGCATCACCCTCACAGAAAAAAAAGTGTTTCGACTGATAACAGTCTGCAGACGATAAGTGAAATTCGTTCCGTTCTTCAAAAAACTTTCTACCCAGACTGGACTGGACTGTATTATAGGAGTTTTCATAAAGCCACCAAGTTGTTAAAATTACATCTCTACCGGATTAATGTAACGCATCAGCTCCAAGAGCCAGATAAGGAGAAACGGTTGTGGTATTGTCATTGGTTTACAAATTTCATTCGAAATGGCATATCTGTTCTGGACAAAGTTTTTTTTCAGCAATGAAACTTGGTTTCAGCTAAGTGAATATGTCAATAGTCAAAATTGCAGGTTATGGTCTGCAGAGAATCCACATGAATTCCATGAACAGTCATTACATTCTCAAAAAATTGGGGTGTGGTGTGGTGTGGTGTATCTCGTCGGAGAACTGTCGGGCCTATATCTTTTTAACGGAGACAATCACAGCAGAACGTTATCAAGAAATAATCACTTGTATATCATAAACTTTGAAAGGAGAATTGATGATACATTACAGCTTTCTAAGACTGTTTTCGGTTTGGGTTGCGCGACTTTACGATCACCCTGTATAACTCATAGCATCTGATTACTGGCGATTCAACAAACATTCCTCTTCACTTCGTCCATTTTCATGACAGAGAAATTGTGGGATTAGAGATCGCTAGGAACTGAAGGCAAAAATAAAAATTAAGGTAAATGAGGTGTATTAAATTGAATTCCATTTTTTTAAATAAATATTTTACTTAGTTATATTTTGAGAATAAGGGCAACAGTATAACAAAAATACATTATTTTGGAAGATACGGTACATTTCTTGTATAATAGGCTTGTATAATCGCTTCAGCATAACTACTATCAACAGTCAATGAAATTATTTATTTGTGAAGAAATTGAATTAAAAGCACAAAAAATATAAAATAATATTACTGATTACACATTTTAAATGGGCTCAATAATAGTATGAATGAAAAGCATTAAGAATCAGTAAGTGGACATACAACAATGGAAAGATATCTTACATATAATCTTAACTAATCTTAATATATAAATTAAAAATGTTTTGATAAAGAATTATACTTTGATATTTACATTCACCAGTGATTCATAATAATTCAACTCAACTTATATCACAAAAGTAAGGCGCTTGAAGTGATTTCCAACTGTTCATTTTCAATACTATCAAAGTATACATAGAGGGAAATTGTTTACAGATGCCATCAGTTCTTATTGGTTTCAGATGAGTCTTCAAAAGCCGACACTATCCATGCTGTGAAAATAAAAAGAATAATTGTATTAGATAAATCTTCAACAAGTTTAATTTTGTAGGTAGTTTATTAAATTATTCAGACAAATTATCAGACAAAAGAGGTGTGATGAGAAGTGGAACCAGGAGACCACTGAAAAGAAAATCATTTTTACACTAGATGCTGCTCAGGTGAATTGGGTTTCAGCACAGAGAAGGTAAATCTCAGAGAATAACAGAGAAGAGAGATTTACCTTTTCCGTGGTTTAGTCACCAAACATTTAAATATTTCTCAGAAATTTGATAGGGTGATTTGTGTTAAAGGCAATCTAGCTCAGGGATAAATGTACTGGCATAATAAAGCAATTCATTACTATATAATGCAATAAAAATATAATATTATAGGCCTACATTCGTATGGCTTTAATGGTGGGTAGATCCTTACGGGTAGGTCCCACCTTGCCAAGATGTATTTGGTCAAATATGGGTCTGCAATCCTAGAGTACTCCAAATATATTATGCTATAGCAGCTGAAACACCATTCATGAAATAAGAGCGATTTGTGATTACAGGGTATATTGTGAAAGTATGTAAGATTTATTGATGCGTACTCGCTGCATAAAATACTACAACTCAATTTCCCAGGTGCTCTCCAATACGAAAATAAACATTTCAGATCTTACAAAAATACAGATATTAAAAATAAACAGATCTTACAAAACATTCAAATATACTAACAATCTTAAAAACATAATACTGAGTGCATGGGCAGTCTTTACATAAGTCTTGAAATGAAAATTCGAATGTTCCGCAATGTAAGGGTAAAGCCGCGTATCGACAGTCCGAGGCATTTGCTACGAATGCCTCGCGGTACAGTCTGTTGACCCAAAAAAGAGTACTACTACTAGTCTACTATCTACCGCGTATCGACAGTCCGAGGCATGTGCCACACATGCCTCGGACTGTCAATACCGGGTTTGCTAGCAGCGAGGCAAACGCTGCACATAATTCGCAGCAAGCAGTGCCTGTTGCCTCGCAACTCACAATGAACAATTCTACAAACTAACCTCAAAATTGTACCCCATTCCTATGCATTTTTGTGATTGAGAATTCTATTTGGGTGCAGAAGGTAGTAATAGGCAATAATAAACATTGCCTTAAATTTTTATCTACTAATTGAGCACAAACTAACCTTCAAAGTCCAAATTATCAATTGTCAGAGCTTAGTTGCTTTGTCTCCCGCTTGATGACGCTAGTCAATTTGTCAATTTGTTTGCGTGCTCGCATTTTTGGTTAGGCCGGTATTACACGATTTGAAAATACCAAATCATAGTCTCATCTTTTTCCATATGATCAGGTATGATCATATCATAGAACTATTATCGTGTAATACCGGCCTTACAAAAATTGCAGATCACACATATGCCTCAGCCATAAGTTCATACTTTTTTGCGTCAACAGACTGTACCGCGAGGCATTTGTGGCACATGCCTCGGACTGTCGATACGCGGCTCAAGGAAATGTCAAATAAGGTGATGCTTAAGGTTAGGCTGCGAGTGCTACATAGTACAGTATATATACAGTTCTACATCTATATCATATATCATATCATATGATTTGTATATCATACTGTAGTATAAACCTCAAGCCTAAGCCTAGCCTTTTTGACATATTCTTACCCTAAAGTGGCTTTTCACATCCAAATAATTACAAATATTCAAATAATGATAGATTAGTTATTCTACCTCACGAAATAATTTCTGTTGTTAGCATAATGTGGTTAACTTAATTGCTTTTTGATTAGTATTTTTTTTAATTTTTTGAGAGACATGTTCAAGATAAGAACGTCCGGTCTTACGTACAAAAAAAATTAAACTATTGCTTATTGACAATCATGAAACATAAAAAACATACATCCTACAATGACATATTCTTCATGAAATCAACCCAGAAAAAGAAAATTGTTCACGATTACCCATTTATTAAGTTACAAAATAGAACACCAAAACCGAACACTCTTTCAACACAAGTGAACCAAAAAAGTGTATTCAATTTTCACGATTAATAAGCTAGTACTGGGATCGCGAGAAAATTATACAATAAGATGCTATAGAATGGTTGTTCATTGAGGATAGTGGAATTATCGTTCCCAGTTCTTCATGACCTCGTGGAGATTTATGAAGTGGACTAAGTTACAGATATGAAGCTTAGTTCCAACATATGAAGTGGGTATTCAATACGTTTGATTAGCTCAAAACATACATTAATAATTTGTAAATATAACTCTCATGAAATACAGAGTTACGGCAGAACAAACTCCCCAGTTACAAAGTAACATAATGCGGACAGTAGAAGGAGCAGAGTGGTGGGGAGCGCGTTCTTGAATAGCTGCATACGTGCCGTTTTCAGTGTATGACATGGGATGGTCTGGTAAACATCGTGCCAGAATGTAGTAGTAGTAGAATGTTTTATTAAAAATGACGTATCGAAGATTTTTTTCTGATGAAGCACACTTTCACCTTTCTGGAACAGTGAATTGCCAAAATTGCAGGTACTGGTGTGAACACAACTCCCAAGAACTTCATCAACGGCCACTTCATAGCCCTTAAGTAAAAGTATGATGTGCTGTTTACAATTCCAAAGTGATCAGCCCTTACTTTTTCGAAGAAAATTACAGGAATTCAACCGTCAACAGTGAACGCTATTGTGCCATGCTCCGCGAATTTCTCGAAACTAAGGGAGCTTTTTCATGAAATAGAGAACGTGTGGTTCCAGCAAAATGGTGCTACAGCCCACACAGTGCGGCAGTCACTGGCATTGGTGGAAGAAATGTTTCCTGGACATGTGATCTCGTTGCGTGGTGACATTGACTGACCACCACAATTGCCGGACTTGAAGCTCTGTGATGTTTTTCTTTGGGGCTATTTAAAAACCCCCTATTTATTAACAACGTCCACAATCTTTATGAGCCCTTAAAGAAGCAATTACTCAATATGTTGAATCTATTCCAACGGAAATGACTCAAAGAGTAATGAATAACTTCATGGATAGACTCAACCAGTGTATTAACAGTGAAGGAAGCCATTTAAGGGATGTTTAATTTGAAAAGTTGAAATTTGAAATACTAATAGTACTTTTAGAAATGGCAGAATGAGTACTTTTTATTGGTTTAAATAAAAATGTCCTACCTCTTTTGGTTTTGGTTCTATTAGCTTCCCTTATAGGGGAGGTTTTTCTGCCAGACCCCAATGCTACTCCATAGCAGAAAATACTACTGAACAATTACCACAGTCAACTACCCAAGTAATTCCCATTACAATCACCTACATTGAACACAATTATTGACAAACAACAGATACAACTTTTCTCTATACTTTTTGAAAAAACTCACTACAGTTCTGAATGAAAGAGGTCACTAGGATGGTCGCTACGCCATGTATGATTCCTTGGCTGATG
The DNA here is from genome assembly GCA_017141385.1 of Sogatella furcifera. Taxonomy (NCBI): domain Eukaryota; kingdom Metazoa; phylum Arthropoda; class Insecta; order Hemiptera; family Delphacidae; genus Sogatella; species Sogatella furcifera. The sequence continues at coordinate 19,643,715 of CM029548.1, forward strand.
CATAGCAACTGAAGCAAGAAAGCATTGAATATGAGGCAACGCGAAGAGTGGTTTAAAATTTCCATCTATGATGTTAACAAAACTCATCAAAATACTCAAGCATACACAGGAACTCATCTACTACAAAAGAATGTACTTCGAGAAAAGCAACGGGAGGTTTTCAAAATGATGATTAATTTTTGAGTTCATACATGTTATTTAGATAGTTTTCAACTATCTGAGTAACAGTTTCAAAGAATAAGCTATTAACTGAAGTTCAATTGCATCGAAGAACATATGGGAAGTTGAGATTTTTGTATAATACCTAAATGTCATCAAAATTACGTTTTAACCTTTTATTGTCTACCTTCAGAAGTTTAAATTTGTGTATAATTCAAGTTTTAAGTGAGGACATAACCTCTATTTTGAATATTTCAACCAAAATTGGGAAGAAGAGACGTTTTGGACTTTGTCTGTGTTTCAATCCTACTGTATTTCAATCTTGTTAATAAATAAATAAAATGGAAAGTTTGAGCCCAAAGGCAATAACCATTGAGCTAAAAACCCATGAGCTAAAAAAACCATTTAGCTCATATAAAAGTATGGTTTTATGGTGTGCTATATGAATCTATATTGTGGAATAAAACTTATTCAAAACTTATTCAGAAAACTATATCACTAATTGAGTTCTTTCAAGTATAAGTTTTAGATAGAGATTTCTCGTTCTACCATTAATTAAAGAAATACGATAGTAGAGGTTTAAAATTTATTTCTGCGTCTGAAAAGTTTTCATGAGAACTTACCGATGAAAATTATCAGGAAAACTCCTCCGATTACACCCATAATGATCATCATCTGCAAAAAAAGACATCCAATAGAATCATAAACTAGATGAAAATTATCTTCTGTTCAGAGTCAAACAGAAACGGAATTCTCTATTTTAGTAATAAAATTCATTTTGAAATACTCCTCATCACCTTCTAAATTCGTGCACTTCATGCACCACACTGTCAATAATATAAAGCAATGACATGGAATAGTTGATAATATTGAACATTCCACACAACAGTTTTCCAATATCTTCGATAGTCCTCTTCAGATAAGGATTATGGTAACTGGATAGACTGGATTATTTTTCATTTCACTTCAATAAACAATAACAATCAAGAATGTGCATTCGAAAAATTTATTATTTAGTAAAATATTGAAACTACTAGAATTCTAGAGTATTTTATAATTTGATATCAGAATAGACTCAAAGTGGAAGTGTCATTGGAGAAAATGTGAGTGCAAATTTAATAAATGAGGTCCATTCAATAAGTATCGAGACTGGTTCTCTGAAGTTTCGACAGAGAAGTGGATGGGGCTCCAACTGGTCGGGCTCAGTAGACGGCTTCTTTACCGTTCAATAGCACTGTGGTTTAGCCACCTAAATCCATGCGTTGAGACAGGAGGTCGATTTTCGCGCCGAGTGTTTTGAGAGCGCGTCGCAGCTGTTTGGAAGCCAAAGCCATACAATCGGAGTCATAACCCTTGCGCTCACATCGGCCTTTTCACTCATGGGAATAAGAAAAAAGTCAAGTGAATTGTTTAGGGGGTTGATATGACTTGGCAACGCAGACTTTCGCCAGTAGATGCTGCACAACAATCTCACTATGGCACGGCGCCACAGTTGGCAAATTCCTCACAATTTTTTTCATCGCCAATTATCCTTTTCGATAGTGTGGATGTTTTCCATTACTAGACCGTTCTTCTCATTGATGAGGGCGATTATTGTATACCTGTCAGAGTCCAAAACTTCTTCCGTTTTCACCAACCAAGCCCTAGCACAAGCGTTTGTCAAGCGTCCAACGCAAAACTCGACTTCAACGACTTCTTGGCCATACTGAAACATTGTGTGCCACTGAAAAACTCTTGCGCAAATTGAGGTGTCTTCCTCGTATGCCTCTTTAACAAGGGAAAGGGTCTCCGACACGGATTTTTCATGTTTGAAGCGAAATTTTACAGCATGCTTTGTATGATGCTAAGCTCCATGTTGGTGCTGCGACGCAAGGCAAAAACACTCGGCGCGGAAATCGACCTCCTGCCTCAACGAATGCTCGCAGGTGACTGAACCACAGTGATTCTTATTCGTAAAAACCCATCTATCGATCCTCACCGGTAGAATCCACCTATAAAGCTCGGTTGAGGCTACAGCGAACCAGGCTCGATACTTATTGAATGGTATATGTATAATGTGACTGATGGAATTCTTATCAAAGAAGAGGCAATAAATTTCTATTTCAAATGAAGGTACAGTACATAATAATTGATTTTGAAAGATTTAGAATCTTGCCGTGCATAACAGCTGAGGATATGGCAGGAATACCTCAAATGTGGAGGTATTGACAACATACGTGACTCTTCATATTTTTATTACGGAGAAATACTACAACTCAGCATGTTAGCTTAACTCAATCAATCTTTTTTCAAAAGATTTATTTTATTTTCCTGTAAAAAATAGTTCAATGGTAATTTTGAGAACAACTACAATTAAATTACCCTCCTTTTTAGATGTAGGATGAGAAAAATATTGTAATTTACGTTATCAATCAATACAGATCCAGCTTATTATGCTGCTTCATAATATTCTCAACAGTCTATTGTTATTATATAACAATAGGTTAGTAATTATTATATGCTATTGCTATGTTATTATATAACATAGGTTAATAAAACACAGCGATTTCAACCCTCAACTACCAAGTTGCTTCTAAGTTATCATACTAATTTGACAACCGAATAGAAAGATTGAAATAATGAAAAACTGATATTTCATTCTCTAACACATCACATGTATACTGTATAGTATTCTCTCGCAGTATATGTGAAGTTTGCTCAAGCTGAGAAGGAACGCACACCCATCTCTCTTCAGCAATATAGAAATATATTTACCTTGACATTTTTCCACCACATTTTCCTCTTCAAACGGTTTGCATGCTGCTCAAACTGAGAGGCACCTTGTTGTAGAGCATCTAAAAAAAATTGAGTATGTAATTACTACAGTTTATAAGGAAGAACGTCAAAAAATATCAATGATTCAGATACAATAGGTTTAGCCTGTTTGTTCAACTACCAATCAGCACTAATGGAGATCTAATAAATTTGAGCAAAATGACTATTTCGGCTACATCCACAACTACATTGATATAGATAAAACTGGAATATTAATAAAAATTGTGATAAATACAATGTGAGTTGAATTTTCAAGTTTTCTGTTACAACACAAGTCGTGTAATTGAATTCAATCGAAAACAATGAATGTAAAAAAATTGTGTAATATAAGGTGTGCTATTCAGATAGGCTACAAGCATAAACCACAGTATAGTATTAAATTTAGTTATATTGTAATAACAAAAATCGGCTACATACTAAAGTTGACCTTAAATACTATCTAGTTCATAAAATTTAGACAAAAAACGTGAGTACATTGATGATGTATATTTATAAAAACAGCTAATGAGCAAAAATGTTATAGTATGAGTTTTTATCACATGAAAATTGTAGGCATAGATGAGAAATTATTTGATTTTTATTTGGTTCAAAAAGCCTATTTCATTTTCATTTAATATTTAATCCTTCAGAAGTTTCTCATTCAATATCTCAGAAGACCTGGAAATAAACTGGAGGAGAACTGATAAAGAGAACCTGTATGGACAATGGGTTAGACATTTGGAATGTTTTATAGGTATATCATTTTCACTTATCTGAATAAGAAATTGAGTTTTGTTTTGCATATCATTTCTCAAACAATAAGTATTTCCCCAGAGGAGAATTCTTATAATATAAGTGTTGAATTTCAAGTATGAATCAATGATTGGTAATGAAAAAGAGTCTTATAATTCCAAACGATTTTGTGTATGTCTCAATAAAAATAATATTATCTGTGGAATTGAGTCCATGCAGAACTATGGCCGCTAATGAAATCTGTTACACTTATAGACTTATAAACCTAAACCTTATAGATGAGGTTCAGATCATGCAGTCGAACACCAACGAAAATTATCCATAGTTAAGTACAAAAACTATAAACACTCACCAGCTCTATTATCCAGCTCCGTAAGTTTTGAATCTCGTTCAAGAACTTTTTCAACGTTCACTCTCATGATGCCAACCACCTGAAAACGAGAGAAATTGAATTTAATATATTATTTGACGTTTTTGAAGGATTGTTGAAGTTTAGTATTGTGAACCATAAACTATCTCATGCATATTACTTTTTCAACTTGAACTATCAAGGGATTACTAATTGATATTGTTCGTTCTAATTTTTGTTGAGAACTAATTGGAAAACTGATGTATATTATCAACAATATTATTGGGAATCTCAGTTCTAGTTACGGGTAACAGCCAACAGTAGCTATGACAGCAAGGATATAGAGTAACGAGTAAACAGTGTCTGTAACCTGAATTGTTCCATTGAAAGTGTACAGCAAAACCACACTCTTGATATTGATGCAAATTCTATCGCCAATACTTTGTAGTACAAACTAGTTCGAGAATATAACTTGAGTGAACGAATGACAATGAGTCCTAAAATGAACATAAGTAAACTTTTTATTCATTACAAGGATTATTATTTCTCTATCATCATAAAGTGTTCACAAATTACAATGTATGTAAACGTGGGATGGTGCTTTTGATAATCATCTTTCTTGGAGTTTTTGACAGGCTACTAAAATCAGAAGAACATTTTCATAATTCAAATTAATATGGATAAGATTAATATCAAACTATCGCGTTTTTCATTATTAATGAGACTCTCTACTAATAATTAAACTTTTCAAATATTAGTTGGTTTGCAGGATTGTTTTCATGTGTCCATACATTCAGGAATTGACAAGGAAATCCCTGGTGCTTGAACTTTACTGTATTTTTTCAAATAAGACCGAGTCTAGAGGTTCTACTAGTTTAAATAATAACGTAACACTACAAATAGCACTAGGTTATTCAGAACAGCGGTCTTGAACGGAACTCCAAACTCACTGTGAACCGAATCTGGGCCCTGGCTTATAAACATTTTACAATCCACATTACTCATAATTCGTTGATTTTATGGGCGTTTCTGTCTCATAAACGTTTCCAATAAAATGTAAATTCTACAGTTTCAGCTGATTAAAAAAATGACATGAAACGAATTTACCTCAAGTGAATAGAATATCGGAATAGTCCAATGCTATTCCTTTAAAACCAAAACTTTGCTCGTAATTTAATGATTTTGATATAGAAATTGATTTATTATTATGAATATATTTAATAATAAATATCAATCATTATTTTTATAGTGAGATTTGAACAGGAATCATTATTGTTGCTAAAATATTATCATAACCTACAAAGAAAATCGTAAACAAACCAAGTCAGAAGACCCTAGCCTTGTAATCTAAAATGGCCGCGATGATTTGAGTTTGAACAGCGATATTGTGAATTTTTTGTCTGAACCAATTTACATAGACATATAACCTACATCTTAAACCTTCATTATCCATCATCACTCATTCATCCTTTGCTTAAAATACTTGGAAACCAAGTCGCAATTGTAAAGAAAGAATAAAGAATACATGGTATTTCCTATTTCACTCGAACCATCGCGGCCATTTCGGATTCGAATGTTAGGGTCTTCTAGTGAGTTTTGACTGATCGTTGATTCAACAGCTGATCCTTTCCAAAAATTGGAACATTGTAATTCGAGAGTTTTATTGGTGAATCTACAATCCCAATCGCTTGTTTTTCATCAGAAAAACAAGCTGTAAATCTTTATAAGCCAGGGCCCAGATACATTGCAAAATAATTATGCTAATTGAGATTTTATAAAGATGGAAATGGGTACGTTTTTTACGATTGACCTTTAATAAAAACTTTTTTCAATAATATTGATGGAGTTCAAAGTTACTTCTAGGCTACATAAAAAGAATGTCAGCGTGATGAAGATTTTCAACAGTTGTTATTCAAAATTATGATTCAAGCTAATAAATATGGTCAGGCTACATGTTGGTTATAAGCAACGGCATCAAATAGTTCAACGGCAAGCAACAATCAACTAATAAAATTAATTATACAACTAACCTTAACAACCATAATTCATGTGTCTTTGTTCAAAATAAATGATCTCAGATCAAATTTGATGTTATTAATATTATTTTAATAGCCTACATAATATTGATTTATTTTGGATGAATTGGTAGCCTAATGGTTAATAATTGCTTATTGTTATTTATTTACAGTCATTGCTTTCAAAGGACAAATACCTAACTTACTTATAAGCTTACAACTAACCTCATTCACTTGTGCCTGTGATTCTTGTAATCGTTTCTTGGAGTTATCATATGCAGACCGAGATCCATTGGGAACACCAAGGTCGTTGTTTCCAGAAAATCCGCTCCCATCCATAGCCCTGGATAAAAATTTAAAATGGTTCAAACAAATTCAAATGAGAGATTAACTTGAGTTATAGTTAACTATATAAGAGTAATTTGCCGGCCAGGTTGACCAAGTGGTCTGAGGCGTTACAACATTCAAACCGCTAGCGCCACCCGATCGGGGGTTGGAATCCCACCAAAGACATTTTTCATCATTTAACCACCTCATAAATCATCCTCGCACTCTCAATTACCCACGAACAAGCATGAATGAATGCTTCTGTGGGCATCATCCGCAATTTAAAAAAAAATATTGTTTCAACAATATTTGAAAATAGCTAACTTACTATAACTTTGATATAAAAGTAATTTAAAAAGATTATTCAACTTATACTAATGATGTTTAGGATATACGGTACTATATAATTAAGTTATAGGCTACGTTGTTTAGGTGAGTATTACATCTCAAGTCAACGAACCAAAAATTAGGTTAACATAAGTTACTACTGTATGAATAATGTAAACTACAGAAGACTCTAATAATTATTTTACTTTGAATCGTACGGTAGTAGTCTAAACAATATTTACACAATCAAGAAGCAACCCTTGATAACATGTTTTGATGTCAGTTTTAACAAAAAAGCGTTAAACGGTAGGCCAACATGTTTGTCGATATAATGTGGGTTATATAAATATTTTAATCTGAAAGCAAAAAACTAACCTTCAAAGAATGTTAAAAAACCTTTTGAAACAGTAGTTTCCTCGATAAATTATTATGAAAGCTGTTTCAATCTCAGATAATTAATATTGTATCGGATTATTTTAGAAAATTGATGATTGTAAAGTCTGATTCCTTTGATCCATCCCAATAACGATAAAACAAGCAATCATTGTATTATCATTAAATCTTAGGATAGCCTATTCCAAACAGGATACGTGACTAATTCTGCAGCAACAAGTACACCCATTTCGGAACAAAGCAGAATTTTATTAAATTTTCATTCATCAGCCCTATACAGTGTTGGAACACAAGATAGTAACGGAATTGAAGCAATTGAACCTTAAGATTTCAGAATTCAGGGTGAAATAAACTCTTCTAGTCCTAACTATACAATCAAACCAAGTTTCTCTTTGTAGAAAATTGTAGGAATAAAGTTGTGAAATGAAAGATTGTGTTCTACTTACATGCTTGAATCAAAAGTGAACCTATTTGATAATAATAATATCTGGTAATAATCAGTTTTTAATTATTCAAATTATCGCGAACTAAGAATTTCTCAAAATTACAACACTATTATTTTTGGACGTCATGGAATGGATGACTTGATTTTGGTGAGATGAGGAGAGCGAATCACTCTTGTCTTGTCTACCTTGTGTGAGTGGGGCTCTAATCAGCTGGTTTTTGTGGAGTGGGGAAGTTTTCTCAACAGTTGGCTGCTTTGACCTTGAAAGTTCCAATGCCATTAAATTGAACTATTAGTTTTTAGTTCTGGTGTGGTGTGCTCTGCGCCGAAGTTTGATTTGATTTGACGTTTGAAGTATGAATTAAGTATTATTTGAAACCTAGCTGCAATCAAAGATTGGGTAATTAGCTAATCTTAGTTCAGTATAATTTGCTAAATTATTGATTATTTCTAATTAACAGATTTTTTTTTGTTCTGAGTTATAGAAAGCAAATTCCAACTGTTGGAATCATCAACAATTTGAGTTTAGTAATGGCCTAATAGATGAGTAAACATTAATGAGTTATTTATATCATAAATTTTATAATGTAGATAAATTTATAAAATAATATATTGAAATAAACTAGTTCAGTGATAGTTTTATCTCATTTAGTCGCGCCTGAAACTATTTGTAATAATATTATTATTGAAAGCTAATCGTCTGTTTGGTCCTACTCTTCTCTGACTTCTCTTCTCTAGTCAGCAGACGTCAACGTCAACTAAATTGGCGGTTGGAAAATGTCTGTTATTGATCCTCAGCTCTATCAGGACAGTCTAAATGCTGTCTGCAAGAACAAACCTCGATTTAATCTTTCATATGATATCTGATCATAACTTACAGAAATTTTTTTCCTGATAGGGTTTACCATCTAAAAGCTTAATATTATAATTATGCCAACCGCTAATTTTGTTGAAATCTGCTCAAGAGTAGAGCTTTGTGCTCCAAAATTGCTTGCAAGCTCAAACATTATTGAAGTTAGTTAGTAGTACTTGACTGTATGTTGGAAATATTCTTTTAAATAAATTTTGAAAATAAATTGTCTTTCATGTTACTTACTTTTAGTTGAATTCCCCTCTCCTTTCCTTCCTAGAAGCGTCTTCTTTGAGCTCATAGTGAGATTTTTGTCCCCGTGTTTTAATTTCTATTCTTCAGGTGGTTTCTCATGATGCTCTCTTGACAATTCGAATTGTTACTTAACCTAATTGCTTGTAGTCTTCGTTGTAAGTCATCGTATCATTATTTTATTTGATTATTCTTGGCTTTGTGATTCAACTGAAAATCATACAATGATACAATAATGAAATAAGAGTCCAAACAAAGACCTTTGAATACGGTATTGAGAGACCTTAATCCAGCATTTGAAAGCTAAACCATTTATCACATTAGTGATGAGTTGAAATTTGAAATGACGTCCACTCTGTGATTCTTCTGATTCTCTCAACTTATACTCAATAAAAAAACTAAAATCAATATGATACAATCATCTTGCTATCTTAACAGCTTTCTTTATTAAGGAATTGACAGGACACTAGTCAAAATCGTACTTATGTATGTCTGTCTGTCTTTAGGCCTACGGAAGATGTCCATTATCTAGCCAGATAGATATATATCTCGAAAATGTGTTTTGAAGTATACGGTAATATTTTCATTAACAGTGTGAGAAGCTCATCAATTCTGAACCTTGAGGTTTGAGTTTGAAAAAATTCACTTACTAGAAAATATATTTTAACTAAAGTTACAACCACAAAATGTGCTATGCTGTATCATGTATGTCAAAAATTTGGATACTCCGTTGTATTGTTTCATCTCATAGTTCGTTCTCACGATCTCATTTTCATTAGTTTAGGATTTAAAACGCCTAAATTAAAAAAGAAAAATATAATTTTCCGAGACTTCAAGAACCTGAACAGTGATCAACTCACTAGAGACGCAGATGAAATAAATTGGGACCCGATTTATGATACAGAAAATTTAGATGAAAAAGTAGACTATTTCAATGCTCAACTTATAAACTTGTATAATATCCACGCGCCTGTAAAATCGGTGATCGCTAAATATCCCCCAGCACCTTGGCTCAATGATCAGATAAAAAAGTTAATGAAAACAAGAGATAGAGCTAAACGGAACCACCGAATGTATAGAAGAGAAACTGATTGGAATCGTTATAAACAATTGAGAAATAAAACAAGACAAGAAATACGAAACTCTAAACTAAGATATTTTCATACAATTTTCAATAATCAAAACAATATAAATGAGGTATGGACAAATTGCCGAAGGTTCAAGTTCACCTCACAACGTAAAAATAATAGTTTAAATATTCCTCTCAACTTGGATCAACTAAATAAATATTTCTTAACACGACCGGAATCAATAAATATAAATAACTATGTGGACAATATACTTGATCATTATAATTCCAACCGCAGAGATAACGACCTTCCACTTTTTAATTTCAAACATATTTCTAAAGAAGACGCTTGGAAAGCTTTCAATCATATATCACTGACTGCTAGGGGAACTGACGATCTTTCAGGAAAAATGATAATCAATATTTTCAATGAAATACATCCTATTATCCTACATATTTTCAATTTTTCAGTAACTACTGGTTCTTTTCCATCTGTATGGAAAGATGCAGTTATCAAGCCAATACCAAAGATTTCAAATCCTTTGGAACTGAAAGATTTTCGCCCCATTAGCCTCTTGTGTACCTTGTCCAAAGCTTTAGAATATCTCATTCAAAAACAAGTATCTCAATTCATGGATGAAAATGATATTTTTGACAAATATCAGTCGGGTTTCAGACCTGGACACAGCACCTGTACAGCTCTTATTAAAGTTTCTGACGATATAAGGGCAGCTATGGACAAAAAGATGGTCACGATTTTGTGCCTTATCGACTTTTCAAAGGCGTTTGATTCAATAAGGCATGACATTTTTCTTTCTAAATTAAGATATTTGAACTTCTCAGAAGATGCTGTGAAATGGTTTTTGAATTACTTGACTGGTAGAAGACAAAGAATTGTGTTAGAAGGAGGAAGAAGATCTTCCTGGGAAAATGTCATTACAGGTACCCCCCAGGGATCAAGTCTTTCACCTCTCATTTTTACCATCTATCTCCTTGATATTTCAAAGAATCTACATCATACAAGTTATCATTTATATGCAGATGATTTGCAAATTTACCTTCATTCAAAACTAGATAATGTATTAGAATCTGTAAATAAAATTAACTCAGATATTGAGCGTATAGGAGATTGGTGCAAACAACATGGCCTGATTATAAATTCCAAGAAAACACAATGTCTTTTTATTGGTCACCCTAGACTAGTTAAACAGGAAGATAGAGAAATGATTCCAAAAATACGAGTTCAGAACGAAGTGCTTAACTATGTAGAAGTTGCTAGAAACCTGGGAGTACTTTTTAATTACCAACTATTATGGAATGATCATGTAGCACATGTTACAAAAAGGGTAAACTCCATACTTTACCAGCTAAGTCGGCGAAAACATCTAATTCCGCGTACAGTTCGCACTATGCTCATCAAATCTTTAGTCATCCCAATCATTGACTACTGTGCTCCGGTGTATTGTGATTTACCCCAAGTTCTCTCACATAAAATACAGGTAGTTTTTAATAACTGCATAAGATTTATATTTGATTTAAGATACGATGATCATGTTTCTCCATTCATAAAATTAATAAACCTCTTGAAAATCAATCAAAGACGGGAATACTTGATTTGTTGTTTACTCTACAAAATATTGAAATCTGGAACACCTACATATCTAGCAGAATCATTTTTGTTTATGAGAAATATTCACGGTAGAGCGACAAGACAAGGAGATCATACCCTCCAAATCCCTATACACAGAACCACTTTATATAATAATTCATTTTTGATATCTGCAATTAATGCATGGAACCTTCTCCCAATAGAAATTAGAGAGAAAGAAACTCTAGAGTCTTTCAAAACATCCTTGAGATCTCGTTTTCAAGATTAATTTGTATATTAATTCATTTATTTCAATTTCTTTAGCTTTTACAGTTTTTTTATCACATTCTATTGGTTCAGAAAAGTGCATGTCTGTTAATTATATACAATTTCATGACTATTAGCTATTCTATAATATTATTTCATGTAATTCTATTATAATATGAGATACTTTTACAGTATAATCAAATAAGATTAAGTAGAACAATAATTTTTATTTTAATATAAGCTTCTTTGAATTCGTAAGGCTTGACTTGAAAATGTTTTTTTATGATATCTATTACGAAGATGTATTAAGTTATATGTATGATTTCTTGATGTAATTTTTGCTCTAGCTATGTAAAATAGTATGTATTTCTGTGGATGAGAGTGGAGAAAAAGCTTTTCAGCTTTACTCTTATTCGAAAAATAAATCGATTCATTCATTCATTCATCTCATATTGATTCATCTTGTCTTTTTGCAGATCATGGAACTCACTAGAACTCCTCTCTGTAAAAATTTCCATCAACAACATAGACTTCGTGAAGGCCAGATGAAATATTCTAAAACAATTTTTTTACATTTGACATGACTTGGGGCGTAAACGGTAGAAGATAAATTGATCTACGACTTCTGTGGTGAGTTCTGTTCACTCTATTTTGTATGTAGGTTAAGTTGATTATGATTGAGTAACTTATATGTAGATCAAGAACAGTATAAGTAAAAAATTCTCAGGTATTTAATTCTTACAATTAATAAATTGGAAAGCGATTTTAATTCTGAGTTATCAGGAATTTATTTTTCAACAACATTGAATTTTTCTGGTTGGTTCCTGGAGTTCTTTAACTGCAATAGATTCAATAGCCACTATATATATGCCATATCCTGTATAGAAACATACATATCTTCATAAAAGATACTGAACATTTGAGCCTTTACACCTTCAAACAAAATTTGACCATTTGGCTGTTTGATATTGGTAGGGATGCCGCAGATCAGCTCATCTATTCCGCACACAGATTTTAATTATTTCTATTATCATATGATATGTTTTTATTTGAATAGCAATTTACCTGTAAAAGCTGTTTTATTGCAATGTTTTTTCTTTTATTTTTCTTGGTTTATCATAATTTTTTCATAATAGATTCCCAATAAACTTGTTTTAGTTTTTATTATTTTTCTTTGTGAAATAATATATCATTTTGTTAATTATATTTACTTTGTATATATTTTTTATTCATATACATTTTTTTCTGACTTGCCATGTTAAGTTTGTTTGGAACTCTTTCTCCCCACACAGATTCGTCTATGTGGGGAAAATTCACAAGATTGTGCTTAATTTTTTCTGTTATGTACAATTTATTGTGAATAAAATTCTATTTGATTTGATTTGATTTGATTCTTTCGAACATTCAAATAGAAGGCTAATAGAGCTATCTACTAAAATAAACATCACAGTTTTTTCCCCCTAAAGAATTACAGTGTTAACACTGCTAAAATAAACATCACAGTGTTTTTCCTGAAAATTACAGTGTTAACACTGCTAAAATAGTGTTTTCTCTGAGAATTACTCCTCTAATATTATTTCCTGAAATAGTCTGGGTGTTTTGAGGAGGTTAGTATACAAAGGAATAACCATTTTCATTATTAACAAACAGCGAAAGAAAAAGATTTGAATTAATTATAGTAATTGTAAATAAATAAAGTATTAACAGTATTTGTTGCTTAGCCTACTAGTTGCACGTTCCTTTTTCATCATTCCTAACTTGATTCAGTGTTCGTTTCATGCTGTGCTGAGTGCCTAATAATATTTATCAAATTTATAAAATTAATTATCAACCATTATTGAGATAATTATTGATTTTATTGGAAGTTGAGAACTTAGTTTAAAAACTTACCTGCATACCATCTTGAATCAAGCACCAATTATTTCTCATCGATTTGGAAAATTCATAATTCTATTCAAATTTCTCAGCCAGTGTCCTGTAAAATACTTGAGAGAAAACTAAACAATAGAGTAATTGATTTGAATCATTATTTTAATAATTTTCAATTTGACTTTCATCAAATTTTTACTGAAGAATTACATGTTAGAAAGCTCAAAAATTGAGGTGGACTCCAATTAATACAATTGCTAACTTTTTGAATCTATGATAATTTGTAGTAGTTGTTAAATAGCAACATAAGTTATTACTTTCAGCATATCTCAATCTCCAATTATCTCAGGTAACTTATATTCATAAAGTATAATTAAAGTATCATAAACTGTAAGGATAAGTTCATTTAACCATCACTAGGACCAGTCTTCACTTTATTTTCTTGCCATAAATAGAATACGCAGATATATATGACTGGCACTCCTAAGTGTAAATTTCAATAAAATCAATGACTGAGTTAGATTGGTAATTTCAAAGTGTGAATCGAAGAAGTTGGTAAAGTATGTATGTAAAGTATTAATTTAGATATTCATTCCTTTAAATGAAAAGACAAGACGTTGTCAAACCACTGATTTATTAAAAAATCTGAGATACCGGTTTTGGTTGTTTCAACCGAATCTCGATTTTTTAATAAATCAATTTGGTTTGACAACGTCTTTGTCTTTTCATTTAATATGGATACCTACCACAATATCACCTTCACAAAGCCGCAAAAAGTGATTTATTCGTTTTTTGGCTTGACTAGCTAGTCAAAAATTCAAATTAGAAATCTAGTAGCAGAGTCGTGTTTTGAATTTTTTCTACTTAATAGTAAGTTAAGACTTGCTGAAATCCTCATGAGATCATCTCTGTACACATCAATAATAATAATTCACCTGTCTGTTAAAAAGTACCTTTTGATATGTATGTGAGAGTAGGCTGTAGGCTATGACCTTTACCCATCTTACTTGGATATTTGTAGGTTCTCATTTAAATCTCCTACATTATGAACATTCAACATTGATAATTTACATAAAAAGGCAAATAAGCTATCAAAAACTCATTTATTGTCAATCAGAAATAATTTAAATTCTCTGATTCATAGATTGTCTCAAATATTTCAAGCATATGTTGCATTCGACTGACGTTCATCTTAATATATGCTAATGGGACCTATTAGTTAGTAGGTACATACCCTAATAAGAAAATATATTTTTGCGAAAACAAGCAACTGAAACTAAATTATTATTAATGGTTTGACTCTACCATATTTCAGAAACTCAGCTAATGAAACATTCCTTCCCAATTTGAATACAATTTAAAAATATGTTGAAACTACACACCTGTTCTATAGAAGATGAGTAGTTGAGGCTGCATAGCTAGTTATTGAGGGCAGCCACTTGAGCCTTCAAGTGCAGCACGCGAACTAGCATGTCACAGTACCTACAATAGAAGCATTTGCTGCGAGGCCCGTCAGCTTTTTCGGACAGGGGCGAGTTATTGAACCAAGGCCGATCCGATAAGATGGTTAGAGAGGGCGCCCTTTCACGCATCACAAAACGACAAAAAATATCAACTCTGACCCTTACAATTCGGCAACCTAGCAGAATTTTTACAAAAACCGACTGTTCTGTAAAGTCGATTGATTAGTTATTTAAAATTTAAACTGCGATTTTTTCAAGAGTTTTCTTGAAATTGTTGATATTACAGTATAAAAATAATATTTGAAATTTGAATATTGAATGATATGACACGATAAATACTTCCACCATGACGTCATCTATGACGCATTGAAATCACTAAATGTCCGCATCAAGTGGAACGTAAATGAACGTTTTGTATCGATATGTGTGAATCGAACCCTGATTCATCTTTTATCGTTTATTAGTAACTTGGTAAAATTTGATAATTTTTTTGTTTGACATGTATTCATTCTCCTATTAATTTTCAATTTATTCTCTAATATTGTTTTTAAAATGTTGCATTACTATTTTGAGCTGTTGATTGAAGAAGTGCGGATAAGGAAAAGTGAAAATTACGATTTTCAGTGAGCATGTTTTCCGAGCTACAGCAACGAGTCGACCGTTGGCGAATCGATTATAGCGACACTTGCGCTGCTCTGGCGGCGAGCGCGCAACGCGGATTATCAATACCCGAGCCGATCTGCTCTGCCCAGTAGGACTGGATACGCGAAGTCAGCCCTTACAAAGCTCAGCTCACCTAACTCTCACAATAACGTTGCGCCGTTCATAGCTGCTAAAAACAATATAAGTAATTTTACATTTTCATTTCCCCAATTAGAATTTAATCATCATATCATTGATTTGAAAACCCTCAGGGTTCCTTTCCTGGAAGGGTGTCAGCTGCCTAAGGGGGTTCTCACACTCCATATCTTCAGAACAATTGAAACTATTTGAACTTTTGAATTTTTCTTCAACATAATCCCCCTCGAATTTCATTTCATACTCTCGTTAAAAATCGCCTTTTTCTTTTGTATTAAAATGCAATGCTAAACTGTGACAGACCCAGATTAGGAGACTATTTTCCGAAATTGGAACGTTCAAATCGATAAGTGTGGGTGGTAAAGGACTATTGCTAGGCTCGCCTTGCACAAAATTGAGAACCTTCACTTCAAATTAAGCGGCGTTCTCTCGGCTTGCGGCAAAATCGTTTTCTCTCCCAATTTTGTCCGAACTTTCTTACATAACTCTTGGGAAATTGCATTTATATAATGTACTTCTATTATTTGTGGAAAACTAGGTTATCGATGTATTCTACTACCACTTACTCCAATGGAGGTCCACTTAATGATTCATTCACAAAAAATGAAAAAGAACTCAGCCCCTTTTTTAGGGGGAAGATTCGCAACCATCACTTGTGTAAAATGAAATATTTCAATAGTGAATCGATTATTTTTATGCAAAATGAGTTGATACTGGATGATTTCTTTGAACTGCATTACAAAATTGAAATTTTAAGAGATATATTCAGGAGATATAGGAAATCCCGAACAACTCTTTGGGTTTTCTTATTACTAATCAATTGATTTATTGGGTAATTAGTACTTATGTGTTTTTGTCATCGGAAGTAATAAGATATTTTCCTGCTCCTCTGGTGACTTCTTCTAGTTTGTAGAGGAGCAGGAAAATATCTATTGTCACCTTACTCTATCCGATGACAGAACACATAAGTTATAGTGTACTTTATGAAATTAATCAATTTAATTAGACGTGTGAGTATTTCTCGTTAGTGGGTACGAATTCTAAGTAGGCTTCTCTTTTCTAGTTGCAAGTTTCAATCTCACCGTGCTCCTCTTTCCTTTTCTCTTATTGTTTTTTTTTTTTCATCTATGTAATTGCTCTCTCCTGATTATTATTTTCCTATTTCTAACATTGTTTCTCTTCTCAAAAATAAATTAATTTCTAAACTTTGTAATATGTTTTATATTGACATTATTATAAGACAATTAATGATGTTATACAACTCGCCCTCTCCTCACAGGCATGTGCCCATAAGAGGAGCCCAATATATATATTTCATTTTTTATATTTATTATTGTCATATAAGAGCTAGTGATTGTATGTTAATTTTTTGAGAATAAAGTTTCAATTTCAATTGATTGATTCAACAACCATTGATAATAATAGAATATTTTATTTTAGATAATTGATCATCAATAAAAAATTATGATTAGAAGTGAATCTAACTGATATTACTAGAAGAATAAGATAGCTAGTTACCTAAATAAAAAAATTAATATTATAATAATGAAATCAAATCACTACTATTGACTAAAGCGCGTACAATTTTTATGTAACATCAAATTTTAATAGTCTGTCTAGTGAAATCTTCTTCACATAAACTAGTGACATATAAGAACAAGATTTATTTACTCTGTTGATATTCAGTTATTTAGTCTCATAGATTGAATGGATCTATTCAATTAAAATTCATGAATTACTTGATAATATTGCGTTATATTGGGAAATTAGTGGCGGGTAAATTAGGTAGTTCGGTTGAATACGATTGTACTACCAAGAGTGGGTTTTCCTTGAAATATCATTATCTTATTTGAAATTATTAGGATTCACAACTATCTTACTTACTATTAATTACCTTACTTTCTATCTTACTTACTATTTAATTTTGTATTATATTCCAATTTATCATCGATTAATCTGAATTCTCTGATCAAATTTAATCCTAATCAATCTAAGCTTATATAAAGAAAATTATATCTTCTTATGGAACAAATAAAAATGAATTCATAATATCCTCTACAATTCATTGAATAGATCGTTGTGATGTAAGTTATGTACCTTATTTACTTGAGAATTCATTTAAAGTTGGTTACTCTAGTAACCTTTTTTGCAAAAAAACTCCTCAAATCAAGTATCTAATAGTGAATGAAGATCATTATAGTATTCGATACAGAAAAATATAAAATATCAATTTTTTTGAATTATTCGTGAAAATTATATCAAGTTTATTCTACTAAGATGAACATATTTAATACTTACATCTCACACCAAAATCTGAGTTAATCACACCATTGATTCCTCCAGTCAGTATTGAATCATGTTTTAATCAATTGATATAACGTCAATATTGCCGTGAAATGGTGAAAAGCTCTGCTTGAATCTTCTTCAAATGAAAACTATTTACGACAGTTGACAAATTTACCTACTTTGGATAGGAAAAGTGTCTTCTAATAAACTGTTTTGTTACTTCTTTCCTACTCTTAATAATATATAACTTGCGGAATTACAAAAATATTAATTGATAAAATAATTCCTAATGCGACAGAAATATGACATTGGATAGTCATATTTCGTAGATTCCAACAGTCACTATTATTATAGTAGTTTGGCTTTGAAGCCAAAAAATTTAGGCGGTTTCAAGTCTACCCCTTGTGCGCTCCAAAGTTGATTTTGTCAAATATAGTTGTCTTTCGGCCCAGTTAAGCCTAAATGAATTCTCTTGAATCAAAAGATACAATAGATGCTTTACATTAATTGTTAGTAGGTTAAATTACGTACTAGAGACAGACAAAACCGCCTAACTTTTTGGCGTCAGCTATACCAACAATAATAATTAATCAAACTTTAAGAAAATGAGTTTTAAAATTGGCAATATTGAAAAATTGGTCTGCCACCGAGACAGTTATTTTCAAAAGATTTGAAAACTTTGCAACTTCTGTCATTGGGGCAAAATTGTAACTATATCAATTTGGTTAAATATAAGCTCATTTTATATAAAATTTGTAAATCAAAAAATAACTCAATAATTTTGTCAACATTCCGTAAAAATAATTGAAACTTTCATCATGATTATCAAACGATATTTGCTCGAATATTCTCATAAGTTGTGGCTAGCATTCATAATGAATCCAATAATCATGCTTCTCAACAGAAGGCAAAATTCTAAAGAATTCATATTTAGTGGCTTTTGTTCCCGATCACAACGTATATTCGTTTTAATTATTAGATTTTATTGAAATACAACACTAAATCTAAGATAGTTTCATAAGATCACAGTAATTTATGGTCACTATCAATCAATCTTCCTATTGGCTGTTCGAAAGTTGAAGCCAATTATTCTTATTGGTTATTAACAAACCAACTTTAATGTGAACTTTTTCCATTCTCTACTTTCCTTAGTAGCAAAGTGGGATCGTTTGATTACAATATGTGGTAAATTGATCATTTGTGGTGAAATTAATTGGTGTAAGCGTCTCTATAATTTGTAATATTATATAATGTTAATTTGAAAAGTTATTCTAAATACTTCCAAAACGGGAAGAAAAGTATAATAAATTACTGGAGATGCCTCTTTCAGATGGTAGAGCAAAGAATTTTCAATATTAGCTAAAGGTTTATGAAAGATTCATGAAACAAAATGTACGAATAAAGACTTTAATTAAGATATATACGAATTTTAATGTTTTAATAAATTGTAACTAAATAAAGAGTGTTTCTTAAATTTATTTCCAAACATCAATTGATGAATAAATTTGTTTAAAAACAGAAACTGAAAAAATGGGCTTCATTTATAATTTATAATAATTTCTTAGAGTGTTTATATATTTAATTTGGTTGAGGATCATCCTCTTAAGTTTTTTAAAAAGGTTACATCAATATCCTGAAAACAAATAATTAAATTAAGAAAATATTAAATTTATTTTAACGATAACCCCATCCTTGGCTAACCAGAGGGAAGGTCCAGGTCCAGAGCCAGTCAGAGTCTTCAGGAGGTACAAACACGAATAACTCCAGAAAAGCAAAAAGTGGAAAAATCTAATATGAAAAATTACTGGCTGGTGGGGAGACTGAAAAGTTCCACCACTTAGCAGCTCAGAGCCTCCTTCATCCAGTCAGCACAAATTTGCTTCCTGGTGATATGGCTTATATCATGTATATAAATTATAAAACGGAATAAATTTTTAATTTTTATGTGCTTGTGAGTCGTAAAAACCTGTGGTTTATGACAAATATAATGACAGTATCCAAACAAATAGAGCAATTCTTCTTGGAAGAAGCATACTTTATGAAAAAATGAAAAAGCGTTAGATTAACACTTTCTAACTCAAGTATAATTTTTATTTTCTCATGTTATACTGTACTACCAATTTGTGATTTAGGTGAGTTTAAATATCAATATTAATTACTATTTCCAATCATTTTGATTATTGGAACCCGGTTATTATTTATTTCGGGTTGAGCTTCAATTCACAAGAGACCCGGTAATGAAATGGAAAGGGGTCTGCATCATCGTGTAGGCTGTCCACCCACCAGTTGGGCCGGCTCATTAAAAGCCACTCAAAATCCAAATTGATTTCATCCGCGTGACGACGCACTGCTCACCTCCATCACTCGATTAATAGTTCATCTCTAGGAATCTAGTGATATTTCAGTTGACATTTGATATTTCATCACTAAAACAGTAATTTTGCAGGATCACATTCATCAAGACAAAACCCACTCCACTCGCATGCTGCGCTGCTAAATCCATCTCCATCATTCACACACACAGCATCATCCACACCACAACAGATATGTCTACTGAAATAAGTATAGAGGTCACTGAAGCTTAAATGGTGATAAGCCGGCTGAAGAGCAGCCAGCAGCTAGCTCTGATCAAACAACTGATGGGAAACCAGCTGGTAGACGCAGCTTTTCTCGTGGAAAATGTTAACTGGGGAGGGAGCAAGCCGCCTCAAGAAGGGGCTGGAGAAGATGGCGAGGGGGAAGTCCCAAGTAGGAATTTGGGCTCTTTCTGCAGAACCGAAATCGGCAATAGTTGGCAATACTCTTCTTGTAACGTTTTCCGTACTTATTGCATTGGTTATTTATCTTCAATATGTATATAGTTCCAAATAATTATGACAATAATTTCATGTTATCCATCTAAATAGGAATGTAAATTTTTCAAATAATAGTCTTGTATATTTGCAAGCATAATTAATATCAGCTATTATTTTTTATTTAAATTGTAGGCTAAGTATAAAGTACGTAATACATGTAACATGCTTTCGAATGTAGTAAATTTTATCCCATTTCAATTCTATTTCTTTTATTAGGCCTCACAATCCATAGTTTTTCAACTATTCAGGTACATTTCTTAAACTGACAATTCCATTTGACTAAGAATAATTTAAAACTTTATCTCGATCCCCCTAAATCATCTCAAATTTCATCTTCGATCATGCATTACTACACACTTTTAGCTTTTTCAGTTGTTCTAATGATTAAATTTTAATTGAAAAACTTTCCTGATTTCCCGACGTATTTGACGTAAACTTATATGACGCTTTTAATAGCTCTTTTCCATTTACACACAATAAATATCAAATAACATAATTTGACTAGTCGTTTTCTTCACAAAGTAGAAACCATACATTATACTTGTGAAACGGAACTTTTTCTCTTCAACTTTAACGATTAAGAAAAACCCTTTTCATTCTTATGTAGAACTCATATTGAACCTATCATTGGCTGATTGAGAATTAATTGCTTCAATTTGATAAATTGACAGGATTTCGTGAGTGTTGAACTGACATTTGCAGGCTCATTCAATTACAGTCTTTTCCAGTGCTTTTAATAGGCAGATCTGAACTCTGTTAGGGGTATTGGTTTCACCTTGGTGTTGGGAAATCATAATTGATCTTAATTGAAAATAATTATAGATCGATTCTATCCTCTGTAAAGGAAAAAGTAGGGTGCAATAGGTAAATTCTAAGATTTGCATTTTTTTATTTTTACAAGTTGTTCGCTTTAGTGTATTCAATTAATTTTGTAAGCAAAGTTGCTTGCAGCTCTTCAATAGTCATTTTACTTATTTTGGTAGAATTCCTTAGAGATGGCCTCGAGCCGCGCAGCTCTAGCTGCACGTCTTCTAGCTACGCCTCCTCGAGTCATCACATCTTTATAAACTTATAACCATCATACAAATAGTCATTATACTACATTGAAATCTTATATATTGGGAATAGCATTCCGTCGCTTAGAAATGCTACCTCTACACTCTCTTTTAATGTAAGATTTCTCACAAAACACAAAATTTGATCGTATTTCTATTATTACTGGAATCTCAATCACTTTGTAACTTTCAACTTGAGTGTTACTTTTTTGGCTAATTGAATTAAATTCTTATGATAATAATGAAATATCATTCTATGAAGGATTCTGTGATAAATCGAGTAATAAATAGATGAATATATTTGTGATGGAGATATTTGTTTAAATCATTTCAAAAAATGATTCAAATCATTCAAGCAAAATCAATTTGTTTAAATCATTCTTCAAATCAAGTAATATAGATTAAGAACTTAATCACAAACAAACACCTCCGTCTTAGTTCACCCTATCTCACCGTACTAGCTCTAAGTTAGTAATCACACCTCTATTCAATATCATTATTGATCACATATGTTTATGTTGCCCTTTCTCAAACCCTCTATATCTACATCTTTTCGTCGTCTTATCTCTTCCCCTCCCACTCACCTCCTACACATTCTTTTTGTGCCTGATTATTCATCTTCAACACATTTCATTCCCCTTTCATCACATGTCTCTGATTTCTGTAGCTTGCTCCTTTTCGTGAAACCATTATTACACTCTTCGTATTATAAAAATTTCCAATTTCTTTCGTTGCTCTACAACATAGATGTAAGGTAATTGAAATTGTTCCTTTCGAGCTCACTTAGACATCAGTTCCACGATTTTTTTCTAATATTCTTTCTACCTAACTGGTGCTATTCAAAAAGTCCGACTTTGATATTTTATAGAGTCTTCTTTTGAGGTGAACAGTCATTCTTTGATGTTGCATCTTTATCTTCTTTCAGTAATATTCAAATATTGCATTCGTGGCCAAAACCCAAGTTTCCTTTATATAAATAAATAAATAAAAGTTTTTCCTTTATTTCTGTTCCAGAACATAGTACAAAGTTGCAATACTATCTCAAAATTGAAATATATTGCATAAAATTTATATTCAACTTTTTTACAAAATTTTTCAAAGTCAGTATTTGTTTCTAGATTTCAATTTGGTCTGGAAACTAGCCCGTCACCGAGCATAGGGCCTCTCCAGGTTGTGCCACCTCTGCCGATCCCTGGCAGCTACCATCCAGTTCACTCCTGCCACTCTGGCGATGTCGTCCTTCCACCTCACCCTCGAAGCCTGCGCTGACGTTTCTCTTCCTCCATGACATGACGCCCTCCATCCTGTTTATTTTCCTCGTCCATCTTCCATCTTGGAGTCTTGAAACGTGTCCTGCCCATTTCCACTTCCAGTCTCTTCAGGATTACGCTGACATCCTCCAGGTTGACTTGACTTTGTTCTAATAGTCCTAGAGCGGATTTTTGCCTTAACTTGATGTTGAGAATGCTCCCTTTCTTCCATGGCCAACTGGGTTTTCCGAATTGAATCAATAATTGTGCTCGCAGCCTAGCAGGTCCATGTTTGCGCAGCATATGTCATAGTTGTAGGAATACACATGATCTGAAGGACCTTGGCTGCTTGACGACGCTAAGCTGACATCCTTATTCTTCAATATACTCTTAAGCGGACCAGAACTTGTTCCAAGCAGCTTTTCGTCTTCGTTTGAGCTCTTTTCTTCTTTTTTCGTTAAATGAAAAACACTGACCAAGAGAGATCGCCGTCTTGCGCCCTCAATTAATAATACTTTTCCATCCAGCTCTATCACCCCCTAGTAATGCATTTGTCATGAGATCTGGTCTTCTCTGGACTGATTCTCAAGTCCAGCTTCCTTACTCACTAAGGCGCAATTCACCTATCATCTGCTTCCAATTCCTGCAGTGACTTTTGCTATTAAAACCACATCATCGGTAAACGCGTGTAGGATTGAGATAGTCCTCCAACTGAAATTCCTCTTCTTCTTCCCATTGCGCTTCTTTCTAAACACCTTGGAGAGCTTTTGAATTGAAGAAAATAGTGATAAAGGATCGCTCGGCTTTACCTCTACCAATTTGAAATATCTACCCGCTCTTTCAAGACGTATTCTCAGCAGTGCTGTCTGCATAATAATTTTTCAGAATATTCAAATACACATCTGGGAACAATTTGTTTGTTCAGAGACTGGAAGAGGAATTCATCATGATTTAGGCGGTCAAAAGCTTTTTTGTAATCGACAAAGGCTAGGTAAAATTCCAATTCTATACTCAGAGTACACTTCTCAATTAATTGATTTATGACATGTAAATTGTCAAACTGTTGGAGAACCCCCTTTCTAAAATCCTGCTTGCTCAACTGGTTGGTGCATTGAAAGGGTTGGTTGGATGCGGATCTGACAAAGCCTTCATAACATAACTTCCCAATGCATGACGTAATACTGATGGGACGATAGTTATTGATGTTATAGATATCGTCTTTCTTGAATAGAAGAATTATATCCGCTAATTTCTACTGGTACGAAACATTTGCTCCTTCCAATATTCTATTAAAACAATCAGTAAGCCTGCGTCAATACTTCAGCGAGACAGTTTTTATCATTTCATTTGATACTTTGTCTATAATTGCCATCTTGTTGTTTTTCAAAACCTTTCATGATATCTCAGTAATTCATCTTCTCGGAAAAATCAGGTATTTGGCAACAGTGCTGTATTTATGTTATTATATACTCCAATATTTCTAGAGCAGTTAAACAATTCCTCATAATACCTTCTTTGTTGCCTTATCAATTATACCCTTCTCTTTTTCTATCGATACAGCCTGTTATGCCCCTTCAAACCAGTATTCCACTGTACACCACTTTGAAAGATTTTTCTTCATTTTCTTTATAGAGCCATCCGTATCTAAAATGTGAGTGATTGATATTATTTTCAAATTGCTGAATGTCTTTGCGAATTTGATATCTTTATTTTGCATAATAAATTATATTCCAAACTTCTTTAGATTCTTTCGCTTTCTGTGCTTGCCATATCTTCTCTTGCTTTTTATAATGTCTCTAGTGCTCTGTGACCCACTTACTCACACTGGTGCCTCTGTGAGAGTTCAAATGAATTCTGTATGGCGCTTTCCGGATGTATTGCAATATTTCTTGTAAGCTACTTGTTGCTGGTGAGTTCTTTTGTAGAAACTGAATTTTTTGTTCCAGCCTTCTCTCAGGCCGTTCTTATTAATGATTGGTTTTCTGTTCATGGTTCTATGGTCCAGTCTAATAATTCTTGGTCTCATTGTTGACCGAATCCGCTTGATACTTCTATGATTAGTTAGTTCAGATCGGTTGTGAATTGAATCTTCTCCTGTCACTTCAAAACGATTAATAATTCCTCTTGAGCGGCCAGCACATAATCGATCTCGTTCTTGGTCTGTTGGATTAGGAGAAATCCATGTCCACTTTTTTCCCAGAAGCTCCTTTTCTTGAAAAGTAAGTACTTGATTACTTTTGAGACCGTGCTGAAAACAAAAGTCTACCAACATCTGTCCCGCTCCCATCTTTCTTCCATATCCATATTTACCGACTACATTTGTTTCATTGCTTTCTTGTGGTAACCGACTTGCATTAAAGTCACCTAGAATTATCATTTGAGTTTTTCCCAAATTTATTTTTTCCTGACATATTGCTGTGGACAACCGCTGTCGTAGAATAATTCCTGCTCCTGTTCATCTGTCTCTGAAGTGGGAGAGTAAACTTGATATATACTCAGTATTTTTTGAACACCGAACTCTCACTCTTAAAACTGCCAGTCTCTCTGAAAAACCTTTTGAATTCCAATTATTTTCGATTTCAATTTTTCTTTAATGATAAATCCAACACCTTTTTGGCCTTGTGTTTCTCCCAAAATGATAAAAAATGTATCCACTATTTCTTTGTATAATTTTTTTTCAGAGTTTCTTTCTCACTTCAGATAACCCTAGAATATCAATATCAGTCGCCTTTAGTGCTTCTTCTAATCTTCAACTCATACAGCTCTATCTTCGGTTCTCAGAGTACGCACATTTAGAGTGCCCCATATTATTAACTTTTTGGGGGTTTTGGTCGTAATTCCCTTTGGTGGACCAAACCGTCCTGGGGAAAAAACCCTTATATGATGGTATCATATTATGTCTATATATCCACTTATAAAAAATTTCTCACCGGCATGGGTTGGACTTCATGGTTTGAAATCACTTCTTCAAAGTTCCTAAAATGTGTCTCATTCATCAATGAAAAACTTTCACAGATATGTGCTTCAGACAAAATCCTCTACAATTCTCATTAATGTCTTAGTAATAAGCCTTAATAACTAGTCAAAATAATAACTGAATTTTCATCAATTTTGTATACAAACGTTTGAATCCCTGTTGCATCAATGCCGGCCTGGTTGGCGCAGTGGGGCTGGGGCGTCACAAGGGGCGCTTGCCGCTGGTCAGGGTCCAAGACCCAGTAGACATGGCTGTTTTTCACCCTCATCAATCACCCCTTTGCATTCATTATCCATTACCCACGCACTAGCCAAAATGCTTATGTGGGGCATCATCCGCAATAAAAAATGTTTGAAAATCCACGCCTTCATATACCTGGTAAACGCCGCGACAGGTATTATAATACAGTATATTACATATGATTGATCCATGGCTCGTGTTTTAGGTAAACCACCCAAAAACAAAAAGCAAAATATTTAATTGTCCTCTCTCATTCTTAATATGTTTCCGTACTTTCACAAACTTTCTATTTTTAGGTAACATTACTCCATTGAAACACAAATCAATTCTAGTGAGCAAACTGGGAAAACAGCCCTTTAAATGCATAACTCTTGAAAGGATTTCCATGCTCTTTCCACGTATAGCAAATAGTGCTGAACAAATCGTTCAGAGAGATCTTAATACAATTATATTCACTGACTAAAAATAACATTCTACTCTTTTTGAGATCAAAAGTTGAATTTATGGAATTATTCGTATCTTGTAATTGAAGCTCTCGGCGTCGCAAAACATTTATTAATCTATTCTTAGATACGAAATAGTTTTTTAATTGTTCAAATTGAAATTTTGAATAATGTAAAGCTTTGACGATTTCTTCAAAAAATAATTTCTTATAGTTACCCAGTTTTCAAAGTTTAAGAAGATGGACGTCAAGTTTTTTTCCCTGTTACTGTAATTCAACCCTAAGGTGCTCAGTATACCTCTTTAAACTGAAGTTTTCTTCCGAATTCCAAAAGCCTGCCGCACAATTAATCATGTCTTTCATGCTGTGCTTTCACGCACAGTTCTTTCTACACACGCAAATTGTGAAAATTCCCTTGCTTACCCTCGTCGACTCTGTTTCGATAGCTAGTCTTTGATTTTTCAGAGTTATTCGGTTGCCAACAAGAAAATTGGGTTTTTTATTACCTGCATGAGAATGGACTGTTTCTTTCTAACTCTCATCTTTTGTGGCCCTATCAATATCTCATCAACCTGATGCTAATTGATTGCTCCTATAACAGTAATGCCAACCAAGCCAATACTGCAATAATATTCATCCAGTTGTTAACCTGTTGCAATGGTGTAATTGTGAATTTCAGTTCATGGCAAATATCAAAATTGAAGTTTGCTCGATCTCTTTCTTGACGACTTCTTTTACTTCTCCTTTATATGACATATTATAATATAAATATAATATTATTTCACATTGCATTGAAAAATGTGTTATAAGCTTATAAGTATTTTCACTTTGATGTTAAGGTCTATTAATGCATGTTTAAAGAATATAATAAAAATTATTGTTTAATTTCTTCAGTTACACTTGAGAATGATCTAACGAGATCGGACCTACTTGTTTGTAGAATAAATCTTTTAAGGGTTCTGTAATTCTCTATTCCATTTGTTATACATGTGTTCTAAGTGTATATTAATGTATAGTACTAATTTGAGTTCACTAATGGTTATTCTCTAGTTTGACATAGTTCTCATTCGTTAAAACCTTATTATCCTACTTTTATTCTTAATTGATTTAAAAATAATTCAAAAAAATGTAATATTCATCATAGATTACTTTACGGATTTCTACCGAAATAACACAATGATGTGATTCATTATTCTATTCTAATGTTAACGTTAAGCTTTACTTATTTTTTAATTCCGTTTTTAGGGTTTTAGATTCATTCGATAATTCTGTAGGAACTTTGTAAACAGCCTTTTCGACTTTTAGCAATATTTTTCAATCTTTAATAACTTTCTTAGCTATATTCTTCTGCTTTCCATTTATGATGCCTTTTAAACTATTCTTATTGGTGTGGGTAAACCCTTGCCATTCTAAATCATAATTTTGGAAATATATCGACTTGATTATTGGTTTCACAGTATTTTTTCATGAGTACACTGGTGGTTTTGTACCCACGGAAACAAGTGAAGTAAGTTGTACAGTGCAAAAGATACGAGCACTTCACCTTTTCAGGCACGAGCCGCTAGTGCATGATTTTCAAGTTTTACAATGCACTGGAATAGCTTAATAGATATTTTGTTCCAGTATAATTCAAAACCATTAATTCAATTCATTCAAATTAATTTCTTCATCATAATGTGTGCAATATTACATAAAAATCAAATAACCGAGTTGTATTTTTATGACTGCTCAATTTCTTAAGATGAAATTCAACTTCATCAGTTATGCACTGGCAAACGTGGTTAAAAATTGTTGTTGGAAGTACATAATGCCTAATGGTTTGTTGACATGCAAATCTGCCTGTTTCATTTCTCTTCTTTCAAATAAATCATCGAAGCTTCAGTCTTAACAGTTTCATATTCTCTCATTTATTAAGTTGAAAATATCATATTGAATACCTTTGAAATAAGATATCACTGGAATCACTTACATGATTAACAATATCGATCAGTAATCATCACCATTCATCATGAGACAGAATTTCCATGATTTGAGAACAAAGTGCAATAGTATAAGTGGAGTTGCTAAATTATGTTGGAAAAGTTTATTCAAGATATTCGATACAATTTTCCATTCCGGCAATAAAAAAAGAGTTGGATACAGTTTTATGTACGATGTTTCAATGCTTCATTAAAGCACAAAGAAATTATAAAAGCGTTCAACTACTGAAATATAGTTAAAAAATTCCACTGGTTTTCCGTCGAGAAATTCTTATATTATTGATATCTCAGATGATCCTAGATAAATCAATGAACCCGAATCCAACTTATAGCGGCTAGTGTGCAAAACCTTCAAATCTTAGTTCAAATTTGGATTAAACTGTTTACTCATTGTTGCTTAAAATTGTAAATCGCAGTTGAAACTATGTTTCCCAAGTTGGTTTAAACAGAAAAATCTTGCTGATTGAGTGAAGTTAATATAACAGCATTCCAATATTTCCTTTGGTCTCAGGGCTACTGTACTTTATCACTGTTTTTCAATTCAAATAAAAATCTGAGAGAAAAACTGAAATTTTGATAATGAATTGGAAAACAACAGCAATTCATTATTGTGACTATTATACTACTAGATAAGATTTTATCAGATAACTTGGACCAGATGAAACTGGCGGCGACTTGATAAGTTCAATTGGGAAGCGGCTTGTCCCAGTGGTAGAGAGGTAGTAACGGTGACCGGTTCCTCTGAATTCGATTCTATGAGCCTCTAAAAATCGCTTCCCGGTGGTTCGGAACCCACCTAAAGCAGTAGGTCCATTCATCTCTCAGTCATCATCCTTCCCATTACCCACGCACACAGGCCCAAGAGCTCATGTGGGCATCACCCTCAAAAAAAAAAAAATCCAATTGTTTCATTGGTGAACTTTATATTGGAAATCATCTTATATCAAGTATCTTATCTATTACAGTAGTTTAATTGCTTTCTGTTTTTTACTTCTTTTCAACTAAATTTTTGTCAATTCGCGATCCAGTTATACACCATCGTGGACCATCCTCTATCAACATATTAAATACGTAAAATGTACCAATGTACATGCCTAAGTTCACACATATAAGTTAATGTGGGCTTCACCCTCAGAAACAATAATGAGTCATATTTTAATGCAATACATGTAACATACATCCATTATCATCAACTCACAATCTCCATTATACATTTGAAAACATTATTTTTTGGACAATTTTTTGCACGTTTTTTTCCAGTCGTTAATTTGTTTTCTGTTATGGTTTAGGGCTGCACCAGGAGCGGAAGGCGCGCCAGGCGCGGGGCTGACGACGGGCGAGGAGGGGAGATCGTGGGGACCGCGCACCCCGCAGCAGATGGCCGCACAGAAACGACTGCAGCAGACTCAGGCCCAAGTAGACGAGGTACGTTCACTATTTTCATCACCAATGGCATGTCCATACCAGGTCGTTTTCAAGTCAAGTAGCTACGTTGAGTAGACAGATGAAGGTTGTAAACAGGAACCAGTTATTTGTGTATCAGTGCGCAAAGTGTGATTTTGCTGCATCGAGAGGAACAGTTTACGCAACGAGCCGCAGGCGAGTGCGGAATAGTTACTGAGTGCAGCAAAAATATTTTGTAATACCAGGAGCATAGAAGAGGTCATGAACTCTTCAGTATTTAGTGGTCTCTGAATTCAAACTTTCTGAAATTCATTGTTCAATTTCTCTTCGCCATTTCAGCTGCATTAACAGCGGTAATTTCGAATTGTCACTAACTTTTTTCTTATATTCTCGGTTATTTATCAGCTTTAATTTGGCGGGCTGTTTGAATTCCTATATTTTCTTTGAAATATCATTATCAGAAACAGTATTTTATGGTCTCTTCATATTTTTCAAGTCAAAAATCTTGATTTAAATGTTATTATATTCACTTTGACCTACAATTTTTTAGAGCATTTTTATAAAAATCGGTCATTTACAGCAGAATTTAGAGCAGTTCAAAAGCTAGAGTCTTCCCAAACTTCTGATTTGTTTAATGTGTTCCAAATCACTTAGGAGAGTGAGTTCTCACCACTTTTATTGAAGTTATTTTTATTCTATATATTGGAAAGTGCCTTGACTAGGTTTACACCATTAAAAATGAACTGAGTAGGCCTAATCCGTGAAGTTGATGACTGCCAAACTGTCATTAGTAGAAAATTTGTATATCCTTCCAAAGTGCATTCTATCTAGTGTAAGATGAGTCCTGATTTGTGGAAAGGGGGGTGTAATTACAAAAAATTAACATCTTCAAAGAAACATAAAATGAACTCTTGAAATTGGTTTGTTTGTCTACACATACAACCTACACCTATGTTACTTCCTTGTGTGACTTATATGAAATTTTATGAACTTAAAATTACCTTGAAGTATATTACTGTATGTCTCATTGATTTCCACAATTTATTGAATAAAGTATTAATTAAATTGTTTTTCTTATGTTTAGGTTGTGGATATTATGAAAACAAACGTCGAGAAAGTATTGGAAAGGGATCAAAAACTATCAGAATTGGATGATCGAGCAGGTAAATAGTGTGTCTGATTCAATAGTTATTTGTCATTTTAAGTTATAAGCTCTTAAGATTATAAGAGCTATTTCTGTCAGTAGATCATAGGAATGCTCATTCAATCTATATATAAAAGCGAAATGGCACTGATTCACTCATCAGCAGAACTAAAAATCCACTGAACCGAATGCGTTCAAATTTGGCAGACATGTTCAGTTGGATCACTAGACGCCTACTAAGAACGGGGTTTTGAAACTTCCGAAGGGTTCGCCAAATATTTGAGCTTTTCTATAGTTTTTCGGCTTTTCTTAATTTTTTCGAAACCCAATCGGTAGAAAATGATGATATTTGGTGGGCAGGTTCAGATAAGGTCTAGAAATGTGTTCAATAAATTTCGAATCCCTTCTGAACGGAATTTGCAGGCGAGCGAAGCGAGGCTGTTTTTCTCAGCTGACACTGACAGAGGTTTTGCAGGCGAGCGAGCCCTGTTCGACTCACTTACACTGCCTACGGTCGGGGTCCAGGGGCAGAGCCCCTGGCTAGACGGAGCAGGCGAGCGAAGCAAGCCTACCAGCTAGTCTTTAATATCTATGATTAACCTTAGTAAGTTGAGGAATAGACAGCTGAAAATCTAATTATTTTATCACTGGACTATGTGTACAGTTGAAAATTTTCAAACAAAACAAATGATTCTATTTTGAGTGACACCCAAGTCAGTTGTCGTCTTGATCTCAAAACTGTTATCCATGTTGGTTCTGCTATTATTCTATTGGCTGAGATTATTATTGGATCGAAAGGTGTGATCCCTTTAGATGATCTTCTTAATCCAATTCATGTGTTTCAGCTTGTATTTTTGTACATGGTGCACTTGTACTTGGTGTAATTGTTCCTTGTCTACTTATATTTGGTGTTCTTTATTTATTTATTTATTTATTTATTTAACAATCTCTCTTTGGAGGCAACAGGTCGAAACCCACAACTGCCTCCTTAACATAGTTAAGTAAAACACAATACATGCATATTAATATACATAATAAAAATTATGCATTGTTCAAAAATTAACTGTAATATAATAATAAATATTATTAATAATAAGAGATTAAATTATATGCTTAAATTCAAAAGATAGATAGAAAAAGCAAAACCCAAATAAGAAACTCATTCAAATAAAAAAAAACTACTAATGCTGCAAAAATGTGATACAAACATAGCTCCTTGATACTGCGGAAGTGTGCTGGCGAGTTTATGATGTATGACTATGATTATTATTACCATGCTTATGATGATCGAAATGAAGATGATGATTATGATGATCGAAATGAAGATGATGATTATGATGATCGAAATGAAGATGATGATTATGATGAGCGAAATGAAGATGATGATTATGCTGATTGAAATGAAGAAGATGATGAAGACACCCCAAATGTTAATTATGCAAACTAAGATAATTTTCATTCATTTTAAAACCACATTATGCTGATAAGTTACTTGATGGCTCCATCCAATAGGGATCTATATGTGCACATTATTCAGAAAGCATTCACATTTACGTTTGAAACCTGACCGTCCATCATGAAACACGTCCAAATCCCTACTATACAGATTATACAGTCTAGCTGCTCTATTCATTGGAGAAAAATATCCTACCATAGTACGACATCTATTGATAGCGAATAGGCAGTGTCTTCTAGGATGTGTTGTTGCAGGCACATGCAAATTAATCAAACCCACAAGATGAATGCTATCAGTCTGATCATGCAACAACGAGTGCAGAAACAAAAGCGAACTGAGATCACGTCTAGACTTGAGCGAAGGAACCCTGAACATCTCTCTCAATTCGCTACTGGATCGTTCATAAGGGAACCAGACTTTGAATTTTTTGTAGTACAGGAACCGAAGTAATTTGTTCTGCACTGACTCTAGTCGACTAGAAGTGATGTTGACATAGGGATTCCAAACAATTGCAGCATATTCAAGAATACTGCGAACTATAACTTTAAATAGGAATATCAGTGTTTTCTCGCCGTTGAAATCAGCACAAGTTCTCAGTATAAAACCCATCAGCTGACTAGCCCTGCTTATCAACCAATCCACATGATCCGAAAATCTAAGTTCAGAGTCAAATATCACTCCCAAGTCCTTCATTTTACTCACCCTTTCCAGCTCATTCTGGTTCATCATGTACTTATCTCTGACAATACTCCTCTGTCTAGTAAAAGAGATTACTTTGCATTTATCTACATTTACCGCTAATTTGTTATTTGTACACCAGTCCTGCAACTTATCTATGTCTTCCTGGAGCAGCTTGCAGTCATCCAAATGCTGAATCTCACGATACAATTTCACATCATCCGCAAACAGTAAGCATTTAGAATGCAAGAAGACATCAGGCAAATCATTAATGAAACAAATAAACAATAAAGGACCCAGGTTTGATCCCTGAGGGACTCCTGAATAGGTGCAATAATAATCCGACTCCTGCCCATTGATTGAAATGCACTGTTTCCTTCCATAAAGGTAATTATCCAACAATTTGGTGAGCTGTGAACTAAGTCCAATTTTTTGCAATTTTTGAGCTAATATTGTGACACAGTTTATCAAAAGCTTTGGAAAAGTCTACATAGATTTTGTCCACTCTATCCCCTCTATCCAGAACCTGAGATAATTCATCAGCAAAGCACATCAGATTAGAAACAGTAGATCTCCCCTTTTGGAATCCATGTTGAAATGTGGAAACTTTGGGGCCAACCTCAGCTTGGACTCTTTTCGAAATAATCTTTTCGAATACCTTTGCTAATGAATTGAGGATTGAAATTGGACGATAGTTCTGAATTAAATTCCTGTTACCTGATTTGTGGATAGGAGTCACCCTAGAACGCTTCCATGCATCAGGGAAAATACCTGTTTTTAAAGAAAGATTAAAAATGAATTTTAAAGGTTCAATCAACAAGTCCACACACCCTTTGATCAGGTATGGAGGAATGCCATCAGGCCCATTGGAACTCCTAGGCTTTAGGCTACCAACCGAACTTCTTATCTCCTCCTCAGTCACTTCTTCATACTCACAGAATGTCCCAGTTCGAGAAAAAATACAATTAGCAGGCCTAACATTAATTTGAGAGTTAGTACAGGTATTCTGCTCATCATAGACCGAAGAGAAGAACTCAGCAAATGCATTAGGAATCTGTGCACCATGATACTCTTTATTTTTGAACTTAAAAGTTTGTTGATTTTGGGAACTTTCACGCTTGTTATTTACATAACTCCAAAAGTATTTTATATTTCCTTCCATTGAAAATTCGACCCTATGCAAATAATTAGAGTAAGCTTGACTAATCTTTAATTTAACATTTTTCCGTAGCGTTTTGAACTTATCATCATAGTATCTAGAAATCTTTCTCTTTTTGGCATATCTATCCTTCAGCTTCAAGTCTTTTATAATATCACAAGTGTACCAATGAGGATAATTTGATTTGCAATGATGCAATCTATACTTTGGAATATGCAAATCAATTAAATTTTTCAATTTGGTGTAAATGAATTCAACTGCAACATTAACATCAACAGTATTATACAATGGAACCCAATCAACAGTGTTTAAATCGTTATACAAACCAAAAAAGTTCCCTTTCTTCCAGTTGAAATAAGTGTTATGTGTATCTGCTTCACCCAAAACTGATTCTGGGAAAGATAAATGGAAGGAAAGTATGGGATGATGCGGGACTCTATTTACCAACTCCTCAGTCTCATTAACCACCTGGATTTGCCTATTACTTAAAATAAGGTCAAGTGTTCTACCATTTTCATTTACAATACCATTGTAAGAAGACAGATCATGGAAACTCATGAAAGTGGCAAGATCCTTAGCTCTGGAGCTTCCCATATCAAAAGAAAATTTATCCGAAGCTACCTCAGGTAGATTAAAATCGCCCATTATAACACATGAATCAACTTTAAGCTCCTCATGCAACCTGTCAACACAATCTAAGTAGTCCACAAGTATTTGCCTTCTACAAGCCGGCGGAATATAGACAACATTCAAGTAAATGAATTTTCTGTTACTACTTATTCTTACCCATAGTGCCTGAATCTCTGGAATACCCGAATTAAAACTGCAAAGTACTGGGTTGAGCCTTTTATCAACGGCCATCAGCACTCCACCTCCAACAGTAACACCATTACCCCCTCGATCATCACGGAAAACCGAAAAGCGATCATCAAATAATTCACTATCAAGAACACCACCATGGAGCCACGTTTCAGTGAGTGCTATAATTTGAAAATCCGATGATGTCATATTTGAATAAAATCTATTAATTTTTGTCCTCATCCCTCCAACATTCTGATAATAACATAACACCTCTCCATCCATAATTGATCAAATACAACAAAGAGTCAGTGATTTGGTGAATAATATTCACGGGAAAAAACAAGAATAAATGAAATCAATGTATATTATATAATATCGAATATAATGAATGAATGAAGAAATAAGTACAGTAGTGTGTCAATAATAGAATATCTGTCTGAGTGATTTTTAATATTAATTAATTTATGATAATGATTTAAAAGACGAAGCAAAAAAAACTATGCAAACCGATAGTGAGAATGATAACCTGATGCGACAAAAAAAAACTGAGAAACCACTTTCGGCTTTCCACAAAAATAAAAAGAATACTAACTGTACACAAAATGCAATGCAACGATGACTGCCGTTAAAACAACACTCCAGCCGCTTATGAATGAATTAATATCTAGTAATACAAGAAAAAAAAATCATGATAGTTAAGTTCTTGTACTTAATGTACTTGCACCTGGTGTACTCGTACCTGGTTTTACACCTGGTCTACTTGTTCTCGGTGAACTTGTTTTTGGTGTAGGTTTTGTCTAGCTTGTAAGTGAATGTGTTCCAAGAAATGGGATCTCAAGGTAGATAGAGTGATCTAATATTCCAATTTCCTTGTGTGAACTCATTCTATCACTATTCCTGAAAGACCTACTGCTGAGGAATAGTTAATGGAATGATTTAACATAATATTATCATTACTTCAATGTAACTTTTTTCAATTTTCAGATGCTTTACAGCAGGGTGCATCACAGTTTGAACAGCAAGCCGGTAAATTAAAGAGGAAATTTTGGTTGCAAAATCTAAAGGTAAGGATTATTCTCAATATTGAATGGAGTTTAATTTTCTTCATTAAAATTTTATAACAGTAAGCTTCTCTTTTTATGATGTCATTCCACCTACCGGAATATGAAATACGGAGTGTTTGTTGAAACATTTCACTACATCACAAGACAGAAGATAAGCTACAACATAAATTAGTTAATCAGAAATAGCCTAGGACTTTCCACTTGATCATATAAAAACCTGTCGTAATAATATTGTCTTTATGGTAATCAAAAATGCAAATTAATGGAAACGACGCGATATATTTTAGTCACATTTATCACAGTATTCACAATCTTATCTCGAATAAGTCGTTTATTTATTTATACATTTTTATAGTTATGTAACATCTTTCTTTCATTCGGCTTCGTATCTACTTTGACATCTACTATTTCATTTATTTCTGCTAGTTCAAATTTAAATGAGTTATTTAACGAATATTACGAATATCTTACACAAATGAGAGTATTATCATGATTTTTTAGTCGATCATCTTATTTGGTGGACAAGATTATACATTTTAATTTATTGAGAATAGAAAGAACTATAAAATCATATTCAATTTCTTAACAATACAATAATAAATTAATAAATTCTTTCTGCATTCATTCTAATGTAAAATACTGTCTCAGTGTCTGAGTATATTTTTGAGCATCTTTTACAAAAACTTACCTATTTTCCAGTGCTTTTCTTCCTAAACCCACATGAAATTTAACTCCTCCCTACACAATCTTGTCCTCTTCTAGTTGAATGAACTCCTCTCCCTCCATCATTGTGTGAATGAGTACATCTAGCTCTTCAATTAACTTTTAAAAGAGATTTTGAATATTATATTGTTTGGGTGCTTGAGTTTTTCAGTTTTTCATTTTCAATCGCGCCATTAATACCAATATCTTATTATTTTTCAGATGATGATAATTATGGGAATTATCGGTCTGGTAATAGTTGCCATCATAGTGGGTAAGTTCAATTAATCGGATCGAAAACGTTTCTCATCTGTTCTCCAGCCAAATTCAGATTTGAGCGTTGGCTACTCACATGCTAATAGAATGCATAACTCATTACAATAATGAAACGCCATGTATAAAAGGAGATATATAATAATATCAGTAATAATTTTATCCCTGCTCTGAAATGGAGGATAACTCTTCTGCAAATCAATATCACTATTGTTCCCCTACCCTCGCAGTGAGATGTATAATGTAATCAACTTTCTGATTTGTAGTGAATCAATTCAAAAAACAAAGACAACGATAACATTCTTCAAATGATTCATCCCAATCAAATGAAGTTCTGATTGTAGTTTCAACTTTCAGTTACGATCACAGTTTCTTTCTCTCTTCAACTCTCCAATGATTTATATTGCTATAGTTAACCTAACAGGCAGGAGATGGGAAGAAACTGAGATATTGTAAATAAGACAATTCAGTTAAATAAATCAACCAGAGTTATGAGTACTTTGTAATTTTCCCTCAAATGAACATATAAGTACATAAAGTAAATATAAATATTATAAATATGAATGAATATATCAGTTGCTGTAGAAATATCTTTAAGAAAATGTATATATATATACCGTTATCAAATAAGTTTCCTCAAGCAAAATGAATTGTTCTATATAGTTAGAAAGAAGAGATTAATTTAGATGAAGTTTCGTCATCACATTGTTAAAGTTCAGTAGGAAAGGAATCTTAACTATTAAGATGTATTCAGTGTTTTGATGTTAATCTGTATCTTGTGAATAAGCTAAGAGCAAGTCTAATCTAACATGTCATATTAGATACCACAGTATCCAACTCCCATACTGATACCTGGTAACCTATGTTCTACTCCTAACATTTTAGCCAAGGTCTCATACTTCCCCACTAATAATACGGGATGTTGATGATCACGATAATAACATTAAACATAAGTGTAGTGTGCCTTGTTTAAATGTAATGTGTGCTACTTTTTTGTAAACAGTTTTTGTTCTCTTCCTTTTTTTCTATCTTCACTGAACGAAACTTTTGCAAACTTCCACTTCCATTGCAGAATTCAAAAGTTTCTGTTCATGAAACGAATTTTTGTTCAATGGCGTTTGTTCAATTGCAATGGCCTGCTGTTCCCCCCCTCAGTCACAACCACCACTCTTTCTCACTTTACCCTTCGCTATTTTTTCGGTGTCTTCTCTCTTCGGAATTCGTCATTGACTGCATGCAAAAAGCATCTGTTTCAATGTATGAATATTTGTGAAATGGAATGATTTCGCTCCTTTCCATCATCCTCATCACACTTATCAATATAATCACCTTAGCGATTCAAAAAAGAAAATCATTCTCAATTCAATCATTTTCCTCAATTCCACCCACTTCCAAAAACTGAAATTCATTAACAGAGGAAAGCAAATGTGGTAAGCTCCACCTTTCTAGGTACAAAATAATTTAGTTTTGAATCTACGGTATTTTTGTAGGTCGAGATTCAAAATTGTTGTTGCAATTTACTTGTTATTATTCGATGATTCCTGACTAGTTATGTCATAATGCAATTATTCGAATGTGGTAGATGAAGAACAGGATTGGTTACTTGAGTGTTGAAGAATTCAAACTTGAAAAATGTTTAAACAGGACTGACTACTGCATTTTATGCTGAATAACGTTTTTGAAATGTTTCTATGCTTCAGATGAATTTTATTATGCTTTTAGTATTTTACTCACTTAGTTTTTCTTCAATATTCATTACATTTACTTTGACACAGATCTTTTAGCATTATTGCAAATAATTTGAAAGTAGATCTAGCTTAACTACTACTATATACTCTAGCTATTTTCATTACTATTGTTTAGCATAATTTAGTAATGTATTTTTCTATGCATTACAAGGCATAAGTTTCAGCTAATGGTAGTTTATTTTATACATTGCTTCATCAAAATATCATTATTATATTAATAATATTATTAATGCTGATATTATGAATGGTAATGCGTAATAAAAATTGTTTTGTTATCAATATTGTCATAGTTTCTAGTTATAACCATTCATTGTTATGGAGTTCGTATTATACTGCATATGCAAAATCCGTTTTAAGACTGTCTTTTCATTACAGGATAGTATTATTCTCGATAGATTCTTTTATAATATTACTTTTGTGATTCTCAACCTTTGACACATTTCACCTTAGTCTATTCCTATTTAAAAGTCACTATTCTAGTTCAACTTTTTCGGATCAGGAAACTCCTTCAAGCCCCTGGATAACGTTATCAAATTTGAAAATTTTAGATTTTCAATTTCAAATTTTTACTATAATTTTCACCTCACATTCGGTATCACAAGAGTTATTAATGACCATTTTAAATCGATGTTACGTTTGTAAATTGAATAATTTATTTTGAACCCATCCACATTTAAAAAATATAGCAGATCTCATACATTATGAAAGGCCCAATATTATTCTCACCCATTTTTTCCACTTGAATAGTGACTGGAAATTTCTCGTGATCCAATTCATTCACAACGAACTTGCAAACTCTAGTGCGGTCTGTACTCAACTCAATTTTCAAATTATTATTTTCAAATCCTAGTTATTTTTTACTAGAAATTATATTGAAGAATTTTTTGAACATGTAATCAATATAACTAAACAATTCATGGAATTTTGCTTCTGAGATACAGTATTATTATTGGCTTGAATTACACAATAATCATATTTCATAGATTTAAAACACTTTCAACAAATTTTAGCTTCTGATACATTAGTTCTGCTTAACAATCATAATACCGTAGTACTCTAGTTTTGAATCACTTTAATACTTTTACACTATAGTCTTTTACAACTTGACTAGTTTCAAAATCTAATTCGGTATCACAAAAAGTATTTATAAAAATATTATTGCGGGTTTTGCATGATTCATCTTTGCTTCTTGATACAGCGTACAAATCAAAATATAATCGCATACAGTAATTCGTCTATTTGAAGACATATTGGATCATAACATACTATTGCATGATAATTTCAAGCGATTTAGATTGATTTTTGAAACATTTCTATACATACCACTTACACAACAATAAAAACACACCTAAATTTGGACTACATGGTATGTTTGAATGTCTACAATATTCCACACAATTAAATTTGAATTTTTCGATAATTTCATTACACTTACATTTACAGCTTATAATGTGGAAATAAGAGAGGAACTATTTATTTGTACACAATATTCTGATTTGTATGAATATTCCTCTAGTTACTCATCAATAATCATGAAAACGCAGACAGAGAATGAGCTAGGTACTGTATCAAAACTATAAAATTGGTAAACCAATTATTGAAAATCGGTCAGATTTTGGATGAATGAATCATCGCCTGTGATTCATGGTAGGGAGGAATTCAATTTATTTTTGTTTATAGCATTTTTTTATCCATTTGATCATTTATTTGAAGAATTTCTTAAAATTTGGTGAATAGGTTTCTTTAAAAATCTTGAATGCATAGAAACATAATGTGCAATTCATTAGAAGTGCTGTACGGTACTTGTGTTATTCTTGAGGAGTTCATCCAGGCTGCAATAATTGCATTATTCTATTGGTAGATCTTATTCCAAATTCGCATCCTATTTTTCTATTTTCCTCCAGCTTTCTATTATTTCAACGCATTTGATTTTCATTAAAAATATCTTCTTCGCAATGAAGGTATATGCCTATATACCATATACCCAACGCTCTATGAGTTTTTTTCAATAATGAAGAACATAATAGAAATATCATTATTATTATACATATATAATTTTTAAATTACTTCATCCAAAACTATCGTACCAACCGAATTCCAAAATTTTATTTAATGATCAATATGCATCCTAATAATAATAATATGCATTTAATATGATTCAATTTGCATCCTAAATATTTCAATCTGCCAGAGTCAATATTTTGACATTGTATTTAGATGAAAATTCTTTCAAGTTATAACCTGTTTCTGTTGATCCAAATGCATTTTTAATTCCATTTATTTCCATCTCATCGTCCACAAAGCCTAAATTTGTTGAGTTGCATGCTTCTTTAATTTATTACAAACGTTCTTCAATCTTTGAAAGACTTCCTGAATGGCATGATGAGTATGAGGAAACTACTTTACTTGGAGGTAAGCATTCATTATCAATTTGCATGCTGTAGATTGTTACGTGTTGTCGACAAATTATCCTCTTTCATTCTTCCTAAAGCATGGCATTCTTGAAATTTCACTAGAAGCATAAAGATTATTTAATGGTTGTGAAAGTGTTCAAATGTGTCATCCAATCCAAATTGTTTACTGGATGCTGTAAAAAGGATAAATAAATTGAATTTGTAAAATTTATAATTTTGCAATAATGTGTTTTATTTTGTTTTGATGTGTTTTGTCACAGGACTCCGTTTAATTCGTTCAAGGACAATTCCTTATTTTTATATTTCTACATTCGGTTTTATTTTTCAAAATTAATGAATTTTTCATCTTCTACTATTCGGTTCTCAAGTATTGAGAGTATATTTAACTCAGACCACATTATAATTTTTTTCAGAAGTGATCATTACAGTTGGTGAAATTCGTAGGATGAACATTGATGTTGTCGAACCTCTCTGAAACCTTTCTGAAACGTTTAAAATTTTCAATTTCATCATTATTTTTATGAAAATTAGTTCATGGTTTTGTGTAAACACTCATCTTCAGCTGTAATCTACAGCTTTGTTCAAGTTGAGGGTTTCTACGTTATTTGCAATGATATCAAGAAGTGTGATGAGTCCTGTTGCACAAATCAGTAAAATAATAGGATATTGACTATTTTAGATAAGAATAGGCTACTTCATTCAAAGTCATTTTAAATTTTGAAATATAAATCAGTTTATGGCTTATAGTTTAATTGGTCACGAATGTGCTTAGACCATCAAATAATCTTTTGCTCGAATCTTTTGCATGTCAGCATTAACACACATCTCTTCAATAAATATCCGCTTCAACAAAACAAATAACTGACATTGACACAATTTGCATTGGACAACAATACATCTGACATCCTTATTGACACATTGACAATGAAATTAGGTTGAATGGAAATGCTGAGTCATGGTTTACGTTTGGGAGTACTGGATTACAAAGTTTTCATTCGTAACAAATTGCTCAATCAAATCATCTAGGGTGTTATTATAAAATTAGATCAGGATGTCTCTTTTAATTGTGATATTTGAAGAAAATCTTGAATTTCTCTCACATTACCGTTGTAATTTTATGAAGTTGATCATAATGCGATCAGCTTCTGTATTTTCTAGAATATATTATTATTCACTTGTAATCCAAGCATAAAAGAATATTCATTCTATTGTTCTTCACACAAGTATTATCTAATCAAGAATTGGCCTCACAAGTTGATAAATTCTACCTGGGTTTGAAGTATACAAATTTCTCTCTTTTTTAGTAGGATTTCAAAAATATGAATCAATACATTTCCATGCTCAAAAATAGAGGAATTTGCTTGAAAAAACGACCTTGCTTGAAAAAAGCAACACTTGAAATTACATTTTCAGGACATTTCATTCCAGCTTTGTGATTACATTCTCTTCAACTGTATAATATCTCATTAGAATCCTCTATGTGTGTTGTATCCCTCAATTGGAGTACTAAAACAGTATTCAAGTTTATCATAACCTTAGTAATCCCAGTTGACATCATGTATCCAAAGCTGGGACACTACAAATTTTGTGTTAGATCGATATTGTTGTAGTCACAACCCCAATTAGAGTAGAACTAGTTGAAATGTAGAATGCTCAACATTTACCACTTTCTTTTTATCGAGTACAACTAAGGTAACTTGGAATTGTAACTTGACGACTAACAAATCAAATTAGAAAAAATGAGCCAAATCTATCAGTAGGAAAATCAATATTTCCATTAAATGCAATACATTTTTCGCCATACTCTTATTAGTCCAGTCAATGAGTGTTTGTTTTTTAGAGGAAAAAAAACATATGAGGCTAATTTTTCCCTCATATAGACGAGTGTTCTGCCAAAAGTCCCCACCCCTACCCCTCTTGCTTCCCCCCCCCCAGCACCCCCTCAAAGTTCCGTTTGCAAGGATTTTTTATATTGAATTTATCTCAACAACCATTGGAGATAAAAAACGAAATTTTTTCTCATTGTTTAGAAAATTAAATTCTCTTCATTTAATGTCATTACCATTTCACTCTAGCTCCTGTGGTTCAAGAGTTATACATGTAAGAATGAAAGAAACCCCTAAATTTATGCCTGAAAATGCTATTATTTTCCAAATAAAAGTTATACTGAAAAATGTCTCATATAAAAGTTGTAGAGCTTTTCAAGACAGAAAATTTCTGTTTTTACATTTCTACATTTCTCATTATAGAAACATAAATTTTGCCGAAATTTAAGGGGGGAAAAAGTCCGTTAATATGCGATAAATACACCCTGGCGTGCCAAAATACCACGAATTGAGGAAAATTCATACGGAAATGATACATTTTGGAAAAAACATATGGAGCTGATTTTTTCCACATCGATAACTAGCATATCGACAAGTGTTCTGCCAAAAGTCCCCACCCCTACCCCTCT
This sequence comes from Sogatella furcifera, assembly GCA_017141385.1. NCBI lineage: Eukaryota > Metazoa > Arthropoda > Insecta > Hemiptera > Delphacidae > Sogatella > Sogatella furcifera. The sequence goes on from CM029548.1 coordinate 19,687,814, forward strand.
TGCTCCTGTGGTTAAGGAGTTATACATGACAGAATAATGGAGGAAGCCCACAGATTTATGCCTCAAAAATTCATTCTTTTCCTAATGAAAAATCACACGATTGATCTACTCAAAATGTCTCATATAGAGCTTGTAGAACTGTTCAAGACCTACATTTTGAGTATAAGAAACATATATTTTGTCGAAATTCAACGAGAGAAAATGTCCGTCAATATACGATATGCACGATCTCGGAAGCGCTTGGCGGCTGGCCTGATATCGTCTGTCGAAGCGAAGAAGACACTCTGGCAAAATGGGAAAATGACTACAGCTCAGTGAATATTGTTCAAAAAATGATAAGTTCTTCCTTCAATTCTGAAAAACGTTTTGCTCTAAAATTTGAAACCAAATTTATCATTTGGAGCAGGAGCTAGAGTGAAATGGTAAAGACATGAAATGAAGAGAATTAAATTTTCTAAGAAATAAAAGGAAATTCGTTCTCCTATCTTCAATTGTTGCTGATTTACATGCAATATAATAAAACCATACAAATGGAAACTTTGGGGGGCTGCTGGGGGGGATGCAAGAGGGTTAGGGGTGGGGGCTTTTGGCAGAACACTTGTCGATATGCTAGTTATCGATGTGGAAAAAATCAGCTCCATATGTTTTTTCCCAAATGTATCATTTCCGTATGAATTTTCCTCAATTCGTGGTATTTTGGCATGCCAGGGTGTATTTATCGCATATTAACGGACTTTTTCCCCCCTTAAATTTCGGCAAAATATATGTTTCTATAATGAGAAATGTAGGTCTTGAAAAGCTCTACAACTTTAAATGAGACATTTTTCAGTATAACGAAACTGTAAACTTTTATTTGGAAAATAATAGCATTTTCAGGCATAAATTTAGGGGTTTCTTTCATTCTTACATGTATAACTCTTGAACCACACGAGCTAGAGTGAAATGGTAATGACATTAAATGAAGATAATTTAATTTTCTAAATAATGAGAAAAAATTTCGTTTTTTATCTCCAATGGTTGTTGAGATAAATTCAATATAAAAAATCCTTGCAAATGGAACTTTAAGGGGGTGCTGGGGGGGAAGCAAGAGGGCTAGGGGTGGGGACTTTTGGCAGAACACTCGTCTATATGATAGAAATCGATGGGGGAAAAATTAGTCTCATATGTTTTATTTCCCCTAACAGGTGTATTTTTGCCTTCATTGACTGGACTATATGTAATACACAACTTTCCAAGCTAGATTTGCGTTTGGAAAATTGCCGTTTACAGGAGAATCAAAGATCAGCTGTTCTGAATGCGGGAATAATCATTTTGATGATTATTACAGCACTAGTCATCATCACGATGATAATTACAGTACTGAAAATCTAGCCCAGCTGTTTTTTCCAAACTCTGACGTATGAATAAACAAATCGGACAAGCCACCATGACAGTTCACTGTGTGCGTTTGTGCTAGTATTGTGTTGAGGTTATGTTGGCTTCAGTTCATGTTTTCGATTGTTTGAGGTTTTAATAAATCCTTCTCAGTCTAGTATGACGAAAAAAATGTACATAATTTGTGTGGAAAAGTTTATAAACTCATAATTATTTTCCAAACTCGCGTACCGCTCGTTAGGAGAACATAATTATTCGTTTGTAAAAACGCCTTTTCCACACTCATTATGTATACTTTACATTATAATACTATTCCACTACAATATGTTTACGGTACATATTTTTCCAAACAATGTATTTTCCTCACATTCTTCCAATAATGAATTAATAATACACTCACAAAATAGATGAATTGAATATCTTGAAATTATTTATACTGAAAAAGGGTAGACTTCTTCAATAATCCTATATTGTAATATTGTTTTTTTTTCTATTAAATATTTTTGAAGAATACTACTATCTTGAAGAGTTCTAAATTAAATAAACTGTTGAGCATTCTACCGAGACTGTAAATATGCTTTAAGTGTTAGTAGCAGCTGTATGTGTTTTCGATACACTTGTAATCATGTTTTGTTTGATTTTTCAGCGAAATTTATGCCAGAGGAGCCGAAGGGCGGCCAACCGCCGTACCCGTACCCCATGTACCCCCCTCCTCCACCACCAGCTGGCGCTCCCGCCCCCGCAGGCGCCGCCCCAGCCGCCTCCGCCGCCGCCGACAAAACCACCTAAGCCACCTCTCGCAACAACAGTTTCTTGACGATTTCATCCAGCAACTTGAAATAATTACAAACGGACTGAATAAATTTAGACGAGAAATCATTCAACTAAATATAACGGAAGATTGTGTAAGTTCACATGATTTAAAACAAAATAAATTACTGTTGAACAGGAAACTTAATCAAGATCCTTGTAATGATTACATTCCTAATAATGTTTCGATTTGTTGAGAGAGCATTTAACTGTATATTGTTCACTTTTTCGTTTTTCCTGCACTCAACTCCTCCTCACCTTCAAAAAAAAATTCCCCAACCTCATTTAAAAAATATTTATGGAATTATTTATCAAGTTCGAATAATTTATTAACACCACTAAACATTCCTATATTTTTGTTACAAAAAAATATTAACTTAATCACTGTTGATAGTTGAATTCATGTGAATAGGTAGGCTATACAAAGCATGAATGAAATGTGTAATATTGTGTACAAATCTAAATAGAGTTCTATTCAATTAAATTGCATACTCCCCATCAAGGATACCCCTGCCATCGACAGCAGTTGATAAATAATAAATTTCTTATATAAATATGTAAATACGTTGTGTTGTTACAATTTTGATCATTCGTTTAGTTTTGAATCATTCCATATTGACTATCTTCAGATTTCATTCAGAAACAAATTTCACAAATTGAATTATTTTCCTCTAGTAGGCTACTGTATACACCGGAATTATATTCTGTTTGTTGAAGTATAAAATTTTAAATAATTGTTGATCATTAAATAACATATCTCCATAAATGTCTATTGCTGTTATTTGTTATCACAGTCATTTAAAATGATAAAATATCTACTGATTATTTTGTGATAAAGCCATGTAAAAAAATGCAAAGATTTGCTGAAGATTGCTTGGTGAAAGCATCGCTATTGTTGAAATAATAGTTAATTAGAAGGAGATGAATTTCATTTATTTCAAATCATGTTAACATCATCGCACCTTTCGAAGTGGTCTGACCATAAGGCATCTCGTATTATTTTGAGGTTTGGTGTTAGTAGATATATAACTGATTATAGAATGCTTAAGAACATAATATATATTGTATTAAATTAGGAGGAAATGCTTATTAGTTCTCCTTTGGTGTATAAATCAACGAGATTAACATATAAGTCACTACATTACGTGCATGTGTTTGTATGTATTCACACAAAAGTATGTAATAAATAATTCAATATAGTATTGAATTTTTCTCTACACTTATGTACATTAAGAGATTTTATTTGGGTCTATTAAAAATTCTATTCTAGACTCTTCAAGTAATCAGATAAACTTCTATGATCTTTAATTTGTTATTCAATGTAGCTTTTTCTACAATAACAAATCATTTAAAAGCGGGAATTATAAAAACAGCGAATTTCCAAGATCAGGATGATGGAATGGTTAGATTAGACAGTTGTTAGAATATAGAATGAATGTTGAGGCGATTGAATACTATTTGCAAGCCTTGTAGTATCGATTCGTCAGAAAGGCTTCTAAGCAGTTAGGTAGTTGAAAGATTAATGTGATTTATTTATTGCGTTATTCATGAAATTAGTATAACTTTAATGTAGTTGTTTACATTATAAGTTGTACAAAACTATACTATTAATCAAGAAAATAAGTATGATGGCATAATGTTATAATACTATATATATTGTAGAGCACAATAACTTTATGATAAAGTAATTACAATTTATTGGTGTTATAATTTTTTTATTCCATGTGGGGTAGTTGATAAATGAAACACCATGCAAATAATTTCAATCTTATCAAGAAACTGTAAGATATAAAAATATACATTGTAATGACTTGATTTGTTTTAAATAAATATTAATATGATTATAATTTAATATTTTAGTCCATTAAGGTTTTGAAAATAAAGGTTTTGCCTCTTTTATTAACTCTTCAATCATTCACCATTCATGAATAAATTTTATTATTAACAGTAACAAGTTTATTAAACAGTACAATTATAATATTACAAATGAATTGTTGTAAATGCATAAATGGAATGATATGGAAATACCTACTACGTTTAGAGGAGAATGAGATTTCAATGCTATCAATGTAATGAAGAAGCATTTATACCATGATATAGACTGTCCAAGCAAAGAAGACCCTCTGGCAAGATGGGAAAATGACTCAAGCACGGTCAAAATTGGTTCAAAAATTATCAATTTGATCTCAAATTGTAGGAAACTATTTGATCTACTGTACGGACCACATTTATAATTTTTGAACAAATATTGACCAAGCGTGAGGTATTTTCCCATCTTGCCAGAGGGTCTTCTTTGCTTGGACAGACTATACCGGTACTTTTAGTGTAGTGCGTTATGTGATACCCACATGGGCTCTTGGGCCTGTGCGTGGGTTATGGGAAGGATGAGAAACTGATGAGAAATGAATGAACCTACCACTTGGTACCAAAGTTGATGAAATTTTTTGTAACTTACGATCCACAAGACTCATGCTTGAAATGTGTACTAGCATTGATAAACTTTAAAGGGAGTTAGTTAGACTTATATTTCGAAGGGAGTAAGGGAGACTTATATTTCGAAAGGACTTATACTTTGTGAAGGGTTTTTTAATGGACTCCAGGATATATGTATGTGTATATATTATAGTTATGCTCTGAATTATTAGGAAAATAATGTAAGATATTGAGATTCAGTTTGCTATGCTTGTTCTCACCTCCGAGTAGAGTTGATGCCCCCTGGACGACAGTCACAGGCTTGGGCCGTTGGTCGTGATTCCACCTCCGCATCTACCAACAGATATCAGGCACGTGGGCGGCCGGCTATCACAATAATATGTATGATTGTCGGTGTCTCGTGTAAAGAAGTAAGGCCGGCAACCATACATATAGCCCACACCGTATTCAAATTAACAGATCTCAGTCGACGAACTTCTAGGAGTTTGACTTGAGCTATCACTGTTAATGTCTGACACTTTAAGCAGGGTGTCCAAAAGTAGTCACAAGATGCATATGTACTCCATATGTGTAAATAAAAATAACACAAGATGGTGAGTGAACTCGATACTTTGACTCTCAATATCAAACTTGCAGTAAGTGGAAAATATCGTTGCCAAGAATAACTAGAAGTCGAATGAAAACCTTCCGAACATTTGCTGAATTAATTTATTAATCCAGGAAATATTGAGTAATTTTCATTCGGCTGAGACAAACATGTCACACCTGTATATACCAGCGTGTAGACTGCCTGCTTGGAATGATTTTTCATTGGCTTTAAAATTCACCATAAAACTAGAAAGAGAATTTATTTAGTTCTTGAAATATTAATATTAACGTTTCATGAACTAGCTTCAGGTGTATTAGATGAAAATAATTAAGCAGATTGCAGGTATTGATGGATTCTCCGGTAATAAATACAGGTACATATTAATGGGGTAATTAAATAATATGAAAATCAATAAATTGAAAGTAAGGTAAATGAATTTCAATACAGGAATTTTCGAAATTTTAGTCCATCAAATAGAGTCCATCAAACGTGGGTTTGTGCTTAATCTTGGGCAATTTTAGAGATATCAAGATCTTAACTTAACATACGTTATTGCGCATTTTTAATATTCAAATTTTTCCCCCAATTACCGATTTGATTTGCCATAAAGTCGCACTCGCAGACCAGAGCTCTGAGATTTTGTATTCCGATGCACAATAAAACGGTGTTAATTCGGATATGCACTCACATATTTTTCCTTCTTTTCGGTGAATGTCAAATGTGGGATGGAAAGTCAAAATCCTGGCTTTTTGACTTATTGTAGATCCTCTATGGTATCGGTAGACTGGATGTAGCCATCTCTCGTCGATGGGATTGAACTTTTAACTTTGGATGAATTTAAAATGCAAATAAGAAATTTACTGGCCACTAACGCCTTCTTTAAAATCCCTAACAGGTCAGAATCGGTCCATACTGGTCAACGGGCAGTCGAGAAGTGATAGTGAGTCTTCCGTTGTATATTCTGACCAGTAATATTGACTGGTAACCATAACACTGTCCCCGGATCGTTGTGATGTTTGACCAAATTCTTTGGGCTTAAGCCTTGAGCTGGAGTCATTTTTCCATCTTGCCAGAATGTTTCTTTGCTTGGACAGACTATATCTGTGGGTCGTGTACCCTACTTTTAATAAAATAATTTTACTTGGCTACAAGGTGGCCAGGGTTAGACGTGAAATTGAAATTTACAATGTCTAATGGAACATCACATAACGTTAAAAAATCTGATATTAAAAAATTAGTGAGAATAACACAGGCTCACCCATTAAAATATATAGGTAGGCTATCAGAAAATCAAAGATACAAAAAAGCAATATTGTGCCTAGTATAGTGCAATGATAAATATGGTCCCGCATGTATTTCTTTAAAATCATTTTCTAGAACTTGTTGATTCCTTGTTAGTCAAGCTATAATTTTTGTCATTAAGAGGTTGCCATACTTTTAAAATTTTTAAATATCATAGTCCATATAAATGATGATGACTTCGACTGTGGACCCCAAAGAATCTATAACGAGCAGCTCGAAACTAAGTTCTCCAAGAGATAGCTTAGGTGAAGAAGGTGCAAAATCAACAATCATAGTGAGCTACCGGCTAATGCCTAATGTGCTTGATGAGAAATTGATTCCTGATCTCACAAATATGCAGCCATGGCAAGCTACTGAGTGAGTATCCAACACGTTTGGTTATTTTCTCTGAAAAGTATCTCCAGTTTTCAATATTTAAATTTTTAAAAATATCTTGGCATCGCTTGGAGTAATTTATTTTCAAGTAATATTGTTTTATAATTACAAGTTTAAATTTTGTATTAGTTTCTAATTTTGATAGTCTAATTCCTAATTCATATAAGAAACAAATAATAAGTGCTCTTAGAAATTGAAGCTCAATTTTCAAATTTTGACAAATTAAGGGATACCAATAGAATAAGAATTTCTTCCAATCTCAAAAATTAGTAGCCTACCAGCATTTTTCTCGAATAAAATATCATAATTAAACAATTAATAAAATAAATATTTTATTTTCAAATATAATGAATATTTTATTCTCGAATAAAATACCATAGGCAAATAAAATACCATGCTGTAACAGGTTATCTGGCCGTAGATAAGCCTGAATTAGCCTATACTACTGTAACATGCTGTGGAACAAAAATCATCTTCATAACGTTAAATAAGACTATCTTCTTAACAGCAAATTTTTCATATCTAGTTCCATAGCACTAAAATGTTATTTACAACGCACAAAGGCCTATAATCACTTTATTAGACAGATTAGGCTACGGGTAAGGGGTAAAGTAGGCCTACTCTTTTAATCAAAAAGTAGTCCCAACTTACTCATGAACGAACAGAGTATAGCCACAGAGTAAGTAAATCAATCAGATTGATATACGTACTCTGTGGTATAGCTTGATCTCGCGATGTACCTATTATAGTCTGTCCAAGCAAAGAAGAGCCACTGGGAAGATGACTCCAGCTTGGTCAATATTATTTGTTCAAGAATTATAATGGTCCTTATAGTAGATCAAATTGTTTCCTACAAGATCAAATTTATAATTTTTGAACCAATATTGACCGAGCTTGAGTCATTTTCTCATCTTGCCAGAGGACCTTCTTTGCTTGAACAGACTATAGCCTACAGTAGGCTTCATTGAAAAAATATGATCTTATAATTTTAGAGCTGTGGCAAAACTATTGGAAATCGATGATGACGAGACGAATTTCAAGTCATTTTGGATCGTGGATACTTTAGCATGCAGTTTGAAGCAACTGCAAGATAAAAGAGTACAACAGTCATACCAGAAGTTATTTATAAATTGGTTTTTCTACGTCCTTGAAAACATTAATGGTGAGTAATTTATGCGTTGAAAAATTATAATTACATGTACCCAGGGCTTGATTTCAGGGGGGACCCGGAGGAACGGCGTTCCCATACCTTTTTCCAAAGAAAAAGAACACACTATCAAATAATAAATTTAAAAACAATTTCTTTTACGTTAGTTTCTTTTATTTTCAATCTTATTTTTGTCAGTCACTACTTTTAAAGTTATTAATACTGTAACTTTGTATTCAACTAGAATATAATATTGCTAGAATTATAGGTGGATGCTAATGCATAAATTATGTACCGGCCGTAATCTTCGGCTGGATTCTTATAAATTAAAGTGGCGTCAGCGCCATGCGCTATATTTTCCATTGCCAAGTGCGTCACCCAACACGTCGGCAGCGCCGATGCACTGATAGTCTCAAATAAATGTTTTTAGAATCAGGGCCGAATCTAGGGGGGGGGGGTGCAAAGGAGTCATTTGCCCCGGGCACAGTTATGGGGGCGTCTCATATCATGTGCTGAAGTTACCTTTTTCCAATAAAAATATTTTGGGAACAATGAAAAGTTATTAAATATAAAGTAATATTGACAAATTACGGCACATCTTGGACCAAATAATAAAACGCAATTTCAAATTTTGCAGATTAACAACTTAACACAGCTTTTATTACCTTCATGAAGTTTTGCTTTTTCAATTTCTTCCCCTTCTTTCTCGTGCCCCAACTACTCGGCACCCTAATCATATCCAATTCATAATATTCATTCTACAATAAGTAGTATTCAAAGTTTCTGAGGTAGAAACTTACTTCTTTGTGATTTCATTAAAATTTTCTCTTGTGGCAAATACTGTATACCTACTGCTTTTATTTCTGAATTTGAGTAAGTTACGGTATATCTTGAGATTTATGCTATTTCTATGGGACGCAGAGGACTAACACTTGACTTGTAAATTCCATTTTGAAATAATATTTGTTATTTTACTATGAGTTGTTATCTATGGACATGGACACCTACTCGTACTGTCCTAACTTGTAGCTCAATTCATTTGTACCGTAGCATTGAATTAATGTATTTTATTTTATTTTATTAGATGTAAGTTATTTTATTCAACTCGATGTGGTGAGAATCCAAGGTGTATATTGGGGGGGAAAAACTCAAAAAGTGCATAATGATTGTGAATTTCTTTTTTTTCAATGAAAGTTGTAAAATAAAGTTACCAAATATTTAAAAAATTAAATCATATACATTCATCACATACTTTCAAGTCTAGATCACTGAATTTCCAACTGTTTGTTAACATTGCTCTGTAACTACCTACAGCATTTGAGAGAAATAATAATTCACTCATTTTATTTCAACTATTCAGTAATTTCAAAATAAAGAGTAGGCTACATTAGTTCTCTCCTCAGAGTCTGGGGCGGTACCTATCATAGTGTAAATTTGAAACCCTTCCTCCTCAATTTGAAAATTTATTAGACAATGCATGCAGAAGGGCTTCCAGCTAAAAACGCTCCAATTTGAGTGATATTATTTTAAAATCTACCGGGGGGGGGGGGAACCCAGGACCCCTCCCCCCACAACAGTCCCCTTCTCTTTTTTAGAAATAAATAGAAGCACCTGTACCTGTATGTAAGGTTTATGGTATATCTTGATTATTTGATTATGTGCAATAGAATTGGTTTATTTTTGCCAATGCATAATTTGAAAAGTTTTTTGTTTTCATAAAATAAAAATCCTTTCAATTAAATCTAGCCCAGAATTGGTCTCGCGAGGAAACATTTTCAACACTGAAATTATTGATGCTAAGGGCTGAAAAAGCAATACTTTCAAAATCATCAGAAGACATATCAGTTCAAGTTCGCTCCGAAATGAACACCAGAAGATCATCAGCAGTGAGTGAGATAGATGAATTATTATTTTACAAGTTCAGTGTTGATTACCTCGTGCTGAACATAGAGTGATAGAGTGAGTTCGAATCATTATTTTTTTATGAAATCTAATTGATTTTTCCAACATAAACTTAACCTATCTCAAATATTAAGAAAGAGTAAGCTGCTTTCTAAATGCATTCAGGAATCAGCCGACTTCTCTCTTGAGTTGACATGGATTAGCGATACATTTACTTGGAGAAAGAATATTTTTTCAAAAGCTGTTATTTGAATAAGAAACAGGGAAACCCCAGTATGGTAGTCGAAAAATTCGAACCATGTAGGCTATATAGTCCGTCCAAGCAAAGGAGGCATTCTGGCACGGTGGGAAGATATTGGATAACTGCAGCTCAATAAATATTGGTTCCAAAATCATCAATTTAATCTCGAATTGTAGATCAGGATTTTTACTACAATTTGAGACCAAATTTATATTTTTTATCAATATTGACCGAGCCGGGGTTATTTTTCCACCTTGCCAAAATGTCTTCTTTTGCTTTGACAGACTGTAGGCTTCTATTTAGTTGGCTATTTCTGTTTAAGAATGAAAATAATGAATTTTTTGTGATAGGTCTTACCAAGGTAATATTACAAGATGATAATATCGATAACATCTCATCTTGACAGGTGGAAAACGATAGAACCGTTGATAAAGACGAAGGATTTGAAATCATAACGGAAAGGGATCTAAGTGAATTGGGCTCTCTTATTGACATCATCTACAACATGTAATGTGAAGAATCCATCAATTTTAAAATACTTAATTCAGTTGTTATTGCTTACGTGAGGGTTTCTATAGCATTTTATATATAATATGATTCTTATTGAGTTCCTATTTTTTTCAAATTTATTGCAGCTCGATCAAATATCATGGAATAATAAATATAAATCTTAAATAAATAGAAAAATAAAAAAACCGAAAATGGATTCATAAATCAGCAGTGTTATTTCAAACTATCCTGCTCCAGGATAGAATAATAATTGATCAATAGGAAAGTATGACGAATAAATAATGATAAAATCTTCTTGTAAAAAATGTCTCCTGAACTAGATTTATGAGGATAATGACCGCTAAGGTACATCAGCATCAGCTAAGGTACACTTTCATCAATAATTTATTATTTTCGTAGCCTACTTGCACGTGGAAGTGAGTGCAAAATTGATTTCAGATTTGCCAATCGATTCAAATATGAAGTTATAAGAACAACTTTTGCGAATACTACTACATGGGAGTCTATTGAAGTAAATGATGCAATGAATTTACCCAGAACTTTGCTGGTAGAAGCCACAGAGAAACCTGGTAATATTTTTTTCTCAACAGATGAAACATCTTATACTATTTCTTCAATTGATTTTCAAGACTGGCAACATGATGAAAATATTGCTATTAAGTTATCTTTTTACTAAAAGAAGTAAAGCACCCTATGTGAGATCATTCAGGATGACTGAATTCAGGATTCAGCAGAGGATTGATCATAAAAAATATATAAATCTCATCAGTTTCCAGAAAAGCACTCTCTTGCTCTCTTTCAGTAGGGAATTTAAATTTAGAACTTTTTTAATAACATGAATGCATTCTTCATAATCATTCCTGTTGTTCCAACATCTAGCACGTAAGGAGCAAGGAAAACTGCGATCTCTAAAAGGTTCAGCTGTAATTACCACAACAGATGATACAAGTGAAGAGCAAATCCTGCCATTGATTAAATCAGTTGATCAGACGTAAGGAAAATTTAATCGAACTTTGATCTTGGCTTAATTGTAGAATCCTTATTGACGTTGTGGAACTTTATGATGAAATAAATACTGGTTGATATTGACTATTTATAATACTGGAGTGGTATAATACAGTAGGGACACGAAACCGGTTCAGTATTGTAAGTGGGATGGACAATATCAACCAGTGTTTCATTCTATTTTATAGTTTAGGTATTGAATTTCATTGTTATGCCACGTTTACACCGGAATATTAATAACTTTTTTGAACAATGTATTATTATATAGACTTGTATATAATATAACTCATTATATAAAAGTTATTAACAAATGTTGTCAACATTCCGGTGTGAACGGAAGTCATCTTCAAGTTACGTTTCAATCACAATTTTTTTGTTTTCTATATAAATTTTGTACAATTGAATGAAGCTTGGCAAACATCATGTGCGCAGTGACACATCATGTGTATGCCAAGTTCTGTTCAATCAAGTGAAATTCATAAAGAAAACCATAACTGTAATAGTAATAACGTTGAATCAGATTTAAGAGGATAGCAAACAACGGTATTGAGTTCGACGCCTAGCAAAATATGACACACGAAGAATAGTTGTCGCAGCGTGGCTTGGGCCAGAGTAATGTGTCAGAAGGCTAACACAAAATCGAACTTGGGTGACTCCGATGAGATGTACTAATCAATGTGCCATAAACGACACTATTGTAATTCGTAGTCTGTGTTTACCAATTGCCATGAATTGCAGTTGAGATTATTTTTTTGAAACGCTTACTTGTATACAGAGACCAAGTTCAGACAAACCAGATACAATGTCATTTCATTGGCAATATAGCTTTTTAAAAGTAGACATATCTAAATTAGAATTCTAACCCTATCAATTTATCATCTATAGAGAGATGCTTTTCTTTAAAATGAACAATGATCTACTATTAATGCTGAATTTTTTTTAGCTTCTTCGATAAATTATTTCCTAAGGTCAGTTCTGCCAAGAAGAACAAGACGAAGAAAGAGAAAAAGAAGAAGAAAACCTAATTAGTGGAAATATGATGTCCTGGCATAAGGCCATAAATACTGTAAAATGTTTGATAAATTTGTGGAGTTATAATTTTTAGATTTTATACGTATGGACCTGCTAGTCTAGTTTAAACTGATTGTGGTTAAATACTTGAAGCTTTGAATAAAAATAACGATTTAATATTTTCCACGTATATTACATACAAAATTATGTAAATCAAACAATGGATATAACTTAATCGTTTTCTTCGTCCTCGTCTTCATCTTGGTTGTTGATCTGTAAAGAGAAAAAATTACATCACAAAAAGAACAAGTGAACAACCAATGGAATCTACAAATAAATTTAGTTCAGTTTCGACTGATAAATCAATTCAAGTTCTATCAAATTAGATTAGACGATTTAGTTTCAATGAACCCATAAAAATACAAGTCATTAATTTCGTTCACACGGAACATACCAGTGTGAAAAAACAAATAAGTGAAAATGACGGGGCGAAAACTCGAGAAATAGATAGCGTGCGAGAGAAGAAACCGCTGGTTTCTCACACTCACAATAAACATTCAATTACACCGATGTTCATTGAAAAATCATTTTTCCTTTCAAAAATTTATTCAGTCGCCATTTAAGCGACAAAAAGGTTGAAATAACGCATATCGATATGGTGGAGAGGTATTATAAGTTTGAGTTGAATTGGTGTTTGGCTAGTTGAATATGTAGCCCGATTACACAATGAAACTTGAAATATATCATAACTTTTATCTTAACAATATTAGTGTTTATTTCGAAGAAGATATGACTATAGTCCACGAGATATTTCTTGCGACATAGAGGTATGAGAATCGATTTCCCCGTCAGTAACAGCAGTGACAGTGAGTCAAACAACACAGTACTGTAGTGGAAGCGAGACCTCACTATTACTCACTTAAGTCTGCCATTGCAGCAGGAGAGTTCAGTTAAGTAGTGGGACAGATTAGTAAATAACAGAGCATCTGGCCTCTCTCTTTAATAGAGAGTTCCATGTCGCATGGAATATCTCGCACGCGATGTTACTAAGGGTGCGTTCATGTCGGAGCTTCGATCATCGATACTAGCTGCTTTGAAACTGGATAAACGACCATAGAGTGGAAATAAGTAAAAATGTTTTGTATCATTAATAAAGTGTAAATAGTATTATATAACACATGTACAGCTGATAAACAGAGCGTTATTATCTTCTAGGGTAGCTTTCTTTATCGATGCTATGATCTTTCATCTAGTCATAACCATCTATCAATTCGAGAATTGATAGATGGTTATGATCTAGTGTCAAAGCTTTTATCGATGATCGAAGCTGACATGAACGCACCATAAGTGACACCTTCATCAACATTCCCACTATGTTTGCACCCTAAAGCCCGAAATCACCGGAAACGAAAACTTTGTGTCAGGATCAGTTCGTTCCAATCAGTTGATTTCAAAATGCTTTAATACAATTTTTGGTGGTTCAGAATCAAGCCTAGTTTTCTTTTTGATAAATTCGGGTTCAAGAGTTAAAAAAACTTCAAAGAAAACCGAATTTTAGTACTGTTCATTTGATAACCATCAATTCATCATCTTTCTAGCTAGTAGTGACGTTTATCTGATGTCTATGAAATGAATAGTGGTGCAGATGCGAACTAACGATTATTAGAATACACACCTGGAAGTATCTGAGTTCGTACGAGTCCTTTCCGTCAGCAACTACTCTCAACCAATCACGGAGGTTATTCTTTTTTAGATATTTCTTCGTGAGGTACTTCAAATACCTGTGGAAATCAAGAAATAGCCCAAGTTAATGGAAAGTCTAACGAGGAACAGAAAAGTAATTACTTCAGAGAAATAACAATTTAGAAGAATTAAAAGTCAATATGAATCTTGTAGTGCAGCGACCAAATTCATCACCTACCATCAAGATGATAAATATTTTAGAAGCTTGTACAAGTTAATTTTGCATATTTCCGACGCCAGATTTTCAAAATATGAAAACCAGGTTCTAATTATATGCATAATACGCTTAAAATACAATTCATTATTGTAATTTCCAATACAACTATTATAGTACCCTTTTCAATTATTTTTTATTCATCCATAACATGTTTCGACTACTCAAATACAAATGACTGAGTAGTCGAAACATGTTACGCATAAATAAAAAAAAGTGATAAAGTAGCCCCAAGATAAAGTAGCTATTATAGTAAACTGCAATTCTGTTGCGTTGTTGATTTAAACAAAATGCATCTAATGATGAGCTCAAGTTCCTAATGTAAGTCTCCAGAAAAATTAGATCGGTAGTCAAAAGAACACATTTAATACTAATTTCAATGTTCACACAATTTCTGATTTGAAACTCTCCAAGACTAAACGTTTCTTAGGGTAAACGCGCACTGGCACGACTCAAGACTAAACCAAGACTCAGATCACGATATAGTCAGACCAAACCTCAGAACACACCAAGACCATGATAGAAATCAAATGATTAAAATCATTACATGGACATTTAACATTGGAAGTACAGTACAGCTAGGCTCTAGTCTTGCGTTTGTCTGATCATGGTCGACTAGTGCGCGCTATTCCATATGATCCCAATCTGCTCACGTGTGATTCCGTGTATCTCTGGCTGCAAGTTGGTATGGTCTGAGTCGTACAAGTACGCGTTTACCCTAATGAGAATTTATGTAAGAAATTGTGTCATGTTGCCATGACAAAATTCAAACGTGTTTCATTTTCGTGCTCTAAATTTATAGTAAAAATTCAATTTTTTCGGCTATGGTGTAGTGATTTTGTAACTCATATCTCCGTTTGTGGAAAATGAGGTTATCTGGCGAAGTGGAACAACCCTTGGGTCTCCCCACTATTAAAAGCCATACGCTAAATAATAATAATAATGTAAGAAATTGTTTTTTTTTCAACAACCAAATTACAGTACTGTAAACAGTCAACTACATCTTTTTTTAATATAGCAACGAGGTCTTAATTACAATAATACGTAGGTAAACTATCATAGTGTACTCCATAAATGATTCCAATTATGAAATAAATCATGACACATGATAGCATCCAACAAATCATAAAATCATTATTATTGGTTGAGGTTTCAAACTTCTGAGCTCTGAAAATCTTATCAAGATAACCACTTCTTATTAAACTCCTTAATTTCTTACAACAAACAATTATCAATATTGCTATTGTTGTACAGCTTCTTGTTCTTTCACCAACAATAGAAGTGACAGAATCTGCAAGAAACGTTACAAATTCATTTCGCATATTTCCGACACCGGATATTCAGATAATGAATGTCAGGTTCTAATAGATATGCATTGAAATTTGAATGTACAATACTTTTGACAAAAACCACCCTAAAAGCAGAGGATGGTTTAATCTTTCAAATAGAATTTTGAACGAACGTATAACTTTCAGCTAATTATGAAATTCGTAAGTAGGAAGAGAGATTTATATTTTTCAAGTAGTTACCTTTTCGAAAAAGGAATATCAGCTGTCAATGTAACCTTCATCTTATTCCTTTCTAAACTAACTGAGTTTCCAAAGTTGTTAGTTTTGTAGTTGACTTTGATTCGCTCCTGAAGGTACTTTTCCTGAAAAATAGACAAAAATTAATGAATGATATTAAACTTCAATAAAGACATAGGATTCAATTTCGCTTTTTATTTTCATCAAATAAATGATTGCTATTCGGTTTTATTGTAAATTTTTGATTTCGTAGACTTCAGAATTATTTATCCAGCTAACTTTGAATTTTTAAACCATCAGGTGTATTTTATAAACAGTCAGGGCTTGATTTCAAAGTTACCAAAATTCTAACAATGGTTAAGCATCAGGGTGTTAAAAGCAATAAGAATCAAATTAATTAACACCTTTTGCTTTTGTATTAGATCTTGATATTGTCAAAGGTAAATGTCGTAAGTTCAATTTCATTTCAAGAAGATATAAAAATCGATTAATAAGTTACATAAAATAAAACAACATAAAAAAACATTTCATACCCTAATGATTCAAGACCTTTTAATTCTATCCATATTACGTATTTTATTGGGTCTTCAAAGGGAATCATTGAATAGAGCTCAAGGCAAAGACTTAATAATTATTATTGAATAGAGCACAGCTCAAGGAACATGAATTACCATCATAACTGTTATCTGATGTTCAAAGTGTTGAATAATAATCGATAAACACTACAAGAACAATACAATTTCAATCACTCACTTTCACTCGCTACACAATAACATCACTATATCAAAGAGAATGGATAAATTTCCGAAGTTGTAAGAACAAAGGTATGAGGTACAAAAAGGGGCTAACTTCTTTTGCAACAGCTATCAATAATTTTTCCGAAATCCTGGATCAAATATCACATTAATGGAGTTACAATTCGGGGGTGTATAATAATGTACACATGATTAAAATTCAAAAAGAAAATCGTCAAGTAAAACACAAAATATTAGAAATTGATTTTCCTACATTCCCTAATCAGAAGACATAATAAACACCTCATCAATAAAAGAAATAGCTACAGATACAGAGTGGGGCAGAGCCGACTTACGAGTTTGGAAGAGTTATAAAAAATGAACCGAACGACTTAGAAAAAAATGGTTCAGCTCAATGGTTCAGTGTGAAATATAGTTTTTATTGTTGATATTTTTAGAATTCATATCAGTTAAATGGCGCCCATCAGCAGCTATACACTGATGTAGCCGTTTTTTCAAGTTCTTTCAAATTTTTTTCAAATCCAGCAAAAATCGCATACACTTCGCATCGGGTGAGCATACCGGCCACCTCACGTCCCCCCTCATGTTGTCATCACCGTCAATATAACCTCCGAGCTTTGTTGCAATGTTACAAACTTTTCTGCGCCCGAGGAAGACTTGCTGAGGAACAAGACTTATATGGTTTTACAAATATGGTTTCAGGAGGACGGGGCTGCAGCCCACACAGCGCGCATTTCAATGGATGTGTTGAGAAAATTGTTGCCAGGACAATTCTCACTGAGTAGGGACGTGAGGTGGCCGTACCGGTGGCTCACCCGATGCGAAGTGTAAGCGATTTTTTCTTTGAGACTATAATAAAGTTTTCAAATCTTGCCTACACACCTTAAAAGAACTGAAAAAAAATCAGAGGAAAGATCCAGGCCTTACCAATCGTACTGAGCCGCCAAAATGGGTTTGAATACTTGAAAAATCGGCTAAGTTACATCAGTGTATCGCTGCTGACGGCCGCCATTCAAATGATATACTTTTTTAAAATATTATCAATAAAAACTATATTTTACACTGAATTGAATGAGCCAAACCATTTTTTTCGTTCGGTTCATTTTTATAACCCTTCCAAACTCGTCAGTCGGCTCTGCCCCACCCTGTACATAGGGATTATCATTTTTTACTTTGACAGAATATTTTCATTTCCAAATCCAAACAAAGAAAGCGACCACACAAGTAAAGTCGACTTAATCAAGTAGATGCGAAATCACATTTGATTCAATGTGTTCGTTCTGGGAGCATGGATCAATTCGTTCTGGGACATGTCACAATCGACCGAGGTCATGTGACTGGTGCAATGTACCATGTTCCCATTGGACGCAGTTTTGAATGTTTTCGGTTCACAACTTTGGCGCGAATTTTAAATTGTGTAGGAAATGAACTAATGAGCATAAGTTTACAAAGAGTATGCCGCACTGAATGCGTATACAAACAAAACCTATTGTAGGCTATTATAATAATTTCAATTACAAAATAAATATTATAAAGAAAAGCAATAGTAAAACTTTGAATCAATATAGCCTACCGAGCCAATTTTCATATTCACTGTAACAGATGAAACCATATTTTGTAAGTTGGCTACGCCAGGTCAATTCCATCTTAATTCCTGTTTTTGTTCGTGACATCACTAATTGCTTTTTTCCAAAATTGGATTGAACAACTGAACTAAAATGTTGTCCTTCCATTTCATAATTTGTAGCGTGTTAGCGATGTTAGAACGGTTCTAATGAACCGTTGAGGTGTTAGAGGGATGTTAGTAACAACCCTCATCAATAGCCTATGTCTTAATCATGTGAATAAATGGTGTGGTGTGACTGGTTGCGCAATGAAAACGTTGCTATTTGATTGTGATTCAAGTCACAAACGCTATGGGCTGCTTTTGGATGGGTGACCGCAATGTGACCAAGGCGTGTGGGACCTACCCTTATTTGCAGCTCACTACCATGAAAGCCTGCATAAAATATGCATATTTTTTAAGTAGGCTGAATATATAATAGTTTGAGCATAGAATTAAACGATTGAAATCAATCAAAAATAGCTAACTAGCTAAATTAAATACTGTATACTAATTTACTAACTACCACTGACAAATGACTGCTGAAATAATTTTCAAGGGCTGCATTATTGTTGATGTGCTACACATCCTTTTCTTCATTTTGGTTGCAAGAAATAAATACATCATTTACTAAAATATTTACACAAATAATAAATTAAAATAAATTACACCTACCTCGAAGAGAAATGTGTACATCTTCTGTTTCAAAAATTTTTTAAAAATATTCTTATATTCATACACTAACTCCAATTTTAAAGACATCTTGTTAGGCCTAGTTTTTCCTTGTTTTGATTTTGAATATCGATGCTATGATGAGCAGACGCTCTGAACACTCATCTGGCACATGCGCAGATCTCGACCAATGAGAGCTCTTTGATCCAAGTGATCAGTGATCACTGATCAGTGGATCGGCCTCGAGATATGAGGCAGAACAGACGACATTTGTCGTCTGCCGATCACTGATCCATTGTTAC
Organism: Sogatella furcifera; assembly: GCA_017141385.1. Lineage (NCBI taxonomy): Eukaryota > Metazoa > Arthropoda > Insecta > Hemiptera > Delphacidae > Sogatella > Sogatella furcifera. The sequence goes on from CM029548.1 coordinate 19,707,328, forward strand.
ATTTACTGTCAAAATGCTCCCATTGGACGCGGGACAATGGATCAGTGAGACAATGCACCGGTTCCCAAAACTCGGTGGTTAACCCGAAAATAAATTTCGGTTCAATAAGAAGTTTGTTGATCAATATGTGGACCATCTTTAACTTTGAATCAAATGCATCTAAGCTTCTATTTTGACTTGACACGTGTGGTTGCCCCCAAGTAACAAACATGAAAAACTACTTACGAAATTGCTAACGTCCATGATATTGTCCTCAAACGGATGAGTGCAGTCGATAACGAATTTGGAAGATTTCTTCTTCTTCTGTCCTTTGCCTCTGACGCTCTGCTTCTTGATGCCGACGGCTGGCTTCTTGGCGGTGAGCGACACCTTCTTGGGCGCATTGGCTGGCTTCTTGCCGGGCACCGGCTTCTTGGCGGCCGGCGCTGTGGCGGGAGCGGCCGCACCTACGGCCGGCTTCTTAGCCGGGGCGGCGGCTGCAGCTGCGGCTGCCGGTCGCTTGGCTGCAGCAGCCGGCGCAGCTGCGGCTGCTCCCTTGGCGGGTGCAGCTGCCTTCTGTGCCGCTGGAGCACCCTTGGCTGGGGCCGCTATTCAACAACAAACACTCATATAAGTAATTGGATGGCTAATAATTATTTCAATACAAAGTTGCTATTGTTCAATTCGAACAGTTTATTATGTTTTTTCACCTATATACTCATCATCCTCAGTTCTATCACTCATCATCCACTGTATGTGGATGTTCAGGACGTGATAAAAACTAACTAACTAAAGATATACTCGGGCATGTACCGCGGAAGTAATGGACAGCAATGACCACTCTACCACTCAAACACTCGTATAAAATGTGAACTCAATATATTAGAAATTGTTGAATTAAACTCTGAGCCCTTAATATTACGTAGCCTAATAAAAAAACGACGAGATATCTTTTCAAAAAATAACATGAGAAAATAGGTTTGTAGAAAAATAAAAATCCTGTTAATCAAAATAATTTTTGGCTAACAGATATTCGAGCAATGTTTTACATTCAAAGTGTGTATCACCATTCTTGAATGGTGACGTTGCAGCTATTCAACAAGTCCATTAGAATTTAGTCCTATTGACGGCTACAAATAACACAAGAAACTGCACAAGAATTCAAGAATATGAATAAATTATTAACATGAAACTGCTATCAAAGAAACACATGTAATTCATTCAAGATTACAATTTTTCATGATTCAAGGAGGGAGAATGTAAAAATAATCACAGTCTCAGTTTCGATTGATTAGATCGCTCAAATCCACCACACCTTTGCCAATTCCCAAAGGATTAACATTGAAATGATTCCCAAAATTACTTATTCACTTTTACCTACTGAATTGTCTTTGCCAATTTCATTTTTTAAAATAATTTCAAGGCTTCAAGAGGAAAATTATAAGTAAGGATTGCATTATTCTATTAATTTTAGAAAAGCTATTTCTATCTTTGTTTCTATGAAGATAATTTGGAAAAGTCAAAATTGCGAGCAAGTTAATGCAACATCAAAATAATTACTGAAATTGGCAAGAGATTTGCGGCTGGCAGGAAATATCATTTTTCAAGGAACGTTTCACACCAATGGCTACACTACGATTGATTTACATTCTATACTAGGAACTGGGATTGCGAGGAAAACTAATTCTTTCATAATAAAACAGATGATAGCCACGCATGTAACTTACAGAGTTGAATAACTAAGCATAAAGTAAGTTAGTTATGAATGTAATGTTGGAAAGTTACCTTTAGCTGGGGCAGCTTTGCCTTGTGGTTTGGCATCGCCTTTAGCTGCAGCAGGCTGCTTTGCTGGCTTTGCTTGCGCAGGTTTGGCTGGCTGAGCAGCCTTTGCTGGTTGTGCAGCCTTGGCAGCTGGTGCGGCCTTAGCGGCTGCAGGCGCGGCGGCTGCTTTCGGCTGTGCCTTTGGGGCACTTGTTGCACTGGCAGCCTTCGCTGGAGCTGCACCCTTTGCAGCGGCTGGTTTGGCTGCAGCTGGCGCTGCCTTCTTGGCTCCTCCGGCACTTGGGGCTGACGCGGGCTTCTTGCCGCCGCCACCACCACCTTCCTTCTTAGCTCCTGCGACCTGTCAATCCACATTTCAATTTAGAACCGATAATATTGTTGAAAAAATGAAATAGAATAAAATTTATTAGTCTATTAAATAATCTACAACTGACAGAATTTCAACTAAAAACTACTGTGAAAATGAAAAAGCATGGAAAATGAGCAATATCTGGGGAGAATTTTATCAATATATTGTATGCATCAAATCGCCTATCTAAAGATAACTTATCTGACTTTTTCTAATAGTACTGCTAAGCAAGTCGAAATTCTTTTAAAACTTGAGAAATTCCGGTCAAGGCATTCAGAAAAGTCACACAGGCAATGAGAACACATAGGCGTCAGTAAACCTATTATCTTTCAAAATCATCTCTAGGTATCTTACTTAGCTATAGGAACTAGGCTACCTACAATTATCAATGAATCGCTAGACGATATTATAAGCCAAGTAACATATTCCAAATCGATGTGTTTTTTGTGTCATTTTACTCATTAATCTTGGTACGACACTTTTGAACAGGTAATTAAGAAAATCGTTTCCGAAAAAGACTACTGATGATAAGAAAAAGTTAGGCTACAGGGTTTCAAAATATAACAGAGGTCTTAGAACTTTGTGATAAAACAGTAATAAAACTCTAACGGGGCTGAATTTGAATTCAACATATTAAGTTCTCAAATGAATTGAGATTGAATTTGATTTCAATACGCATTAGATTGTTGTAATAGAAAAATCGGCACATAAGAAAATATAAGGCCAAACAATTGAGTTAAGAGTTAGCTAATCGAATGATTTTGACAAAAACAAGATTTCAATTTCGACTAGTATGGAAGTATTCCATTAACTATTATTAAATAAACTTCATTATTTTGAATAGACACATGGGCACATAAACCAACAATGTAGTGTCAGAGATTCACGAGAGATTTAGGTTAGGAATTCCAATCCGTTTTTACCAACGCAATCCTGCAACTAAAAAATCCGGATTTTTGAGAAAAGAAACTAATGTACAAGGGAAATCAATTTAGTGTTGAAGTATTGTGTGTAAATGTAATAAAATATGTTAAAATCAGTTCATGGAAACGTGCGATAGGACAGGCGTTTTACATGGGTTATTTACAACTCACTGGTGTCCTCCAATAATAACTATTGCGATTTACCAAAGACCATTCAACAGTAGATGAGAAAATACACAATTAATAACCAAAAATTATAATCGAAAAAGATTTAACAAACCATTATTATCCACAAAATTACTTAAACACTCACCGGAGACATATTCGACACGCGAAAAGGAAACTGGTATGATGACTACTCTAGTCAAAATGAAGGAGAAATGGTAGAATGTATTTAATTTGTCTACCAGCTCTTGTGTAATTAATTTGATAAATGATTTCTTGTAATTATAATTTGAAATAATAATTAAAAAATTAAAAAGGATAGTTTTTAGAAATTTTTGACTTTTATTTGTGTCATTTCAATCGAAATAAAGTGTGCAATTTTGCAATATGTTCCAATATTTAAGAGAGAATAATTATTTTTGATTATAATTGTATTTTTTTAATTTTCTATAGGTTTTCTTATTTTAAATCTATGATTAATTCAATTTCATAAAACTTTCATACTAATGAACAGACTTCCGCTACAGGTATGCTCTTGAACAAAAGAGCCGCGAAAATACAAACATTTTTTACATTGTGAACAAAGTCATAAAACACTTCATCAATTTGTACATCATTATTGTAGCATTGATAATCAATATCAGACAACAGTATACCTCAAATAAATTTCATATTCCTTTATTCCTAAAATTGTACAATACATACAATGAATAGTGTCACTTTTATTAACATGGTCTTATCACTAAAATATTATACTGAACTAAACTAAGAACTATACATACTAAACTAACCATGAGTATAACTAATAAAATATGATTTAACTAATAGAAGTTGACCTTATTATTTTATTAAGAGAGCAGGTATTCCTCAATCTTAATACTATAGAGTGCTCTATTTGTGAGGTATCTTATTTTCAATTCCAATTTGAATCTGTTGGGATTTGCCTCAAATTTATCTATTTATAAATAACATATAAATACTCTGGAATGTAAGAAGTCATTCACAAATGTTTGCTAAAGTAGCCTGATTTAAATAAATGTCATAAACATAATTATGACCAATAAAACATACCATACCCAATTATAATTACGTAGGCCTACTGTAATATATTGATCAAGAACAGAACTTATGTTAAACAAAAAAAAAAGGCTACATACATTCAAGGCATGAACCTCCTTGATTCAAGGTAATTCAACAATGAAAATAATACATTATTCACAAACGTTTGCAATTTCACTGTAATATAAATACAGGATTGATCACCAACATGTACGGTAGGTATGCAGTTAATTGTTTTTACTTTGAATAGTTTTTCTTGTTAAGAACATTTTGACTTTTGACTTATATGTATTTTTATTATAATTAGCTTGAAAGTAAACAAAAATGTTTGTTATCTTTCTCAAAAGTTGAAGAAAATCATAAAAAACTTGACGGTACCTACTTTTTAATAAGAAGGATCACAACGTCTTGGTATGGTAAACCACTGTAAGTAGGGTTGCCACCTTTTTTGGGGGAAATAAAGGACATTAGTTATAAAAAGTCTGAAAAAAGTACATTAGTAGTAAAGTACACTTCATTTTCACTCACTATATATTTATTTATAAAAAAGTATCAGCATGGATTCTTATATCACATGAATTCTTATGCTCACAAGAATACACATTGGCTTGAATATCAAGCCAATTATAAATTCTATTAATAATTACTTATAATAGAAAAATTTGACAAGTCCAACAGTCCAAACAAGTAGGCTACATTATTGTTCACCATTAGTAGGCTATCATAAAAAACATAATTTATATTATCACAGATTCTTTGGAATAAAAATAAAATTCAATTTAAAATTTATGTTTTGAAAAAAAAAAACAGTAGGCCTATTGATACAATTTAAACAAGTAGGCTATATAGGCTAGTCCAGTCAATGAGTGTTTTTTAGAGGAAAAAAAACATATGAGGCTAATTTTTCCCCCATCGATTACTATCAAATCCCAAATGTATTATTTCCGTATGAATTTCCCTCAATTCGTGGTATTTTGGCACGCCAGGGGGTATTTATCGCATATTAACTTACTTTTTCCCCTCTTAAATTTGGGCAAAATATATGTTTATATAATTCAAAATGTAGGTCTTGAAAAGCTCTACAACTTTTATATGAGACATTTTTCAATAGAACAAACCGGTAAACTCTTATTTGGAAAATAATAGCATTTTCAGGCATAAATTTAGGGGTTTCTCTCATTATTAAATGTATAACTCTTGAACCACAGGAGATAGAGTGAAATGGTAATGACATGAAATGAAGAGAATTCAATTTTCTAAATAATGATAAAAAAATTTGGTTTTTTATCTTTAATGGTTGCTGAGATAAATACAATTAAAAAATCCTTAAAAATGGAAACTTTGAGGGGGTGCTGGGGGGGAAGCAAGAGGGGTAGGGGTGGGGACTTTTGGCAGAACACTTGTCTATATGATAGTAATCGATGGTGAAAAAATTAGCCTCATATGTTTTATTTCCCCCAACGGGTGTATTTTTGCACTGCAAAATAATGAGATAGGCATAGGCTACACAAAATTATGATAGATATAATGCAATAAAATGAATGTGTAAATCATAATGAAACGAGTAAATTATGTATAAAATGTAACTTACTTGTAAACAAGTAAATAATAAAAGTGAAAGTGAGTATATACTACACCAGAAAAAAATACAGCGGTAGGACAAAGAAACGTTGGAAAAAATACGAAGCTCAATAGAACATGATGACTTTCAATGTCTGTAATTAAAGAAATGAATGAAACTCTGAATATTTAGTCCAGTCAATGAAGCATTAATAGAGTGCATGAAATATGCCCCAATTTTTGACCTCGGGGATTCGTTCAGACTAGTTAGGAGGTTAACATGCTGTATAGGCTACCTAACTTACTTTGAAAAAATGTGACCCAAGGTACAAGGATCTCCCCTACAATATTAGCTTTTGAAGAACCAATGAAACTAAAAGGGTACCTTTTCAGGTAAGTTACCTTCACGACAGGAAATCCTGTCGTAAAGCACAGCTCTGCATCACCTATAGTTCAAGATGAAGACAAAATACCTCATGTCCTAAACGACTTGAGAAGAAAGTTGGAATTAATAATTTTTTAAATGATCAAATAAAACATAAAACTGTTTACTTGTCGAAGTCAATGTCTGGGGTGGACTGGGACTATTTGGGATTTCCGCTGAATCAGTTGAGAGGCCTCCTACCCAGTTTAGGGAGGGGGTGGAGGAGAAACCGGAAGTAGGCCTTGTTGAGATTGGGGGATTGGGAAGGATAGGGTTTTTTCAATTTATAGACTTGAATTTACATTACCTTGGTACTCTTCATTAATTTTATCTTATTAGTGCAGCCTATTCACATAAATAAGTAACTCAATATTAATTGTCTTGAATTTGGTTTCTCACTGGTAATCCAATGTGTGCATTTCTTACCAAAAGAAGGTACGGTACCACGTACTAATTTAGTCTGGTCCCACACAGTTGACATTCCTCAAAATGGCAGTTCTTCAATGCTGCCAGCGGTCAAAATGAAAATAGTCCCACTCTCACCACATCTAACCAGCGCGGTAGATTGGCTGAAGTGATTTAACACAAAAATATTCATATCAGCTTCAAGTGGCCATTATGAAGGAAAGTCAACTGTGCGAGACCATATGATACTTGAATACTGGTATAAGTAACTAATAGGCTACCTAGATTGATGGGTGTTCACCCCAGACAAAATTTTAAATACGGTACATAATTTTCAAAGAGAGCGTTGAATGGTTCCAGAAGTAGCCAAAAAACATCGATATAAGTCTTGAATGGAATATCCTGCACACACCGCGCCAACACAGTTTGATTCCAAGATAGCTCATGCCGTGAGTGTGTTGGCGCGATGTGTGCCGGATCTTTTATTCAACGAAAATTGCGCCAACAATAATCAATTTACAGTTACAAAAAATATACAATTTTGTAGCTAAAGAATGGTTCTACAACATAGTGAGGTTTCAGAATTTCACATCAAAAACAAATAAGATATGGAAAATAAGAGAAAACGTTTTTATTGAGAAAAATCATTTTTCTGTTTTTTTTAAATTCAAATAACTGATCAACAATGCATTTAAGAGAGTTATGAACGGATGGAGGTTGTAGCCTAGATCAAATGGAACATTTTGGTTGAAAAAAAAGTTGAATATGTCGAACATTACTCAATTTACAACGAATATAGTGAAACACTGCTTCTTTCGGCCGCCATCTTAATTTTTTTTGTAATAGAAATTATATTCAAGGATCTTTTCATCGATAATCCAATTGAGACAGTTATTTTGAAGAGATTAACACCAGTTTCATGCTTTTATCCCGAATGAATCATGGAAAAATTATATTTTTCCTCTTTGATGCAGTAAAAGTGAATATCTTGACATAATGAATTAAATGCAATGTGACTGCGCGAGCGCTTCTTTCGCTGAAGCTCTATACTTCCTTAGCGTACCTACAAGCTTTGTAAGTTTATCATTAGAAAGCTGAAATATTTCTCTATTCAATGCATTTCTCACATTTGATTTTTCTGGTTGGACAATGAATTTATTAGAGTTCACGTAAGATTTTGCATGTGATAAAATTTTTCTCATGTTTAAAACAATCTGAACTTATCTATTATGGGTCTTGAAAACATTTATCCTGTATAAATATCGTAGAACTGTTCATGAAGAATATTTTAAAAGAAAAAAACTTGAGATATCACCAAAAAATATCAAATGGTTAACGATATAACAAAAATCGGCATTTTATGGCCGCCATCTTGTTTTCTCGAGATGACAAGCATTTTTTAGTGCATAATTATAGATATACTGAATCTAAAGAGAAAAAGGAAGAGATTGATACCATTTTCAAGTCTCTAACATCAAGGAGACATGAAGGAAAATAGTTTTTATATAACATGTTAGTTGCCTTACCCCGCGCAAGCCCCTCTTTGGGTCTCGCTGTACCCTTCATCGAGGCAGAAAAAGCCTTTAAAACCACATGGTTGTGAAGCTAAAAAGTGGATCTACATTTTATAGATTTAACATTTTTGTCTATCTGATGCATAAAAAAACTACAGACAGAAAAACGAAAATTTCCATAAGAAATTCGATCATTTTTCATATTAAAAAATTTATAACTTATTATTTATATGTTTTATATAGCACATCTAGATAATTTTATAAGGAACAATTTGAGAGAAAAATTGAAAGGATATCTTCAAAAATGGCTGAGTTATGGACAAAACAGTGAAACTGAAATTCTCGGACGCCATCTTGGATTACAGGTGACGCACCCCTCGGAGAGCTTATGACTACCGATATTATTTTTCTCCAGGTCAAAACGAAGAGATTGATACCACTCCTACAGTTCTTTACCCAATAGGCTAACGGGAAGCCTTTTTTGTAACACTTGCCCCCGTACTAAATTCCTATTCTCATGAAGAATCAGCCTGTTGTAATAGGCATTAGATGATTTACAAGGAAACGCCACGGAGAAGCCAAGGGCCCCAAATAACTCAAAATAAAATATGTGAATCCGCTTTTGAGGATACATAGAAATTTCATATAAGATCAGTTACCTTATTTTACAGCGTTTTATGCGTCTACTAGTTCACTATTTAAATGTGAGCATATAAATAATAAAGCCTTATATAATATATATCAGCCATATAATTTATAAGTCCTGTCACCTGAGAACTGACTATAATCCACGAAAATAAATTTCGTTTTAAGTAACGATTTCTAAATGGATTTATTAGTAAATTACTGAATGGATAATTTGTCATGTTTCAACATTTATTCAAGGCTAACAAGAATGTATGGCATCACTGACTTTTTAATGAAGCCTGTCACCTGTGAACTGACTGAAATTCACAAAAATAACTTTGTTGTAAGTAGGGTAATGCTATTTTTTCAAGTTATCCTTCATTTATAAATATTTCGTCATGTTTAACATTCATTTATGAATCATTACGACAAGAAGACACTAGGAGTTATAAATAAGAAAAAGTTACATTACTAACCATAATTTTTATTATTATTATTATTCATTAAGCATAATATAAAACACGATAATATATAATATAGAGAAATAAATTGTGAGGAAAGAAAAAATTTCCCAAAGTGAACCAAATGAGTAACTCCAACAAAAAAAGTTATTGAATTAAAATTGATGTGTAATGAGCTAAATTTCTCACAAAAGATTGATAGACTAAACAATAATACAATCTCTATTATTTCTTACAATGTTATATATTTATTATATAAGAAACAAAATATTTAATTCACTTCGACAATAGAATAATCTTACAATAATTTTTCGTCTTCATACGAACTTTCAAATCATGCGATTGAAATAGAAAAATCAGTGAACATTGAAATTTACATTTGATAGAGATTTAAAATCAATTTCCGTAGACGTTTTCATCACTGTATGCTATGTACAAGAAGAAGTCTTCTTCATGATGTTCCTGGAAAATACAAAAAATAGGTAAATCATAACAATAACATAAGTTATCAACAAGTAAACATATTTCTCAATACTTGAATTTTTTATTTGTTACCATAGAATAGGATTGCTGCCTTTATTTAACCATGATCATGGTAAATGTATACATTTTGAAGAAAAAATACATTAAAATTACCCATAGCAACTTGAAATGTAAGTTACTCATAAAATAGTTTAGAGTAAGAAGAGGATCAGAAACAGGGTAAACAGAGTGGAGAAAATAGAAGTAATGGAAAAAGAAAAAATTGTCCAAGGCTTTAAATGAGAAAATACTCAACCCACTATCACAGGAGAATGAAAGCTCATGACGAACTGTTGTGTCAAACTTATCAAGTTGATAATAACTTTCCTATATTTTCCACTTCAGTAATTAATTCTTTTTCTATTCATTGTGCTTTCGAGTCCAAAGCTGCTAGTTCAGATAACATTATCTGTCAAATTACTCAACTCACGAATTATTATTGAGTAACTAGAACTGTATAATATTTCAACAACAATTTTCTATGAGAAAGGCAGAATGAATTTTAGAATATTTCGATTAAACTACCTAAATCGTATTTTAACTACTAAACTAAATAGTATTTTTCATCCAATAAATTTAGAGAATCGAGAATTTTGAAGAAGCTAGCATGCATCAACAATGTTTGAGACATGTCTAACACGCTGAAACACTGGTCTTGAAATAAGCAATATTGGTGATTAGTATTGTTATTATATTTCATTATTCACGAAACAAGGAAATGGAACAAAGACAATATTACATTATATTGTGATAAATTCTCTGGTCTGACTAATATGATGATAAGGTTTATATGAATCAAACAATAGACCTACCGGTACCAATTAAAATACAAAAAAACTCGAGATGATATTAACACAAAAATTCTCAATTTGAGAAGAATTGAGAGATGATATTAACACAAAAATTCTCAATTTGAACATGCGGTTTGTAGCCAATCAGCGTTTAATTCAATGAAAAGACAAAAGACAAAGGCTTACTCATTGGCTTCAATCTTACACATAGCTTTTCGAAGGAAAAGCCTCCTGTACACGGGGTAAGTAGTGGCGGCCAGTCGAATAGCAGTAGCCAATCACAGCTATTGATCAACTCAATGACAAGACAAAGTCTGTGATTGGCTACAGCTATTTGAATGGTCGCCACTACTTACCCTGTGTATAGGAGGCTTTTCGTTCAAAAAGCTATGTGTAAGATTGGAACCTATAAGTTTAAAATATGATGATGCATATGAATTGAACTGGAATGTTGAATGAGTATTATGTGAAAAGAAAATGCATTATGAAGGACAGCATTATTATAGTGGTGCCGCGAACAGAAGAGCATCATTGGCAAGATGGCGAGGGAAGTGAGAGTGTAACTACGCATGGGCAGAACTATAACTTCTAGGGAATAATCACTTCATCCAAACGCTTTTACACTAAATTATAGTTCCAAGAGGCTGAATCAACAAAGCACACATTGCAACTGCCAATATGATTTTGAGTCTTCGCCATGACCTACCGTACATAATCTACAGAACAGGGCCGTGTCTCATAAATCAGCTGACTACGAAAACATTCCCTCGAGACATTTTTGATAATTATGTACTGAGCTTTACGGTAACCTCAAATAGGTAGGTTGTTTGCAGTTTGTTGGAATATTGAATGGTTTCAAAACAAACAGCATCTAGCCTATTATGGTCTTCTGCAAATGGTAATTATATTTTTATTTAATTTCAATCTTTTCCCAGTTTGTTTTCATAACAATTTGTTTGCCATGAGCGGTGTTTAGCCACAAAATTTAAAATGTTTAAAAATCAGAGTATCAATTTTCACCACCAGAGAGCACAGACCCCACACAGAAGTACCATGCTGTAATAATAATATGAAATATTGTGTCGCAGGGAAATCATAATCATATTGATTCCACAAACAGAAATATGTTTAATTCAAGAATTTATTATATATTTTATCAAATATATTTTATAATACTTCAATTGTGACAGATGGTGAGAGTAGAAGAATTTTCATTTGGACTGCTGGCAGCAGTGAATGGCATCCATGTTGCCAAAGGCTCTTCTGTTCGCGGCACCACTATACGTTGATATAAACTACAGAAACTATCTACTTACAGTGTGGTAATTGGATGTTCAACTTTTGATTGGTAGCTTAGTCGAATACAATATAATTTTTCCAACTCTCATAAGATTTACTTAACAACCAATGGCCACAGTACGATAGTAATAGTCTTTAAAATATGAACTAGTCCCAGATAGCACATAAGCTTATTTCAAGCTTAAAATTTCGTGGATTTTGAATTGAAAGTTACAGTTTGATCATATCAGCTTGATTCAAACTTGTAACAGGCTGTGAGTGATCAAGTTGTAAGTTTCAAACTTGTAAAAAAGCTGTAATTTTCAATCTTAAAATCAACCTTTAATGTTCCAGCTACAGTCCAGCTTATTTCAAGCTGTAAATTTGGTGGGTTTTGAATTGGAATTCACAGTTTGATCAAACTAGCTTGGTTCAGGCTGTAAGTAATCTAGCTGGAAGTTTTGAGCTTGCAACAAGCTAAATTTTTTAATCTTAAATAATCAGCATTGAATGATCCAGCTACAGTCCAGCTTGTTTCAAGCTGTCTTTCTGGAGACAAAATCCTTTGCACTATCACGTGACTAACATAGTTCATTTAACTACCACGAGTAGCGCTGTGTCAACTTTCAACTTTGAAGCATATGTTTACCAAATTCATTTTTGCATCATTTATTTTGATCAACCAACTTATGGATTTTCTATTACGAAAACTTTACATTATTTATAAACACGCAAAGGTAAGTGGAATACGTTCATTTGATTTCATTGTACATGGGATATAATTTTAGTATTGTCCAAAAGTAAATGAATTCCAAATTGGGATTTACATCTCAAATAACTTAAATTATACAAGTTAGATGTATTAACCCTAAATTTTCTTTAGCCTATGCCTATCAATCCATCAGCTTTAATGGCTACTACAATAGGCCTACATAGTAAGTTTATTTTAATTTTGCTTCATAAATTTCAAATATTGATAGATGACAAAGTTTAATACTAAATTATTTCTTCTTGTTCGGTTGTAAATAGCCTATTTTTATTTTGATTTCTATACACTTTGCTCGCTATATTCCTCTCCTCTTTCTTATCCAAAATTACTGTAATATTTGAAATGTATAATCATGTACTTTATTATGATTTGTTATTTTTTCTTTCAGGGCCACTTGATTAGTGTAACAAGTAATCATTGTTGACGTTGGGGATGCGGCGGTGCTTTATGATCGATAATACTATTCAAAGAAAATAAATTAAATTTTGACATAAAAAAATACATACAGGAATACATCATGCAGCTTTCAAATAAATGTTATGTTTAACAATGTGAAATAGGCGGACTGACAGAACAATTCATTTTTGTTTGTCAGATTTGTATTTTTCTTCCAATATATATCAACATTTTGTTCACTGTATTCTCTTTTGTATTCTTTTCCTTATCCATAATTGGTCAAAATTTTGTGTTTAATATAATAACAGCTTTTCTCCAACTGGATCTATCAAGCTTGTATGATTAGACTTGATTCCAGCTTGAACTTACAAGCTTTGAAAACAGCTTGAAACGTGGTAACTTTTCAACTTGAATTCAGCTGTATTACAGCTTAAAGACTGTACGTTCCAAGCTTAAATCCAGCTCTTGTTGATTCAACTCGATTCCAGCTTGAACTATCAAGCTTGGATCATTAAACTTAATTCCAGCTTGAGTTCTCAAGCTTGGGTCATTTAACTTGATTCCAGCTTGAACTTCCAAGCTTTGTAAACAGCTTGAAACGTGGTAACTTCTTAACTTGAATTCAGCTTTATTACAGCTTAATGGCTGTAAATTTCAAGCTTGAATCCAGTTTGTTAAATTGAAAATTCCAGCAGGAAACCAGCTTGATTCCAGCTTTTTGTGCTATCTGGGGTAGAAACAGAAAGGGAGCATAAGATTTTTACGTAATATAAGTTAACTTTGCTGCCGACGTCATAAAATAATTAATAGTTAGACTTTGTGAATCTACAGACGTATCAATTTATATTATATAATTTTCAATATATAATTTACCTCAATTATATTTCCGGTAACAAAGCAGTGTTGAACAAAAGAAAACATGCAAACTGAACGTGGTATCATTTGTCATGCACAGTAATTTGTGAATTATAATGACAGTGAATTACCTGGTAGAGGGATCCCATGGTTGCGCTTGTCGGGGGAATCACGTTGTTGACGAAGAAGAACAGAGCATCTTCTGGTCTGAGGTGGACACGCTTTCGGATGAGGAAGTAGAACTGGCCGACGGTCAGGTCAGATGGCACCAAGTACTTCTTCTTATCGAGATCACCGATTCTTGCCTTTGGAGCTTTCTCGACAATCACCTGCCGATAATTTTTGAATAGTTATACATTTAGAATCTCGATATCACCACAAAATACAAACGATGTTTTGATTAAAAACGAATTAACAAACAAATTGACTACAAACAAGTTATCACAATCGATATCAGGTAATTTTCAGTACTATTTAGTGGACGACAAGTGATTAAAGTTTACTGAGAAGCAAAATGTGACCACTTTCGTTCATAGAGTAGTATGATTTTAATTGCTGAATACTATAACCTCTGTCAATCTCACCCTAAACACCTATTGGTATTTTCATCCTAGTGAATGACTGAATTCCTAAAGAGTTTTTTCAACTTTTTTGCAAACTGGTTCCATTGAGTAGGACAATCAACGAAATTGACACTTGGCCTGGACAAGATTTTGTGGTGTTGAAGAGTTTTAAAAATACAATAGAACCTTATTTCAGAATTTATCAAACTCAGCACGAAATAGAAAGGGCCGTATGTGTTTTTTTTCTTCTAGAAGATAATTATGATTCTTGTACTTTTTTAAATAGACCTAAATAAAATTGGTTAGTTGACGAAACTAGTCGTTATAAATTTTAGCCTACTCAACTTAATACAGATGAAATAAACAAATAAAACAGTAGATAAGTGAGTAAGGAAACATTAATAGAAAATAATGTTCTTGAATCAGGACATCGTATAAAAATGATTAAACTTATGAGAATCATCACAGGTCTAGCCAGAGTAGAATCAATACCGTACAAGTTTCATATAGAGGCTCTACTAACCTTGGAATCAATACCCGTGTTTCACTAATGAAGATAGCATTAGCTCTAAAATTATTTCCCGAAAAATAAATTTTCGGGTGAGTCAGTTGATCAGAGAATGGCTAAAGCCAGAAAGTTAGGCACTTCGTCTACTCATTGTGCGCTACAACAGCTGATGTCGTGAGTTAGCTATTCCTAGATAATGTATTTGATGCTTAAAAACAGCTGTTAGTAGATTACATCACGTAGTTACAAGAGGCAGACGAAACCGCCAAACTTTTTGGCGACAGCTAAAACAATTTCTTGTTCTCTATCTCTCTCTTCCTGCTACATTATCAATCTACTTTTTCAGTGTAGCATAGTATAGGCGGTTATAAAAAAATATTTTCAATTTACCAGTTGGGCTACCAATTTTTTCATGAGAGCTTCATCAAGTTAACTTACTTAAACATTGAACAGTTACACATATGATTCAATTAATTTAGATGGAGCATTAAAAAGTATATTATTAAAGTTGGTTTATATAATTCGATTAAACAAAAATATACGAATGAACCAAAGCAAGATATAAATTTATTATAGGCCTACAACTATCCTTTGAAAGCTATAAAGTAAAGAGGGATTAATAACTTGTTTCTATTTAATATATGATACTTAGCAACTATAAAATTAATAAAACTTATAATGAGTTGGGTTTTATGTAACTTTGTTGTAACTTATGAAAATTTGTTGGATCGTTTAAAAAGCAATATAAGCCTACAGTCAATATTTCACAATAGCCTAATTTTAAAAGAGTGTTATTGTTCATTTGCTCATTATTTACTCAATGCTTAGGATACCTAAATGAGGAATTTTCAAGTTCAAAATAATTAAGAACGATGAGAAAATTTTATAACCTTCACGTCATTACAAGTGGCAAAAAGCCAAGAAGAGAAATTATCAACGCTAAGAATAAACGAAAGAGAAAATCAACAAAAATGAGTTAATGTAATAAAGATTTTAGCAAAACAAAGTAGAATATCTTGAATTGAAAATAGATGAAAAAATAATTATAAGCTAGGACTATTATCTTAAAATTTAAACAATCAATGAATGTATTGACCCTGATCACCAAAATAATGTCGAGTTTCAAAGAAATGTTTAAAGGCAGAAAATTTACAAAGGAGGAGATGCAATCCCAATCTCAAATGCAATTTGCCTTTGTTAAGCAAACAATGGAGTACTACGCATCAATTTAATTGACATTGCACAACATAAATGAACATTTGATTGAATGAATGTAAGAAGCCAGAACATGAAAATTGATGTATGCTCATTTCAAGTTGTAACTTTGATGTTGAATTATTTGATTTATAAAGAAATTGTTATAAATTAGTAAAAAACTTACGGGAACTCGGTCAGGATACTTTCGTCGAACTTTCTCGCCTTCACTTTTCCTCTTTTCAAAAGGCTGTTCCTCTTTATACTGGAATTTCATTTCGAAAAATTTATACCAAAACACAGATGAAAATTTTCTTTCTCAAAACTCTTTGAACAAAGAAAAAATAATTGCAGAAATACTTCTTTAAATTCAAAAGATTGACATTAGCTTGACTACTGCGACTGACGACTAAACACTCAATAACAAAAACATTCGATGAGCTCAGTAGCTGACAGTCTGTTTTCTTATCAAAACAGCTGCTCATGGTCAAGTCAAGAAAATAGTTCTTTTCATTTGGAGCCTGGGATTACTAATCATTGTAATATTCAGAACAATAACAGAGAAAATGATTTTTAAATTGATTTCAACCAATAAAATTTGGATTAAAAAGATTGTCGTCAGTTAATAATAAACAAAAAACACAATGATTCATCATTCCAATATCACTACGCCTCCAGATGATCAGGTGTGAGTGTGATTAATTTGCAATAATAATATTAATGATCATTATTCTTGATTCAATCATCACATTTCTAGTGAAAAATTAAAATAATCATCTCTACCTTCTAATGATATTTGATCAAGTATGAGAAATGCTGTTCATAAGTTTATATTTCGAAACTGATCGTTATTTTTAGGTTGGTCAACTTGCTTCTTCACAAAATCAAAAAGTTCTTTCCTTCCCAACCAAAATATTGCTAGCGTCGCTTCTCGTTCTCGTCGACTCGTCCTCCCGTATCAAGCGTCTCGATTCCCGGTCTCCTTATTCTGTCGCCGTTTGTCTTCTCACTGCTGTATTTTGGAATTCCATAATTTGCGTAAGTCTGTTGTCTTTATTTCTGAACTGGGAGTTATTTCCTTGACAATAATAATTATTATCGATAAATATTCTGATTGTAAATAGTATTATAATAAACAGTTATGATCTATTTCAAATAGGAAAGATGTGGTTTGATGGTGGATAGCTTTTGCTCTTGTAGCGTCGTTTCCCGCTACTTTTCCAAGTGTTTACTATATTATTATAATTATTTTCTTGAGTAAATTTTGTCATCAAAATTGTAGCCATTGTTATTTCAACTAAAGAAATTTACAAGAAAAATAATTCTCTCTTTCTTGAATCTTTCAACTCCTCTATCAAATAGGCAAGCTCAAATATTCAAATTACAACACAAAGAGCTTGACAAAAAGGTACATTCTAGATTATGTTTCTCGAGATTGACTTTTCTCATTGAGACTTAGGATTGTGATCTAACAATTTCGGAATATTTTCAGGATAGAAGATTGAAGCACTAAGTAATTTCATTGTTTATTCTTATCTCGGTAAGGGCGTAAGGCGCAGTTTTTTAGGCAACTTCAAAATACCTAGTTAACTTGGTTATATTTCGGGTACAGTCGTACGTAAGTATATATATATGAAATTATAGCTTTCGTATTTGAATTATCAAAGAAATAACATAGTTTTTTCTAAATTGTAAGCGCATCAAAGCAGGTTTACTAAGTTACTTGCCGATTTTGCTCTCATTATATTTATAATTCGAATTATTTGAGCGGAGCGGGGCCAAAGGCGGAGCAAAGCTCTAATGGATCAGAAAAGTCACTCTCTATAATGCTACTCCTCCGGAACCGCTTGACCTATTTCATTCAAACTTGCCACGGTGATATTATACATGGACGACCAGGTATATATATATAGCGTATAGCATTTTGACACATTCACCTCTCAAATAAAAATTATATGCACAATTAAAATAATTGATTGTCATTGAATTAAAAAGTCAGAACATAAAAACATGTGCATGGAGAGATCCAGTAGTCTCCCAGAATATACATTTAATGTAATATAAAAATATAACACTATTAATCTAGAAATTTTTTTAGAAAGCTAAGTCCAAATCGGCCAACCATTCAAGAGCTGCTGGTGCAGCACTTATGAAATCTTCAACAGCATGGGGATATGACCTGACAGGACAGGCCTCAGTAATATGTCTCACAGTTTGTTTGAGAGCTCCACAGTCACATTGAGGTGATGGAATGATCCCCCATTTATGTAGACTGTCCCCACATACACCATGCCCTGTTCGCACCCTGTTTAATCCCTTCCAAAGGTGACGGGGAAGGCTGAAGCCATCAGGCTCTTTATTTGGCTTGATAAGCTGTGCCAATTGGTCAGGAGCTTGCAAGTTCCAGGCAGCGTTCCACTCTCTGTCTATGTTGAAATTGGATCTGACCAAGTCCTGTGCAGATGTCAATGGAGGCCTTCTAGATCTGAGGCGACCTATTTCCAGGTCGGGAAGGTCTTCATTGATTGGCAACATTGGGTTATCTGATATCTTTTTGAACTCCATTAGCAGGGCATTTTCCCTCCGCAAGGAAGGAGGAGCGATATTGCTCAGTATTGGAAGCCAATTTACAGGAGTTGACTTTATACACCCAGTAATCATTCTCATAGCCATGTTGAGCTGAGCATCAATTTTCTTAGTATATGGGCTATTTATCCATACAGGTGCACAGTATTCTCCTACGGAATA
The DNA here is from genome assembly GCA_017141385.1 of Sogatella furcifera. Lineage (NCBI taxonomy): Eukaryota > Metazoa > Arthropoda > Insecta > Hemiptera > Delphacidae > Sogatella > Sogatella furcifera. Next base: position 19,726,200 of record CM029548.1, read on the forward strand.
AACAAGAGACAGAGTGGAACATCGCAGGGTATGGGCTGAGGCACCCCAAGTAGAGCCACACAATTTTTGAATAATGTTATTGCGGGTTTGAATTTTTTTTGAGGTGGTCTCCAGGTGTTTTTTGAAAGACAGTGTTCTATCCAGTGTAACACCTAGATACTTGGGGAAATCTTGATGCTGGAGAAGTACATTATTGAAATGAACCTGGAGTTTCCTATTAGCCATTTTATTATTTAGGTGGAATGAGCTGACTTCAGTCTTCTTCAGGTTTGGAATAAGCCTCCATTTATGGAAGTATTCTCCCATCCTCTCAAGGTCTGTAGAAAGTACTGCCTCAGTTTCCTCAAAATATTTATGCTGAGCTGCAAGGGCCATATCATCAGCATATACAAACTTTTTTGAATATGTGATGGGCAAGTCTGCTGTATATAAATTGAAAAGACCTGGAGCAAGGACTGAGCCCTGTGGAAGACCGTTATTAAGTTTCTTCTGGTTGCTGATTTTATTGCCCAGAACCACTTGAAATTTCCTATCAGAAAGCATATTGCCTATGAGCCTTATAATAGTTTGACATGGGATGATCTGTATCAGTTTGTATAACAACCCCTGTTTCCAAACTGTATCATATGCAGCAGTCAAATCCACAAATGCCACAGAAGTTTTCAAACACTTTTGAAACCCAGCTTCAAAATGACTGGTAAGGCTTAGAACCTGGTCACAGCAGCTTCTGGTTGGTCTAAAGCCTGCTTGTTCTATAGGCACAACTTCTAAGACTATTGATCCAATTCTATTCAAAATAAGTCGTTCAAGCAGCTTATAGCAGCAACTCAGCAATGCAATAGGATGGCTGGTTTATTTGGCTGGAGGTTTATTTTGAGGTTTGACGACCAGGTGATAGGCTGAAAAGCATTTTGAAAAAATCGTGTCCTTGAGAAATGATCACCATTTCAGCATTGTAATGGCTGATTTGTCATGTAGGCTATAATATTAAAAACTGCGCGTGTGAGGGTGATGATGACCATTGAAATATATATCCAGAGGATTTAAAAATTGTGAAAAAAATCGTATCCTTGAAGAATAAATGATTGAAAACATCTCCATAGGCTTAGCATTGGAAATTAATGTAAACAAAACAAAATATTATAGCCTGTGAACTGCCTACCAATACTCTAGGGCATTGTTTCTGGGTGAAAATCGAATACATATCATCGTATTCGAATCATTTCAAAAATGTCCGAAAGTCCTCAATTACTTTATACTTACTGTGGGTGGCTCGTTGGAGGAGTGATAAAGCGCCGGTCTGATAACCAGGTGGACCCTGGTTCGAATCCCAAGCGGAGAACAATTTTTGACCACAGCACAATCACATAGATACGACCACCCCGTCTTTTGGAGGAGACGATAAGCCGTCGGTCCCGACTACCTAAAAAGTAGTCGTCATCTATCATCCATTTCATTACCCACACACAAGCCTATGAGCTTATGTGGGCTTCACCCTCATAAACAAACAAACTTACTTACTTGATACTTGTTGTTATCCCACTGGAAACGCTGTCGCGTCGTGGTCGTCTCTCTGCAGAAGAAACTCTTCTACAGAGTAATATGCTCTGGCCACCAGGTAGCTCTTGAAGGCCTTCTTGAATTTGTCCTCTCTCTCTATGGTTCGTATGTTAGCAGGCACTTTGTTGTATATCGATGCGCTGAGGAATTTAGGTCCCTTCCTGGCCAATGTGGACGACACCTGCTCCACATGAATCATGTTCACTTGACGTGTGTTGTGCTGATGGATAGCCTCATTTCTTATAAACAATTCCGGCTTCCTCTTCACCATCATTGCCGATTCCAGGATGAACGTTGCTGGCAGAGTCAAAATGTGTAGTTGTTGGAACAGTGGTTTGCAATGTGCTAAGTATGGTGCTCTACAAATTGTTCGAACAATACGTTTTTGCAACAAAAAAATTCTTTTTGCTAATGAGCTTCCACCCCACATTGTTATTCCATAACTCATTATGCTACTAAAACACCCATAGTAGACCTTCATTAGAATGTCGTCATCTACAATTGACAATAGTCTACGAATCATGTAGCATATTGATGTCAATTTCGTCGAAACATTTTCTATGTGTTGATTCCATCGAAGGTTGCTATTCAAGGTGATTCCAAGGTATTTCGTAGATTCATTAACTGTGATACTACATCCGTCCATTTTAAGCAGTGGTGAGTGGTCCGGTTTTTTTCGATTGTAGAACTTTACTATATTTGTTTTACCTCTGTTTAGTAATAACTGTTTTTTTGTGCACCATTCTTGCATTTGCTGTAACCCTCTTTGCGTTCTGCTTCTTAGCTCTTCGTCATTTTGATCCTGAATTAGATGGCTCACATCATCAGCAAACATCCATATTTTTCCTTCTGTAATGGATTCAGGCAAGTCGTTAACATAGAGGAGAAAAAGAACCGGCCCCAGGTTTGATCCTTGAGGTACTCCTGCATTAGAAACATCCAAAATTTTCGAACAGTAGTGTTTGGTTAAGCCATCCACACCAGTATGTCTCATACAAACCACCTGTTTTCTGTTTGAGAGATAAGTTGCAATCCATTTCAATGCCATACCCTCTATGCCAAGGGACAATAGTTTTCTTATCAACTTTTTATGAGGAATAAGATCAAAAGCCTTTGTCATATCGTAGAATAAACACATTGATTCTCCCTTTGAATTTAAATTCTCATATATGTTGATCAACAGTTCAAAGATTGCGTCTGCTGTTGACCGACCTTTTCTAAATCCAAACTGCTGAGCAGTAAAAATATTATTTCTCTCAATAAAGATGGAAAGACGTTTCAGAAATATAATTTCAAAAATCTTTGAAAATACACTTTGAACTGCAACAGGTCTGTAGTTTCTAATATTCTTTGTTTCACTATTTTTAGGGATTGGTATTACTTTTGATATCTTTATTTGCTTTGGAAATATGCCAGTCTCAAAGGATTTATTTATTATCACAGTCAGAGGTTTGTCAATAATATGTTTACAATGCCTCAGCAAACTGCAGGGTATCTCATCCATTCCAGCACCCGTTCTCGCACCAACCACATCAATCACACAGGCACCATTTTCCCCCCATTTTCATCTAAATTTTTAATTTTGAAATTTTCTAGCTGCCTTAGGAGGGTAATACAGTGTTTAAATATTGTGTAAAATCAGCTGAAAAATAGAATGAAACCAGTTATAAGTACGTAACTTTGATGGTTACGGTATTGAGATAATAAGCTAAATGACTAAATTTTCAGCTTTAAAGGGATAGAAATAGGATAATCAATTGTTCACCGGTATTAATTATGTATAGTAAGAAATTGAATTCTGAAGAAAAAATGCTCTGTGAAGTTTTCTGTAAATATGGAAGTACTATCATCTGCAAATGATATTGTTGAATAATTCCTAGTATCTAGTCTGAGGTCATTTACATAACTTATACAAGAAAGAGAATTGGGGATAGAACTGTTCCTTGAGGCAATCCGAATCGTGTTGAGTTGGTGCTATGGCCATATGGGTCTCGTTTTTCAATGTAAGGGTGAAAATCCTACTTTTTAGATAGCTCTAAAAAATTTTATTCGTTACCTCTCTTATGCTATGTGAGTTTGGCTTGTTCAACAAGATATTGTGGGGGATGGTGTCAAATGCTTTGGATGGGACCATGAATACAGTTAGGGTTTCATTCCTTTGTACAGGGTGGGGCAGAGCCGACTGACGAGTTTTGAAGGGTTATAAATAATGAACCTAACGAGTTAGAAAAAAATGGTTCGGCTCATTCAATTCAGTGTGAAATATAGTTTTTATTATCAATGTTTTTGAAAATTTTATCAGTTAAATGGCGGCCATCAGCAGCGATAAACTAATGTAGCCGATTTTTTAAGTTTTCGAACTAATTTTGGCTTAGTGCGATTGGTGGGGTACATCCGAATTTCTCTTCCAATTCTTACAAGGTGTCAAGGCAATGTTTGTAAACTTCATCTTTAAGGTAGTCCCATAGGAAAAATCGCATACACTTCGCATCGGGTGAGCGTACCGGCCACCTCACGTCCCCCCTCATGTTGTCATCACCGTCACTATCACCTCCGAGCGTTGTTGCAATGTTACAAACGTATCCGCGCTCCAGGAACAACAAGACTTGAGGGAAACATGGTTTCAGCAGGATGGGACTGCAGCCCACACAGCGCGCATTACAATGGATGTGTTGAGAGAATTGTTGCCAGGGCAATTCTCAGTGAGGGGGGACGTGAGGTGGCCGGTACGCAATTTTTTCTATGGGACTATCATAAAGTTTTCAAATCTTGCCTACACACTCCAGAAGAACTGAGAGAAATTCAGAGAAGAAATCCAATCTACCAATCACACTGTGCCAAAATGGGGTTGAAGACTTGAAAAATCGGCTACATTAGTTTATCGCTGCTGATGGCCGCCATTAAATTGATATAATTTTAAAAAATATCATCAATAAAAACTATATTTCACACTGAATTGAATGAGCTGAACAGTTTTTTTCTAAGTCGTTCGGTTCATTATTTATAACCCTTCAAAACTCGTCAGTCGGCTCTGCCCCACCCTGTATTATAATTATCATAAATAACAGAATTTAGATGAATTACTGATTGCTGCATCTTTTGTTGATTTATTGGGTTGAAAGCCATATTGATTTTAGTAGATTATCTTGTGTTTGGTCAAAAATCCATCGGAGCAAGGCCACTTGTGCAGCTTTTTGCTGAAAAATTTGTGAGCACTGTGAAGATGCCCCCGACTCATCCAAATTTTAACGGTGGGTGGTAGTGGACGACCAACTGCCGAACGACAAAATTATCTCTCATAAGAACAATGTAATTTTTATCAATCTTTTGGAGCAGATAGCACGTTATTTATGTCATTGGAAAGAGAATTAAATTCTCCAGTGGCGTGACTTTACTTTTTCGATTTTCAGTTTATTTCAATAATCAGGATATTGTATAATTAATTAACTATAAAAGTATTGAACTCCAATTATTGAAATAAACTAAATATAGAAAAAGTAGAAAGTCAAGCTCCTGGAGAATTTAATTATCTTTCCAATGACATAAAGAACGTGGAATTCTGTTAATAATAACGGCGCAACCTGTTCCAAGAGATTAATTAAAATTACATTGTTCTTATGGGACATAATTGTGCCGTACGGCAGTAGGCCGTCCACTACCACCCACCCTTGAGAAGGAAAATGATCCAAGGGTGGATGATAGTGGACGGCTATATGTAATAAAGATGAAATATTTGGTATATTGGATAATTAAAAGTTAATGGATGGGTCTATAATTTTCGGGCAGGCTCAGATCACCTGATTTGGGTAAAGGAACTATTTTAGCTATTTTGAATCTTTCTGGGAAATACCGTACCCTGTGGTTAAGAAGCATTTATTTATAATGAATTCTAATGGCTGAAAAGTCATTTTACTGTGTAGGGAGATATTTTTTTCAAGAGAGAGCCTGTAATAGTTATTTATCATAATGCTTATTTCTTCTATGTTTGAGGGTTTCAGGAAAATGCTATGATTACATGGCAAATGATAAATAATAATGAATTTTAAATAACTAAAAACAAAACTATTTTTAGCGCATACCTACTAACAACTTTTTTTGGAAATACACCAAAAGTCTGTCCGAATTTTATTCAATAGGTTTTTTATCACGATTTTTCTAGTATAAGTTTATATTTATTTTACTTTATAATTTCCTACTGAATAATTATTTTAAACAATCAGAGCACATTTTGAGACCAAAAAAGGTACGTCAAATGCTGTACTCACAAATTTGATCCATAGAGTTAGCATTGTCATAGACTTGGCATTGCCATAGAGCTAGCATTGTCATAGACCTAGAATTGCATTAACATTGCTAACTAAACATTGCATCATACATTTCTAATTTAATTTATATACCTTATACAGAATGCCACGTCATAGACGCGGGAATAATTTAAGTCGTCGCACGCGTAACGCAATCAGCGTTCTTCGCTTCAGAAAAAAGGGAGAAAACAACAAAGCAGTTGAGCAAGCAGTCCGGGGGCATTCAGTAAGAAATACCAATTTTTTATCAGTAGGCTAATCAGTTCTCAATATGAAACGACATTTTAAATTCCATTTTAACTCCTGATTCTAAAGGCTTACATTCTATGCAGCAAAATGGCAATCATAAGCATAGCTCACCGGCATCAACTGAATTGACATTTCTTCAGCTTCAGCTGGTCACACACATTTCATAGGCTGATTCACACTATTTGTTGCTGATTTTTACACTATTTGTTGCAAAACGAGTGTCGTACCATAGGAATTGCTTATCGGCATAACCTATCGCTTTTGAGTTGAAATTTGACCACCTTGGCTTTTCACACAAACTCGAAAGTGATATATTTCGAAGCTGGTGGTCTCCTGTTGAAAATGATTTGGTCTGAAGTTCGACCACTTCTAAGTTACCAAATTAACTCAAAGAACTGTTTCTGAAAGTTCAGACATCAGGCTCATATAATGAAAGCTCAATGGTACAGAAAACCTGGCGGCAAGTGCCGAAGATCGGCAAGGCTATTCTAATCATCTTCCTCAACTCATAGCGAACTCAAAGGGTATTTTCAATCATTTGAATCTCGGTAACTTGAATAGTTTTATTGGATTCATCTTTTTAGTTTTCCATTACAAACTGGTGGTAAATATTCCGCTCTGAACCATTTGACACTCATTTTGCAGTCATAAATTTGAATATTAGTTTAAATATAAACTACTACTACTACTATTAACTACTATTTAAACTACTACTACTACCACTAGTAGTAACAACAACAACGACTAAAATACCTAATTTTTGTATTCTACAAGATCAATGCAATTAATAATATGATGTCATAAGAACAATCTATCATGCTTATGCTCACTCTATTCGAATATGGGATAGAAGTCTGGGGTGGTACTTTTGACACTCACTTGAATGAAATACTGTATTTATTTTCCAGAAATATATTATCAAGGCTGCTCTCAGAAAACCTAGATTATATCCTAGTATTATCTAACTCCTATTGAGTTTGGAGTATCAACTATCAGGCAGGTTTTTGTCAAAAATTTAATTCAACACATTAATAGAAATAGAGAAAGCTTTACTTTAAATACTAACCCAAATAACTTGAGCCCAGCAGAAACCAATTTATACAATATTACTTTTTTCAGACTCACTGTAACCAACATTAGCTTCAATTTTACTCGTATATGGAATACTTTGCTTATAAAATCCCTCTTCATTTCATCACCAGTTCGTTCTCAAAAAAACGGAATGGATGAAAGCAAACATATATTATAGTCTCAATTAGCATTCTTTTGTGCATTTTTTAATGTCAAATCTATTTTTGTTGTCTTGTTCTACATTTCAAAAAATATTTCCTGTTCTGTTTCCATAATCCTAATATATTTTCCATCAAATATATTCTGTGTTACTCTATAGTCATCTGTAGTTTAAGCTCATTTCATGTGTGGCTCACTACAGGCGCACAAGTTCTTACTTTTGCCGATAGTGAAAATGATACTTTTTTACATTATGTCAACTTAATAATTTTTTTCCTTTCTACTTTTCCTCAAAAAAATTCATGTTTTAATTTGTTTTTCTTTCTGTTCTGATCATTCCTTCATGCGTGCGTGATTGAATCACATGCATGGAAGTATATTTCTGTAGATAATGAACTATAGACTATTCTCACTGTGTATTAACTATAATTTATTTATTTTTAATATTACGAGTATGATGTATGATTATTATGTAACTTTATTTTGTTTATTGTTTGTTTTATCTACACAAGTTTAATGTATTTGATTGATTGTTTTATTTGTTTTTTTTCTACAGAAATAAAGATTATTATCATTATACTCACGTGTGGAGCGCTTTCGGATTTCACTCAATTTTCAAAACTCTTTTGAGTGTTAATTTTTCATGTTTTATTTAATTTTTTCAGAGAATGTCTGACGAGAATGGAGTTGTTACCGAGAAGAGGCGAGGACGCCCAGCAAAGGCAACAAAGGAAGTGAAGGAGAAAGCTTCAGAAGTAAGGCGGCATTTTGTACTAATATATTTTTGGCCAAATAAGGATTTTACATTCAATTAATACTATGTATGAGGTTTCTCCTGTATTTTCAACATTTTTGGTACATCACTGCTTTTTCTAGACATTTTAAATCTTTGCCATTTGCCAGTAAATATTTTCTCTGACATTCACATTTCCAATAATTCTGCATATTACCTAGCAAGAAGAAATTCGTCCATTTGTCAATTTGAAGGAAAATTATCCAATAAGGATGAAATATTCGGTATACTGTATCATTGGATAATTAAATCTTGTTGCAATATAGAATATAGGTATTAGGCCTATATTATATTGTATTCTGGGAGAGAATCCCTTCTATTTACTAAGTGAGTTTTTTTATTGTAACCAACAAACTGTGAGTAGTTATTTCCTATAGTTTACTCTGGTGCTTGTCGCTGCTTGGTTTGATTATTTCAATTTTATTGACTTGCCTTTTGAAGGTATTTTTTCTGACTTGTTCACTTGTGGACATGCTCAAGTGGTGTGTACATGTCATGAACAGAAACTTTTAAGGGATATTGTATTTTTTTAAAGAAATCTCTCAAAATATTGATGGATCAATATTTTATCAGCATTCATAAATTGGATACAGCTGGTATCAATGAAACTGGCGATTGAAAAGTGATATTGTTGATGATCTCACCCCATCAGGGCAGTTTGAAAGGCTGAGGCCGCACTGCCGGTGGGTAGAGGGTGGAGGGTAGTTGGTGAATCTATAGAACATACACACCATCCACAGTAATACATCGTATGAATGGTATGTGTTCAGCCGCCATCTTGAAAATCTTGAATATGGACAACATAACCTCAAAAAACAGAATGACGTCATACCATTCATACGATGTATTACTGTGGATGGTGTGTATGTTCTATAGATTTACCAACTACCCTCCCTCTCTAGGCTCTACCCACCAGCAGTGCGGCCTCAGCCTCAAAGCGAAACGGTATTTTTACTGAGCATAAAAAAACTGCTGCTTCTTACTGGGACCTCTCGCCGTCTGCCCAAAAGAGCTGAGCATTATTTTGTCATTAAAATATAGGTGTCATTATACTGTATTTTATATTATAGCTGAGCAATAATAGTTATTCGTCTCGTTGACACCAACCATACATTTCAGTTTTTGTTTCAGTTTTTTATTATAGAGATCAATATCCTTATCTTATGCCCCAACGAAACAATGCGTATTAAATTATTTACAGTCGAATGAATCAATTAGATGCTTCGGCAATGGACGAGTAGGATATATGTACGATTCGTGGGTCTCATTTTGTCTGAAGAGTTTCAATTTCGACTACTGTACCAGCCTACTACGACAATAGCCTGTAGATTACTCATTCTAATCAACTTGACTGCAAGTAAGAATCCTGTGCTGAAGGAGACCAAGAGAAGGAAACCAAATGCATACTTATATAATATACAGTTCTCGTATACATGGTATGGCAATGACTATTTTTGTCTTCAAATGAGTCCATCTCGAATGGCATTGATGAAAGATAATTGTAGTTACTTATTGAACATAACGGCTTAAATAAGAGTGTGATATTGACAATATTACACTAATTGTTTGGAGCATGGATGAAATTATTATTTTATATATGAAATAGTATAATAATGATAATGCTTTTATAAAGGTTTTAGACTTTTTTTTCTCATTTGAATCATTGTTTTAGGAGAAAGAAGAAAAAGAAGTGAAAGAGACAAAAGAAGTGTCGCCGAAGAAGAGGGGCAGGCCGGCAGCAGAAAAACCCGAGAAAGAAGAAGAGGTGAAGAAGAGTGACGAAGATCCACCAGCAAAGAGAGGCAGAGGCAGGCCTCCCAAGAAGGGAAAGAAGGCGCCTGTCAAAGTAAGTTGCTCGATGAATTATTGAATTCTTATCTGGCGCTGGCGCCTGATTCATAAAACTCATAATAAATATTTTTGGAATATGTTTATTCCAAATTTTCTATTTAAAATCAACTCGATTTTAGCTTTCTCAAGTTTTAAAATAATAAATGTAATGAAGAAAATGTTTTAATTGATCTCACTTCTGACTGGGAGTTGTAAGTCCGCCATTTTTCCTGTATTACAAGATTTTGAAGCTTTCAAGTAGGTATCAGATGCTGTATTTTATAGTTTAGTATGCTAGCCGTCAAAACAAGAATATGGAGTATAGTGATCACTTGGCTTGGGCTATGACCCTGCAATTACCTCATTATAGCTCTGTAATGTAAGATCCTGAGAAACCTGTCAAAACGATAACAAGTACCTAAAAAATGATAACTCACGTATAATGTTCTGAACAAAACATTTCTAGACCTAAGCTGAACTTCTCTATCAAATTTCATCATTATCTGCACATAATTTCTAAAAAAAAGAAAAGAAAACGCTTAGAAACGCTAGAAGGACTCTGATTCTGGTCGTAACTTTGGGAAATTTTCGAATAGCCAATAATAGAGGGGTATTTGATGGGAGAAAGACGTCTCCGATCTCTATATTCTTATTATGGAAACTTTTGACTCATTCATTAATAATAGTTATTTTTTGTTACAAATATTTATTTCGAGCTTATTCAACTTCTGCCTTTATAATAAAATAACGTATTAAGAGTGTAACGTTTGTATCTGGACGTTCTCTGTCCATGAAGGGTGTATGAAGTCACGTAAGAAACTGATGAAATACTACTCGTTAGTAATGCTCACATGTGCTCACAGATGAACACACATCGTATGCAAGACTACTCATTTGAGTATCGGATGAAATGCTACTTGGATGAAACACTACATAATCCCCCAACCGACATACAACTCAGATTTAATCTCACTGGATTTTTTTTGCCCACTTTGAAAGAAAAACATTCTGATACGCAAAGGGGGGTCCAAGTAGTTTGAAGGTTGGAATTTTGAATGCTACTCACTGGAACACGTCGATCGAGGAAGGCTAGCCTTACTCTCAGAGATCTGATTTGCGTAGTTTGATTGGTCGTCTAAAAACTTGATCGGTAATTGATGATTTGTTTGATTAACGACGAAGAACTACATAAGTCACATTCAATGACTTTACAACGATTTGAATTTAGGTTTCCTAAATTGGCTTCCGCGAGAAAATTTTTAAGGCATAGTGTGACAAAGATAGATTAGGGTACCTTCTCATGTGCTATCGTGATCTCCAACGACCAAGTCTTCGAATAATTGAAGTCATTACAATAATTGAATTTACCGCTTAATTTTGATAAATTTCCTCCATGATAATATTCTGATTGATTCTTTCATTTATTTGCAGCCAAAGGTCCCTGGTAGAGGTAGGGGAAGGCCGAAGAAGGAAGAAGAAACAAACGGAGAAGGCGACGAAGATGAGGAGGAAGAAAACGGTGATGAAGAGAAATCTGATTGAATGTTTCAGTAAGTAAGGAAGTAAGGACTAATAACCTAGTAATCTAGGAAAAAACTACTTCCAACACAACTGACATGCTATCATTTGTCAGTTGCTTTTTTTAAACATATCTTATTCCTCTTATTAACTGAATAATTGTTTATGTATGTACTGCTAAAGTAATTAATAGCTCAAGTCCGTAGCCGGCTTTCACACTGATTATTGTCTTACGTTTGCAGTTTCAGACATGTTTTTAAATGTGTCTCTGGAATAGCATTTGTTAAATATCCAAGATCATAATTCAACATACGTTACTTTGGAGGCAAATCTCTAAACTTGAGGCTCGAGACATCTGACAATACTCCGTGTGTCAAGCCGGCTTACTGTCATAGATTTCAAGAAATAATGAAAACCTTCGTGTTCAAAATGTGATGTTCTTCTAGAGGAAGATTTAGGTAATTAATCATTCATGTTTGAAAGGGCTTTGAACTGCTTTGGCTTAAACAATACCATTTTTATGACTTTAGACCTTCTAGATAATTATATTATTGTGTATGTGATTTAATTTAGGATAAACTAGTATATTTTCTCCAGTAACGGGGTACCCACCTATAGAAGAAAATGCAAAAATCTGGTGGTTTTGATTAATTAAATCATGTTTTTTCTTGTAAAGAACCACGAAAAATATGCGTTTAATCTTTTTTCAAACTCATGCCCAAATGGGGTTTCTCGTGCCCGAATTAATTTTTATTACAATTTCTTGTAGGCTACAGTCGATAGTTTATTATTGGTCGACAAAAATCACTTTAGTTTCGATTTTGTATCAGTAAATGCAAGACATAATATAACTGAACTAGAAAAATTTTTTTGCTCTAATTTTTGTTTTCTTCATAAAAAATGGTGGTATTTAAATAATTTGATAGTTATCTCTCATTATTATTATTATTATTTTATGTGGACTGAGCATCTTAATATTCTATTCAAATCTCCATGAAAGTGAAATTTCAATGTATTAACATAGTTAATAAACTCTTATAATGGCTAAGTTTTTGCTAATCTGTAACATTATCATGAACATTTGTTTTTGAATCAAGTGTTGATGTAGTAGTTGTAAAGATGGCTCTTCCTATTTCCCAATAAGTCTTTTTGCGAGGTAGTTCCAATCATACTCAATGTTCTCCATAGAATTTTGTTGGAAGCTCAATTTTAACTCTTAATAATTTTTATCAAACTTGATTTAAACACCTTCCGTTTGAATACCATATTTATCATATGGACTTACAACAGTATAGTATGTCTTTAACATTATTTCAAAACTTGTCTCCTAGTTCTGACAGTTCATTTTTTGCATATACAGTAGAATACATCAAAATAAATCTTTAAGCTGTTATTCATCAAAGAACGACTTTTTTCATTGATAGATTTTTCCATTTCTCGATAGTAAATTATTTGACAAAACTTATTGTATTTAATGATCATCAACTCAGGGACCTCTCATATTCCATGTGAAATTTTGTATTCTTATAATTTCTTTTTATGTTTGAATTATAATATGGAAATACTTGTATTTGAGATGAATCTCAGTGTAGTACATATCATGACTTGAAAAACTTGTCATCAATAAAATAAAATTATTTCACTAATTGGAAGATCTTTGTAATTGTAAGTACATCTTTTACAGTACTCTTATCAGTATGTCTGTATTTCTTTTTATACCATGAAGAGTTCCTGTATTAACAGATGTGCAATAAATCAAGTTCATACCGATTCATTCATGTTATTTTCCTTGAGAAGGACCCCTCTCAGTCGTTTTCGCCATGAAAAAGATCACTTTTCGTTATTGGTGTCTGGTTTTGGATTTCACTGATATGGAATTCCTGATGAAACTTATTAGGGTATTATTAGCAGCCTTTATCTAATTATCAATTCGGTACGGTAATTCATCGACAGTACTTGGCTGAAATAATGGATTGATTTGAATTTAAATTTGTTTATGCTTGGGATCAAGGGAACTTCGAATTTCGAGAAAATATGCCTGATTTGCGATAATACACTAATGATGCCTCATTTAGTCATACAGTAATTGACTTCTGAAACTGGTAAAAATTTACACATAATATACTAAAAATGCTCAAAATTCTAGATGGATTTGATTCTAGTGGCCAACCGTTATGTTTGTCTTTATGTTCTCTTTATGTTTCTGTCTAGGAGGAAGAATCTCAATATATTTTTATGAAATCAAGCATCATTTTTGATAATTATTAGAATAACTGCATCTTGATGTTGATTAAGAAATCTAATTTCTTTCTGTTCATTTAGTGCTTTTGTGTTTTGATGACTCTTGAAAGTGGTGCACTAAAAAACAAAAAACCGTTCATTATTGAAGTAAGTTACTGTGGCATGGGTTGGAGTACCTGGCGTGTTCACGTTGCATTCCCTATTAGATGTGTAAATTACACAATTTATGAAGCATTTTATGTTTCTCATGTTAAATTTTCGGTAGCTTTGCCCAATCTGAATTTAAGTAATTCACCCATTTCTTATTTGATTCTTCTACTGCATGGAATATTTATTTATTAACACGCTGATTCGCAATTTTATGATAATGAAAGTTGAGTAAATTCATGATGATCAAAAAATATTCACTATAAATTAATTCCTTGAAGAGAGCCTACTCTATAAAAAAATTTAAGTCATGTAATATAGGAAGTTGAATTTTAATATAAAAATATAGTGTCTTGTAATTCTTGAAAAAACAATGTAAGAATTTATAACTCAGTACACTGCTCTACCAAAGTCCAGAATGAGTTTTTGCCTGTTCCAGAAGGCTCAAGATACTGAATCTATATGAAACAGACTCTATTTGTTGAACAGTTGAAGAGCCAAATAGTTGACAGAAGGTTTTCATTTATGATAATTTAGTTTAGTATGCAATAATTCATACAAAACTCACTCAATAATTCAAACTTACTCAAGGAGTATCTAATTTTTCAATGATTCTTTTAAAAAAGCTAAGGCAAAAGTATGATGTTAATATAATAGTAAATATGGCCCTTTCTCAGAAAAATAACAGAAATTTTAATAAAATGTTAAAAATATATTGCTCTGTCCCTATTGCACTAAGGTCTGAAAATCTCCAATTTGCACTGTCAAATCTTGAAAAGTAGGTGCAAACGGCCTTGGATTAATATTGATCTTTTCTTTTATATGCAGAGTCCGCCTGCTTATATCGCCTGCTGAATAGTGTTAAAACTGTGTATCTATTCACTTATCGCTTGAAGTAATTGATCTCAATATTTATTATCTGCGTGCGATTGTCGAGTAGAATAGAATAATTGAGTAGAATAATAAAGAAAGCCCTAACAATGCGGTAAAAAAGGTCGATTGTTTTAATCGATTGACTAATGACTTTCTCATCTCGTAGTAGGCCTACGTATAGACTAACTATGTAATGTAACCTATGTTCTATATAATATGACTATGTACTATCTGTGATAGAACTCTCTCTTTCTATCATACCTAAGTCCACTTTCTAGTCTTTATCAAAGACTAAATTCATACAATAAGTAACTTGATAACAATACTTTCCTTATCTACGGTGATAGAAGATGAAAGCAAACTGGTTTTTGTCTGTAAGCTATGTAGGCCTAAATTTGGAACCTTGCTGTTATTAATCAATAATTGCTACTGATTACTTTCGGTGTGGGCCTTGAACAATTTCTGAGAGCAATCGAATTTTTACATCCGATTTGAAAGAATAAAATGGATGTTGATGAAAATTTCAATATTTTTCAGCAATTCAAGGAATTGTTTTGCAAGTTTCCATACAAAAATATAATATATATTATTGGTAATCGAATGTTGGATTAGACAGAGCAATGAAAAACGCAAAATTTAAAAACCTGCATCTTGTACTCATCTATTTTGTTTTCCATTACGAACTGCTTGTAAATAGTTCAAGTGAAACCTACATCTTGTATTGCAGGCTATAATTTTTATCCAGTGAATATGAAAACTTGTCAGTTGCCCCTTAGAATGTAGTTGAGGAGCGTTCGTCCTGGTTACCTTGTAATAATTTTTAATTTATTTGTTCATTAAAGTGGCGCGGTGCATCCAGTGGCGGATTTCCCACTAGGCACACTAGGCTAGTGCCTAGGGGCGGCACGTCTCAGGAGGCGGCACAGCTTGATGGCTTGATTGCTTTGGACGGTTTTGTAACCTAATTGATTTTTCAAATATTTTGCAACTGATATTAATTAACAGCCCAAACACATTTTTTCATCTATTGCTGTTATTCTAATTCTAGATTCTCAGTCTAGGAACATTGATAGGGAGGGATAAGAAGTTCTTAAAAATGCGGATATAAGCTTACAACCATTTACAATCACAAATGGTACTTAATAAAGAGATGAATAATTACAGTATGTTACAAAATTATGAAACTTATGTTTACAAATAATAGAACTACATAATAATAAGGCTCAAAACTCTTGAAAAATATAGTTTTAGAGTACTCTCTCGGGAAAAATTTTCTCCCTGGTGGGAGAAATCCTTCTTTAGTCCACCATAATTGATTATCTCTTGTTTATGTTCGTGGCAGGAGGTATGAAATTGTAGACAAGCTGTTCAGAGTCTGATAGTGAATAATAAATCATTGTTATAACTTATATGCTTTGGCAGTTCGCACTACCAAACTACCAAAATTGGCACTGTCACTTATTGATTTAATGGAAGTTGAATTCAACATTGAATGAATCAAATGAAAACTTAATAAAAACTTCAGCTTGAAAATCATAACAGTGGTTCTATCAGGATTAATTTTGCAGAGTAAGCTATAGTAATAAAGACTTCAACATTAGAATAATGGCTTGTATAATTTTTAATTTACAAAATTAATTTGTGATTTTAAATCCCAATCTCAGAGTGAACAAGTTTTCAATAACTCATCATGAATCTTTCTTGGATTTGTATTTCTTTTTTAATCTTAAACTTAAGTTGGTATCGATTTGGTCTTATAGGCCTATAGGCTATCATTATAAATATTATGCTCAAAAAATTGGGATTTCCTCATTCAATAGACCATGGATAGGCCTTCTAAAACGCAATTTTGGAATTTTTACAAATTAGTACGGTGCAATTAGTTAAAAAAAGGCCGAACCTCAACGTCCAAAGAGAAAGGACGATTCCTACGCCAAATTGTTCAATACAACCCCTTTATTGTTTGGTAAAAAGTTACACCCCTATGAGCGTCGGGTTTTTGGGGGAGGGGGGGGGGTGAAAGGTGCAAAATTTCAGTTTTTTGTAAATTGTAGCCGAACCAAGCGTCGGACAAAAAAATTTCATCATGTTTTTTCTAGAGAACAAAATTTGGAAGAGATTGAGACCAATCACAACTCTGTATCATCAACCGTTTCCAAGTTACAATTTTTAGAAAACTCCATATTTTTTTCACAGGAATTTTTGTAGCCTAATTGAACTCTCATTTCCATTTCCTTATTACGGAAATAATGGTTGATGCTGGTCTTTATTGTAAAATAAAATATCACTAAAGTTCACAAGCAGGGAGAAAACCGTGTATGAATACGGCGAGGGAAACTTATTTTCAAGTGATTCACCAAGCATTGTGAAAGCTCTTCTTTGAAAATTATCGTACATTACGGTAGAGGTTAATCCTTATAATTTGATATGACATTCAAAATTACATCAGTGACTGCCTGACTGATGAAGTCGGAAAAACCGGCACAATTATAGAAAAGCTATGTCATTTTATCATTACATCGGTGGACAATAAATTCTTCATGTAAAGCTGTCTATTTAAAACTTGAGGCTCATCCTGAAGGAAGAACGAAAAACCGGTTTCCCTGTAACTGATGCCAATAATTATAGGTTGAAACATTTCGCTGTACACAGTATGTTTTTTACTTGTTGTTTCAACTAGCACGTTTCCCTGAACCTGAATTGCGAATATAATTTGATAGGGTCCACACGTGAGACATGAACTGTTGTTCACAAGTAAAGGCAATCTACTTTTTTGCTCTACTAGCAGTCGTTTTTCGTATATTAAATAGATAAGACTGTAGCAGACATTAAGACTTGCAGTTTTTCCCATACCACAATCGTTAGAATAGCCAGCGAAGGAGGGAATCAGCCCATAAAGCAGCAAGGCCACTAACTTGTTTATAGAATGATAGTTCACTCAGTGCATTAATTTGCAGTTTGTGTTCTGGTTGAAAGAACTTAATTTGTTAGCAGAATAAAATTTGAACTAGGACCAACTAATTGAACAAAATATTAATTCACTTTCATTGATTTGGTAGTACATATTTTTTAATTTTGTCACTCATTCTCTATTCAATGGAAAATGTATTCAATTCAAACTTATTTTAATCTGATTTCGGCTGACGTTATTATGAAAGAGACTTTGAGCAAGTTAGAGTCCTAGGTCCTGGCAACTTACTAATGTAGGTACTAAAGTTATCTTTACATTGCAGTACCCGTATTCGTTCTCAAAACCATGTGTTTTTTCGATCATTGTGAAGTTGGCCTTTTGTAGTTTGCATGATCACTGACTCAAATTACTAGATTTTGGTGTATATCACACAGTCCATGTACTAATTCACACTAAATAATCTAAATACTTTAATTCTATATTTATATTTGTAAATTAGTACAGACAGAAATTAATATACAAGAAGTTACATGCTTTTATTAATTTATTTGTGGCCATGAGGCCAATAGAAGAAATAATGCGTGATACTCTACATTTTGTCAGTAGACTTGCATATTGTGTCAATACAGGTTTTTTCCTGCAGGTACCGTACCAAATTACAAAAATAATTCAGAACAGGTTTGACTACAGCAACTAAATAAGAGATGGAAAACTTCAGTCTGTGCCTAGCTAGGTATAAAAAAAGAGAAATATTTTTGTAATCAGATACTAAATTCATTCAATGTTGTGGAAGGCCTATTCTAATGGTTGTAAATTTACTGTAGTCAGTTTCTTTCTCATCAAATTTCAAGTATCTCAGTTGATGTAAGAAAATATTATACTCCACTGTGTATGAAAGCATTTCCTTGTATTATTTTATTCACATTTGCAATTTTTTCAAGGATTATGAATCTTCAAAAAATTCTCAAAATAGATTTGTAGATAATTTTTTTTAATATCACAAAATTAAAATTTATTATGTTCCTAAATTAGTGAGAATATCACGTAAAAATTAGTTCTTTAGTGAGGTTTGGCTCTTTTTCTCTCACATCTAAATCATATTGTCCTTCTTCATTTGTGTAGCTACCTGTGTTGCCTGATGAGCTTCCCCCACCATAACTACTACCAGCTCCTGCATTTGCTGAAGCAGATGATGAGCTTGATGCATCTGTTTTTTGTCCTGATGAGCCATATTGTCCACCTCCATGTGATGCTGATGATGCTCCTGATTGACTTGAAGCACCACTTCCTGACGACCCATAGCTGCCACCTGAATTGAATGGTACATCACCATTGCCTCCCTCTGGCCCAAACACTTCCATTACTTTTTGCTCATAGTCTCCTTTTTTATGGTGATTGGAACCAGCACCTCCAAGGTAACCTGATGATCCACTTCCTCCGCCTGCTGATGCCTCTCCATAGCTCTGTCCTGCTGCTTCAGACCCTGAGGATCCACCATAAGATGAGCCACCGCCTCCTGGGTAGTTTGAGCCTGATAATCCACTTCCTCCAGATGAGGAGCTACCTGCTGATGCCTGAGATCCAGAAGATGAACCACCTCCTCCTTGGTGGTTTGAACCTGGCTTCTTGTGATGTGAGCCTGAACCATAAGAGCCTCCTCCACCATAGGAATTTTGCTCATAACCACCATTCCCTTGTCCATATCCTCCACCATGATGTCCTCCATATAGATTGCCTGATGGTGGATGATGTGGAGTTCCGTGATGAGGAGGCCTTGGAGGTCCATGATGAGGTGGCCCTGGGGGCCCATGATGGGGTGGACCTGGAGGGCCATGGTGGGGTGGTTTGTTGTGTGGGGGGTAGCCAGATGGTTTGCCCTTGCTTTCCACCTGGATAAAGTGGACCTAAGCCACCATATCCACCCTCTTCAGCATTTGATGATGCTGATGCTGAAGCACCTGCATTACTAGCTGCATTACTAGGTCTGGGAAATCCTCCTCCATAGCCGCCTCCATAGTTTCCTCCATAGCCATTTCCTTGATTGTAGCCACCTACTCCTGCAGATGATCCACTTCCTGCATTTGCTGCTGCTTGAGATCCTCCAAAACCTCCTGCAGAAGAGCTTGCCTCAGCACCTGCTCCTGCTTCTGCTCCTCCAAATCCTCCACCACCCCCATACCCTGGGCCTCCTCCATATCCTCCATTTCCTCCTGCATTTGCACCGGCGTTGCTGGTGGCTGTTGACTGGGAGAATGTCACACCAAAAGGTCCAAACATTGTCCCAATGCTTGTACTCTGAGCTTGACTCTGGGCATTTGAGGCTGCTCCCAAAAACCCACCCACTAGCTTGGCTGGCGCTTCAAGGATACCTCCAAGTAGATCTGAAACAAGAAAGCAATATAATATTCAGCTAAGATAATCATCTGATAATACATCATTCTTTTTATTCACAATGATTAAAATGTTAACAGAAATTAATTTTTCAATTTTTGAAAAAAGATGAACAATAAAGAAAATCTCACTTTACAATAAGAGTAAAGCTCAATAGTAATTAGATCACATTTACTCTAAATGTTAGATCCTGTTGGTAGCCTACATCAGACCAATAACTGCGTAGGTAACATAATTAGGCTATCTTGAAAATCCATTTCAAAAACTTTCCCATGTTCATCTATATAATAGTTGATTATAAGTATTGCTGTATTCCTAAATAAGGCTAGTACTGGAAAATAATAGGGAATAGAGTTAATGACTTGAATGATAATTTGATATTTGAATAATTTTGATATTTAATTATTCTGGAATTTTATATTTTTCAAGTGTTACGAATACATCACAAATATTTGTATTTGCATCCTATTTCTACAGTAGGCTATTTCATTATTTGTGTTATTGGATCGCCTTCTATTGCCGAGAAGGAATTGAATTTCCAAAATTAATTCATACATCTTTCAAGTAATTTACAGCAGTATAACCTATAACCTCAGAGAAAGAATAGTGACTACATATACATACATATCAACACAACACATAAAAAACATCTATTCAATGAGGAAACAAAATCTTAATCAGAATAGAAGTATAATAAAATAATAAATGTTCTATGAACTAATGGACATCAGTATTATCGTTGGGAAGAGGATTGACTTGGAAGTTTGGAACGTTTTTTTACAAACTAAAAAACTATAGAAAAATGCGCAATTCAATTAGGAATGAACTAAATAAAATAAATTATCAGTACAGTAGGCGTCTCTATGAATGCATTTATATGTTTTCGAGGTAGTAATTAAATGATAGAACCATTATTTTGTAGAAAGAATAACTGTGTTTTATTAATTATTTTATTTTTCTGTATTTTAAACTATACCTACTTATTGTGGTATCGATGTCGACAATCAAATTAATTGATCATAATATAAATTCAATTCAATTTTTATAATCAATCTACTCATACAGGGTTAGCCTACTAATTTATTATCTAATTACAATGCCTTGGTCATATGACAAAACCACTTAAGTCCAAAACTGCAGTTTTGAGAAAATGGAGCCCAAAGTTTTCTAGTATGTTCAAACACAATTTTTAATAATATTTTTCATCCTATCACAATAAAACTTACAAAGTAGGTTCAAAATACACTTATTCATAATTCTATAATCCCAAAGTGATGTAAAAATGTAAAATCACTGATTCAGTCATGACTTAAGTTGTTTTGACCATGTAAAAACATGACATAAGTGGAGTTAAGTCATTTTACCCGAATGAAATGAAAGACTTAAGTTATTTTACACATGCTCAAAATAATAGAAATAGCAAGTTGAGTGGTTTTACCGAAACGTAGATTCCCATAATTCATCTGCAATACCTGACTTAAGATGTTATAATAGTCTTAATAATGGAAGTAAGACTTAGGTTGTTTTACCAAAGTGTAGATCTCAAAATTCTACACCCGGATGTGTAATTATCTCATTTCCTCAAAAAGTGGACTAAGTGCTTTTGTCAAATGACCAAGGATTATGTACGAAATTATTTAGGTTTCTACTGAAGCACCAAAAGTCCCTCTACCCAATCCTAGAAGCATACTTTAGCATATGATTGAGGGATGATTTTAAAATTTAAATGAAAGTTATCTGCACTACAAAAATAATTACGTGATAAAATATTTTTATTATAAGTAGAATAAATTTATCAATACAGTATAAATAATTACTCTTTGGCTAGAATTTATGGCCACTAACTTGCTATTGTCCTTTGCTATCAAAATTTGAATAGATGTATTTCCTTGATAAAAGCCTGTTGTAGTCACTTTTCTATTCAATTGATTGCATAAATGATTATTGCTATTATTAAAAAGTAGATTGCAATTGATCAAAATATGTTAACAACCGCACCGCAGGTTCATAGAGCCAGTAATAATAAAAAAAACATTCTATAATTCTTTCGATTCATTGATATTTAATGTTCCATAATTGATATTATGTATGTCACTTTTCTGCCGATAAATTGGTATTTCCAAATAGAGTGGAGTAACTTATTGTTCAAGAATTTGTTTTCTAGACCCATACCGATAATCATATATTACAGTAGTAAACTTTAATTTTTTTACACCACACAATGTCTAGACATGAAAGCATACAGTTGATTCTGTATTTCACAATAATTATTGTGAAATACTTCAACTAATTATCAAAAAGTACTAGGCACCCGATTGTTATCTAGAAATAATTATAATTTATCATCTACGCATAGCCTACAGTATTACTATTGATGTGTGTAGTATACTGTAATCAGCAAAAAATACAACCTTTGAATATATCTTATAACTAGCTACAAGATATGTAACACACTGATAGTTGATATTGAGAAAAACATATTAGTACAGCATCTATGGAACTTATAGTACCGGTAATTGAAAAGCCAAAATACTGTAGGCTATGCTATTTCATTATTTATTATTATATAATTTCAACATTATTATTATTTATTATATAAATGCTGTATAACTAAACAGAATTTGCATAGCCTGTGAGATGCATTGATTTCCATGTACCGTATCTCACAGGCCATGCTAATTCTATCGAGTTTTATGCTATTGAAGTTGATAAGTACTGGATATACGGTATGAAACATAAATAAGGTACCGTAGGAATCACAAAATATTTTTAATCAAATAATTTTTAGAAATTGTTATCATTTCATCAATTGTTATCATTCATTTCAATTATTATATACTCATTCATTGATTAGCTTCCAATAAAAACTGCACTTAACAATAATCATCAGAGAATACTTTACAAGGTATAAATATAGAAAGATATATTTTATATCAATAAATTTGTCTTATAGGTACTAGTCTACTAGTCTGTTATTATAATTAGTATGAATCCTTACTTGTGGGTTTACATGCTGCGGGATGCACACAGGCAATTAGCAGTAGAGCTATAGCCGTGGCCGCGTTGATCCGAGACGCTGGCATTGGCAGTGACTTAATCCCAAGGTCTCTCCTCACTAACACCATCCTGATCCAACTGGAGCTGGTGATTACTGTGTGCCGTCCTATATACGACGAGTCAAACAGCATATTCGCTCGACAGCGCAACTTTCCTCCTTGTCTTATCTGATCGGATTCCCCAGGAAGACTAATATGCTAGCAGCAAATTCTTCGAATAAGCCGTCTGCCTGCAGCCCTATGCTGATCGAGCTCTGTTTAGTTAGTTTTACATGCGAGTTTCTACAATCACACAACAATACTGACTAACATGAGTGATTGTGATACAAACAATTCTCCAACACATAATTAATGATCATTAGTTCGACCTATCATGCATATTCGTACTGATCAATTTGGAAACATCCTGCAAGTCACTATTCGACGATGATATTCATTTTTTCTAATCTTTAAGCTGTAGGGTCATTAAATTAGGAAGCGATAATATTTATTTGCAGCTGTTGTAGGCCTAGTTTGTTGTTGTTCATCCATCTTTTTTTCACTGATAAATCAAATAAAATAAAAGCTTTATAATGAAATTACTAATAAGATTTAACTTTAAATAAGTTTTTATCTTATTTGATTTATTGTAGTTTGATGCTAAACTATAAGCCTAACGATTGACGAGCTTGTAATTTAGTGAAATTTATTGGACATTTTTATTATGCTTGATCCTTAATTAATTTTTAATTAATTAATGAGAACTGCTGCATAATTGGTAAAATATTGAACATTCATTTGGAGAGATCATGTCTAAAGGTAAAAATCAACAATATTTTGTCTACAACAAAAATATTGAAAATTATGTTACAGAAGTAAGAAGTATTTTATTTCATCACATCGAGTACAATCTCAAATATCGATGAAGAGTTGAAATAATGAAATATGGAATCAATTTCCCAAATGAATAGGAAAAAACATAAATTATTATGATCATATATTCAACTTGGTACAGTGGCTTCAAGTTTTTTCATATAGTGAAAGGATTACAAAATACTGTAAATGATTTACGGTTGATTGATAGGTTCATTGGATGGATCCTTTTATGCATTTTCTTCAAGACCAATAAAAATACGCAATAAAGTATAAATTTAATATAATCAAGTAACTTACCTATCAGAGATTCAATGCAAGGTAGCCTACACTTTTAAAGGTTTATTATTGTGAAAATAAGTTGAAACTTGTTATGAAGTTATAAAATATCTGTATAGGACTATAGGTCCTTTCGACAATTTAGTCTGTATATTGTTGTCATCTACTGTCATTTTGTTTGTCAATGGCTCAACAGCCCATGATGGGCCTACGCCTGCCAGCTGGTTGCCAGTGTCGTATATTCACATCCACTATACAGAGGAGGTGAATAATAATCAACCAGTATAAAGTTAACGTGTGGTAAGCACGCTGATCCCCTCAACCATAAGCCAGCTTTCGTAGCCAAGTGACGGTGCAGAGCCGCAGAACACGTCTGAATAATCATGTTTAACAATTACATAACAATTACTATTTCTCAAGAGACAGGAAACGACTGACTATCTTTATTATCGACAGCCAATCTCCTAAAGGGGGTCTACTGTCATTTTAACTCTTATACTGTAGGTCTAACTGATATTAGATGCCGCTCCATAAAAAAGGTTTCAGCTCCAAATATAAAGTGATTTTTAATTACAATGTCATTGACTGCTTGATGTCAAATTGTTGATGCCCATTACCTCTCCTAAATCACTCAAATTACTGAAATAAAGGTTCAAAGTGTTTTTATTTATCCTTTCTCGAGTTCTTCAAATAAGCAGACTCTGACTTCGAAGGTTTCTTTTCACATCTATGCTCGTTAAGATGTGGGAATAAATGTGTAATGATGATGAAACTCTTTGAAATTGTCGACTTCCATGTACTGAATTCAGTGTTGCAGCTCTTTTAACAGCGCCGAATTTGAAATTAAGGCAATTATATTATTGTCATAGTGTTCCAGTTGGGAAGTCCTCTATAAGCAAGAGTTTTCCTTGACATCCAATGTGTTTGAACTGATTCACCTGTTACTCGAGTTGAATTCCTTCCACTTCCTGAAAAAAGGTCGTCAATGGCCTTCATTAAAAGTGCAATAAACAAAAGTGGGAGGTGTAGGGCGAAATGAGAAAATGATTCATATAAACAGCCTCCGGTGGTCTGAGAATTCTAGTAGAAGAGTTAACAGCTACCGTATTGAACAATGGACACCTACAAGAATTTCCTTCTATCATTGGTTTTCGCAATATCGCTCCTAGCTACAGTCCTCACAGCTCCAAGCAACCACGGTCAGTAAAGAAATTAATAAACTGAAATCAATGGAAATACGCACTTATTGGGATTTACGTGATAAATTCGTTCATTGTAAATAACTGTTTTTAATGGGGTTGAGAATGATTAAATTTGCTTTCTTCATTGAGACACCGTAAATATATTGCAAGTGGTTCAGGATATTGTGACGGATGCACCGTAATTTGTTGATAGTTTAATAATATAGTTCAATAATATGTTTGATGAATCATTTTCTGTGATTAGTTTAGTATAGAACATGTCTCTCATGATATCCATAAACCCATACCATAATATAGGCAGCGTATACCATACCAACTGGTGCAATTTCAATTCCTATACTGCAAGCTCGATTGAGTACCGGTATTGAAAGTTCATATCAACCTGTGATATAATAACTTTATTATTTTGAGTGGCGACGAGTGTGTCATATATAATAACCATATATTATTAGGATATAGAAGGTACCTCTACAGACGAGGGCGATTAATATGATTAGATAGTTTCAATTTTTCTAATAATAAGATATTATTAAATAAAATTGAACAAATTGAAGAAGGAAAACGTCAAAAATAATGAAGATTATTCGAATTTCAAATTATCGTACATTAAGGTAGGTATAGGCTATAATATTAAATACAAATTTTGTTTTTTTCTGTTTTATCTGTTCAAAAAATATCATAAAATGATTTATTTTTCATAGGTAATCAACCTAAAATAGAAAATTTATTTTTAAGCACATTTTGAATCTTTGCTGTAATAATAATTGTAGCCAACAGTGTTTCGAACTCATTGAAGCATGAATTTCAGTACCGTACTCTACTGTAGGCTACTATCAGCAAGGTCTATTATTCCTAGGGTCCTATGCTGTGCAAGCAATTTAATAAAGCATGCTCAACTGGATAGGAAAAATATTATTGAAGCTATATATACGGTCCTAATTCTGTAGCCTACTGTGTCAACTACAAGCGAATAAAAATCTTGAAAAGAGCTTTAAGATTGGACAATAGAACTCATATGCTCTTGTGTTGTCTTCCAGAGACAGATGGAATATTAATATTGTGTAATAACTTCATCAGAGTGTCATTTTGTGTTCAATGCACATAATAATTATTAATGAAAATGAAATTCATTTGAACTCTACAATTGCCAAATAAAAATTAAGCATAAGAAAGTATTTTCATTTTTATGGTAGGCTACGGTAGTAAGATTATAGGCCTATCATAGAACAATTATGATAAATAATTGTTATGTTTTATAATTTATATTTATATATTATTTATAATTTATCGATAAGTCACAATATACCTCTATCAAGAATTCAGTCTAAACAGATTCCCAATTTTCATAGTAGCCTAATAAAAGCCACTTCTTAAAATTGGGGAAGTGAAATAGTTTTAAAAAATGAACACACAATAGGCTACAGTAGGTGCTATAACTTACTCACTCATATTAAGCCTACTATAATTTTATATTACTTCATCAATTTCGTATCTTGAAGATACTGGAATATTAAAGAAAAAGATAGGATAAGATTAAGATAAAATTATGATATTAATAAGTAACTATTGAAGAAATCTATAGGCCTACATAATAAAACCGCCGTTGAAAACAGGATTATAACAACTGGAAGACATCACATGGAAAATATGATTTCAAATAGTAGGCTATAAGGCTGAGGCCGCACTGCCGGTGGGTATAGGCAGAGGCAGTGCAGCCTCAGCCTGAGAGCTCACCTATTACCCGAAATACTCGCACCCCGCCACCCAAAATTTAACACCTAGGCTACTCTAGCACATGGGTTTCCCATAGTTGAGTAGGTTAATTTCCAAAAATGAAATTTTATTCTTCGTACAGTAACTGAATTTAAATGTAAACTTGTACCTACTCATTGTATTTGCTTGATTTTTTGTTCATTTTGAAGGGAATAAATTTATTTATTTATAATATATGCACGACCAGACAAGCAGTAAACTATCGCATAAATTTAGCAGCCCTCAGTGCAGTGGCAGGCGAATGTCGCACACGTATACAATATGCAGACATATATAGCAACATAACTTGATATTTGAAACGCGTCTTGTCACCTTCCATTACATTTCTTTTATCCCATTTTTGATCGACATATTTAGCTGCAAAAATATGCGATAGTTTGCTGATCGTCTGGTCGTAGCCTAACAATCTTCTCGATTTCCAATTCTTGTGTGGTACCGGTATGGTACTTATTGGAAAAATAGGTAAATTTCATTTTATGATGCACAGATCGACACAAAAGATCACCACAGACCAGCACCAACAATAACACGGCTACCTTCAACCCATGGAGCATGTTTGGCAGTTTTGCCGGCAGTTCTGCGCAAGCGGGATCCTTCGGAAGTGGAGGGGGCGGCAGTGGAAGCTTCGCGGGTAGTACGGCGCAGGCGGCGTCTTTCGGGGGTAGCAATGGAAATGGCGGTAACGGGGGCGGAAGCATTGCCAACAGCGCTGCTCAGGCACAAAGCATATCCTATGGACCGTTTTCAGGCAGTTTTGCTACCAGTGAAGCCAATGCTGGTAGTCAGTCTTTTTCGGGAATTCCCTCTTTTCTACAAAGGTGAGTCCAAACTCTTCATTATTCATTGATATAATGATTGATTTAGTAAAAATCGTTCTGACTTGAACTAATTCCATCACAAGAATTTGAATTACATTGAAATTTGATGAATTTAAAATTGTTGAATAATTGTTTTGTGAAAATTGTTCTGTCTTGAACTAATTTTATCACAAGAATGAGAATAACATGAAAATTACAAATATTGATCGATCAAAACTGAATCACTCTACTACTTACTTTTTAGACTTTCAGTCTATTTTTAATTATATAAATTTCAATTTATCGAGTCTATATTGAAAAATTGAAATTCTCAGTCCTGTATTCATTATAATACAATTCACGGCTCATCAATAACTATTAGAGATTATTGGACAAAAAAGTGAAAAAGTAGCATTATGATAACAATTGAAATAATATTTTTCGCTCTCTCTAAATTGTTTCCACACAAAATTAATTGTATAGTTTAGAATATTATCAAATTGAAATATTGAATAACAAGACGAACATCACACTTTAGGATAATACGAAACTTTTTGCTCGTCTTACAAACAGAAAAATAACGAGTATAAAAATTGAATAAAAATTATCATTTCCAGAACATTGATACAAAAGCTTTCAAAATTAATTGAATTTCACTCATTAGTTTTGTTCTCTAACTTTTATTTTTTCCAATGATTAATTTAAATATAATAAATTTAATTCTGTTCATATTTTTATAATTCTGTAGCCTACTTATTCTTGTTCAAATACTTATTTTCCATTTTCAGATTTTTTGGCCGTTAGAGGGGAAAGAGTCGCAATTGCTCAGATGGAATTTAAAAACACTATTTATTTTATCTTTACGATCTCTTGTAAACCTTAGTCTATACAGCTTTAAAACTAATAATATGAGTTGTCTTTTTCATTTATAATTGTCTGCAGAATTCCCATTATTGTAAGCAATTAAATAAATTGAAGATCGATGGACTTTTCATTCTATGGAAATAAAAAAGTTACAATTATGAATATAGTTTGTCCAAGCAAAGAAAACCCTCTGGTAAGATGAAAAATAATTCCAGTTCGGTCAATATTGGTTCAAAAATTATTGATTTGGTCTCAATCGTAGGAAACATTCTGATCTACAATTTGACCCAATTGATATTTTTTGAACCAATATTGACCGAGCTGGAGTCATTCTCTCATCTTGCCAGAGGATATTCTTTGCTTGGATAGACTATACCTCAGTTCATCACAGATGAGAAAAACAATCATTGTAGGACATGAATGACGAAGAAGGAAGAATTGAACTACAATAAAATATATTGCAAACTCTATCATTTGTTATCTAGTTTCAATCTTTATTAAAAAACGTTTGATAAACGATGAAGAATGTCAATTTAAAATTCGTAAAAGTCAGAAACTTTTTTTTGACAATGTACGTGACATGAATGTGCGATGAGGGTTCCATTCATATAGATTTGATAGATTCAGTGAAATTCGCAGTCTACAAAGTTGTGGGCCAAGTTGCGAATTCTTTTGAAGTACGTTGTTTGGATTTCGGCCAAAAAGACACCTGTCTCAGTGCTCATCATCAGAGTTCATTGGTCCTGCAGAGAGACGTGTGTTCTGAAATCGCCGTGATTCATCCGCTGCTTATCCGGGTTGTATGATTTATGTGAGAAAATAATCGTTTACACAGTGACTATGAGAAAAGTTCAGTAATCCTTTAAATAGAATGGTGTTTTCCAAGATTTTATTGAAAACTCTATTTATAGAGTACATGAAACAAAAAATAATTAAATTCTGATTGAATTTTAACTGTCAATCCATTCAGGCATGATTCATGTTATCAAACATTTATTTTGATTATTGTAGTGATAGGTCCAAGTATTTTTTCATTAGCATACTGATGAAATTATTGTAGTCTTCAATATCAATAATATTTACTGTATAGTAGAAAGGACTCTAGTCCTAAATTCGCCCAATAAAGGATCTTCTACACTAGTTATTCATTTGAATCCATTATTTAGAATAAATCAATTGATCTATTTATTCCAATAATTTAGATCATCTTATTTGTTTGTTAGTTTTGTCAATGGCGCAACAGCCCTATGAAGGGCCTAGGCCTACCAGCTGGTTGCCAGTTTCAACCAGTTTTATTTGTAGTCCGTAGAAAATTGATTTCGAGTTATAGAAAAACCAATAAAGAACATTCACTGTGATCTTCATCACCAGAGAAAAAATCCAGGGTGCTCTGGGAACACTATGGAGAGTGAAGTGTATTAATGTTATGTGCTTAATTCAATGTCAAAAGTTGTATTGGAACTACCGCATTAAATTCATGCTTCGTTGTGAGTACTAATAATGTATTCTACCTGATGAAACACCTGTGAATGGAATAAAATTATGGTAATAAATCATAGACAGAAATATTTAGGCTACACAGATTGAGCAGTCAAGGTAAAAAAAAACTATTATTGACAATATTCTATTCCTTTTTATTGTCTTAATTAAATTATTCTAGCCATAATTGATCAATGAGATGAGAATAACATTGAATCAAATAGAAATATAGATATTTATAATCTTATAGCTGGTAAAATGAAAGCTAAGCTTAAATTAAAATTAGGACTCTCAATTACAATTATTCGTTCATAAGTAATGGAAAATTCCAAGTCAGAAAAACATGTATATTTTTTTATCCAAGCGAGATTTTCCTGATATTGTGGTCATCACCCTAAGAAAAATATCGACATTGATTATAACTTATATTTAATATTATCTAAAAAGTTTAGAAATCTTTAATATTTTTTTTTGGACTCTCTTTAACATTTATTGAATAATTGATGTCCCAAAAATATAAGAATCTGTTAATTTTTATTCGCCTCTGGATTCTGGAATATTACAAATTTAAACATTGATAATTTATAAAGGAAGAGATGAACCCGTGTTATATATCAAAGAATTCATAAACAATCGAATATTTGTTGGAAGGAGAACATATTTTATTAGTTCAGTATTTGACTTAGAATTTCTGGCACAAACTTGAGAATAAAACACCAATTTACAAAATCAATTGGTTCAAGGAATATATTAAAAATCCAAGGAATTATATTGAAAATATCATTTCGTGATAATGATATAACTCGCTCTTCTTCTATTCCCTAGAGCCTAGAAAATCGTTCAACTAGGTTTATCCGACGAACTTGGTAAGGCTGACGTTGAGGGTGATGCAGCGACGGTGGTTGGGCTGGCGGTGGTTGATGGAGCAGCAGTCGACAGTGGAACCCCGCTGGCGATTTTTATAGTGACGGGGTCAACGGTTGGTGCCACCACCAGCTTCTTGCCCTGGCGCTGGCTCGATTTGCCTCTCACCGTCAAACTGGATTCCACTACGATCTCGTCAAACGACGGGTTGAAGGCTCCTCCTGGCAACAAAAATAAACAAAAAATTAATAAACATTTGAAACCGGACCGAATATTTTTCCTCCAAGCGGTACCGTTAAAAAACGTTTTACGTGAATGAAGCTAGCTAGGAGTCAATGTTTTGGGTCTATTTTACTGATCTCCTTATCTGGAAAAATTGGTGTTATCTTTGGTGTTTCATGTGAGTCTGAACTAGTATTTTGATGTTGATGTTGGTGATAAAGAAATATTAAAGTAAAGTAGAGTCTCTTTATCGGAAAGGATCGTTGTATTTCAACTTGTACTTTTGTACAAATTGTACTCATGGAAGACCAAACAAACTTAGAATCTATTGTTATAGAGAGACTATCGTTAAAGGGGGAATAGTTGTAGAGAGAGCAGTATATCTCCAACATAGATATAGTCTGTCCAAGCAAAGAATACCCTCTGACAAGATGAGAAAATGACTCCAGCTCAGTCAATATTGCTTCAAAAATTATTGATTTGTTCTCAATCGTAGTAAACATTCTGATCTACAATTTGAGACCAAATCAATATTTTTTCAATTACAATCACCTCATTTCATTATATATTCATCATTTCATATTACTACCTACTTGTCAATAGGCCAACATTATGATAGAAAAATAATTTATGTCTCAAAATATATAATGTATTTGATGTATATTCTGTCTTATTCCCACGGTACTCTGCCCTTGCAACAATTTGCGCAGGTGCCTGGTTTGTAATGCACAGAACGTGTTTACCAATGGCTGTGCATTTGTGCAAGTTGGAATTCAAAGAGAATAATGGACAGGCTCAGCATGTACATCATCAACATTTTTATGAACGTTCCTTCGTCATTTTATTACTACTCTGATATGCAGACACCGAAAAGAAAGCAATAAAACAGTAGAACCAGTACTAAACATGTAATAATCTGTTCACCTGTCCACGAACTTGAAAACAGTAGATTTTAGCCTTGCCAATTTTGTAGGCCTCTATTGAATTGGCTATTTACTTCTACTAGTTGACTTGAATTTGTATTGTTCATTGCATTGTCAATGAAAATTGATAAGATTTCTCATGGCAAATGAATTTGTTCATGTACAGTTCGCGCAAGCTGAAAAGACACGCCGTTACTATGTAAAGTGTATTGTAAAGCGTGTCTTCCCGCAGCTTGCGTGAACAGATACAATGTAAGATTTTATTCACATAACAACCAAACTCATAAACCTCATCACGACTGGTTGACGAGACTATGTACAAGAACGGTCGAAAAAATTAGTAGTCAGTCCCCCCCTATTACTACAAAACTATAAAACACATACGACAGTATCTTCACAAAACTAGTCTTGTGGGGTAAATCCCACCTATTCATGTGGGTTCTATAAAAAGAGGGGTAAGCCTCTCTAGAGAGCCTTAATGTGGGGTTTGCATTCAACAATACACATGCATCCATACATATAAATTCATATTTGATTGTTGTGGATTCAGAATAAGTAGTTGCAGATGTCAGCGTTTTCACATGCGAGAATCTATTATTTATTTCGTATTTGAGTTCTCTACAAGCTAGCTACTCTATTCAATATCTCAACAAACTTCACTTATAGTGAAGTAATTATAGTAATAATTAACTATTACTAGGCTTATGATGATTAACCTATTATCCCTTAGAAGAATATAGTCAGATTTAATGTTGTGCCTATTACGAGGGAACATTCCCATTACGAGAGGGAAGTAATTAATTCCTTCAAAATGATGTCAGATTCATGGAAACTCCTAATGAGAAGACGAATACAAAATAATATGTCCTAGAAGAAATTACCTTTGCTAGCCGTTGCCGTGGACGTCTTATCGTTGGCCGGGATGGGAAAAGCGCCGGCGACAACCAAGAACAGCAGAAGTGAGGGGAGGACGTACGATGACCACTCCATCTCGACGCGACGCTTCACTGTTTCACACCGTCCTGGAGTTGAGTCAGTCTGCAACTGTGGCCCAAGCTAAGAACTGATGCTGGCCTGCAACCCACACAGACGTGGTCCGTTGCTGTTTGTTGAAGAAGTTGACACTTCTCTCAGCTGCTGACTGGGTTGATCAAGGCCTGTAGGAAACTTGTTCGAGTGATTTACTGTTGACAAGTTTGGCTCAACAACTCAGCCAACAAGTTATTCACCGTTGTTCGAGAAACGCCTACGGTTTATTTTGATAGGTATCGTGCAACACAGACTCTATAATGATGTTTTGCATGGATGTAGCCTATCCACGTGAATTGCTCATATGAAAATCTAGATGGATAATTTATTATGCAGATAGAATGCTTGACTCGCTAGAGTGACAGAATTTGGTTACCGTACTATGTGAAAACAACAATTTATTCTATACAATTAAAATTAGGAGAGAAAATTAGCTCAATGCTTTCAATTAAGTTTCCATTTTCTGTGAAAAGACGGATTTGCTTTAGAATATAAAGCATTTCGATAGAAATTTTCCAGAATCAGTTCCGTGAAAATTTGATGTGGAGTTCTATTCCCATCTGGAACAACACCCATGAAGGCATCTCCCTGAGCATGATATTGGAACAGATTGCTTTTTCACAGTCTCTTTGGAAAATATGTTTACACATGTTATACAAAAAGGAATAATTTTTATTATTGATAATTGGATTTATGAATTTTTAATATTGTTAAATTGGAGCTGTGTTATTGAAATATAAGGTTGTATTAAGTCAATATTTCAGATTGATTGCTATTAATTGAAATCCAGGTTTAACACATGATTAAACAATAAACAGTTCTTGGGTGACATTCTATCGCATATAGTCGCCTAATTGTAGTAGGCTAGGCCTATTTGAAGAAATATTCTTGTTGTGAAGATAAAAAACATTCCTGACACTTTTTCATACCAGCAAGCTTCAATATATTATTTTAACAAAATATTTGGTTATTCTTTTAACTTCACTAAAATCAAAACTAGTAGTTCTGTGAACGGTAGACCTCACGAAGTCACCCATGTTCCCTGCATAATAAAAGCACTGTCTGTATTCACAATACCTACGTTCAGATTATGCGTCGATTCCGAAAGTCGGCGCGAGGAAGTCTGGTCAGCAATGCAGTGGCTACAGTCACGCTCTATGTCGGCATCAGTTCATCACGATTCGTCAAAATTTGAGGGTGCTTGGAAAACCGGGTATCAGTCTCTATATTATTGTAATAATGTTTTCTTTCATGCGAAACGGTCCAGTGGCGTATATAAAAAAAAGATTTCGGGGGGGGGGGCAGCAGCCACGGATCTAGATCTCTTGTATGGGAGGGGGTTTCATGAAAAGGGAGGGGGTTCGGGAGACCACCCCCGGAAATTTTTGAGTCGTTGAGCACGAAATACAGTTTGAAGCCCTATTTCTGAGGATTTTTTGTTTTAATTTTCTGAGGTTGATACCCACAAGAGCTCTTAGGCTTGTGCGTGGGTAATGATAAGAGATGACGGATACTTTTTAGATAGCCGAAACCGACGGATTATATTCTCCTCCAAAAGACAGAGTATCGGCTTATATTTTCCTCCAAAAGACAGAGAGATATACGCTGTATCTATGATATCATACTAAACTGCAACTCAACAAAATTTCAGAAAAATGATTCTATGGGGAAACATCAATGTTTTGTCATCCAATACCCATCCCTGGAAAAGCATTGTCCACCTCCAGGCTCTCTTTGTTCCATGCTCACTTCTCAATGGACGTGTCTGAACTTCATTTTGTATTGTATCATTATCATTCAATCCCTTATACCTCTTGTTTCATCACTTAAGAATAGGGCCTATAAACTGAAAAAATTTAAACATTTTATAGGCTATATATCTGCTATAAGGGCCGTAATTCCTGTCTACGTCCCTGAATCTGCACAGAACATTTCTTCAATAGACATTATTTTCATCCGTATAGTTAACTGCTGTCAACTCACGTCTTCTAAAAATTTAAAACTCAACTCAAATTGAGTTAAGCTAATGCTTACAATCAGAATAAAATTACAAATTCAAGCTGTTGGTGAGGGTGAGGATTTTTTTAAATATTTTGAGTTCAAAGTAAAGTTTGAGAGCTCTATTTTCTTAGGTTGAATAAACATAAAAATCAAGAATTTATGCTGTTCAACTCTCAGCAATCTGCACTTTTTGGTATTTGGTCACCACTTTAGTAGAAGGACGTTTTTTTTGTTATTTTAGTAATAGCTTTGAAGCACTTGATTAAACAGTATTTGAAATATAATCTATTTTTCATTTCATAAGAGCAGAATTTTTTTAGTTTTTGAGCACAAAATACATTTTAGAGCACTATTTCTGGAGATTAATTAATAATACAGATTTACTTCAGGTGAAGAAAAAATCACTATATAGATATTATGCATACTATCAAGCAGGATATTAGGAAGAATTACAGATTGTGGCTGTTGACGTGGTTTGGTAGTTTTTACCCCAAAGTGGTGTTTTAGAACTCTACTTTCAATGATTTACAAATGAAAAACAAATACAGATTCAGGCATTATGCTATTCAACCCTTATCAATCTGTATTTTTTGGTCACAAATTGGGCAGTAGAAGAGGACGAAATATTAGTGTTTGAATTAGTGGTTTAGAGCTTCCAATATACATAGAATTGAATATTAAAGTATATATAAAATATACACATAAAAAATATGTAAAATATATATTTTTCAATTATAGCCTATTGTATTGACATTCATTGAAATAACTATCATTAATTACTAATTTTTTTCTTCCCATTCACCATTTCGGGGGGGCCCCGGGCCCTGCCCCCCCCCCTAAATACGTCACTGAAACAGTCCGACGGTCGGCTGCAGTCGAACAGCTGTAGCCAATCACAGCTCTTGTTGTTAGCCTGTGGTCGACCGTCTGACCGTTTCGCATAAAGAAAAACTTACCTTAATATGTGTGATCTGAAATATCTCAGCTGCTGACTTCAATGAAAGTATATGATCTGAAGTAGAAATTTTTGAAAATTTTCTATTATGAATGTCATAATATCACATGTTTTAGTAATATCAACATAAATATACTATCAAATCATTTATGGAGTATACCTATATCAGAGAATAGTTCAATCCTTTTTTCCTTTTTTCGTCCTTAATATGAAAATTGTCAAAAAACCTTACATATACATCGACGCGCGG
Source organism: Sogatella furcifera (assembly GCA_017141385.1). NCBI lineage: Eukaryota > Metazoa > Arthropoda > Insecta > Hemiptera > Delphacidae > Sogatella > Sogatella furcifera. The sequence goes on from CM029548.1 coordinate 19,762,793, forward strand.
TTTCAAGAGGAACATCCTTGTCAAATTTCATTGGAATGTATTGCCGCGTTCAGTCGTAAATGCGGAACATACATACATACATACATACATACAAACATACATACAAACAAATGCAAAATCGTCGACTTGAATCTTAGACCTCACTTACCTTCGGTCAACTAAATTCTGAGAAGGCTTCATCGCTTCAATTGACAGTTATAGAGATGATTTATATAACCGATTCTTATGAGTGTTTCCAATGATCATCTAATATAAATAATAACTTGTGAAATATTGATACAATATAAAATAATTTATAGACGTATAGTTTCAAAAATTATTTATTGTAATGGAAACACTAGGAATACTATACAACTGAGAACAGTGATACGACAGTAAATGACTATATGGTACTCACCCGGAGACTCCTACGAAAGTGAATGACTGGATAGTTCGTTGTCCTCTGAAGTCTTGGGTCCCGGCCGCAGAATAGAGCTTTTTGCTACCGCTTCAAGAGAAAGCTGAATGATCCGCTTGATTGCATTTTGCAACTCGCTCTCAGCAGAGCCGCGACCAAAAAACTGCACTGACCACCTGTTGCACAACATCTGATCTTGTCCTTCCAGCTCTTTTTCATATCTAATGTCAGTGGCGCCAAACTATCTTACAAATCAATGTGATCGAACTATTGTTTATTGTTCATCAAAAGTATCATTAGTCGACTCGACTTAAAAACAGATTAAAGTGTTAGGCTTGAGGGTATAGAACTTTCATGTTGAGAAACTCTCACAGAATAAAAGAACCTCAAAATGGGTTTCATAAGAAGCTTTATTCAGCAATGGATGTTGATTGATGATGTCTTTGTATTATATTGAGAATACGAGTACCGTACATCATAAGTAGGCTACGACACCTAAAACAGATCATATCAATCTAGGGCTCTATAAAAAGGCTCCTTTTTATAGAGCCCTATATCAATCTATATTCTCTTTTCTCAATGGTTGCCCTTTTGAAAAGGGCTTCTAGTCGCTTCCAGTGTAGGTTACTTGTATTTACAGTGACTTATATTGTCACTGTACTTGAATTTATTTCAATTTTAAAATGTTTATTTTTCAATCAATCATAATTATTAGAGACTATTTGAGGAAGCATATTTGAAAATTTAGTGTATCAATTATTCGGCAACTATTCTTGAATTTTTCAGTAGTGAAGTATTCATTAACTAAAAAGTATTGACGTACGGTAGCACCCACGTATAAGATAGTTAGATAGGAAATACAAAGCTTTATGTTACTAAAGTTACATCTAGTATAAAGTATATATTTATTACTTACATACAAGTATAGCAACAAATTTACAACAATGAGAACAAGATCTTCTTCTTCATTATTAAAGAACCTAGTCAGAGACTAATAAGATATTCTATTTCAACTTTGATTGATGAGAAACATTAGAATAAATCGAACAATTTTGCATACACTTCAACAATGGAAATGACAACAGACTCCTCTCATAAGTAGGCGTTTTGGCACCAAACAAGAAGATTACTAAGAAATTACATTGATGCTCTGAAGGCATTGAATAGTTTTATGCTCGCTTCTCGTGCAGGATGCTATGGAATTGAATACGAAATGAGCTCGTGCTCTGGCATTCTCTAGTTTGCCTCCGCTTCATCCAGATTCCTCTTTCCTTTTCTCTTCCTCCAGATTCTTTCTTGTTCTCTTTTGTCATTACATGTGGAGGAGCACTTTTGCTGTCAGTAACCTCGGCAGCGGCGGTGGCGCATTTTTCCGATTTAGTTGTGACACTATCGAATCGCGAAACGATGCTGCCAGCCAGCTAACTGCCTGGAATGGAAATGGTCTTCATTATAATATCACACAATACCCTGCAGTGTCTCCTCGTGGACGCACTTCCCAAATTAAATCACACTTTGCCGATGCCCAGAAGATGATTGGAAAAGACGGAACATTTTGCATACGTTTTGAATACAAATTCAGATCTGTTTCACCTATCTTGGAGATCACAAATACTTTGTACACGAATACTCATCCTCGAGGCTCTCCTCTTTCATTTTCATGGCACCCACATTGTTTAATTATCTCTTGAATTCTCTTGATACTACAAGAGATTAATTAAGACAAGAGATTAATTCTCTTAATTCTCTTGATACTTGAGAGTTCAATTATAGTAACTATTATTAATCAATCATCATTCAAACAATAATTGGAATGAAATAGAGACTATGAATTAAAAATATGCATCAATTACTCGAAAAGGAAGCCTATCGAGGATATAGCCTATGATTTTTAATTTCAGATGAATCTGTGACACTTCACACACTCTGTTCATGTGAACTAGGGCTCTATAAAAAAAAAAACTTTTTATAGAGCCCTAATGTGAACCAATTCAAAATAGGTGTATAGGTACGGTACTCAATTCCATAAAGCCTAACGTTCAAACTAAATTTTGTTCTAATAATTGTGACTTGGGCCTACTAAGATTATATTTTTATCAAATAATTGAAAGATTTAGAAAGAAAGAGAAATTGTTGAAATTTAATAAAAAACCTTTTATTGGTGAGGAAAAATTGGAAAGAGGGCTTTAGCAGCTTTCCACAATAAATTGTAAGTTTTGTTTTTAAAGACATTGGTGCTGTAAAATAAGTTGATAAGAGTCGTCATGAACATAGTAAAACGTTAAAAAAATGCAAAAAATATATATCAACATAATTTCCAAATCATGGATATTGTTTATACTGTTATCAATTCTATGAAAAATATAAAACATATTATGAAAATTGAACCATTTGACTCCTTCAAGTTGACACAAGTTTGCCACTATATAGTGTTGTCTTGTGGGTAAAATGAAACCAAACTTGAAATGAGAATGAAAGGAAAAATATAAAAGTGATCTCATAAACTAGTTGATCTTAATTAATATCAAATATCTCGGGTTGGCCGAGTGGACTGGGGCGTTACAACCTTCAGTCCGCTAGCGCTACTCGATCGTGGGTTCGAATCCCACCAGAGGCATGGTCGATTTTCCACCTCATAAATCACCCATCACTTTCCATTACTCACGCTAAAGTAAAACTGAATACTTACGTGGGCATCATCCGAAAAAAACCACTGTAGTCTCAAACCATTTCCCCACCAATTTATATCGTACAATGCTTTTCCAATTTTCACATTTCTATACAATAAATATAGATGTGAGTTCTTTGCTCCTGATGATGGTACATGCAAAAAGCGTTTAATATAGTAAACGACACTCAGCATAGGTACATAGTACGTATACGGTACTAAAGTACCAGGTTAATGCGACAGTATATGGTGCGGCATGCGGGTTATCTTCATTTGCAATTGAATCACAATTCTATCGAGAAAATGGATGAGTAGAGATTGTCAAAAGCAATCGATTTTATAAACTGCTTCAATACGTATTGAAATAACTATTGATTTTTTTGCTTAAAATGATGTTCATCATCTATGAACATCCTTATTGATGCTGTTACTCTATCAATCAGAATCACTTCATTATCGGCCCCTCCACCACTCTCCATTCATTTCTCTCGTCCTCTCTCTTACTCTTCATCTCTCCCTCTTTAGCAATACGTGAAGCATACTTTTTCTCACAGCTCGTTTTTGAGATTCAAGACGCGTACCCACCGTCCTATGCTCACATTTTGCTCGGTACAGATACCACCTACCCACCCCTCAGCCGAGCACCTTGTTTATATTCAAAAGTGATAACGGCCTGTTGAACGCTGGACATCTATAAAAAGGCCGTTGGCGAAAAAGATCTTCTTCAGTCACACTTCACAATGACGACCCCTCTGGATTGTTTACTCTTTCTGGCTTGTTGTGTCCTATCAGCGAACGCATTTGCTACGGCTTACATCTATGGTGAGTTTCTGTCAGAGTTCAAATCGAAAAGCACATTTTTTAAAACTATTTAGTTGATTTCCATCTACTAATTAATTTTTTTTATTTGAAAATCTTATGTATCAATTTATTTACCTGTTTGATCTTTCTAGTTACTGATCTATGAATTATTCTTTCTTTTCCTGAAATATTATCAGTACTTTGTTTCGGATTCTCAAAACAATCAGATTCAGTCAAATCAATTATTGTCTCAATTTTACTGGAATGCATGGGTGATAAATGAAGTTTGATTTAATTGACAGGCCTTCTTCAGATTTTTTTAAAAAGTAGGCTATTTTCTGTGGAGATTTATCTCTCACAGGAATTAAGAGCTCTCAATGCTCAGCTCTGTCAGAACAGTTGGCGAGTAGGATCATATTAATATAATAGAGCCGAGAGTGACCGCAGCGTCGCGCTCTCAGAGACCGCTTTCAGAATACTATCCTGATTAAGCTGAGCATAATTAGCAGGCATTCGCCATCCTTCAACTTGGCATTGTTGATTTACTGATAAAAGTGCATTATTGTCAGTTGAAGGATGGAAGAATGGATTGGAATTATGAAAGAAAGGATGAATGGATTATTGTCAGTAAAAGTATAAAGGGTAGAAGAGATCTCAAGAATTTGTAATTTTTAAAGAGTTAATCAAATAATTGTGTCAGGCCAAAAGAGAGAGAGATTTTAGGAATTTGTAATTTTTTTATTCAATTGATTGTGTCAGGCCATGAAAATGTTTTATTCAATAACATTTTATGAAAATGATGATTATTGGTTGTTATACATTGCAGGACCGATGAACAACGAGGCACTGCTGGTGCGCGCCAAGCGGGACGCTGCACCCGGCAGAAGCATGTCTTTCAGCGGCTACTTTCCCAACCGGGGCATGACCAGCTACGCCAGCAGCGCCGACTTCGAAGAGTGGAGCCGTGGCTACGGAAGACGACCTGCCATGTACTTCCCCGACGAGGAGTCGGCATGGAAGCGGCCCCAGCACAACGAAGGAACTAACGCAGAACTTACACCCCCCAAACCCCCTCAAGGATCGTCGGGTTGGGAGAAACCGGAACAGGAAGAGCAGACGTCCAAGGGCGATAAGGATGCCGCTGATAAGCCCGGCCTTGACAGTGCTCCCGCCAAAAAGCCGAAAAGGAGGAGGCCCTACCACCATCGCCAGGAGGAGGATGCAGAGGAAGGACTCGAAGAGGAGGAGGAGGGACCGTCTGGTTCTGGTCAAGCAAGCGCAGGTGGGAAACCGTTTAGTCTAATCTAACAAGTCATTAACGGATCTCATCAGACTGATGAGATGATTTCCACCCAAATGTTTCCTGGGTTTTCCCATCCACTACACTTCCTAGTCTCAGCTTAACGGCTTTTTTGAAGGATCTTTTTTGTGAATGTTTCAAGTACTGTATTTTCAGATTTCAGTCTCTGTGATTTTCATGTTCTTTTGAACTTGATTTCCCTAACAATTTCATTGATTACACAAATACTTCATTCCCATCACTATGATTTCTGACACCTGGAAGTATAGTAGGAATAACAGTGAAATAGTACAGTATAGCTCACTATTCTCATTAGTCTTTAATTTATTAATTGAAAATTTCTCATTACAACCAATAAAATCATAATAGTTTGTATAGTTCATTTGTGGTTGCTCAAATTAAGAATTTTTCATGATTGGATAGTTGAATTACATGTACAGTATTACGTACTGCAATTACGATGAGAATGGATTAAAAACTAATTTATTGTTGAGGTTTATGTTTTTCGATACATTTTACAAGATATCCTACAGCAGTCAAGTTCAGAATGTACTGGGTATTCGCGTTATCATTGTCGATAAGAGTTGTAATATAACGAATCAATAGAGGGTAACGGATTCATGTGAAAACCTGCTCTCTAAAATCTGTATCTACAAAATAATATGAATGTTCTGAATCATTATCACGCCGGAATGAGAATCAATCAAATATTTTTTTTATTTATCATTCACTACAAACAAGTAACTTTTTCTATAATTACAAATAGGAGTTTTCAGTTGCTTTTTTTAAATTCCACCTTAACACCAGTTCTCAACCTCAAATAATTCAGATTGATAATAAATCAAATAATCATATTTTATCCATTATTTCCACAGGTGGCAACGCCAAGGCATCGTTCAACGCCTGGTTTCCAATTGTTTTCGGCATGTTTCCACCGTCGAGAGGTGACAGAGACGACTACGACGGCTACTCATCAAGGAGAGGCCAGCAGCAGCAGCTTCATGGGACGACTATAATGGCCAATAGCGTGAGCCACGGCGCAGGAGGAGTCGCAACCAGTCACGCCATCTATGGCATGCCAACGCAACTACACCGTCGTTGACGTCAAACCTGAACCCGACTTTGATTCCATGACCGATATCATACTATTGGAGAATATCTATAGTTTCTCGAAGCCGATATGGAATGAGGAATTACGTCAACTGCGTCTCTTCTGAAAAAACCATCACAGAATCCATAAATGTGCAAAATAAACCAAAACAAGATAACAGCTTCCATCCAAATAACCAAAATATAAGTGAGATATTAAAAGCTGGAAGTGAATGCCTGAGTTTCAAGTTTCTTGAATGACGTAGGATGGTAGTAAAAATTTAATTTGTTTTTGGTTTCTGATGCTTTTATGTTTATGGACAGAAAAATTTGATATCTATACTATAGTATACTGTAGTAAAGAAAAACAGTTTATAAATATTCATAACTCTTCATTAGAAATATAAATTATTATGGAAAAACTGTTTGGTTTTCATAGCTCATCTAGATTCTAGAAGAGTGATCTGAATTTGCAGTGTAAAAATTAATGAATTCGGCAAGTTCTTTCTAAGGATGACACAAGTTTTCCTTTCGTATGAAAAGTAGTAACGTTTTTTCAGAAAAAGAGCGACATCTTTTTCATTAAATATCTTAATCCTATCTCTAAATATCACATATTTTTAAGATTTAAAGTGAATTGATTATTCTCTTAACAAGCAGGACAGAGCTTATTTCTCTTTTTCACTTTTACGTGGGATAAGAATGATTTTAAATCATTCCAATTATTCTTAACTCTCCTCCTCAATTTTCTCAATTTCAATCATTAAAAAAATGTGAACTTTTCATAGATTGAAATTCTGAAAGACATAAGCCTTATTGAATTATAAGATTTATAATTTTTCCACAAACACAACTCACTTGAATCATTTTTAACTTGACAAATTTTGCGGACATGAATCGCAGTATTGCGATTTGATAAGATCTTAATTGGAATCGCAAGAGAAATAATAATGAATTGAGTACTGAGTAGGCTACATCTACATTATTATTATTCATTTCCATATTATTTAATGTCAACTCTGCCACACTATATGCTCAGGAATTCAATAGGAAAATAATTTATTTCATCGACTGTTTACCCGAAAAAAAGAAATAGAAAGATAAGGAGCTATTCTAGTCTGAGTGAGAGAAACAGACAGTGAGTCTCAATTTTAATGATTTACAAACAACATTCCTAATTTTGCAATAATAATTATAATAGAAGCTCACTACCAGTAGCCAATTGAACGATAAAAATTATATTTGAACAACACTAACTTTGTTTTGTTGATGCGTAATGATTTCTTCCTCAAACCACATTAGTGCTCATGACTGTATTTGTCCAAATAGAAATCATGCTTTTCTTGATAAATCGATACTTGAATTTTATTCATTTAAAAATTATAGACCCCCTAGGATCCTAAGTGATTCATTTCAAGAAATCTATTGTACGTTACGCCACTGATTCCAATCACCAGAAAAAAGGTCAAAGTTTTACAAAAATTATAGGATAACTGAATGTTATAGGGTGATTACAACTGATAGGAATATTTTAATGATAATTATTGTTCTAAAAGGCTAAAAATAATTACAACCATCATTGAACCACATTTTTCTATCAAAGTTACGACTTGTAATGTGTAATCCACTGTAGACGTTTTCAATGCTTCTTCTACCGCAGTAGTTCACGTATTCCTTTAGAATGCTCTGATTTTTCTCTGTATCTCTCATCGCATCATTATTTTTACCCCACCTATTTTCATCATGCTTTTTTAAATCCCCATGTAGGCTATACAAGAATCTCACAAATAGTAATAGATGATATAGGTAATTATATATTTTATATTAGCCTGTTGTTCATGAGCAATAAATAATAAATTATACACTTGTCAACTCAGCCTTGTTATTAGTGGTCATGTACTTTCAATTATTACAACAATGCAGTCATTTATCTTCTACGCATGCGCGTAGATGGAACATGGAAGCTTGATTTACATATGTGTGTGTGATTCAGAAATAATCGGGTATTTTTGTTGCATCATAGTTGACTTTTTTGCTTTATTCAATTGAAAATTATACTGTTCAGTCATACATTAGCCTAGGCTACTCTTTTACATGGAGTTGTTAAGTGACTGTGTCATCACTGGCAGTAGAAATACCGGAATAATTTATTTCATAGGAATTCTAATAAGCTGGGAAGTAAAGTAAAGTACAGAATAACAAAACAGATAGGAAAATCCACCTTTTGATTTACCACTTACATACTCAGCCATAATATTCAAAATAGGTTAATAAATTAATCTTCCCTGGGCATTTTTTGATTTTCCACATTCTTATTTGATGATAATACTATTTAAGAAAAATGAAAATCATTCAGAGAAATTGATAAAATTTTTTACACACAGTAAGTATTGCAAGAGAGAAACTGGCAATATTATGGGCTGAACTGGCAATCTCATTCGATAAATGACTGAATGACATAATTATAATACATGCAGTACTAAACTTCATCCATGGAAGACGACTATAAGGAATTATTTTTCAAGTAAGCTCGGTGGAGCATTGAAAATTAGGCTATATTACGAAGTTTACCTAAGGAGCAAGTAAACTGCACAGATATTAATGAGGTAATCACGTATTTAACTTTCCTATGGTCCAGTTGATTAATGTAATTATGCAGTTTTGAATCAAATTGAGGTTCTACAACCTCAAAGTCTTTGAACTTTCCAACAAGAAGACAAGTATCAACAATTGCCTCAGGCTCAGGAGTAATTTTAAATCTATTTGTTTAATTCTATCGTTTTAGCGTTTTAAAAATATCAAACTATATTATAATACCAACAAATTGATCCCACTCTGTAATCTACATCAAGTTTTAGCAGATATTTTCGATCCCTATTTGGCAGTCTCTATCTCTATCTGGTGAGCTCTATCCGATTTTTTCGTTTACTGCGAGATTCTTACCATTAGTTGGAGCAGAGTACCAGACATCTGAGAACACGTGAAACATCACGGTTTGTTGATTATTGTGTTTCCTGTCCGCCGCTGCCAATTATTAGATTTCGCACTAGATTTTCTTCCTGGTGCACATTGGCTGGGTAAAATTGCTTTTATCTGATGAAGCGAAGGTCAACTGAAAGAATCTATCCTCAGCAGAAGTGCAGAACTCAATTGGTGATTCTAATTCGAGAAGGAAAGGATTTGTGGCTGATATGTTTGAAATTGCTGGCAAATTGAGTATGATCAAGATGTATTATTGCTGCTTTGAACAAAAACAAATTCATTTTTTCTGTCTGGAACACTACAGAGAGAGATTTTCAAGGTTGATCAATTATAATTTTCATATTTGTTTTAGTTGAGAGCTCTATTCATTCATTTTGATGACGCATTCCGAGCTATTTTACAGTGCTTTTGGATTTTTTAGTCTTTATAATTTACTAGCTATGACAAAGAACAATCATTACGATGAATGTGACCATGTGATGAGAGACGACCTTCAAGTACAATGACCTGATAGCCAAGATGGATGTATGTGACAAGTGCCATAAAATGCAAAACTTTTCAGGATTAACATTTTAAAACTTTTTACTATAATAAACTAATCATCTTAAGAGTATTATATTACATTATCAATACTTCAATAAGAGATGAAATCTTGTGAATTTTCCATAAATCATGTAATTGTTATTGAAGCTAGAAAAACCAGTCTGAAATCTGCCAAAAATAGGCCTATTATTCTTTCGACTGCACGGTCTTTCTCAACAGCATGACAATTTTAATGAAAAATATGTTTACATTATACAACGATGACATTATATGTATAGGCTAATAAGGATGACTTTTCTGGAATTATGCACGAGTGGAGAAATGAGTACCTATTACTTTTGCATGCATTTTAGAATTCACTTCATTTAATGTATTTACTTCATTCTTTCTCTGACCTGATCTGAAGTACAAGTAAGTTACCGTAGTTTGAAATCTATTACAATTTATTAATGTTGAAGGGCTGCCATTGGCCACTTCTCCATCCTGCGGCTCGGAGAGATAGGTGACAGGACTATAATAATCATGTCAACTTCTCGGAACTCCAAGCTTCGAGCTCGGACTATATGAGCTGAAAAGAACTAAGAAACAATATGGAGAGAAAATAAAGAGTTTGATGAACAATTTGAAATTGGTCACATTGAATTTTAATAGTATACTCCTTATACACACTTATTTTATAAGCCACTCCATTATTCCGTTTATTCGTAAATAATATGGTAGAATTTTCTCAACTAATAATATTTTATCATTTATTCAACAATAATTATAAACTTAGGTGAGGGCAACAGGCTCAGCCCAAAACTGCTCCTCTATCAATTTGTACAACAGTCCAAAATAAGGTTATCATGATCATCAAACTTAACATTACAATTTCTCACTTCCAAAAATGATTTTGTATAATTATCATTAGAAATTTTCTGTAAGAAAGTCTGTACACAAAATCAGGAGGTTTTATGGCCAGAATGGTTTGTTATGGAGAACTCATTATTATAGAAAAGTAAATGGGTGTAATTTGAAATTGAGGTAATAAGAAAAATTTATAAAAATATGAAAATTGAGAAAAACAGGACAGTATTGAAATACTTTTTGAGTAGTTGTGAAGGTGATATTTAATTGTGGTAGTTATCCATATCGATTGAAAAAAACAAGGTGTCGTCAAACCACAGATCTATAAGTCTCGATTCTCAATAAATCTGTGGTTTGACAATATTTTGTGTTTTTATTCAGTACCGTATCAAAATTTATCACACTGGTAATTAATAGTATTTGAAAAACTTTAATTTCCAGCGATACCTCACTGATCGAGAGAGTAGAAGCATTTATGTTGCTTGGCTACGGGTAACAGATTTAATGAGTTTCATTCTCATTCTAGTAACATGGAAATCATTCATTCTTCCTCAATATGAGATACCAAACATTAGTTATTTTGATACTTTCATAGAGAAATATTGAATCACCTATTCCAAGAATACCAGTGAAAAATACTCAAGGACTCTCTGGAGTAGGTACCGGTAACGTGAACTCGAAACCGGATTGTAAACAAGGCAGATAGTTTGACGTTTGGAAGGATTTTCCAGAGTAGGTACGTAACTTATGGTCTCTTAACTGAGGTTAAAATAGCATCTTCCGACGTCAGTAATACTAATAGGTTTGAACTGATTCTCCTCTCAATCAATCTGATGGGTTCTCATATATTTTTTAAGTAGTAGAGAAAAAATAATTGATCAACAACATGGAACCCGTTTTCCGAATCCGGCTAGGGATGCTTAGGGGCAACATTTTCCTTCTTGGAATGGGCATCAATTTTAGAATAATATAGCGAGAGAGGGCGGGCTGAGAGATACAAAAAAGGAGTAAAAACACTTTCGCCAATGATTTGTTGGAGGGAGAAGAGGAATGACGTAGTCTGTACAAGCAAAAAAGACATTCAGTCAAGATGGAAAAATGACAGCATCCCGGTCGATATTGGTTCAAAAATTATAAATTTGGTCTCAAATTGTAGATTAGAATGTTTCCCACAATTTCAGACCATATTTATAATTTTTGAACGAATATTGACCGAACTGGAGTCATTTTCTCATCTTGCCAGAATGTTTTCTTTGCTTCGATAGACTATACCATGCACGAGGCAGAAGAATATTACTCTTTGGCATCGGATCCTCCCACGGAGAAAAATAATTGGATTATTCAGAAACCAGCATGTGCAAATTTCCCGACCGGTTTGCGGTTAGGTGCGTGCTAACTACCAACAACCAATCTAGCCCATCATTATCTTCCCCTCGTAGTTTCCAATCCACTCTCGCACACAAGGAGGGGAGATCTTCTTCAATAGTAATCCTTTCCCACTTTCCGATCCCAGTTTTTTTTCAAGGTCTGGGATTCACCGTTTTTGTTGTACGGTTGTTGACTGTTTTAATCCATTTGCAAAGCTTAGACTAGATATATAGACGGTTGTGCCTGAAGCCGCTTCAGTCATTGTCAAGTTCAAGAACCATCAGCCAACAGCCAACAGCCATGAAGGGTGCTCTGCTTCTATCTGGAATAGCAGTTCTGATGCATTTGGCATCTTGTCAAGTCGAACAACCTGTTGAAGGTGAGATATGATCTTGATTACTGTAAAGAGTTTGAGCTTTAGTTTTCCAAGAAAAGTTGTTTGTAGTTTAATAGGCTTTTGTGAAACGTTTTGTTTTTTCTCTCTAATAAAACGTTAGATGCAGTAAAACAAGATTCAATAAAATCTTGAATTAAATTCTAATTCAGCGTTTATTTGAACGATTCGAAGGAGGAATGAGATAAAATTGATAATCTAATATTATAAATTACAATCATAATTACTGTTTTTTAAGTATTCGAATTGATTCTCCATGTAACATCATACTTTTGAGGTGTTTTACAATATTACAAATCACCTTTGAAATAATTTTCCCATTTCTATTGATAGATTAATTATTGGAAAACATCCCTGAAAATTGGTTTGAGCTTGTTATCTTTGGTTTGAATTTCCATTTGCAATAAAGTACACAATCATGAAGATTGATACTTGATTGTTAACAAAGATCAAGCATAATTTCATCAAGCATTATAAATATTTTAATTAATTGTTTCTAAAAAAAAATTGATGCCATGATGCAATCCATAATATTATTGAATAATCACCCGTTTTCTATAATGCAATAAAACTTATATTCTATTAACTGGTTTGACTCATTTCTAAATACAGAAACGTCAAAACTCAATATTTTTTTTCGCAGCAGTGTTTATGCTCAAAAACCATTCTCAATCCACTTGTTAACACGCGAGAGCTCGCGCACGCGGAAAATTAGAACCCAATTATTGATTATCCTACTCAAAAAAGGAATGTGATTCTCAATTAAGAGCCTTGATTAAGAGCAAATGCAGTTGCCTTTATTCCTATCTTTAAAATAGACTTTTTTTGTTGAAAAAAGTGAGTTCCTAATTAATATAGAGTCCAATGAAATTAATCGCAGAACAAAATCAAATTTTCCTGGAATAAGTGTTTTTCTATAGGAGACCCAATGTACGAACTTTCATTTAATGGTAACTTCCATAGGGTTATTAATGAATAAAATTGATATATCTCCGAATAAAATTATTGAAATTAATTCATTATCCACCCAAGCATTAAAAATGCGAAATATCAATTTTATAATGAAATCATGAAAAATAAGCCTATATACTGTAGTGGTAACTTTGGAGGAGAAATATAATAATGTGATTCTTTCGAAGAAGTGAGTTTCGTTACGTTCTTAGAATTATAATATAATGTCTTCTAAATTGAGGGTTTGACATCAAGCACATTATATTTTCAGCAATCTATAAAATACTGTACGGACTGCAATCCACTTCCATGATACATATCATCCACTGCATATTAAATATGTAATCTCCTTCAACAAAGCCTTCCACCAAATGATAGACCCCTTGTATCCAGTAATAACAAAGAGAAACTATGTTTCAATTATTTTGATTTAGTGATCTATATGAATCTTGAGCTTGTGAATTGAGCGAGTAACTTGATCATCTAAAGAATTAAAAAAAAAACTTAATTATTCACTTCCTCAATTATTTATTAAGATTTATCAAAATTATAAAAAAGGAGAGATCCTTCTTCATCTATAAGCTTGTTATATGCTTAATACAACACGGGTCGGATGCAGTCTCCCCATAAAAGAAATATTTGAATGAAATTGAGTCAAACCAAAAAGATTCAAATTAATTTATTGGATTCTGATTAATAATCATACATTATTATTGGTCGATTGCACATTTGAATGGATTGAGAATTACTCTCCAACAAAAAAATGTATGATTCCGGTTCACTATCTTGGTTTTTCCAGAGAGCCTTTTTTAATAAAGAATTATGTGAAATGAAGAATATTTTTGTAAAAATATAAGTGATAAACAGATAAACTGAAAATAGGCCTACTGGTCAAATATTCCATTGATATTATTATGATATCCAATAATTTCCATGTTCTCTGTGCTATAGCCTACATAATAGATCTGGTCTCATCATAAACTTCCAATATGGATGACTCAAAGTTATTATTAGAATCATGAAATTCCATTTCAATTCAAGCTGGATTGACGTCAGGGTCGGGAGGCATCGGCACCCATGAGAAGAGTAGGATACTTATTTGAAATAATTGGTATTATTATTGTAAGCTAGTTGTATCGAACGCGGAAAATCAGAAACAAATGATAATTCACACGGCACCTTTGAACAATGAAGACCAGCAAGATCATGGCAAGATCGAAAAAATAGTGGTCTTTGTTCGTAGTAGACCTATGCTAATTACACGCGATAGTCTTGTATGAGAGCTCACTAGCCAAAGAAGTTGCCATTTTATTTGTTTTCTCTTGAAACAATAAAAAGGATTTATTCGTGCTAAAAAACTTCTACTGTAGTTCCAGTAGCCTACAAGAAGTTCAGGTCTACAACAGGTCTTGTAGGTCTTTTTCGTTTCTTCAAAATAGAAGAGTTATGGATATCCAATCTACACACTTATCTTTGAAAAAGCCAAGTTTTGAAGCGACTTCTCCAGTGCAATATAATTATTATCTATATAGTATATGGATCTTCTCTTGTAAATGACTTAACACAGTGGAGTAGGCCCGGAGAGAACAGCTGTCAAATTCCTATTGATTCTATGAAATTTATTGGAGAGAAGCCTCCTAATTATATTTCTCCTTCTTCCTTCCTTCGATATATACGGTAATAATATGATAATATGTTAATATTGTTTTATTGGTCTCATTAATTAAGATCTATGAAATAGTTTTTCTTATTGATTACTCAGATTTTTTTGGTCGCAAGCTCTATTTAATTTCTTAGGGAAGTCTCTTCGTTCAGAATAACGTGGAAATGAAATAAGATTATTCTAAATGATAATAATATGAAAGACTGCAAAAAGCCTTTTTATGTTGAGGTAGGAGAAAAGGGTGTCAACTCATCAAACAGGCGTTCAAATACAAAATTCTGGGATTCGCGTATTCTTATCAGATTTCTATTATGGGTAGTTCATCTATTAATAGACTTTATTCATTGGTCAGGCCTACACAGTTTATTTTGTCCAGTTCTAATACTATATTGTAACATCTATTACAGTACTTATTTTATTCGTCTACCTCATTTGCCCTATTGTATCGACAACATGCCAAGTCAAGGAACTCAATATTCAACCAAATTTGTAATTATTATTATTATTATTATTATTATTATTATTATTAACTTTGTAATAGGAAATCGATAAAAGTAAATTCTGTGAATATCAATAAATTATTTCAATAAATTATCACAGGTACTATAATTTGATATGCCTAAAGGAATAGTATTACAATTAATACTGTAATTAAATGAATGATTGCTAAAGAAGAATTATTTGTGTCAGTTCCAGGTCTGATTTACGCAGCACGTGTCCAGAGATCACCAACAGGTGGCTACGGAGGATACGGAGGCTATGGTGGGGGTGGCTATGGAGGAGGCGGTGGATTCGGAGGCGGATATGGAGGTGGATATGGAGGCGGATACGGCCACAAGAAGCACCACCACCACGGAGGCGGAGGATACGGCAATTACGGCGGCTACAACCAGGGA
This sequence comes from Sogatella furcifera, assembly GCA_017141385.1. Lineage (NCBI taxonomy): Eukaryota > Metazoa > Arthropoda > Insecta > Hemiptera > Delphacidae > Sogatella > Sogatella furcifera. The sequence continues at coordinate 19,778,691 of CM029548.1, forward strand.
CCTTACGGCGGTTTCGGCGGAGGCTATCCTCAGGGTGGAGGTGGATTCGGAGGGTCGTCGAGTCAGTCGCAAGCTCAGGCCCAGGCGCAGAGTCAGAACTTCAACGTGAATTTTCCGTTCGGCCTAGGCGGAGTGTCCGGATCCAACAGTCAGAGTCAGGCCAGCGCTTCTGCCGGATCATCGGGCAGTGGCGGTAACTTCGGGTGAGTTCACTTTTCTTTCTCTCATTATTGCAGTTCCAGTTATAATCAGTTATCATCTCTTTCCTTTCCTCATTAAATTTACCTCACATGGAAGAACCGAAATGGCCGGCAACCAAGATGCACAGGACTAGACTCTCGTACCGGGCACAGGTTTTTGAACAGTTTCATTCAATTAATCTTGCCTGCTATGATTTATTACATTGGTCAATATTTTCAGTAGCAAAGTCCTTTGTTCTATTCATATATACCTATAATAGGAAATTTCATTTAATTATTAGCATGAAATGTACCTCAATTCTTGAGAATAAATTACATGTAAATTTTAGCTTTGAAATGGGATAATTCATGTCAACCTTATTATTTAATTGAACCAATAAAAAATGAGAAGCATTAATGGACTAATTTTCCTCTCTTTTCATCAAAAATTAATTCAAAACACTTTCAAATGAGAACCAACTTTTTTATGAAGAGAATGTTCAATAATTGAGTACTTTTTTGAAATTCATACCCAAATACTACTTGATGGTTGGTAATATTGAGATGACCTTTTCTTGGGATGTAGGATCCTATTCAATCACTCAAGTTTAATGATAGACTTGCAATGACATCAGAATAATATTCATTGCAGGATTTACATATAATAGCGTAGGCTTCTTTATTATACTATCTACCATAAAATTTAATTGTGATAATAATGTTGAGATTGCCATTAATCAAGAAAATTCCAGTTCAGCTTACTTTATTGGTCGTTTTATGAACTACAGCAGCCTAAGCCTTAAACTCAAAGTGATGAATAATGACTCAAATAATTGTCATTCTCAGTTCTGGATTAATAATGTAAATTATAAATTCTCATCAATTCGGTTTTTCTATATTTTATTATAATCAATAATGAATTTAAGAGCCAACTAATCATTTTCGATAAGAAGTTCAATGGAACGGGTAATGAGAAGAGATTGATAGAAGAGACGCCATTAGAATGGAGATTGTATTGAGACAGCGTCTCTTCTCAGCTTCCGCGGACTATACCAGGTACAACATTCACTTTTTTTATCAAATTCTATTGGAAATTTTTACTTTCAAGTTTATTCAAAATTATTATCTTTTTTCAGAAGATGGAGAAGATGAACAGTTTGAGCTTTATTTGGATTGTTGTCTTCACGTCACCCACAAAATGTGAGCATCAGGCTTAATAACTTGCAATGGAATATTGAAGTATGGCTGTAGCCTTCGTCTTTTCTGCCTGGACACTTCATAAATATTAGGACAATTTGTGATGCTTACAAATGTCATGTTTGAAATGACCTGGACTTTTAAAAATAGTATTTATCAGCTAGTAATTAAGTTAATCTTTCTCAATAGAAGTAGGTCTTCTACGAATGTTTGAGAAAAAATTTTTGTAAAACTGTTTTAAAATTGATTTGTTGATGTTTCTCTACTCTTGTGATATCTGATTGGGTAGACAGACTTAACTTTCAATTAAATTATTGGAAAAATAATAATAAAGAAAATTTATTCTTCAAGATATTAAGTTATTCTTTAAGATTCCTCCCCTATCCTGAACCAACTATCTCATTACCGTATTTTATATTTTTTCCCAGAAAATGTAATACACCAGTATGAATACAAATAGACAGGTACATGATCAGCTGTAATGGCTACTTATAATTTTGCTTCAAAATTTTCAAGTTTATTTTAAAACTTTGAAAGTTTCAAATGTGTTTTAGGCCTATCTGGTGTTTTGTTCGAGATTTTGTTGTGAATCTATTTCAAATTCAAAATTTGGATTTTAGTGTAAAAATTGCTGGAAATCTGTGTGAAAAATATCATATAACCTATCTTTAATATGTTTGTATAAATTGTAAGAGGAACAGTTTTGGGCGTTCGGCGTTGCCTGTTGTACTCTTCTATTATATGTATTATTACTCAGTAAAGATGATTATGATTATGATTATGATACAAAGGCTGAATAATAGGATTACCTACTATATTACTGCTAAATATCATCACATGTAAATCTCTTTCTCCTCTCTCTAATAATATGTTTTGTATAGCATAGTACCTATAGACCTATAGTATAAACCTCAAGCCTAAGCCTAAAATTTTTGACATTTTCATTCATTCCTCTCATCTTTTGATGGATGAAATTCGAATAAAATACCAAAAGATGTAATATATAGCATACTGTAATACTTATTCGATTCTAGAAATTCAATAATTTTCTGGAAATTCAGGCTCCGACTATAAATCTGAGAATCCTATGTATGTATGTCTGGCTCAACAGCCCATGAAGGGCCTAGGCCTACCAGCTGGTTGCCAGTTTCAAATTCACTCTACTATACAGCCCGTCCAAGCCAAGAAGACACCCCGGCACGATGGGAAAACGGCCCCAGCCAAGCCAATACCGGCCCAAAAGTAATAAATTCTCAATCAGAACTCACAGTCCCCGAACCAACACTGGCCGAACCGAAGCTGCCCCCTCCACCCCGCCAGAATCCCACCCCCCCGGCCGGACAGACCATAAAGCAAGCAAATAATCATCAACCGGGATAGAGGTAACGTGTGGCTAGCACGTTGATCCTCTCAACCATAAGCCAGTCTCCGCAACCAATTGGCGGCGCAGAACACCTCTGAATGACATGCAATTAATCAGTTAGAGTGTAATGCAACAATTACTATTCCTCCAGAGACGGGAAACGACTGACTGTCTTTACTAACGACAGCCAATCTCCCAAAGGAGGGAGATTGAGGGGGATAAATCTAAGAATCCTATACCATACTTATTAGGCTACTATACAGACTTCATACTTCCCTGTTTTCAATGACGGAATTCACAAATTATTACAAGCTTCTTAAAAGTTTCCCCTTCTATACAATTCTAGTGCTCCACTGGAAAACGATTATAAAGAAATCAGAAATACTCGTATAATATATAAAGAATATATTCGACAATATTATTCTTATAAATAAAGTCTATAGGCTACTGGCTTCATTGTAATATAGCAGCTGTAATTTCACCAAATTAATACAGGTTGTAGCATTGAGAAATTATATCATTCAACGATTTATCAACAATGATATACAGGGTGTTCCAGGAGGTATGTGCAATACTTCTCAGGCTGATTCCTTACACCAAGTAGACAAAAAAGTTCCATGGGACCAACCGCCAAAAACGCTTTGTTACCAAGATAACAATGGCGGAAAATTGAGATTTTTCAAAATATATTAATTTTTCTAATGTTTTTGAGACTTTTTAGAGGTTCCAAAATAATCAATTTCAATGTAAAATTAGCTAAGGAATTCAATGAAACCAGTTCCAAGTTTGTAACTTTAACGGTTATTGAGATAATTGGAAAAATATGCTAGAAAACGCCATTTTTCAACAATAAGGGTTATAACTGGATAAGGAATCATGAAAGTGTATTTTTTATTGATGGAAGTTGAAGAGAGTCGGATTCTAAAGAAAAAGTTGAATGGCGGCGATTGTGTAAATCCTACCCAAATCTCAGAAATGGCGATCAAAAATCGCAAAATCACTACTAAACACAAATTTTCATGTTTTGTCAATTTTGCGATTTTTGATCGCCATTTCTGAGATTTGGGTAGGATTTACACAATCGCCGCCATTCAACTTTTTCTTTAGAATCCGACTCTCTTCAACTTCCATCAATAAAAAATACAATTTCATGATTCCTTATCCAGTTATAACCCTTATTGTTAAAAAATGGCGTTTTCTAGCATATTTTTCCAATTATCTCAATAACCGTTAAAGTTACAAACTTGGAACTGGTTTCATTGAATTCCTCAGCTAATTTTAAATAGGAATTGAACCTCACTAGAACCTCACTAAAGCCTCTAAAAAATTAGAAAAATTAATACATTTTGAAAAATCTCAATTTTCCGCCATTGTTATCACGGTAACAAAGCTTTTTTGGGGGTTGGTCCCATGGAACTTTTTTTTCTACATGGTGTAAGGAATCAGCCTGAGAAGTATTGTACATTCCTCCTGAAACACCCTGTATATCAACACAATCGTTTGACCAGTGTTTTAGTGTTTCCAGACTTTATTAATTGAAAAGAACTTTTCAGAATCTAAATTACAGTAAACATTATCAAGAACTTTTTCTATCAGCGAAACATGGCTATGTCGGCGAGGTGGAACCCCTTTTGGTGTCTCCACCAAAAAAGCCATATGCTTATAGTAATAATAAATTCAACAAAACTCCAAACTGCTTGTATAGCGTACCCTTCAAGAAATCAATGTGTAACTGTCATTTCGCCTAATTCAATACAATAGAAATCCTTAATAGTTCAAATTATTGATACCATGATATCATAGAAATATCACCAATTAAATTTTGTCCAAGTTAAAAAAACAATAGGCTACATTAAATGTAGCTGGAACAAAAAAAAAAGACTCACAAAAACTGCTCCAATCCAGTCAAACCAGAAATTATATTATTCTGTATGAAAGGTTGAATGGGAATAATTCTTCACTATTTGTTGTAGGTACTGGTATATCATATATAATCTCTTTATATATAACATAAAAACAACTATGATAGAATTTACTTCGAGTGAAGTAAATATAGGCTATAGAATATAATAATTTTCAACATTTAACATACTAGAATAATTCATTCACAGGTATTACAAATAGAATGTACAGCATAATATTAAAAAAACAATTTACAAAACATTGTATGTTACTGTAATGAGCTTTTTACACAAATATTATCAGTAGGAATATTTTGTACTATGTATAATCGATACAGAGATTCATAAATATGATAATTCAATAGTTGATGAAATGAGCCAATTTGCTGGGAAGAAATTCATCATAGCCAGTCCAAGCAAAGAAGACATTCTGACAAGATGGGAAAATTAGTCCAGCTCGGTCAATAGGTATTACTTAAAAATTATAAATTGAGCCTCAACTTGTAGGAAACATGCCACTCTACAATTTGAGCCAAAATTGATAATTTTTGAACCAATATTGACCGAACTGGAGTCATTTTCCCATCTTGCCATAACGTCTTCTTCACTTGGACAGACATTTGTGATTTTTTAGTAGTTATGTTTTCATATTAATCAGCTATGTGAATGAGTTGAAGCATGATGAATAAGATACTGAGCTACATTCAAGGTGTTAGCATGCAATCCAAGTAATTATATTCCTTGTTTCAGCCTATTCTAATAGCCACCATCACTTTTATTTGACAAAACCTATTTTAGAAACAACTAACAATAAATAAACAATATATCAACTGAATAAAGCATTTGATCTAATTTCATGAACTTATGTGAATAGAATATCTTGTAGAACATTCAACTTAGAATATAACTATTATGCATAAGAATTACTTACAATCACAGATTCAGCAGTATCTCCTACTTGTTTATGACTAAAATTATACTAAGCTAGGTAATATACATTGTATATATAAAAATATAAAAGTTATCATTTATGAAAATACGTCAATAGTGATGGAAATCTCCCTGAGGTACAATTTTTTTAAGAAATGAATTTGTGTTAGGGGGACAAACTAGATCAGTCATTGTCCCCATTTATTGAAAAAGTACTCAGCCATAAATGTTCATGGATTTTGAGGCCACTAGTTGATGAAAAAACCAAAAACCATATTATTATAAATTATTCCAAAAGTCACAGTCAAAGATCAGTATTACATATTACGAGATTACGTATAGGCCTAAAGTTTAGAATGCAATGAGTTTGAAAATTACAGTAAGTTACGATACCTACTAAAAGTTTAAAAATAGAATTTGATCCTTGTATCCAAATCTGGATAATTTATTCTCGGTGTGAGATTGAGAGTATTCAAATTTCGAATGTGAGATACCGTATTCAATATTGAATTTGTGAATGGAAAAATCTTGCAAACATATTATATTTCAACTTAAATTTTCAAATAACGGTATGAAAACAATATTGTTCATTAAAGAATAGACATGAGGTTGCTGAATTCACACATTCTGGATAAGAATATCATAATAAGAATATTGTTTATCATGGAGCTAAAGCTTCATTTTGAAGGCACTAGTTGATATCATTGTAGAGATTACCGTACAAAGAATCCACAAATTTTAAGATGTGCAAGACTTTTCCAAAATTGTTAGTATGGAAATCTTATTTAGAGAGAAACTAAACATATAATTGTGACTTGAATTATATAAATAGATGGGAAGTGCATAAAAGTTTACATTATGCATTACCATATTAATAATTTTCATGTTTGACCTCTTCTAGTAGAGGATCACATCGAATTTATCATAGAAAATAAAATTATATCTGCTATCAATATGATTTTAAATACAATATGAACTAGATATTGAATATGCAATACAAAGATATACAAATTTTAAATATAATAAGGACTTAAAAAGTTTGCTACTACAAATGCCAGAACTGCCTTCAAAATAGTTTCACAGCAGTAACTTACCCCTTTTTTGTCCAATTTTCGATTGAGACAACAATGAAGGTCTGTTAACTGTGAAGCAACTTTTAATATTTATTAAAATATTAGATGATATTTATATATTTGTAATGTATAATATTTATATCCATGGAGTATGAGGCGAGTTGTATAAGGCTATTTTATAATGGGCTAGTTTTAATCACATTGAGATAAAATTATAACAAAGTATAAATTTCATATATACATTAGTATTATAAAATAAAAGCTAAATTTTCAACAATTTCATAGAATTCAAGAATATTTTTACTTTGAAATTCCAAGACTCAATAGGCCCTATACTTCTAAAGGTTTTGTATTTACAACTCTATACTCTATTATAGCATCTTATTTCTTAATGGAGCTTCTAGTATATCAGAATACAGTCTTGTATCAAAGTGTGATGTTTAGTACTGAGAGTTGAAACAATAAAATCAACTTTAATGGTGGTATGGCTTCAACTTTTTTCTTGTATTATATAAATGTGTAAAAATATGATAAGATTCTTTAATTCAATTTTTACATTCATAATACTATCATTTTTGGTCTGTGCAAGATTTATTCTGTAATTATCCTCAAACAGCAATATTAATTATTCTGATTTTAAATTCTGCAAAAAAATTTGTGCTAAAAATTCGGTCCAGAAATTAATGATAATCAGGCACTCCAAGATTACAGAACAATCTAAATTCCATCTCTAACTATTCATATAAAATTTGAAGCCTTCTGAAATATTTCTATCAGATCCTGTAAGTGAAGCCTGTGATAAAAAATATATATTTTTCCTGTAATTTGATTCACATTTCACATATTGCTTTGATAGCTGGTGGGTGGTGGTATGATTACTTTTTCACATTCATTAATTATAGCACTTATTTCACTTAAGTCGTTGTAGGTTTGTGACTTTCACTTCAACTCAGTAAAACCATTGATTATCAGTACTCGACTTCACCTAATTGATCCATCTCTTAAACAAATTCGGGCTATCCTTATCATGACTAGTACATCAATGTGATGAGAAACATCAAAGGAGGCAGCTTCAAAGCTACCATCGATTATTTTTTTGATAAAAATATTCTCCTCAGTGGTCCATTTCTTATGGTGTTCTCAAGCAAGTAGAATGGGTTTGAGGTAGTCAACGATTATTTAGAAAATTGTTCCTAATGTCAGGCAGTCGACTCAGCTAGGTACGTAATTTGTGACTTTGAACTGTTCGTTTCCTCCTCCTGTTGGAAAATAGAATAGATAAAGAATACATTACAAATTACTGCTCTACGTTACATAGTAAATAGATAAAGGGTACAATACAAATTACAGCAATTCATGTTCGATTTGAATATTGAATGTATTCCAAGTATACCTACTTTCAAAAATTGAGTATTCTTTCAAACTGCCTGCAGTAGTTTCAGTAAAGATTAAGAGGAACAATTGTTCCAATGTAAGTAGACGTAGGCTGCAGGCATATTACACCAATCAATCATGAGATGAGATTGAATATCAGAACGGTTTGTTATAGAATTTGAACTTAATCCAAGATTCATCAACACAATATAATTGCTAATGAGTTTAACTTGACACACCCATTTTTTAAATAAATTTTCAGTGATTTTCCTAGAATGATTTATCATAATTATTGTTTATAGAAGCTATGTGTGTCAATAAATTGGAGTGAAATGATGAGCTTCCAAATAACAAAGGTTCCTGATAATTTAATATTTATTAATTTATAATTACAATGAACAATTCAATAAAGAACATAAATGCGCCCAACAGTATTTTGATAAGGAATATACAAATATATGGCCTGCCAAGTGTGCATATGGTTACTGTAAATGGAGCAGGCTAATTGAATTACTATCCTGACACAATTCTTACTAACTTATAGAGAATTTAAAAATACAGAATTTGAATTTTTAAATGATGTCCTCCACATTTTCCGAGTTTCTCATCAAATTTTAATTCCTAAACAAAAAACAACCTTTTTTAACATAAACACTGTTGTGTTCGCCAGTATCATTAGTCAGTCTGTTAGTCTTAATCAGTATCACAAATTAAATTAGTTTTTTGAACTGATTATATTCATGAAGGATGCATTATATGGCACAATATTAGAGAAGTGTGAATGATGAGTGCAGCCTACATTGCCCAATCAAGGAGTGTTAATAACAATTAATCTGATGTGCTCATGGCCCAATCAAGGAGTGTGAATTATCTTATTAATTTGTTTGTCCTTAACAATACAGGTATTAGTTTTAGATCTCACCTTCCTAGTAATTGGGTTGAGCTCCTCCTCCTGGACCGGCACCTGTTCGTCCGCAAAGCTGATGTTTCCAGCCTTGTACCAAACTATCAGGTCCACGAAGAAAGCACATATCATTAAACCACCCGTCGTTCCTGTACAGGGAAAAAATTAATGAAACTTTTTTCAAATACTATTTTCACAAGAGATCGTCTTATAATATACGACATAATATAATTATGTACCAATGAACATGGTTTAAGTTTTATTAAGCTATCGAGAATTAAGAAATAGTCGAATAGTCGATAGATATTGAGTTTTCTGAAGAAGCTGTTGATTTACACCACTACAAACACTAGGCCTACTGGTTCTGGGAGGATGGGAGTTTTATTTCGCTTTTGTTTTACGGTACTTCATTGAGCTCTAACTAGTTATTCTGTTAGTTATTCTGACTCCATTCACGTGATCATCAAATTACAAATGTGCATTACACATTAAGTACCTCTTGATCAATCTATTGGTCTATTTCTGCTGTAAGCTATTGCATTCCGCTTACAAGAATCGAATAACATGCAGTTCACAATAATTTTACTCTTGTCGGGATACTTGATTGAGGCGGTGTAAGCCTACTTCTAGTCCATGTTTATGTGACTGCACCTCGCTAGAACAATTTTGTGTATTTTTTGAAATAGTTATTAGTTACAACTGAAAGATAGGAGCTATATTGAGATTTTATCATGGAAGGAATAAGATTTATGGAAACAAAAAAATACTGGAATTCAGATAAGTAGACGATGTAAGAAATATACGACAATATTATTAGTGATGTTGACTTGAATACCGTTTCATTTATTCAATCTTCTTTATATATTAATTCTATTCACTTTACCATCTACTTCCATTGTACCTCCTCATGGAGAATCCTCGTACAATTTATTTCTTATTCTAACGTTTTCATATATTATTGAAATGCTTATTGTGAATGACATACTGATGAGTTGAATGTACCCTAATTGCAAATACTTTTAGATTTCTCTACTTTTTCATCCATTACTATATATGTTGGGGATTGAAATTTGAGAAGTTTTGATAGTATACATAAGTTCGATTACAATGAATTGCCACTCACCATGATAGAACCACCTGAATACTTTAGTGTTGTAAAGCCAGCAGGCTCCTTTCATATTACATGGTATATCCTCCCAATAGAGGCAGGTCGAGTCCACTACTGCTCCGTAAACAATTGGACATGGCACGTTACCTGCAAATAAGAAAAATAAAAAATGTCATTATTGTTACTGTTCTATGGAGAATGAAAGTGGATTCTGATATGTTAACTCAAGCAGACCTTACTCTAATGGAACTTACATGTTAACAAGTAAAATTAAATTCTAAAAAAAATGTTTTTGTAAGTTGTATCCTTATATAATCTATCAAGTTTATTCAAGAGTCGTTTTTCATGAAATATTGTATCTCAAGCAGATTTTTAGAATGAATAATAATCGTATATAGGTACTTTGATATTCAAGCAGTCTCATCATAGTAATTATTATATAACCATTTGGGATATACAGTATAACACTTCTACCGTTTTCCATATAAAACTGTCTAAACTGATGGAGAATGCTACAAACTGAGAATATTCTATTTCTCCTAATAGATTTTTCTCTTCCTGAACACAGGCTATCCTTAAAATGTATTTCAATCAGGCCTTTATTATTCCTATATGGTGGCTACTGTTTAAATAAGTATTAATTCAATATAACACGTAGCATATCTATGATGTTAAATAGATAACATAGGTAAACTAAGTACCGTTCAGTAATTGAATACAAAAATATAAGATTTGACATCTATTTACAAAATAATCATCCAAAATACACATGCAAAAACACAATATAGAGACCTTATAATATACAATGAGGATTTTATACAAATTTTCTAATATGCTTACCAAATAACCCTATAGCGAATTGTATAAGACCCAGAGCCATAGCTTTGTCCCTGGGATCAACACAGCGCAGAATGAGCAGCATGCTGCCAACCTCTGATGTTGAATGCACGAAAACGAATAATGAGAAAAGCATTATGTAGAGAACGAACGTGTCCTGGTGACAGCTCTGTTTGCAGTATCCCACCGTTGCACTTGTACTGTTCAACTCGTTTGGCTGTATACACGAGCAACCTGTGAACTGAAATTGAAATCAATAAAATAAATAGAATAGAATATCAAGTTAACTTGAGAATAGTACAAGAATTATGCCTAGAATGAATAGTATAAGTTTATTAAAATATACTATAATAGCTGAAATCAAAATGGATTTGAGAATGAATTTTCATTTGTCATAAGGGCCATGCCATATACAGAGTTGCGAACAATTAACATTATAATAGCAATTAACAATATTATTGTTCAACAATGTGTGTTCTAATAACAATTCATAATAGATATAATTTAAAAAGGGAAACCGATAGAGCACTGTATAACAGAATGGTAACATGGTAATGGCACTGAAGAATGATGAGACTTCAAATTGTGTGGTATGAGAAAACAAAAAAACCCTTCGCGAATTGTAAATTATAATTTTGATCAACTATGAGAATATTGAGATGAGTGGTGATGTTTATATTAGATTTTATCAGATACGGTATATGGTGGGCCTATTCTACTGGGAATATCCACGGATACTAGAGTATCCTACGAGTCCCATCTCTATCTGTGATTATACTGTGATTATACATTTAGAAGCTTACTCACAAAACCTTTTTGCTGAGTAGAGGTAGTTTTAATCTGATTAGAAATAAGATAAGATTGATATTTTTTACCATTGACTATCTACTCTATTATTCTACTTAATCTAAGTTACGGTACTCTTATTGTCTTCGTCTTCACTGTCACAGAATACAAAAAATACTATACAGTGTTTTAACGTCATTTACTAAAACTTTGCATATAAGTTTTTTAATAAGGCTTAGTTCTATACTATCTTCAATGGGGTTTTAATTATAATTGATATATTTCAATTTTTTAAAGTCTGATACTGATTACTGAATGAATACTGATTCGAGTTCGATAATTTTTGACATTTCAAAAAAATGATGAAAGCAATTGCCAATTTATTTTTTTAATAAATAATAGATTGTGTACGTTCACAAATTGATAAAATTGAGTTATCAATAGGCCTATTGATTATCTTGGCATAGCCCATCATGGTGTAGATTATTTTCGAATGTCGATTGATATTCCCCATTTTGGCAAAAAATTACTACTTCATCAAATCTAAAGCAAACACTTACATTTGTGACTTTTCCTTGTTCTATTGTGACGTCTTGACATCCCGCATAGCATGCTGAGAAATATGTTCGATCATCAGAGCCACAAATTGGACTGAATTTTCGGAGGTCACATGCGCAAGTCGTGTTGCAAACGGGTTCAAGCATCAGTTTTCTGAAAAAAATTTCAATAATATATTAGAAACAAGTAAAATAATTCTAATATCATTGAATATCACTTATTCGAATGGGGTAAGTTAACGAAAGCAGTAATGATTGAAAAATGAAAATATAAAGTGAAAATGGTATGAGATGTAGATGTAGAATAGGCCTGCGCTTTAATGAAGATAAACATTTCTACAATCTCTGGAATTGGTCTATCAGAGAAACTAGATTGTTGCTAAACAACAAAATTCCAATGTCGTATCATGAAAATATCTGAATGAAAAATGATATTTGTCCAGTAAATAATAATAAGTAGTATTCAGTTGTACAATAAAAATGGAAAGTTAGTTACTGATGATCACAGAAATAGAATAGTGCTGGACTAGTGCTATTTGTGTTAGTCATTACAGATGTTATAAGTAGGCCTATGGAATTTAAGACAACATCATGTTGTTTATATTGTTTGCTTTTGATGAATTCTTAAGATTAATTGATCTATTTACTTTCTTTGAATTTTTGCTCTGCTAATTATTCTGAAACATTCTTGTTTGAAGTAAATTTAATATAATCACCCATCATCGGTCTCGTGGAGGCCTGCAATATCATTCATTGGACAGCCAACATTCATCAGAACTCCCATTCCTGGAAAAATAAGATAAAATATACTTTTTAGCTCTACAATTGTAGGTAACTACTAACTGATATTCAGTTAGCTGGAGGCTTCAAATATTATTATTATATGCCACGTTTACACTGGAATGTTAATAACATTTGTTAATAACTTTTTTGAATAACGTATATTATTATATAGACTTAGTATATTATATAACTTATATAAATGTTATAAACAAATATTATTAACATTCCGGTGTAAAGGTGGTTTTACTATCAATTCTTTTGAATTATTCTTACAATTGACAAAATTTATGAATAATGAGTTGAATACGGTACAGCAAATTTATTGAATTGAGAAATTTATCTAGCGCTGATAAGATTTACTCAGAAATATTTTTCAATCCAGGGGTCCGAATGAATCGTATCACAATTATTTAAATTGATGAAATACATAGGCCTATAAATAATATAGCCATAAATATGTTGTCATATTTGTAGAAGTTGGATATCTCAAAAATCAACATATTCATAAAATTATATTATAAATATAATAAATCAATCAATGATTGATCAAGGTGTCCTTTTAAATTATTTTATTTCTTTGTAATATGATATTATTCTTGTGAGAAAAATAAAATCATTTTAATGGGTACCTACTTTGATTAATGATTGATTTATTACACCATATTAGTAGCCCTAATAACAAAGTGAACATTACATTTACTACATTAAACGGTACTAAAATCATTTGTTATGGTTATTGTCACATTATTGTCACGGTGAGTCAAATTGGGCAGATTCTACTATTTATGAAAGAAATTCAAACTTATATAGTTTCGAGTGAATTCGCACATATAAAATACACTTACCAATAGAATAGATGAGAGCAGTGAAAGCTATCCAACCAGCCACAAACTTCGCATTTGGCTTTACTCTCAAAATGAATACTCCAGACAAGATGATTCCTAGACCCATCACCAATATTCCTCCAGTACCTGTGAAAAATACAATAATTTTTAACTATTGAAACACGAATGCATTGGTCTTTCCAGTTAAAATTCAATGAAAACTTAGTATGTGTATTACAGTATTAATTATTTTTTGATTAGTCAATAAAGTTTGAATTGACTAGTTAGAATCTAATTACTGGCTGATTGTAGTTTGATTTCGGATTATAATATTGCTCACAACATTTCTGTAATATTATTTTTATGGTAAGTCTTGATTTTACAGTGAACAATCAACTGAAAAATCAATAAATTTACTTGTACCTATTCATCCACTTGTAAAATAATTGAATTTAAATTAAAGCGTTCAACATAATGTCTGTTCCAGTCATAAGAAAACGTTTTGTTGTGCTGTGTTTCATCTGGTGTGAAAGTAGGCTACTCACCAGAAACCAAATTAGCATCGTGGGCTGTCAGTCGAAACTGAGATTCCAGGTATTTAGGCAGGAACGTGTAGAGGCCGGCAAGGGGCAACAGGTGTAGCACACTGCTCGCCGTTCTGAACATGAGGATATCGTTTTTCAACAGTCTTTTGATCGCTTTGGGAAAATCTCTGAGACTAGGATTCCTGCGTCCACGGCTTGGGTTTTTGGGTTGAATTGGTGCCAGGGTGGTGGTTGTCGGTGGTTGGGATCCGAGTCGTTTTGGGAACATGAACATGGCGAATGAGACGAGCATCAGGGTCGAGGACACTATGACCAGTCCCAGCCACCATGCGCCGACCCAGCGAGGGTCTTTCGGTGTGATGTGTGGCGTCACTGATAGATCAGCGTAGAGTCGTGTGCAGAGGGAGCCCAGAATGAACCCGAGAGCTGGTCCTAGGATGCGCACACCTATTGTGATGGCGAAATAGAGGGGGGATTCACGACTGGCTACATTGTCGTCGATAAAGGGGATACCCAGAGTGTAGACGGCTGTCTGTCCCATACCGACACCCAGTAAGCTCACGAAGAAAATGGCTAGCACTATGTTGGTAATTTTTGAATGGGCGTCTTCTCTTACACGAGTGCTCTCTTCGCATGTGTCTTGGGAGCTGCTTGTGCTTAGATGTTGTAAAGGTTCGGTTGCACGACACACGTTGGGCTGCGCAGCGCTAGAGTCGCTGCCGTCGAAGGTGCCGTTGAGACCTGGCAGCGGTGCAGCCGAGTAGAGAGCGTCGTTAGCCTGCAGTAGCTCATCCCCATATATAAAATGCGGTGTGGCACAAGCGAAGCAGCATACGGCAAAAAGCACCATTCCGCATGCGATCCAGCGCGGCCGATGGCCCTGTCCACCGTAGTAGGTGAGCAGCAGGGATGAGCTGATCTGGCCGATTTCGGTGGCACTCATTATCATGCCCGTTGTCTTGCTCTGCAGCCGGAACAGCTTTTCTATCGTTGTTATTACACTGACAAAGTAGGTGAAGTACATGCCTTGCAGCACCCATGTCACGCAGAATGTCACCAGGAACGCCTGCTTCGATGCGAATATCTGAAATAGCACAGAGGGATCCAGATTATTTCAAGCTCCAAATTCAATTTATTACAATGATGTTTTAAAAATTTAATAGTCTGAACTTTAATTATTATTTGTTTGAATCTGGTCATTGAATAAATTTTGATTAAAAAAGTAGATGGATTGGGTATTAAATGAGCATCAGTAATAACTTGTTCAATCAAGTACCTGTTGGTGTTGCCAGTTATATCATCAACATTGCAGTATCATCAGTACATGTAATGGGATCTAGGATGGTATGTCTCTCATGAATGGTTCTTACTTTCAGCAGTTCAAAATGCTTCACAGAAATTCACAAGCTACATGTTTACCTTACCATGGATGTTTCATATTTTTTAATTTACTTATTATGCAACTCAATGTGTACTGGAATTTATATTTGATCTCTGACGATAGATATAATGATAGTAACGGAAAAAACAATTACATTCAAACAAGTACAATTACATTCAAAACCACTTTTATCCAAACCAAATATGACCGCTGTGAAATAATGTTATCTAAAAATCTAAACAAACTAAAAACCAATCAAACGAGACAAAATAATATTCAAGTACACAGTAATACTCGTACTTATCTAGTGCATTATACTCTCTACACTGAGAATGTTTACTGAAATTTGTATTTCAAATGTATTGAATTGTGTCGTTGAAATAATAAGTGAAAAATAATTGAAATCATGAGTGGTATTATATTGGGTGGTTACCTGCATCCACCAGGGACTGCACGGCCCCAGACCACACTGCAGTTGGTCATTTTCGTCGTCATGGTGGTCAGACTCGCCACGCACAACAGCCGCCACCCCCGATGAGCCGTTCTGGGGCGCCAACAAAAGACCGCCCCCATTGCCATTCACCGCCTCCTTGTCGCCGCCCCCGCCTCCCCACAGTGACACGTCCGTGTGCACCGGATCCTTGATCGCTTCGACTACCGCCTCCTTAGTCACCATTATCACCTTACATTCGGTTCGACTCTGGAACAGACAACACAAAATCAATCAGTTTATTACAAATATTTATATGAATTATTTGTGTAGGCCTATGACTATTTGTTTGTTCAATAAACAAGTAACTGACTGCATCAGTAGCTTTGGTTTGAATGAGTGCCACATGGTTTTAGTACAAAAGAAATTTTTCCAAGTAAAGTAGCCTACTGTGAGAGAAAATTGTAACATGAATAAGTCATTCCTATCTCTCCAGAAATCCAATCAAAGAACTGAAATTCTGAAAATATTGTTAAAATTATTTAAATATCCATAATAGTGTTATAATCTAGGGCGGAGTAACGATGAGATCACTTCTGAAAGTATTAAAGAGTAGTCAATATAGAAGAATGTAAAATGTATAATCATCATAAGTCCAAGTGAAATTTCATGTTATGTTTCAAGAAAAGAATAATTAACGATTTTGCCACAGACATCATGTATCTATAATCACCATGCAAATGTGAGCCTTATTATCTTGAAACAGATTGAGTTGGAAATATGGAGTTTGAGACAAAAATTTAGAACATATTTTTCTTCCTGTTAATTGTTCAGAGAAATTTATGATGAATAATAAGAGTGAATTAAGTTTAGTAACCCTTTGCGTGAAATTGAAAATTAAAAAAGTTCATTACAAATTAAGTTTTGTGTCCAAAACTTCGTTTTAATTGATTTTCTTCTCCCGTGACAAGAAACTTCGCTTGAATTTCAAATTAAGTTTATCGTGTGTGGTGGTGATGGTGTGCGCGAGTGTTGGTAATTCTTCCTTTGTGGGATCTGGAGATAATCAATGCGCCAGTGCTGAATGCACGTGTGGAAGAATATTGGCAGGCTGGCCAGAAGAGAAGGCCTTCAACTTCCACCCGCCTAGCCGACACTATGGAATGCGTTTCCCCGGGCAAATTCCTATCTCATGACCATCTTTTCTCTCCTAATGAATTGGTGAATCTTCGCATTAATGACAAGTGACTAGTGGCAAGGAGTGGAAGCCAAGTGCTGTTGTTTTTTTATAAAACTGGAATTAGAATAATACTTTTATCAAAATATTGTCCATTCATGACTCGTGATTTAATTCAAATTCATTTTATCAAGCTTTTTTTAATACTCTGTAGCTGTTCTGTACTGTTCATCTTTTTCTTGTTTCTTGACTCCCTTCTGCCTTTACAGCGTAGGGGTAACTGTTTATCAAATCTTATAATACTTGTTGCACTTGGCGAAACAGTTTAGAGAATAAATATATCTAATAATCTTTAAACTTAGCAAAGAAGCTTATGGAATATACCCAGCAGAAAGCTATGATTGTTTCTGACCAATAATTCCCGTCGAGTTGATAAATATTCATTTTCGAAATGATTTTCAGCCTCTTAATTCAATTAACTCAAAATTCGTAAGTTAATTGAATTTTCTCAGAATGGAAAGCAGTTCATGAACTATCTCACATCTCACTATCTCATTTTCTCTTCCTTCATTCACATCAGAACATTTAATGTTTTAAGAGTCATGTTGCACTACGACATTTCAGATGTGCGTTCGTAACAGCGCGTTAGGGTCATCAAATTTTTTTTCTATAGTATCGAATACGAGTGGCGCGTACCCCTGTCACACTACGCCACGCGTTTTTATATGACGCGCTGTTGGGTCGACCATCCGCGTTTCCAAAGCCACTCAGACGCCACGAAAAAACGCGTCGAAACGCGAGGTAAAAAAATGTAACATGATTCGCCGCGCGTCTGAAGTGGCGTAGTGGGACATGACTCTAAAGGATGCGTTGTACATTTTGAAGCTTGGAACCTCGCGAAGCATGATATTATTATGCATAATATATTCAGACTTGTATTTCATACTTCTCAGCACGTATACTGTACTAGTTTGATATGCTTCGGAAAAACCCTCGATCTAACTCATTCAAGGTCCGTGACTAGACAAGCACTTTAAACAAGAAGAAAACAATCAGGAGACTCGTCTAGTTGTCCACTCGTCGTATATAAATTCATCGATGTGTCTGTCAAAGTGTCATTGATTAATAAGATAGTTGAATTCTAATTGATGTACGAGTGGTGGAACCGCCCCTAGGAGTAATGTCGCTGCTTTCTTCCTAATTAAATAATAAAAAAGCTATCCATCTATATGTTTATTGGCGGTTTTGCAGGCTCATTGACTGCGCCGTCTCGTGACCTTGGCCCTGAATAAGTTCAATGTCAGCTGAGAAGCAACAGCCAACTTACTACGTACTACAATCCTCACGACGCTCAATAATTATTGTTATTGTGCCCAAGTACTGTCCGCACTCCACTTTGGATTTCCACTGGACAACTCTTATTATCATCACCTTTCAATAATCCCTGTAAAACGCCATGCGCTCATAGAAGAAATTACAAGACATTTTTCCTAGGAATATCAGACTGTTGTTGGTAAAATCACTAATTTTCCCTCACTTAATGTATTGCAACTCAGTACTCAACGGCATGCAAGTTACACTGAATGATAAACTACAGCGTTGTCAAAATTATTGCTTAAGGTTTGTTTACTCTCTCCAACGCCATGAACGAATCACCCAAGCCTACATTTCAAGTTCAACTCTAAAGCTACCCGATCAGAGAAATTTTAGAATAATTAAACTTGTTAGAGATATTTCAAAACATTGCAAACCAGTTTATTTTAAAGATGATTTCAAATTTGTTTCTGAAGGCAGGAGAATAGACGAGTCACACACTAGAACTGGGGAAAATACTTTGAGGATTCCAAATCACCGTACTACCATTTATACTAAGTCCTTTCTAGTTTCTGGTTGCCGCGCATGGAATGCACTACCTGATTCTATAAGATGTATTGAGAGTAGAGCAAGCTTCATCATGAAACTTAGAAAATATTTTGTCGAGAAAATGACCGTAAACGTTCAACCCTAGAGCAATAGCATGACAACCCTTCATCCTCCATCCATCACCCATTCAATTAACTTGTAAATATACTCGCAATTTTTGTAGAAATAAGTTCAACCTTCGTTATAGACCCCATGTACATACATCCATCATTTGCAGTAGTAATCTCAACTTACACCATCATTTACCCCATCATCAACCATTATTCATTACTTCTAGTATTTATTATTAATTTTAAGTTAAATTTATATTATTATTTTATTCTTCTTTTTTCTAGAATCTTTATAGAAAAGTTCCATTAATCTTAATCTGCTTTTAAAATTCCAATTGAAATTACCAACATTTTTTACATCATTTATAAGCAGTGTAAACATTATGTTTTAAACTTTTAAGGCCAAGTGTTAATGGAAAGGACATCTTTGTTGTCCTTTCCCAAGAATGGACATCTTTATGTCCAAACTTCGCCTTTTCATCTAGACAATTATTCAATCGTAATTTAAAAGATTGCCAATTAAATATATTTTAATAAAATTTTTTATAATTATTTCGCGTTCATGTGTATCCGTGTTTGATGAATAATGTTACTATGTTTTCAGCTCGTGACGTTTATAATAGAAGTAATAGCTACTGTATATTCATTTCTGTATAATAGAAGTACACTTACTCCTTTATGTTATTACGTACTATATTTAAGCAATCTAGAATTGAAGCGCTTATGTATTGTTATTGTCTATATGAATAAAGAAATCTAATCTAATCTAAAACGGAACGGGGATTGGTCAGACCATTTGGTCTTTAAGAAACAACGCAACAACGTAGGAAACTCAGTAAAACGTAGTAGACTACTGACTACCCTAGTGAACGTTCAATGGAATAACTGCTGAGAGTGGACACGAACATGGGAGAGTGAATAGATTATTTATTGGCGACGACCTTCTACATTCGATTGGGAATTCGCGGAAAAAGTTATGCATTATGTATTAGAACTTGTTTTTCATCCAACTTAGCTCGCATTGAGCAGACCGCCAATCGCGAAAATACTTCGCGTAATACAACACGAAACAGGTGAAGTGCTGTATAGTAAAAGATACGGGCACTTCACCTGCTTCGTGGGCACGAGTCACCAGTGCAAGAGCGTTGACTATTTTATGGATCAATATTGAGTAATCATTTGGATGATTGTAAAATCCCAAATTCTACCTCATTTCGTTATAGAGCAGGAATGTGATATGATAATTTCAATCAATTATGAACAAACAATGATGATAAATTTTCAAATGATTTAAGAGTCATGTATTGATAAATATATGAGCGACTAAAAATTTATTACTGTGAGAATCACAACCAAGAAATTACGAACAGAGATATGTAAAAAGTGAGGCCGGTAATATTTCCATGATTTTTTTGAAAAATGAGCCATATGAAAAATAAGGTTCTATAAAGAGGCTTTATAGAGCCCTACAAAATCATATTTTCACGTATTTTTATCATTATATCATATAACTACTATAATATCACCTAGGGGCTAGGGCTCTTAAAATGAAGAAGTTTTCATTATAATAATCAATTATTAATCTTAAGTATAATAGTGTACATCTAATTGTTTCAAATCCCCTTTTTTGCAGCAAGGTCCGTCACATTAATACATCTTGCATGCCAGGCCTTCAACATTCAATTGAAATCGACGGACTAACTTTTCGAATCGAATGTCATATTGGTTACAATCAGTAAAGACAGACAGAGGAAAGATTTTTATGGGTGAGAGTTCAGCTGGCCATAAGATCAATGAACCGAGATCAGAGCAAGTGGGTTAAACAGAGTCACCAGTGGGGCATGAATTGACTTGGTTGTGCAAGAACACGCTTTTTATTCCAAAGTCGGTAGGCGACTTTACTGGAGGACTGCATCGCATTAGAACAATGAACTCTCTTCTATCAGGTCAACCAATCATATTGGACAGATCTTTAAAACAGCCCTGCTATGATAGATGTGGTACCTACATAGACAGAAATAAGGTAACTGGCGGTCGGAAAGAGTGCATTTCAAATGCAATTATATGATGGCTCAAATCATATGACTTATAATGAGCTATTCAGGCTATGAATTCAAAGGTGCCGTTTTCGAAAAACCCATGAAAAACACAATTTTTGGCATATTATTCGCCATTTTCTCCGCGATTTTTATTGGATTTTCGTTGATGGCTCAAATTGTAGGGCATAATAAGGGTATCATACACACCAATTTTAAAAACGATCAAGTTATTGGTCGATTCGAAGTGATTTAAAAAAAAATTTCATCCCCTAATTTCACCCCCTTCCCTTGGACCAATTTGGCTGGTTAACGAACTTGACCGAGATATTAACACTAATGATTTTTGTCCAAATATGGCCGCTCTCCGACAAGCCCTTCGGGAGTTATCGTGTTAACAAGAATCTGTACATATATAAATATACATATAAATATATATAGAGATATATGAATTTGAACGGACATCAAATTCGTGTTCTAGAGGCTCGGAAACGTGTAAAAAATAAATCACATCATAAATTTTCGATTATCAGGGCATGACCAGTAGTGAATTTTTTCGAATGAAATGCACTAAAATCATCAAGGGTTCCGTTGATAATAATTCTTTCAGCTTGACAAAGGGTGTAGGTACTTCTTACTTCGAGTGTTAACGCAACTCAATATTGAATTCATTTTGTCATTTTGCTTTTCAGTTGACTTCTATTCATATACCAAACAAAATACATACCCCACTTCATCATAGGGATCCTGTGATGTATCTATCAGGTTTTCCCAAGAATTACCTGCAACAAAAAACGTCTTGTTAAAAACGACAGATCATCACTTAGGTTATTTTTAATTGATTGATACATTCAAGCGAATATAATATCTAATCGTAAAGGTATGTGAACAAAGTGCAATATTTGTTACAGTCAATGATTCTGACAGGGAAAATTCATCGATGATAACGTTCAGTTCCTAGTTTAATTTTTACATAGTTTTAGTTTTACAAGAGAATACAAATGATGCATTATGCAAGGGTAATCGGGAATCCAAATATTAGTGAAAATAATAATCGTGAGAGGCAGTAATGTTAATGAAGTCAAGTAATTTTTAAGATCCTTTTGATGTTTGTTGAATTGAAACGAATAATTCCATTTACCAGTTAAAAGATTTGTTGTGGTTCATCTGTGATGGCTGGTGTATCAAAATAATGTCTGGTATTCCAATGTTTGTGCAGGGAATCCGAGAGGGTTTGATTGATGGGGAGTGAAATCGACGATCAAATTGGTTAGGAGTGACAGCAGTGTTTCCCAAGGGTGAAAAACAATGAAGGCCAAAGAGCATGTGCGGTGGCAATGCTGTCTTGTTCCCTTGTTTCCATTCAAGGTCAGGGTCATGTTAACAGGAATATTCTATTTGCTCTCAACTCCTATTCTGCAAATGCTGCAGAAGATCATTGGATATGATTGACTCCCTGGCTGTACCGAATTCAAACTAGTTTCCAGTCTCCCTCATTGAAAGCTTCAAGGTTGAGTTCCATTTTCACAAATTTTACTGAACACAGAGTAGATGGAGCGTGAATAGACAATACCTAGTTGTATTTAATATACTCAGTTGCAAGCCTAAATTTAGATCAGGGTTCTGATCACTCCATCAACAACATTAGAGAGTTGAATTCCCACAGAGAATGATTTTTTAATTTGTCATAACAAAAAACCATTATTTCCATACATTTTTAAGGAACATACAGTTTACAATCATAACTTTCCTTCTCTAATATTGAATAATCTAATTGTTGTTCTTGAAAGGACAAAACTAAATAATAAATCTCCTTGTGGTGAATGTGTAATACTATATTCGGTTGTGTATAGTATCTACTCTAATTGAGTTCTTTTTAGTTGAGATTTTTTTGTTCTACTATTGATAGAAAACATTGTAAATGTTCACAAAAAGTTGAGTTATTGATTCTAGAGTTAAATCCAATTGAACCTGAAATCTTATTGAATTCAGTTCGAATTCACTATCATTTTTGGAATTTAACGGTTGAAGTAGTCACTGCCTCCCTGATTTTTGACGTTTTCCAATTATTTAGTCACTGCCTTCCTCATTTTTGACTTTTTCTAATCATTTTCTCCAAGAATATATGAATTCTTTATTGAGGATTAATAGAAATGTGAATAAAAGTTTAGTATGGTATGGCATTGTATGATAAGATCAATGATGAGAAATTATGGGTAAAGCAGCAAATGTGTTTTGTATTCAAGGGAGATAACGATAGAAAGAAGAGTAATGGGCTTGAAGAACAGAGGAAGATAAAATGCATTGCTATCACTAATACAATAAATCAAACTGTTTCCAATATAAATCAAATTAGTTGTCGTTTAGTTGATTATTTCCATTATTTAAGAGAAATCGACTGATCTTGTTCCCTAACACATGAAGTATTAAACGGATGTTGAAAACTGTTTATTTGATAACAATATTTTCAACAAGAACAGACTGACTGTGGATTAAACAGAAATAATGCCAACCGCGGTCATTGAACTTAACCAAAATAGGGTTATCTCTAGCATGTACTTTTCACCTAATTACAAGTTCGATTATCACAGAAACGCAGCCTGTCATATTATAATGGTTCTAATCTAAGAGATGAGAAAGTTTAATCAACTTCAATTTCATTCAAGTGGTGAGTTCAAAGGCGTATTTTTCCTCAAATAATCAGTATGAATGGGAACATACAAAACTTTTATTTTATGTGATATTGTGAGAGGGCATAATGGGGAGAGACAAAGAAGAAGAAGAAGAAGAAGAAGAAGAAGAAGAAGAAGAAGAAGAAGAAGAAGAAGAAGAAGAAGAAGAAGAAGAAGAAGAAGAAGAAGAAGAAGAAGAAGAAGAAGAAGAAGAAGAAGAAGAAGAAGAAGAAGAAGAAGAAGAAGAAGAAGAAGAAGAAGAAGAAGAAGAAGAAGAAGAAGAAGAAGAAGAAGAAGAAGAAGAAGAAGAAGAAGAAGAAGAAGAAGAAGAAGAAGAAGAAGAAGAAGAAGAAGAAGAAGAAGAAGAAGAAGAAGAAGAAGAAGAAGAAGAAGAAGAAGAAGAAGAAGAAGAAGAAGAAGAAGAAGAAGAAGAAGAAGAAGAAGAAGAAGAAGAAGAAGAAGAAGAAGAAGAAGAAGAAGAAGAAGAAGAAGAAGAAGAAGAAGAAGAAGAAGAAGAAGAAGAAGAAGAAGAAGAAGAAGAAGAAGAAGAAGAAGAAGAAGAAGAAGAAGAAGAAGAAGAAGAAGAAGAAGAAGAAGAAGAAGAAGAAGAAGAAGAAGAAGAAGAAGAAGAAGAAGAAGAAGAAGAAGAAGAAGAAGAAGAAGAAGAAGAAGAAGAAGAAGAAGAAGAAGAAGAAGAAGAAGAAGAAGAAGAATAAAGTAGATATAGGAAACTTGAAAATTATGACCTCAAAATATTGAAACCAGAGATCATTTGATCCTAATCGAAATATTTCTAGTATAAAAGTATTTTCTTTCAAATCATAATTATAATTGCACATAATTTCCACAGCATGGCTATGTATGTGGGTGATACAACCATATGAATAACAACTAGTTGTTCAAATCTATTTAGGTGAATAAGTAATACAAATACAGCGAATAATTTTTTATCGAGATTTATTGATTAAGAGCGTATGGTTGATTCAAGTTCGAGGACAAAGAATATTAGGCTCACCTCGGAATGTAACCTCACATGGTAACATGGAGAATTATTCAAGCATTGATATTAGACAAGGAGTTCATTCTCATCAAGATGGAATCCATTCGAATTTAGAAGAACTACTTGATTTGCTCTAGGAAAACAATTCTTCCCCAAAAATATGGCTTTGTATAATGACAATAATGTGTTTGTCTTAATAAGTATAGATTCTATAGTTGCACTTTCAGCTAATGCCCATGTTAGAGAGGAACGATGTGAGAGGGCCGACCTATTCCTGGACATTTCTTTCCAGTTGCACTTTTATTTTGCGTTTGGTGGAGCAGACATCCTTGAAGTCTGGAAATCCCTGACCTAGCCCAACACTGCAAATGGACGCACAAACTTTACGACTTCCAATAACACCGAATGACTGTTTTTTTCGCACCCTCTCTCTTCCAGACAGCCTTCCATTACTTAAGTAACACCATAACAATGATGTCTGTGCCGAATTCGGTGTTCACAATGTATTTGATGGTGAAGGTCAAGCTTAATCTTACCAGAACCTGTTAAAGCTGCATTTACTGACCGTTTAAATAATAAATCAATTATTGTCGAGGAAATCCACAGAATATTTCCACAGTGATATATCATGTGTATTGGGATGTCTTCAATGTTAAGAATTGAGTATGTTGGCGTAATATGAATAATTCAACATATAAAATACATAGTGAAGGTCAATTTCAGGATAAAAAAATTGTTACTTTAATTACAATAATAAAGTCCAAGCTTTTCGTTACTATTTTTGAATTATTACATCTTAATTGAGAGATTGTTATGTTCAAAGGTCATGTAATATGTTACAGATTTTGGAATTTCTTATAATATTGGTTATTATTTTGTAATCATTCATCTAATTTTATTACTATTGATGATCAATACTAAAAATTATTAAAATATTCAAATACTTTCAAACCAACGAAGCTAGTTAATATTCACTCCAATATCTTAAATTAGAACAGCATTAATATCCTCTCTCAAGATTCAAGACGTAGAAAAATATATTTGGGTTTTTGGTTGATTGTATCTAAACATGTTTTGAGCATCGCAGCCAACTGAGTTTTGGATTTCTAAAATGTTATGAATGATTCTCGCAATGGGATGCGCCTCCATAATTCAAAACTCAAGCAATAAGCGTGGGTGAATGTGACATCAGCCCACCTGGTGGAGACTGGAGACCACCTAGAGTTCGATTCTCAACTCATTCTCAATACAAGAGATATACACTTTGGCGTAAAATCATAAAGCATCTACTTTACAGCTTGAGTAAACGTGTTGCTCAGTATAAAGCAGGATACGGAAACAGACATAGCCTATGCTTGAATTTTGAAATTTTAGTATTTTACTGTCGCAAAGTCGTAATATTTTTGATTCGAGGTTGGTTGTTTTTAAGAACACGTACTATTGAATAAATAAAGCGTAAAATAAATCCCTTATCGATAACTACCAATAATAAAACAGCTATGAACATGAATCTGAATTGAGTGTTTGGTCATTCAGGATGAATAATATTAGAGATTGATGAAAAACAAGAGCTTATAACGGTGGAAATTATTAATTTTCGATAGATCCCTTTTTTAAGAATGTTGTTATTAATTAGTAACCTAGAACATTGAACGAGATATACATACAACTTGTATTTATTATTCATGATACTTTTTCTGGAAGACTTGGTATCGGAATTACACAACCAATTATTGTGCGAGAAAATATTTAGAGAAAAAAATGTGAACTTTGTTTCCACATTTCAGAATTTGGGAAGATAGCTTTCTGAAAAATTCGGAAATGACAACTATAAGTATCCAACAATTTATTGCTTGATGAATTGTTATCTATAACTAGTTCACAACTACTAGGAGTCATTCTTTGGAGACCGTAATTGCTTCTTCATAAACACTGCTATGTAAACATTCTCTACTCATGAAAAATTAAATTACTGTACTCCATTATTGAAACTGATAAAAAAATGCTATCTGAAATATATTTGCAAAGTTGGAGGAGATTCAATAGAAAATTATTCTTTTTATCTTCAGAGTAGGCTACTCTTTCATCTCCATTCTTACTAATCAGCTTTCTTCAAATCTCAACTTTTCTTGTTGAGAGATTATTCCACTTAATTCGCCCCACAAGAGTTATTACGTATTTTCAAGCTCTCTTTACGTTATACTCTTATGAAGTCAAAAAAGCATGTTTGTTGGCGTTCTTCCAGTATCCCACTTCCAAACTTGTACAGTCCTTTGATGATGAAACAAAAACATAAGATATTTTTAGGTGGTTTATTAATTGACTGATTACTTTTTTCTAACCATACAAGACAAGCCATCTACGAGGCACACCAATTAGTTCCGTCGAATGTGACGCATTATTTGTCAACAGCTGTAACTCTAGCACCCACTCATTAAAAACCTTGAATTGTTAAGATAGTATACTGACTAATATTCTCTGAGGGCCAGATGTTTTTATTGTTCAAGGATCAAGTGATCATGTAGGAAAAAATAACTAATCCGCATTTTCTCACACTTCTGAATTAATCTGCTTCTGAATTATTTCTTCCAATTCTATCGCAAAAAAATAATAAAGGCTAGTAATTGTAGTTAGTTCTACTAACTTGTTAAATTTAAAAAAATTCCGGTAGGAATTTGAAAAGTACATTCAACAACGAATTGTGATTGTGGGCAACAATGCAGTCGAATTTAGCCGCTACGGCGCTACACGATAGATAAATTTGACGGGGCTCCGTAGGAATTTTATTTCATTGGTCTCCTCAATGAACGTTTTTTCATTGCTTTGAGGTTTAATTTTCAAACGAGCAGTAAGATAGTTTAAACAAATTTGAACTCATAGAAACAAAAAATCAATAAATTTTGAAAAAATTCTGATTTCTGATCAATTGAATATTTTTTAATTTGTTTTAAACAAAACTCTGTTAGATCTTATGAAATATCTTGGTCAAGGCTCTACATTTCACTGCCTACGGTAGGGTCCACACACTTCAATACAGGGAACTGGAAGAAATAATATTCATTATAGATAATTCTATATTGATTTGTCAAAATCCTTTTTACATTTGATAAATACGAGTATATGCATGATATAATTTTTGGGATTCTAATGGAAATCCACGTGGATTACACATGAGTTCTTCCCGATCAAGAAGTTCCATAATTTATCCTGACTTTTGACGGCACAAAAAAGTGATTGGTCACTAGAGATGAGATAGGAACACAAAATGATTGGGCACCCAATTGATGAGTTGAGCTGTTGATTTTATTCTGTGAATAGTTGAAATAGTCGCTTGGTTGGTCTATTCTTGGGATTTGGCCAGTGGAAGGGATTCAGTTGCGTGTGCTGTGATGTGAGGAGAGGGGGGGACTCTAGATAGAAGCGACGTGAAGAAAACATATAATCTTGAACAGCAGCTCTATTTAAAGTCCTCACAACATGAAAGCGAGAGGTCATTGGGGAAATGTGAGGAAGAGGAGGATAAGAAGAGAGAGAAGTAGAGGAAAAAGTTGAAAAAGTAGATGGTGAAGATGAGGAAGGGGAAGGGGAGGAGGAGGAGAATAAGGAGGAGACGATGAAGAAAGGGAAGAAAAGGAAGGAGTAGGAGACGATAAAGAAAGGGAAAAAGGGGAAGGAGGAGGAGAAGAAGGAGAAGGAAAGGAGAGGGAGACGGAGCGTTCGCGTTTGCGTGTTTCCACCAACCCCTCCAAGCATTGTGCGTTTTGTGTGTGAAAATCCGGTCGATACCCGACTACACAGAACTCTAGACGCTGCCGGTCACATTTCCAATTTCCACCCCATACCAGGTCAGCTGGCAATTTCCTCTGTTATTGGAAAATACCATTGAAAACGTCCAGTTGTCAGACGTCTATAGTTGGTAGGATCACTGTTTATTTAGGAGGACGATGAACTTTCTCTCTTTGCAATTTTCTGTTGACGTGGAAATGAGTAGTCTACAGTTCAAATTCCCAAGTATAACTTCGTAGATTCACTTCTGCAAGGAAGATTCTTAAAATCCTAAATACGATTTAGGGCCACCCTATATATGTAACCCATGAATCCAAAGATTAATCAAGTAATTATTAATAATGATTGATTGAGCCCGAAAATGTTGGAAAATGAATGAGTTAACAAGTTAATAAATATTTTAAGAACATGTTTTGAATGCTTCAATTCCTGCTTGTTACAGAATCATAAGCCTATTGAGTTTATTATTCAATCAAAATTATATTTCATTTATTCATGGCTCTAAACCTTTGAGGCTTGTTTCCTAGTTTTTATTTCTACAATATAAGGACCGGAACTAAGGCAAACCTCCCCCCCCCCACGTTGGAGCCTGGAGGTAAGAAATATCCTCCAGTGGAAGAGGGTCCTCCTACAGAACATTTTTTTAACTTGATCTAAATTGGCACATTTTTATCAATTCCCATCATGTGTTTTATAATACAATGAAAACATACCTAATACAATACAAAAACATGATACTTTTCGCTTCGGTGGAGAAAATTAAGAGGTCCTAAGTAGATGAGAAAGAGCTGGCAAAAAATAAATGAGTAAAGGTGTTCCAAGTTAGAAATTCGAAAATTGAAAGTGGAATTTCTATTTCATAGACTATTTTTATAGCCTCTGTAGGCCTACTACACTCCTTTGTAAAGGGCATTCTAATTCCAATTGAACAGCCTCAGAAGTTTCGATAGCAGACATGTCTTCAATAATACGAATTCATTTATAGTAGAAATTCACTATAGTAGTAGCCTATACGCACTACAGTAATTAACTTTTGAATGAGTCCTAATATCTCTCGTAATCCACAATCGTTTCGTGGTACCGGTAACAGACAAACCATAACCCTAGAAAAATGTGTCTGGCTAAATCAGGATTCGTTAAATTCTTGGAAGACAATATAAGACAAACATAAATATTGACATACGAAACGGTCGATCTATTTTCCAGCATCAAAACAGAGATTATGAATAAACATAACTGAATACAGGATATTTTTAGAATATTCCAAGTACATTTGACTCCCGGATCCACAGTGCCAATCAAGGCCAGGCATGCAAAACTTTCACAAACACGACTCAAGTCTCTTAATTCCAGCACCGATGTGGGCGTCAATTATGCAATTCGGCTAACAGCGGTGAACTCAATTACTAAGCGTAATAAGGTCACTGATGTGTCTCAAAACAGTATTGCGGTTCGCAAAAAATTAGAGCTTCTTACTTACTTCCTCTTTATGGATACAAAGTACTACTATCGGGTAATAATAAAGGTAGGTTAACAGAACGTTTTATTCTGCATTGATGTATGGGAGATTTTCTCTTCCTTGAATGAGATTGATCTACTTTGAGAGATCTTCACTGTCAAAAATCCTGACTATCAGAAATTTTACGACGACTGAAACGGTGTGTACACGGTTGAATTTTCCCTTCAAAAGAATGCATCCAATAAAATGCACAATAAAATGAAATGAAAAAGTTTTATTCTCAAAAAGAAACATGTTACAATCACTTGAAATGTAATGTACAATAATTCCATAGAATAATACTCCCCGCCTAGAAACGAGTCTGTGTGTGGGGAGGGTCGTACACAAAATATAAATAAGTTTGCAAAACACCTGAGGAAGAAAAAATATATACAGTATGTAATTCAATACTTATTCGGTTAAAATCACACAGTAAAGGAATATAAATCATGTAATGTGAACAAAATTGTTAGTTTTAATAAATCATATTTGAGCAGAAACAGTAAAATTTTAAGAACTTTTCAAATATAATGTTATCCAGCAGTAAAAGAGTGAAGGGTAATAGGAAGATTTTCAAGATTATAGAAAAAAAAGGTTGAGGAGGAACAGTAATTTACCCTAAGTATAAGGAGACCTTATTAATTCTTTGCTGGCCTCATTACCAATGCCAAGCAGCCACATCCACATCCAACGCCTGAAGATGGCAATGCTGACCCCCTCAGTGTGCAATATATCCCAAGGGAGATTACAATAGAGGGAATGAGCCAGATAATAAGAATTGGATGAATCTAGATGGTGAATGAGTCTGGAATCTGAATACCAACATGTAACCTGTTCCTAGCTTGATAGTTGTGTTCTAGATTTGTGAATATGTTCCTGTTTTCAAATATGTAAATTGCAAAACTTTTAATATAGAGTTGCCGTATATTAAGAACAGGAAAATCTTGGAACAGGAGGTTTGTGGGATGTCTTGTACTTTTCTTGAGAATTTTTTTCATGATAGCCTTTTGTGAGACGGCAAGAGGCTTCAGGACAGCCAAGGATGAACCACCCCATGCTAGGATGCCATATTCCAGGAGTGATTGAACATATGCATAGTAAACAGTTCTGCACTGAGCCACAGTCAGCACCCGACTGATCTGACCAAAAGCATAGAGAAACCTTCTTATTCTGGTTTTGAGTTGCTGGATTTGACGTAACCAATTGAATTTATTATTTAAGATAACTCCCAAGTACTTGAATTCCTCTACACGCTCAACAATACTGCAGTTACAGGTGACTGACCGTGGCTCACCACAGACATGCAAGCGCAGCTCTCTCCCCCCTGGATCAGCATCCCTTCTGTTAAAAATAGGCAAACATTTAGTCTTATTTACATTTAAGGTAAGGGTATTCTTGCCTAACCACTTTTTGATTTTTAATAAGTCATTAGAGGCCTTAATATAAACTTCTTCCCAAGAACTCCCATAGGTGACCAGGGCCATATTGTCAGCAAAAAGATAAAGTTTTCCTACCAATCCCAATTTTGAAATATCATTAATGAATATAATGAAGAGAAGTGGACCAAGGTTACTTCCCTGCACCACTCCAAAATCTACATTAATTGAAGGGCTTTCAATACCATTTATGGATACTATCTGTTGTCTATTGGAAACGTAACTCTTGAACCAATCCAAAGACCTGTTCAACACTCCAATTGCTCTGAGTTTCTCAAGTAATTTATTCCTGTCAATTGAATCAAATGCTTTGGCAAGATCAAGAAATGATAAAAGTACACGATTCTTTGAACCCACTTGCTGAGTAACAAATTTAGTGACATCAAACAAGGCATCTGAAGTATTTTTATTGGATCGGAAGCCATATTGCATATTGTCTATGATATGATTCAGTTCAATATAATTTGATAGTTGGATTTATCTAGAATTTTTGCTGTGATTGTAAGGAGTGAGATTGGTCGGTAGTTGGCCATGGAAGATTTGGAGTCAGATTTATGAATGGGAATAACCCTGGCCACCTTCAAAGCTACTGGAAATTTACCACTGCGGATACTTAAGTTGACTATATGTAATAAAGGGATGATAATTGTATTTATGTTGTCTTTAATCAATCGCGCAGGGATGGAGTCATAACCTGGAGCAGACGCTCCTCTTGTGCTCATTATGATATTAGAGAGTTCTTCCTGAGTAACAGGCCTAAGTACAAATTGAGAGTGTGTTACAAGATCCACTTCCTCACCTGTATCATCAACTGGATCAATGGCTTCAGCCAGTTGCTGCCCCACAGAGGCAAAGTAGTTATTAAAGTTTTTAGCAACGTTCTCAATTTCTCTATTGTCTGTGAGGGAACCAGCACCGCCACCGCAAAAGCTCTCGACTGGGAAGGCCCCCCTGGTGGAAGGTCGTCCTGCCACATCGTTAACCACTGACCACTGAATAGTATATGGATTAGCCAAGGTTTCATTTATACAAGCTTCAATTTCCTATCCAACTATAGGAAAAAGCTGAAAATCTTGATGAAACGCAGGTATTATAATTTTTATAAATGACACATTTCTAAATGTCACAATTGAATTTTAAGGTATTGTAATGTGTTATCAGACTTTACGGGCTTTAAAATTTTATTGAAAATGAATCTAATCATGAAATTAACACTTCAGTGATACGATGATACATGATGTCTAAATAATATCTAATACATACATAATAACATATACAAAACCTTAGTAACAATCCAAGTGTTTCTTACTTGCGTTTTATTTAAAACATAAACAGATGAATTCTGCATTTTTTAATTTAAATGACCAATACATAATGATAGATTGAAGTTTCTACACTAGTGAATTTGCATAGTAATCTATAGTATATAAATAGACGAACCATTCTATTATTTTTTGCTATTGAGATTTGAAACCTGTAATCCATCAAAATGAGATCAAGAGGATCTTGTGCTGGAAACAGCACAATCACATAGATACAGAAATCCCGTCATTTGGAGTAGAGGAGAGGAGAGGCCTGATTAACTCATATAGGACTGAACTAGTGTCGTACTGACTGTTCCGACAGATCCTTCTGTTCCGACCAGATGGAATAGAATTAACAATTTTAATTCAATCGTTAATTCTATTCTCCTTGACTCCGACTGCCCAAAAAGTCATGTCCATTAAATGATACAAGATATTGAAAAAAAATCTTTATCATCTTCCCTCTCATTACTCACGCACAGACCAAGGAGCCCATGTTGGCTTCATCCTTAGCAAAAGATTTTTGCACATTTGGGCTTAATAGTGTCCAAGTGAACATGTTTTGGATAGTAGGAGGACAATTCTCGTCTTCAACAGTGTATTCACAGCCTAAATCTAATTTCAAAAAATTAGTTCAAACGAAGTAACTGGATAGCTTATACACGTGCCGCAGTAAGGAAAAGACGGCGAGTAAGTTTATCCATTAGCCTACCAGCTAGATCATCAAATATCCTGAACTAAATAAGAAATTTAGAATATAAAAGATAGATGGCTAAATAAAGTGAGACCTACTAATGACATACCGATTGAATGTGGAACGGAAGTAATACCGGTACGATTCTAATCAACAGCTATTATAAAATTGATGCAGCTGTCTAAAAATGAGGGCACAGGACACCTGTCCTATTTGATCGTATTCTTTGAAATTTTTTACTTTGAGAATGAGAGTTACGTTCCATAGAAGGATGAATAATAATCAAAAGCCTAGTCGAAAAGTGCCTCAATTCAGACTTCAACTAAAAATAGGTGATATAAGATGCCTATAGTCAGCAAGTACTGTACAACTTTTAAAAATTCTTGAACATGACTAATGGATCGTATATGTACTGTACATTGGAAACTAATTAAAACTGATGTTAAAGAAGATGATACTATTCATGGTGTTTTATTCTAAGTAAATAATAATTCATACCCCGACGCTGTGAGGCAACAGGGGAGAGATAAAGAAAAATGAGTTCATAATTCACAGATTTTTATAAAACGAGTTTAAATGGAAATCTGGTACCTATTCTATGTGAATAAATTATTCTGGCGGGGTGGAGGGGGCGGCTTCGGCTCGGCCGGTGTTGGTTCGGGGACTGTGAGTTCTGATTGAGAATTTATGGCTTTTGGGCCGGTATTGGCCGGGCTGGGACCGTTTTCCCGTCGTGCCGGGGTGTCTTCTTGGCTTATACAGGCTGTATAGTAAAGTGAATTTGAAACTGGCAACCAGCTGATAGGCCTAGGCCCTTCATGGGCTGTTGAGCCAAACATACATTATTCATATATATATATATATTATATATATCTAATTATACGTTTTCAAGAACAAGTAATATTGAATGATTTCTCTCAATTGGAATAATTTATATAAAATTTTCTAAAACAATATTGTTACAGATTCCGAAAACAATTTGAAAACGTGAGTTTTCCTTGATCAGGAGTGATTGAAATGTATTTGGGTCCTTCCACCTTGAATCATCTACGCACAATTCTCGAACTGAAAAGCTTTATCTCAACAATTTCCATCTTCAATTTCTGAACTGAACTGGAAGTTTCCAAGGAAAATTTGACGTAAATTCAATCACATGCACAGTATGACAAAACAACTTTTGATTCCATATCAAGAAGGAAGAAAATTTTCCAAATTTTATGGAATAGCTAAGCGACTGGGGCTGGGGCTGGCGACTGGGGCTGTTTTGACGGAGCTTGGCATATTTTATGGAGTTTGCGAATGAATTTCTCGTGGTTTCTGTACAGCACTCGACGTTTGCCCGAGCACGTGCAGCAGCATGTAAGTAGAAAATTGACTAGGAGAACTTAACAAGCACACGCACAATGAATAACAAGTTGAATAAGTTAGTGAGACTTGGGGCCGTTCACCCTCGGGTACAGGTAGACGGGAGCACTTCTCAATGACAGAACGGAAGAGCCATCGATTGAAGTCCCGACTCACGTGTTTCTCGGATCCTGTGACGTCACAGGCGTCAACTGTTAGCCCGTTATCACTCGAATTAAAACAGTTGACGAAAGCGAGCAGAGCAGAGCAGAGCGGCGACATGTCGGCCCAAAAGCTAGGTCAAAAGTTATTGCGTAAAACAGGGGTCGCCGACCCCTAGATAGCGTTATGCTAATAAGTCGACATCAATGAACGCTCGATGAATTCATTACAATACATTTCACTACTGGACTAGGTTAAATGTTTACGCCGGCAACGCGACTGCTGCTGCTTGGGAAATCAATTTTTTCTTGATGCCTAGTGTTGTCGAGTTGCGGCAAGAAGCCACTCGAAACCAACTGAAGAGCGTTATGTGATTTATTGCTCGAACAAATTTCAGCCCTTACTTTATAATACTGACAGTATAATACTGGTAACACTAAAACAATTAAATTTAATATTTCAAATTCAAAATCATCTGCTCTTTATTTTATATGAATGTAAGTTATACTCGCACATTCAATTGCTTATTTTTTTCATCCAGTCTCATGAAGACACAATTTTAATGGAAAAAAGGAAAGTGCACAATTTTTATGGAAAAAAGTATTTTCATTTGATCGTATTTGCAGACACTAGGACTGAGCTGCATGTGATGATTGAAAACTGTAATTAAAAGAGATTGATTGAATTGTTATCCCCGCTGAATATGGATGTACAATCGCTTGGAGTAAAACTCAACCCATACCCTATAGTAATAAAAATAAAGTTGTGGATTTTCATGGCTTTGTACAAAGCTGAACATAATATAGTCCGTCCAAGCAAAGAGGGCAAGATGATAAAATGACTCTGGCTTGGTCAATATTGGTTCAAAAATTATACACTTGCACTCAAATTGTAGGAAACATTCTGGTCTACGATTTGAAAACAAATTTATAATTTTTGAAATTAAATTTGACTGAGCAGGAGTTATTTTTCCATCTTGCCAGAAGGTCTTCTTTGCTTGGACAGATTATGTATCTATGTTTCTTTGTTGCTTCTCATTCTATCAATTGATATGTTGGGTGGATGTTTATTTAGTGAGCGAATTGACGGTCGTTGTCCTTCATCGTTCTCAAGCTGTTATCTATTGAGGGGTCTAACAGTTAGTTCATCTACCGCTCTTCTGCCTCACTAATCTCTGCGTTCCGCTATCCTCAAGGAGGCAGATTTCGCTCATTATAAATGATGGTTCAAGAAAAGTTCAGACGAATGATTACACGATACATTAGTGATGGATCCTAACCACGTCAATGCTGAGTGGAATCATCTTTTGTGAATGTAAATTTTGTGTGGTGCGCTCATTAGGAGAACATACAAGGTTGATTGTGAAGAGGTTTTCACTCTCGTTCGACGACTGAAAAGCGAGGACTAGAGAAGGGATGATGCTTAGTTTGGTATGCGGCGCGGCGCGCTTTCTTCACGGCAAAGTCAACGAACGCGGTACGAACTAAGCACAAAGCCCCATAGACAGCCAGCAAACTGTAACAATAGAAAGGAAACAACGTCTCGGCTGGCGAACCAATGATGAGTTGAAATTTTCAAGTACAGAATCATGCTGAGCATGTTTTGTCGAGGCAGAGTGTGCGGGTGCGGATGTCTTCGAGACAATAATTACCAATAAGAAGATGTTCTTGTATGAATGTTTTAGCGGATCCCGGTTTGGAATCTCTCATGTCTATTCCAAGAACACCCTGTGGGAAAGTTATGGTGAACTGCTAAACTGACTTACTAATGAGTTGAAAATCTCTCAGTGAGTTGAAAGTTGTATCCTCTCATTTGTTCCCATAAGATCAATCTGCAATTACCTAGCTCTTTTCAGTATTCATAAAAAAAAAGATTTCTGAAAAACAAAATAACTCTAAAGATATCGTTTTGAAGGAATTGGAGTTCGATAACTTTACATACGTAATATGATTCACAACATCCTCTTGTTATCAACATTACAAGAATCGATTGAATATGGAAATTTTCATGGAATTTGAGTTATTATTCTAAGTTCAATTCAAGAAATAACTTTGATAGGTCAGCTTCAATTGCTAAGTACAATTTTCAGGATCCAAAGTCTGACCTCTGAATATCAAAAACACGGATAGAAAAAAATCAATTGAAAGTATCTTCATTTCCTTCATGTAGGGACTTGGGAGCTGAAATGAAGTAAATGGAAAAATTGAGGAATCGTTAAGACTTCTTCTGCTC
This sequence comes from Sogatella furcifera, assembly GCA_017141385.1. Taxonomy (NCBI): domain Eukaryota; kingdom Metazoa; phylum Arthropoda; class Insecta; order Hemiptera; family Delphacidae; genus Sogatella; species Sogatella furcifera. Next base: position 19,816,177 of record CM029548.1, read on the forward strand.
CTTGTGCGCTCAAACAGCTGATGTTGTAAATTGAGAGTTGTTATTTGCTATGCCTAGATGATATTTTGAAAGTCAAGAGAGACAATAAATGCTTAGAATTAGCTGTTAGTAGGTTACATCAGCTAGGAAACTGTCTAAATATTTATACTGGAAATACGCTATACGTCTCTATTCCCCCCCTGAATCTATAGTTTCAATTTAAAATTCCTTTATAATTCCATTATGGTGTCTAACATGAATACCTACCACCCAATACACTATCGATTTAATTATCGCCTCAAGGCATAAACGCCTCAGGGTGGAGATAATTATAGATATCTTCTTGGAATAATACGAATTACCTAGTCAATTATGTATCTATTGTAAAAGATAGATGCCTACGGTATACTCATGTTCTGGAATAATTAATTTTCTGAAGGAATTATGCTAGGAGTTGATGTCAGTCCTTTGTTAGCAAATAAGTTGTTTAGGCTAAGCTTGTTTGATGATAATAGTTGGCGTTCAATGACTCTAACCTTGTTTGTGTGTTCAATTAGTAAAAGTTCACCAAGTAATTAGCTGGCTTGGTTTAAGTTATACGTCAGCATGGAATTATTTGAATACGTCACCTAGTCAACGGTCGATTTAACAATAATATGCTAGGACAAGCGTGATAACAAAAGTTATTCATGCCATGGAGTTTGTGAAAATTTCACCCTCCGTTTACGATAACAGATCAACAGGACAACAGGCTAATATGAATAATAATCTATTAGTTTTACTCATTTTCATCTTCTACTTCATTATTCAAGTCGTTATGGATTTCCTCCATTATGGACCAAGTCGATATGATTGATTTCAAATTCACTTATTCAATTTTCATTCTTTTCAATGAGACAATTTTTAAGGGTTCGAATTTGATTGTATGGAATGTATAGGAATTTCGTATCCATCAAATACAAGAGCAAATTTTTGTTCTAACTAAATAGAAATAAAAATTAAATATTCAGAGTTGGAATAGATATAGCATACGCTAAAATGTTGTGCGGTTTCGTCTAATGATGTCTAGATGAAGTTTTTTTTAAATCAATAGATACACAATAGATGCATCAACTGTCACTAGGTTACATCACGTAGATGAGACAGACGAAACCGACCAAGTTTTCGGCGTCAGCTTTACTCCTGATTGTTGTATTTATTGATTGTTGTAAAAGCACAGGCTGAAACTAAAGGAAACTGTCCGACTTTACAATTTATACTTGTACCCTCCAGTTATTTCTTTGTTGTATTGATTGAACTCCACAGACTATACAATCAGACATATTTACATGATCTTCTCTTTCATTATAAACTTAAGTTACCGCCCACTGTAAACCAGACTTAAGTCGAATGATTTCATGGAATAACAAAAACTAATGTTGTTTTTTTTAGGTTAAAAAAAATATTCTGAGCTTGAAAAACCCGTGCGTCGCTGGTTGCCTAACTAGTGCCAGTAAAAAATTGAGGAATGGAGAGGATTATGCTTCAATATCTATACACTTCATACTTAGTTCCAAAACGTTTATACAGAGTGTTTCAGGAGGAATGTGCAATACTTCTCAGGCTGATTCCTTTACACCAAGTAGACAAAAAAGTTCCATGGGACCAACCCCCAAAAACGTTTTGTTACCGAGATAAAAATGGCGGAAAATTGAGATTTTTCAAAAAAAATTTATTTTTCAAATTTTTTAGAGGCTTCAACTAAATACAAATTTATCACTAGTGCTATGTTTTGTCGAATTTTGCGATTTTTGATCGCTATTTCTGAGATTTGGGTAAGATTTACACAATCGCTGCCATTTAACTTTTTCTTTAGAATCCGACTCTCTTCAACTTCCATTAATAAAAAATACAAAATTTATGATTCCTTATCCAGTTATAACCCTTATTGTTGAAAAATAGCGTTTTAAGCATATTTTTCCAATTATCTCAATTACTGTTGAAGTTACAGACTTCAGACTGATTTCATTGAATTCCTCAGCTAATTTTACATAGGAATTGATCTTTTTAGAACCTCAGTAAAGCCTCTAAGAAATTAGAAAAATAAATATCTTTTGAAAAATCTCAATTTTCCGCCATTGTTATCACGGTAACAAAGCGTTTTTAAGGGTTGGTCCCATGGAACTTTTTTGTCTACTTGGTGTAAGGAATCAGCCTGAGAAGTATTGCACATTCCTCCTGAAGCACCCTGTAGAAGTTTCCTCATAACGTAATATTCTATACTCATTTGATATTTCATTCAGTAAACAAAAAAGTTTGTTAGGCCGGTATTAGGCTGCACAATAATATTTTCTATTACAAGAAATGATATTATGAAAAGAGATGAAGATATATATTATTTGGTATATTCATCTCTTTCAATATGTAATAGTGAGTACAGTATTACCGTATAATACCGGCCTCAGTCAGTTTGTCTTCTGAGCATGTTACTATTCATTTTGCCTGTCAGATTGTTCTTTGTCAATTCTCAATAAATATATGAAATCATAACAGTATTAAATAAAACTTCAAATTCACTTCTGCATTGTATCAACAATAGGCTTAAATCAAGGTATTATCATTCTTGATCACAATGATTAATTTTGATGCATGCTACTGCTAGATGCCTATTAATGCGAAAATAAATCTCTAACTGACTCTGAAAATGCATATTTTTCATTAATTGAGGAATCACGAGTAACAAGGATAACATTGACTACAGTTAAGCAGTGGCCACACCAACGTCTGCTAGAGGTAGCGAGCTCGCTACCGCGGTGGTAGTGCAGGCCACACCAAAAAACGTCCACTAGCGGTAGTTTGGTTTTGTTTTTGTTTTGACAAGTTATATTCATTACTAATACACATTGTAATACATTACAATACATTGTAATATTCATTATCACGAAGGAATGAACCTTCTAAATCAGTCATTAAATAATTTAAAAACTCGAACGATTTGAAAAATTTGAAATTTAATATGGTATTTAGTCATTGAATATAATAATTATTATTAAAGTATGTGCTTGAAGTAATATGTCAATAATAATACATGAGATATGTATCACCCAAGATAATAGTACATCCTAACAATATTAGGATGTATATCAGTATTTAAATTTATGAAATATTAGGATAATATTATGCCCATAAGAAGAAGATGTGAAAATAGGAAGAATATAGCCTACTAGAAGAGTTCATGATTATCAGAGTTATTATCATTTTTCAATCGGTATAGTTATATGAACTACGACATGTCAATATTTTTGATTGCAAATACCTGTTAATAAATAGAATAGGTATAACCCCGCATTCTTTATCAGCGTCAAATAGAAAACATATAGTATACACATACAAAAGAATAGTATAACTACAAAGTACAAAAGAAGAAGCATGTTATACTAAATTTAACTGTAGTCTGTAGTAATTTAAAGTGAAAAATATACTGAAGAGCGTGGTAGTACTTTCTGCGCATGCGCTACCGATGGCGAAGTTTTAAAACTCGCCTTCCATGTTATTCAATTGTGCAGGCCACACCGAGCTCGCTACCTCGACGGTAGTATCACCAGCAGACGTTTCAAAAGTTCGCCTGGCACAGCGAAGTGAAACTACCGCCGAGGTACTACCTCCACGGTAGCGAGCTCGGTGTGGCCTGCTCAATTGAATAACATGGAAAGCTAGTTTAAAACTTCGCTACCGCCGCGGTAGCGAGCTTGGTGTGGCCTGCCCTTGTAGCCTAAAACTATAACATCCATCTTATAATGAGCAATCACCTTATTTATTCTGTACTTTCTTATCGTAGGAATTCAGTGAATAAATCAACAATGATCAGTAGATTTTTGAGATATTTACTATCGGTATGCGTTTAAATTTGGAGCTTTAGATCAATGACCCAGAAGTTATTTACAGATACTTGTTTTTCGTTACAACTAACAAGTGTATCATTAACTTTGTTTATCAATATGGATCATCAAAGTAGTTCATCTACAAAACTTTAATAGGACAAATAAATAATTTATATCAATTATTGGTTTAACTGACCATTCAATTACAGTATTGGTTTTTCTGAAGGATGTCTGTTATGTCATTCAATTTTGTTGATTTGGTAAAAAAAGTAGAAAAACAATGTGGCATATTGTATTTATGTAGGGATGTACAATGATAATACAGAAAATATGTCTAGACTCTAGACAAACACGCATTATCTAGGAAAAAGCCATCTCCACTTTTCTAAAAATCAGAAGGTGATAAAGCGTGTAGTACAGTTATTTAGTGTAAAGTAGGCCTACTTCCTCATTGTGGTCTACGATTGTGGCGGGAATTGATATCACACTATTGACTGTTGTGAGAGCTGTATGTTTGGAAACTATCATGTTTTGTTTATTTACAAAGTGGCTTAAAGAGCAATGTATTCCAAACACGAGATATACAAATCGATGATGTATTATATAATTATAATATATTCTATTAAAGGAAGAAGCTATGCACATACTCTTATCAATGGGTAAATCTATTTCTTCTCTTCGATTTTCCTCTCTGCATTCCTCAATGATTCCAGTTTTTCTCAGTTCCAAATCAAGGAGTAACCTCCTTGTTCCAATTAAGACAAGCAATTCAAGAACGTATATTTTTCCAGCTGAGCATATTATGATGGAAAAGTAGACGAGGATGAGCTCTCAGCAGACAGCTTAGAACTACTTGAATAACAACACAGGAGGACAAAATAGTCCCTAGTAAACTGGTTGACCTTGTACGTCATGATCTTTGTTTTCCTTTCTTTCTTCCGGTGCGTGTGTTTGAACAGTGAAAGGTTAAAAAGAGAGCACTCTTTTATCAGTTCTATGTGTGGTATTTTTCAGTTGTAGAACTAGAAAATGATGAGAAGAATATGCGAGTTTGCATTTATATCATTACATTCATCATGTAATAACGAATCAGTCCAACTAGTTCTCCTTTTTAGACAAGCAGTCGAAGCTCCTCTTAAGGCGTAAAATGCATTTCCTTTTACTAAGCAAAAAAGGAAGTGATTAAATTTATCTCTAATGAAAAATATTGGTCTCCATTTATAATAATGTGTTTATTGGTATGAACCAGGTGGAGAAACATCAGTTATGTACAATATTGAATTCCACTAAGACTCATAGGACTTCTTACCGATTTGTCTCTTGAGCTCTTGCAAGCTCTCCTGGAATTTTTCCTGATTTGTTCACAGGAATCTGGTTCATAAGACGAAGAAGGTTCATCTAACAAAATACTCCAGTATATTCCTTTTTTTATTTGTAAGTCTTATCAAAGGCTTGCAATACTTGGAGGAAAAGATTTAATAGGAGAATATCATATTCCCATCGAATAGAGTACCGTATTCTGAAACTTGATTATTATAAAAATTCCACCACATTTTTTTCAACATTTAGAACATCGCCTTATTTATTACCTTTATCAGCGTATCTGTTAGATAGGACTATATAATAGTCTATAATACTTAAATGCCTTTATCTCCCCACTCAGTACTTTACATAAGTGACGTGGGCGAAGTGAAGGCACAAGATCCCCCTTCCACTTAACCCACTAGATAAAGATTAAGAGTAGGAAATCAAATTAAATCCTCTATTGAATTAGTTGAGCTTCTTTGAAGAGAGATTCAGATTCAGATTCAATCACTTCATTCATGTAGATTACATAATACAATAATTCGAATCCTATACTATAAGAATAAAATTAATGAAAATTACACTAATCACATTATGGTTTGCATTAGTTGGCTAATTATAAACTATGAAAACTTGCAAAATGAGACAGATGTAGGATTCAATAAGCTAACGGTAATATAAATTTGTGCTGTATCTAAATAAAATGGCGGAGTTTAGACATATCAATGTTCATTCTTGAAAAGGGATGTTCAAAGACATCTCTCCCATTAAAACTCAACCATAAGGGTTAAGAGAGGGAGAGAGAGCGAGAGAAATAGTATATTTTGCACCTAGGGTCGAAAAAGGCGGATTCCCGCTCGAGATCGGTTTCTACCGAGGCCGTAGGCCAAGGACTAGAAAAGATCGAGAGACGGGATAGTACCTTTGTGACCCGTGGTGTTGAACTTTATTTTTCGCCACACAACATCAATGCAAACAAAACAAAATAAATAATCAGTTAATCAGTTCCAAGAACAGCTAGACCAGTAACCTTATTATGCTATCTTTGCCTATGCTGAATTTGGAGTAGGTGCCATCTGCTTGCTATTGAAACTTTGCGTCAAAAGTTTATTGATTTACTGACTGAATATTACTTTATCAGTGTATCGATTTTCTTAGTCCAGAAACGTTTAAGCCCAAGATAATTTTTGTACGATCATCCAAAATTGTACAATATCAATTCAAAGTTTTTAATTTTCAACAGATATTGGCTAACAGAAAAGCTTAGTCTAGTTGCATTGTCACCCGCTAGATGGTGCTGGCTAACCTGCTAGACAAAGTAACACAGAGTCTGACAACAATAATTTTGTTCAAACATGGATTTCACTATTTCATTATTGAACAGTTAATCAATACAAACATTTTTAATCTTATCAAAGTTGATGTATCAGTTATTGAAGCAGTTCTCCTTTATTATTCAAGTACTGATTAATGTGAAAACTTTCAACGTTCAGTTCTCTTGACAAGGGATCTTACCAATCAAAATAACAGATGAGAGACTACCTAGACATTGAAATACCAATAAGTCAACATCGACTCCCGAAACAGCTGACATTTGATGCAATCAAACCAGGATGCTACCTATTGATCAACTAACCCCTACATCGACAACGACCTTTAGTCAGCTGACATTCAAGGTTATTTCACCGCCCTAGGGCCGAAAAATGCATTTTCCCTGCGAGTTGCTGGCAACCTCACCTGAAAACAAGCGTTTTCGGCCTCCGTATGAAGCATGTAAAACAGTCCATTTCATACCAGTGTGGCATAAAAGAGTTTCTTTTTAGGTCAAGAGTGAGAAAGATTTTTCCTAGATCACATTTGACTCGAAAGGTATGAATTACGTAGGACTACTTAGTGACAAAGAAACTGACAAATGAATCAGCCGACTAGACAATCAATTTTTGTTTTCCATCTTTCCCTTTTTATCACACTATCAATCTATTCTTTCACCATAGCATCAGCTTTTTATTGAATAAACATCAGTCGTCCACCGCCAGTTACTTTCTCACTAATTATTTGAAATTTGGATGTTCTCCTGTTCTTTATCACTGCGTTCTCAACAATTATGAGTTATCTATTGGGAGAAACTGCTCAATACTGTTAAAAAGCTATCTGGGCACCGACTACTGGGCATTGATTACTGACCTCGTCGGTGTCTGACTTGGGTAGCGCCCCATCCAAATATTAGGCATCAGCAGCATTTGGTTCCACGCTCGTGCTACACTCATTAGAATTGAAAAGGTGAGGAGTTTTAGAAGTTCAGTGCAGCGATGATTGGATAATGGTGAGGTCAATACAAAACAGCTTCTCGATTTCTGATCTTTCTTGCTTCGGAGAAAGAGTGAGAGAGAAGGTGGGAGCAGGGTCACCAAGTACAAATTACAGCCAATTTGTAGAGGTCACGACAAATTTATTGGAATCGACAATGCGACGGGGCGTGTCTTCTGAGTGGAAAACGAAGACGGAGATGAGTTGCTTTGCGTTGCGTTGGTGTGTGAGTGAGGCTTCACATCATCATGTAAGTGAGTGTGGTAAGCAATAGGGAGCGGTCGCGTACGCGTAAGCCAGGTGAGGGAAGCCATGACAGTCCAGTCAAGGTAGTCAAGTTCGGTGATGCTTTATGATTGACTCGCCTACTCGTGCTAGTGTTTTGGATCCTCACTCTCACTGGCCATACCAGAGTGCCAAGTGCCAAACATGTGCTTAAAGACTGGGCGAGCGCGTGTGAGAGTCAACAGCGGCTTATGCGACTAGGTCAGGAAATGGCGCTGCATCTCGTGGGAAAGATGATCATAGTTTCCATGCAGTAAGGATGGCCAAATGGCAAGAAAACACAGACAATAACTCAAAACACACAATAATTGACATTTTTTCTACTCCAGTGAAATGATGAATAATTTTCAAAACTTTTTCTAGTAATCTAGAATTGATTCCATGAAAGATTTCACAACCCCAATTAATCCCCTTCAAGTAGCATTCATTCCATTCCTATTATACACACTCTTCAATTTCATGTACGGAAACCACAATGCAATAGATAAATAATGAAGAGACCTTTGCTTTTTTACCGAACTGCTCCTCAAACAAATTATGATCGAACAAATGCAGGAATTATTTATTATTATTTATTATTTATAAAATCGAAAGAGAACAAAAACTTTAAAAGGGATTTGGCATTCTTGAACGATTACTTCAAAGATTCATGTCCGATATACTGTTCTCCAATATATTCTCTGTGAAACATGATTGAACTATATCAATTAGATTAAAAATATATATATTTCAAGCTTTACATGCAAATCAACACATTCTCAATTCAATACGTTTATTGAAGACGGGTTGAGAATCGCACATGGTTAGAGCACACTTGGCAACAATGCATTTCACTCAACCAGTAACCAGCTGCAATAAGGAAAAGTGGTGAGTGGCGTGAGAAACCGGGACGCCGAGACTTGCATGCGGTTACATGTGCAACTAACCCCTCGCCACTTGCATTCTTTCGACTGCCTCCTAGACAGTGGTCCATCATTCGACTTGCATCCCTCCTTCTCGCTCCTTCTCCAGAGTTGCGTCTTCTCCATAGTAAAAAAGCAATAACTAGCAGCATCGTATAACCTGCCGCGCGTCCTTTCCTCTTCGAGGCAGGAATGCAGTGACAAGGAAGGAAGGAATTGTCTGCGGCAGACTGAGACAGTGGAGAGTGAGAGGCTCGCGCATAAATAATGTGGTCTGTCTAAGCTTCGACACTGCGACAGCATGGGCACGCACTGTACTGACTTTACGTTGTTTTTTTAAGAAAATAGATTTTCTCTATTTTTCATTGAATACGAATAATTGATTTATTACAGAATGGAAGTTTATCTCATACAACGCATTAGACTCTTCAAAACACAAGGAATCACAGGCGAGTGGTATTTTTCTGTATTTTCATTCTATTAATTTTTAATAAAATTCCATAAATTAATATTCATGAGAATCTCTTGGATTCAATTGAAGTTGACATGCCCTGTTAAAAACCTGTCGTGGTTAAGTGGTAGAGTGGACATTACTGTCCAAACTTCGCCACGTCATTAAAATAAAGAAGTCATTCTATTCTATTCTAAAACCATCACAGTATCTTCAGGACTCTATTCTTTACAATAAAGTGATCCTGACCGATTTGCAAAAGAATCGTTTCATTGAGATCAGTTCAAGAAAGTTATTAGTTATCATAATAGGATGAAAACATAATTTTCAACCTCTAATCATAACAGTAAATTCTTCAAACCTGAGTTCTAGCACGCATAATTTGACACGATTGTGAACGCGAGTAGATGGTTTCTCAAAAGCCAAGTTTGACGTTAGCCAAGAGGAATGGAGGAGCATTCTTATCGGAATTAAAATAGTAATTTTATACGATCTTAGTACTTTCATTCCAGTACTCAGGTGTTTTCTAATACTTTTTTCAGTTTGATAAGACCAATTTAGTTGATCACCTCCAAACGGTTCTACTTATAAACTTGGGAAAATATTACTTCTAAACTACTCTCAGTTCCGATTCTGAACTTGTCATTGTCAATTCATTTAACTTCAATCCTGCGGGTTTATTGATAATAGTTCACTGTCGCTGTGGAATTTGTCATTTCGGCATGTTCTCCAGTATTTACATACTTTTTTATTTTTTTCCAATTCCCACAATACTTCGATCCATTCACTTTTATAGAGCCGTCTGAGCGGAAACCGTTAAATACGTGTTTATTACCATAAAGTTGGCTCGAAAAGTGGAGTGGATGTCTACTATGTTCCAAGTTTGTGTAGAAATTGAGGTTTCAAGGTCGAGGTAGAAAATATTGATTGAAAATAATTCCTATGAAGTATCCCGAACCAAATAGTTGCATATATCGCGAAGATTTGAGTCGTGATAGCATTAAAAGATAAAATAAAGTATTATTTTACTCATATTCACTCAACTCAATGTTCGCTTTTCTTGTGTTTTGATCTCATGGTTTAAATTTATAGTTTGATCAAACAATTATCCAAAATATTTAGTAGTTATTCGGCTATCTCATTCAAAAAGTTTTTAATGCTTGAAATCAATAATAAATCAAAACTTGAATACTCCTTTCAAAATAGCTACTCTAATGAACCCCAAGTGTTGTCTATCCATTTGCTAGTTGGTTATTGGGAGATCAAAGTTGAGCGTCCATTTATAAAAGCAAGCAAGTTGTCTCCAACTCGAATACTATTAGGAACGTTTACCAAGGACCAGAGCACCAGACAAGACAGATAGTCAGAAGCCTATTGCACTGAGAGGACTTGAGAGAATTATTGTTACTGCTGTTGCCTCCCATCAAATGCACTCTTTTTTATCTTCTTTTCCTCTCTACATACCTAACTCTTCTGCGCTCTTTGTTTTTGTTGTTTACGTCTCTTTTCTGGTCGAGGTTCTTCTGCGTTTTGTTCCATTCCGACTGTGATCATCTCTGTTTATTGCCGGGCCGTCCAGTCATGCCCTCTCCGTCTACTCACCCTCTCCAACCCTTCATCTTCGTCTAAGTCGACTTGTCTCCGGTTCATCTCCTCTACTTGTCTCGTGAATGCATCTCGTCTACTCGAAATAGAGCCAGTATATTTTTGGAACTCATAACACAGATCTCCAGACTGGTCTTGATAGCGCCACAAAATAACATTGGTTTACACAGTGCTAACCAAGTCTTTCCAGCAGTTTCAGATATGTTCTTGAGTCTTGACGGTTGAAGTTGAAGCTAAAGAAATTCACAGCAATCTAATGTTCACGTGATGCATTCACAACGTTAAAGAGTTGATTCGGTTTTGTATGTTGAGATAAATGCACTGAGATTTTCATGCAACTCATGAAAATAAAGATAAATATATTATTATTATTATTAATGCGATATCACAATCATAAATTTATTGGATGGCTGATTCATTTATAGAAATTATGAATGTATATTTAAAGTAAAATGATGGAATCAATGATAAAGATACTTACAATTAGGAAGAAGTATTCTCTCAAAATTAGAAACCATTGGACCATCTTACCTGGAAGAGTAATACACAATATTAGTAATTGATTTCAGAGAACACAAGAATACACTTATACAAAGTATAATTTGGACAGTATTACAATGAGTATTATATTAACAATAAGTATTTCTAGAGAAATCTAAGATAGAAATGAGATATTACTGATGTGCAAGTATTGATTCCAATAATATTCTTGAGAATGACGTAGATGCTTGGATACATTGTCAAAATTTATAATAGGTATGATAGCTTTCATAATAGACTATCGATTCGCATTGATTTAACAGGAAACCTAGTGAACTGAAAAGTATCCCGGGTTATTTCTAGGCTGCAATTAAGTTGGAATTTGGAATATATTTTAATTAATTGGATTCATTCTACAAGAAAGCATGGAATATGAACATGCAAAATGGGATTATCAACAAATACGATCAACTTAGCCACATAATTTAGAACTATTAGTGACAGGAAAGATTCAGAAATTGATTTGATTCACAAAAGTTCACATGGATCTTAAAACATGGTATTTATCATCTTGAAAGCGGTCTGAAAAACCAAACGGCTCCATTTCACCTTGGTGAGCCCCCAAGACAACATCATAAAATTACAATTGGAAGTGATTGGGGCAGAGCGGAGCAGCCGTAATTTGTTGAGGATCTAGACTGTCTTTGTAAATTGAGAGACTGAACGCAGCGTTTGATCAAGAGTGTGATTGCTGGGCGTAGCGGGAGATTGGTTAACCAGTAGGAAGATAGAAAGAAAGAGAAGCTGACGTATCCTGATTTCTCCCGGCTGATGTGCATGACCTACAGCAACACACTATTCACCCTTTCACTCCCACCAGTACAGCAACAATGCAGCGGAAAGGAAATCTGGTCTCCGCGCAGAAAGTGATAGAAACAGAAAGGAATCAGCTGACAGCTCTAGCTCCAGCTAGCTCTCAGCTGAAAGCAGCCAGCACGAAGCAGCAATAAGGTGAGCGTGTCGGCTGACCTACAATTCATAGAGAAATGGTTACACAACCCACTCGCACTAGAAAATCAAACCCGCTCTCTATATTAGCCTAATTAGTGTCACACTCTTCCAGTCAACCAATACTAACAGCGAAAATCACTCTCCTCCAGGAAGACAGTAGGCACTACTAATTCCTCAGTCATAACATTCCAATTTTCATCACAAGTGTTATCTTTCTGTAATGACTAGTCCTGTAATGACATCTAAAAGACTGAAAACCAGCTGCTTGTTAAACGATTATAATATCATGAATGAATCCATAAATCCCTTTATTAAACAAAAATAAAATGATAAAAAATCTTATAACATCATCAAGTTCAATTCATCATACAGATTATGTAAGCTTCAAGTTAATAAAATAATAATTGTTCTTATTGATTTTTCCACCAATCTTTTAGCATACCGGTTATGACTACATTGCAGAAGCATTCGATTGGAGAGGAGAGAGAGAATCCCGCACATCCCTTATTATGGGTGCACTTTATGAGGTAAGGGTACATGCATTGCGATAAGAAAAGATGTCGATAAGAGCTCGCAAGAAACGTTTGTACACAACTTGATAGTTGGAAAAATTGTAACCTTCGATTAGGATTTTAGAAGTGCGTTATGAAATTAACTGATTTCTTAGAATGGCTTTCTTCTGTAGTTTGCAAGAGACGAATAACTCAAATTACTAGCATATCGATTGTATGATAATATTCGAGTACTGAGAATACTCTTCCTTTGATGAATCAACAAAATCATCCTATTCTAAATGCATTTTCTTGGAACTTGATCGTTTCATAGGAATTCATTCATCAGTAACATTCATCACCAACAATTCTCTATGGTTTACTTCGAGTGGAATCTAATGATTTCAAGTATTATTGGAATTCTACCTAGAATTGAATTATAAATAGATATAGGCTGATTCTACCCTCATCCACTAAACAAATGCGTTATATATTCTTCAAGATGCTTCTTTTTTAGTTTGAATAATGATAGAGATTGAATGAAAAAAGGATTGGAATGAAAATGAAGAGTTTAAATCAATGAAATGTAGCTCTCTAAGTTTATTTGAGTTGATGAAGGTCATGTTTCACGTTTTTCTAGTATCAAATCTTCTTGTAATGCCACATATTTGAACAATAAAACTAGACTGTTAATCTGTTGGGCTACAAAACCGTAAATTATTATTATTATTATTATTTTATTGCGGATGTTGCCCACATAAGCATTTTAGCTTGTGTGTGGGTAATGGATATTGGAGCGAAGGTGATTGAAGAGGTGAAAAACAGCCATGCCACTGGGATTCGAACCCAGACCTGTGGCAGTGCTAGCGGACTGAAGGTTGTGACGCCCTAGCCCACTGCGCCAACCAGGCCGGCAAACGCATTTTCAATTTTTCTCAAATTTAACAATTCAAACGTTGCTATAGTCTTTCCAAACAAAAAAGACATTCCAGCAAGATGGGAAAAATAAATCCAGCTTGGTCAAACATTATAGATTCTGTCCCAAATTGTAGAACACATTCTGATTTACAATTTGTGAATCTATATATACAGTATAAAAGCGAAATGGCACTGATTCATTCATTCATCACCAGAACTATCCACTGAACCGAATGCGTTCAAATTTGGCAGGCATGTTCAGTTGGACGTTTAGACGCGCGCTAAGAACGGATTTCAAAAACTTTTGAAGGATACGCCAAATATTTTAGTTTTTCTAGAGTTTTTCGGCGTTTTCCTCATTTTTTCGAGAACCAATCGGTAGAAAATGTTGATATTTGGTGGGCAGGTTCAGATAAGGTCTAGAAATGTTGAGTTAAAATATTTTTGCAATCCGTTTAAGATTACGCCAGTAATCAGGTTTTCAAAATTGTAGATGTGTTGCGGGTTGCATATCGTCCGCCTTGATACGACCAATCCTAACTGTAAATTCAATGGTTAATCTTCAACGAGATTATAGATGAACCAATTTGGAAGGTATTGAATCAAGTTTCAAACTATGTCTGATATAATTCCCAAGGTTACGCTTAATATTAGCGTTTTATTATTTTTTGGTGTTTTTCTTAGAGTTTTCTAGAACTAATTGGCAGAAAATGTTGAAATTAGGTAAACAGGTCCAGATTAGGTGTAGAAATGCTGTGCTCAATAAATTTCGAATACTTTCTGAACGGAATTTGCAGGCGAGCGAAGCGAGCCTGTTTGTCTCAGCTGACACTGACAGAGGTTTTGCAGGCGAGCGAAGCGAGCCTGTTTGACTCACTTACACTGCCCATACTGTCGGGGGTTAAGGAGGCGGAGCCCCCTGGCTAGGCGGAGAAGGCGAGCATAGCGAGCCTGCCGGCTAGTAACTTTATAATTTTTGTACCAATATTAACCGGGCTGGAGTCATTTTCCCATCTGGTCAAAATGTGTTATTTGCTTGGACAGACTATAATTTTTTAATTTATGAACCTTTCATTTTTGTTGGTTCATGAGTATTTTGGAGACTCAATACTCAATAATGGGGATGCAATAGAATTTTTTTCGAGTAGTATACACAACAGTAAGCAGATCTTATTTTATACAACTCTTTTACTTATTAACTTTCGTTTGTTATAATATAATTAGCTCAAGTTTTTCCTAATCGAAATATATGAGTCACCACCACATTTACTTCATAGACTTCAGAAAGATTCCTCACATGTATTCACATTAAGTATACATTTTTATCGAGGTATATTCCAAGACACAAAATTATTGACATGAATATAAATCCTACAACTATTCCCAATATTACAATTGACTGTCATTTTGGGTAGATCCACGTCTAAAATCTTCTTTCAACATCTTCATTCACACTGGTTGAATGAATAAATGCGATATATTTTCACCTTTTCAGCATACACAGCTATCACAAATCACAATGCATATTATCGTTTATTATGGGTACAAATACACTCACGCATGTCATGAGGAGAGTTTTCAGTTACATTAAAAGCTGAGAGATCTTAAGAAATGAATAATTCTCTGTCCCTTCATAATTCACCAAACAAAAAAACACTTATCTGAATTCTTACTTTTCTCTTCAAATTCAAGTATCTGAGTATAATTCACTGGGTAGAAGGAATATCATATTCCAAGTAAGTTCTTACGAATTTTTTTTATTCATGTATCTGAGCATAATTCATTTAAAATAAGAGAAATACCTTATCTTAAAGTAAGTTATTACTTGTTTTTCTAAATTAAAAATGACGTCTGACACATCTTACTTAAGCTGTGGAATACCTCGCGTAGACAGTGAATGTATTGGAGCCTTACAATGACCTTCGACTAGTTGCCAGCCACGGAAAGGTGAAATTTTGAAAGCTTCCATATTCATGAGGCCCCCTGTGTGCCCCTTTCCACCTTGAGACCCCCTTCCCCCTACCACTCCACCTCACTCCCGCCTATCAAGTAGTTTATCGTTGTGTCGTTTGTCGATAAGGCTGAGTGAGAAGTAAGACTAAAAGTATAGCTAGGGAGCAATGTCCCCGAAGTAGTTGCCCAATATTAGTCTTTACTAGTCCAGGCAGAAGCATGGGATGTCACACACCACACTTACTTCACTACTTTTATATTCCTTACACTAACATCTTAACTAGCTCTATCTTGCTCACACCTCTCGTCTTCACTATACTTCTATCTCCCTCACACTAACATCTTCACTAGCTCTATCTTTATCACAAACTTTACATCAAATTCCTCGTCTCTCTCATACACATAAACCTCTCACTTTTTTTAGTGTCCTATCCCTAATGCGGGTGTAGTAATAAGCACCTGCACATTCAAACAGTTTGAAAGGAATGTTCTCTCAAAATGCACTTAATAGTTCAAAGTAGCTGATACTCCCAAAAAACGTACGGTGTTGATTTATGAAGATCCGAGGCATTGTTCTGAATTCCATGAGGTGAATGTGTGAGAAATGCATGTGCAGCATAATGGAATAGACTTTTGGAGAACCAATAAGTATATCCAAAGAAGGCTCATCAGAGTTAGTAGTAAATGGAAAAAAATATTTTTTAGAGTATGCATTTTTAGAGTATATGGGGATTCAATTCAGGTGTGATTGATGTTAAAATATGATCTAATTGTGAATTTACTGATAAAAACCTGAGAAGGTGAATGAATTCTGTGCAAAGTACGGTAGTAGTAGGCCTACAAATTTATAATCTGTTATCAAAAATAATTATCAGTTGGTAAATAGTGTGAAGTGGTTCTATGTTGTGGCGACTGGAGTAAATCCGTTAGAAATAAAACTATCTAATCCCTTTATGCTCAAGCCATAGATAAAATTCCTGTTAACTCCTAACCCATATAGTTCCAAACTACTCACATTATCAGATCTCATAAAAAATAGAACGGCTTCAATATTATATGAGTCACTCAGTTTCTTGAGAAAATTGTTGTAGTTCAAGATTTGGGTATAGGCCTAATGGATTTTATTATACACCAATTCGAATCCCCTTGGATGGTGATGAGAGTCGACCCTCAGTTTTATCACTACCAGTTTTTTTCAACATAAAACCCATCACACTCCAATCTGATCAAGCCCTTCCTTTTTTCAATCTATGGTGAAAATTACAATCATTATGTATTTATTGAGTGTAATTCTTCTGCTC
The DNA here is from genome assembly GCA_017141385.1 of Sogatella furcifera. NCBI lineage: Eukaryota > Metazoa > Arthropoda > Insecta > Hemiptera > Delphacidae > Sogatella > Sogatella furcifera. The sequence goes on from CM029548.1 coordinate 19,833,025, forward strand.
CACGTTTTTCATAAGTTTTGTAAACCGTACGCGACAAGAAAAGTAGGATCAACCATTCTAGGATACAGTATTATGATATCCGGGGGTGAAAAGGAGTAACAGCAAAGCGTTGAATAGGGTACATGCATATGCTGCAACTTAGTTACAACAGTTACTTTCCAAATTTACTTATTGTATACTATAATACACGTAATATTATTATTAAGTATAAATGTTATCTGTATAAAAGAATAGAATTATAGTTATTTAACTTTTGGAGATCTCCTGCTGCTTGCTCTAGCTGTCGCCAAAAAGTTAGGATATTTTGTCTGCCTCTTGTACGTAACGTAACCAACTAACAGCTGATATGAAGCATATTATATTGTCTCTTCTGATTTCAAAAACATCATCTAGCCATAAATAAATGACAACTCTTACTGACATAAGATGTTAAAGCGCAAGACGAAAGCGGCTAATTTCTTGGCGTCAGCTATAGGCATACAAATTTTATGATTATAACACATATATTATTTGTATACACGAGTTCTCGTTATTCGACTTGTGAAAATCTCATGCTGCTTCCAGCAAATTGTATAATTATCTGTAGCTAGTAAAAAGAAGAAAAACCAGAATATGGAAACTGCTGTCCTCATGCTGCCTAATCTGTCTCTTGTACTGATGCACAGTGCAAAGTATAGATGATGGCCCAATGAAGGCCAGATAACACATTGAAAAGCCTGATTGTGAACAGACAATGGCCGGCACTCAATCCAATCACCAACTCAAACAATAACCAAAGAATCACCGATGAAAAATTCTGTTGGACAAAACAGCACCAACATCAAACAATAGACGAAACCCAATCATCGGCGACAGTGTGAGATGGAGCAGCGCTATGCTTCTATCACGGAAGAAACAATAAAAAATTTATGTCTGCTTCACTTACGGCCAGGGTCGTATGCCGACGGCTAACTTGATAATATTCTTTTGCCTCTTGAGACTCTTCCTCTCCTATGTTGAGAGGCTGCAATACCTTCAGATGAATTGCTGTATGATCGGATCAGATTTCATTAGAGAGGGCATAAAGAATTGCAACTCTTGAGACATACTAACTGTCCAGGACACATTTTTTCACTTCCGCAAATGAATAAAGTTGATAAATTCCTATTCCCATTAAAAATATTGCGAAAAGTCCTAAAATAGAATTAAATATGATAATGTTTCTTTCTGAGTGGAAATTGTATTAAGTGAGTATTGAAAAAAGACATAACCTGAATTTGGACATTTTTATCAAAATTGGAACAGAAGAAGTTTTGGGCTATGAAGTTTGGGCCTGTTTTTCGTTCCTTCAATTGTATTTTTAAAATGAAATAAATAAATAAATAAAAATATGCCAAATATATTGTGAATCCTCCAAATTGAGGTATTATGATAGATTGAGATGAGTGATAAAAGAGGGTAGCTCCAAAGACTTTAGCCACAGAGGAGCTAAATCCTTAGATCTTCTGTGCTTTGAGATTTAGCTACTCTGTCCTCTTTGTCCTCTGTGCTCCTCTGTGCTTTAGCGTTCATTCGCGTTCAACGTTAGCAAAAAACATGACTGATCGTTAAATTACTTTGTACAAGTTAATATCAATGATTCCTAATATGAAGTGAGCCTGAATGGATATTGTTTTTTTGTGGTTTTCTCTCCAAAATATAGCATTTAACCAATCTCTCTTGATTAGGAGAGAGAGAAAGAGAGAAACCTCTCTCTTGCATAGAATACCACTATTTCTGATTTGTAGCTCAGACTCTTCGATTATTCTGAGGCTTTCTTTAGATTCGTTTTAGAGGAAAATATTACTAGAGAAACGTCATCAACAAAAAATTGAAACTAATTGGTAATAGAGGAAACTTGAACTCACACCTCGAATTGAGGTGAACGAGTCAGATTTCGGTGTGACTTCTGATCAAAAAAGGAGTATCGATATCAACAGGGAAATTAATCATGAGACTTAGTAGCTGAATTCAAAATGAGTCCAAATAATAATTGGAATGACATTTCCATCAAACGAAGGGTCAAAAAACTATACTTCTTTCAATTAACAGGAAATTGATCAAGAGGATAGTAAAAATTTCGCTTCAATAAGATGTTGCTTGTATTGAGAGTGAATGCCTGACGATCAGAAAAGTTATATCGGTGGATGAAGTGGATTTACAAGAAGAGAACAGCCACTGTGGTCCTGAGAAGGAAGGCATATAGGAGATGTCGATGATTACCAACGTTCGTTGAGCCGGTTGAAGTAGCAGCAAAACAAATAAGAATGATGAGAGTTGGAGGTGAACCAAGAAAAGGCGGCTTCTGGATCAAGGTTATTCTGTGAGGAGGAGAGCTCGTCCCTCATTTGCTCTGCTGGTAGGTCAGGCTGTACACTGCTATACCCACTCTATTTGAGATGTAACTCCGACTTGCAAAGCATTGTATTCTCCATCTTATACATGTCACGCCAAATGGGAAGTTACATAAAATGGATTAAAGGTACTCCCACTGCCAATTCCAAAGGCCTCAACAACTATTATTTAAGTCCCTTCAATCTTCAACACCATCAATTCAATTTTGATCAACAGGTAATTTATTCGCCAACTCTTGAGAAATACTGAGCTTCATATTCATTCATTAAGTAATGCCTAACCAACCAATAATCAGTGGGTAAATAATAAGGAAAAACTCTGATAAATAGTCAAAGAATCAAGGAACAAAATTTAAGTTGCAACTTAATTATTATATTCATTGGAATGAAGTTCCTCAGTCTAAGAACAGGTCAGTTACCATTGAAGGCTCATTAGATCTCAATAGATATTTTTCCTAAAGTGTCCTAGTATAGGTGGAAACGTGTCTGAGGAATATGTAATTCAAACGCAACTTCTAGACTGTCAATAATACTTTCTTCTTGGATCTTTTTTGGTTTCTTCCATATTTTACATTCAAAGATTCAAAGTGTGTGGAATTTATTGTAAATAGGTATAAGAAACACTCAAGTTAAGAAAACCCAAGTTGCATTCAGTTAGTTATTTCGCACAATTCTCATAGATCTTCATTTCAACTCATTTATATATTCTTCATCCTGCGAACATAAAACAATGCAAGTTACGTTTTGAGATAGTGAACATGAACCTTTTTGAATTATGAAACAGACTGAAAGAGAAGACAGGTCACATATATTTCCGTGTAGATCACCAATCTATCAGTGGCTGGATGCTAGCAACAAAACGACCTCTCCTAAAGGTAATAATAATACTCATTGATGTAAAACAACATGTCTTCTGCTGGTGATGTATGAGTATCATAACGGGAAACCTTCCCAAGTGACAGATGTAACAAATCAACAGTCGGCAACCAAACTTGAAATGAATATTTTATTCACTGGAGAAGGGTAAACAAATTTATTTCTGAAACAATAGAAATGTGCCTTGATATAAAATAAATTACCAGAAGGAAAATCATCAGAGGAAATGAAGAAAAATAATTTTTCGATTTCGACCATATTCTAACATTGTATTTATACAGTAATCAAAAGTGTATGAATACAATGTTTATTTGTTATTGGGTATGAATAGGTAGTGTATTTTTTTACAGTAATCAAGAGCTCTTTGGACATTATTTTGAAATGTTTACAACATTAAATGAGTTTTATATTATGAAACAACACAATGTTAATCGAACAATGATAAATAGTGAAGATTGTTTACTAAAAATTACTTTGATAGCTGATAAGCGGGTAGAAATAGAACAAACATCGTCACAAATCCACTGATTTAACAAAAATCAATAATTAACACGATGACTCTTTATCATATAGGTCAAACTCGGATATATATTCATAATTCTATGACCCTGAACATCGGAACGTTTTGAAACTTGAGTAAAGATGCAAGATGTAATGGTTCTCTTCCAATGTGAGAGGATACTCAATTTTTTTCAATATATCTTATTTTGTTCTTAATCTGAGATAAATTTTTTCTCATAAACTTTGAAGTTATATCGTATGACTACGAGGAATTGCTTAGCTTATTTTTGATTAGGACATAACTTGAGATTTCTCTCACTGCATAGACTTGGTAAAAACCAGAATAATTATAGAGAATAAAGTGTTTTAGTTGGATAGCTAGCGTACTTCAGTTCGCTCAAGGTAAGAAGAGATAGAGACATCTCTCAATGTATTGTGACGTGGTCTCTTCTCAGTTTGTTCGATCTATTACTGTTATTGTTTTGTTTTTTATGAGGGTGAATATATTTATTTATATATTATATATAAAAACTGTTCAATCATTTCTTGAAGACTTGAAGCCGCTCATTTTTTCAAAAGAATCTCAATAAAACATTTCTTATTACTGTACCTAGATAAAAATCATCCTGGTTCAAAGTTGATTTCAGCGAATAACAACCACATTAGCTAGTTAGTTTTCCATTTTCAAATGCCAGTCAATAATGAATGAATCGAACAACACCCATTGGAGAGAGTTGTCGAGGACAGAATAATATGATCGATATCAGCAGCCAGCAGAAGGCCAACTTTAGATCGATGGCATTGGCGGCCAAGAGCTAAGCCTAAGCGGCAACCGGCGATGACAGTTTCTTTTCAGCCGGCGCAAGCGACTCAACTCGCTGGATTTCACGCGTTGCAATAAAACGCCTGCTTGTAGTCTGTCCAAGCAAAGAAGACATTCTGACAAGATGGGAAAATGACTCCAGATCGGTCAAAATTCGTTCAAAAATTATAAAATTGGTCTCAATTTGTAGATCAGAGTGTTACCTCCAATTTTCGATAAAATGTATCATTTTTGAACCAATATTGACCGAGCTGGAGTCATTTTCCCATCTTGCCAGAATGTATTTCTAGCTTGGACAGACTATACTTTCACTTAGCAGCACTCGACGAATGTGGGTCATGTCTCTCACATGGTTCTGATACTCACTAGTACTTATATTTATACACAACTTAGCAGCCTCTACTCTACCTGCAAGCGATTTCGCCATCGAAAAAACTCTCAAGTGACTATTGAAGTTGTTGATTGTCGTTTCATTACTTCACACTCAAGATGAGATTATAATTCTGCAGATGAAATGGTTTATTTGCATGTTACTCAATGAAATATATTGCTATTTTTATCTACTACAATCACGACCATTGATAATTAATTCACTGGGAATTTCTGAATATTAGAATCCTTTTCCAATTGCGACTAGAGAGTACTCTGCTCTCTTCGAAAGTTGAATATTCCATTCTTTTCTTAAAGTTTCTTAACGTCTGGAAATCATTCTTCACTTTCATCAAACTTTCCGAGACATAAAGTTTATCAAAGTAGCTAAAACGAAAAACGATTACTAGCTGAAAAGAATCTCTTCTCACTAAACTGTCTTCTCAAATGAATCTCTTTTAAAAATTTATTAGAACAGTGATAAGAACACACATTAAATTATATACGGTACAGTATAATATTCCATCTTTCAACATTTTCACAGATGCCGTGGCTTGCAATATCTTTTCATTGAAAATCCTTATAAGCCGATAGTAGACCAAGACATCTTCAAATGAATTCCAATTAGGTACCCTTCTATTAAGTTTATTGAATCGGATTTACAACCTATTGAAGAAAGTTATTTTGCAACTTTAGTATTATGTTACTTTGAAATACTTTGCAATCGTAAGTCTTATCCAAAGTCCAAATTCAATGTACGGTATTCTATGATTATACCCACTTTCTAACTCTATAACCAAATGTCAAGCGAATTATTGTATAATAAATGCAAAATCAGACATACTGTGGGTTAATAACCATCATTAGGGTTACATTAGGTTTACTACATTAGTAAGTAATTATTGTAAGAATGACAGAGAAAATAGTGAGAGTTTCATGCATTGAATAATAGAAGAAGAGTTCTACATGACATCGATTATGTTATATTGAGAGCTGAGACCTACTCACATCTCAAAAATGTGTGTGTGGGTGTGTATGAGATAACGTTGTTTGAATTCAGATACGAAGTCGCAATTGAATTCTTTTGTCTGCTACATTTGAGAAAAGTCATTCGAAATAAGTATCATCAAGACTGTGGATCCATGAAAATTAGAAATCTCATTAGAGTTCAAAATATTCTAGGCAGGCGAACTATCAACAAATAAAGATAGAGACGTTAGGAGAATATTGAACAGGAGTGATGAAAAATTAAATTTATCGTTTGTATATATGGCGGATTGTGTACATGAGAGTGGGGGGGGGGTCTGGATTAATCCCAAATTGGAATTATAATGAAAATTTTAAAAAAAGCTAAGATCACGAGAGTGGAAATTTTTAAGCGACTTCATGTTAATCAGAATTGAGGGACATCTGAACCGCAGCGTGACATTGCGTTCCACCCTTAACTCAACTCCGGCTTTTCCCATTCCCGCGTAAAATTATGATCTCGGAATATTATGACACGAAAACCGGAAATCACCATTGTGTGTTCACGTTCATATAACAGCATAATATTCAGGTGTGATTATATCCATGATACATCTATTTATTTACAATTACAGTATAATCAATTCTATTATATCCTAAACAATAGCCTACATACCACTACAGAGGGACTTTTTCGTCACCTAGTATTTTCGTATGATAATACTGTTTCAATATTTCTATCGTAATATCCATGACAAAAGATTATTAATTTGAATACAGTGTATGTTGATATTCCGCTCGTAATGTTCATGACAATTGAATGATTGATTTTAATACAGTGCCCTGATCAAAATAATAAAAATTAGTTAACATCCTAACTACGAGACAATTCCCCTCCATCCATAATGTTTTATTTGTATTTAAAGAACATGATTCAATTATTGTCGAAACCAAAATATTAGTTTACCTCGACTAAATAAATATGATTTGAGTTGCTGTAAGCAACCCTGATAAGAAGTCAGGGGAGAAATTTGTGATAATTTTTCTTGCTTTACTGATTTTTTACGATTTTGAAGGGCCGCTCACCTGTTGTAGGGTAGTAGGAGCAGATCCAGTGGAGGATGTCTGATAAGAGCCGTCTGGTTATCACAGGTGATAAGAGAAGACAGAGTGATAATACGACATATGTCTATTGAAGCAAGATGACAAAATGCATTTGCGAATGTATGTCAATTATATCAAAATGTAACAAATGTCAATGCATGAAATGTCACAAAACGCGTGTGTGAATAAAATGTTGAAGGGAAAGAGGCGCCGGCGGGTAGTTAGGTTATGACGGATCGATTAGCCGGCGAGGCGTTCGCGACTGAAAGGACGACTGAAGCCCGGCGGCGGCCGCATGTGCGATCCCGCATCAATCACCAACACACAGACACAAACTGCACTGGCGCTCAAAGGAAAACCCAGCACCCCTGTCGCACACCTTTTCCACAGTCCGATAAACGAATATTAGTGGTGCGCTGCGCGGCGCGAGTAGCACTACACACCGACGGCGACGGGGGGCCACTTTCACCAACCGTACTAGTTCCAGGACGACATTCCGCCGCGCACGTTACGTAATCAAGCTCTTATCGCCCGATTAGGTTGGCACCACTTGCCACCCCGCTATCACACACTGCTGCGGCTATCTAGCGGATGCGAGCTGAACTACCAGGGCAGATTACCGCGGGAAATGTCGCTTCGTCTGAATTTGAGGGGAGACATTGTTGGGTTGCAACTATATACTGTAGTCTTTGACTATCTACTCTTTTGGTATAGAGTAGCACTCCAAGGTCTCCAAGTACTCTAATTGTCTTTGCTGTAGTCCATGTGTGAAGGGAAAACTGTTGCAACTGAATAGCAACATAGAGTAGGCCTATTTTATTCAAGATATTTTGGTTAACTTTTTAAGATTTTTTATTCTGATAGACTATCTCTATAGTGTAAGGAGCTTATGTAATGTCCAAGGTTATTAAAGGGAAGATAGCTCCATAAAATATAGTCTTGTCGAGCTAAGATGAGATCCCTTCAAAATGTCAGCTGTTCAATGCTACCAGCAGTCGAAATGAAAATAGTCCCACTTTTATCTATCTCTAATCACATCTCATCATATATTGACAGAAGTGATTCAACAATAAAATTTTCAGATTTGCGCATGCGTAGCAGACAGAGTTTTGGTATATTTCCACAACAAGCTTCCATTGTTAGTTAGCACGTTGAGGAATAATATTGAACACTGGCAGCTCATGTCCACGAAACAGGTGAAGTGCTGTACAGTTAAAGATACAGGCACTTCACCTGTTTCATGGGCACGAGCCGTCAGTGATATTGAATGAATGCGAATAAATAATTTTATTAATACATCAGGTATTATTTATTTCATTATTATTTATTAAGACATCAGGTAAAAAATCCATTCTGCTTCCTTCACACAGTACAATCAAAATATTGCATTAAGGCCAATACAAGGTCAGATGTGCAGCTTTTCGCTGCAAAATTTGTCAGCACTGTGACAATACCCCCCGACTCGTCCAAATTTAAATAGAAATCATGCCATAATTTAGTGATAAAAATATTAATAGTCTAGCGGAATAGTTTCTCGAGAACAGCAAAGATACTTTGCGCCTGTATTACACATTAAATTTTTCCTTCAGTTACCGTATTGAATGTGAAAGGTTGAAATTGGAATTAAAATCGTCATATCTCAGCTATTTATCATCGAATCAGGTACCATTTTATTTATAATTTGAAGCTCTAAATTTTTGTAATGGTACAGAAGTTTCTAAAACCATTACTTACAACAGTAAATTCATAATTAATATTTCAGTTGGCCGCCATTTTGAAAATTTCAAATATTGAAAATTTTCGATTTCGAGTCAACTATTTTGAAGACCTAACACTTATAACGGGTGACACAAGAAAATCGGGAACTTTTGAAATAACACGTACATGAATAAAGGAAATGTAATCATTAATTTTATTGCTGAAAATGTGTAGAATAATTGGCATTCAAGTTGTAACAAGAAAAATGCCATTTTTTGTAGATAATGTCCTTGAGATGTCGACCATTCAAACGTATGTATAGATTCCTGAAAGCGAACAGTGAGATTTAGCATGGCAAGTTGAACCACTGCAATTCGAATCTCAGCGATTTCTTAGTAAATCCTTGTCTTCAACTCAATAATTATTATTTTTGAGCGTTAAGCGTAAGTTATGCTTCACTTTTTAAATGGTCCCACAGTGCTTCGACATTCCATGCTTACATGGATATCTTGCTGCTCAAATCTCACTGTTTGCTTCCAGGAATGTATGCGTTTGGATGGTCGTCATCTCATTGTCGTTGAATATTCGCATTTTTCTGTTAGAACTATAAATGGCAACTATAAACTATAATGGCATTTTCAGCAATAAAACTAATGATTACATTTCCTTCACGTACGTGTTACTTCAAAAGTTCCCGTTTTTTGTGTCTTGAGCCAGACAAATTTCATAGGGGCGTGTCAATCCATTATCAAGATATGATGTAAATTATAAAAAAATGGCAGAAAGCAGGAAAACTAATGATTACATCTAAATACATGAAACTTACACAATCTAGTGACTGACACACTCACTGACAAAAATTCACAGCCAAAACTGCTGATTTGAGAGTAGATTTGAGGTCACCAATAGATCAAGGGCACTGAGTAGGCACAGGGAAAACCTTTTGCCCCGTTCACGGGGTATGGACCCCCTGAATATTTTCTGTCTAGTTAACCGTTGATTTTACAGCAAAGTCATGAGGAAGCTTTTTGTTCAGCATCCCAAAAAACATGAGTTTATGCGAAAAAATTCCAACCGGGAAATAGGTGGGGCCCAGTAGGGGGGATTTTCGATTTTTGACCTATTTTCTCAATTCACAGCAAAAACGGTTGATTTTAGAGTGTCATGAGAGTCACCAATGGATCCAGGACACAAAAATAGTACAAGAAAAACCTCTAGACCCTGATAAATTTCTCCCCATCATGGGGTACAAGCCCCCCAAAATTTCTCAACTTTTTAATTTAATGATTTAGAGCAAAAGTGAGGAGGACCTTTTTTGTTCAGAATCACAAAAAACATCGATCTATGCGAAAAAATTCCAACCGGGGTTATATAGGGACCCAGTAGGGGCAATTTTTGATTTTTGCAAATTTTGCCGGATTTTTGAAAATTTTCAAGGGCCAATTTTGAACAGTAAATGATGTTTTAGCGCGGTTTTCGAGGTCGGAATCATTTTTCTTGGTCCTTATAGCCCTATAATGATGCATTTTGCCCCAAAAATATATTCAGGGGGGGCACCAGGGGACACGGATCCAATTTGGCAAATTTTTGATCCTCTATAAATTTCTTATTTTCATACCGGCAACTATTGTGGTATAGATCATTGAACTCAGCTCATCGAGATGATTCAGAAACATATACCAAAAGTTTAAATTTGATGAAAAATTTTTAAACCTCAAGTATGGACTTGTAATATCTTTCATAATTTCTCTTCATACTACATACTACACTTATACAACATATTCAATGCTTTCCTCAGATGAGATGAATGTATGAGAATGAACAATTTGGAACTATGAAAACTTGCTTATACATTAAAAATTACAAAATTTTGGAAAAACATATTTTGGGGGTGTTTGAGTACCCCCCAAATTTTATCAACTTTTTAATTTGAATATTTAGAGCATAAGTGGAGAGGACCTTTTTTGTTTAGCAGTTCAAAAGATATAATAAAATGTAAAAAATTCTGAACCCACGAAAATTCCAACCCAGAAAAAGAAAATGAAAAAATTCATTTAATCAATTAATGCATTTTCAAAGACCCTTTTTGTTCATCACCCATAAAAACATGGGGAAATTGAAGAAAATTCGAAATGAGAAATTCTAATCAAAGAAATATTCTAACAAAAAAAAATTTCAACACACAAAAAATGTTCAACCCAAAAAACATCAGGGGTTCAGGGGGGCGAAGCCCCCTGACGAGCGCAAAGCGCGAGTTTTCTTTATTCACGTACGTGTTACTTCGAAAGTTCCCGGTTTTTTGTTACTTGAGCCTGACAAATTTCATAGGGGCGTGTCAATCCATTATCAAGATATGATGTAAATTATAAAAAAATGGCAGATAACAGGAAAACTAAGAAGGAAAAAAATTCGTAAACCACGTGTTTGAGTAAAATACTGGATTTCTCATGAATAGTACGGTGCAATTAGATAAAAAAAGACCGAACCTCAACATCCAAAAAGAAAGGACGATTCCTAAGCCAACTTGTTCTATACAACCCCTTTATTGTTTGGTAAAAAGTTACACCCTTATGAGCGTCGGGTTTTTGGGGGAGGGTGGGGTGAAAGGTGCAAAATTTCAGTTTTTCGTGAATTGTAGCCGAACCAAGCGTCGGACGAAAAAATTTCATGCATGTTTTTTCTAGAAAACAAAATTTGGAAGAGATTGAGACCAATCACAACTCTGTATCAGCAACCGTTTCCAAGTTACATTTTTTTGAAAACTCCATATTTTTTTCACAGGAATTATTCCGTTACTTTGAAAGTTTGTAACTTTGAATTGAAAACACTTGCATCTGTATTTCAAAATTCCTCTCGGCGAAATTCATTTCTCTTTAATTAGAGACCAAATTCACACTTCTACGTCCAGTGGTTCATGTGCTACAGCGATTTTAAAAAACCCTTACATCTCTAAAATCCCCTAAAATTACATTTTATCATAAAAAAAAATACTAAAAATATTCGGGTTGGCTCATACTTCTAGATTTTGTTTCTTGAGACCCTAGAATGTCATAATAATTATTGACACGACCAAAACTATCATAGGATTCATGGGGGTTGGTCAAAAGCATCCCTTCATCTATATCTATAAAAGCGAAATGGCACTGTCTGACTGACTGATTCATTCATTCATTCATTCATCACCAGAACTAAAAATCCACTGAACCGAATGCGTTCAAATTTGGCAGGCATGTTCAGTTGGACCAGAGACAATGTATTATTATGTAATAATACATTGTCTCTGGTTGGACGTTTAGACGCTCGCTACGAACGGATTTTAAAAACTTTTCAATAATACGCCAAATAGGTATTTAAGTTTTTCTATAGTTTTTCGGCGTTTTCTGAATTTTTTCGAGAACCAATCGGTAGAAAATGTTGATATTTGGTAGGCAGGTAGGCGTTCAAGATTACGCCAGTAATCAGTTTTTTTAAATTGTAGATGTATTGCGGATTGTATATCTTCCGCCTTGATACGACCAATCCTTACTGTAAATTCAATGGTTCAGCGATTTTATAGATGAACTAATTTGGAAGATATTGAATCAAGTTTCAAACTATGTCCGATATACTTCCCAAGGTTACGCTCAATAGCGTTTTACTATTTTTTGGAACCTTATGTGTTTTTCTTAGATACTGTTTTCAAGAACCAATTAGTAGAAAATGTTGAAATTCGGTAAACAGGTCCAGATTAGGACTATTTTAATTTCTATTTTTCGGAATTTTCGGAGTTTATCTTGGATTTTTTGAGAATAAATTGGTAGAGAATGTTGAAATTTGGTAAACTGGTCCAGATTAGGTCTAGAAATGCTGTGTTGCCTGTTTGTCTCAGCTTACAGTGATAGAGCTTATGCAGGCGAGCGAAGCGAGCCTGTTTCGCTTACTGACACTGCTGATACTGTCGGGGATCCAGGAGGCGGAGCCCCCTGGCTAGGCGGAGAAGGCGAGCGAAGCGAGCCTGCCGGCTAGTTTTTAATAATTCAAATTCCCTCATAACTTTTGATTGGTACGTCGGATTCTATCGTTCAATAGCTCATCATATTCTACTCATCACGGCGGTATAAATTCATATATTATAATCCAAATTCGGTGGAAGAATCCAGAATTCAGATTTAAATGATACCCTTGAATAATTAATAATACCTGCACATTGAAATTCCAATTTAACACATTTCAATGCTCCCAATCGGAAAGTTGTGAACGGAAAAATCTGAAACTACCAAGAAATGTAGAGAAAATCTTCCTCTTTCAGAAGGTTACTATAAGAATTGCGAGACCTTCGACAAAAGAAGTTACACAACCGGTTTTTATCACACTTTTTCTGATAAATTCGCTCATTTTTTCAATTCTATTGAAATTTCTCTAACAATCAGCGTTGAACAAGAAATTTTAATAAACCATCTTTTAGAGGATAAATCACTCTACATTTCTAGACCAAGAACATAACTCTACCGCCAATAGTTACCGAGTTACAATAGAATGAATTATGTGTAATTTTTTAACAATTAAAAACACTGATTTTCCAAAAATGTTATCATGAGGAATTCATTGTAGAATCATGATGAATCTTATATGATATAAAAGATCACATTTTTTCTACAATTTGAGACCAAATTCATATGTTTTGAACAATTATTTAATGAGCTACGTATATTTTTAAAACCAATCGTCGTCTTCTTTAGCTCAGCGAAGCGTTTCAATGTATCATTCATAAGAAAAGGAGCGCCTCTCAGAGTGAGCTCTGAGCTCGACTGTTGTTTTGAAAAATGGATCTAGCTAATTCTGTAATATTTCAAAAAATGTGAATTTGGTCTCAAATTGTAGAGAAAAATGTACTCTTTGATACTATATATGATTCACTATATTTCTTGAATAGAACTTTGATGAAAAGATTGCTGTAAAATCAGCTATTTCAATTTTTACTTATTTTTATTAATTTATTGATCTGTAACTTTGTAACTAATGATGGTAGAGTGATGATCTTGGTCTGAAAATGTACAGAATTTCGCCCTCCATGACGAGTATAGTATTATAAGCCAATCCGAATATTTTTAGGTTTTTTATGATAAAATGTAATTTTAGGGGATTTTGGAGATGTAAGGGTTTTTTAAAATCGCTTTAGCACATGAACCACTGAACATAGAAGTGTGAATTTGGTCTCTAATTAAAGAGAAATGAATTTCGCCGAAAGGAATTTTGAAATACAGATGCAAGTGTTTCCAATTCAAAGTTACAAACTTTCAAAGTAACGGAATAATTCCTGTGAAAAAAATATGGAGTTTTCAAAAAAATGTAACTTGGAAACGGTTGCTGATACAGAGTTGTGATTGGTCTCAATCTCTTCCAAATTTTGTTTTCTAGATAAAAACATGCATGAAATTTTTTCGTCCGACGCTTGGTTTGGCTACAATTCACGAAAAACTGAAATTTTGCACCTTTCACCCCCCCTCCCCCAAAAACCCGACGCTCATAAGGGTGTAACTTTTTACCAAACAATAAAGGGGTTGTATAGAACAAGTTGGCGCAGGAATCGTCCTTTCGCTTTGGATGTTGAGGTTCGAGTCTAATTGCACCGTACTAAAAAGTCTCTCATTCACATGATGCGATAATCTACAACAATATCTATTGGATGGCCACTAAAGGATTATCCAGTGAGATAATGTTCTCTTAAATGGTTATAATCCGACTATCAGCCTATAAATAGCATAAGCTAAGGCTCAAGCAAGTTTAGAACCCATTTGTAGGCATAAAATCCGTAGAATATTTTAAAGAAAAATCATTCAAGTGGCTGGTGCTTTTCTGATGATTCTGTCAAATTCCTTTTAGAGGAATACTCTGCTATATACTGTATCGATTCAGTTTAATTTAACTCAAGTCAAAGTGGGGGTATCAATCTCAGGAAGCTGAGATGCAAAATGATGAACTGGGGCGTTAGTACCATGAGAATTTAAATGGGTCTCAAGTTTCTTTAAAATATTTACACCCCTAAAGCATCTTTGAAAATAAGTTATTTTGAAATCCCTTCCAAGGTATAGTCTAAGCATAGAGTATGCATAAATACATAAACTCAATTAAACTTAGGAATCCCTCCTCTGTGGTCTAAGACTCTAAGCTAAGTATACTTCGACTATTTTTTACTATATTACCTGACAAAAACAGCAGACCAAATAAGAGTGCATGGATCATTCCTGGTGTAAACCAGCATAGGTTGGAATTGATCCAACTCTTTAATATTACTATAGGGCTATTCTATTAAAAAAATTATTTTCAGCGAGCGCGGAGTATAGCATAATTAGTTTCCAAGATTGTATGAGCTTAATAGGAAGAAATGAATTTTTATGGTAAATTATCAAGTGTATTTTATAAAACCACATGTAATACAAACACATAATCTATTAGAATGTTTACACATTTGTTGTGAAATGTTTTCATTGAACTGATAGCTGTACAAGAATCCATCAAGATTTCCTTGCTGGATTTACGGCCTTAAACAATTATTAATGATCCAATTAAACGTAAAATGGAATGGTTCTTCTAGCTGGAAAATGAAACAGTCTAATATAAAATGTGAAATTGATACACATTGATTTTTTAATGAAAACATTTCACTTCTGAATGTCTAATATCATTCACATTAGTTAATCTTTCTTAAAAAAAAGTTGAAAGTTTTTCATATTTACACGTATTCACATCAGTAGAAATTTACTTTTTCTCATCATTTATTCCATACTTCGTCTTGACCTTCTCCAGTTCATCCTTCTTCTTATCCACATCAACACGTTTGAATGCTTTGGTGGCCTGGAAAATAGAAAAAAAAATCAAAATACATGTAGCCGATAAAGGTGATAATATTCCAATTTTGGAAAGTGAACTAATTGGGATCATTATAATTACCAACCTCTTTTCAGCTAGTCCCAAGACGATATTCAGGTTGATTATATTCTTGAATGTATTATTATTTTCATCATCTCCTATCACTATATAGGCTACATTCGATTTATTCAAAAAATCAACTTTTAAAAATTTTGAAATCAAGCACCATAAGAACAAAGTAAATTCTATCAATCTCTTGGAGCAGATAGAGCCTCTATTTATAGACAGAATTTCACGTTCTTTATGTCATTGGAAAGAGAATTCAATTCTCCAGGGGCGTGACTTTTTATTTTTTCGATTTTAAGTTTTTTTTTAATAATTATCGTATAATTAATTAACTATAAAAGTATTGAACTCTAATTATTGAAATAAACTAATAATCGAAAAAGTAAAAAGTCACGCCCCTGGAGAATTGAATTCTCTTTCCAATGACATAAAGAACGTAAAATTCTGTCCATAAATAGAGGCTCTATCTGCTCCAAGAGATTGATAAAAATTACATTGTTCTTATGGGGCTTGATTTTACCGTTTGGCAGTTTGCCGCCCATTACCGCTCACCCTTAATTGTCTCAACTGTTGGATTGGGATGCAGAGCTTTGTTTTAAAAGCTGCCCCACATACATATATTCCTAATCTTTCACCAGCTAAGGTTTTTCTAAGATTAGAATTTAAATTACAAGTGTAATCAATTATAATTTTAATTAATAATATTTAAATGTAATTAGTTTTATAATATATGAAATGTAATATAACAATTTGCAATTCAAATATAATACATCAACAAACAATGCTATTCAAATTTACATTATATCATTTATCCCTTGAATAAAGATCTCAATTTATACTACTTTATATCAATAACAATTACTCATTAATTGAAGAGTAAAGCTATCCTTTTTTTAATAATACAAAATCTCAATGATCAATATAACTTAGCTGTTATGTAGAATCAGAAGATCAGCTGCCAAATATAATAATAACACAATTGCTTGAGAATTGAGATCGATGGAATGAAGTGGATTATTGATATATAGATTGTATTTTAGTATGGGATCAATACAGATTGAACAAAGATAAGTTTCAATTTTTTGGTGGACTTGAAACAAACGGAAAAATTTTCAATTTTGCTTCTTTTTATATCACTTACTTGATAATAGAGTACAACGAGATATCGATTACAAACGTTGAAGCCTGAGAGATGGTCACAAGCATTTTTAGCATCGAATATATCCTCGTAAACCACGAACGCTGTTCCCCTTGTATCAGGTGTATTTCCTCTAAAAAAGAAAGAAATAATACCATTTATGACTATTTTAATTTTAGATAATGACTAGTCAACAGTAGCTTGTATGTGGTAAAATGGGAAGTGCAATATTTGTGCCAAAAGTTGAGAAAAGGTATAAGAATACCTGAAAGTTGATACACTAACTTGAAGAATCTAGAAACAATACAATAATTCAATCCGTTAACTATTTTATTCAATGATTTAGACGAAAACACAACGTTTCACACTAATGTAAGTTATATTGATACAGACGATCACACTTTCGTTTCCTGGTTTATCAATAGTTCCCTATTTACTACATAGATTTATCCTTCCCATTTGATAAGGTCAGTCTGAAATGATTGGAAGATTAAAATTGCACATGATTTCAAATTACTGGACACATTATTAATATTAATGGCATTATTTGACTTAAGTGAATTCAGACATGATTAATTAAGTACGGTATACAATATGATGTCCTGTTTCCTTTACAAAAAAAAAGAATAAGTTAAATAATTGACCATTTCGCAACGGACTGATAAACAAAAACAACCAACACAGCGGTCGAATCTTCTAACCTAAAAACTTCGACAAGTGATAATACTTCATCTTACCGGTATCTGTTCATCAATATTTCAGTTTACGTATTTGAATAGTCTAAAGTTTAGATAGTTTAATATATCTTTAGAAGTTTATAATATCTTAACTTCTATTATAAGTTGCTAAATAACTTGTCTCAAAGGATGACATTGAGAATGAAATTCTTCCAACTCCAGAAGGCAAATTAGCTATATACGGTATGTAGAACGTTTTTATTGTTAATTTGGGCCTATATTTTAAAGATAATTAGTCTATTTTGGATGTAAAAACAACTAAATTGTAACATGAGTTATGAATAGAGGCCTACGGTAGGCTATAACTTACTAGGCTACTAGACTGTTTCTGTTTGTTTGAACTTACACTAAATTCACACTAAGAGCAAATGTTTATTGAGAAAATTCTATGTTTCTTCACTAACTTCTTGTTTTAAATGATTAGTTACAAAACCAATGTTACTTGTCTAGTTGAAAACATTTTCTGTAAAACGCAGACAAGTTTGTTGAGCTCCAAAAATAACGGGAATGGAATAAGCTAAAAACTTTATTTAAGATTCAAGTTGAAAAACAAATGTAGCCTGTTTCATTCGCCTCCTTGCCCAAATTTGAGTCAATTTTTAATTTTGCAGAATAATAATTCTATCTATTCATTGGTTTCAAGATTTTCTATTGATTTTCATTCAGCCTTCTCATGTACTATAGATTTGAATTGATAACTGGATGTGAGTGAGTTCAATAGTTATTTGTGTATCAGTGCGCAAAGTGTGATTTTGCTGCATCGAGAGAAACAGTTTACAGGAATAGTTTCTCAAGTGCAGCAAAGGTACTTTGTGCCCGTATTACACATTAAATTTTTCCTACAGTTACCATATTGAATGTGAAAAGTTGAAATTGAAATCATCATATCTCAGTTATTTATCATCGAATCCTGACAAATCAGGCACCATTTTATTCACAATTGAAAGCTCTAAATTTTTGTAATGGTTCAGAAGTTTATACAACCTTACTTTCGATAGTAAGTTCAAAATTAATATACCAGTTGGCCGCCATTTTGGAAATTTCAACTATTTTGAAGACTTGACACTTATACTTGAACCTGCCAAATTTCATTACAATATTTCATTTTCAATTTTGAATTTAATTTTTGATTTTAAATTTTATTTTTAAATTTTAAATTTATAAATGCTTTTCTAGTGTAAAAAGTGGAAAACAAAAATTGGAAAGTGCTTTTACTTCTTATATACATGTATACTTCTTATATACTTATATAAAATCTTATATACATGATAAAATTGAAGCATTTCTTGTAACAATGAATTTTGACCAAATTAAAACACTTTACTTTTTGGAACATTCTGGATAATATTTTCTAGTGAAAAAGTGGAAAACAAAAATTGGAAAGTGCTTATAAAAGATAATTATACATGATAAAATTGAAGCATTTCTTGTCACAATGAATTTTGACCAAATTAAAACACTTTACTTTTTGGAACATTCTGGATAATATTTTCTAGTGAAAAAGTGGAAAACAAAAATTGGAAAGTGCTTTTAAAAGATAATTATACATGATAAAATTGAAGCATTTCTTGTCACAATGAATTTTGACCAAATTAAAACACTTTACTTTTCAGAACATTCTGGATAATATTTTCTAGTGAAAAAGTGGAAAACAAAAATTGGAAAGTGCTTTTAAAAGATAATTATACATAATAAAATTAAAGCATTTCTTGTAACAATGAATTTTGACAAAATTAAAACACTTTACTTTTTGGAACATTCTGGATAATAGTAAGCAGGTCACAGCAGGTGTTCCACTAACTACCAACTCCTATGTTATCTTGATACACACATTTACTTCTGTGATAAGACCTGAGGTAGCCTACTCACGAAAACAAATCTTCTAGATTGTTTCATTGAAAGTGTCTTATTTTTGGAACACTCTGTAGATAAAATAGTGTATGCAACGGTTGTATTCAGCCTTTAACGCACTCGATGAGATATTTAGAGCACTCGCTTACGCTTGCTTCGCTCGCTGCTCGTGCTCTAACTTACATCTCACTCGTGCGTTAAAGGCTCTCATTATACAACCGTTGCATAAACTACTATTAAGCATGAGAAATTTATGTTCCATAGCATATAAACTTCATGCTTCATAACATATAACATCAATACAAGTAGGCCTAACGGATTACTGATTTAGTTGAATTATTATAATTTTCATAATAGATATACAGTGGAATAGCTTTTTATCAATAAATATTGAAACAGTATTATAATAAACAATGGTAACAGTCTCTTCAAATCGATCAACTTCAATTTTAGAAAATCACAAAACGTATAGTAGCCCAATCAAATAGGCTAGAACTTCCGACCAAACAAAAATGCTGTTAATTGATTTTATTGTTTTAATCGGTCCATCTGGGTGTTAGTAAGAGTAATCCATGGTTTTCCACCAAAATATCTGAAGGCAAAACATTTGGTAGCCAAAAAATCACGAAATTTCGGGACTTTTATCAGTTTTTCCACAATATCTCAAAAACCAATTGTTCTGTACGTTTTTATAGAGCGTAAAATTCCCTACAATTTTCATCCCCTAAACGTTTTTCTAGCTTGAATAGAAAGCGAGTTATAACTTATCGAAAATTGATCATTTTTGTCAACTTTGTGAATAATCGCTAAATAGACGTATTTTTCCCTTTTTACTTCTTTTTGAGTCGTCTATCGTATTATTTATAGTAATAAGGGCGTTAGCACGATGTTCATACGGTAAGAGACAACTTATACAGTATACTCGTAATTCATGAAAAATAGTTATTTATTTATGGTCAGTTTGACTATATACGGTATAGCGTGGGGTTCCAGAGCAAGACGACTCAAAAGGGACGAGGTGTTTGTGATTAGATTTGATTAGATTGCTAATAATAAGTTAAACAGAAATTATAATACTATAAATTGAACAAGTGAGAGAAACTTTAGATTAATTGAATTTCTTCCAGTAATTATACTTTATTGGTGATGAAATGTTGGCAAATATGTTCATGTTTATAGCAATAGTTAATTTCAAACAATAATTGTTTCCATGGCTTGACAGAAAGTGTTTTTTTTAAATTTATATACAATACAATTGAATTCATGTAAAACATAAATATCTCCTCTGAGAGTACTGCCGCCCCCAATGATTCAACTCTCTATTCCTTCAAACAAGGGCATCAGACAGTAAAGTTGTAAAGGTCCTCTACCTCCTTTGAATATTGTACATGGAACAAGAATAGTTCTTATAAGCAACCAATGACTTATAATTCAAGTCTATCAAGTCACCCCTTTGCTTTTTACTCCCATCTCAACACCCACATGTCCGAATTGTTTTCTTTTATGTGATTTTTCACCAAATTGTAATTGAGGGATTTGTACAGAGTATGGAAATGCCTCGATTGAGCGCCCTGAAGAATTTTTTTGAGTAGGCCTATGGGTATTCACTTGATCATTTAAGTTGTGGTATTTGTTGAATCGAATCAGCTGCTAATTGTTTTCAACGTACAACTATAGCATTGAATCAACAGATAACAGGATACCACGAATTAACTTTTGAAATAAATACCTCTAATGTAATACCACGATTAATCTCATTATCATAGCTTATGCCACTATCATTACACAACTTTCTCAACTCTTTAAACCAGAAAGCATATCTTCTTTATAACTTGTTGGACTAGAAATTTTGGTGATCTTTCTTCTACAATTTCTATAACCTTTGCAATATAATAGTAATGCATAATAATAATAATAAATATGTTTTATTGACCAATAAATACATTGAAGTACATTGAAGGTCTCGTCAAAGATCAGGATTAC
The DNA here is from genome assembly GCA_017141385.1 of Sogatella furcifera. Taxonomy (NCBI): domain Eukaryota; kingdom Metazoa; phylum Arthropoda; class Insecta; order Hemiptera; family Delphacidae; genus Sogatella; species Sogatella furcifera. The sequence goes on from CM029548.1 coordinate 19,854,358, forward strand.
ATATGTGTTATAAATACAATTTTTCGTCAAACCTCTCATTCTCACAAACTTGATAAATTATTTTCAACAACAATAATACAGCAAAGTATTCAGAAACATTGGATGAACACAGCATGAATAGACAAATAGCAATTCGTAATATAGCTACGTTAAACAGAAAAAAAACTACGACTACGACTAGAAGGCTACTACTACATAGAGTCATAACATAGTACAATCAAAATACTATTATCACAGAGTAAGTCACATTCAATATAATGTCAGTTAAGTATACTATATACAGTGTAAGTATTCAATATATGTCAGTTACAAATGTCAGTCACAGTAAAATATTTATATATTTTTTTTAATTCAAGAACTCTTCAATAGAATAGAAAGCTTTTTCTTTTAACATTTTTGAGATGGCAACTTTAAATTTTTCTTGAGGCAGGTTTTTTAATTCAGTTGGAAGTTTATTGTAGAACAAATACTGTAAGTAGGGGTAACTTTTCATGCTCTTACTTAATCTAAGATTTGGTTTCATAATCTTCTCCTTGTTCCTAGTATTGTAAGTATGATATTGTTGATGCTTGAGGAAATTGTCAGAATTCTTTTTTACACTAATTAAATTGTAATATATATAGAGCGATGACAGAGTCAGTATACCCAGTTTGATGAAGTGAGGCTTGCATGTTTCTCTCGGGAAAGGTTCAAAATAGCTCTAATTGCCTTTTTCTGCCATACGAAAACTCTTTTATGTGTTGAGCAATTGCCCCACATTCTTATCCCATAACTAAGATGAGAATGGAAAAGTCCATGATAGGTCATTAACAACACTTGCAAATTTACTGAACTGTTCAATTTCTTGAGGAGGTATGTCACCCTTGAAAGTTTTTTACATAGACTATTCACATGTTCCTCCCAACAAAGTTTACCATCCAATATTACACCTAGTAATTTGACAGGCTTAGGATCCTCGTAACTACGAGTATGCCCCAATGTAAATGTTATTTTTTCTGTTTTCTGCTCATTTAATTCTAGATCATTAGATAAATACCATGATTTTGCATGACACAAGGAAATTTCAAGTTTATCCTGAACTTTTACGATGTCAGCATCTGATTGAATTATTGAGGTGTCGTCAGCATACAGTATAGAAAGACCTGGTATATTGAAGCTGAAATCATTTACAAAAACCAAAAAGAAAAGGCCCAAGGACCGATCCTTGAGGTACACCTATATTTATATCCAATACATCAGAGCATTTACCTGCACACTTGACCATTTGCTTTCTACCACCCAAATATCCTTTCAACAGCTTCAACTCATTGTCATCTATACCATAATGCTCTAGTTTTTTGCATAGAATCACATGTGAAACTTTCTCAAATGCTTTGCTGAGGTCTAATAGGGTTGCTCCTACTACACATTTGTTTTCAAAGCATTGATATACAAAATCTACTATTTTCTCAACAGCATCTATTGTTGAGTGACCCGCTCTAAAGCCATATTGATGAGGATATAATAAGCCATTGAACATGAAATATTCATAAAGTTGCATGAGCAGACAAAATTCAATTATTTTACTGACAATAGGCACAAGGGCAATTGGCCTGTAATTTTGAGGATTTTTTGGATCTCCTTTTTTCAAAACAGGTGTAACACTGGAAACTTTCAAACAATCCGGAAAGTGGCCCATGACAATAATAAAATTTATAATGTATGTTAGAGGAACTAAGGTTGTATCAATTATTTCTTTGATCAGGTAATTTGATATTCCAAACACATCTTCGCTGCGAGAATTACTCATTCTATTAACAATAGATTTAACGGTCAACTTATCAATTGTCTTAAATTTAAAGTTGTATGAAGGCTTTGGGGCATTGATCAGAAAACTTTCAAATGGCATATCAATTTGGCCCTGTCTATCATCCAGCCCCTGGTTGAAACATTAACAAAGAACTCATTCAATACATTTGGAGGGATTGGTATTGGTTCTTTACAGACAGGCATGAGATTAGATTCTTTCTTGACTATTGACCAAGCAGCCTTACACCTATTATTAGCATTTGCAATTAATTCACTATTTACCTTCACTTTTGCTTGTTTCAGCTTATTTCTGTAGTGTTTTCTTATTTTTATAAACTTCCTTATCATATTCACTAAGTGTATTCTTGAATTTACTGTAAGAAATCAATAATAGAATGTGTAATATTTCCAGTTCAGGCGAGAGCCATTTTGAAGAGTACTGTTTTTTACTTTTATTTTTCATGAAAACTCTGGGGCAGGAGAGATTCAAGGATTCAACTATGATATTCAAGAACATATTAACTGCTGTATCAACATTATTGTCAGTTTTATAAATTCTCTCCCAACAAGTATTCATAAGAGACTTTTTCAAATGGAACAATCTTTTCTTAGTAAAAAGTCTCATAGTCATGTCTTTATTCAATTTATTAGAATTTTGAGAAGATGGCTTACTTTTCAGATCAAACGAAACACAAACACCAGAATGATCAGATATTAAACCTTGTTTTAAAAGCGTTACTCTAAAATAATCAGCAGAGACATTTGTAATTACATTATCGAGACATGACTTAAACCTAGTTGGAGAGTGATTTGTACAATATAGGTTGAAAGACCTCAATAAATTAAAAAACTCTTGTGTGTCCAATTCAAATTTTTTAAGAATGTCTACGTTTAGATCACCTGCTAGTATCAAAAATTTAAACCCATTTACCTTACTTGTTACATATTCCAGTAATTGTTCTAAATTAACCATAAAATCTCTGAACCGGGAGCCAGGAGTGCGGTAAATACTAATTACTAGAGTATTCAATTTATCAAGTCTAACAGCTGTTGCTTCACAGGAACCCTCAAAACAGAAAGAGGTGATGTCAATAATATTAGAATCAATTCCTTCCCTCACAAATATTGAAGAGCCGCCATATGGAGTCGGCCGACAGTAAAAACCAGCTAGTTTGAAGTTTTGAGGGACATACAAGTTAATCTCTTCCTCACGTAACCAGTGCTCACTCAAGCAAATTACATCAACCTCTTCACGACTCAAAATAATTTCAAGCTCAAGTAACTTATTCCTCAAAGATTGAATATTTAGAGCGCAAACCTTCAATTCAGAGCTACGGTCCTGTTTTTTATTACATTCTAGGATCGTCGTGTTTTTACTTATATTAACAGGACCACTAATTAGTAATTATCCCCGATGGCTCAGGTCACATTGGAGCTCGATAACTCTATTTTTACCCTTTTTATCTAATTGAGCGGAGCGAAGCGAAGCTCTAATGGATTAGGAAAGTCACTCTTTGTATAACTACTCCTCCGGAACCGCTCGACCGATTTGATTCAAACTTGCCATGGTGATAGTAGACATGGACGACCAGGTTATAGGCTATAGAGCATTTTGAAAATTTGCATATTAAGGACGAAAAAAGGAAAAAAGGATTGCTTACACACTATTACTATACACATTATTCATGCTATATTCATGCTCTCTGCACTGCAGGATTGCAACCTAACATCAGTTTTGAGAAACGTTCCTGGTCAGAAATGTCTATTATGCTCTTGAAATCATGTTGGTATCACTGGCAGAATCGGCTCCTCATCGAAGCCTCATAGCCCAGTGGTTAGCGACGCGGACTAGTATTTCAATGCTTACCAATCAGGGGGGTTCGAAACCTGAGTAGAACATTTTTTTTTTGCAGATTATTTTCAACTTAGAACAACTTTTAATATTATTTTACATAGAAATAAAAGAAATAAACGACCTTTTAAGATTTGTTTGGTTGAGAGAAAATTAAATTAAAAATTGAAAATTAAGAATTAAAAAATGAAAATTAAAAATTAAGAATTAAAAAATGAAAATTAAAATTAAAAATTAAAAGTATCTTTGAAATCCGGTCAAGATTAAGCAAGTAATAAGTTTTTAAAAATTGTAGATGTATTGCGAGTTGCATATCTTCCACCTTGATACGACAAATCCAAATTGTAAGTTCAATGGTTCAGCAAGATTATAGATGAACTAATTTGGAAGATATTGAATTAAGTTTTAATCTATGTCCAATTTACTTTCCAAAGGTTACACTTCATATTAGCGTTTTACTATTTTTCAGAATTTTCAGAGTTTTTCTTAGATTTTTTGAGAACAAATTGGCAGAAAATGTTGAAATTAAGTAAACAGGTCCAAATTAGGTCTAGAAATGCTGTGTTCAATAAATTTCTAATCCCTTCTGAACGGAATTTGCAGGCGAGCAAAGCGAGCCTGTTTGTCTCACTTACACTGCCTATACTGTCGGGGGTCCAGGGGGAGAAGGCGAGTGAAGCGAGCCTGCCGGCTAGTTCTGAATAAAATGGTGCCTGATTTGTCAGGATTCAATTATAAATAACTGAGATGACTATTTTAATTTTAATTTCAACCTTTCACATTCAATATGGTAGTTTGGAAAAACTTAATGTGTAATACGGCCTGCGGCTCGTGCGTAAGTGTTTCTTTTGATGCAGCAAAATCACTCTTTGCGTACTGATACACAAATATAACTATATTGTACTGTGTGAAGGAGGCAAAATGGGATTTTTCCCTGATGTCTTTATTAATAAAATTATTTATTTATTTGCATTCATTCAATATTTCTCAACATGCTAACAAACAATGGAAGCTTGTTGTGGTAATACACCAAAATTTTGCCCAAATTTCATCCAATAGGCTTATTTTTTCGCAATTTTTCAAGTTTATATTGATTTTCCTTTATAATTTGCTACTGAATAATTATTTTAAACAATCAGAGCACATTTGAGACCAAAAAAGGTACGTCAAATACTGTATTTACAAAGTTGAACCACTCATAGAGGAAATGACTCCAGCTCGGTCAATATTGTTTGAAAATTATTGATTTAGTCTCAATCGTAGGAAACACTCTGACCTTCAATTTGAGCCCAATCAATATTTTTTTAACCAATATTGACCAAGCTGGAGTCATTTTCTCATCTTGCCTTATTCTATCAAAATAAACACTCACTTGAGAAAACATTCACTTAAAGGTCGTTACTCATATTTTATATTCTCATTTCATAACATTACATGGTAATAGAATGAGCCAATTTCACCATCAGCTAGGTTTAGCTAGGCTTAAAATACCGGGAGCAAATTTTCTAGTCCAAACGCTTCAAAAACTTTTGGACAAAAAGAAAGCTCGCTCCGCTCAATTTGCGGCTGCCTCCGCATGCGCTTCCCTAGTATTGTTTTGATTTTTTCAGTCATCCTCTTTTTACCTCTCCAGTTCAGGTGTAGCCCATGCCTAGTAAAATGTTCTCTTTTAAGATCAGTAAGATCTATCACCTGAACATTTTGCATCCTTCCACAATACTGTTTTATTTTACTGTTAGTTTTTCTAATCTCTTCGTTAACACATGACCACTCCGGCAAATCATATCTGATTGGTATTGTAGAGATTAATACATTAGTAAAATTTAGCACCTGAAGTAGGGAAAGCATACTTCTTAGAAAACTACCAGCCTCATTACAGTATACATCATTCGCTCCCCCAACAATAACCACATGGTCATTATTGGATAGATCTCTAGTACCACTCTTAATATTACTCACTATGGGGTTGAACTTAGCACTTGGCATGATGAATCCACTAGTAGTCTCTTCTATATCAGATCTGTTCAAATTATCTACCAAATCACGACCATGACTGTCACCAAAGATTCTGACTGAATTTTTTACTGGTTTGGTGCTAGCTGACTTTGTAAGTTTAGTTCCCAGAGAAGTATCATTAGTCTTGGGAATTATTATCTGTTTAGAGCTAGGATATATGTTTTTACAGCATGGAGAATCATTAAAAACTAACAAATCACAAGACTTGGGTTTTAAGAAATTACAAACTTTACAGAGAATTTTCCACCTATATACAGTAGCATCAAATTTTGTATTAAGAGAGAGGCCACTTTCGAGACAGGTTGAACAACTCATTTTTCTATATTTAAATACTTCCTCTAAAAAATACATTGCAAAAACACCGCAATCATAGTTATTGGTCTGTTGAGGACATGGAAGGGTGAGTATCTCCTCGTAGTTTAGGATTGAGCTAACTCTTCTTATCAGTGACATAGAAAATCTCTCATTACATTTGTTCATTGAGTCCAAAATATAAAATTTACAATGTAAAGAATCATGAAAAACAACACTCCAATGAGAACCACACCAGCCGTCGTTAGCTTCTTCCTGCCGACCGTCATTTATCACGAAAGCAGTGAAACTATTTTCTTTTACATTATTTCTTAAGAATGATAAATCAGCTTCCTCGTCATTGATTATCATTGCCGTTATTGCTGGCAGGACCACATAATTTCCTGGAAACGAATCACTTAAATAACTACAAAAACAGTCGATGTCCGCATCAGAAAGGAGTTCCGTTCTAAGAAACTGGCTCAAACGATCTATAAGTGGATTTACATGTGTGCTATTATCCACATTTTCAGTTTTATCATTCACTCGCGACTCACAAGATGATAGTTCCATAAGGCGAATATCAAGGTCCATAGAGCGATTAATTGCGGCACTCCATTGTTCCTCCAATACTTTGATTCGTGCCTTTAAATGTTCATTCTCTTGCTCCAAGCTGGGAGCAGCATCATTTTCGGTATATGACACTGGTTCATGCGTATGTTGACCGGTTACACTACGAATCACAGAAGTATCCGAATTTGTTTTTATTGTAAAAGAACAGTTCTTTTTTAAGCATTTCCACGACAGCAACCTAAGCAACCTTTTTTAAGCAACCTAAGACAGTAATCGAAAAGAGGTATTAGTTCAGTTTCAATAAGCAACATGTAGTTAGGCGTATTAATGGTGTGCGAGAAGATCTTCTTGATGAGAAACCGCTCAAATTTTTCCACAGTATCACGATTTAATGCCTGAACCACATATTTGAGCACCGCCATAACACAGAACTGCCCTTGCACAAGTTGTGAGCCACTTACACTACTTACACAATTTTTTTTTCTATTCAAAATTTTTAAAAACTTTTTCGTGCCAAATTCATTGTCTTTTCTGATTCCTCTGTGCTTTAGAAAGAGAACTACACCTAGATATTTGTACCGGCTCACAGATTCAACCCGTTAATTTTTAAACGTCCATTTCTTGCAACTAGCTTGTTCTGTGGTTCACCTTCATTCCTAAAACCACCGGCATTGAGTTCTACAGATTCACTTTCGAATTCACATTCACAGAATAATTTCTCTAAATTAATTAGCTTGTTCATCTATTCTTGAAAAGGTTGTGTAGTGGACATGATGTGGAGGAGAATGAGAAGAACATTCCGAAACGTCGGCTCAAGCTGCACAGCCCTAGCTGTGCCTTCCTATCTACGCGGGGCTAGCCTAGACTGATAACTATCTATATCTATATAAGATATAAATAAATTATTTGATTTGACAATAGTTATCATCATTCTACTATATAATCTGCATAGCTATAGACGTGCAGCTAGAGCTGTGCAGCTGGAGCCGTCGCTTAGTAATACTACCACTAATGCAGCTCATTGAAACCCTTTCAAGCCCCAATGCAACTGGAAGTTATGACCTTTTCCCCTTCATCAACCGCAGAAGTCTATGTTACAAATCATCTAGAAGTCTAAGTCTACAAATCATCAGTTAGCGCCAAATCTTGAGACTCACAAATTCAATCACTACCCAATAATATACATTTTACTTCCTACTTATCTATTAGTGATTGTATTAACATCATGGTAACATCCTCAATACGATAAATGATACGACAGGCGACTTAAAAAGAAGTAAAAAGGGGGAAAAATACGTCTATTTAGCGATTTTTCAAAAAGTTGACAAAAATGATAAATTTTCGATAAGCTATAAACTCGCTTCCTATTCAAGTCAGAAAAACGTTTAGGGGATAAAAATTGTAGGGAATTTCACGCTCTTTAAAAACGTACTGAATAAAAATATCGATAGAACAATTGGTTTTTGAAACATTGTGGAAAAACTGAAAAAAGTCCCGAAATTTCGTGATTTTTGGCTCCCAAAAGTTATGCCTCCAGATATTTTGGTGGAAAACCATGGATTACTCTTACCAACACCAAGATGGACCGATTACAACCATAAAATCGATTAACAGGATTTTTGTTTGGTCGAGGCACAATTGAATGACAATTTGATTGGGCTATAGACCTATCAGGAAAAGTTTTAAACTTACACTCTTATCTGTCGAATGGCACCATATTTTCCAAAAATATCATACATTTCTTCAGCGGTGATTTTATAAGGAAGATTACGTATGTATAAAACTCTATTCACTTCAGGTGGTAGACGTACCTGTAAAAAACAGAACAAAATCATAAAAAAACATTAGAACAAATTTAAATGGGTATATAGTTTACCAATGATAAAATTGATAGAGGATGTTTCTGAACTGGTGGTCAATGAAAGCTAAGTTTCATATTGAGAAGAGAAGTGATGCAAGTGTAAATTTTATAATAAGTTAAATTTAAGTTGATGATAAGCCCTCTCAAGTAGGACAACTACAATATTGATTAAAGGACCTAGGTGAAAATCCTTCTCTTCCAGTAATTTCTTCTATTACAAGTTAATAGATATAAACCCTTAATTGGAATTATCAACTTAACTGTAAAAACTCACAACGCAAGCACATCATCACAAAAAATAAAGCAATACATCAAATAATTAGACATGACAATATCAATCACATTAAAGTGGAAAAAGTTTATTCTTTATTCTTTCTTTACAATTGCGACTTGGTTTCCAAGTATTTTAAGCAAAGGATGAATGAGTGATGATGAAGGTTTAAGATGTAGGTTATATGTCTATCCACAATGTCCACTTTCACTATACTCACAAATTTCAACTCTCAAGAATAAAAAACCATGATTTATGAATTTAAAATTTGAAAGGTTGGTAAATGATTCAAAACAGCATCAAAAATATCTATAATGATTCGAAATTATCAATTCTCTTGAATTGGAAAAGATAACTTGAAATTTTAAAGCAAAAAAATAGTTAAAAAACTTTAATGATTGTTATTTTAACTAAATAAAACTTTAATTATAGTTAATTACAGCAAGACCCTATGATATACGGGTAGGGTAGCGGGTTGGCTATAAAACCAGAGTTTCCACTGTATTAGAAAAACTATTCGAATAAGGCTAATATTTTGTGAATTTGAACATACAAGAGCAACTAAAGTTAAGTATAATGATGGACTTTGCTTGATAAAGTTTAATAATTTAGACTTTCATAATATTCACATTAACATGATCTAAAATCTAAATCATAGTGTGTAACCTCTCCATGACAAAAATATGTTCAAATAGTTCTATTTATACAGTAAATTTGTACAGCTAGCTGGAGTCAAAATTCTGATTGGAATCGATTCAGTAGACTATGATATTCCGATGATAAATGAAAAAATGGTCTTCATAGGACCCAACTGATGGTTCTCATAATAATGTATTTGATTATAGTGAATAAGTCGGCCTAAATGGTTAGCCTAGTATGAAGAAAACAAAAAGCTTTTACCATTTGGTTCAAATTACACAACTACTGTATGTATTATTACTTACGGTTGTGATTCAGTATGTTGGACAGAGACTCAAAATAATTCATAAGAGTTAATTATGTAGGCTAGAATTTCCCAAAAATTTTAAAAATAAAAAGATACGATGATTTAGGCTTATAGGTTAGTTCAAATTTCACCTAGATAAGTTACTTACATTGGCCCTCCTTTGCATCATTGCCATTTTGGATAATATGTATAATTTGACACAGTCTCACTTGATAAAAATAGCAAAATTTTGCTTTCTAAACGTATTTTATATTAAAATAAATAGCACTTCACAATAGATGGAATCTCAACTCAACCGAGTATCGAGATCACAACAACACAGAGTACAGTGTCAGAAACCACCAAAACAACTAAAGTGTGATTATCGCCATTAAAGGGTAAAAAATGTCGCACAATAGGTAATAACAGGGATAAATCCTTCTTGAATATAATTTGATTAATCTCAAAAATGGAAATGATTATTTTTGATTGATAATAATATGTATATTCCACGTCTTTTTCCAACTTCGGATCGTCAGCAGCTCGCTAGCACCCACTGCCTACTCTGTGGGTTTGGCTCCCTCTCCTTGTCACTATGGCAACGGGATCAAAGTTTGTTTTTTGTTTTTGGGTTAACCATAAAAGTGAAGAAATCAGCGGTTTTCTTAATGTGATAAGAATAAAAATAACCTGATAAAAGTGAACCGTTTTCCGTTATTATTTTTATATTTCTCAAAAATTTAATATACAGCAGTTTTAACTAAATCTCACGGCATTACACTGATGTTAATATGGTAAGCTAAGAAATAAGATAACTTCACTTTACTTTCCTTGAATTATCTTAATTTTACCGGAATAAATAATTTTTTCCCCACGATTTTTGAAATAAAATTCTACTTCTTTTGTTAAGCTACTTATTGAAAACTGAGTAAGTAATCTAACTTTAATGGACAAATATTTGAAAACTTCATGGTACTTTTGCTGTAACTTTCAACTTTCTGATAGACTACTCGCTACTGTATTAGAGAGAAACATGAATTAAGGAATAAGTTAGTGCCAAAATACTGTATGCTCAAATTTCTAATTTATAAATTGGCAGCTTATTTTGATTCTTTGTTTGGTCCCAATCATAATTAAGTTTTTATTGGAGGATCCTCTCTATTACTCATCTATCACCTCAATTTGTCTCTAGTTAGTTGATCCCAATCCACAATTATTGAGACATTTTATTGATAATTTATTAATTTATTTTTCAGGCAGAAGATGCTCAAGTGTCTAAATTCTCTTTCATGGCAGAATGGTATGATACCGAATCATTCCTTCTCAAGAAGTTCCTTCTATTCTTCTTTCCTATTGATTCAACATTGGAATTGGTAAGCATTTCCAGGTGGTTAGAAACCAATTATTCATCGATTTGGACAAATTTAGTTCTTAAACATTGAACTATTCTTACTTGAAAATCTGGAACTGATTTGAAAACATCTTAAGTTACAATTATCCTAATGGATAATTTAATGCTGTATAACAATTTAACTCTGTCTTTCAATTGGCATTTTTCACTTTATAATGTTGCTTTTTTAATTGTGTGCCTGAAATGTGGATATTCTTATCTTGGGATGCACCACACAATCTTATGACGCTTTGATACACAACTGGCAGCAATGTACATACACTCCACAAGCGCATTCATGTACGTAATTCAAAATTTAAAATAACTTTGGTTAATTTATTTATAATGTTTACTAAGCTATGAGAAGACTTCAATAAAATTATCTGGAGAATATTATCGTACCTATTTTGGAATAAATAATGTTTCTTGAATTGCTAGAACTCCCACACTTAAATTCTGGATGTGAAATTCTCTCATAATCAATCCAAATAATTTTGTAAGAACTTTAGTTAATGGTATTGTTAATTTTGTTGTGATAAATCGCTTATAGATAAAAAAATATGTTTCCTAGTTGTATTCTATTATAAAATAAATGAAATTAGATAGGTAATCAGAATTATTTTGAAAATAAAAAAATATAACTTATTAATAATGTTTTCGTTGATTTCAGTATGACCTCAAGAATCGTCGTACTTTTTTGAAACGAACCACTGCTCCAGGAGTGAGATTGAAAGACCTCTTCATTGGTAACACAGTTGAAGTATACTCTCGTCAATTGAAAATAATCGATTATGGCGATGAGACAACAAAAAGCAAAATGTCCATTTCTTTGCAAAAGTAAGTAATCCTTTAAGTTTCTGAAGTATCAATCATTAGGATAAGAATATTCCATATTGTAATTTTTAGGCGGCTGTATGCCTTTAGTGAATGTGTAATTTTATTTTACCAAGCTTCTAGTGCAATCTGAACATTAACAGAATGCATGCTTTTATTCTTTAAACTTTGATTCAAATTATTTTTGCGAAATTTCTGACATTTGTAGTTTTGCGCGATTGAATGATAAATGGTATTGAATCGTTGATAACAGAGAATGATACCACATCACAATATACATTGTATTATTTATTCAAATTCGATTATTTCAGAACTTTCGGAATGATAAAACCTGATGGCTTGAAGCACAAAGGAAATATTTTCAGATCTATTTACAATAATGGTTTCCTTATATCTAAATTGAAAATGGCAAATCTAAGCAAAGAACAAGCATCTCATCTCTACGAACAACATATGAGTGAACCATTTTTCTCGTGAGTATTGCTTCCACTAGCCTAATATTATTGCAATGTTTCTACTTTAGTGGTTTTTCAAGACGATTTAGCGTCACTGATAGGTTACCGTAATTTTATAAGCTGAATTCAGAGGAACAAAGATTTTTGACCACAAGGAACTGTTCTGCCTCCTCTAATTTTTCTGATCTACTTTGAAGAATTATTGAAACTTGATACTACAAATGGTATTCATTTGCCGATTGTGGAAATAATGGAATAGAAATTCGATACAATTCAAGCGCTAAATAATAAATATATTTCAAATGGAATTTACTTTGTAACGATGGAACACCAGACCTCCAATTTAGTGTCTAGATCAGCTGTAATTTGTCATTTATAACTAATACTATAAATTGATTTAGTAGTAATACTTGTATTTGCAACTTATGGGATGCAATAAGTTACTAAAGGGTGAAATTTACTAGAAATTTAAATTGTACTTTAAATAATTGATTTCAAATTATTTCCAGATATCTGATTGAGCATGTGACCTCAGGACCCGTTATTGCAATGGAACTGATCGCTGACAGAGCAATTGCGAGCTGGCGTCGATTAGTTGGACCAGCTGATCCTTTGGAAGCGCGAAGGACAGCTGCCAAGTCCATCAGGGCCTGCTTTGGCGAGTCAGTCAGTCACAATGCGATCCACGGGGCGTCATGCGAGGAGCATGTTCAAAAGGTGAAATCTATTTTTCATTCTCTTTTCCTATTTCAGCTCAATAATCAACTTTTTCTATTTTAACTCATCATAACAATTGAAACTTCCGCCCCCTATCCAAAGACACACATGTGTGTTCTTCTATATGTCCAACCCCATAATATGGTCTATATTATAGTACATAGAGAGAAAGGGTAGCATTATTACTAGCGTAAGGCTTACTACTGGGGAGTTCCAAAGAAGTTCCACAGACAACATAACCACAATTTACTATGATGGTTCTTGTGATAAAGGAAGGGTGTGCGAATTCACAAGGAGTCAGATATGCTAAATAATAGAAATCCGATCTAGATAAACAATCGATTGAAATATTCTTCATCTAGTCAATTATGAAAAGGCCTGAATAATTTTTATTATATGCTATATACTTCTATAATAGGCATATGTTACTATGATAAATTTGCTCTTCATAATTCTTAAGAAGTTTTTGTCTAAACAAATTCGAAAATTTTCCATCTTAATTATAATGTATTTTTATTCTAAAAAATCAAGTTCTTATGATTCATTAACTTTTGCAGGCGATCGACCTTTTCTTCCCCACTGAGCCTACGGAAATTATAAAATCTCCTTCGACTTGTGCAAAGCTGAAGAACACTACTTGTTGCATCATAAAACCATGTGCAGTGAAAGAGGGTAAGGACCATAAATAATAATTTCATACTTATCAGATTACACATAAAATATTATTTTAAAGGTTTCCCTCAACCAGAAAACTTGAATAATTTTTAACACATCATCTCTTCACTATAAGTGATATACAATCTTTATTTGTGTAATACATTTATTGTTGTAAACTTCTTATTGTTGTTGTCTATATTCAATTAAAGATTGGAATCTCTGCTTATTTTTCAAGCCTTGAGCCAATCATTGAACGTTTTCAGGTAAACTTGGCGATATAGTATCAACTATAACTGAGAATGGATTTGAAATAACAGCAATGCAGATGTTCTTCATGGATCGGCCAAATGCTGAAGAATTTTATGAAGTTTACAAAGGAGTTGTCAATGAATATCAGGTATGTACTAATTTGATTTTTCGTACTAATTTCGATATTCTAGCTAACTAATGATAATATGCTGGATAAATGTGATATTTTCAACAATTTCTGAATCAGGTGTGACCTAGTCAGTTGCAACTCTCGTTTCATTGTGGGTTAAATTCCCATTATGTCTATAAATTTTCGTGAATCATTCTCCACCTCACCTTCTGAGTACCACATAAGGCATCATTAGCAGCAATATCACCGATATCTTCAAATTATCGTCATTTTTCTAATTATCACTTGAAGACTTTGATAGTAGATCAAAATCCGTGCTAGATTAATGGAAACCCTTTCTCTCAGTTAGTAAGGTGAGTAAGTGATCGTATGTAGATCGTATGTAACCCCTCTTATAATTTTTCTTGAATTTTATTCATGTCTATTTTTTGAAGAGTTTGCAAAATACAGAGAGCAGCAACATAACTTCCTTTTTTGAAAACTTGATAAAACACATTGTATGAATCGGAAAATTTTTATTAGTTTTTTATAATATAGGCACATACTTGAAGTTTTGTTTTACCCAGTTTTGAAGATCAAATCAGGTGGATGACGTCCCCCATTCTCTATACATCAAATGAACCGATTTCTGGCGTTTATCATGACTTCAGCCAGCAGAGCAGGCGTTATGTTGGCAATTTTTTCCTGAATGTTGGTCTTTAAAACTTGTAGGGTTCTTGGACGGTTCACAAAAACACGGGATTTTGAAAAGAAACATAGAAAAAATCACCAGGGGTGAAATCGGGAGAGCGGGCCGGCCACTCCAAATCGCCCTTAATTGAATGAGATAGGGCGCAGAAGTGTTCCCTCACAACAGTCATCGATGCTCTTGAAATGTGTGCCGTTGCACTGTCTCGTTGGAACCAAATGTCCCCTAAGTTATGTCCAACTCATTTAGTCGTAGGAAAAAATTCCTGTAACATGTTTACATACAGTTTCGAATTCACTGTCACTGTGACTTCATTTTCCTCAAAGAGCCAGGGACCAATAATTCCACTTGAGGACATTGCACACCACACTGTGACTAGGTGATTGCAAAGGCGCCTTTAATGCAATTGTCGAGGATTGGTGTCAGCCCAGTAGCGCCAAGGACCCTACAAGATTCGAAGACCAACGATCAGGAAGAAATTGCCAACATAAAGCCTGCTATGCTGGCTGGAGTCATGACAAACGGTAGAAATCGGTTCACTTAGTGTATGGAGAGTGGGGGACGTCATCCACCTGATTTGATCTTCAAAACTGGGTAAAACAAAACTTTATGTATGTGCCTGTAACATAAAACACGAATAAAAATTTTTTCTGATTCATACATTGTGTTTTATCAAGTTTAAAAAAAGGAAGTTATGGTGCCGCATCCTGTATTAGACGTTATATGGCTCCTGAAAAATCGCACTTAGAATATGCTTCGATATAAGAATATCATCATAAATGTGATTATTATTATTTAGAAAAGTCGAATAATCGTCATCAATTTAACTTGGAAGAAAGCATACCCAGCTATTTATTATATTTGTTTCAGGCTATGGTCAACCATATGATATCAGGTCCTTGTATAGCCATGGAGATATCTGCATTCGAAAATGAAGATACCGCCGTGAAATTCAGAGAGCTAGCTGGTCCTGCTGATCCAGTATGTAGACTATTCATCATTTCAAAGCTTTTTCGTACTCAGAATGTTCAGTTGCTGTATTTTATCGTTGCATGAAATTTGTTCACAACTGTATCAATAATAATAAATTTCATATTCAAAGTAAAAAATTCAATTGCAACTTCAAAAGTAACTTGTTAAAGAGACATAACACAGTATGAAATTATAAAAATCATATAAATTTATTGATAAATGAATTACATTCTATGTATTTAAAAATTCGTGGCCGTTTTTAAAAATATTATACTGGCCATTTATACTGTATTTAATACTAGTAGTTCTGTGCTCGTGTACCGAACTCATGTACTCTGCTGCACGAAATAACCCTGTCGAGCGAGTATTCAGAAAAATTGGATTTATGCAAATCAATGTTCATTTTCTACACCAATCTTTAGAATTATAGAGTAGCTCAGCTTAATTCATTTGCAACATCAATTTCTCACATCGAAGTTCCCATCATCCTTAGTCCTTTAGAACATATAAAAGAAAAAAAAACCTTGTAAAATCTTGAATTTATTTGACAAATTTATGTATTTAGCCTACAATGACAAAATAGTATGTTAACAAAATAATTAAAATAATTATTCCATCACCCGCCTAGACATACTCGACAATAATATATTATTCAGCACAATAATCTTTCTCAAAAACAGGACTTCCTCGAGAATCCTCTATTTCTTTCTTCAACATTCACTTGCCTTTCATTTTCAAATGAAAGTCGTCAAGTTGACACTGCTCTTGAATGTGTGGCCACAAAAATTTTTAGGTGGAAGCCTACCCATGAGAGCTCCAAACCAATGAAGAGCTATACTACTATTATTCTACTTTCAAAGTATTTTTTTTGCAATACAAAAGCTGTTTCATTAAGTGAATAATTTTTGCAGGATATTGCGAGAAAATTGAGACCAAATACGATTAGAGCTCGTTTCGGAAAAGATAAAATTGAGAATGCCATTCATGTTACTGATCTCCCTGACGATGCACCTCTTGAGGTAAGATGCATTATTCTCTTATTTGATTTTGAAAGAAAATAATTTGATACTCTGTATTTAAATTTAGAGAATGGACTACATATTTTTATTCTACATATTAAGCTGATGCGTTACTAATGATACGTTGATGGAGCTTAAATATCACAACACTGATATCAATCCAATGTGAGATTGAAAATACCGTTGTTTCTCTTGTAATAGCCAATGAGTTATTTTCTCAAAATATTTTTTTTAACCATTCTCTATTGTGTTCAAATAATTTTGACATGATATTTTATAACTCAAACAAAGGAAATTGATTGATGATAATTGGAATGTACACACCACAAGTCCAAGTAGGAATGTCTCTAGAACTCACTTTCTAACAATAATAGACCCAAGTATCAAATAGCTTTCATTTTTTGATTTTATTATAGAATGGCCTAAGAGACTCAAGCGCGTTGCTCTTTTCCACCTTCTCATTCGCACAATTTTTCCTCTTCATAAAAGCTTAGTCAATAAGACTAGTGTTCTACAGTTAATTGAAAATCATCCACAAAACTTGGGATTGTCTTATAATCATGAACAGAATCCGCCACCGACACCTGAACATTGATGATCAAGCTAGATTATGATTGCCAGAAGTAGTATTACTCCAGGGAATACTCTGGAGTCATTACATAATACTCCAGGAAATATTTTCTAGTAAGATATGAATGAGCTTTCAGTCCAATTTCATTATAAAAGGCTGCTGCAATGGATTGAAGTGAACTTCGGATATAGCTGTTGTCATGGCATCTTCAAAAGTATATTCTGTCCAAGCAAAGAAGAGCCTCTGGCAAGATGGGAAAATGACTCCAGCCTGGTCAATATTCAGCCTGGTTCAAGAATTATAAATGTGGTCTTGATAGTAGATCAATAATTGTTTCCTACAATTTGACATCAAATTGATAATTTTTGAACCAATATTGACCGAGCTTGAGTCATTCTCCCATCTTGCCAGAGGGTCTTCTTTGCTTGGACAGACTATAGATTTTAGCACTCCTTCCCCAACATGAAGCTCTATCCAGCTTTTCGCGTATCACGTTTTTTGGAAGTTTCGACTTTCAGTTGTATTTCAATTACTGGAATTCCACTGGGAAAATTCCACAAGTTATAATCTTATTTTAATTACAATTATCATATTTTCTGTGTTTCATTAGCGTATCCATATCTTCTGTTAATGCTATGACAATAGTTTTCAACTAGTTGTATAACATGACACTGTTTTTTCTCGACAGGTTCTATATTTTTTCAAGATATTATCACTGGCAGCTTGAAAATTGGATTTCAAATTTCTCCATTTTTCTCAATATTGTTTTCACTGTTTGGCAATACTTTCATGGTGAACTCGCCTCATAGAAGAATTTGTCTTTATTGTCTTAGGAACTTGTTTCTTAGTTGAATACCAATGAATTAAAAAAAGCCTGTTAGGTCTATGAAATTAATCCTTAACTGAAGTCTGTTTGGAAAACTCAAAGTCAGTACTGTACCGGTAAATCGGATTCACTTTGATTCAATTAATACTTTTTATCAGTAATTATTAGTGAGAGTAACAATGTAAAACTTGTTTTGTCAATTTTAAGAAATGAGAGTAATTGAAATATATTTTAATCCACTAGTCTAAATTATAATTCAAATAAGTATTTTTGTGCCTTGAAAAATTTAATATTTTTATCTCGGATATAGTACAATTTACATTGAATTGGATGCCTTATTGATTACGTGAATAGTGGACTGGTTCATAATGAATATCGAATGAAACAAACATGGGAATTTATTATAATTATTCTGTCTGAATTGTTAATAAGTCCACAATGATTTGGTAAATAAACAAGTTTATTCTTTTACTAGGGAGTTTTATTGATTAAACTTCAAAATCCAATCCAGTTTCAAATTGAAGATTATTGTGATCAAATAATTTACACTTCTATGTATTTTTGTATTTTCTGTATTTATATTTAATGGGGGATGAAGCCCACATTGGTGGAAATGGAAAAAATCTTTATTTAAAAAACATTTAGAAGTAGCCTACATTCGAATAGTATCAATATTTTAATGGTATATAACATGTTATGAGATCTGAGCGTGAGCAATAATATGATTGATACCTTATTTCTTGGGATAATTTAAAAATGGAAATGGAGAGAACACATTAAAGCTATAATTTTTTGACTTATTTCTATTATTCAATGATGAATACATCACTCGCGACAAGCATGCCTGTCAGCTATCCATTCAGGCTTTTTCATTTATAGATATAAAGACAATTGAAAAAAAATGGTGCGTCGTGCCTGCATTGCATGTGTAGTGTATTTGTTGTTGTGGTTGAGACCGTTTGAAAGCCTTCTCCATTATCAGTGACTGCATATCTACAAAATCACTTTTCAATTAATCGGAACTCACCTTTTACTGTTGTAGTTTCCATTTCCTATCATTTATATTTATTTATTCATTTTACTTAAACGTAGTAATCATATTGGTTTAAAACACTGACTAATGTGCAAAACGGGTAAACGTCTTTGTCCGCCTTTTATTACCCCCGTTCAAGTATAATACGACTTATATGGATATCAACCTCAGAAGAATCGGTCAAACGTGTAGGATCAAATTCAGTGCTCTACAGTGTAGCGCAATTGGTTGTATTTTAGAAAACATGACTTTTCACTGTAAATTACAAACAATAAACTATTGAAAAATAAATCGTTCCCACACATGCTTCTACTATGTTATTGGATTATTGAGCATTTTATTTAGTCAGTAACTTACATTCGGTTTCCTCATAGGCTACAACTATGCTTCAATATGACCAGTTACTATAATTGATCAGTTACTTCGAATTATCTTTCTTCGAGTGGAAACCTTTGGGTTAAACAAAATTTTATACATGACCTGAAAATGTGTGACTATATTATATTATGTGACTACATTAGGAATAGAAGACGTTTTGGGCAATAGCCTGTTTTTTCTTTCCTCATCTTGCATATTTTTACATAAATTAATTAAATAAATATAAATGTATTTCCTAGATTAGAGTAGCACTTTTAAGACGAGGAATAAAATTATGTATATCAATACTGAAGTCAAGTATTAAAGTATTATGGCATTTTTCTATTTTTAAAAGCGCTTCACCTTATATTCACGTAGGTATTGAAATCGGTAGTCACATGAAATTATTAGGCCTTTTTTGTCAAAAAAGCAGTCCCAACTCCTGTTGTACGCTCTTCTATCGAATGAAATTTCGAAAACCTTCCGAGTACGGTACTTTATTTGTAAAAAGTTTCCAGATGTCAACATTCCTATGCCAATTAATGAATCTTCCCTGATTTTTTGGCTCTAATGCTTTCTGCTGAATCTGATATGGTTATAATCGCTTCTCAATGGCTGGTATGAATGGCGGTGGAATCTGATATTGTTCATTATCTAAAAATAAGAAAAATATAAAAGAAGAGTTCTGGTGAATGAACGGCAGACAAGATCGGGTTTGAAAAATAGCTTTGCACCTAGTTTCAGTTTTGGCAGCAAGACAACAACCATCTTTCATGTCTTCGCTCAAATCACTGTCATTGTCTCTCGCATTCCTACTATTTATTTGTTCTGCAACTTGTCATGCTCAAGACTGAAAAAAGATCCCGACTAGACTCCTGATATCCGTCCACCCCTTTCCTTGGAAAAAATCATAATGTCAAAAAGCTGCCATAGTCAGCTATATCTCTAATTCACTATAATAGAACTCATCTTACAACGATCATAAACCCTAAACCCTTCCTAGCGCATGGGAAGTTGGTGCTATTTTTCTTTATCTTTTTAGTGCATTTCATTCGAAAAAATGCACTATTGGTCTTGCCCTGACAATCGAAAATTTATGATGTGATATATTTTTTACACGTTTCCGAGCCCCTAAACACGAATCTGATGTCCGTTCAAATTCATATATATCTATATATGATTAAAGTATATATCATTTAGATTTTTATAATTCTATAAACAGTAACGCATATAAATAAACGTTATATTATCATATTCTAAAAAAATATATATATTTATTTGGTATTCTATACTTCATTAATAATGTACTCGTATAATACTAATCTCATTTCCTCTATACCTCATGTGATAATTTTGTTTGAAAACCGGATTTGCTTTTGAAGAGAACTACCGCAAAAAATTATTTTATTATTTCACAAAATTTAAATGAATAATTCATTTCCAAACCAAAATATCTTGAATTTATAAAATCACTTTCAACGTTGTTATGATTGAATAGAATATTTATTCTCTTGAAAAAATACATTTTAACCAATACAAGAAAAACCCGTAAGTTATAGTATGCCTACATAATATATCTTCATGATTTCTATTACTTTAAAATATAATTTAGTGCCTCTAAGGACAGTCTGATATCTGATTACTAAAATTATTGGGATATCCTGTTATATAAGAACATTATAAAGAAAATTTTATAATACTTATGTAGTTTTCAAATTCTATCAAGTTACTTTGTAATAATTCAAATAATATAGTTTACAACATCATAGGTCCAATAGACTTTGTCACAGCCCCTCTGTACTCTGTAAGAAAATAATTTCATACTTTTTCCTCTTCAATTGAATTCACAAACTCACTGTGACGAATTATCATGAACGTTTTCTTGACCCTGAAATAAATTTTTGCCTCGTTCCAATTTCTATGAATGAATACCGGTACTTTGGAGCTTATTCTAGATTTAGATTCATCACAAAAAATTCAATTTTGAAAGAATCCTCAAATGCAGTTGAACCAAATGGGCGTGATAAATTTTTCAATTTGTTGCTGGCACTTGACGGCTAGCTGCTGGATTACTGCTAAACTCTTTTAGCAGTTTAGTGCATGCTGGCTAAATAGCAAGAAATGACTACTAGTTTAGTTTTAATGTTGCTTTCGAAACTGTAGGAATGAATAAAGCAAGCAGTCCAGCAGTAAATTATGATTTGTTCAAATTATTATTCATCAACCACACGATTTCGCAGAGTTTATTATTTTGTGTTGTCGGGTAATTTGTGTGACACATGTAAAGTTTGTGACACACCGAAAAATAAACTGTGTAAGACAGCGAAAATCCAACAAGTTGTTCAGTTGGGGGTGGGAGGGGGGATTTGAACGGCGGTGAATATCGTTAACGGCTCTAGTGATGTATGCCCATGCCTTTCCCCCCTCTCTCACCCCTTTTTGACTCGCCTTAACGGATAATAGATTATCGTTTTGCAACACTTGAAGCCGATGTCGTCTTAGAGGAGTTAATGTCGGTCGTAAAACTATAAATAAACATTAATATGTCGACCGAAGGTGTGAGAATGATGGGGGGAAGCTGAATTTGAAGACTAGGGTGATTAGAAGACAGTGAGCGAAGGAAGGGAGGGGGAAGGCTACTCCAGAATGCCTTCTGCTATAGCTCGACTTGGACGTTAACCAAAATTTGATGCAGCACCTGATCGAATGAATACATTCTGATGGACATCTCCAGCTCATTCATACACTCAAAACATTATAACAATACCGGTACAGTAGTAACAACATAAACAGTGTACAACAAATTGGCTATATGACTTACATTTTTACTGTAGTATAACAAATCATAAAACATTGTGGAAATAACAATTCATAAAACATCAAATACTTATTTTGTGGTGCTGGGTACCATTCTCACTGCCAAGAGCCAATCCTCATCTTTCTGACATAATTCTACTTGTCTCAAGTTTATATTACTGTAAAATGTCTTTCTCTTTAAAATATTTGGTAGAAATTCAATTATAACTACCAATAAAACTATTCTGTTACATTACAGTACATTATATTACCTTAATTGATGAATTTTGAAAATAATATTTGAAAAATATTCATTCTAAGCCAAAAACCAATTTATTCCTGATTCTAAATGCAATGTTGAGTTGTACCTTAACCTTTGCGTAAACCTACAAAGTGGTACCTCTGATTGGATCTTAATAATGTCTCTTGCATTCCTCAGTATGAAAGCTTTCACAACTCAAAACCCAACACCTAATCTTGACATACATTCTAAAACACATCTTCTGAACAAAAATTAATTACATTTTGCATCCTATTCAGATGAATCTCAGATGGCCTCAAGAATAAAAATTATTATATTCCTTCATTGCATATACAGGGTGTTTCAGGAGGAATGTGCAATACTTCTCAGGCTGATTCCTTACACCAAGTAGACAAAAAAGTTCCATGGGACCAACCCCCAAAAACGCTTTGTTACTGACTTTGTTACTTTTTTGGTTTTTCGCTACTAAACACAAATTCATCACTTGAGCTATATTTTGTCAATTTTGCGATTTTTGATCGCCATTTCTGAGATTTGTGTTAGATTTGCACAATCGCCGCCATTTAACTTTTTCTTTAGAATCCGACTCTCTTCAACTTCCATTAATAAAAAATACAATTTTATGATTCCTAATCTAGTTATAACCCTTATTGTTGAAAAATGGCGTTTTGAAGCATATTTTTTCAATTATCTCAATAACCGTTGAAGTTACAGACTTCAGACTGGTTTCATTGAATTCCTCAGCTAATTTCACATAGGAATTGATTATTTTAGAACCTCACTAAAGCCTCTAAAAAATTAGAAAAATTAATATATTTTGAAAAATCTCAATTTTCCGCCATTGTTATCTCGGTAACAAAGCGTTTTTGGGGATTGGTCCCATGGAACTTTTTTATCTACTTGGTGTAAGGAATCAGCCTGAGAAGTATTGCACATTCCTCCTGAAACACCCTGTATATACAAACAATGCTATCGGAAATCAAAAATATAAAATACAAAACCTCAAGTTTGTAATATTACAATGAAATGTAGGCTACATAATAATAATAATAATAATAATAATAATAACGCATTCTGAAAGAAAACGGCTTAGATGATAGGTGCAGAATAGCACCTGAAACAATTGATCATGTTATTGGTGGGTGCTCATCCCTTGTAGGAGTGGAATATACAAAGCGCCATAACGATGTGGCAAATTCACCTAAGAATAGCCCTACAATTTGGTTTTCTTGAGGAGGAGCGCCCCTATTACGAATACCAGCCAGCGCTTGTGCATGACAATGAAAGGGCAAAGTTGTACTGGGACAGAGCAATAAGAACGGATCACACCATCACCGCAAATCGTCCCGATATAATGGTCATGGATAAGCAGGAGAGAATTGCCTTCCTGGTCGAAGTGGCAATCCCACTCAACCATAATATGAGGACAATGCATGCCCAGAAGATAACCAAGTACACAGCCCTGGTTGAAGAAATTAGGGAGCTCTATCATCTACAGAGTGTGAGAGTGGTACCGGTAGTGATTTCGATTACAGGAGTGGTTCCAAAATTTCTGAAAATATGTTTAAAAGAGCTTGATCTTGAGGATCTCATGGCAACAATTCAAAAAGCTGTGATTTTAAGCACTTGCCATATTGTTAGAAAATTTCTCTCACAGCAATAGCATGGAATATAATTTGAGTAGTTCGAGTAACTTATACCTGGCATTTGCCTGTATCATTGTAACCATGTTGAATGTGAATAAATAAATAATAATAATGATAATAATAATAATAAAATAATTTTAAAAAATGTAATGAAATAGAATACAGTATTTGAATGAATCTAGATCAATATAAATTTAATTGCCAAAACAAAAAATAAAATTATCGAGTGGACTACGTTAATATTTTTATGTATTATTTACTGTTTTAATTAAAATAATACTCCACTATATAGTGTTGGAAACAGTTTGAAAGTGAGTATAAAGTTGTTATTAAAAAGAGGGCGCTTTTTGTTTTTCTGTTAGATTGTAATAATCGGCGTACTGGCTATTGGTCTCTCGGCGAGGGTGATCTATCGGTGAACGTGATGTTGAGTCACGAACACTGTGGACTGCTCTTGGATGGGTGATCGGTATTTGGCCAAGTACACATTGGCGAGGTGGAACTACCAGTTAGGGTCTCCCCACCATTAAAAAGCCATAAGAATATTTTTTTTGTAATAATCGGCAAGTGCCTGGTAATTTATTCAATAATTTCAATTCTAATAACTAAAGTCGATCCTAAACAATTTTTTACTTTGTTTTGATTTGTAGAAATAGTTTCACATCAGTGAGGTTTCTACCAGAGAAAAGGTTTCCTTTGATCTTCACCTTGAAATATAAATTAAAATTATTCGAATATTTTTTGACTTTCCATACTAAACTTCTGTGAAGATGAAAATAAGCTTATATCATTCTGCTTATTTTGTTTGAGTTGAGTCACTATTTTCTGGTTGAAATCATCTTTACAAGAATGCGTGTTACGTGTGTAGAATTCGTCAGAAATAGTTATGTGGAATGAAAACACATTAGTGGGTGGCTCCGCCTTTTTTACCTGGCTAATTCTACAATGTTGTCAACCTGGCTGACTGCATTGTAGCTGCTTGCTCATCTCTTGGACCAAAATATCGACGGCTGACCCACTGTCTTCTTGCCACAATACTACTGTCACTGACGTCACATAATAATATACAGTAGCATACTGGCCTCATCTTCAATTTCACATAATGGTTATCTAATTATGTAATGTTGATGTGAGAATTGAATTGTTATTCAGAATCGGTTGAGAAAAATACTTGAAATCACACGATAATATGAATTGAAATTAAATTCATCCATCAATAACATAACTTACATTATTGTTTCAATTGAGAGAGATTTGCTGAATGGAAGATTTTAACCAAAATAATACCTGATTTGACAATGATTTGTCAAGTGACGTAGTTCACAACTTATATACTTTCACAACAAATACTTTCTCATAGATGCTTATATTATCCTTCCCAATCATCTAGTCTCTGGCTCAAAACCAAATATTTGAGTTAACAATGATACCTGATCCTCAGTCCTCCATTCTCCTAAATAATTTTTTAATAATTCATCAATTTTTGATGAATGGTGAATTTGATTGCTGTATGCTAAGTTGAAGGAATTTTAATTAGTTCTTAGCCAGATGATGAGTACAGTAGGTCGTCGCCAAGAATGTTTGCAATAAAAAAGGCGAGGAAAGCGTGTAGAAATATATATTGCGAGATCCATGTGCGTGTAATAAAAAGGCAAGAATCGAAATATCATATTTTTTCTGTGTGTAGTGGATTAGAAAGTGAGTGAGAGGTGTCGATAGTTTAGGGGAAGAGTGTTTTGAGAAAAGCCATAAAATTTGGTCACATCACCTACTTTGTCTCGTGTGAGATTGAAAAACAAAGTTTAAATATAAGCTGGATAACGTTAACTAGCACTGAAACTGAGCTAACGGTGGCGCAGAGGTCTCAGAGTTTGGTGGGTGGGTGGATAAGAAGGTGTTATTTTCGAAGGGGGATATTTTTTGGGGGGTTATAGGGACCCTCCCAACCCCCTCACAATAACTTTTGGCACCCTCCCCCTTCCCCCTGCTGCACCATCGACTAGAAGTGATCGCTTCTCTTTTACTGCGGCCGTTTCCTTCTCCATCAGTGAGAAGTAGTAACACTTTTGTGGCCTGCTTGGAAGTCATCAGAGTGTCAGTTCGGTTGCCTCACTCTTACTTTGCTGTTGCCGCTGCTGTCAACTCAACTCTAGCATGATGGTGAGTGATGCTAATTTATTTGAAAATATTGTTAAATATTCGATAGTAAAATACCACCTGGGAAATTTACAAGTTACACTTGAAAGATTGAGAGAAAATGTTTTCCGTGTGTGGTTGTCGAATTTATATCTGCAAATTAACTTTCAATACCGCACTTGAGTTTTACTTCCATGAGAAACTACTAATGATTAACTCTAATGAAATTGAGTACGGTATAGCCTATCAGAATGATGATAGTCATGCTAATAACGCTTAATTATGTTGCTGTTCATTCTTCTTTTTCCACTGATGAATAAATTAAAAGAAAATTATAACTTTACAGTGAAATCACTCACGTTTTTGACGCGGCAATCGTTTCCCCTCAAAACCTTGAAGCTCAGTAGTGCCTATCAAGCTTTTCTTATCACCATAAGAAAAAGAAAAATAAACTTGAATTTTTTTCTTTCTTCCTTGTTTGATGTATCCTTTGATTTTATGAGGTTTTAGTTACAGTACTTGTTCAGTTATTCATTTAGTAGAATAGGTTTCAGTTGATCAGCTTTGTCATGTCTATTTATACGTTTAAAATTCATAGGCTCTAACCAAGAATCTAGCAAGATCTCTAAAGTTAAAAAAAATTAACGTTATCAGTTAAGTTATACATAATAATATGAAACCTATACTTTTTACTTGAATACTTATTTTAATGAATACTTTATACTTATTTCTTGAATAAGTTTAAAAATGGAATTTTTACTTCCAATTCTATCTAATCACTATAATGGGTTAACTGTTCCCTGGCCCATTTTGAAAACCCCCTCTAAACTGCATAAGTATTAGTTGGATAAGCCTAAATGGAACAAATGTATGGAACAAGAAAATATTGTTTGTGCTTGTTTGATACCTTGTGAATTTTAAGGGTGTATAACAACTTAATTGTTTTTATAAGGCGAGGAATATTATTGAACCAGCCGTTTTTAATGGTACATCGTAGGTACATATTCAAATTATCTTGTTACGTTTGTATCAATAGTAGTTCAATGAATAGTCCCAAATAAATTTCAGCGTGAAATTCATCCATTTTTCAATGTTTGATTAAGCTATAGATAATTCTGTTTTCAAATATTAT
The DNA here is from genome assembly GCA_017141385.1 of Sogatella furcifera. Lineage (NCBI taxonomy): Eukaryota > Metazoa > Arthropoda > Insecta > Hemiptera > Delphacidae > Sogatella > Sogatella furcifera. The sequence continues at coordinate 19,881,805 of CM029548.1, forward strand.
CTTTGATTATCTTTTGCAGGAGGAAGATGAAGAAAAGATGCAAGGTATGTTCCCTGAACCAATTGATGAAATTATTTCTTGTAAAATTAATCGGTAAGTTGATACTGTTCCAATTATGCCTAAATATGCGTAGTAGTTTCGAGATGAGGCATTAATCGATTTTGTATATTTCCAAATATATTTTTTCCTAGACAAAGTATCTTCATTCTAGACTCTGAGTAAGAGCTGACAATCAGAATTGTTTGAAACATGATAATAATCAGAAACTACAAGAATAACAAATATTGTGTGAAGCTCATTTCTGTATTTTATATTTTTTATTCAGTTCATCAATTCGTTAATATCTTTGTAATAACAATAATAATTTTTTTTCAAATTGGCTAAAGTGTTGGAGACAAAATGAAAATTCTCAACCTTCTCCAAAAGCTAAAATAAAAAAGGAATCAATTCTCATGAATTATGTATGTCTGGCTCAACAGCCCATGAAGGACCTAGGCCTACCAGCTGGTTGCCAGTTTCAAATTCACTCTACTATACAGCCCGTCCAAGCCAAGAAGACATCCCGGCACGACGGGAAAACGGCCTCAGCCCGGCCAATACCAGCCCAAAAGCCATAAATTCTCAATCAGAACTCACAGTCCCCGAACCAACACTGGCCGAGCCGAAGCCGCCCCCTCCACCCCGCCAGAATTCCCCCCCGGCCGGACAGACCATACAGTAAGCAAATAATCATCAACCAGGATAAAGGTAACGTGTGGTTAGCACGTTGATCCTCTCAACCATAAGCCAGTCTCCGCAACCAATTGGCGCCGCAGAACCTCTGAATAACATTCAGTTAATCAGTTAGAGTGTAATGCAACAATTACTATTCCTCCAGAGACGGGAAACGACTGACTGTCTTTACTAACGACAGCCAATCTCCCAAAGGTGGGAGTCATGAATTATGATTTAGATAAATTATTCTCGAGATTTATATTAATACTCTTAGATATGCGATATTTCTCCAGCATCAATTTATACATTAGTTCAAAAATATTCCTGATAAAATATTCCTTCTGCCAGCATCATGTGATAATCACATGCTTTATTGTTCAAGTGAAAAGTAATATATTGACTGCAAAATGATGAAACAATTTAGAGTGTTTGTGTATTTTCCCTTTTTGATCTAAAATGCTTGGGAAATCTTTATATAACTTATTATTCATCTTCAATTGAAATCACTAATATTCTTTAAAAATTTAATTACGAGTAGGCCCATAGCAGGCTATATTATATTATGTAATGCATGTATGTCAATGGATCAACAGCCCATGAAGGGCTTATAAGCCTACCAGCTGGTTGCCAGTTTCATATTCACTCCACTATTCAGCAGGTATTGTATAAAATACCTTATATAAATATTCGTATAATTTTTATAGGTTGGGAGGTCTTTATATACGTTTAAGTTCCATTTACTAAAGAATAGAAAGTGCACTTCTTTACTAAATTAAATAAGCCTACAGTATGAAATAATAATGCAACAAAATGGAATCCACAGGTTTCAGTGATTCAGTCTACTTTACTGAAATCGCCTCTTATTTATTGTAAGGTTATTATATTCATTGGATATACTGTTACTGTATCAAAACTCATTTCATAAATGCAGAAAGTAAAGTAAGCAGGGAATGATATAAAATGCTTCAAACAGGTAATATTAATCCAAACTAGAACTGAAAATTGACTGTAGGCCGATCGCATAAGTATAAAAGATAGGGGTGTTTCGAGTATTCATGCTTTGTTTTGCCAACTTGCTACGTCGTTATTATTGAGTCTTATTACTGTACACCTTTTTTTGCAAATAATGATGTGGTGATTGTGTTGTAATGAAGAAGATTGACATTAGACATGTTGTCTTTCAAACAGCTCTATTTACAAGACGGTTTTGCAAGCAATTTTGAAATAGTGGCCGCGTACACTATCGTGAACTGGAAGATTTGACAGCGCTTTATTGGATGGAAGGTTGTTAGTGGGGTCGCAATATCTGCTGTGTAGGTGGGAATTTCAGCTAAATCAACAGAGGCCTGGGGCACTGCCAAGCCAACTGCCACCGCAACTGAGTGACGGCCCAAACGAATTCCATGCGACGGGTGTCATCTGTCAAATAAAATTGCGCTCGCACAAAAAAAATCGCCATGACTTGGGGTTTCTTTCAAAATAATCGCTCCGCGTATGTTGTGAGGTGTCATCCAGCGACACGCCTTCTCCCTCCCCCCTCTCCTAATAAAATTCTTATAGCAGCGCTTGTCTATTGCAAGAAGATTGCAGAAACTCTGTATTGACAGCTTGAAATCCAGTCGTTTTTCGTTTTTATCTTCAAGATTCACCCGTCTTCTCACATCACCTCATATTCAATACATTTATAGAAATAAATTATTCTATTTTTTTTTTTTAGAATAAAGCTTGCTTACTGTAAGATGATTACAGAAACCTTAATTACCGGTAGTGTTTAGAATGTAGCTTATACCATTAGCTTTAATCATTTAATACGTGTTCCTGCAGTTATAGAGTATGTTGACTTAAATCGATGAAGGGATGAATTATTTGGAGGGATGGGTTCAATCATCCCTTATATGTTTGTCGAAAAACCCCTGTCAAATCTCCTAATAAAACGATTCAATAAATAATGAGTAATAACTTAGTGATGGCAAAATCAAATTTATGTTTTCTTTTTTTTCAATCCTAAAAAATGAAAGTACCTATTGTGGAATATACCTTTTTCCAAATTTATAGTTTCCGTTGATAATTTTCTGTTATGTTTGATCGGCAGTTATCAGGAAAGCATTCCAAATGTTCGACACAACCAAATGTGGCTACATTGAGACGACAAAAATCAGTGTCATGTTGAACACCATGGGTCAGATATTCGATGAAGAAGAATTGAACGCTTTGATCAGAGAAAATGATCCTGACAGTGAGTATTGCTCTACATTAGCTGGAGAACATATATGTTTAATCTATGTACTGTATGAGATTTAATCATGCAATTAAATCCATATTAAGTTTAAAAAAAATTGATGTAAAAGGAAGTGTAGGCCTACTATTATTCACAATTAAATTCATTTGAAAAAGTTATTCATTTTTTATGAAGAACTGCTCTCCTGCTGCTCTATCTTTAATTCTATACAGTTGAAGATTTCATCACTTGATTCATTTGGTCGATGTAAATTTCCTGAATCAAATTGCAGTCATTATTAATGATATGGTGTTTATCGTTTTTATAATTTAGCGTAAGCCATATACTGCTGTCAATGAATGATTAATGTATTTGCGGAAGCAGCAGATCCATTCAGCTTCCATGAAAAAGATGAAATCAATAATTCAAATTGAGATTTCAAAATTTTAATGAGATTCATGTAACTTGAAACTTAGAAGTATGTAACTTAGAAGTATTATATAGTAGGAATACTGTTAAAAAGAACTTAATTTCCCTTCCAGAATCTGGTAGACTGAACTTCGATGGATTTTGTCGCATTGCAACACATTTCTTAGAAGAAGATGATGCTGAAGCTATGCAGGAAGAATTGAAAGAAGCTTTCAGATTGTATGACAAAGAAGGTAAGGTACCTATTTATCTTTTTATCTTGTTTCAAAAATAAATTCTATAGCCTATCTTGATTTACCTACCTGGAGTGAACTCTGGAGTATTTATTTCTGAATTTTATGCAATTAAACTTCAAGATTCAATCTAAATGTAGGGCTTGGATTTCATGACAGGAGGACTTTTGTAGACTAATTTAATTATTTCATGAGTTATAAATTATACACATGATCGTATAATTTAATGATTTGCGAGGAGAGATTAGGCTTATTATTTCTCTCCATAAACTTTGACGGAAATAAATTTCAGAATCATTATAAAACAGGAATATCCAGTACGGTACTGAATAATTAATAATTAGTTTTTATTCAAAAACTGTGAATTTAGTGTTAACATTGTAAATCAATGGAAAACGTTACACCAAATTCTTGATCGATGTTTATCGATCTGAGTAGTATGATGTTTCATTCTGTGCAGAACAAACTTAATTAATGTATAGCTGACGCCAAAAAAATTAGGCGGTTTCGTCAGATCCTTATTGTGCGCTCTAACAGCTATTTGTTGTCAGCTGATGTCAATTGGAGTTGTTACTTAGCTTTAGCTATGCTTAGATGATGATTTTGAAATCAAAACATGCTTCACATTAGCTGTTAGTATATGAAATCAGCTAGAAAACCACCCAACTTTTCGGCAAAAGCTATATAATATAATATTTCTCTCTACGACTCTACCATAATAATATCATCGATGTCTGAATTATGATACCTATCTATTGATGGACTCTGAAAGCATATAATTCTTCATGTACAAATATATTAATTGATGATAAGTGAAAACGAAACAAGAAACTCAACTTTTGCAGTTGGAACCGAATTACTCCTTGAATTAATCAAACTGGGTATATTTTTAGGTAACGGATACATCACGACGGGTACGTTGAGGGAAATTCTAGCCGCTCTGGATGACAAATTAAACAACGATGACTTGGATGGTATCATTGCTGAAATCGACACTGACGGTTCAGGCACAGTGGACTTTGATGGTAAAAATTCATCCTTCAACTAATATTTTGTTATTTATTTATTCACCTAAATCCTCCAGGTTACAATTGTTCTACAATTTTTACAATTGTTTAAATAGGCTTCTCGTATAGGCTACTGTATTGTTGTCCATATACGAACTTATTCTTCTATATTTTTGACATTATACTCCGACTGAGGGTCTTTCCCAATCTCCCGATCCCAATATCCTATAATCGAATATTAAATAGTAGGAAATCTGAAATTGCTGCTGAAAGAAGTTGTGTTCTTCAAAAAATATCATTTTGTGTAGAAGTCTTGAGCGATGAATACTGATAGCTAATGAAAGAAATGAGACACTCATGAAATATTTTCCAAGCTTACATTATTAGAGAACAAGTGAGTTTCCATCCAATTGTTCTATTCAGTAAAGACTATTAAAGACGCCTCTATTTACAGAATTCATGGAGATGATGACTGGAGAATAAATCACCTGGGATACTACAATGAAAGATGGATGGATGTTCCTGTTCCTTTCCAAAAAATCTTCCATCAATGCAAAAAATCTTCATCTTCTATCTGGTCGTGCCTGGGAGAATTATAGTCATAAAAAGGTATTTGGAAATTACAGGGAAATGGCGATTCGACATTCTGAGCCTACCAAAGCATGACAATTTATTATAAAAATCTTCTATCTCTTCTAATGACTGATATGATTCCCATATTGTATCTACAACAATTCTACCAGAACTGTTTAATATTGTAACATTTGCAATAAAACCTGTAAAATTTATTTGATATCTAATTCTTAATCCAATAAAGCAACCTGAAACGCTTTCATAAATAAGAATCAATCCATTCTATGAAATGAATTATGAGGTAAATTAAATTGAAGACACAGTGTCAGGTGAGATGTTGTGATACTTGAACATGATTAAAGAGCACAATATTGTCTATATCACAGAAAATTTTTATTTGGTACAAACAAATGTTTCAGTGATGATGATGTAAACACATCGAAACATTTCTTTGTACCAAATAAAAATTTTCTGTGATGTAGACAATATTTTTTGCTCTTTAATTAGGTAAATTAAGTGTTAGATTTGCAATCACTCAAGATCAAGTAGGCCTTACATTACATATGCATAATTTTGATTAGCCTATTCAAGTCAAGACAAAAAAACAAATATTAAAAAAAGAATATAATTCGTTTTTGTTAAATTGAAAATTTCATGTATCAGATCTGTGAAATTCCTTCCACTGATTGAGTGATGGCTTCATTACGGAGAGGAAGTTGAAGTGTGCTTGAGTTAAGTGAACTGGGCGCCAGTCCAACATCAAATAGATTATATGCATGCTTATTAGCCGAGGATAATTGAAAGATTTTGATTTCTGTCAAAGAAAAAGTAAAATAAGTAACGGCACTTCCCTTCATAAACTTCATTATTTAATATGAGGGAAAAAATTTTTTTTAAAATGAACCAATTTTTCGTCTTGAACTTTATTCTCTCAATTTTGTGAAACTCTCTTTAGTTGATGTTTTTTATATTATAGCCTAATTTAAATGGAGAAAACTTGAAAATAATGTTCGAATCTCTGTTTTGTGATTGGAGATTGACACTTGAATAAGCTATCACTGTATTGGAGATTCAAGTGTACGGTATCTGTTATAATATATTATTCCTTGGAGCACGTACAAGTCAAATGTTCATGATAAGTTTTATTATCGAACAATTTTGTTAGTTCAACAATAGTTTGTTCATAAAATATCATGAATTGTTCATAGAAGTTCAGAATCACTGAAAAAGATTATACGATTCAGAACAAAAAAAACATGTGTTATAAAGTAGTTTATTTTAATTCACATTGACAGATAGGCTATAATAGAAACGTTATTGATGGAGACATCCTTGAGTTGAAAACACTTAAATCAATATTATTGGACTTGAAATGTATTCAAGCTTATTAAATGCATTAGACTACACTACTATCACAGTCGATTTAATAAATATACAGTACAATAATTCCTACGATATAAATTTAAAATATTGTAAAATTATCATAGTTCTATTGATACTTCCTATACATATAATATCATGTAATATTTATTAGATTACTATTTAATTTATTACTAATGAAAGATCATGATAATTTTCAATCAAAATATAGGTTGAGTAGAAAATTTCTCAATAAAAAAAATGTATAAGGTTGTATCTAGTAAACTGAGTGAAATATATTCACAACACGAACCAGTTATTCATAAGCACCACAAATTTGAGCTTAAAGAATGTAAATAAAAGTATAAAATGTCATTCTAGAGGAGGAAGTTATCAACAGTGCGTAATTATTTTCTTATTCACGTTGTAGTGATTGTAAAATATAAAATTAATAGTTATATAATCTCAACTCCCAAAGGATTTCAAGTTGAGAAACCCCCAAATTTGTCATTTATTAATACAAAGCGAGGTTTCTCAGTCAAAAATAAGCCTTTGGGAAATTTTGACTGAGAACAAGATAAAGTTTACCTACTACAGAATTTATTGGAATAAAATATGTTTTCTACAATACAAATTAGATGTTCTTAAGAATGATGTAGTTGGACCTTAATAATATATTGTAGGCTAATAAAAACAAAATAGCCTTCTTAATAGGCTACAACTACTGTTCTAATCTTCTTATCTTAATTCATAATAAAATCTATCTTACGGGAGACCAAATTCGTATTATTGCTAGTCAAAGTTATAAATCTTTATAGATTCAACGTAGAGAATCAATAAAAAATAGTTACAATATCCTTCTAGATAATCTTTTATCAATAATCGAATTCACTGCTGGTTGAGTCTTTTGAACGAGATTCATAACTCTTTCACTGGAATGATTGAATTATCTGACTTTGCCATTAGAAAAAAATAAGCGGTATTTCTTTAATAGGTTTCAGTCTTCAATGGAACTCAAATTGCGTTTCAGATTTGTGACATTTAAACTGACCATTCTACTTATATTCATGATTTCATATTAATGATTTGTAATAAATGTTTTGATTGAAATAATATTTGGAATTAATCTTATAAATTGGGTTTCAAACTTGAAAATTCAGACACAACAAAAATATGACCTAGCAACTGACCCAGCTTTCAAATTAACTTTGATAATAACGAAATTATTCAATAAAATAATACTGGGAAGCAGCTAGGTTTTGAAAATAGTTTTATAAACAATTTGTTCAATGTACCAATGTTAAACTGCTTCATTCTAGTTCCGGGTTGTTTTTCTTAGTTAAATTATCCGTTAGTTTCATCTACCAACAAACCAACCCTGGCAGTGTACATGTATTGTAGGCTTTACATTGTTTCAAGCTATGACTTATATTGAGACTCTGAACATGATTTATAGTCTGGTCGACCAAAGCAGACATTCATGACAAGACAGATTAAGACTCTAGCTCGGTCAATATAGGTTAAAATTATATATTTGTAGATTTTTACAATTTGAGACTAAATTTTTAATTTTGAACCAATATTGTCCGAACTGCAGTCATTCTTCCATCTTGCCAGAATGTCTTCTTTGCTCGACTAGACTACCTGTACTCATGATAATTTTAGTCAGCAATATAATTTTGATCTTATATGCCTTTGAATTATTTCTTGAATGTTGAACTTGATGTAATCGAGTAAGTTTGTATCGAGCAAACAATGTGTAATCTATATACAGTATTTTCCTTGGCAAAGTTGTTTAGATACCATGAAATTGTAATTTATTATGCAGATTTACATTGAGTGAACAACGTGTGATGTATAGTCTGTCCAAGCAAAGAAGACCCTTTGGCAAGATGGGAAAATGACTCAAGTTCGTTCAATATTGGTTCGAAAACAATTAATTTGATCTCAAATTGTAGGAAACAATATGATCTACTATTAAGATCACATTTATAATAATACTTGAACAAATATTGACCAAACTGGAGTCATTTTCCCTTCTGCCAGAGAGTCTTCTTTGCTTGGGACAGACTATACAGTATTTTGTTGAAAGTTATTTTGATCTTAGTTGTTAAATTGTGGTTTGAATTATATAGAAAGGATAGTTGATTTGAATCCTTTCTATCTTCGAATCTCACCAACGTCCGTCTCGTTTCCCATCACTCACTCACAAAGCCATTGCACAGCCTGTTGGCGGGAAGGCACTCGCCGCGGACAGCGATGGCCGTGGAGACGGGTCGTTCAACTGACCCTCGGTGATGTTGTTCTCGGTGCCCAAAGATACTGGTCTGCCCCCAGCTCAGGTAGTTGCTACCTTGGTGTAGACGCTGGCCGGTTGCAGTCGCCCCATACCCGTTACTGGTTACTCCCACCAACGACCAGCGGTCGTCGCTTTCCTGACAAATCGATTTCAACAGCAATGAATAATAATCATAAGCGATAATAATCGATAATAAAGCTATATAAATGTAGTTATTTAAAAATTTTTACGTTACGATGTAATAAAATCGATAGGGTGAGAAAATATCTAGATATCAATTGAAAAGTATTTTGAGGCATTAACCTTTTAGTGACTTCCATAATATTCGTATCTCCATTATCTTACCGTCCTTTACCTACTAATGTGGAATATCTCACAAACAATATATATCTTTAAAATGTTTAAAATAAATTCTAAATTAATTTACATTGAAAATTATATCGCGAAATTATGTAAAATAAATTTTTTAAAAAAGGACTTGATTTTAATTATTAAAGTTTAACAATACAGTAGCCTAAGAGTAAATAAGTATAAGTTCTTCAGTTATGAATCATGAAGATATATTTATATATATGTTTTTAAAAAATAAGGGATATGATCAATAAAATTTAAATAAAACATCCCTTTAAAATTTTTAAAATTTTTGAATAGAGCGTATAAAATATTATAATGAACAACCCCATTCAAAACGTTCTAATCAATCATAAAGAATTCAGATCATCTTAAAAAAATGTTTTTAATTACTGAAAATTATAAATGGTTGATATATAATTTTGTTGAAAATTTTTCACTATCCGTGTTTAAAACCCTTTTTTATTTCTAGGGGAAAATTTTCCGGGGGGATTTGATAAAATATGATGAAAATATAGTTTCTTTTAAATTTTTTTTTTTAATTAAAAAGGTTTTTTGTTTTAAAATATCCCAAAAAACCCCTTTTCTGTTTATACGGGTTTTTTCCCCTTTTTTTTTAAATTATGTTCCCGGTCATTTTCCCCGGCCATAAAATCTCCCCCAGAAAAGCATCTTTTTTGGTCGAAATCCGGCACAAAACATTTTTTCCGTCACTCTAAAAAGGGGTAGAATCGCTTTCGACACTGTTTGTAGATATCACTGGCAGCTGACCCCAGTGTATCGTTTGTGGGCTTTTTTCGCAATTAAAAAATTAATTCAACAGTATTTTTTGTAGGTGGAATTTATAATGATATGTTTAAATTTTTCAAAAATCTTTTTAAAAGGGTTATACATATTTGGGGATACATTTTATAGCTGTAAGAAATTATCTTTAAAAATGATTTTTGGGAATAAAAATTTTGGTTTTGGGAAAGGGAAAAAAATTTTTAATACTTGGAGTTTAAATTAAAAATTTTTTGAAAACAATATTTTTTTTTGCCGACGTTAAAATTTTACTTTTTTTTTGGATCTGCAATTAACAATTTTCCCTTTCACTAAATTGGGTAGAGGGGAGGAAGGTTTCCATTTTCTCCCAAGGTTTATGTCTTTAAATTTAAGAAAAACCCAGAATTTTGTCAAAACAAACACATTTAAAAAGAAAACCCCCCAAAAAAATTTTAAAACACATAAATGGAAAAAAAAGAATTTTTAAAAAAACAGCAATAATACTAAAGGAAAATTTTGCCTTTTAAAAAAGGCCCCCCACCCAACAAGTGCAATTTTTCCCTTTTTGACGGGGTTAAGTTGAGGCAGAAAGGGTCAAACAAAATTCAAAATTTTAAACCGGTGCCCTCGAGTTGAAGGGAGATATCGTTAATGAAGCCGGCTTTCACGTATCCTGGATGCAGTATGATGGGGGCGCAACTGTTCAGGGGGGAGGGAAAATTTCCCCCGGAGGGAAACCCAGTCTTACCCAGAATTTTACTTCCCGAAAAAAATTAAATTTAATTTTAAAAAGCAGACACGGACACAAATTTACAAAAAACAACATTTGAAACGCTAACTTTACATTATCTCAGAGAATGAAAAAGTTTCAAAATTTCCCAAGAACCCAATTTAAATTTAAACTCAAATTCATTTTTCTTAACTTTTATAAGATACACCAAATTTTTTTTTTTTAAAAATTTTAAGTGTTTGGGTTTAAATTGATAAAAAATATTTAAAAATTTAAAATTGGGAATAAAAAAGAGCATTAGTGAACTCACAAAATCATTTTTTTAAAGTTGTAATTTTCTTTAAATTAAAAAAATGCAATGAAATAAAATGATTCCTTTTTAAAAATTCCCGCTTTAAGTAAATTTTTTTAAATTTAGGTAGTGAATATTTTTTATTATCATCAATCACATTATTTGAAAGGTAAAAAGCGACACAATTTTAATAACTTGAAAATCACAACGTGAAAACTAAGAAAACCAAAACCATTGAAACCTATATGGGGAAAAATAATTATTAAAAATCTCCCTATGCAGGCCGTCTATCTGAAATTATAGACAGTCTGCAAAATACTCATACAATGGGGAATTTTTTGCATCTGCATTTAAAAATAATAGATAATTCCCGAGGGATGAATTTAATAAATAATTCCCCTATAATGGGGAAAAGGATCCTTGATTTAAATAATATCATAAATTAATTATATAAATTAAATTATAAATATAAAATCTAAAATTTAAATTTTAAAAATAATTTTTTGGCCATAAAAATAAAAACGAATTTTAAATTTTTAATTTTTAAAAAATCCCGTATTAATTTTTTTTAAATTACCTTAAAAATGTCCGTTAGGCCCCCCGTCTGGAAAAGGGGGAACACCCTTTAAAGGGGTTCCCCCCCCTTTATGGGGTTTTTAAAAAGCCAATGGGGGTTTTAAAAAAACTTTCCACTTTTTCACGAAAAAATATATAATTTTACATTATTAATAAAATATAGGTTATACTTTTTAGGCCCATATTTATGGCTAGTATTGTTATAAAAAAATAAATAATGAAAAAAATATTTAAGGCTGTTATATTTTTTTTTGGGAGTTTATATTATTTTTGGAAAATTTTATTATTGTCAGTTGATGCTGGGCATAAAACCCTTACCATAAAAATTGTGATAATAGGGGTGGTAAAGATTGGGAATTTTAAAAAACGTTTGACGTAAAAACCGAAAAAAATGTGTTCTATAAAGTAATACGATATGAACTTCCCAACCCCATTTACCGTTTGTTGAAGGTAAATAAAAAATGTTGTAATATTTAAACTTAAATTTAACGTTTATTTTTTATTGGAAAGAAAATTAAAATAAAAGCGCAGAAAAAGCTTTAACTTACACATCTATTATATACCACTTTTTAGTTTTTTCCCCTGAAATAATAGTAGCCCCACAGGTTTTTAAAAAAGTAAATAGTAATTTGGAAAAAAACAAGGGGAAAAAATTTTTTGATGAAAAAAAAAATAAAAAAGGGAAAAATTAAAATTTTTAAAAGCGGAAATTTTTGACGACCAAAAATTTTTTACTCATTATTAAATTTTTTTTTATTAAAAAAAAGATCTTTTGAATGTAAGAATAATTTTGGGAAATAAAAATTTATTTTGAATTTTTTTTTTTTGGTTTTAAAGGGGATTCCATTCAAATCCTTTTCATTCCAATTTTCACCCTTTTATTAGGCAGTTTGTTTTTTAAAATGATAAATTCCCCGGGTTTGGGAAAACATGGCAAATTTTTTCAATTCACAAATTTAAAAATGTTTCATTTCTTCAAATTTCAAAGAGTTTGGACTCTTCTATACCGAAGTTCTTTTTTCAAAAAGTTCAATTATAAGATAAGGGGTTAAATTCCCTTTAATTTTTTATTTTTTTAAAGAATTGAGTGGGGGAAAACAAAAAGTCTTTGAATAAAAAAAACTCAAAGAAAAGGGTTTTAAAATGATTTTTTGAATGCGTTTTAATGGAAAAGTCTTTAATTTTCCCAAAAATTATTTGTTTTAAATTTTTAATTTTAATTAAATTTAATAATTAAGACCATTGATTTCTTAATAAATTGTTGTTCTTTAAAATCCTTTGGGTTTTTAATAAAAAAAAAATCATTGTTCATTACAGTATCAATTTTTTTTTAAATTTTTTTTTTTTAATGAAAAATAAAAATTTAGGGCTTTGAAGTGATAATAAAATTTAAAAGGGGGATCCCCCTACCTGAAGAATGTCGTGGTTTATTTTTCCCCGTCGATAGTTCGAAATAAACGAAGCTCACTTCCGGGTTTTTCCCAATTCCCTTCTACGATCCATTCCCAATGAAATCACTAGAAATTTGAAGATAAGAATAAATTTTCCTCATTAATTTTAAAATTTAAATTCAGAAAAAATTTATTTCCCCCTTTTATTATTTAAACCCTAAATAAGAAAATTTTTTTGATAGAAACACCCCACCGAAAAAAAAATGAAAGTTTTATTTTAATTTTTTGATGATTTTTTTTATCAATTATTAATAAAATTATAATATTGGTTGGATTGATTTTCAACAATTTGATTATCCCTAATTGATTAAATCTTAATATTGGTTAAATTTAAATTTTCAACAATTTTGTTTCCACCATTTCTTGTTTTAAATTAAAATTGCATGGCGCTGTTTAAAAAAAATTATTGACACATTCTAGTTATAATATTTGAGTTCAATAGTAATACGATAGTTTATTTGGTAATAATAATCGTCTTACCTGTATGTCATTGCTTTGCATATTGATCGACCAATCTCCGATATACTCAATTGACTTGAAGAGAAAAGATTTCTTTGAAATTTTGGAGACATAATTTTCCCATTTCCTTCCTTGGCACCATCAAAATCCGTAAAAGTAGAAAATGAATATGATTGTTATAGATATCAACAATAATAATTAACAATAACTGAATTTCGGGTTTTCTTGAAATACCCTACTGCAAAATCCCAATTATAATACGTATCATGACACAGTTATCTACATGAAATTTTAACTTTATAATTTATATAGCCTCACTAAAATGATTAAATTAATGATCCCATGAGGAAATTGAGTTTTAATTTATAAATTGAATGTGGTTCATTATATCATATTCTATTTACTATTAAATTTATTGATCATAAATTTATCAACATAAACCAACAGTTGGTCACTCATTGAGATACTAATTAGAGTATTTCTACAATAGGAAACTTACTGTATAACTGAGAAATCATATATAATTCAAAAGAATTCATATATGTAATACCTTTTCTTCCATGTTTTGTAAAACCTGTCGAAGTTACTAATCTTGAATCAACACAATCATTTTTATCAAAAAAGCCTCTTAAATATTAGCCTATTGAAGTGATTATAAAATTATTTAGAGAAAACAAAGAGATTGAAATTCGAAAGCAAATGATTGACGTGTTTAGTCGTTCTAAACGTAAAGGTAAGATAGGCCTACGTACAAGTCCCCTTTTGATGTAGAAATAGTCTCTTGTCTACTAAAAATATGCTAAAAATGTTTTTTTTTCAGTAAAAGCAGACAAATTTCAATTTATGTGATTATTCATTGAACTCAAATTGAATTTTAATTTTTGAATTCTTGGAGTTTGGAAACTGAAAATTGTTAATCAATGAAGTTGTCGTTTACTTAAGTTTTGTTCACTAATAAAGAACCTTTAGAGATTTTATTGAACAATGCATTCTGAAAAACGTCAAACCTTGGTTCACATCTGTCATAATTCAATAAACTGATTCTAATTATTCATCATCTAAACAAACCTTGAGAGTAATATGTCATGTCATTGGTTGCTCTAGACTTGGGGCAATGCTGACACAATGTTTTCATCATCGCCTTGTGGACAGTCCCCTTTTCCCTCACACAACTGCTCTTTTGACACATTTTAGTCGCGCGACATGTTTCCAGGATACCCTTCAGAAAAAAATTTTAAAAAGAATACCATTAATACAATATTGTAGTCTACACAGAGATCTGAAATGAATTTTACTGTCCCAAACAGATTTTCTCGAGTACTAAAACTTTATCTAACTATGATTATTAATTTAATTCAGATTTCGATTTAATATCAATTTTATTATTTTAATTGTATTTTGGGAAATCTCTATGTTGGATAAATTTTAGACCCATTTATAATCATAATTATTCATAAATCATCCATATTAGTAAAATACACACATTCATGACTTCTAATAGAGAGCTCTCTAAACTCTTAATAAAATGCGCTTAATGCGAGTTTATAATTTTATGCTCTAATAAATTTTCATTTTCATATAGCAACATTCCAAGAATCCTAATTCTATAGTCTAAAAAAAAAGTTATTTTTTTCAATCTGGAGACCCTTTTTCCAGATTTTTTAAAAAAATTTTTTTTTTTTTTAAAATTTTAAACCCAAAAAAAATTTTTTCAAATTTTAAATTAAATTTTTTTAATTTTTTTGAAATTAAATTTTTTTCGGGGTTTTTTTTTTTTTTTTTTTGGGGGAAAAATTTAAAATTAAACTTTTTAATTTAAAAACCCCCTTTTTTTTTTTTTCCCCCGGGGGGGGGTTTTTTTTTTTAAAAAAAATTTTTTTTCTTTTAAAAATTTTTTTTTTTTAAAAAAATTCTTTTTTTGGGGAAAAGGGGGGGGGGGGGGGAGGGGCCGGGGGGGCCCGGGGGGTTTTGTCCCCCCCTTTTTTTTTTTTTTGGGTTTTTTTAAAAAATTTTTTTTTTTTAATTAAAAACCAAAATTTTTTTTCTTTTTAAAAAAAAAAAATTTTAAAAAAAATTTTTTTTTTTTTAAAAATTTTTTTTCCATTTAAACTTTTTTTTTTTTTTTGGGTTTTTTGGTTTTTTAAAAATTTTAAAATTTTTTCATTTTTTTTTAAAAAAAATTTTAAAAATTTTTTTAATTTAAATTTAGAATTTTTTAAAAAAAAAAATTTAAAAAAAAAATTTTTTTAAAAATTTTTAAAAATTCCCTTTTTTTAAAAAAAATTTTTTTTTTTTTTTCAAAAAAAATTTTTTAAAATTTAAATTTTTTTTTTTAAAAAACCAAAAAACCCCCTTTTTTTTTTAAAAAAAAAAATTTTTAAGGAAAATTGGGGTTTTTTTAATTTTTAAAATTTTTTTTTTTTAAAATTTTTTTTTAATTTTAAAAAAAAATATTTTTTTTTTTAATTTTTTTTTTTGGGGAAATGGAAAAAAACTTTTTTAAAAACCAAAAAAAACCCCCTTTCCCCCAAAAAAAAAAATTTAATTTTAAAAAAAATTAAAATTTTAAAAAAATTTTTTTTTTTTTTTAAATTTTTTATTTTTCAAATTTTTAAAATTTTAAAAAAAATTTTTTTGGGAAAATTTTTTAAATTTTTAAAAAAAAATTTTTTTAAAAAAAAATTTTTTTTTTTTAAAAAACTTCCAATTTTTAAAACCCCAAAAATTTTTTTTTTTTTTTGGGGGAAAATTTTGGAAAAAACCCCCAAAAAATTTTAAAAAATTTTTTTTTTTTCCCCAAAAAAATTTTTTTTTTTTAAAATTTTTTAAAAATTTTTTTTTTTTTGGGGGGCCTTTTTTTAAAAAAATTTTTTATTTCCCCCCTTTTTTTTTTTCCCCCCTCTTTTTTTTAAATTTTTTTTTAAAAAAAAAAAATTTTTTTAAATTTTTTTAAAAAAATTTTTTTTTTAAATTTTTTTTTTAAATTTTTTTTGGGTTTTTTTAAAAAAAATTTTCTTTTTTTTTTAAAACCTTTTTAAAAAAAAACCTTTTTTTAAAATTTTTTAAAAAAAAAAATTTTTTTAAAAAAAAAAACCCCCAAAAAAAAGGCCAAAAAACGGGGTTAAAATTTTTTTTGCCAAAAACCCCCCCAAAAAACTTAAAAATTTTTTTAAAAAACCCCAAAATTAACCCTTTTTAAAAATTTAAAAAAAAATTAAAAAACCCCGGAAATTTTTTTAAAAAAAATTTAAAATTTTTTAAAAAAATTTTTTTAAAAAAAAAAAGGTTTTTTTTTAAAGGGGGAAAAAAAAATTTGTTTAAAAAAAAAATTTTTTGGGGTTTTTAAAAAAATTTTTTTTCCTTTTTTTTGGGGGAAAATTTTGGGGGGGTTTTTTTTTTTTAAAAAAAAAATTTAAAAAAAAACCCATTAAATTTAAAAAAAAACCCCCCTTTTTTTTTTTTAATTTTTTTTTTAAAAAATTTTTTTAAAAACCCCCAAAAATTTTTAAAATTTTTTAAAAAAAAAATTTTTTTTTTTTTTAAAAAAAATTAAAATTTTTTTCCCCAAAAAAACCCGGTTTTGGGAAAAAAAAATTAAAAATTTTAAAAACAAATTTTTTCAAAAATTTCCTTTAAAAAATTTAAAAAATTTTGTTTTTTTTTCCCCCTTTTTAAAAAAAACCAAAAAATTTTAATTTTTTTAAAAATTTTTTTTTTAAATTTTTTAAAATAAAAAAAAATTTTTTTTTTAAAAAATTAAACCCGTTTTAAAAAAAAAAAAAATTCCCTAAAAATTTTTTAAAAATTTTTTTAAAAAATTTAAAAATTAAAAAAATTTAAAAATTAATTGAAAATTTTTTCCTTTTTTTTTTTTTCCCCTTTTTTTTTTTTTTTTTTTTTTTTAAAAAAAAATTTCCAAAATTTTTGGGGGATTTTTTTTTTTAATTTTTTTTGATTTAAAAAAAATTTTTTTTTTTTTTTTAAAAAAAAAAAAAAAAGGGGGAAAAAATTTTTTCCCCTTTTTTTTTTTTTTTTTTTTCCTTTTGGTTTTTTTTAAAAAAGAAAAATTTTCCCCTTTTTCCAAAAAAATTTTTAAAACCCCAAAAAACTTTTCCCCCCGGGGGTTTTTTTAAAATTTTTTAAAAAAATTTTGGGGGTTTTTAAAAAAATTTTTTTTTTTTGGGGGGAAAAAATTTTTTTTTTTAAATTTTTTTTAAAAAAAAGGGGGTTTTTTGGAAAAATTTTTCCCTTTTGGAAAAAATTTTTTTTTTTTTTTTTTTTTTTTAAAAAAAAATTTTTTTTTTTTTTAAGGGGTTTTTTGGGTTTTAAAAAAGGGGAAAAAAAAATTTTTAAAAAAAAATTTAAAAAATTTTTTTTTTTTTTTTTTTTTTGAAAATTTTAATTGGGGGGAAAAAAAACCGGGAAAAAAAAACCCTTTTAAATTTTTTTTGGGAAAAATTTTTTTTAAAAAAGGGGCCAATTTTCCCCCCCCCAAAAGGGTTTTTTTTAAAAAAGGGGGGGTTTTTTTTTTTTTTTGGGGAAAAATTTTTGGGAAAAAAAAAGGGGAAAAAAAAATTTTTAAAAAAAAATTTTTAAAGGAAAAGGGGAAAAAAGGGGGAAAAAAAAAAAACCCCCAAAAAAAACCCCCCCTTTTTTTGGGGGGGCTTCCCTTTTTTTTAATTTTTGGGGTTTTTAAAAAAATTTTTTTTAAAAATTTTTTGGGGGGGGAAAAAAAAAAAAAAAAAAAAGCTTTGGGGGGGTTTTTTTTAAAAGTGGGAGGGTTTCCCCCAAAAAACCCCCCCCCCCCTTTTTTTGGGGGGGGGGGGGTTTGGAAAAGGGAAATTTTTTTTTTGGGGGGCCTTTTGGGAAAAAGGAAAAAAATTTTTTTTTTTTGGGGGGGTTTTTTTTGGGGGGGGAAAAAAAATTTTTTGGGGGGGGTTTTTTTTTTTTTTTGGGGGCCCCCCAAAACCCCCCCCCCCTTAAAAATTTTAAAAAAGTTTTTAAAAAGAAAAAGGGGTTAAAACCCCCCCAAAAAATTTTTAGGTTTTAAAAGTTTTCCCGGGGCGGGGAAAGGGTTTTTTTTAAAAAAAAACCCCAAAAAAATTTAATTTGGGGTTTAAAAAAAGGCCCAAATTTTTTTTAAAAAAAAAAAAAACCCCCCCCCCCAAAAAAAAACCCCCCCAAACCGAAAATTTTTTTTTTTTTCCCGGGGGGGGGGAAAACCCCCGGTTTTTTAAAAAAAAAAAAAAAAATTAACCCTTTTTTTTTCCCCCCCCCCCCTTCCCAAAAAAGTTTCCCCCCTTTTTTTTTCCCCCCCCCTTTTTTAAATTTTTTTTTTTTAAAAAAAAAATTTTTTTTCCTTTTTGGGGCCCCTTTTCCTTCCCCCCGGGGTTTTTTAAAATTTTTTTTTTTTTCCCCCCCCAAAAAAAGGGGGGCCCCCCCCCCCAAAAAAAATTTTTTTTTGGAAAAGGGGGCCCCCCTTTTTTGGGGGGTTTTTTTTTAAAAAATTTAAGGGTTTTTTTTAAATTTTTTAAAATTTTTCCCCCCAAAAAAAAAAAAAGGGGGGGGTTAAAAAAAAAAAAATTTTTTATTTTAAAAAAAAAATTTTTTAAAATTTTAACCCCCCCTTTTCCCCAAAAAAAATTTTAAAAAAAAAAATTTAAAAATTTTTAAAAAAAATTAAAATTTAAAAAAAAAAAAACCCTTTCAAAAAATTTTTTTTTCCCTTTTTTTTTTAATTGGTTTTTTTTAAAAAAAAAAATTTTTAAAAAATTTTTTAAAAAGGGGTTTTTTTAAAAAAAAATTTTTTTTCCCCCCAAAAAAATTTTTTGAATTCCCCCCCTTTTTTTAAAAAAAAAAAATTTTCCCCCAAAAAAAAAAATTTTTTTTGGGGGCCCCAAAAAAAAAAAAATTTGGAAAAAAATGGGGAAAAAAAACCCCCCCCCCCCCCTTTTTTTTTTCCCCCCCTTTTTAAAAAAAAAAAAAAAAAAAACCCCCCCTTTTTTTACCCCCCTTTTAAAAAAAACCGAAAAAATTTTGGGAAAAAAAGGCCCAAAAAATTTTTTTTTGGGGGGAAAAACCCCCAAAAAAAAAAATTTAAAAAAGGGGGGGGGAAAAAAATTTTTTTTTTTTTTAAAAATTTTTTTTTTAAAAAAATTTTTTTAAAAAAAAAAAAGGGGTTTTTGGGTTTTTATTTTAAAAAAAAAACCTAAAAAAAAAAAAAAAATTTTTTTAAAAAGGGGTTTTAAAAAAATTAAATTAAATTTTAAAAAAAAAAATTTAAAAGGGGGAAAAAAAAAAATTTTTTGAAAATTTTTAATTTAAAAAAATTTTTTTCAAAATTTTTTTTTAAAAAATTTGGGGGTTTCAAAAAAATTTTTTTAAAAAAATTAAAAAATTTTAATTTTTAAAAAAAAAAAAAAACCCCAAAAAAAAAAAAAAATTTTTTTTAAAAATTATTTAAAAAAAAAAATTTTAAAAAACCCTTTTTTTTTTTCAAAAAAAATTTTTTTTTAAAAAAATTTGGAAAATTTTAAAAAAATTTTTAAAAAAAATTTTAAAAATTTTTTAACTTTTGGGCCCCCCTTAAAATAAAAAAAAAAATTTTTTTTTTTTCCCCTTTTTTAAAAAAAAAAATTTTTTTTTTTAAAATTTTTAAAAATTTTTGGGGTTTTTTAAAAAAAGGGAAAAAAAAAAAAATTTTTAAAAAAAACCCCCAAAAACCCCGGGGGGAAAAGGGGAAAAAAAAAATTTTTTTTAATTTTTTAAAAAAAAAAAAAAATTTAAAAAAAAGGTTTTTTTGGGGAAAATTTTTGGGTTTGGAAAAAAATTTTTTTTTTCCCTTTTTTTTTTTTTTTAAAAAAAAAAAAATTTAAAAAAAATTTAAAAAAATTAAAATTTTTTTTTGGGAAAAAATTTTTTTTAAATAAAACTTTTTAAACCCAAAAAAAAAAGGGAAAAAATTTTAAAAAATTTTGGGGTTGGGGGTTTTTTTTTTTTCCAAAAAAAAAATTTTTTAAAAAAAAAAATTTTTTTCCTTTTTTTTTTTAAAAGTTTAAAAAAAAAAACCCTTTTTAAAAAATTTTTTTTTTATTTTTAAAAAAAAAAAAAAAAAAAAAAATTTTTAAAAATTTTTTTTAAAAAAAAAGGGCTTAATTTTAAAAGGGAAAAAAAAAAAAATTTTTTTTAAAAAAAAATTTTTTTTTTGGTTTTAAAAAATAAAATTTTAAAAAAAATTTTTTTAAAAAAAATTAATTTTTTAAAATTTTTTTTTGGGAAATTTTTAAACCCAAAAATTGGGAAAAAAAAATTTTTAAAAAAAATTTAAAAATTTTTTTTAAAAAAAAAAAAACCAAAAATTAGATTTAAAAAAAAATTAAATTTTTTTTTTAAAAAAATTTTTTTAAAAAAAATTTTTTTAAAAAATTTAAAAAATTTAAAAACCCCAAAAAAAAAACAGCCTTTTTCCCCCAAAAAAAAATATTCCTTTTTTTTTAAAAATTTTTAAAAAATTTTCCCCAAAAAAAATTTTTTTTGGGGAAAAAAAAAAAAAATTTTAAAAATTTTAAAATTCCCAAAAGGGAAAAAAAAAAAATTCTTAAAATTTTTTTTAAAAAAAATTAAAGGTTTTTTTTTTTTGAAAAAATTTTTTTTCCCTTTGTTTAAAAAAAAATTTTTTTTTTTTTTTTTTTAAAAAAAAAAACCCCAAAATTTTCCCAAAAATTTTTAAAAAAATTTGGTTTTTTAAAAAAAAATTTTTTAAAAATTTTTAAAAAAAAAAAAAAAAATTAAAAAAAAATTTAAAAAAAAAATTTAAAAAAAGGGGGAAAAATTTTTTAAAAAAAAAAAAAAAATTTTGTTTTTTTTTGGGTTTTTTTTTAAAGGAAAAAAAAAAAAAAAAATTTTTCCCCCCAAAAAAAAACCCAAAAAAAAAAAAAATTTTTTTTGGGGGGGGAAAAAAAAATTTTTTTTTTTAAAAAAAAACCCCTTTTTTTCCCAAATTTTTTTAAAAATTTTTTTAAAAAAGGGGTTGGAAAAAAGGGGAAAATTTTGTTTGGCCCCCCCCCTTTTTTAAAAAAATTTTTTTTTTTTCCCCTTTTTTTTTTTTTCCCAAAAGGGAAAAAAAACCCCAAAAAAAAAATTTTTTTGGTTGGTTAAAAAAAAGGGTCTTTTTTAAAACCTTTAAGAAAAGGGGGGAAAATATTTAAAATTTTTTAATTTTTAAAATTTTTTAAATTTTCCCCCCTTTTTTTAAAAACCCAATTAAAAAAACCGGGAAAGGTTTTAAAAAAAAAAAATTTAAATTTTTTAAAAAAAAAAATTTTTTTAATTTAACCCTTTTTTAAAAAAAATTTTGGCCAAATTTTGGGGGGTTTTTTTTTTAAAAAAAATTTTAAAATTTTTCCCCCTTTTAAAAATTTTTTTTTTTTTAAATTTTTTTTTTTTTCCCTTTTTAAAAAAAAAAGGGGGGGAAAAAATTTTTTTAAAAATTTTTTGGGGGTTTTTTTCCCCCCCCGGGGGGAAAAAAAAATTTAAAATTTTTAAAAAAAAAAAAATTTTTTTTTTCCCGGGGGAAAAAAAATTTTATAAATTTAAAAAATAAACCGGGGAAAAAATTTTTTTTTTAAAAAAAAAAAAAAATTTTGGGAAAAAAAAAATTTTAAATTTAAAAATTTTAAAATTTTTTTTCCCCCGGAATTTAAATTTAAACAAGGAAAAAAAAAAAATTTTTTCCCCCAAAAAAATTTTTTTTTTAAAAAAGGGGGAAAAAAATTTTTTAAAAAAAAATTTTAAAAAAAAAAAATTTAAAAAAAAAAAAGGGAAAAAAAAAAAATTTTTTTTGGGGGGGCCCAAAAATTTTCCCCTTTTTTTTTTAAAAAATTTCCGGGGTTTTTTTTTTTTTAAAAATTTTTTTTTTTTTCTTTTTTTTTGTTTTATTAAAAAAAAAAAGGGGGGAAAAAAAATTTAAAATTTTAAAATGGGGGTTTTTAAAAAAATTTTACAAAAAGGGGAAAAAAAAAATTTTTTTTTTAAAAATTTTTTTTAAATTTTTTAAAAAAATTTTTAAAAAAGAAGGGTTTTTTTAAAAAAACCCTTTTAAAACCCTTTTTTTTTTTTTTTTTTTTTTTTTTTAAAAATTTAAAAAAATTAAATAATTTTTTAAAATTTAAAAAAAAAACCTTTTTTTAAAAAAAATTTTTTTTTGGTTTTTTTAAAAAGGGGGTTTTTTTTAAAAAAAAAAAAAAAAAAAAAGGGGGAAAAATTTCTTTAAAAAAATTTTTTCCCCCAAAAAAAAAGGTTTTTTGGGGAAAAAAAATTTTTTGAAAAAAAAATTTTTAAAAAAAAAATTTTTTTTTTTTTTTTTTTTTAAAAAAAAAAGGGGAAATTTTTTTGGGAAAAAAAAAAAAATTTTTCCCCAAAAAACCCAAAAAAAAAAATTTTTTTTTAAAAAAAAAATTTTTTAAAAAAAACATTTAAAAAATTTTTTTTTTCCCCCAAAAAAAAAATTTTTTAAAATTTTTTAAAAAAATTTAAAAATTTTAAAAACCCAAAAAAATTTTTTTTTAAAAAAAATTTTTTTTAAAAAATTTTAAAAAAAATTTTTAAAAAAAATTTTTTTTTTTTAAAAATTTTAAATTAAAAAAATTTAGGGGAAAAAATTTTTTAAAAAATTTTTTTTTTTAAAAGTTTTTCCAAAAAAAAATTTTTTTAAGTTTTTTAAAAAAAAAAACCCCCCCCTTTTTTTTTAAAAAAAAATTTTTTTAAAAAGGGGTTTTTAAGAATTTTTAAAAAAAAAATTTAAAAAAATTTTTTTTTGGAAAATTTTTAAAAATTTTCCCTTTTCCCCCCAAAAAAAAAAAATTTTCCCCTTTTAAAATTTTAAAAAAAACCCTTTTTTCCCCCAAAAAAAAAAACCCCCTTTTTTTTTTTTTAAAAACAATTTTTTTTTTTAAAAACAAATTTTCCCTAAGGGCCAAAATTTTCCCCCCTTTTTTTTTAAAAAAATTTTTTCAAAATTTTAAAATTTTTTTTTTTTTAAAAAAATTTGGTTTTTTAAACCCCCCAAAAAAGGGGGGGGGGGCCCCCCCCCCAAAAAGGGGAAAAAAAGGGGTTTTTTTTAAAAAATTTTTCCCCCAAACCCCCGGGGGAAAAAAAATTTTTTTTTGGGGTTTTTTTAAAAAAAAAATTTTTTTTTAAAAACCAAATTTTTTTAAAAAATTTTTTATTTTTTAAAATTTTTTTAAATTTTAAAAATTTTTTTTAAATTTTTCCTTTTCCCGTTAAAAACATGGAAAAAATTTTGAATTTTTAAAAAAAAATTTTTTCCCAAAAAAAGGGTTTTTTTTTTTTTATCCTTTTTTCCCCCTTTTTTTTTATTTTTTTTTCCTTTTTTTTTTTTTTTTTTTTTTAAAAAAAAAAAAAATTTGGGGGAAAAAAAAAATTTTTTAAAAATTTTTTTAAAAAAAATATTTAAAATTTAAAAAAATTTTTCCAAAAAAATTTTTTTTTAAAAAAAAAAAGGTTTTTCCCAAAAAAAAAGTTTTTTAAAAAAAATTTTTTTTTTTTAAAAAAAAAATTTTTAAAAATAAAAAAAAAAAAATTTTTTTTCCCCCTTTTTTTCAATTTAAAAAATTTTTTTTAAAAAAAATTTTAAAAAATAATTTGGAAAAATTAAAATTTTTTTTTTTAAAATTTTTAAAATTTTTAATTAAAAAAAATTTTTTTTTTTTTAAAATTTTTTTTTTTTTTTTTTCCTTTTTAAAATTTAAATTTTTTTTTGGGCCCCCCGGGGGGGGAAAAAACCCCACCCTTTTCCCTTTTCCCCCAAACCCTTTTTTGGAACCCAAAGGGTTTTTTTTTTTTTCCCCCCCCCCTTTTTTTTTTTTTGGGGTTTTTTTCCCCCCCGGGGGCCCCCAAAAAGGGGGGAAAAAAAGGGGGGAAAAGGGAACCCCCGGGAAAGGGGGAAAAAATTTTTTTTTTTTTAAATTTTTTAAAAAATTTTTTTTTTTTTTTAAAAAAAAATTTTTTTCCCGGGGGTTTTTTTTTTGGTTTTTTTAAAAAACTTTTTTTTTTAAAAAAAAGGGAAAAAAAAAAAAAAAAAAGGTTTTTAAAAATTTTTTTTTTAAAAGGGGGAAAAAAATTTAATAAAAAAAAAAAAAATTTAAATTTTTTTAAAAAATTTTTTTTCCCCCCCTTTTTTTTTTTAAAATTTTTTTAATTTTTTAAAAAAAAATTAAAATTTTTTTTAAAATTTTTTTAAAAAATTTTTTTTTTTTAAAGGGGAAAAAAATTTTTGGGGGTTTTTTTCCCCCCCTTTTTTTAAACCCTTTTTTTTTTTTTAAAAAAAATTTTTTTTATTTTTAAAAAATTTTTAAATTAAAATTTCCTTTAATTTTTTAAAAAAAAAATTTTTTTTTTTTTTGTGAAATTTTTTTTAAACCCAAAAAAACAAAATTTTTTGGGGGTTTTTTTTTTTTAATTAAAAAATTTTTTAAAAAAAAAAAAAATTTGGGGTTCCCCAAAAATTTTTTGGGGAAAAAAAAAAAAAAAAAAAAGGGAAATTTTTTTTTTTAAAAGGGAACCCCCCCCTTTTAAAAAAAAAAAAATTTTTTTTTTCCAAATTTTTTTTTTTTAAGGGGGGGAAAAAAAATATTAAAAAAAATTTCAAAAAGGAAAAAAAAAATTTTTAAAAATTTAAAAAAACCTTTTTTTTTAAAAAAATTTTTTTTAAATTTTTTTTAAAAAAAAAAAAGGGGGAAAAAAAAAAAATTTTTTTTTTTTTTTTTTTTTTTTTTTAAAATTTTAAAATTTTAAAAAAAAAAGGAATTTTTTTAAAAAAAAGGGGGGGGTTTTTTTCCCCCTTTTTTAAAAAAATTTAAAAAAAAAATTTCCCCCCCAAAAAAAAAACAGTGGGAAAAATTTCCTTTTTTTAAAAACAAAATTTTTTTCCCTTTTTTTTTAAAAGCAAAGGAAAAAAAAAAATTTTTAAAATTTTTTTTCTTGGGGTTTCCCCTTTTTGGTTTTTCCCCCGGGGCCTTTAAAAAAAAAAAAGGGGAAAAAAAAAAGGGGGGGGGGGAAAAAAAATGGGGGCACCACCGAAAAAATTTTTTTTTTAAATTTGTGGGGGGGTTTTTTCCCCCCAAAAAAGCGGAAAGGGGCCCCGGCCCCCCGGGAAATACCCCCCAAAAAAACCTACAATTTTTTTTAAACCCAAAAAATATATGGGATTTTAATAAAAATATGGTTTAAAATTAAAATATATGGTTATGAATACTTAAAAATTTTAAAGTTATTAATTTTTATATCATTTGGCAGTTTATTTATTTATTAAAGCATTATATTATTTCTTTGTCGGGAATCAAGCCGTTTTTTAAAAAGATTGTGAAAAAAGGGGGTAACTTTTTTGGGTTTTCTGTGATTCAGGCAAAATTCGACCAATTGCTATTCGTACAAATCAATCAAACCCTTTTTTCCCATGTTTTTGGGGGTAAAATCCAAAATTTTTTTAATATTAAACAAATTCAATTTATTTGTTTTGGAAAAAGATTATCATAATAATAACGAAAATCGCAGCTTACCATCACTTTTTTAAAAATTTTTCATTTTTATTATATAATGAAAATACATTTTAATAAAAATTATTTTTAAATAAGGGGGAAAATATATTTTTGAAATAATCTCAAAATAGATTACAATTTTTTTAAATAAAAAGGGATCGCAATTTTTTCATCTTATTAATTTATTTTTTGGGAAAATACAACCCAAAATATGAATGAAAGAATAATTGTGTATAATAATTTATTTTGTTTCTACCTGTTTTTTGGTTTTCTTGAGGCACCCAAAAAATCCTTTACATTTCCCTAAAACCCCATGAACGGGTTTTTTTTTGAAAAAAACGGCAAAAATGGGAAAGCCGCAATTTTATTCAATTCAGAAATAAATATTTGGCTCCTTTTTTCGGTTCAATAGAAGAGTTTGGACTCTTCTAAAATTCTATTAAATGTTAATTAAATAGTTTATTCCAAAAATTTTTAAAATGAATTTAGTGGCAATCAACCGTCTTTGAATAAAAAACCAAAGAGGATAACCAAGAACCGGGAAAAACTCTTTTTTTTCAAACAAATTTTTTAATTATAAAATTTCTTGAAATTTTTAAATTTAAAAACTTTAAAATTCAGACCGTGTTTCTTAATAAATTTTTGTTTTTTTAAAAAAGGTCTATAGGGTTTTAATAAAAAAACTCATCGTTGTATAATTTTTTTTAAAATTTTGTTTTTAATAAAAAATCAACATTTTCGGGGTTTAAATAATATTAAAAATTTTGGGAATTTTCCTGAAAAATTGGGTCATCTTTCCCCAGTCGTAGTTCGAAAAATGGCTTTTACCCCCTGATCACAATTAATTTTGATCCCTTCCAATGAAATCACTAGAAATTTAAAAAAAAAAATTTTTTATATTATATTTAAACAAAAAAGTCCGCCTATTTTGGGAAAAAGAGAGAACTTATTTTATGATAACAACAAAAAACATAATAAGTTTTTTTCCTCATTGATATTTATTTTTCAATTATTAATAAAATTTAAAAATTTGGTTGGATTGATTTCAACAAATTTTTTTAAAAATTTAAAATCTATAATTGGGTTTAATTTATTATCAACAATTTTAAAAAAAATTTTTTTTAAAATTAGAAATTGCATGGCGCTGTTTAAAAATTTTTTAACATTCATTTAAAATTTTGGACAATATTTGGATTTTATTTGGAAATTTAAAAATCATCTTACCTGTATGTCATTTTTTGCATATTGTGGGCCAATCTCAAATATACCCCAATTTGACTTTAAAGGAAAAGGATTCTTTAAAATTTTTGGAGACAAAATTTTCCCATTTTTCCCTTGATTTTTAAAAATCTTTTAAAAAATAAAATTAATACTTTTACCTGATATAGATACCCAAAAAAATTTAATTTAACGGGAATTTCTGGTTTCTTAAAATACCTAAAAACCCCCAATTTAAAATAATACGTGCATCATAAATTTTTAATTTTCAACATTAAAATTTATAAAAGCCTCCAAAAACGGGAATTAATGTCCTCATGAAAATTCCCGAGTCTTTAATTATTTATACTTGAATTGGTTCATTATATCTATTTTTCACTATTAAATTTTTGATCATGAATTTATCAAAAAAAAATTCCAAACCCGTTGGTCACTCATTAGTTAAAATTTTAAAAGGGGTATTTCTACAAAACTTACTGTAAAATTTTGAAATCATATATAATTCTTATAAAAAATTAATTTTACCTTTTTTCCCATTGTTTTGGAAAAAAACCTTCCGAATTAGTTACTAATTTTGTCAACACAATCTTTTTTTAAAAAAGAAAAGCCCTTTTAAATTAAGTGATTAAAAAAATTTTTTAAAAGCAAGAGGTTGAAATTCGAACAGCAAATGTTTGTTTTTGAAATTTGGTCGTTCTAAAAAAAGACGGAAGAATAGACCTCTTACAAGTCCCCTTTTGATGAAAGAAATAGTCTCTTGTCTATTTTAAAAAATATGAAAAAAAATTTTTTTTTTTTCGAAAAAAGGGGGCAAATTTCAATTTTTGTTATTCATTGAACTCAAACGTAATTTGTATTTTTAAATTTTTTGGGTTTTGGAAACTGAAATTTTTAAATCAATGAATTGTCGTTTCGTTCTGTTCACTAAAAAAGAACCTAAAATTTCATTGAACAAAGTTTTTTTTTGGTTTGTCTGGAAAATTATAACAAGCTAAAATTTTCGTGTTAATTTTTTCAAAATTTCCCATTTTTTTTAAAAGTAAAATTGGTTTTTTTGGTGATTTTTCCTTTTTTTTGGATTTTCTCTTGATTCGGAAAATTTTTTAAAAATTAAAATTGGTGTACCCATAAAAATAGCCCCCATGTTTTCCCCGGACAAAAATTTAAAGGGAGGGTTTTCCCGGTGGAATTTCCTTTTTTGGAACCCCCCCACCGGGCATAAGAAAATTTTCAATGCCATCTAAAAAATCAAACCCTTGATTTACACTCTGTCATAATTCAAAAAACTAGATGCCTTTTTCATCTATCCCAAACCTTTGGAAATATTCATGTCTTTTAACCTCTAACGGGCAATGCGGCCTGTTTTCTCATCATCCCCTTTTTGTGGAAGTCCTTGGGGCCCCATCCACCTTTCTTTTTGACACACACTTTTTTGGTCGGCCAACATTTTGCTTGGGTTCCACCATTCTAAAAAAAAATTTAAAAAAGAATCCCCATTAATACATTTTGTAGTCACAAAAAGGCCCTGATATGAAACTGTCCCAAACAATTTTTTCCCGTATAAAATTTTAAACCCAAATTTTATGATTTTTAAATTTTAATTCAATTTCGTTTTAATTAATTTTATTATTTTTTTTTAAAATTTTTTAAATCTCAAAATGTTGGATTTTCCCCATTATAATCATAAATTATTCAAAAAATCATCTCTTTTGGGTACATCACACACATTCATGACTCTCTAATAAACGGGGCTCTCTAAAAAACCTCTCTTAAAAACTCTAATAAAATTGACGCTCTAATCAGTTTTTAATTTTTTCTTCAATAAATTTTCCCTTTTCCTTAAATATTTAAATTCCCCAAAATTTTCCATAGTCTGAAAAAAAGTCCCTTTTTTTTCAATCTTCGAAAATTGGGGAAATTTTTCCCAAAAAAACCCTTTTTTAAAAAAATTTTTATCCAAATTTTTTTTTTTTTACCTAAAAAAAATAGAAAAAAAAAATTTGGGGGTTTTCAAGGGGTTTAATTCTCCCTAAGAGGAAAAACAAAAAAAAAAGAATTTCAATTTCCCCTTTTTATTTTTGGGGGCTTTTTTCAACAATCCCCAAAGGTTTTATTGCCAAATCCTCCCATTCTCCCGCAATCTGATGGTTGTTTCATGTGGCTTATTTAAAATTTGGAAGAGGTAGGTTGTTGGGAAAGCCTTTTCCCCTTTGGCAATCCCTCGTCTTGCTGAGAATTGACGGGTTTTTATGAAACCAAGTACTAATTTGAAAAAAAAAACCCAAATAATAAAGGGATTGACAACATCGCTACCCAGGCGAAACCTTTTCCCAGTTATTCTCGTCAGAAAAACCCAGCGTTAACCACACCAAATTTTCCTTGTGGAAATGGCCCGGTCACCAAAAACGGCCCCGTCAAACCCCTCAGGGAATCCCAAGGTAAATTTCATCGAGATGTCACTGGGGCATTCCCCCCTTTCATTTTATTGGCCTTTTTCGAACGGGCTGGAATGGAAAAAAACGAACTGGGGAATTAAAAAAAATTGGTAATAAACTTTTGGGATCCCTTTTTAGTCAGATTAAAAATTGAGGGGAAATTTTAAAAATTTTCTGGTTTGTCCATTCAATTTCATGGATGGGACAAAATTTTAATTATCTTGGTAATTTTTTTAAATTTTTCAAAAAATATTTTTAACATATTCATCCTATTTTTTTTTTTCTGGATAAAAAACACTTGTTGATGGCAATCAGGCAAAAAAGTCTACTTACTAATCAATGGTGTATTTTTTTGAATATAAGTTCATTAAATAAATTAAAGTAATTTTATAGTTATGTAAAAGGGATAAGTTCATTTGTTTATTTTTAAATTTAAAACTAGTAAAAATTATGTAACTTATTTTAACGTCATACCGTATTCATTTCAACGTAATTATTTTTAAATTTTTTTTTAAATTTCTTCATTTTTCTTTATGAAAGAAAAATAATATCAAATTGAATTACGTATAATTCTTTTACCTTCAACTTAATTTTCGATTTAAAACTTCAGTCTACTCTTTTTAAATCATGAAAAATTTTAATGGCCCAGATAATGTTGGATTTCTACTGTTTTTGGGCTGTTTTTATCTAAAAATGACATTAAGCTTTTCAAAAAAAATTTTTATTCAAATAATGTCTAAAAAAAAAATTCACCTTTTATTTAAACCAGCCGGAAAAAACTTTCAATCCCTAAAAACTTTCACTGGGACCCTTTTGAATACTTTTGTTGCTTTGCAGTCCACATTTCGTAATCAAAAATAACTTTTGGGGTCCTTCTTTTTTATCCCAATTTATCGGGTTTTCTTTTGCAAAAACTGAGGGGGTCAAAACTTTAAAGTGTCGTTGTTCAAATTTTTTACTAAATTTTTGTGTTCATTCTGGAAAAAGATGAGAAATGGAGAGTATGATTTCCCAGTAGAACACTGTAACTATCGACGTCAATTGGCTTCATACTTTTGATTATGTTTGCATCGTCTGCCTGCTCATCATCAGCTTGATCAAGAGTCGAGGTATGTGGTCGGTGGTTATAATGTCCATTGGTTTTATTTATAGTGTTCAATGTGAGAGAAGTCAGAAGAATATTAAGTGGAGATGTTTCATTATTGAAAATTTCTTCCAGTAGCAATTCAATATCGTAACGATTCTTGGGTTGAGATATAGATTTATCATGAGTGGAGTTGACCATGAAGCGCATTGAATTATTGACGATAGGAGGAACTGGATAACTTTGTATCCTCTTCGTCCACTGATTTTCATTCTGTTGATTTTCTTCATTCTTCATTTTTGCTTGTCGACCCATCTGTGTCAGATCAACATGTTTTTTATCTTCTAATGGTGGAAGAGTTGATAGAGCTTCACTAACTTCTGTGGTAGGAATATTGATTGTTGTGTCATCAGCTGAACTCTGAGTATTTGTGGTGACTTCATCCGCTATCTGACTTGTGAAATCTGTTAGAATCGTTGTATCCAACTCCGTAACAGAATCTATCAGATAACTAGTCTCGGTTGGAGGAATTGTTGAGGAGATGAAGTCAGGCACTGCTCTGATATCGTCAGTAACTGCTTCTGTGGATGGTACCAGTATTGATTCTGTTGTCGTTTGCTGGGAGCTTGCATCGAGCTCAGATGAGACTTCTGGAAAAGTACTCTGAGTTGATGACGAATATTGATCGTTGAAAAAGTTAGCTTTCAACAAGGGAGATGTCAATAAGTCCGACAGAGACGTCTTAGTCTGATTAGGTGGAGAAAAGTCCAGTGTTGATAATGAAAATGTGGACAAAATAGATTGAAAAGATTTGGTGGAGGCTGATGATGTCAATGATGGTGATGAACTTGATCGAGGAGTGGTGGTGGAGGACGGTACAAAATAACGTGTGGGAGATGTTGTAGTACTTTCTGATTTTACATGTGTCATGGTAGTGCTGATAGTGGTTGTCTTAGGTCGAGGCCTTAGAGGACGACCAATTCCTAGATTCGAACGAACTGGAATCAGAGTAACTATAGGAAGCTCAGAAGATTTATACTCCATCATTGGCGCTGGAGATGTTTTTGGGTAGTCATTCGATTCAAAATATACATTATCGTGCTCATTTGTCAAGTTCAGAAGTCCCATATTGAATTTGGCGTTACTCGAACGTCCCATGCTAGTGAGACTATCTTCAGCTCTCATTTGCTTTGAAACAGCCTCGTCATACGACTTCAAAAACATATCTAAATCGTGAAATTGTTTCACTGATGCATAGTCAGGTAATGCTTGAACTGGGGAGCTGCCTGACCTGGGTGAATAGCTCTGGTGATCAGGCTTGTGAATGATGTCTCCACTGGCAGTGTGCAGAATGTGTCGATCGTCGATCGAGCTGTCATCCTGCTCTACAAACAGCTGGAAAGTTGATACCTTCTCACTAGACCTTGATCCCTCATTGGATAACTCCTCGCTTTTCACAGACCCAACCGATGAAAACTCACCGGCCGAGTTTCTCTGCTTGGATCCGAAAAAGTTATCTGATTCTCTTGAAGCGAGAGATTCAGGAACGATGTCACCTGATTCCATGATCACTTCTGCTACACCGACTCCCATTTGTGAAGTTGAATAATCTTCAGTGATAAAAGGCCTTCTCTGAGGATGTCGGGTGAAATCCTCGGGCAGCACTGGCTTCCAAGGGGCATCCGAGTTCTGTGACATAAACGGCAACAGAGTCATAAGATCTGACCGCATAGTTGTTGTAGATACTCCGGATTTCCTCTTATAGCTTGGAATAGTGGGCACAATGATCGAACTTCTTGTACTTGATCTCCTAAAAATATCGGTATATTTTGGTGTAGTATTCTCCACACTGAAAACTCGTATCGGTATCGACTCTGTGCTTGTTGTCGATTTTATGTAGGGTGGTCGATATTTCTCATTTTTATTGCTCTGCACTTTGATTTTTGGCATTTGTGTATCTTCAATAATGACTGTTGTTGTTGCATTTTGATTTTTCGACTCAATTTCCTTTCTTCCAGACGTAGTGAACTTGAAAGATCCGCGCGCACCACCGCTATCTTTGTTTGCTTTATTATCCTGCTGAGTTCTATTTGAAAGCGAGCTGCGCACTGTTGACTTGTGTACGAGGCCATTTCTCACCTCCGTTGGAATAGTGTTGTTTTTATCTTCATTTTTCAGCGGTTTCTTCACTGAGCTCACCTCTTCAGACTTGTAGCTAACAGGCTGATCTAGATTACCTGCAAAATATAATAAAGAACTCTTCAGAGAACAGTATGATATTCTTAATATATTATGTATAACTTGGGTTTGTTCAAAATTATTACAATCCGTATCCAATTCCGTTAAAAAACAAAGCCATAAGCAAAAATAGATTATTATCTTTACAAAAAAAACTTACTATATAGAACAAGAGTGTATGAAAAGCATCATATTCCAATACACACTCATTATCTACAAAAAAATCTACTTTTATCCTGGTGGATTCTAGTTTAATATGTTTTAGTTTCAGAGATTTAATAAATTAATCAGGTTAACTAACCTCCCTAGTTAATAAAATGTTTTTGCTATTCTACAATATCCTTTCATTCTCATACTATTAAATTTCTAATAAGAATCCTCTAAATTTGGTGTGAAATAGATTTTTTTGAAGTAAATATTACTTTCCGCCAGAATAAAGTGAACAATACCTTGAGCTATTGATGCTATTAATCACAGTTCAACACTAGAAAACTGAATTATGGATAATAAGAAAAGATGTGGAATCAATCGTTCAGCTCTCCTATTAGTTCAGACTGTTTTCAAAATGATGATAGAAAAACACGTTTTAAGTCAAGTCATAAAGCAGATCACAACACTTCACAAAGCATACCGTAGGCCACTAGGCCTACATGATTGTATGTTGAAAATAATTTTTCGAAATGTATATAGGTATTATGAATATGCCTATTTGAAATGTATAATGGATGAGCCATGGACATGAACAATTTCAATTAATAAATATATAATTCATACCATTTATTAGATATGAAAGTTAATTTAAATAAAACTCACGTCTTATGTAGATTTGTTTAGGGTCAACTCTTATATTCTTCAAAGCAACAGGTTTCAGAGCAGTTGCTTCAACTTGAATGATCATCCTGGCAGCATCTTCTATGTTTGTTATTTTCCTAGAAGAAATACATACAGAATATAACCCTACAAGTAAATCAAATTTTTAATTTGAATACTCAGCAAAGAATGGATAGTGAACATCACGTAAATTATCATCAGTATATTATCAAATAGTGAACTTTCATATTGATAAATTTTGAATTTCAGGAATCATGAAGGCTTGTTTTAAGAAAAAAACTTGAAACATTCGGGTAGGTAAATTTGTACACTCTCCAAATTTTATAAGCCTATCACATTTTAATAATCATGGATAAGTTGAAGAATAATTCACTAATCACATTCTGAAATTAGTTTGAGCTGAAAAGAAACAACGATATTTTCCATGAGATATGAAATTCAATTTTTCAACGCTAAAATAAAGAAGCAGTCGTTTGTTGGAATTTATGGATCAAGTAGATCTTTTGGAAAGTTAATCTGAATTGTATTGTGCTATTAAAAAATAAGAATAACTCACTTTGGAATCTTTCGGCGGTCAAGTATCAAACGGAAAAACACAACTAGGCTTCCATTTGCAAAGCCTGTTATAATGCACTGCCTCAGAGCTGGTCCCAATTCACTCCTGCTGTACAGATTCTCAACCTGAACCGTGAAAAATGAACTTCGTATAGTAACTTATAAAATAATACATTATTTGATAATGTAATACATTATTTGATCAGAAAATATTCATGTATTGAGTTTATTTGAACTTCCAATTTTTAAAAGTATCTGGAGTGGAATTCATGAATCAAGCAGTTTTTTTGGGAAGTTAATCGGTGGTATCATAAAAGTGCTCTCATAAAAGTGAAATATTTTTAAAACAGGAACATTCCTTCCACTCTGATAAACTTCTGATGTCGCAAGTTTATATGATGTGTATGATATGACGCAAGTTTTTCGATAGTTCCCAAGTACTGAATTCCAATCAAATTTAAATATTTATTTAAATTCATTCAACAAAAAATATGGAACTTTTTACGTACTACTGAAGGCCTACTTGGTAAAGCATATGTATGATTTGCAAAATAATTTTAATGTGGGACAAAATGGGGCCTTTGTATTGTTAATTTGAAGGATTGGAAATTCAAATATTGAAAATTGATTGGAAATGAATTGGAATTTAAAAATTAATAACTCACCATAATTTTATATTTTTGAGCTTTATCCTTGAAGGCAACTGTTGAGTGATTGAGAAGAGCTGATGTAAAATAGTCTCCATACGTAACTCTCAAGCTTCCATCGAAAATTAGAACTGGAAGAGAAAAGTAAATGATTCAGTCATGGCCGCATTATAGTTTTGTGTAATATTAGACTAACAAAGGTATAATTTCTAGTGCGAATTCTGAAACGTGGAAGATTTAGATCTTCTCAAGGAGTTTACATAGGTAGTCTCTAATACGTTATGTAGCCTACTACAATGTCTAATAAATTTCGCGATATTCTCGTGCATAAGAGAGATGGAAGTTTATAAGTGATATCTAAGAAAATCGATACTAATGCATCAAGAAAGACATTGAAACTTTTCTTATGAAAATTTTAATCGATTTTAGAGGGCCAAAACTTATGATTCAATCTCATGTTGAAATTTGGGGAATGAAAATTTAAAGTGAATAATTTTGAGATTCTTCAGAAATTGACTCTTCTCTACAAAATAGTCAGATTTGGTTCTTAAAAAAGTCGTAATAGGTATGAGTACTGTACTTGTAAGTTATCGTTCAAATGAATAAGCTGATTAGGCTTCCTCTTTTAGGTGAGGTAAGTTACTCACATTTTCCAGTATCCAGCCGCATAGCTGCAACAGAAAAAAATCCATGATTAGTCACTTTTCAAAAATATACTATATTTTTTCTCAAATTGAAAAATAACAATTCAGGAAGAACGACAACCAGAGTAAAAATCTCATATATATGATCTATGTGTCCATATAATAAACTATATTGGCTACATATTATATATAATAAGGTTGTTACTCTTCTGAAAATTCTCAACAAAATGAAATCAGTATAATTCTCCCTAACTCGTTTTGACAAGATTAGAACAGAAGTAATACTATTTCTCTCTTCAAAAACTCTAAAACCAAGAGCAAGCTCATTCCCATGAATGTACAGAAATTGAAAGTTTTCATAGTACATAAATTATTATTCCCACCAAGCTGATCCACTATCATCTACAATTTCATGAATACAGAAATATTATAAATAAAAAATATTATGAATGGTATTAATATAAAAATTTATAATGGAATGATAATTGAGAATAATTTGAAAATCCAATTCAATCGTAGAAAAAACAAGGTAACGCACAATAGATGGCCAAAGCAGCAATTGCTATTAATAGTCAAATAAAGTTAGTATTTTTAAATGAATTTTTTACTATTGCTAATGGAATTATATATAATATTATAAAAAATCCAATCTAAGGAAAACCAGGTAACGCACCTGCCATATAGATGGCCAAAGCAGCAATAGCCAGTACAGCTAGCACCACGACAAGCACAGCCAAGCCCAGCAGGACACTCCACAAGCGCCCCCGGCTGGGCGACCCCCTATCCATCGGTCCCCCTCCGCCCCCCATTGGCTCCGGCCCGGCGCCTGCCGGCCATAGCACCCACGACGAAGAATCTTTCGCGTATAGAC
This sequence comes from Sogatella furcifera, assembly GCA_017141385.1. Lineage (NCBI taxonomy): Eukaryota > Metazoa > Arthropoda > Insecta > Hemiptera > Delphacidae > Sogatella > Sogatella furcifera. Next base: position 19,918,341 of record CM029548.1, read on the forward strand.
CCTGCAAAAAATAATTACAAATATATCATTTTTCCAACAGAAAATTGATAATTCTTTGACCACAACACTATCACAAAAAGTACGGCCACCCTGACTTTCGGAGGAGACAATAAGGAATAAGCCGTTGGTCCCGACTACCTAAAAAGCAGTTGTCATCTTTCATCATCTTCCATCTCATTACCCATGCACAAGCCTATGAGCTCATGTGGGCTTCACCGTCAACAAAATTCCAATTTACAAGATTAATAAAATCAATCCACCTACATCCTGAATAGGATGAACTAATTCAATACATTAATGTATAGATAAGTAAGTTCAGCTTCATTATGATTGAGTCCAATATGCAGTTATACACTCACTATATTATTATGGAAATATATGCTTAATATTTTCTATACATTATACTAAAATATATAGTCTATAATATATAATAAAACGATATAAAAATAATATCCTGTAATTTAGTCAGTGGATCACCCAAGGAGTATTCGTCGATACAAATAGCCAGCTCACCGACTTTAATACATACAGTATTCAGTAAAAAATATTATTAATAGAGTATAATGTAGTATTATAATACACACAGATTATTGCGAGCGTGCTTTGCCTAGAATTATAATAGGTGACTGAAGTTTTCATTAATAATTTGTCCGTCTCCTTTATGTCATCAGCAACGGTTCCTCTGTCCGGACATCACTTTGTTCATTAGCTTAGTTAACCAAACAACAACAATTCGAAATGATCAAAAGTACAGTTCCGTTTGTCAGTTAAACTGGTCTTAGAAAAGAGGAGCTGGATCTGTCCGACGCATTCGTGCAATAATAATGAGCAGTTTTAACGGTATCACATGAGCCCTTCCCCGCCGCTCTTCCGACGAATTCCTACGCTTATCATGATAATAGAGCAGCGGCGACCAGCGTTGAGTTTTGGTCCGGAAAGAAGAGTGTGACGTCACAGTGTTACCTTTACCTTAATTATCTCGTCACACCCGGCGCCGCCTCGTGTACCGTACAGTCGAGATACGAATGCTTGTTGTTGCGGCTATCTATCCAGCGCGCATCTTGCTCCATCAATTAAAGCTAAAAGAAAATAATGTAAACACTACCGTAGTACGGTAGAACGGAAGAAAGAAAAGCATGAAATGCAGCTAGTGGGTCAAGACGAACAAAGTGTTTGATCATTATTATTTTCTCCAAGTACGAAGTGTGGTTCAACAATATTTATATCTTTTTTATCTATCAAAGACGAAATTAAAGTTGTTCAACAATATTTCTTCTTTTTATGGATCTCAAAGCAATCAGAAAAAATAAACCTGATGTAGCTTATGAGATAACTGAATTACAAGAAAAAAAACAAATTGTAAGTGGACATTGGGGAGACTATAATGGTCAATAGCAAACGCAATTTATCTGTTTATTCAAATAAGCTGTGGAAGGAAAACACGAGCATAACTGAGGAAAAGAGAGGTTGTTTTTCGGTGGTTCAGAATTCGCAACTGTAAGTTCACTCATTTCTTCTCTCTAGTAAAATAATTTATTATTAGTTGATTAGCTCTATATTATTATATTCTCCGGAAGCTTGGGTTCTCATGTGAGAGTCAAGCTCGAGCGCTCGGAAATTTAGTAAAAAATTAAAATTCTAGTGGGAAACACCTATGAGCTGAGCCTGTTTTTCTCTCCCGCCCGAATGAAATTATTAGTTAAATTTTCAACAACATCAATCATCCCATGGGTAGAAGTAGAAAATCAATTAAATAACGGAGGGTGGGAAAAGCTTCCTTGGTGGGATGTAAACATCAACTTTCAGTATTTTTATAATTGACCATAAGATCATTATTTTCAATCAAGCCAAGAAGTATTCAACTGGATTTATTGCTCATTAAAGCACTGATGATCGAGCTTAAAATTTATTACAAGTTTAAACACAGATCAATAATATGTATTATTCAACCAAGGAGGTAACCTCCATCCTCCATGGATTTAACCAAAGCAATATAATATTCCTGCTCAGCAGTCAGAGAAACATCTTGGACAGAAACACCTGTGAAATGTCTGTAACTGAGCATCTTGATCTGCTCTCGCCGGATGAAGGAAGAAAAACGAGAATAAAATGAAGAGAAGTAGAAAAATAAAGGATTGAAAGGAACGTAGTGTAGAAAGCAATTTGCTCGCTCGGACATTACACGCACTAGCCTCGTCTTGCCCTTACTCTCATGGAAAGAAGGTATACTGGTGCCGTGTCTGAGTCGAAAGCCTGCACCGGTCCATCATTCTCATCTTTCCCTTTCTCGTTCTATTCCTTTTCTCTCCTTCTTCCATTTCTTACATTCGTCTTCATCGACTGCATCCAGGAACAGATAGACAAGAACGATGCGCTCACGACCACTGGAATTAAAGATACACTGATGATGGCATTTGGATTGTCCATCGCAGGAATAGTACAGAACAAAGAGATGTCGACGAGAAGCAAATAGTGCCAATCAACCACAACAAACAGCAATCGATCTTCCACTGTTGGTCGATGTTGGGATCTTCTTTGAGTGGAACATTCTATAGAGATTTATACTGAGATGCGATGTCCATTGATCTTCTCCAACTCTGCAAAGTTTTTTAGATCCTTCTTTCGTTCACCATTTTGAATTCTATTATCATATGATCCAGATTTGTGTTGTCTGCACTGGTAAAAAAGAGTATATACGAAGAGAGTAAGAGGAATAGTCTTCTTATAATATAGACTTCATATTAAATGAAAAGACAAGACGTTGTCAAACCACTTATTTATAAAAAAATTGAGATACCGGTTTCGGTTTTTACTTTTTTAATAAATCAGTGGTTTGACAACGTCTTAATGTATTTCCATTTAATATGGATAACTACCACAATATCACCTTCACAACTACTCAAAAAGGAAAAAATGGACTTCATACTTTGATCTATTTTCTACTTATTCCACAAAAAAAGTTTTGACACCGAGGTTACGACCGAGTGTCCGATGAGCTACCCTAGGAAAAATTCAGTCCAGATTGAATCCCTGGGATATGTATTTGAGTTGTTTCATTTGATTTTGGGATGGAAGCAGTCTTGGATGGAAGTAGTTCGTTTCTTGTTTTAATGACTTTCATCAATAAATGAATAAATGAATCCCTCCCTTTTGAAGCCGTAAATAAATCAGAAATTTATTACTGATTATTGAATCAGTTGAACAACTCATCAGTTGAATATGAACATTATGAGAGATATCGAAGATATTGATCGAATATGGAAAGTGGGAGCCTTGAAGTTGAAGATATTTCACCTTAATATTTGGGAATGACTTCCGATAGCTTATCAAGAAGCAATTAAAAAGGGCATTTATGAAAGCATAAAAGAGTATCAAAGAGGAATGCTTACCTCATTATAAGCTCGATGTAACCAGAGACAATGTATTATTATAAATTAGACAAATAATTATTATTATTATAATGATACATTGTTTCTGATATAACATAAAGATATTTCATGATAGCGGCCAAGTTCCTTCATGCAAAAATATACAGTTTCAATAAATTCAAATGCTCTAGTTTCAAAATTCATCATTTATTCGGACTATTATTCTGAAGTAGGCCTATTTCACAAAATATAATAGTATATTTCACACAATATCCTTTTTATATGAGGTCTTTATATTGCAAACGCGGAGTTTCACTTGCAATGAATATGCTATCGTATAAAAAAGCTTTGGAGAATTCACACATCGCATGTCACATTGAAAAATATTTTCCTATCGGGGTCAGAGATTTAAATTTCAAATTTCAATCTATATTTGAAATTTAAATATATTCAGCATCCTGTTCTCGAGGCTGTCTATTCCACAACATCCTCTGCTATTTCCATTTGTTGAGAAGCTCCAAGGATTGTTGAATCGCTTTTTTCTATTCAACAATTATTTCGTCATAGCAACAACACTGGAAGCCGTCAAGACAGTAAAAATTTAGAATAATAAATCCATGTAATGAGTTCTACACGAAAATGGATTCGGCCACTAAATGAAAAAATTGTGCGGTTTTGTTCAATCAAACAATTCTCGAGGACAAGGTGATGATAATTCACCGCAGCATCACAAAGGATCGAGTCTAGCTATAACTTAATCGTAATGTTCTCAGGCTCTCACAAAAATATAAGATATCTGTTATTGACAATAATAATTTAATAATGCGAAGTCACACAATTCTGAACTCTGCTAAGAGTGGCATAAATATATCACTGCGCTTTTCCAGTAATTAATTACATTCAATCTTTTTTTCATTCGAAGATTACTTACTTGTAATAAGTACAATGCATAATAATTATATTTCTTGGTTTCAACATATACTTACTCGATCTGTTAACAATCTTCGATCTTTTAACAATTTTCGATCTGATAACTAGACTAGTTAAAAAAACTCATGAGCTGTTTTGGAGGAAACCGGAATTAAGAATTTGAACGAATATAGGCCTACTCTGGATAAAAATGGTCTTTTGGGACTACTCATTGCGATAGTAGCATTGCGTGAGTTTAAATGCAATTATCCAGCGAGGCATTCATAGTTTGTTGCTCCCTATTCATCTTTCTTTTCTTTATCATTTCATATCATAAGTCAACTCAGCTTGACGGATCTAAATAATAAAGCTCAACAAAAGGCGGGTCATTTGATTTTTATACTATACTTGCGAGCTCTAACTATGAAATAAGGATTTTTTCTTAGTGTGAGAATAATGTTTGGATCATTCAAATGCTACCTTGTTTTTAAATAGCTTACATTATTTTCGGCCTGGAAACACCAATGAGATAGTATAATGACATTCGAGATAAACTCCCTGAAGAGATTTTCAGCAGCCTCTATTAACGCAAAATACAGCCTGAAAAAAGTCCATCATATACATTACATAATAATTTATGAATGAATGTTGACGCTAAGTTCATTAACAATTCAATTACCGTATTTTACTCAATCAAAACGGTCAGATAGAAATGAATGAATGAAAACAGTACCTCCATTTTATTTTATACCTCCATTGTCAGATGAGCCTTGCAAATTGGGCAACTTTACCGCATGGAAACTTTAGAGTAATCAGCTAGCAAATGATTACATTGTATGGTAACAGTCTTCTTATGGTAGACATTGAGTTTATCTCACCATTGTCACGAGAATTTAATGTGGGAACTCACACAACGCCGGACAAAAGTCTTGCTAATCATGATAATGAGAAGTTAGTGTCTACATAAACTTCAGGATGTTAGCATAGAATTAAACTACGTATGTCATATATGAGAGAAAGAACGCCGGTATTTACATTATAAAAACTGCAGGTGGGATACGGTAAAAGTCTCCTAAAGTTCTCAAGGAATATCAAATGTAAATTTGATAAGGAATTGATGGAGAGCACATCAAGGACTTTATATAACCATGTATATTGAGAAAAAATTACCCACATGGAAATAGAGCTTGTCATGTAAAAAATCCTCCAATCTCAACTTGCACTCTGAAGCTGTTAGTGGTAACTAGTAACAATGCCATCACACTAAAATATAGAAGAGAGAAAAAAAAACATGAATTCAAATCAATCCAACCTAAACCAGTCCTATTCAGCAATATTCATGCCGTTATCTTAGTAAATGAAAAAAATCAGGCTATTGGATTTAAAAAAATTTTCATCTTTAACTCTCTAACAATGGAAACTATTCCTATGATATTATAATCCACTAAAAAATTAGGCTACAAGATTTTTTATATTGAACTCCTTAACAATGGAAACTATTCCTATGATATTATAATCCACTATCCAAGTTCTAAGGTAGTGAGTGTAGGAAATATGAAACGACACGATAAGAAGGAAGAACAGTCTATTTTATAACAACGGCGCAGAGAGCCATCCGGTCGTTGATCTTTCGATTGTTTTTACCAATGGCATTTTGTGTGATTGAGAGGAGTCGGAGACGCGTCCTCTCCATGGTCTCGCAAATTGTTACTGGGATGCAATATTATAGGTTACAGTTAGGTGTCACATTGTTGGAAGACTAACGATGCGAATCGATCTGCGGTCGGGGAGTGGGGAGGGGGGTTGGAGAAAGGGTGCAAAGAAACTAGTGGGTGGAGGAGAGAAAGAAGAAGATGCGATCGGTTTCTCCGAAGGCTAGAAAAACAGAGAGACCAAAAGATGAGATGAAGGGTAGAGGCCTGAAGCAGTTTTCCGACTGCAAGTGATCGGAGGAAGGCGTCCAGGACCTAGAAGCTCCTCCGGCGGCAATTTTGTCAAGCCATTAACGCCATTAACCGCCGCCATTTCCATGTTCTGCTTCTGCAGAGCCAACTGTTCCTACAATCGATCTCAGTTTGGGACGCGTTTCCAGTCCGTTATAACGTTTATTCCCTGTCATAACAAATGAGTTGAACAAGTAATAGCTACCATATCAGATCTGCCCATAATAGAGCCAGTCGAAAGTAGACCATTGATAGGGACCAGAAAGAGTTTATCGTGTTTTAGATTAATTGGATTGTTTATCTTATGAATGCATGTCAATGAGTTTTGAGGTTGTCATTAAAGCCGTATTTCATGAAGAAGTCACATATATTATTCTGCCTGCATCAGTTACTCTGCCTGCACAAATGTATGAGTGAGTGTTAGTTTTCGAATTAATTATGAGAAACAAACCTGAAATTCAAGGAAGATCTTGAACCACAGTCATGAAGGAAACAAACATTATATACATGTACGATTACGTGTATATCATTTTATAATTAGTTGTTTCACTTTAGCTGTAATGGCCGGCAGGGGTGGCCGAGTGGTCTGGAGCGTTACAACCTTCAGTCCGCTAGCGCTACCCGGTCGTGGGCTCGAATCCCACCAGAGGCATGGTCGTTTATGCACCTCATAAATCACCCTCGCACACTCCATTACCCACGCACAAGTAAATTGGAATACTTATATGGGCATCATCCGCACCAAAAAAATGCCTGTGTATGATACGCGATGAAAACTCTGAGGAAATGATTCTTTAAGATTATTCCCCTCTCCACTCCTCATGAAATAGCCTATCTTTCCACATAAAAAATTATAATTAACGCTGTTAGCCAAGCCACAGAAATTAATAATGAACCCTGACTCTGAATAGTCATGGAAACTCACTTTTCGAAAGGCGCCTAAATAGCTTGTCTTGTCATCTCCCACCTGGTTCAAGCTCACCAACTATTACGGAAGTAACCAGAATATTCAAGTGTTTATCAAGTTGGAAGTCTCGTTAGTTAGTCCATAGACTCTCCTATCAATAGTTGATGGAACTAAATCATATTGCAAAGCTTCAATCTGTGAACATTATCAGAACATGAAAGGTGTTTGTCCATTTTATTAATCTTAGATACCTTACCATTACAATTTGTACTTCTACTTACATCCGAAATGAAATAAAATTTCAAAATACGGTACGAGTAGGCTACTCACATGATTTTTCAATTGGACTTAGATCACTGCTCACACCACACGCCATTAAATACAGTATTACCATTGAAACTAAACTCCAACATCTAAATACTCTTCTAGAATGTAGCTAATATACTACTACTTTCAAAAATCCCAAATTGCTCTCGATACGTGTAGAACATCCGAGCCGCTTCTTTGCGAAATTCACACCTGTCTTTCGGGCGATGACAACAATTGCAGGTAAATAGTTGACGCCTGTCATTGTTCGAAGTCATGGTTCCCACACTGACTGGACACGGACAATGACGCGTGTGTTGCGTGAAGCCACCTTCCTCCCTCCCCTCCTCACTGCCTGCCGTGAGACGACACGACAACACAGAATAGAGATGCGCCCATCGATGGGAAATCGAATTACTGTGTGTGTTTGATCACTTCCCAGCCTCCACTCGCCGGTCACGGCTTATCACAGTCGCCAAACACAGCAGTACTTCCTATGAGAATTTTTCAATTCAATCGAATATATTCTCAAATAATATGACGTGATAACAGTCAAAATTCATATCTCTTCCTCACATAGGAAAATATTGGTGGTCTATAAACAGTAGGCTTTGATAGTGATGACCGAAGAATTTCATCTTTTTTTCGAATGTCGTCAGTGATTCTAGGAAGATCAATGTTGATGATAGAAAGAAACAGTGATGACTGATGATGATACGTAATACATAGCTGCTTCTTCACTTGATACTGTTAGTGAACTTCACTTCTTGAACTTCAACAGCTTTGCGTTTATCGTTTATGATAATGAATTGAACTGATGTTTCTTCCAGATGAATTATAAATACAGATTATTGATTGTGGAGAAAACTATCGATATATTTAAAAAATTAAATGTGAGTGATTTCGGAGTAATCGAACCTAACTCAGTAAATGAATGAGATTTGCGGAAGCATGCTTAGTGATTCATTTCCTGAATGTTAGTTGATATTTGAAGGAATCTGAAGACTCTTACAGGAAATTGAGAAAGATTTATTGGAGATTATTGTGTCAATTTTAAGCAAACAAGTTTAAGCTGAGAAAGTCTTCAACTATCGAGTCAAGCATTTCTAGAATGACTGTCGATTTTTTAGAAAAAAACTGAAATTCCTTAGTCAAGGGACTAGGGAAAGTGATTTAGAAAAAAAGCTGTAAAAAGATTTTCGTGATCAGTGCAGGGCGGCAGTCGATTAGCTCTGCGGAGAGTGTTCACCTCTCCAACGAGTCAGATGACGTTTTTTTGCAAGAAGTTTTAATTGAGGATCACTGTAACCAAACTCCAAACTCTGAAGTCGTCTCTACGCTCCAAGGAGCAAAAGGAGGACAATGGGAGAGAGGCGATACATCCTACTGATCTCCACAGATCTGCTGACAAAAGATGAATGTTGCGTCAGGGATAATATCAGAGGAGAGAAGGAAAGAGAAGAATAAGAAGAGGAGATGCAGCTGAGCTGATAATTTGGTGTCGCCGCGGATCTATCAACTTAATAATGAGAACTGGTGCATGACACCTCTCATCTTAGACATAGAAGTAGACCTCATGGTGAGCTTCGACCTATACCGCCTGGAATAACACTTTTTATTTGATAGCGTACACAAGGCCCCGACGGGCAATACAGGGGACTGTGGCCAATACAGGGCCACAGGTCTTCTATAGGTCAAGAGCTCCACTATAGAAAAAGTATTAAATCCAGATTTCAGGTACCGTACCTATTAGTCAATGACTCAACAGTCCCCATTAAAGGGAATTAACCATTTCACTCTTTATTTACTTTCCTTCTTTTGAATATGATTTCAATTTATAATATGATAAAATTAATATTTTAAACTTTTTTGAAAGATTGTAAATTCAATTTAATTAAATTTTGTTTTTCAGTTTGGAATTGGTGCAGACTCTGAGCAATCATTCTATCATTGAATTATCATATCAGAGATACATTACATCTGAAATATCCGAATAATTAATTTTAATTTGGACCCTACCTATTCAAATATAATTATTTCGATTGATATTAGTTTAAAAAATAAATATTATATAACATTTTTTGTCAATAATACTTATCAGCCTATCTATTATGCTTTTTCTCGACATCACAATCGTATGATGAAGAACAATCATAATAAAAAAATTTCCTATAACTCAATCAATTAGGCTATCCAATAATATCAATGGCGGCTCGTCGGGTGAAGTACCCGTATCTTATATTGTACAACATTTCACCTTTTCCCAAGGCACTAGCTGCCAGTAATGCAAAGCAATTGAAAATAGAATCGGACAAAAATGTATTATCGGTAATAGCCTATTGTGATAAATTAATTTCGCAGTACTTTGTTATTTTCAAGAAAAATTATGTAAATTGAATTACCGTACATTCATTGATTGAATATATTTTTCTATTATATTTATTTATTGATATATGTCATCTATTTATTGTTACCTCACATATGCTGATATGCATATTTATTTATTTATTTATTCATTGACTTTTTACAAGGCGAAGTTAGGACTCATAGGTCCTCTCTTACACTTAACCTTACACTTGATTGATATTACCTGTCTTAAAGTCAAATTTTTAAAGTAGTTAATATATGCATAGACATTGTATATCTCAGGATAACGGAAATGTTGAGAATGATTTTACTATTCACACATGGCGCCAAGCTAAGATTGAGAAAGTATGTCCGATGTAGAAGGATCAGCAATCACCACGGGATACGGAGTTTTATTACCGTACTGTACAATATTATGTAAAACTGGAACATTGTCATTCATTTTCAACGCATATAAGAAAGAATAGTGATACTATAATTTTGTTTTTCAATCCAAATCCAAAGTGTGTTTGTGTGATCGATTTTTCAAAAAATATTATACTGATTATTACTGATAACTTTACAACGTACGCTGAAGTATAGAAGAATCTCAACAAATGCTTGTATTGCAATCACTAAGAGAAATAAGCATTTCTATCAAAATAATGATTGATTAAAATTTACATTATATGACTGCTCAAAGTGATTTTTTGGGGATTTATTAAACTAGGAGTTAAAAATTAGCATTTTTAGATGCAGTTCTATTCTCTGGAATTGTTGCTTATATTGAGTTTCCAAGCTTATAAACTTATACTAATACATGTTATACTAATTGAAAAGTTCACTCTTATTTTAGGGGTCAACTTTTATGAAGTTTTCAAGGCCCCTCGATATGTTGAAAATGTTTTTAGTAGTTATTATCCTATGTTGCATCATCAAATAAACTACTGAAATAAGGATTGGATTCTGTACTCAGTTCAGAACATTACAGTACTACAGTCTTCAGTCTTGTCTTCAACATTACAGTCTTCTCCCATGATAGTTTATGTACTAATGTTTTCTGCTCAAAATAATAATCACAGTACCCTTTTCAAATTGATTTTATTTTAGCATAATATGTTCCAACTCATACGAGTCATTTTCAAATGCAAAATGACTCTTATGAGTTTAAACATGTTATTCTCAAATAAAACTAATTTAAAAAGTGTACTGTGATTATTATTTTTAACAGAAAACATTGATGAAGTAGCCCTAAGAGAAAGGAAATATTTATATACCAACTACATGTATACATCCAAGATCCAACTACCATCCACTATTTAGTCTCGAACCTAAGATTTTCAAAGCAAATTACCGGTGCATAAAGTGGTCTTTGGAGATCCCTCTGCCTACGACAGAGTGGACGTCACACTCTGGACTACACACTGAAACACGGCTATTAATATACGTGATACGCCTCTAATGTTTTCAAAATCGATGAGCATCAATTACTGTGGATACTTGAGCGCGCTACCATTACTTTTTACGACCTTCACGCCTGAAGAGCGGCCACAAAAACAAGCAAGAGCCAGCCGATGAACGATGTAGCTGTGTGCATGAGTTTACCTGTTCGACATTGGGATTGGGACCGGCGGCGGAAGAATGGCAAGTTGAGGGCAGCCTTGACTGGGAACGGATGATAATGGAGATGCGAGGAGGACAGCGATGAGTGAGAGTCACTTATCACTAGGCTGATCGGTTCTGAGCATCCTCAGCTGCAAAAAGTGGAGCCTCTGCATTGGATGTCTCGCCCAACCATGAATTTATCTAAGTGCACATCGGCCAGTCAACCTGTATAGCTTCATTATCACGGTCATTATCGTTATGGACACGGTTAACCACCTGACACCTGGCTGGCTATTCACGCCGATGGCCCTCACGAATCGTTACATTATGCACATGAGGAAATGCTCTCGATCACAACGGATAGCAGCCGCACTTGAACGAACATGCTCATGTTGCGATGGTGATTATTGTAATAGGCAGTATAACCGTAAGTTACTCAAGATATATATTCACCGTACCTCATGAAGAATACTCGAATTATAAGTATAATACTCATGTTTTGTTCAATGGTTTCTATACTCGTAACTTTTCTATGAAGCGCTGAAACTATTTTGTGATAGCACTTTCGATAAAGAGAAATTACGACTGTTAAATACTCACTTTCTCCCTCCAGAGGAATAATTTTTCAAACCGGTGACATAAGATATGTGATGATAGACCTTATCTTTGATACTGTCATATTGATACTGAATACCGAAGACTGAAGTGCAAATTCATGCCCCTGTTCGAATCATCTTAGAGGTCATTTCAAAAATTTCAGAAGTTGAGAAATAAAATTTTAAAAAATTGAAAATTTATAAAGGTTTACGTTTTATTATTTATTATCGGTATGTGAAATGCAGCCTGTAACGGAATACTTTTCTCTCTTATTCCCAACATCTATTGATGAAACCTGTACCTCAATACGGTACTCTTCTCTTATTTCAAACATCTATTGGACCGAGAGTGAAGTAATAAGTTCAATAATCTCAGTTTGAGCTTGACCATTTATCATATTAGGCGGTGAATCGTGGTATGGCCAGTCAAGCATACAGTTGACAGTTCAAGTTGAATACTTTGAATGATTGCTCTCCCATTTGCAATGAATACTTCCACTTTTTATTTTTCAGGCTTTCCATCCATCTCTTGGATCGATCTTTATACCATAACCAACCATCACCACAGTTAATGTTCAGAATTTTTAATTGCCGAAAAAGCAAGATTTTTCACAAATCTTGTAAATTAAGTGGCATATGATATTTTGGATTCCTTCCAAAGAATAAAGGAATAGCGTGGCTAGATTTTAATTCAAAGACTATAAGCTTATGAGCTCATGTGGGCTTCACCCTCAGGAAAATAAACACATAATTCTGAGATTGATGATAATCATAGAATAATAATATTATCAAAATTCTTTTCTTCGCGATTCTCGAGAAATGAGGACGTGGTTTTATTATTCTGTTCTTGAAGATAAAGAATTAGAATCGGTTGTGATAAACTATACTAATTCAAAAATTCAATACATGATGCTTTAATTATTATTATTGGCGTATGTCTTTATTTGGTGGAGAGACCAAAAGGTGTTCCACCTCGCCGACATAACCTTATTTAGTAGGAAACATGGTAGAAGTTCTTGAATATGTTCACAGTATCACAGTTATTTTGATTCGGAAGAGTTAATTTCAATCTAGAAGGTCCAAAAACACCAAAGCACTCAAGTCAAAATCACTAATCGAATACCGAAATTTTTTTAATTTAAGAAAAACTTGGAGCACAAAAGATTAACGTGTTAACCATGCTTTAATAACGAATGGGAGCAACTTATTCGCCGCCAAGGCTGAAAAATAGTTTGGTGAGCACGTTCCTTTTTATTAAGAAATCTGGAGAATGAGAACCTTAAGGATTGAATATGATAAAATGGTTGGTTCTACATCCATACAGTATACTGTTACAGTAAGACCAATAATATAGCAATAAGAATGATAGGCTACTCGTATTGAATATTGACAATAAATATAGGCTAAAATCATAAAATTAAAATTTCAAAATATTATTTGACATAATAAAGATTAGGATATACCCAACTTATCGTATAATTGATCAATCAACTTATGTTTAGCGTCTTTATGTTTAGCGTTCATTTCTGTTAGTAACTCACATTACAAGTCTCATTGAAAAAAGGCCCTCTCAAGAAATCGTCCATCATCATTCTTCGAACTCAGTGTTATCAAATGGAAGCACTGCTGAATGGTGACCACCCATGGTGTGCTGGCAAAAATTCAATTCCAGTAAATTTTTCTCCTTGCTACTCGGAAATGAATTATAGGGAATCGCTTTCATATCAACCGGCTTGTAATTGCAAGCGCAGAAAAACTTGACTTCTTTTCTTCTTCTGACAGTCAAAACTTGCAGAATACACGAAGACATTCAGCAAATGGAGTGAGTCAAGACAAGGATCTCTTGCCGAGGAAATAATTACTCACGAGTCACGAGCATAAGCGTGCGTTTGTATGAGAGAAGAAGATCAAGCTTGTACGTGCGCGAAAGCCGAAAATATATAATAGCACCCCTACCCTACCCTAACACTATATTGTGATTTTTAATGGCGATTCGCTGTGAGAATAAGTCATCTGACAGGTTGTCTCCCTTGTGGTGCTTGACAAAAAATTGGACACTAATCTCTTGTCTCTGTCAAATAACATGAGAATTAATGTCAATTCTTGTAACAAATTAAATTTGCAAACATAATGACTGAATTCGCTCGATCTCCGATCTACTCGTATTCTAAGATTCAAATGGATTAAACTTGAACATGTTTATGGTCACAATTTTCACATTTTTATTTTTACTTCTTGATCCATGATAAAAATATGAAATGATGGAGGAAAAACTTCGTGTTTGATTTTCAACCCTATAGTTAGTAAGATGAATTAAATGTTTAATAAGATGGGTTGATGAGATGAGATGACAGATGAGATGAAATTATGACATTGGTTGATGGGAATCACAAAAGCGAAAATTTGTTAATTATTTAATTCATGTCATTACTGAGCTACTTATCCACTTTGAGCAAAGGTAATAAAGAGTGTATTTGCGCTGAACTATGCTTTGTCAATTTATTATTTTCAGAGGGGGTACTCATCATGGGCTTTTGAGCCATTGACTAACAAAACTTTTCAAACCAAAGGTAGAATATTTTATTTTAAATGATTTATTTTAGAATATTTTTGAGAATTATTTTATTTCGAATAAACATATAAAGGATTGGAGTTGGTTGCTCACGGTACTGATCTATAATTCTATTTATGGAAAACAAGAAACAAAGAAAATTCTGAAACTTGGTCATTGACCTTTTAAATCACAAGCAGTTCTTATATTATTGGAACTCACGGAACTATTCATGTGTAGGAACACATTCTAGTATTCTAGTATCCATGTTCGAACTGATATTTCTTGTTTCGCTTGGTAGTGTGCTCATATTCAGAGATAGACTGTATACTTGGGGATGTTTTTCATACAAATTGGTTTGAAAAGGTGCATTTATGCAACCGAGCAAAGGTGTAGATGTGATTTGCATAACTTGAAATTGATTATTTCCATCTATTTTCATCAATAAAAGTTCAGCCAAATTAAATGAAAAGACAAGACGTTATCAAACCACGTCACTGATTTATTGAAAAATCGGGATACCGGTTTCGGTTGTTACACCATTATCAATCTCTGGTAAACTCTGATAAACTAAGATAGTACGGCAAAAAAGTACTCCCACGTCCCACATACAGTATAGGCCTACATCCAAACTCCTTGAGCATTAAAATTAATCTTGAAGGAATTTAATCAATAGGTACAAGCTGAAGCTAATTGGGCAAATTACATTTTTTATGTGTCATCACCCATTATATCCTTCTCAAATTGCCTTTTTCAACATCTCATACAACTATACAAGAGACTGTGATCCACCCTGTCCTAAAAATACAATGCTGGAAAATCAATATGAAATGGGTAACAAAATTATAGCACCTAGAAGTTTAAATTTGCTTAAACCATTCGGTGAATAGAGTTCAGCGCTTGTATCACTAACCATTCAGTATCGTTACTGCGCTTGATAACATAGCAAATTTCTCTTAAATCACACAAGCATCAATTACAATATAAATTAATATGAGTTCAGATACAATATTTCATTTTTGTTTGACCATAATTAGGCTATTGTGTATGAATGATAATCAATATTAATTAAATAGGTTGCTGCTACTACTAATAATAAAATTTTCTTATTAGTAATAAAAGCATTATTGTCCATTTAAAAATTCAAACAGGAAAAACACATGCTTTTGGGTAGAGTGGATCACTGAAATAAATTCGCTCCGGCAGCTGGCGGTCGGAAAGAGTGCATTTCAAATGCAATTCTATGATGGCTCAAATCATATGACTTATAATGAGCTATTCAGGGTATGAATTCAAAGGCGCCGTTTTCGAAAAACACAATTTTTGGCATTGTGTTATTCGCCATTTTCTCTGCCATTTTTGATTGGATTTTTTTCGTTGATGGCTCAAATTGTAGGGAATAATAAGGGTATTATACCCACCAATTTTCAAAACGATCACGTTATTGGTCGATTTGTAGTGATTTTTCAAAATTTTCATCCCCTAATTTCACCCCCTACCCTTGGACCAATTTAGCTGGTTAACGAACTTGACCGAGATATTAACACTAATGATTTTTGTGCAAAATTTGGTCGCTCTCCGACAAGCCCTTCGGGAGGTATCGTGTTAACAAGAAACTGTACATATATAAATATATATATAGAGATATATGAATTTGAACGGACATCAGATTCGTGTTCTAGGGGCTCGGAAACGTGTAAAAAATATATCACATCATAAATTTTCGATTGTCAGGGCAAGACCAATAGTGCATTTTTTCAAATGAAATGCACTAAAAGAAATAAGTGATCTTCTAGTTACCATCAAAGACTATCCCATCCTAAGAGTAGACCGTCTTGGCTTCTATCTACTCAAGAGTTGTACAGTAGGCTATAATATCTACACTAAACTAATCTCAAGCTCAAAATTCAACCCTGCAATTTTTCCCCCATACTCTGAAATACCCTATGTTTTTTTTTAAGATTAAGCGCAACAATAATAAAATCGATCCACTTTTATATTTTTTAAAAATAAATGAAAGCTTAACAATTCAAGTTTTAGAAAAAATATATATTATTTAAGGGGGATTTAAATCTTCATGTTGATAAGGAAATAAATTCTATTTAGATTCCTTGAGCTTATTGTAATTATGAGGTAGATAAAACCCCATTAGGCCTTCACTTGAAAAATTAATGAATTAATGTATGGTAATGAGAACGATTCAAATGTATAATGTATGTAATTCAATTTATACGTACTGTGATCTAGAACTGGGAATATCTGAATAGGAATAGGCCTCTACCACCACTGTTGTAATGGTGACCGGGTCCTCTGAATTCAATTTATGAGCCTCAAAAATCGCTTCCCGGTGGTTCGGAACCCACCTAAAGCAGTAGGTCCATTCATCTCTCATCATCATCCTTCCCATTACCCACGCACAGGCCCAAGAGCCCATGTGGGCATCACCCTCAAAAAAAAAATTTATACGTACTGTGATCTAGAACTGGGAATATCTGAATAGGAATGGAAAATACAAAACCATCAAAAATAAATTTCAGATTAAAAATTGAATAAAAAATTGTGATTACTCACAGGAGGCGGCGAGTGCCCTATGAACTGCGGTAGAGTTCTCCTGTATCCCGAGCGTGGATCCATCATTTTCGTGAAACCGGCGTCTTCTGTTCACAACATGGTGGAGCACACGCCGAACACCAAACTGCAGCCACCTTCCGGCATCGCGACTTGATGGCCAATGTTCCGCCGAAGCCACGCTACCTGGAGGGCCTTCTCCCGGTTCAAATTTCCCTGCGGCTCACAAATATTCCCTCCAACACCTGCTGTTTGCTGCAGCATCTGAAATTACCAACATACCTATATATTTACCATTTGTATCTGTCCGGTAGTCTTTCAAAAATACAGATATAACTCCATAGCTCACGACGGCAGCACACACAACTCTGCTATCTTCTGGTACGATACCGTATATATATGTAGCCTATAGAGTTCAGAAGCACGAGCCGTCATTCCAGTCGGAAGACATAAACAAACAAAGAGCAAGATCGGACATCGGCAGACATTAATAAGTTCCAATTAGCTGCTCTGATTGATCACCGTCCAACTGTTAATTTCTTGACATAAACCATTTAACACGATCATATTGGCTGGAGTAACGTAGCTGATGTCAATGACACCGGCTACAAAAGATGTAAAACCTCCACGCGCTTCATGTCTGCTCCATGGAAATATTTTTAATGTGCGCACTGAGAAGAAAATTGTATAGTCTATTCTTTGCTAGCAATTATTAGACTACCATCTTTGGTTGATTTAAATACAGTAATCACTCACAGAATAAATTGATCACACATCACAGTTATCATATTCATAGTTGAAAACTATTGAATGATAAGAAAGGAATCAATCATAATTGAGTCAATTTTATTGCGATATTCTATTGATTGAAATAAAACTATCAATTTCAAGTGATTTCAATCAACAAAAAACAGGTCATTGGAAGGATCTGAATAGGAGAATAATGATTTATTCATTTATTCCTTGATAAAGCATTACAATAATTCACAATGTAGAAATATAACAGCAAAATGAATCAATAACAAAAATGCAAATAAACATAAGGAACTACTTCACCAAAAGAGCAAGCTCGAGCTTGGGGAAGGAGCAGCCGTACTTTGACTACTTACTTATTATTACCATATTATATATACATTACCTATATATTAACAACTGAAATCAAAACCTTTCAGTAAACAATATAAATCAGTTATGCTACAAAAATTAATATATTTACATACAATATGTGTTAACAAAAATTGTTTATTATAATATTGTTTTTATATATTGCCTAGCCTAGTGTATAACATGATATAAGATGAGTTAAAAAAATGAAATCCATTCAACTGGAATAATTATTATACTAATTTGTTTGTTTGTCAATGGCGCAACAGCCCTATGAAGGGCCTATAGGCCTACCAGCTGGTTGCCAGCTTTAAAACAGTCCGCTCAAGCAAAGAAGACACCCCGACGGGAAAACGACTCCAGCCCGGCCAATACCGGCCCAAAAGCCATAAATTCTCGAAAGAACTATTGTTAGTTAGTATAATAATAACTATATTATTATACTCATGCATTCCAGAAATTCTCGGCACTATCCCAGCCATGAGAGTTAGCCATGATAGATCAAGATCAACTAATTACACCACTCAATTGCAGCTACCCTAATATAAACATCTTCATTGGGAGCAAAATTATGGAGGTGTGGTTCTTGTTATTCATGTATTATTAGAACTCGTAACTGTCTGAGCGCCTTCTGCATTTCATATTTAACGAGATTTAAATTGATTTGCAATTTCCAAATAAATCTCCACATCTCTCCTATAGGATATGATCTCCATTCATAAGGATTAGTAACTTATTTATACTAAATTCATGCTTCAAGTTAATGAGTCTCGCTCTCAGTTATCATTAAATTACATTAATTTCTCCATTCACTCAGCAAATTTTATGAGCTAAACTTTATTTAGGAAAAATAAAAATAGGAAGAAATATTTTTTCAGTTCTGAATCATAATATTTCAGTGATGCAATTGAAGCTTTTCAATTATTTTCAACCCTGAATCGCGTGAGCAAGCGTATTCGCTGTCGACAAACAATGTAGAATCACAACAGCTATGAACCTAAAGAAGTTATACGATCAAGTCATATGACGAGTTTCTAATGAGAAAAGTGAATAATAAGAGTTGTCAGCTTATTTCGAGCAGATTTATGAAGGAGATGAGGTGCTCGACTATGAGAAAGGGCATTACCGCATAGTGCGTCGTCGGTGCTCCTCTCCAACAGGTCTGCAGATGGTCTGCAGATTATAGCTGGTGTGCAGATGTTGCGGTTGACTGGAGTCAGACGGGAGGAGACGGTCTGCAAGAAAATTGCCATCCAACATTCAAGGCCAGCCGATAGGCAACGTATATACTCTATTTGATGTGGCTAAAGACTTGTAATATATTGTATTCTCCTTCTCACAAGTTCAACTCCAATTTGGAAGTTACATGGAGTGTACATGATATTGCTTGTTATTACCGATCATTACTGAGTACCGAGAGGGCACAGCTGAGATTATGATCGGGGGTTGAAATTATGATGGAGAGCTAGGAAGTATACTTGATAATAATGAACATGGTGTGGTAGATGAGCAACAACCGTGAGAGGCAGAGGCAGAGGCAGAGGCAGAGGATAGTGCCAATGACCCGTGCAAATCATGAGACAGGCGTCAACTGCACTAGGTACTAAGTGCGGCTATGATGGAGGTGCGACTACTACTATAATGTGACGTGATCATAATTCACAACACTGATCTATTAGTAGTATCAGCTACAGGGATTGCAGTTGCAGTATATGTACAGTACAGTCTCTAGGGTAGCGATAAAGCTGTTGTATTAATGTACAGTATTTGTGATCATTAAGAAAACTGGACTGGGGAAAAAATGAGCAATTTTTCAACACAACACAGTCTCGAGATTGATTTTTAAATACTGTACAGGGATAATAATTGGAGAAATGAGAATTTGTGCCAGAAAAAATTGCCTAAAAGGGCATTTAGGAAAAAATATCAATAAATAAGGGGTGATCAAATGAAACCTGTTAGTTGCTAGCTCAATACATTGAGAATTTTAATTTTCAAAATACAATCTATGAATATTGTGATATTCTACATGATGTTGCACTTAATGAAAATTTAATTTAATGTATACGTTGTTACAAACCATAATGCTTATATACCGGTATATCTAAAACTAAAAGGCATTGCATTTTTATTTGATGATGGCTTTAACTTATACAATGTGATAGAACCGAATTATAGTTTTATGATAATTGCTTAATACTCTTATTATACTCTGTCCAAGCAAAGAAGACATTCTGGCAAGATGAATTGATCTACCATAATTATTGTAGATCAGAGTTTCCAATTTAAGACCAAATTTATCATTTTTGGACCAATTTGACCGAGTTGGAGTCATCTTCCCAACTAGTATAAGGCCTATCTTTTATGAATATAAGTAGTTATTAGGCTAATAATAATTGAAACCAAGTAGAGCTATTACAAATCTCATTCTAAAAATAGGCCTTATACTTTTTGAACACTCCCACATCAAAGATATTCCCCGATCCATGCTGACCGATATAGGCCGATTCATGTCAATATATATTGATTGGAACTGAATAAAATCAATTCCAGAGAATCATAAATAATCGTTGAGTAAATTCAATAATCCATTAGAATCTTCATCATGGTTGATGATGTTTTTCATTTAGGAGATGGTATCACGTTTATCTCATGCGTTGAGAGTTACTGATTCTAGAATAATATGCTTTCTGATAAAAAAGTGAAACGGATAACAAGGTAAACACATAAAATCATTGATGCGCAACCGTTAACTTCTCTTTCATGAAAGTTTTTTATATGAGAATCATAAGATAAGATGACCATGACTTTTTAATCTCTCCTTGTTATAGCTGCTCTTTTTTGGTAGTAATTTCAGGTGCAAGGAAGTGCTTCAGTTTCACGCGTTTCCGTGTCTTCGCCCCACAATTTTAGTGCGAGTCAAAAGCAATTCGCTTTGGGCGTCGCAGAATGGGAGCTCTGAACTTTGTTTATTGTTGTTATTTCAAGCTTATAAGGTACGCTTCCATCCTCAATAAATCTGCTTATTACAATATATTTTTCTTCAAGAGATGGACAGTAAAATCTCATAGATCTTATATTTTCACTTGACGTTCGAAAATATCAAAATGATCATTATTAATGAAGCTATTGTTAGAATAACCAAAATAATGTCATATCCAAAATCAAATAATCTTTATTCCTTCTTTACAACATAGGTACTTTACAAAAAAAAAACAAGAGATACATACACGGAATTCCTCCACAAAGACCAATCGTCTGCTTACAGAGGAGAAGTCCATGGACAACACATTTTCCATCACATATCGTATATTCAGGTTCAGATAAAAATGGAGAAAAATGGATTATTGTGTTTCTATTGGTGTTATTGAAAGTTTGAAAATGTTACAATGAATATTATCAATAGCTAATAGGGCTGTTGTTTGAAACTAAAATAATAGGTATCATATTTATTTTTAGATATAAAAAATTTTAAATCTTAATATAGTAGACTATTGTTTTTTCTTTGCTTTCTTGGAAGCTACTGCTATCAAAGTGCATGATTATTAGTTGGCCTATCTATAGTCTGCCTATGAAGAAAATTCAAGGAATAAATTTATCCCTTCCCCATTCTTCTCAATAACATGAGTTGAAAATGAAAAATTATATTTATATTTCCGTTCTTGTGCTAATGATGAAATATTGGCGGCCGCGCAAAAAATTAATTCAGTGACCCAGCTGGTGATGCGTCCTTCCAGCCAGGGCGATCATTATCGCTGCAGGGTTTGCAGCAGCTACGTTTGGCTGCTGTCCGCTACACTGCATGCTACACGAATAATCAGCCAGCCACCAGACCTGACACACACACAAACATATAATTAATTGGACGCTTACTGCACTGCGCTTAGCATATACCGAGCACCGTTAAAAGGATAAATCAATCTAGTCAGAGAACATTGATAGAGTCTCTATGTTCATTGATCTAGTAAGTTATATAGTCTGTTACAAATCAGCATATATAGGCACTAGTATCTTCTTCAAACATGAAAGGTTCATCAATATTATATTGCCAGTAATCTGAAGGAAGAACATAGAACAAGAAGAATTATTCCGGATGCAATCCCGTTCAGTTAATTCTTAAATGAATAAGTTAGGTACCTATTGTTCCAATGGATAAGTTGGTTGATGCAAGGAATCTTGATTGCGATTGTTAACGTGGTCATTATAATATTCACAAAAAATATTTTTTATATTCTCATGATTTATTATGATAATTATATAACATTATAATATTAAGGACAATCTTTTGAATTGATTGAATTAATCAAAATTTATATTCTGATTCTCATATTTCAAATTTCATCAATTCAGCAGTGATAGGTCCAACCACTATACGACTGCACTTTAACATAGGTGGGCTTTTAAAATGTGATGGGGATCAAAATATATTGTCAAATTCCACTTTAATTACGGTACTCAAACTTTAGATGATACAGGACAACAGGACCATGATTTTGTGTATACCAACACATCATCGGCTGTAATAACTAATACCGGTAAGTACAGCGAATGATTTGTTGGTCTGTATACTCAGTAGAGTAGGCTAATCAGTAGGCCTACTCATTATTAAGTTATATTACTAATAAAGGCGATGATGTGTTGGTAAACACAAAACCATGGTCCTGTATCTAAAATTCATGTAATTAAAGTGAGATCTGAACAATACCTTCCTATTATTTTTCCTAACATGAAGGGATTCACAATATCACCATAAAATCTACAAATATTGGAAAATTGAAGTCTCATCATATATTCTCATCACTTAAAAAAAGTTTCATGTAAAATGAGAACTATATTAAATTAATGATACGCTAGGTATTCTTACATGATTCAAGAAAATTGGAAAGCTGCCAGGAATAAGAAAATCTTAAATAATTAATATTATTATTTTAACATAGCTTATTATTGGCATCAAAAAGTCTCACGATTTTTAAAATGCAGTGAATAGATACGGTACAGAAATAGTGGACCAATATAGGGGAATAGTGCATGAATTTGGGAATTGTGAAGTTTTTGTGTCTTGAAAATCACTTTTGTTTGACACCTACCGGTATTTGAAAGTGAAAACTCACAGTATGCGGATGGCAAAGAGAGTCATAACGGTTTGTAATTTTTGTCGTTTTACAATTTCTTTTCCGTTTCCCTACGCAATACGCATACTAATAAGAGGCAAACAATGAGCCAATGATAGCTTCTTACTTCCGATCATCATCTAGACGCAATGCCTCAAGCTTCATTGAATCATTGAATAAGGAATGGAAATCAATAAACTGAGAACAAGAGTGCAGTAGTATATTTCAAATATATAATTGATCCAGATAAAATCATAGATCGGCTACTGGCAAAAAATTATAGGCTAATAATGTTGGAGTTCATATGAAAGTATGATTATGGATGGGATAAACTTATATTGGGTGGCTCGTTGAAGTAATAATGATAACGCGCTGATGATCAGCTAGAAGTTCCGAATAGTCCGATTCTTGGCCAGTGAACGAATTTTGAACAAAATAAGCTTAATCATTTAGATACGGCCACTTCGGAGAAGACGTCAAGCCGTTGGTCCCGATTTCCTAATATCTCATCATCTCTCATACCTGTCTCATTACCCATGCACATGCTCAAAGCACATGTTGGCATCACCTTCAAAAAAAAGGTAGCCTACAGTAGTGTAACATTAACTCATTATTATAATACAGTTCATAATAAATATATAGTATAATCGTATCATGTATGAATAATATTCTACTTTCTACTTTGGATTCGAAATGATACAATTCATATTTTTAATTGAACGAGCGAAAGCGAGTTCTTATTTTTGACTCAAGGCTGAAGTCGTTGTCCGTCTGTTCGTTCGTTTGTTTGTTTGTATGTTCGACAATAACTTTCGAACGCCTCAATTAATCAAATTCAAATTCAGAACATATATTCTTTATACTTTTATACAGGTCAAGTTCGTTGGACAATGAAATCGACCGACTCCTTCATCCTTTTTCAGCCAAAAAAAGGATAAGCTCTCAGCAACAATATATCTATATATACTCCGGCATGTATTCAATTTCAACACAATAATCACGGCTGGAAAATGTCATAAGGAACTTGAATAATTCTTTTTGAGAATCCATCTGATTACAGTGGAACAGCTGATTGAATATTAGCGGCAAATTTGAAAATATTATCATGAGAAATAATAATGTTCTCAAACCAATAAATTTTTTCATGTGAAGTCATATGTTAATATTGATTCCAAAGTTTAAACATGTGATAGGAGTCTATTTATTTGAACAGCTGACAAAAGGCGGCAAATTTGAATTATTCTACCATTGGTTATTTTTTTCAAGTATTCTTGTTGAAAGAAGTTTGTTGTTCCATTTGATTTCCATGCTTTAATAAGTAAGACTAATAAATAAGTCAGCCGTGCTTTTCTACGGGATTTGAAGAATGCTATTATTAAGGAGATCTCTAATAATTTATACAATTTTTCCGAATGGAAATACTGAACTATCAAAAAATTCCATTCTTTAACAAATCTCTACAATGTTTGTTTTCAATTTGATACACTAAATAATTTATAAATTCTGTTGAGTTTAGAACAAGAGGCGATCAATATGTCTCTACAGAGTGTTCCAAAAAGAAATAACTCAAGAACTATCACGGTGTTCTTCGAGCTGAAAGGAAACCGAACATATCATTGGCTAAACACCGAATTTTCCTTAGTTTTCCTCTAATCCGCCCTTCTATATTAATATTTTAAGACTTTCCATCATACCTAGATAATGGATACACTCTACACGAAGTTTTAATAGTATGTATGGTTTTCAGAAAAAAATAAGGGAAAGTTATTACATCCATATTTGTAAATTTGTTAGAATTGTTCACTGATGACTGAACAATGTTCAGTTAACAGGTCTACTCTGAATTCTTGCAGTCAAGTCGCCTTAAACAAGTAGGCCTACGTTCTTATTGGTGCATTGGCGGCAGAAGAGTTGCGGATAATGATGTATCAAAATATGATCAAACGATTCATCAAAATATACCATTCATAACTATATCATCACAAAGAGGAATCATTCATCAGTATTCAATAAATCTAGGTATCGTATTAAATAGTATGATTTGTGGTTCTTATTTTTAAATAATTAAAGCCATAAGTTGACTTTGAAGGTTCGCACGCGAGTTCTTCAGCCCATGGGGCTTACTAGTTTATTCACATTAATAATTAATGATACTGCATTCAAGAAATTCATGAAAATTCTCAATACTTAATCTTTGAGCACCGGAGTACATGTTACTGATGTACATGTTAGCCGGCCGGGTTGGCCGAGTGGTCTGGGGCGTTACAACCTTCAGTCCGCTAGCGCTATACCCGGTCGTGGGTTCGAATCCCATCAGAGGCATGGTCGTTTATGCACCTCATAAATCACCCTCGCACACTCCATTAGCCATGCACAAGTAAAATGAATTACTTATATGGGCATTTTCCGCAGCAAAAAAAAGAAGAACTCATTTCTCATTTTTCAAATCCAAGGAAATAAAATTTTATGCTTAGTATAATATCTCACTATATTCTCTGTAGTTTGTCTCATGGAAACAACCCAGAATAAAACACAAGACAAGAGTATTAATCATTCTCCATTATTTTTTTTTGTGAGGGTGATGCCCATATGGGCTCTTGGGCCTGTGCGTGGGTAATGGGAAAGATGATGATGAGATATGAATGGACCTACTGCTTAAGGTGGGTTCCGAACCACCGGGAAGCGGTTTTTGAGGCTCATAAATTGAATTCAGAGGAACCGTTCACCATTACAACAGTGGTGGTAGAGGCACGTCGCTTATCTAATCTCACCGATTAGACGCTCTCTACCACTGGGACAAACCGCTTCCCAATTAATTATCCCCTCCACACAAAAACTTCAATCAGAAAAGCAACCAACATCTACGCTGTAGAAATATTGTAATTACGGAATGACACTCAAGTCGAATCGAAAAAAATGAGCGCCAATGTTATTTCAGATGCAAAAGGAAATTGAGTGTCAATGAAATCAACCCCAGTCTTTGAGTTACAAGAAAATTCGTGTAAGGTAGATGACAGCGGATTTGTCTTGTGGAGTTGTATGAATGCACTTTTTAATGCCTGGGGGCTCAAGAGCAGTCTGCTGCCAGGCCCCCTCTTCAGGGTCCCGTTGTTTGGCCTGGTCTAAACTGACAGCTAATAACACTCCTTGCGCTTGGAGCTTCGGCGACTTATATGCAAGATACTTCGCAAAGATTGTGCAGTAGACTTATCATGATTACACTGCGAGGCACCAAACATCATTGAATGAATTTGAAGTACGTCAAACCGGATTCGAGATTAATTTATTGCAAGGATAATTTATGAGCAACAATCTTTTGATAGGCAAGCACCCGGTTGGTGCAAAACACTTGGGCATCGGCATTGTAATCATTATGCAAAACCTTCAACTCCAAAATTGCAATTAGTTACCCCTCACAGACAGTGTCTTGTAGTGGGCTCCATAGAGATTGCATCTTATGAATTTTGAAATGAGATACAGCTGCAAGTAGGTACCTACCTGGGGATTTTCGATAATGTTTTCCTTAATGGTTTGCAATTTCTTATAGGCTACCTATTATTCAATGTCATGAATAAAACTGACAATTAATTTTAAATCACAATGGAGAATCCTGAATGAAAAGTACATTTTTCAACAGGCAAAAAAAATTACATGAGAATTCATAGGTTACTTCTAGTTCCAATTGAATTGAAACCCCATCAGAAGTGAATATTATTTTATTGTTGACAGTAAATATAGTCGAATTGAAATTTTAAGTGCTGAATTTTGAAAGCTGTAAATTTTTCACAGAGGAATTAATTGATTTTATATCTCAGGCCGAAAACAAAAATTTTAGTCTATTGAAGATTCAAATAATTAGAACATCACTTATTACAACAGATGAATAAAGATTTAAGATGTTCCATTATGAACGCATTCGAGTCATCTCGAATCAATAATCAAGCATCATCATCTTGAATAAATGAAAATAATGTAATACACAATCACAACATGAAGAAGTATTAATTTGATGTGTTTCCTATGAAGAAATACTATATAACCATAATAAAGCACTTGGTTAAACAAAGACATTATACAGAGACTATAATATTTATATAATACAGTGATTGTATACAGTAGTGTATATAATAATCAGTCTCTGTAACGTATGTGATGATTTTACAGTCTCTGTAGAAGACATATGAATATTTTAAATTACCAAACTCACTTTTTTGGAAAAGTAAAGTATTTCATTACCTACCTAGAATTAATTTCACTTCGGCATTATGTCAAAAAGTAAGTAATTTGAAATATTCACCAAGAAATACATGATTTTATTAATCTTAAAGTGGAAATCAATACCTAGTTATTCAATACTGTACTTATGTATACGTTTTCTTTCTATCTGTTACAATACTCCAGCAGACCATAAGGAAAATATATTTTTCATTTTTAACATACTGCATGAGATCACTTAACGTACACATAACTTTTTAATTTGTTGGTGTAAATTTTTCAGTAAATTTTTACTCTATTTTAAGAATAATAGGCTACTCAAAATAATTTTCCTCGACATGAATAACCATCAGCAGTAGTTATTCAGCGGTGACCTCGGTTTGGTAATCGCCTGTCTTCTAGAGGAAGAGACAGTGATGCGGTGGCTTTGATTATTTGATGCGCCGCCTCTGAGCTCAACTGTCTCCGGCGCCTCAATATAATGTCTTCATCCTTGAGCGTCTCAATCTCGGTCAGAAAAGTGTATTTGGCATAGTAGATCGCAGCGAAAGCAGAGTAGAGCAGAATGAACACTGTAGTAAGCTGTAAGAAGACATTACAGGAATAAATTTTTTCATGAAACTATTTCAAATGAGAGAGAGATTTCCACTGAGACATCGCCCTCTCAGAAAAAAATTAGTTAGATAACTGTATAATGAAGTAGTTTGGAAAGGGATTCTAAATATTAATACAAATTATTATAGGCTGATGAAGGGAAATCTCAATAGTTACTTCTCTTAAAATGAGATTGATGATAATGATGGATAAGATTGATTGATGATAAGATTAATAAATGGACCTTAAGACCTCAAGTGAAGGCTAGACCTGAAGGAAAAACTTGAAAAAATCAATCGCTTTGAAAATTGTGATTGAATCACATTATTGAATGCATTGAGAATATTATAAGCATCAAATGTATTCTATATCAGACTGACAACGCTGAACACTGTAGCAAAAAATTTCAACATAATTACTGTGAACAGGATAGGATAATTTGAAATAATTTGAAAGAAATCATCAACATGCCCACCTGAAAAATAGCCCAGAATTTATATGAGGCTTCGTTGATGAAAAACTCATAATATGGAGCGCCAGGAATGGTTCTTGATTGTGGCTGAGTTTCCAGAGTCTTGTATTTTTCTTCATCAAGGCTGAAATAAGAAGTTTCAAATTGTTATTCATATACAGGGTGTTTCAGGAGGAATGTGCAACATACTTCTCAGGCTGATTCCTTACAGCCTTAAATCGCTTTTGTTTGTTTGTCAATGGCGCAACAGCCCTATGAAGGGCCTAGGCCTACCAGCTGGTTGCCAGTTTCATATTCACCAAACTATACAGTCCTTCCAAGCAAAGAAGACACCCCGGCAAGACGGGAAAACGACTCCAGCCCGGCCAATACCGGCCCAAAAGCCATAAATTCTCTGAAGAACCCACAGCCCCCGAACCAACACCGACCGAGCCAAAGCCACTCCCACCCCGCCAGAATGCCCACCCAGCCCGGACAGAAAATACAGCAGGCGAATAATCATCAACCAGGATAGAAGTAACGTGTGGTTAGCACGTCGATCCTCTCAACCATAAGCCAGTCTTCACAACCAAGTGAAGATGCAGAACACCTCTGAATAACATGCAGTTAATCAGTTAGAGTGTAATGCAACAATTACTATTCCTCCAGAAACGGGAAACGACTGACTGTCTTCACTAACGACAGCCAATCTCCCAAAGGAGGATGCCTTAAATCGCTACTAAATACAAATTTATCACTTGTGCTATGTTTTGTCGGATTTTGC
This sequence comes from Sogatella furcifera, assembly GCA_017141385.1. Lineage (NCBI taxonomy): Eukaryota > Metazoa > Arthropoda > Insecta > Hemiptera > Delphacidae > Sogatella > Sogatella furcifera. Next base: position 19,947,699 of record CM029548.1, read on the forward strand.
GATTTTTGATCGCTATTTATGAGATTTGGGTAAGATTTACACAATCGCTGCCATTTAAATTTTTCTTAAGAATCCGCCTCTCTTCAACTTCCATTAATAAAAGATACAAATTTATGATTCCTTATCCAGTTATAACCCTTATTGTTGAAAAATGGCGTTTTTTAAGCATATTTTTTCAATAATCTCATTAACCGTTGAAGTTACAGACTTCAGACTGGTTTCATTGAATTCCTCAAAAATAGATATTTTTTGAAAAATCTCAATTTTCCGCCATTGTTATCTTGGTAACAAAGCGTTTTTGGTGGTTGGTCCCATGGAACTTTTTTGTCTACTTGGTGTAAGGAATCAGCCTGAGAAGTATTGCACATTCCTCCTGAAACACTCTGTATAAGGATTAGTAGAATTCTATATCTTTAAAAAATAACCAGAGTTGCAAGAATTGAGGCATCATTGTAACAAAGTTATCTATAAGAGCTTTGGAGTTTATTAATGCATTGTTGTTGTTCACTAATTCCAATCAAGTCTCACTTGAAGAGAGCCTTATGGCCCTTTATGAAAAAAATTCATCAAATTTATATGATGGATTAATAAATATAAACACAGATAGAACATTCTAAACCCGGTTATTATACAAGTTTATCCCTAAAAAGTTGTGTAACTTACATGTATTTTCATAACCATCACCAGAGAAAACCATCAATGAAGTGAATAAAAATATTTGGAAGAAGTAGAATTTTGGGCTCAGCCTGTTGTTTCTATCTCAAGTATTTATACATGTAATGTTATTGTTGATGTTTGCTAGGTACTTATTATAATGTTGCATGTCTGAATACATACAATAATGTTGATACATTGAATATATCGTGACTCTTCTATGTCTATGTTCTCTAATTAAAGATAAAATAAAAACTTTGTAGTAAAATTACTCAAAAATTAATTTTACTCACTTTTGTGAGTAATTTCACTACAGAATTTTAATTTTAATTTGAATTGATATACCAGTGGAAAAAGATGGATGAACAACAACAGAACCCTATAATATATATTATTACATTTACTAGCAATATCATCACCATGAGAATGTTATAAGATTGAAGATATTAATTTAAAAGATTGTTATTCAGAGTGTGAAATTTATTTATTATTTTATTGATTATTGTTCTTTTGAATATTCTAGATAATATTGGAGTGAAGTGTTAATAAATTAATTGATTAAAAATAAGTAAGCCAATTACCTCACATAAGGAGAAGAAGGAACTCCAGGTCCAGGTGTTTGAGTAACAGCCGTTGTCTTAGGCGGTGATTGAGCATTCGCGTAACAGCTATTCGTCAAGAGTGAAAAAATTATTAGTAAGGTGATAGGATTAGCAGAGTTAGTAAGGGAGATGAAAAGTCTTCTTGATATTGTAATAGTTCTCCTGGAGCGGTACCGGTACTTATGACAACAGGAACAAAAATTTGTATCCGAAGTGAATGCTGTATTCTGATTATGAATGGGTTGTTTAAGAGGTTCCTCTTGCTGAAGTATTTTATCAAAATGATTGAAACATAAAAGTTTAGCCCGACCGGAATGTGTGTGTTTTGGGAAAGACAACGCTCGTCTTTTACACAGCGCATCCATCCACATTTTGAACAATATTCACCTACTGATAACAAGTCACCAGCACATTTTCCGTCTCTGTTTTTCGACTAACAAGCACAACAAATTTCCCAGCTAGCACTTATGCGTTAATCGCTCACTAACACCGTTCCACGATTCGATGTCATCCTTCTCGTCAGATTATTATCACCCGACTAGCTGCGTGTGTTGTGATCTCCTTCCTAAAGCGCCGAAAAGAGACCGGAAAAATTGCACTCTGTCGCACACACCATCGATCTAGATTTATGACATAGTTTTTCACTTTTTGTCCAGCTAAACAATAGGACCGTTCAAGTTATAGGGCCAAGATGTCCCCTCTGTCTTGCTTGACAATAAGAAACTGATCAATGTCACCTCTCATCTTTGTCACGTTCCATTAAATAATGCTTCTGATAGTACTTGAACTTATAGAACTGGCTTTAGAATTCAGAATATGTAATAATGGGGACTTTGAGGTCTCTTCCTGAAAGGCGTCATATAGGTGGCTACTTCTTCGAACGATTCGAGTTGTATTTACTTTTATTGCTTTCTCTCAATTTTTATTTGATTCAATAAATTAATGTTTTACTGCACATGGTACAGCACAGGCCTGATATAATTCATGATTCGTTTATATTCTCTATTATTTTAGTTTAATAGTATCTACATAATAAAATTGTATTTCTACCTTTCTTGCAGATTTGACGTCTAGTGAGATCGGACTCCCTAAAGGAGGACTATAAATAAGGTGAATAGATTAAAAAAAGGCATGAACTTGGGATACTTCTAATAAAAGAGTTATAGAAAACGAATTTAAACCAATTCAACTGGATTTATTTCTTTCGCCTGTATCAATATTGAAACTGGAACCAAAGAAAATGCCTCTTTTTCACTCCTTTTTCAGGCTCTGTCATAAAAAAATTAGCAATATTGGAAGCAATACCTAAATAAAAGCTGGATTTGAATTCAGTAGAAAATCAATTATTCTGACTCGCTGTTCTATTATCTATAGTCATTCATACATATTCAATGCAGTAGCCTACATTAATAGTGTTTCCTCCATCTTAGGGCTACTTTTATCACTGTTTTTCATTTTAAATAATAGTCACAATAAGGGTACTTATAGGGTATTAATGTATAACAAAAATTAATTGAAAAAGGTATTGTGATTATCATTTAAAATAAAAAAGACAGTAGCCTACAGTATGCATACATGTAATTATGTATATTATACATATATGCAATATGCATTTGCATTGCATCTGCATTGCATAGAGGCTATGCATTCAATGCGAAACAGTACCGTACCATATTCTTAGAAGAAAATTATCTCCAATAAAAATTAGAATTTTAATGTTGCTTTGATAATTTAACTCACAAGATTTTAATAAGTGGAAACAATGGAAATAATAGATTAGACTTAGGTCAATGATTAGAAAAAAGTAATTCATCAAACCATTACCCAAGTTAACTTGTCTTCAATCACTTGATTTCTCATATTTCAATTCATGAGGGTTTGGTTTTCATGAGGTTTTTTTAATAACTAGGTTCTATAAATTCTATTATTTGTTCAAGTTATAATCTTCAACTCGCTGGAAGTAGTTCATGAAGAGTGCTAATAGAAAAATAAATTGTCGTAGAGTAGCCTTGCCTAGAGACACCGTTATTAACAAAGACGTGATCTTTCAAGCTGTCAAAGCAAACCACTTATTATGTCTCTGGTTAGAAAACCGATGACTTTCGTATTTTTTCACTTGTTTATGCTTTTTAAAGTTTTTATATTGTGTGATGCTGCATGCTCTGACTGTGAAATAGACTTCGGCGATATGAAACAAGCTCCGAATCAGAGGTATTATTCAATTTCATTAGTTTTAAAAATTTCAAGTTCATTTCTTTATTCATAACCATTGAAAATATTCAATTATAGGATGAAAAATGAAAAGTTCTACCCTCATCTTTATATTCTACAGTCTGGCAATCAATAACAAAACAATCTCAAATGCATTACGAAACTTTGTGATTGCAAGGAGGTAGTAGATAAAAGAAAAATTATGAATAAAAGTTTGAAGAATTAGAATAATTTAATAGTGAATGCTGAAATATGTCAACAAATATTTTTGAAAACTATTAATAATTTCATACCAAATTGACTAAATATTGGCCCAGAATGAATCATGTGTTCGAAGTATTGTTTTCAAGTGAAAAATGTAGGCTACATTTAGCCTACTTTAAATTGGAAAAATATGTATACATCCCAAGTCAATAAAATTGGGAAAAATATTCTAAAATACGAATAGAAAAATATTGTATATCAGTATAGGAATCTGAGTACATAGACTGAAAATTTTCAGCAGTTTACTTTAGATTGGTATGTTTCGCAACTTTTCCATAATAAGGTGGATAAGTGATTATTGTTTCCAACAAAGTAGGCCTACCTAATTTTGAGAAATCGACAATTAGTTCTTTTGTTTATAGATGACTTAAAATGTAAAACACACAAACTAAAATTCACATGTATTCTGGTTAAGAGCTTAGAAGTTCCCCTCCCGAAAGAAAAAATGTTGAAATATTTTCAAACTTCTTCTCTGATTTCCCTCTAGTATTCTCTGTACTTTACTTTGTGTGACCATAGTGCAGCTTCACGAATCGATTCGTTTGGGTGCAAGTATTTTTCCCAATATTAATTTTACTCTTCAACCGGTTTAAATCCTTGCAGCAATGTAATAAACTTTGTTTCTACTATGAATTCTGTTTAGTGTAAGTTACTATGAACTCTTTTCTTTTCAGATTCTCCAACGGATACTACGTTGTAGGATCTGTGGAAAAGGTATCAGACGACGACACATCAGTCACCTACAACATGCTTTCTCGGCCACAAACCAAACATTCCAATCAATATCAAGGTGATTACAACAGAGCACTAGAGGTTTCTGGAGACTACGGTGCTGATTCATCCAATAATTACGATCCCATCCAGCAAACTAACAACAAACTATGGGCAAAATACCAGCAACAACCGCAGTATGGAGAAAAGCAGCTTAGAGATCGATATCATCCAAGCACTTTTGTTAATACTTACGAACATACCGGTGAAGTGTATTTGAGTCCTTCCGCTAGTGAAACTCATTCAGTTGTGGAAGGGCTGAAACCTCCAAGTGGTACCCAACATTCAACAGGTTTCACACATGACGAACAACATTCTCATCAAGATCAACATTTGGCAAGCTTTACTCATGATTATCAACATTCAACTAGTCTCACACAAAGCGAGCCGGTCGGAGATCTCTACAGTTACCATCAGCATGATTATGGTGGACCATATCCTTATTCAGGTTATCAACAGGCTTTGCCTTCCATAACAGAGCCCCCACAAGAGGAGAGACAGCAGCCCACACTATTCGGCTATTACTATATTGGTAGGAAATTGTGGTATATACCGCTGTATTTCAGTATCTATTTTGTGTTGTATGTGGCCGCCCTTATAATCAAGTCGATAGGACGGCATAAGATCGCTTTCCCACAAAATCTGGCCGAGAGCGTCAATGCCCGTAGAAGTCGATTGCAGGAAACTCAACGGCTGCTTGAGTCGGCTGAGAACAAGTTTAGCAAGGAAATTCCAGTGAAATAGGGTGAATCGTTGCAAAGTTTCAAAATCAGCTGGTTGAAGTCAGCTGGGTTTATTTCTCCTTCACTATCTTCAATGTATGTGCTGAGAATGAATGAAAGTGAAATGAATGAATAACATGAATGTATTGTCTCTTTATACAGTGTCTTATTATACCCAAGATACATAGTATTTTTGAGTACTTTTCTTCAATTAAGTCACTTTTTCTTGTAGACCACAATTGAATCATTAAAACTGGATCTGGTACGAATTTACCTGTATGATTAAAACCCTTCTGTATGAGTAGCTTATCTTGAATATTGATCAAAAGCTAAAATGACAAGGAAAAAGTAGTACTTCCCTAAAAAGTAGTGTTGTCATCTCTCAAAATCTTCATCATACTTCCAATTTCTGAAGCTCATGGCAGAAATAGCTTATGTGAGAGTGAGCTCCACACTCGGAAAATAACTAGTAAACTAGGAAAATAAAAAAGTAACAAGTACAGAAAATTCAGCAAATTTTTAGCAAGGATTCCAAGGATGTACAACAGAAAGTTGCTATAAATATCATCATTTGAAATTGAAATTCATATAGATTCATTTTTTGAGTTTCCAACAAAAACATTGGAACATAGAGTTAGAGAAAGAGTAAGATAGAGAACAAGATAATTTTCCTCTGCTGACTCACCCGCCAGTTTTTTGTTGTGAACTCTACTAGTCCATATTGGATCTAGAAAATGCTCAAAATCCAAGATTAAATCTTCCAAGGTGAAAGATGACTGTAATAACTAACATTGTAACTACTCGAGAAGGATATTTCCAATATTTTATTTTTGGTAAATTCCTTTGACCTTATGTGTAAGCGCTCATTTGTATAGGATTGACATCAATGATCAAGAGATTAGTCTTAGCTTCTAATTGAGACTATTATAATCTCCAAGTTCCACAGAAGTTGCATAGAAAACATGCGAATTAAAATGATAAGGGAGATAATTAATTATCTTATCAACTATAAAGATTTCTTGTCAACTATTATGCTGATGAAAAAATGTTAAATGCTGAGTATTATTTCATATGCTTGTTGGATTGAACACCAACTTGAGAAAAAGTATAGGGTATGATAATTACTTCAAATTCGTGGAAAAATAAACACGGAATAAAATTTACAAACAATCAATTATTAAACATTTAATCAAAATTCCAAGTTATAACAGAGTATTGCCACTATTAAATAACAATGACAATCACTAACAACTAAAAATAAACTGGTGTTTTGTCTCTTATTTGCTTATTATCAACTATTGAAACGTGTGAAGTCGAAGAGCAAAAACTAAAATAACATTTAATACATCTATTTGCAGTGAAAGTATACTAGATTGGTTCGTTTACAAGGAATAAAATTGCATTTCACACAGCCACAGTAAAGTCGTGTTGTTTATAATGGTTAAATCAATAAATTGATGAAAAGAGACACAAGTACCCGAACTAAAATGGATATGAATATAGAAACAGTAACTGATTGTAAATGAGTTTGATCCTACTATATAAAATGTTCCGATGGTAGAAATGATTGCACAAATTTAAATGAAATGTCATGCATAATTTGAAATTGTCTGACTCACATTGAGGTTTTGACTGTGTTTCTCCTTCTAGTCCTCACATAATTCACTAGGCCATTTTAAAAACTAATCACAATCAAAAATTGATAATCCTTCAGAAACTATTATTCACCAATTCCAATGACATACTGTTATTCAATTACTAGACGTTTTCATTACAACCAATAGTTCAATCTTTGTCTGAAAAGCTCTTAATAATCCTTTTTAAAAAAATCAGAAATTACTTAGTTCTAGTAACAAACTTTTTAACGTTTGTCGAGTGGTTAATAATTTTTTTTATGATAATTATTGAACCTAACCGATGTAAGCATCTGTTCTACTGCTTAGAAAATAATTGTTCATCTTCCTCAAATAAGAGCTATTTTATTCAATGCATTTGTTTAATATTAAGCTCCTAATCGACATGTTACAGTTTCACTAGAGCATTACTAGGCGCAGTTTCAATTCTGTCAATATATAAAAAATATTAAAAAGCTATCGTCTTTGAATCGAATACAAAAATAAGACTGCAATCAATTTATTATCCAAATAGACACGAAAGGAGTCGATAGTTAATTTGAGTTTCAAGATACTGAAGTGATCTGATCGATGAGAAACGGAGTGACGTGATACACAAAACAGCGATTGCAGACGCGCACTGGTTTAAGGTGGCCAAAGCGCGGCAGAGGAACTGAGTTTGAGCTGCAACGGGCGCAGAACACCTGTAACATTACATACGTGTTATAGTCTGTCAACACAAAGAAGACATTCCGACAAGATGGGAAAATGACTCCAGCTCGACCAATATTGGTTGAAAAACTAAATTTGTTCTCAAATTGTAGGGAACATTTTTATCTACAATTTGAGACCAAGTTCATAATTTTTGAACCAATATTGACTGAGTTGGAGTCATTTTCCCATCTTACCAGAATGTCTTCTTTGCTTGGACAGACTATACCTCTCACAAATTTTACTGCAGGCTGTTAATTCAGCGCTAGATTCAAGCTGTAACCTTTTGTTGTATAAATGTATTTGATATTTTGATATATATGATATAAAAAATAGGGAATTTTTTCTAATAGTCATGAATGATAGAAAGTGGTGGTAAGTTATTCAGAGAAATACAAGGATTTATTATTTAATCTATGGTTTTAAAAACTTCAAGTCTTTTTATTCAATAGGGAATTTTGAAAAGTCGTGTTAAATAATTCGAATTTTAATGATTTGAACCAACAAAGTAACTTCCCAGTTGTTATAATACTCCCTTATTATAAAAATTTTACTTCCAATTTCTTATGAGTAAGTAACTACTTGAACTTTGTTCAAGAAACACTTGACAATAATTCCAAATGATGTAAAATCCTATTATATTAAGCGAGTAATTTCTGTATGTATGTATGTATGTATGTATGTTTGTATGTGGAACCACGGATCTAGAAAACGGTTCTAATGATTTTCTTGAAATTTTAAATGTAATATAACCGTGATGGAAAAATAAGATTGCACCAGGCCTTATGTCTGGGAAAACTCTCTGGCAGGATTAATAAAAAAATAAAATATTCCTTATTCAGGCATAATCCCAAGTGCTGCGTATAATGGCTGTTATTGTTAGCTGACCAACGCTATCCAGCTGGAGTGAATGGAGTTACATTCAAGTCTATAACACATGTTCATGACTGTCAAAAAATTGTGAGAGGTGATCATATCAATTTTGAATTTATTTCTTACAAGGAGGTTCCTTGATTTTTTACAATAACATATTTATGTACCGGTAATTCAACAGTTCGGCCGCAGCTTCAGAGCGAAGCTCGGTACCAGATATCTGTTCTAAAGAGACTAGTTTTTTCTAGAGAGAATTGCTCCAAAATTGATGGCATGATTAATATTGGACAAATATGAATGAAAAAACGAAAGCTGGGATTATAATAGAAAAGCAAACAACAGATGACAATAAGTCAAGAGAATGTAGTCTAAATTATAAAGTTCATTGCAAATTCTTCAAACACATAGTTGATAAAAATATAGAAGTCAGTAACAGAAAGTCATTAAATTGATTGACAGATAAGAATTATTGTTATTGCCATTGTAATTATATATGTTTTGAAATGAGAGCTTCATTCAAAACAATTTTTTGACAACAAAGGAAAAAAATTCGCTCCGGCAGCTGGCGGTCGGAAAGAGTGCATTTCAAATGCAATTCTATGATGGCTCAAATCATATGACTTATAATGAGCTATTCAGGGTATGAATTCAAAGGCGCCGTTTTCGAAAAACACAATTTTAAGCATTGTGTTATTCGCCATTTTCTGTGCCATTTTTTATTGGATTTTTTTCGTTGATGGCTCAAATTGTAGGGAATAATAAGGGTATTATACCCACCAATTTTCAAAACGATCACGTTATTGGTCGATTTGTAGTGATTTTTCAAAATTTTCATCCCCTAATTTCACCCCCTACCCTTGGACCAATTTGGCTGGTTAACGAACTTGACCGAGATATTAACACTAATGATTTTTGTGCAAAATTTGGTCGCTCTCCGACAAGCCCTTCGGGAGTTATCGTGTTAACAAGAAACTGTACATATATAAATATATATATATATGTATATAAATATATATATAGAGATATATGAATTTGAACGGACATCAGATTCGTGTTCTAGGGGCTCGTAAACGTGTAAAAAATATATCACATCATAAATTTTCGATTGTCAGGGCAAGACCAATAGTGCATTTTTTCAAATGAAATGCACTAAAAAGGAAATACCGGTAACCTCAATAAAAGACAGGTTAGGTAAGGTATGAACTGACCTTGCCACAGTTGCGACAGTGATGCCTTCTGCGCACAACAGTGAAGGTGGCCTGGCACGACATGCAGGTGGGCGCCGCGTCATCGGGCACCCAAGGCGGCGGCTGCAACTGCCGCGGCTCCGGCTGCTGCAGCTCATCCTCCTGAGCAGCTGCTGCTTCCGCAGCTATTGCCGCTGCAGCCGCCCTCTCACTCTCGCCCCATACCAGCGCCTCTTCGCCGTTCTCACAACACTCAGCTCCTAATGAACAAATGGCATAATCAATAAAGATAAGCTCAACACAAAAATTAAGAATAATAAAGTTTCATTGACATTGAATTTCTTATACGTTCTGCTTTTCTATTCTGTGAATATCGGTGTCATACATTTTAATCAACTTCAAATAACAGTTGATTAACTTGATCAAATAAGGTACATCAATTCAAAGTGATAGTGATAGATACCGTACTTAAAGTATTGAATCACGAAGAACTTGTTTGCAATAATCCCGAAATTCTCAGCTCAATACTAAATAATAGATGGAACCATCAATATAATCATGATAATAAATTATTCTCAACATAGATTCATGAAACATTTGTCTCGAGATCAAAATAGAAGGCAACGTCATATAACAATAAAAATATTTATGAAATACCTTTCCTATTGAAGTTTACCCTATTAACGAAGACTTGAGGAGAAATAAATATGCGTTTTGCGTGTGTAAGAATGGAATGGTTACCTCAGCTACAACAAAACATAGCCAATTAACAATAAATAATTGTCAATACGTATGTGTACTCTATTTTTTTCCGGACTGTGTCGTATCGTTGCTATGGTTTGTCAGAAGTCGCCATGTTTGTTTAATTTGTGGATTTGTTTATTTCGTCTCAAGTCATCGTAAAGAGGTATAGGTGTATCCTGCAAATCTCTCCCTGTATATCAGGATGATAGTTAACTTATATCAGAATAATACTTATAATCTATTATCTTCATTTTTCTCATCTAGCATTATTGTAACTGTTAATCATATTTTACTACTTGTTACATTCAGAAACTAAACATCTTGCAAGAGATGAGAGTTTCAATATTTTCTTAATTGAAGAGTGGATGTTAGTCAATACAGTATTCATGTGAAATGGGAAATATTGTCTCACTTTCCAACTAATTCTTCAGGAAATGATACTTATCTGATTCAGTGATCACGATACATATGATTAACAAAACATTGATCACTCGATTAGTCACAAACTGAGAATCACGTAGATGATAATAAAGCAATAGGAAAAATATTTACCTTGAATATCTTCATCTTCGGTATCAGTCTTATCGGAAGAGTTAATGAGGAAGACAGATTTCAAAATATTGCGGAGATCGCCAGCAAAATTAGTTTGCAACTGATCCGCAACTCCAGCAATGCAAACAAACAAACGATGGATGAGATCCTCACTGGACCTGAAATTTCGAGAAAACTTGAATTAGAAAGAATATTAAGAAAATTTAAAACATTAAATGCTAGGCTATAGAAATAATAAATAATATGAATCAATAAACAAAGAAAATATCAAATTACAGTAATAGCCCAGGCAAATTAGACTAAAAAAGGGCCTAGCACCTAAAAAATGATGGATGGCTGGAACTGATCTTAAACCACTGTGGACATCCCAAATAAGTTTATAACATATCAAATGATAGAGGAGCTTATGCTCTACAATTTAAGCCCAAATACAAATTTTTACTATTAATGGTTTCGAAGATATACATATTTTAACACAAATAGTAGCCTTTTTCCCGGTATATGTGAATGAACTCAAGGTCGTAAAATTCTTCAATTTCGATCGAATTTAACAAATGATATATGCATTTGAACCGCCTTGACGAGCTGAGAACAATGAGCTATAGATTGTTAAGATCCATTGAATTTTACGAATGTTACGGGTGTCCTTTATTTATTATCCTTAAAGAGTCCTTCTAACTAGAAATAGCCTGAATTGAGGACGGTATGGTGGGTATTATATTGAAATATGATCTAACAAAGAATATTCTGGTAGAAAACTGCAATACAAGGATATAGAGATTTATTTTGGTCATTATTGTTGAAAATATTGTATTTTTTGTTGTACAAGGAAATATGTTGAGAGCTCTAGCACAAAAAATATACAAGATAGAAAGTTCTATTTGGTCTTGAATTGTACAGAATAAAATTATCCTCAGAGGGATTTTGAATTCTACATCAGTGAAACGTACAGAAGATGTAAGCAATCAAAGTAATCAATTTCCCTCAAAAACTACAGCATTTAAAAAAATGTGTAGCTGGGTTGTCGCTTATCACAGAGGGTTGGATTTGATATCAATCGCTCAAGAATTTTATTTACTAAAACATTGTAATAACAAATTTTTCTGTCCAACGCTTGGTTTTGACGTGTGTTGCAAAAAACTAGAAAATGAACAAATTTTCCATGGTTTTTGGGCACCCTGTATTACGCGCCACTCAGAAAGCGTCGCAAACTCATATTAAACTTATTTGGGATGTCCACAGTGGTTTAAGATCAGTTCCAGCCATCCATCATTTTTAGGTGCTAGAAGTCTAATTTGCCTGGGCTATAATCAAACCTCTCAGCTACAAATGTCAAGAAGTAGTAAACCTAAAAATGTAGATTGATATGATTGAAGATTTCAGAACAGTAGTCAATTGATCTCTCTCAACAGGGATTTCTCACCTAGCATTATTGTAACGTAACTGCTGATATTATTTTACAGCTTGTTGCTCTCAAAACTACTACAAGAGCACAAGAGCACCTTGAAGAGATATCGCTTCAACTGTTGAGCTCTTCAAGTAGGATAATAAAAGTATGAACTTGATGAGTGTAAAAAACTTACTTATTTCTGCTGCAATACAATATAAAATCATCACAATTTATACCTATCTCACTCACAGCCTATTATCATGAACGAATGAAATAATTTAATACCTGAATTTTGAACGAGCTTCGTTGGAAGCATCCTCAGCAGCTCTGACGGCTAAAGCCACCTCTTCTTCATCCTGGTACTCGGAATTGAATGAGGACGTATCACTGCTCATACAGTAACTGCAATGAAAATCATCAAATAAGTACCTCTATAGCAATTTTTAAAACAGCGTAGGGTCTAAGATAGTATCGAAACAGAAATATCTGTGAATAACACCCTTGTAGCATATTGTAACAATCGAGTCTTGATAAAAATTATTGAATTTCAATAATCATCTAAAGTAATGAATGCGTTGAATAGATCTGAACCTCAATAATTTTTTTCATTGATCGTACTTTGAAGGGTCAAATTCAGTACTACAGTACAGTATTTTTTACTTTTATGAAAACAGAACCAAAAGCTATAAAATATAAAGATAATCAGACAGAATATCCGTTCCGTTGAGATTAGAAAAAGTAAAGTTGAAAAATACTTTACATTAATTATATATTAGGTCTTATGAAAACATAATAATATTATATTATATTGAATATATATTATTTTTTGATGCTCTAATCTAATGATTATAGACAATAGGACGCACCTGCCAGAAGGAACACTACACGTACAACTGGAACAAGAAGATGATAGGCTATGTGAAACTTCCCTGTGAAAAACAAAAATGTAAATTAGTTTGAATGTAGTATGTTGCAAGCTTTATTAAAAACTTCTCCAAATATAGAAACTATAAATTGATAGAAAAATTCAAAATCTAGTCGCAAAATTGATGGATAAATAATTACTGCATTATGAACCTGATCTATTACTAGTGCTGTGTTTCAACCAATGGCGGCTTGTGCCATGGGAAAAGTTGAAGTGTTGTACAGTATAAGATACAGGCACTTCACCTGACCAGCCGCCAGTGGTTTCAACACGGTTAATCTTTCTAATGCAACAAAATGGCCGTATTTTTCAGGAAGTCAAATGTCTATTTTTACAATATCAAAATCTTTACAAGGAATCGATTTCAATTTTTGATTCCAAATGATATATTAATAGTCAGTGGCTTTATTTTCTCTTAGTTTGTATTTATTTATTTATGTGATCCATTTGATCAGTAATCTATTTGAGATTTTCGCAGTCATATAATAAGTTTTCAGCATAATCAAGTTATCTAGAGTTTCTGAATTTGTGTACTATGTAATACTTGTTTTTGTATTAAGAAAGAATGAATAACTTATTTAGAAAATAAAGTAAGGTGAATGAATCAGGTACATAATATGATTATTCTAATATAATGTACAAATTAAATATAAAAACCATAAATACAATCATATAGAATAGCAATTGAGTAGGGTCATAGCTTCCTTTAATGGAAGGCTCTGCCCTAATAATATGGCAACGTCGCACCGTAGGCACAGTCTTTTCATATGAAAGCATTACAAATCATGCATGTTGCCTTGGTTTTTCTCTCTTTGCGCATAATTTCCAAGGAATAGGTCCAAGAAACTCTTCGTATAGAATTCCTTTTGTGTTTTTGTAATAGGTTGTGATAGAGATTAGCAAGAAAGATTGAGAATAGACAATTATTTATTAAAATAGCTTATGATTTGTAGCGAGTCAAATGTGAGAACGCACACAAGAAACGCATCCGTTGGAACAGCTGATTGAAAAATGATTTCAATGCTTTTAAATGGACCCAATTTCCTACTCTAAACAGTTGCCAGTTTTAAGGACATGGCCTTCTAGGAAGCTATGGTAGGGTACTTACATGTTGGCAGATGGAATGGCGGCGTTGGCAGTGGTGGAGTGGCAAAGGGCGTTCCAGTTGTCAGCGTAGCGCACCTGCAGGTCAACCGACGTCTCCCCACCTGGTTGTTGCTGCTGCTGCTGCTTCTTATCTTTCCTTTTCCAGCAACGTGGTCCAGTGCGCGGACTTCTATCGAAATAGATCGATGCGCCATTAGGCAGTATGATTCTTCGAGATTTAGCATCGACCACTGGATGGACAAAAGCTGGAGTCCTATGATCAGCTGAGCTGGTTGGTTGGTTGGAGGGAGCAGCCTGAGCACGCTGACAGCAGTCACATTGGACAGGGCTCGAGCCACAAATCAGATAGGAGCCATCGTCCTGCGGAATGCCGCGGTTGATGAGGCCGCGGTGAGTCATGCTCACGTCCTCGTTGATGGAGCCGCTTTGCGAACACGAACACGGAATTACCGGCAAAGTCCATTGCCCGTTCAGACTGAACGAGTTCACCGTGTTTGTGTTGTCGTGCGTCCACGGCTCCACCACACTAGTGCTTTGGTTCTGTTCGGAAGGTTTCAGTATACTATCACAGTCACCCGCTTGCTCTTCACTGGTTGTGGCCTCGGTTGGTTGTGCATCGGGCGACCGATCCGACAAACTATCCCGCTCACTGCCACTCTGCGTGTTGCCCAGCCCTGAATCCAGCAGCGAGCTATAACTATTCGAGTCCTCATCATTCGCCTTCGAAGTGCTCTGTTCAGGCACCACTGTGTCGTCTTTCGTCGCATCACAATCGAAAACACACTCGTCATCGTTGTTCAACGTTGACAGCGTCCTCTCGTCTAAACTTTCGCGCACTGTTTCGCATTCCGACGTTTCGGCCGCGCACTCTTCCGAGTTGTCATCCACCTCTTCGCTGCTGATATCAACCTCACTGCAATAGAAACACACGTTTACAGTGCCGCAATTGTTCAGGATAAGGCCGATTTTACCAAAACGATAACAAAGTTTGAGCGACAGTCAGTTCTGAACGAACAAGAAATCATTTTACCACACCCATTTAAAATCAATTGTACAGCCGCTCAACCCTAGTTTTCGTTTATGGTGAAATTGTGCCAGTAACTGCATACATTAAAAATTATGTATAACTGCTACTAAATGAAGAAAAATTGAAGAAATTAGTTGTTTCTCATAGCTTTGCAAACATTCAAAGCCCTAACCCATTCTTCATTCTAATATCAAGTTTGGTATTGCCTGGAACAATTCCAATCCACTATTGTTAGATACAATCGCTCCGACTGTCAAGCTATTGGAGGTATTAGGTATGCTATTGGAAGAGATAATTCGATTGTAATATATCAATATCCTTACTTGAAAATTAGATGCTGTTACTCAAATTCACAAAATTGAATTTGAATTGATAATGTTCAAAAAATTTATCTCAAGTTATTCAATTATAACTGGGATAGTACCTTATTGGCGATTGAGAGAGTTCCTCACAAGAACAAAGCATCATTTCCAACTTCAACAATTCACCATCCGATAAAGTCCAAAGCAGTTCTCGAATTTTTACAAGAAGGGTCTGAAATAAAAAAGTAAATTAAGTAAAACTTTTATTTGCCTTGAAAACATCGATGAGCTTGAAAAATCAATCAACAAAGTCTTATCATTGAAGATATCCAGTTCAGTATGACATAATATTGATGTTGAAAAGTACAAAATAAATGAATGTGATAGTGATAGTTTGTCTGTGATAGTTTCAGAATAGTTGTAAGTTACAAGTAATGGTACTGAAAGGTGTTAAAACTGAATAAGTTATATTACTCTTCTACCCTGAACAATTCATTATTCAAAAACTGAAAGGCTTATAGAAAATAACAAATTGTGAAAGAAAACAAATTGTAATACAACTTAGCAGTCTACTCACCCTAAAAGGTCGAAACATTTCAGACATGTTTTGAGGATTATCGTCAAGAGATAGAGGTCCTTCGGGGTAAACTAGGAGCCCAGCCACAATGGCCAGACGAGGAATGGTGAACATCAAAGCTGGATCGTACTGATCCACCTGCTCACGACTTAGAAGACGCTTCTCCAATGCTCTGAAAATGAATAAAAAACATCAAATCCATAATCAATAGATTGAAGAGAGGAAAGAAGAATAGATTATCTCATTCCATCACTAACTTTAAATTTGACTTGAAATGTTAGATAATCGAGTTCTCCATATTTATTGAACAAACTAGAACCTTCATCAAATATTTGGTCGAGGGATTACAGTCATTGGATTAGTGTTCGTCACGTGAGCATGAAACGTGAGTTTTGAAAGACTCCCGTTAATTTTGTGTTAATTTTTCCCGTTCTGGCCTTAACATAGAGAACATAAGAGAATAGATATCTCTTTCAAATTTTAAGCAATCTTGTCTGGATACAATTTAAATTACCTTACTTTGTCGAGTAAATTTTCCATTTTTTACTAATAATAGAATTTCAATAATCTAATCAAATAACCAATGAAAAAGGTTTGAACTGAATTAAATTGGATATTTCATTATAAAACGAAAGTAATTAATTATTTATTCCATAAATAAGAGACCATTATCCAACAAACCTAAGCATGATTTATTTTCAGATGATAATTTATTGTGAAACAACGGATGTGGAAATATACATTCAGTAAGTTATAAATTTTAAATGGGAGCAACAAAAAAGCAAAACTACAAGATGGAAACGATAGATGTGAAACTCTATATATTGAGCATGATTCTTTATTTGAGTAGTTGTGAATGTGATATTGTGGTTGTTATCCATATTAAATGAAAAGACAATACTGTAAGATTTTACCAGAGATTGATAATGTTGTAGCAACCGAAACCGGTATATCGGGTTTTAGATAAATCAGTGATTTGAAAACATCTTTCTTTTCATTTGATATTTCTTCATAAGAGGTACAAAAAAAGAGGGACAAAGAAAGCAAAACTACAAGAGCTCATATCATACAACTAACAAATACATCAGTTTTTCGTGTTTTAGGATTGACGAGTAACAATATGAAATTGATAATTTGATCAAGGGTTAAGTAGAGTTCTCCAAACACAAACACCGACCTGTTCAAAGTTTCGGAGAATAGTACGATGACACACTGCTGCAGCTCATACTCGTTGACAGTTTTGACGGGCACCATGGCGCTGACATAGCAGAGCTCGAACTGGGCGAGCAGGCGGTCGAACATCTTGAGCGACTCGACGAGGCGGTCGTGCGAGAGGTCGTGCGCCGGAAGCACCACGTTCACGCGCAGCGCCGCCTCGCGCAACAGGTTCCTCACGTTCTCCAACGCCTTGGTCAGCGCCTTGGCTAGTGGACGCATCTCGCCGCTCTCCCCCTCACGGTTCATTATACTCGATCCGGCTGCCAGGCACTGCACAACAAATTATCAACACGATAAAAATAGGAATGAGAAGTAAGGCGAAAATGAGATATGGCATACAAGCTACAAAAAGGTTTGTTGAGGTTAAACGGAGTAGTTTTTGACTTCATCGTCTTGACCGAGAAGGTACGTCGAACTAATTAGATGAGATTACTTTATTCAAAATGGGTAACATATTACATATTAGTTTCTTAATTGCGACACTAACAAGTGTATGCTAACCATGTTACGCAGAATAAATTAAACAAATTAGAAACTTCTACAGTAAGAAATTTCTATAGGTACCAATCTACTTTTATAGTAATAATTCAACAAAACCGTGATAAAATGTATGCAAAATCACGAAGTTTTTCAGCAATCAAAGCGAAATTCAGACACATAGAGGTCCATTCTTGGGAAAGAATATCATTTATATACTTTCCATCAAGACTTGGCCTTGACGGTAGTGTGGCTAATAGATCTATTAAAAGTATCAATACTCAATTTAAATATTGTATAAATTGTTGAATAAATGAAAGAAAATTGGAATTTTATAACTTTGCATTGAATGAACAATGGAATTGATTCAGGTTAATAAATCAATCATTGGTTATTGATTATTGATTAAAATTGATTAAGCTTGTCTAATAATATTGATTCATTCATATTTGCATAATAATATTGATAAGAGAGGGATGGTATACGTGTCAATGTACTCCTAATAATGAAAAATTTCCTAGCTAGTGAGTTTCTAAATGAGCAATTCTTTGGGATCACAGTTATTGTTCAGTAGAATTTTTTCCTTACAAATTTAGTTTTCAGCCAATTAAAATTAGTAAACATTATTGATCTCATAATGTCTGAAGAATAAGTTATGACAATATTGATAATCATATTTGTAAATGAGTGAAAAACTTACATGAAAGAAGCTTTTACAGATAGACTATGAAATTAATGCATACATTCTATCACTCTATCACTTGCATTATTATTCAAGTGAGATCTGGAAGTTTCGGCATTAAGTTAGACTTAAACTGACATGTCACATCAATAATTTATAGAAATAATCATCATTTCATTTCTGAACGGAAAAGAAAAATAGAACAAAAACTCCTTGTTATATTTATTGAGAAAGTATATTTATTCGAAAAATGACTGAATGGAAATTGTAATCGGAACTCCTGACAAATAAAGACGTACAGCATTTGAAAGGAAAAAAACTCAAAAATTGATTAAATAGAAAAAATAATGAATTTTCAAGTGGAGAGGGAAGTTTTATTGTTTTATGCTAATCCATATAGATACACACGTTATCACCCCAAATAAACAACCCTAAGGACGGTTGAAACATTGAGGAAAAATCAATAACAGGCAATCAAGAAACTATGTTTCAAAATTAGTAACTCGTCTTTTTACTCAAAGTGAGATTCGAACTTGGAGTGAACAAGAAACAATGTTTCAAAATTAGAAGCTTGTCGTTTTACTTGAAGTAAGTTTTACTTGGATGGATATTGTTAACAAGTTACTGTTACTTCTTGCAGTTTCTCAACTTGTGACTGAGTTTCAGAGGCAAAGAGTGAGCCTGCACTGAGCTCAAGTGATATGTTTTTTGGCTTACCTCAGCGCCAAACCACAGCTGGCCGGCCAGGTTGTCTTGCATCACATCGTCGGGGAACTTCACTCGGAAGTCGCGGTCGGCCCTCTCGTCCGGTATCAATTCGTCCATTATTTTGTTGCATATTGTCAAAACCTACATAAATAGAACAAAATTATCATAAAATAAATCAATTTTGATTCAATAAAGATTTAATACAAACATGAGTAATTATACTAAATCAATAAATAATCAAAGCTCCCTTGAAATGAGTTTATATTTCTCCTCACAACTAATTTCGAGCTTTCAAATAATTTTCAAGCGAAATTGAAAAAAAGTTGTGAGGATAAATAAAAGCTTATTTCAAGGGTAATTTTATTACTTATTAATTTTTTTTACATTAGTAGCCCTAGTGACAAAGTTATCATGAATAATGCAAATATTGGGAAGAACCAAATATATAGGAACTGGGATATAAATTGAGGCTGCATTTCTTGGTCAAGTAAGTCAATTAAATTCATTAAATTCATCAAAGAAATATTGAACCTATGAATATTCACAGAAGAAAAATAATTAGCCTATTCAGTCTATGATATTTCTGAGTTAAAAATCAAGAATTTTCGGTCTTTCCAACAAACTTTATTGAATTCAAAGAGTTCTCGCGAGTTAAAAAAACTACATTGTCTTGAAAATTCTCTCATAAGTCACAGATATTGCAAAAATAGCCTGTATACTTTTTGGAATGAAGAATCACAGTTAATTTTTATTTCGATGAGAGAAAAAAAGTAGAATAGAAAATTCGAGAATTTTATAGATATCCACATATTTCAAATATGCACACATAGAATCTATATCCAAAAATTCTCATCAATTATAGCATTTTCGTTAACACGGCAGTAATAAGACGTCTATGCATGTGAATCACACAGTCTAGAATTGTTAAAGCATGTCGTTCGTTAGTATAAAGTAGTAACAGAGTAATAATAGCAGTGGGTTGGGTGCAATTGAGCAATATTATTGAACAGAGACATGCAGTACGCAGTATATTTGATCACAATCACACTCATCTGAATAATAGATACTCGAAAAATTGAAAAGAGAACTAAGTTATTTGAGCATTCTAACAGTTCAATCACCTCATTAACTTACTACATCAACAATAAATCAATAACAACAAAATTTTCCATGAAAGCGTGTGTAATTATTATAGTTTTTCTTACACGTGATGACTATGATGAGTAAATTGAAAGATAAGATATGGAATTTAACTTGAAAATTACTAGAAATTGGAAAAAGTTGGGTCGATCAAGTAATTGAAGAATTTCAGAACACAAATAGCCTAGTTGTAATGTTGATCAAATGTTAAATGATTTGAAATATAAATATTAACAGACACTACAAAAATATCAGTTCAAGCTGCAATACAAAGAGATTTGATAACATCTCACGTGGTCTCATTTTATTATTATTGGACTAGAAGAACCAAATGATGGAAATGGTACCCACCGTAGAGTTGATTCACATGTGTGAATGAAAACCCCTTCTCAAGTGAATAGTATTTACTTGTGCATGCTCAAACGAATATTCTAGATCGTTTCTAAACAATCGTTGAAATGATCAAGGTCAATCAAAAATATTTTTGATGGTGATGCCAATTGATAGATTTTAATTCAAAACTATTCACTCATATAAAACAGAGACTAAAAGACTAAACAAGCCTCTGGACAATATTCACTTTCAAGTGACTGGATGGTTCACTTGACAGATCTCACATCAGCATGATTGATCCATAAACTAAACAAATCTTGAAAATACACTTTCAAAAGGCCGATCTCTTTGATTCCACAAAAGCCATACGGCAATTGATCTAGTTTTGGAGAACTAATCACTTCAAAGTGTGACTGAATCTTTTTGGTCCTGTACTCCACTTGATAGAATAAGCAAGTTGACAAAGAGCATGAAAGCAATTGATTTATTTTACAATTTCACATTAAACCACTTATCAGAGCATAGCTCTAGTGATGTATGAAATGTCATTAAACTATTTTGAAAGAAAACAATGAAAATAAAAAATTGACATACCTTGTCCTGACACTGACGCAAGTGGTTGACTAGCAGAGTGCATCTTTCGGGATCTTTGCGACCGTCGAAGCTATCCAATTCAGCGGCGACAAGGTTCAGCGCATCGTCCGCGTAGAAGAACTGAGCCAGAAGCGATGTGTCATCTCTCTGAAAACAGAAAACCAATCGTCATTAAAGGGTACACTTTCACTATTAGTGCAGAACATTCGACTAGTATTGTTTTCAAAATCAAATCAAAGTTTATTCCATCTATCTGACATAAATTCACATAACATAAATTGTACAAAATTGTATAAAATACATTCATCACTTTCAATATTATAACTACTAATTTACAGGATTTCTACAGAAATATTCAATTGATATTACTACAAACGTCATTATTCATAACATATTAAACATAACTTATATTGTCGAAGCTATATCATGAGTAGGTAGTTGAAATGACAAAAAATCTACATGTTAATATTTTACTCGACGTTCAACTGGTAAATGGGAAAAATAGGTAGAATTACTAGAGAACTTCAGACGAAATCATAAAACTTATTTTAAAGTAGAGGTTGTAATCAATATACAGTAGTTGTAAAAGTAACCTCTATAAAGTTGCTTGTCAGACCAAGTAGACTGAAAAAAGCAAAATCATTTAAATAATTTCAGGTATTTTATATTCCGAATCAGATAATTATTTCATCATTCTGTCTGAATTTTAACCAAATATAAACTATTTTTATAATTGACGTAAACACTTACAAGATAGCACTTTTGAGTACTTGAGCATACTTTTGAGTACTTCTGAGTCGTTAACCATACATAAAGTATCTATCATTCTCATGACGACACTTTCTATAGATACAGTAAGAGTAGGTCACTGTGGGATTTTCTCATGATACATAATTAAACACTTAATGGATTTGAAATAGGAAAATTTCCACATGGAAAATGATATACAAAATAATACTGAAACAGAATCGCAGGAGCGTCCGAAATTTGACAAAGTCTCGTAGTCTTGGTAAGAAAATCTATAGCTGAGTTCATAATTTACTATTTATAGGAGAAGCAATCCCGATTGTTTGAACAAGATATTGCTTTCAATTGATACTTGCAACCTCGAGAAGATATCAGAATTTCAAGACAAATCTACTTGGTTTTGTATGTTATGATAGGAAGATTGAGTTACGGGCACGCCTTCTGAGTCATCTTGGTTATCAGCATCAAACGAGTACAACGTCGGGAACAGAATATCTTTTACTAAAAAGTAACGGAATGGTATTAAAATAAGTATTAGTCTCTTTCTTCAAGTCTCAAAAGTTCGTTCTATTGAAAGTTTACTAAGCAGATATGACAGAAGCCCAGGATTAATAAACATTATTTTTCAGAGAAGCCTTCTTACATGAAGAACCATAAAATACAAGGATAGAAATACTTCGATATTATATAGTCTGACCAAGCAAAGAAGAGCCTCTTGCATGATGGGAAAATGACTCCAGCTTGGTCAATATTGATTTTAAAATTATCAATTTGATCTCAAATTGTAGGGAACGATTTGATCTACTATTAAGACCACATTTATTATTCTTCAACAAATATTGACCAAGATGGAGTCATTTTTCCATCTTGCCAGAGGCTCTTCTTTGCTTGGTCGGACTATACTACTGTATTGCATCAGATTCACTGACAAGAGATGTGCAGAGTAATCTGAGTTGAGAAAACAAAGCAGTAGGAAAAAGAATTATCACTGACGTTCAAAGACTACGACATCTCACGAAAATTAAGATTAGGAAGTTCGTCGCTACATTTTGAACATTGAATCCAGATGTAATATTTCAAAAATCAAACTCTGGTTTGAATGGTTTTGATTTCTGATTTTCTGTAGAATAGAAAGAATAAAGCCTTCAGAAATGCAAACAAAGATATGACAAGCAGTTACTCAGTGGAATGGGATTTGGGATACGGTACCCAATCGAAGATAGGTACTCCAATAATTGGTAAGATATTAAAGATGATGGAATTGGGGATAAATCTGTTCACATTAGCTAACACAAGAATTTTTTATCCCAGCGTCTTCACAAAAACCACCAGTTTCATGGAATCTATCCATAGAAAGTCCATTTCAACACATAACATGAAATAATTAGACCAGTTAATACAGTTGAAAGTAACAATAGATAGATTGAAAGAGCAATTCTAAAAAATGCACCTCATCACCAATGCCAATTTACTCTAAACTCATTCAACTTATACTCTACTTGATGTAATTTGACATTTGATTTGAGATTAAGATGATGTGATAACCAATTTTGAGAGTTGAGGAGTGTCATGAAATCATCCATCTCCAGAAAAGTCCACTTAATCGGGTTGAGAGGGTCAGATAGATAAGCTTGCAAAAAATAAAGCAGTGCCAATTAACAGGGATGAGCATAGGAATCCAATACTATGATTACAAGCTCATTGGAGAGCAGCAATTATTATTATTATCATCATCAAAATTACTGCTTGAACAGTAAACCCCAATAATTTCCCTATCAAGTATCCGTAGCAGAAACCTTATCTGGATTTCTCAGGGTATTCTCAAATTGCAACATAGGGCACATTTAGCTGAGATTCCTCATGTTTCCTTGTGAGAGATGATTGGAGCTCAAATAGAATTACCTCACGGATACTCGAATATAGTATTTATGAATTTTAGTATCCGTGGAATAACTTACATTTTTGTACCTTATCGCTCAAAATTTTCTTCTTAATTTCGAAAAGATATCAAAGCAATTTAATACTCGTAGAAATCATTGATTAGAAAAATATGATCTCATAAAAGTTATCTATTTAATTTTCTTATATAAAAAGACTCCTAAAAAACGTCGTTATCTCTTATCAATAACCCCCACAAATAATAAATACTCTTTGGTATAGATAAAAATTATTAAATGAGGAATATAAAATACAAGAATACTATAAAGGGAAAGTATAGTTCAATATTTCTGATAATGTTGAAATTTTCCAACTAATTCTATAGAAAATAATCAATTCTTGATTCTATATTTATCAAGTTCATTTCAAAAAGTCTATTGTTTTAGAAGAATATAGGAAATTGTTATCAATGCACTTGCTCAGTAGCAAGTCAGAGGGCTTCAAATTGTAGATAATAGTGGCGCAATGCTCAATTACTCATTAGAATTTCACTAGTAATTTTCCCTTATCAGCAGAAAATTGAAAGGTGATAGAGTTATCATACTTTGTGAATAAATAAATTGTCCAATTTATCAATTAGTTCCTTATGATAAAAGCATTACAGGAAATAATACCATTTTAAATTCAATAATCCATCTCTAAATCAATACTTACAAATCATACTTCGACTTGATTAAAAATTCCAAAATTGGGTAATTTATGGGTGAAAAACAATTATTGCACTTATTTATTTAGCCTACATGTGTTCAGTTACTAAATATATAGCAGTATGATAAATTCTAGTCACTAACTTAATCACTGGAAAATATAATATATGAGAAAAAAGTGTTATTGAGTTAGTAGTAAAATATAAGTTACCTAAGTGTTGAACAGAGCTTTTAAAACAATATGTTCTACCGTAATACATTCTACTTTTAATACATGTTCTACCGTATTACAGCAGTTCCAAATAGTATTTTTAAGAAAGGTGTAGCCTATCACTGTTCAACATTTTCCATGATTGCTTCATTCTTCAACATCCATATCAATTTGACGGCAGCCTAATATTTTTCAACATACACATGAAAACGGGTACCTGAGTGCGCCCCGTACTCCGGGTCCTACAATAAAATCCTTGAATTTCCTTCAACTGTCATAAATGCTGTGAATAGAGCTTCGTAGATATTATTTCTATAATATTTATCAAAGCTAGAATGCTTTCCAAGAAACGAGGAAAACTATTTAGAACTATGAGCAGTGGGTGAATAAATTTCCGTGAATATACAAGCGATCCCTCAGACAGGAAAATGTTTACAGAACCATCAAGTTACATATAATTCAATAACATCATCGTAATTAAAATTTCAAGACCGAATTTCACAGATGAGCGATCTCCGAATTCAGGGCCGCGTTGAGATATCCTTGACGTCGGGTGGGCCAATAATTGCTATGAATGGGGAGGGGGAGCTATGTTGGTGTTATGGCAAGGAGGAGTTGGCAGCTCATTCCTTGTTTATAATAGTTTTCACAAACAAGGAGGATGGTGTATCTTTCTCACTGGGACTGCTGGCCATCTTATTAACATATCCGGTTATTCATAATTATTATCAACCATCCAACAATTTGCTCTCATTTTTTTACAATGTAAAGCGTTTTCAAAGAATACGTTTAAATACATTCCAACGAGAGAACAATGCCAATAGCATTATCATAAATAGTAAAAATTATTTAATCATTCAAAACATCATCAGTTATTGACTATTGATTCTAGTAAAATTTCGGCTATTCAGAAAATACAGTTCAAAAATTACTTCAAGAATTCATAATTCATAAGACCTCATTTTTCTGCTTTGTCAATCATAAATTTCTTTACAACATTAAATAATTATGCCTATTTATTTATTGTTTTCTATTATCTCTAGATTAGATCACATTAATTCTATTCTATTCTATTGTTTGGTAAATTGTCAATAAATATGTTTTTACTGTTCAGAGATAACGCAAAATCGTATGTATAAATTAAATTCTTTTTAATGAGAGATAATTGATTTTCTTTGCACGTGATTAATTTGTATAGACCAGCAGTTGAATTGATAATACACGGTAGATTGTCATCACCACTTCATGATTTCAACTGACAAGAGGGTTTCAATGAGGTTGAACCGCAATTAACAAGATAATAAATCATCATAGTAAGCTGAGTGAAAAAGAGATATTTGAGGCACCCATCGTCCTAAAAATTATTCACAGAGGCTGCTTTCACTAGGTGACGTTCAAAACAATTTCGTTAGTAAAGATTGGTAGTCGCCAATTTCAATAACTTTAATGTGTTCAGGTGTTGGCAAACATTTTTACAACACACGCACACACAACTGATAGCAGAAATAAACTCCACTGCTATATTTGTATATCGATAACCGGTATTAGTAGGTTTTCCTTTTTAAGCTGGTCGACATCCTTCATTACCTGCTCCTTGACTGCTGTGAATAATTTACAAAAGCGCACTCAAGTACTGTCACAAACCATGATGAATACTGTATCATTTCAAATGACTCATAATGATTGGATCCATGGAAATCATACAGTTTTTTCACCTGTAGGCGTAAGACGCTTAACTGGTTACGAACTTAGAAAACAATGAAATAATATACTAAATTATTTTCCAATGCCTATCTACAAATAGATAATATTCGAGATGAAGCGAGAAGCACTTTTTATTACCAAACCACAGCTGAACTTTAAATTTTCCCACCCGAATCTGAACTTTCATTGCCTCATATGGATTCTCTTCCTTTCTTAAAAAAATAAAAGCAAAGGCTGCTTTTTTGAAAATATATTTGGCAAGTATAGAAATAATTAAATTTCAATTCTTCTCATAAAATAAATCATTTTCTTGATTTTACTCCTCTCTCCATCAATTTGATTCTCATTTTGGAAAACAAAAATAAAGTAGAAATTCACTTTAAACTCCAGAAGGCTGACTGGAAAGGATTTTTGTCATTTTGGTTTTAGGAATATGTTTCTATATTTACTCTAAGTAAAGCATTTCTAAATGGTCTAGTAATGAACAATCTATGAAAGTTTCCAATGAGAAACTTTTTTAGAAGTTCGTTAGAATGTGCGAAAATTATCTCAAAATAATTGCAACTGTTCGAGATAATTTATTTGCATTCTCATCAAAAATTAAAAAGTTTTCAACAGAATTTTTTTTCTGAAGTTTGTTTAAATGTGTGAAAATTATCTCAAAATAGCACTATTCGAGATAATTCATTGCCATTCTTATAAAAATCTTCAAGATCATAAACTGAGCAAAAATTGTAATAAAATGGCAATTAAGTACGTCATTTTGCGACAGTTGAATGTTATCAAGCAATAATAAATTGATGAAATTTGCAACTAAGTTTGTAAACATTGGTGACAAACAGCAGAAATAAAAAACTTAAATCAAAAACATATAATATGATCACGTTTAATCAAATGTGATAATTGATTATCAATAATTTTGCTTCTAGTTAATATGAAGCAATATTAGTTCATTCTCAAAGTTCATTCCTCGGAGTCTAAATTTATTTTGATTAAAGTCAAGTTAAAACAAATATGCAATTTGAGAGAAATAAATAGCTGATAATTCAATTGCATATTTTCAACAAGGATGAAGCTGCCTTTCAAGAAATTTTGAAACTATATTTGTAAGAATAGACTTTCTCTTCTAAGAGTTAGTGGCCGTCTTCCAATACAATCAAGTAACCATTTCTCACATCTTCTAATTAATTCTATTCTACAGACTAAATTACTTTTTTCAAGTTTCATTATTGAAAATTTTCTAATTCAATGTGTATTTGTTAAAAAAATTCAATCAAACCATAAAGAGAGCAATCTAAACGAGAGCGATCTTACGCTATCCTTCCTCCATGATAAAACTATCCCATTTACAACTTAAAATTGTAATATTAATCTATCTCGGGAGCCACCAAGTTTTATTGAATTATAAATTATAAACCCTATTTACATAATTGACTAAATATTTTGCGCAATCATGATGGCGTATAGCTTGCTGGTTGGCTGAATGCAAGAGAAGATCAGCCAGCTCGAGGGGAAAGCGATTTCATTTCACCTTTCTCATTCGCACGCCTCGCCAATTCCCCTCAACATCCCACTGCTCCACCGCCGCCTATCAATCTTCCAGAGGTGAAAATCGTCATTTGACCCAACCTATCAAGAGTTTTCCTCTTTAATGACAAGGAAACTGGAGTGACAACTCATTTCCAAGTAATAGACAAATAAAATTAGCTTCAATTGTCACTAGATTTGATAAAATTGAATTAAACTCCATCGAAGGTTACACAGGAGAGCTGGTGGATTGCATGCGAAGAGATCTCAATTGAGCAGCTGAATACATTAATGTGACGCAACAAGTAACACGAGCAGCAATATTTTCCTCCAACGCAATCCGATCTACAGGTGTAGGCAGTGCAGTGCCAGTGAAGTGAAGCACTGAGCGGACGAATGAAGCACCGTTAATTCAGAGAGCTATGACTTTTCGACGCAGACAATGGACTGGCTTACTTTCTGCGAAACGAAAAGCATTCACAAAAAAGCTTCCATTCTTCCAAGACAATAAACATGTTAACGGAATTCTATTACAAGTTAGCAATCAGCGTTACCAACATCTTTTCAACTACTTGCGCATCCGACTGACGTTAATTGCTAGATTCATTGGTCACTAAATCTAAAAATGGGCCAAACTCCCTGAAACTCTTACAAGCAACGAGCACACATCCATTGTAATTTAGGACAGTTGAATAAAGCAGATTTTAGAGGAAACATTTGATTGAGACAACCTTTGAAGAAATCATTCATGAGAGCTAGAAGATCCAAATATCGATGAGTATTCTCGAAGATTTGGGCGAACTTGGGTGGAGCAATATTAATTATAATTAAAATATAATAGGCTACAACTATATTAATATAATAGAGTGAGTTTGGGAGTATTTTAAAATAAGAAATGGAAATTGATGTACGGTACATGATAATATGTGAAGAATCTATAAATTTTCCATGAATATAGCTTTATTCATGATAAGCTATTACAATAACTGAGATAATAGCCTACCTTACATTTTATTGTAGAAATTCAATCGCACAGACCAAACACAATCGCCAATTGCTGATTAGAAACAAATTCAAATAAAAATAATAATTGAAGTGAAAATTATTGACCAATTTTTTCATTGTTTTGCGTAAGTTACATCAAATTCTAATAAGTAATTTGGATGAGTGGGTACCGTATCTATTTAGTTTTATTGAAAAGGCTTCATAAGAAATTTGCGAAGAAAATAGCTCATGTCATTCAGTAGAGCCAATGATAAGAGTTTCAATAATTGAAAGCAATAACAGATAGTAGCCGGAAAATGAGTGCTTTTGGTTATCTACCAATGTCTAGGTCTTCTGACAAAATTACCATCTTTGTTCGAATCAGGAAGAGATTGAACAAGGCTATTAAAGTGAAAAATCATGCCTACTTGGAAAAGCATTAAACAATGAAGCAATGAAGAACAAGTTAAGTAATAATTAAACAGTATCAAACACCACATGAAAATAGAACAATATTTTTTTCCAATATAATTTATGGAACCCGAGAGAGTAAATAAATTATTGGAGACTATCTCTAAGATTGAAAATTTTGATTTGATTCAGTAATTTATTAGAGAACTAAACATCAATTAAAAACTAACAGTGATTTGAAATTAAAAGACAATTGAATCGAGATCACACAGTAGGCTATAGACATAGGACATTGACGTAAGATTTGAATAAGGTTAAGTTATACTTTATTTCTTCGTTTTTCATTAGGACTAGAACGCATTATTCAGTATGTAGTTTGGGAAATCGTAGTTATAGAAGTAGAATTATGTTAGCAGGAAAAAAATTTCATAAATCCTAAAGAAACTTTTCTGATAGTTGGGAAAATTAAAAATCCCTAATCCCCTAAAGGAGTTCATCACATTAATAAATCCTATGAGTAATTAGGAGAAATTACTCAATACTATAGTTGCCCTGGTTTGAGCAAGTCACTTGAAGATCAGGGTAAGATGAGCTATTGACATCGATAACTACTTAAGAAATTAGTGATGTAAAATACCCGGGTATTTAAAACTCAGGGTAAATACCCAAAATTCATAAATACCCAGGTATATTGGGTATTTATTGAATCATTGATATTTGTAACCCTGAATATGTTATTATTGGCATTGATAATATATTGGCATAGTAATAGTATTGTTATAATATTATAAAAACTTATTTGCTATTTTTCAATGACTTTATACATATTTTTTAAGCATTACTTGAAGTTTTGAATGAATAGGATTCTTCATGAAAAAACTGGATAAATAAGACTAGACAAACTCTGCAGGAGTTTTATGCATATATTTCTACTCTAAACTATAGGCTACTATATAAAAATAATAAATTAGAAGAGAATTAAAACCAATAGTTAAAAACTTGAAAATCTTGTGAAGCATATTTATGCTATTTAAAAACAAAAATTAAAAATTAACTCTTAGAAAATGTTTTTGAGATTTTTTTGATTCAAGAAAAACCTATGGAAGTTTTATGCATATTTTTATGTATCTACTTGAAATTGTAATAAATCTGTAATTTTATTTGAATCATGAATTAAAATTCTGTAGATGGAAACAAATAATATTGAAATATTTTCTAAGGCTGATAAAAGGCCTAAAAATGGATCAAACTCAAACATTTAACTTGAAATAAAATGAAATTTATTTTATTAACATTCTAGGAATGAGAGGCCTATTGGCATAAGTTACCTAGTTTGGGATAGAGCACGTATGGTTTTAGATTGTAAGAAATGTTTTTCAGGTATCCTGTAGACTTTTCATGAAAAAGATTCCTGAATAATATCCTCACGTTAAAATTTTGCTAAATATTTTCCTGATGAAGTAGGTCATTTCTGTTCTCTTGGAAATATTCAGCCTAAATAACACTTAGTATAGTCTGCAAAGAAGAAATTGTGGCAAGATGAGAAAATGACTCCAGCTCCAGAAAAATTAGTTTAAAAATTATAAATTTGGTCTCAAATTGTAGGAAACATTCTGTAATTTAAGACCAAATTTATAATTTTTAAACTAATATTTCTGGAGCTAGAGTCATTTTCTCATCTTGCCTCACTTAAGATGATCGATAATAATCAATAACGACAATGTCGACAATACCACTTGACAAATATAGTCTACACCAGGAACAAGTGCCTAAATTGCTACCATGTCTGAACTTTATACTGTACCTACAGTAGCTTCAATAAGTTACTTGCAATCAAGAGCCCATAAAACAGTTTTTGTCTGACAATAAAGAACTAAGAAATAAATACGTAAATTTAACTTTACAGCTTCCTGAAGAGAGTTGTATTTTAGTTTTATGATAATCACTCTAATAGATGAGACAATGAGCTGATATCTACAGAAACTATTTGGTTGAATAACTTACATGAGTAAGTTATAACATACCTAAATTAAGATGCGCATTTTTATAAGACGGGGAGGGTGCAATACCTGAGGGACATTTATAGGAATTGAAAACCTTCTAATCAAAACACTAACCATATGCTTTAAAGGTTATATATTATCATAATTTTATGGTAGAGTATCGAAAAAAGAGGGCTCCCCAGATATTGTACCCTACCCAAAATTAAGTCAACTGCCAAGGAGTCCGATAAAGCTGTGTACGTAACAGGCAATGGAATAGATTACTGAATATAAAATAAAATTCACTGACCCAGAAAAATTAAAGGTTATATTAGGCTGAGTTACTAGCCTTTTCCAATTTATCGTGAAATTTGAGGGTCAACTCATTCATTCTATGAAATGAATAATTGTGCTACAAAAGAAGAACTATGAGTGGTTTGAATGCATTTAAAATAATGATGTATATTGTCAATAGAACTCAAATCATTAAAGCTTTCAAATATCAACAGCAAACAAAACAAATGTTGGATAATTTAAATTAAATTGTTCAACAGAAAACGGGTTGGAAAATATTTTTAGTTTGTGACTTTGTGTTGGACACATCGAATAAATATGCTTTTAGAAAATGCATTTCCCATCCAATAGAAATCGACAATTGAACAATAAAAATATTTTAATAGAAAATGAATAAGGTTTGAGGCTGCTTACCCTTGGCCTATAGAACCACTTTCTGATTGATTCCATGTTTGTAGGGAATATCCTAATTTGACTGCTAAGAAACATAAAAGAAGAAAAGATCCTTGTATCGAGACGATAACATTTTCACAATAATCACAAATCAAAATGAATTGTAGAGAATACTGATATTTATTTCACGAAAACGAGGTCGTCAGTGATGCAACAGCAAAATAATAGCAAACTGAAGGAACGAAGAACAATCACGAACTACTGTCGAGTGTCGACTGACAGATTTCTGGAAGGAGCAGCTGCATCAGCATTCAAAGAATAGAGATAGAAAATAATAGAGTTGCTAAATTGGTTTACTCTGTTATAATTTTTTCTAATAAATAAATTTTTCATCAACTAGGATAAAAACAGACTATATTAAGAAATATTAATAAATAATTTGAATATTTACTTTAATGAATGATTCATGATTGTATTGGAAACGAAACTTGATACACCAGCGCGCTCAAGCGGGTGAAGAGAAAACTAGTTATCAATCATGTAATGCCAGACACAGAAAAAAATTCATTTTTGTGTGCCATTGCATGGAAATAATTATGACGTGAATTATTTTGAAAAATAATCATAATACAAATGATGATTTAAAACAGCTGAAATATAATTTCTTAGCATGATCTGTCCAAGCAAAGAAGACATTCTGGCAAGATGGAAAAATGACTATAGCTCGGTCCGATGGTCATATTATTATAAATTCTTTCTCAAATTGCAGATCAGAATGTTTTATACATTTTGAGAATTAATTAATTTTTTTAACCAACATTGACCGAGCTGGAGTCATTTCCCATCTTGCCAGAATGTCTTTTTTTGCCACAGGTGACAAGAATAACCTAGTAGTTATCAAGCCATCCGCTAGATCGGGTGACAGTGCACTTCTCAAGCAAGGTCTGTAGAAGACCTTGCTCGAGCGCTATAGCCTCGTTCAGATTGAATTGATGATCAAATTTTTAATTATATGAAATTAGATTGATAATATTTATCTGAAGTGTGGTGGAAAGTATTATACGCAAACTCGGCCAGGAAGTTGTTAACGGTATTCGGATTCATTGTCAGGTTCGGCACAGGACCTCCTCTGTGGGCTCGGAAAGCCTCGCACAGGAAACTATTACCATGGCATACCGTGAACATTTACTTCTTAGTCTTGTAGCGCAATGTACTATTTTATCTTACACCCTACTGAAAATTCATTCTGGATACATATTGATTAGCACAAAATCTAATTCCTCAATCCGAATTTCAGTCAGTGTACAATAAGTTTAAGATTTTTGAACAATTACTGGAGTGCATACTTATAAAGTGACCACGAAAGGTAGTTTTTTAAAGTAAAGTTGAGCTAAGTGACTCAAGTAAGTACTTGAATTAACTTAGTTCAAATACTGTAGCCTATTCTAGAATTGCCAATCATGAGAAATAGAATTAATTTATTTTCAATTTGGTGGTGATCCACGAGAATTTCTTGTAAATTGTAAATCAAGAGTTTCATGATTTACTCTATACCTTCAGAAAAACAAGCTGTATAATGTTCATGAGACAGGGCTCTGAATCAGGTTCTCTATTGTACGAGTACAATAGCCTACTATGAATAAGCCTATAACGGCTAGACGAAACTCAGCAATATACTGTATAATACATTCTGTAGCCTAAATATTTTTAGATATATTAACTATAAGCTACAATGTCGTAAATTCACGAGACTCAAGTAGAAAAGGATTCATGGACATTAAAACACAAATCGAATGATTGGCAGAGATTTCATCGAAAAGGAAAATTCACAAATACATGACATATTATTATTGTTAGAAAATAATTTACAATATCAGCAAGTGACATACCAATTTTACAATGCAATTTGTTAGTTGAATTCTATACTGATTTCATTTATTCTGTTGAATATTTCACTCTATTCGCCAGCCACTGTAAGAGATGAAGACCTAGTCCATGACTTGATGACAAGATAAAATTACCCAACAAACAAGATTATTCCACGACTGTTATTGAACTGTTAAGCGTTTTTACAGTCTTTGTATTAAATTACAAACTGTGAAGATCACTAATCGAATAATGCATTTATTTCATCACTCCCATTCTGTTGTTCCAGGAGGCTTTGTTGTCAGGTCGTACAATACTCTTGAGATGCCCTGGAGATTTCCAACCTCAGTCATCATCTTCTCAACAATCTGGAAAACGCATAATGTTAAGATAATTTCCACCCAAACACATTTATTTACTCAGCAAGTCGGGAACTGGCACTGATAGTATTCATAAGATGCTATGAAAAATGATACAATACTTTCAATAAAATTGGAAGAATAGTAAACTATAATAATCCTCAACTTCCATTGCAAATCAACAGATACATTTACAGTACGTAAGTAAAAAATGAATTATTGTAAATCATAGTTAATAAAGTTGGAATCATGCTTGTCAACAGTTGGAATCATCTTGGAAATCAAAAAGAGAACCCAAAAGTTTAGATCTTTTTAACGAGATGGAATAGATGATAAATTGTGAATAAAATTTGCAAGTGTAATATTATTATTGATGGCAGATCCAATTTCATGGACGTCAGTGAAAGCTCAAGAATATTATTAAATATTTTATATTTGCATTAAAAACAAAACTCGAGTTAGAGCTTTCAAATTTCCATTAATTTTTTTGTGAGGGTGATGCCCACATGGGCTCTTGGACCTGTGCTTAAGGTGGGTTCCGAACCACCGGGAAGCGCTTTCTGAGGCTCATAAATTGAATTCAGAGGAACCAGTCACCATTACAACAGTGGTGGTAGAGGCACGTAGCTTATCTAATCTCACCGACTAGACGCTCTCTACCACTGGGACAAACTGCTTCCTCAAATTTCTTAGAAATAAGAATAGTTTATTTAGTTGGAGAAATCATGAAATTTACATTTGCAGAAAATCTTGGTTCTATCTGGAATTGTATTGAATAGCAATAAAGATTAATTCGAGATTGATTGGTTTATTTTTTACCTCTGCAGGTATATCTTTTCCAGGTATCGCAGGCCTTCCAGTCATGAAGTCATTTGTAATGAACGGTCTTAGCACGATTGAATGTTGGCAAGATGGTGTTCTTGTAGCAGCATCTCGGTCGAAATGAATTGGCAACAATACGACAGGCATTTGAGTCACACTCTGCATAACATTGTTACTCATTAGAATCTGAAAAACAAAGGTAATATAAATACAATATCTATAAATGAAGTCTTCGAATTAAAAATCTATTTCATTAACTCTAGATTTAAAATATAGTTTGTACTTATTCATATATTTTGAGACATATGATTATAACAAGAGTGATCCTTATGAGAGAATAGAGTTCAAAATATGTTATATAAGCAAGGTTATCTAATATCACAGAGCCAGACAGGTCCAAGTAACCAAGTCACAAATTTATGAAAACTTTCTTCTGAACTGAACTGAATCCATCAGGTCTTACGACGTTTTCTTCCCCTTATGCAAAAAATCGTAACTGTGATATTGAATTTTCGGCTCAGACTGGTTCAAGTACAGACTTAATGAACAAGTACTAGAACCTAATGGGGTAATGTATGTGATTGTCGGCATTTATTTTTTCTCTCGTGACCAAGAACCTTCAGTAATCCACTGAATTATTGTGTCATCTATTTATTATTATTGTCATCTATTTATTATTATTGTCATCTAGAGTTATTATTGTCATCTAGAATTATTATTGTCATCCAGAATTATTGATCGTCACTTGAAGACTGCCAAGTGTTTGAGTTAAAATACTGTGGAGTTTCCGTCTCCGTAGCAGAGATGGTTCATCTTTGGTTTGATAAGCTAAAGTAAAAACCAGATCAGTTCGATCTCAAACATTGTGATCAAGGTTGTTTTCTTGTGCCACTATCGTAAAAAACCGTCAAGCCCTAGAGTGCGTTCATAGTGGATTAGAAGATGAAGATGAAGAGTAGGCCTAAGATGAAAACGTAGATAAAAATGAAGATGTTCAACTGTGGTCCCTCCATAGACTTGGCGTGACTTCAAAATATAGAGAAAATAAGAGATAATTCTCAAATATCAAATAGAGATCATTCTATTGATTGGAACAATTTGCAATTTTGATATTGGATACAATTGAATTATCATTTTATTGGGAATCATTATTTTAGAGCTCATTGTTGAATTAACTGATAATTGGCCGAAAGCATGATTTTGATTGTTTACATCACATGTTAATTGCTAAAACAATTCAGATCAACAAATAAAATTATAACAGTTCAGTTTTCTAGTAGAAGCTTGAATGAAAGTTTGTGAATAAAGTGAATTTCAAAGTGAGTTGAAACTCAATTTATTTAGTAGAATTGTTCCAGTGAGAGAATATTCCTACATTGATAATGATTGTAGTAATTTGTCTCCAATATCAGAATTACAAATTGGTCTTATCAATAGAATGGTTCTCTTCCCATCTCTATATTTGAAAGTCACGCTGATCTATGAAGAGGGAACGCATCAATTACAGTTAAACATGTTCATTCTCATCTTCCCCTCTATCTTTATTTTCAACCCACTATAAAGGCTAGTAACACAAGCCTAGCGCTTATAGAGGCATCATCCTCAGTGAAAAAAATGTTTAATGTGGAGTTGACTGACCTGTGTGGCCACATAGTCGGCTTGGCGTAGCGTGGAGAGTACGTGAGCAGTGAGGAAGGTGGGCGTGATGTCTAGGATTTGATCTTTGACGAGGGGTCCGGCCATGTAGCACACTCGGTTCACGTTGTGACACACTCTCGGGATCAGGTTGGCTAGGAATGACAGGTCCTTCCACGATGGACTGGTCGCCGCACACGATATGCCCACCACATAGCTGTAGGAGCGGCTGTCACCCTGCAATCAAATCAATGAACATTATAATTAGTGAGCAGCGATTAGTCTTTGTGGAGAAATTCCTTAATATTGAGTTTTTTCTTGTTTCACTGTCAAGAATTGAAAATTATTTGAATTTAAATGTCCTAGTTTCACGATGAAAGATAACGTTTCAAAGATAAGTTGAACACAGAGGACACGGAATATTTAATCATTACACTATTTGAATGCTCTCTAATTAATATTATATTGGGATCCTTTAATATTTGGATAATATTCGAAAAAAAATTCATTGGAAAAAATAACTTGAACCTCAATTTAATAATAACTTAAATCAATAACTCAAAGTTATCTCTAAACAATGCAGAGAAAAATTATAAAATATGAATTAATATTATTATTGTTTTCATAGGAAAGAGAACAACATATTCCATAATCCTATATTCCTATGGGATTATTTTGGACTGGAATGGATAGTTGGTAACAGGGACCTGTGTGTGTTTTACAAGAAACGTTCATTTGGACCAAAGTATATTCTTACATCCAAACACTGGTAACTTTTTGAGGAATAGACTTCCTATTAGGAGTCTCTAAATCAGTAAATGTCACCATTAAATTTGTTAGGGCTGCACCTATAGTCTGTCCAAGCAAAGAAGACATTCCGGTAAGATTGGAGAATGATTCCAGAGTGGTCAATATTAGTCCAAGTAATATAAATTTGGTCACAAATTTCAGGAAACATTTTAATCCAAAAATTTATCATTTTTTAACCAATATTGACTGAGCTGGAGTCAATCCCAATCTTGCCAGAATGTCTTCTTTTCTTGGACGGAATATAGATATACCATACTATACCATCAATAGAATCAGTCAAAAGTCAATTATCAATAAAAAATTACTATTCAAAATAGTTGTGAAAAATAAACTTATTTTTAAGGGTACTATGTTTCATTATTGATTTATTATGGCTGAGAAACTTTATCTGGATAACAAATGATTCAATCTTAAATAACCTCTGAGATAACAGTAGGTAATAGTCAAATTATAGTTCTGTAGCATTACGTTCACTAGATATAGAGTACTTGGGAATATATTTACATACCTGTACTCCTACACTGCGAATCGGTAAGAGAGTAGCCGAATATACGCCACTATTAGACACCCGCTGTAACTCTATCCGGTCTTCTTCACTAGTCGCACTTTCTACTCTGTTTAATAAGGCGTGTTTCTGTAAAATGAAGAAAAGTTTAAATTTCCACTACATTTTCAATACAATTCAAATACGGTAGAGAACTGATCTCCACCCTATAGAAAAATGGAATTCATTTGATTTCATCTAGATATCTGTATACGAGTCATACTATCTTATTTTTCAGTGAAGATAAATGAGGGAAGAATATTCTTTACAAATTCATCATTAGCCTAAAAATCAAACATAATTAATACTGTATATAAATACTATAAACGAGCAAATTGAGGATTTGATAGAAGCATACAAAATTCAAAATTGTTTGTGGAGAAAATATTTTGGAAGTGAGAAATTGTAATGTTAAGTGTAATAATAATAATAATAATAATGATAAACTTGTTTTGGATCGTTGTAAAAATTAGTAGAGGATCGGTTTTGGGCTTAACCTGTTGCACCCACCTATTTTTATAATTATTATTGAATAAGTAAATGAATTGTATACTTCTGTAATTGGTGAGATCTTGCAATGTTCAAACATGATAAGTTTACTGGAATAAATGACAGTGTAAATGAACAGATCTACGTGTTAATAAATAACATTTATGATGGATAACAATTTTCTGAAATACCTTCATAATAATTTCATGTGAAAAAATATGAAAACAAGTTTGGAGATATGGTTATTAAAGGAAGCAATAGTAGAAATTATATTATTTTTCATCATAACTGTAGAGTCACATTCCATCATGTAATTTAGCACATTCATAGCTTTTGACAGTGATAAAGTGAATTTATAACAAATAATATAATGATTGGAATAACTATTTACTCACCCTTTGAAGCATCTGATAATATTCAACAATAATTTTAACGAGAACTTGAGTTTCAGAGAAGTCTCTCTCCATGTAGGGCTCTTCACCACATATAACTCTAATCGCCAGTCCAGGTCCGGGGAACGGATGCCTCATTACTAGTTCATTCGGGATTCCCAGGTCGCGACCCAATGCTCGTACCTAAAATCACAGTTACATTAAATTATATTCAATTCGTTTTAATATCATGAATTAGAGTTATGTTCAATTTCCAGATGTTAAAACAAACAATAAATTATAATTAACATTCATGTTAAATAGCAAAAGACAGGTTAAGAAAATAAACGCGAAAAACTCAAGTCTTCTTCAGTCTGTTGAAAACTCCTAAAGAAGTAATTGAAGACACAGTTATAGTCTGTCCAAGCGAAGAAGACCCTCTGGCAAGATGGGAAAATGACTCCAGCTTGGTCAATATTTGTTCAAGAATTATAAATTTGGTCTCAAATTGTAGGAAACAATTTTTATAAATGTGGTCTTAATAGCGATCAAATTGTTTCCTACAATTTGAAATCAAATTGTTAATTTTTGAACCAATATTGACAGAGCTTGAGAGTCATTTTCCCATCTTGCCAGAGGGTCTTCTTTGCTTGGACAGACTATACCAACAACGAGACTGGCTAATGAATCAGGCTGACTAGACGGGAGACTTTCTTGACCTCTATATTTGTTATTCAACTAACCGCATCTCCTTCTCAAACAGCATTAAGAGTTTATTTAAAAACCATAGTTTATTTCTTTGTTGGGAGCTGTAAGCCAATATTTTCTTATATGAACAAATAAATAAATATTCCAAGTGATGAAAAATGTTGGTTTTCTATTAATGAAAGAAGATGCAACACTAAGATACAACACTATCCTCAATTCACAATCAACAAACTATGATGAAGACAACCCTCTCTCTTCTACTGTAGATGATGTTCACATGTGCGTGAGATGAGTAATAAGTGAAGAATGATACACATTATTGCCGGATGGGCATATTCATTGATACTGTTCCAAAACTACATTGAGAAAGTCTTTTCAAACATAAAAAACGGTTCCTCAGACCTCACAGATATTAATACTTCAACTTGAACATGAATTAACATAATTCAACTTGAGTATAAGTTGAACATAAATTATTGGAGAATGTTTAATAATGGTCACTCACCTCGTCTTTATGGAAATCTCTAAGTGGTTCAACAACTCGACCCTGTTTTCTAAGCTCGCGCACCAGAGGCGAGTCGTTATGGTGAGTTTTGATGCAGGAGGCGTTTTCGCTCACTGAGTGAGACGCTGATTCGATCAGGTCCGGTCGAAGTGTGCCTTGGCCTAGGAATACCTCATCGGGTTTCAATTTCAATTCCTCTATCACCTCGTTGTACATCTGTTGACATTAATATTCAGTTAGATGATTGATTATTGAACGTGACGGGAGAATAGTTAACCAAATAATACAAAATAAATGAATGAAACTGCTTCGAGACATCTTTAACTTATCAAGAATAAATATATTGTTAGTTGTGAATCAATCTTCTCATATGGATTTTTTATATTGAGCCATTGAGCAGTATTATAAAGGTGTATCTTCTCAGCTAGCGCGATGATACAATTGCCTACTAAAAATATGATATATGTAGCACTACCTACCTACTAAATAATATATAGCATAAGTATCAAATTAAACAGTCGAATAGTCTTTTATCAAGGAGCTTCCTCATGTATCATTTTTAGATCAAATCACTTGTGCATCTTTTTAGACAATCTTTTGTACTTCAAAGATACAATCTTACATCTTTGAACAATATTCCTAGCAGTTGTACACACAACTTCATAGACATTTTCAATTATTCAAGAAGAGCAAATGTAGTTGTCCCATTTTGTGTTCAACGTTTTCTATTGGTGCATAAAATCAATTCTAAATCATTAAAACACAAAATTTGAGTATTGTTTCGACTTATCGAACTATTCAAAGAATTGACAAGAATTAATAAGTAGATTTCAGGAGCTGTAAAATGGATCATGGACCTGAATGAATTCAGGTTAATGTAATGGTTATGAAAGGAAGGTGTAAAAGGCTTTAGCCTGAATCTGCTTCTCTTCCAATACATAGAAACAATAGAAATCTAGTTCATGTACAGTAGCTTATTCCAACAAACATAAAAACTAGATAATCAAATTTGAAAGAGGTTAGAGTGCAGTTACTATTAGTTTTCATCAAATTGAAATAGTGCAAAGAGTACTTACTTTTACAAAGAGATCTCCAATAATTTTTCTCTTTTCTTCTGGATTGGAGGTTTGACATAACATTTTCGTCATCTTTAACCTCCTATCCTTTTGATCCATAGGCACGGTCGTTATGCCATGCAGGAAATAGTGAGAAGCATTTTTCACTGAAAAGAAAGAGAAGACCAATAAATTTTCACACAAATTCATTTCTCATTTTATAAAATATCAAGTTTTGAAAATTTTTGATAACTACAAATAACTTCGTCGTACTAGACTAACTTCAAGTAATAATGAACAGTGTTACAACGAATTAGAATTCACAAATACCCAGGATTGAATAAGCCAATAGATTTAATTAGAAAAAAAATCAGTAAGTCGAAGAAACATATCTAGACTAAACATATCTCCCTTTATTACCTCCATGACTAAAATGTACAATAAAGCAGGCATTTCATTGATGTGAGATTTTAAGTAACCGGAATTAAGCAGAACAAAAAATTGTCTCAATTAGAAGTAATTATACAAAGTGATTAATACTTGCAATAAATACAGGTAAATAAATTGTTAATATAATAAAAGATCACAAATCACAAGAATTGGATAGTCAACACAAATGTTTAATTATATAGCCTATAAAGAAGCAAGATGAAAGATTAATTGAGATGAAAAATTAGGATACGACTATTTTTTAACCGACAGTCCATTGAAATTGAATGAAGATGATAAAATCCCAAGTTTGGCAGAAACTAGATGAAAGCCTACCTTGTAAATCAACATCGACTTTCTTAAGTGACTCCTTGACAAGTTTGCTCTCGTGTTTCCTCATGCAGCCGTTGTCAATGTGAACGGCAATAATTTGGTTTTTGGATAAAGCTTTTTTCATGAGAGCCGTGCACACGGTCGAGTCCACTCCGCCACTGACAAACATCAGCACTTTGTTGGTTCCGACTGTGTCCTTGATGTATTTGATGCATTCGGCTTCTCGGCTCTGCATTGTGAAGTTGGCCGTCAGACCAGCCACATCGAATAGGAAAGAACTCAGCATTGATTTGCCGTTTTGTGTCAAATCGACCTGTAAACATAGTACACAAACTATAAGCTCCTTAGAAATTTTCACTAGGATATCAAGTTCACTGATAAAAAACGTAATATGAAGAATAGCCATAAAAAACTGCAATATTTCTAAAAAATCAAATGAAATACTTTGTAATGACAATGACTGTAATACAGATTTCTATTATTATTAAAAGTAAATACTATTTTTCATGACATTTGTATAAAGAATAATTCCGATAAATTCAACTATTCTGATATTATTCTATGGCAATTGTATGAAGGAGAATTCTGTTCCAACCTCCACAAATTGAGTTAAAAAGTTCTTCGCAATCGCACTAGTTTACTGGACTCTGACTGTATGGAGAAATTTATACTTAAGTAATGCTCAAGACTAATAATACCTACAACTTAATAATTCAAGTGGAGTAATGATTAAGACTTAAATATCTTTTCATCATTTAAGCTTCTGAATGCTTGAGCATCAACTCATTTTTGAGATACCAAATCTAATTAAAAACAGGAGAGTGAAAATAAAATATCCAAACATTTTTATAATGCCTAGGCTACTTACCTCAGGATGGAACTGGAGACCATATAATCGCATTTTATCATTTCCAATACCAGCGATAAAATTACTTGACTGAGCAATCACTCTAAAAGTCTCTGCAACCTTTTCAATGCTATCTCCGTGCGTTAGCAACACAACTTGTGATTTATGCAAGTCTCTGGAAAAATTAAAAGGGCATATTATTAAATTGGCACTGAAGAGCACCCTCAAGAGGAGTATGCCAATACACCATAAAATCTCCATACTCCATTAAATAAAACTTATTGGAATCATAAGGCTAAATGACCGGATGTTTATACTAGTCTTTCCTAAATTAAAAACGTCATAACACAATTTGTGAAATTATGAAAGAAGGTAGAGTGAGAGAAGTTAATGAATATTTATTGGCTTATCGAGAGGATTGTAACTGTAAAACTTCAATTTTTCATT
Organism: Sogatella furcifera; assembly: GCA_017141385.1. Taxonomy (NCBI): domain Eukaryota; kingdom Metazoa; phylum Arthropoda; class Insecta; order Hemiptera; family Delphacidae; genus Sogatella; species Sogatella furcifera. The sequence continues at coordinate 19,991,141 of CM029548.1, forward strand.
ATTAAAGTTAATGTGCTTAATAAAAGTGGTGTACATTATTAAATTAATGAAATGATTTATTATTAAAGTACAGCACATAGATTTCAAGCTGTCTGTGAAAACATAATAAAACACATTTTTTTATTGAGAAAATACTGTACATTGAGAAAATTGAATTGGCTGAATTAAGAATGAATTCAATTTGAATACTTACTTGAACAGAATGCATTTGGGATCAACTTCAATAGCTGTCGGCCCATCTTCTCTGCCATCCTTTCTAACAACGTTTCCTCCAAACTCCTTATTCATCATTTGCATCCCATAACAGATACCTACAGAAAAATAATTACATAGTTTTTTGAATCCGCTGATACATTTCTCAATTTATTCATATAGAGTCTTTGATACACTTTTTTTATACTTGGTTACATCGTTACATGTGATATCTATCACTACACATAGAATCTTGAATAATTATGAAATGAGATGGAAACACTTTTAGATGGAAGAATTATTAGATATTGCAGCCGTGCGACTTTACTGCACTAGCTCTCCGAACTGTTTCATTCAATTATGATGTTGCCTGGTGTTCGAAGTGGTAAAGCCGCTAGGCCGGCAACCGAGAGGTATCGGGTTTGATTCCCGGTCCGGGTACAGGTTTTTGAACAGTTTCATTCAACGAATCTCGCCTTCTATTTAGTAAAATTGTCAGTATTTGCAGAAGCAGAAGTCCTTTGCTCTATTCATGTAACTATAATAGGAGATTTTAATTAATTATAATTATTAGAATACCGGTAATGGAAACACTCTTCATTAACCGGAGTTAGGACTAGGGAGTTCTTAAACTTTAAATGAATACAAATAGGCCCAGGCCTACATAAGATTAGATTACTTTATTCAAATAATAGAATATTTTAGATAACAAAATAATCTAGATTGGATTCTGTATTGGAATATTGATAAGTAAAAAACCTATTATTCTAATTAAATATCAAAGATTAGAAATTTCTAATAATTAGACAACAAAATGGTGATGGAATGAATGCGAAATTTATACCAATATGAATATGAATTAGCTTATTAGTGTAAGTTATCCAACTGAAAAGGCAAAGTTTAGACATATAGATGTCCATTCTTGGGAAGGGATGATATAGATTCCATTAACACTTGTCCTTAAGAAAAAATTATGATTAATTATTAGCAGTCCTAAAATATGAAAAATATAATATTTTTAAAAATTTGACTTCACAAGGAAACTGAATAACTATCATGAAATTTGTGAACTATATTACTATATTGGTGCTATGAGACTTATTGTTTTGGGGAAACAAAATAATTATCTCAAGTGGGCCTTAGAACATCGAGTAAAAATAATATCTAGACAATCGAAAAATGATAATGAGTAGAATAAATTAATTCTCTTCCTTCTTATAAATGGTTCTCCCTTTCTGCTTTATCCTAATGATAGGATCTATTCCTGGATAATGATACAATCCTTAGATAAATACACAAGACAATAGTAGGATGAATAATTAATTGTTTTAAACAGTTTGAATGCCTTTATTGAATGATATCTGAGATATAATTTTCAAATAAAAAAACAAAAAACGGCTGTTCAATAGACTTATGAAAATGAAAACTGTGAATTGATTTTTTATTTGAGTTGATCAATAACATCGTGTTATTATTCATTGCGAGTAACATCGTGATATCATTTAATTGAGAGTTGAATAAAATGATAGATGAATAACTTACCTAAAACTGGGATTCCTATTCGAAAAATATCAGCATCGTATCTTGGCGCATCCTCAGCATATACTGAGTTTGGCCCACCGGATATTATAATTGCCCTGAAATTCAAGTTCATTCATAAGAACTATAACCAGTAATTTCAATAACAACTAGGTATTTAAACTATCAAGTTGGACCGAAAATAAAGATAGATTAGATTACACCAGGAACCATAGTTGTGAAATGTTTGCAAAAAATTCCGATAAGCGAAAATAAAAAAAATTATTATGAGATATACCATGACGACCACGGCGCAAGCGCGATTCCAGTGGGAGAATATCAAATAGCAAGAAGTATAGGCTACAGCTTGAAGAATTGATTCTAGGTTTTCAACGATGAATAAGTTAAGATGATGGTTAACTTTTCCTCAGCCTGTCGCCACAATAATGTGAGTTAAATAAAAGCACTTCAAAATGTCAACATCTAGCAGTGTCAAAGCTAATTTATCACCAATTCAATATACGGAGTGTCCCGCAAAAGGTGTAAAAGCCGGCAACCATAGATTCGGCAACCAAAGTTCTACCCACAGAAAAGTAAGTTGAAGCAGCAAGTAACGAACCATGTTGAACCATTTTCAACTTAGAAAATACTGATTAATTTCAAATTTTGGCAAATATCTCGATAACCACTGGAGATACAAACTTCTAACCAGTTCCATTGAATTTCTCAGCCAAATTTACCATAGAAAAGGTATTTTCTACGCCCTAAATCACTCGGAACAATGCTATCAAATTGTAGACGACTATTCACACTCAACTAGATTAGTCTCGTTTCAATAAAAGAATCGAATTTAAACTGAAATTCTGACTCAGGGATTCGAGCTAGATCCCTGTACTTGGTCTCATTCAAAAGATAATTAGAATAAGGAGTTTTTGCGCTATAATAGCTATTTATGTATTAAGAGCGTAATGCGCGACGTTATTGCTCGCGCAAAACAGTTATAATTTTGCAAGAGCGATAAAGAAGCATTACGCGCGAATTACATACAATATTTTTTCTAGAACTGCACGAACCTGCTAATCTACAGATTTTTCAGTCCTCAAATACAGCGAACTATTAAATTACTCTTGTGTAATTACCGGTACAGGTACAATCAGACATTGTCAACTTTTGTTAGGTTATGTTATGACTCCACCTGACCTACTTTTGGCGAGCCATGATCAGCTGATTAGCGAGCGTAAAGTAACTCTACTGCTCATGCGCAGTTGCTTAGCAAGCGTAAAGTAATTCTAATGCGCAAGCGCAGATGGTTAGCGAGCGTAATGAAGACTCTCCTCAGAAATGGGCTTCTTTACGAGGAGAATTCAGCTCGTAAAATCTTGTTTTACGCGCAGTTGTAGAAAAAAATTATTTCGTACCCTGAAAAAACCTAAAGAAAAATCTGTTTGAAGTTTCAGAAAAACTTGAAAAATAACTATTTTTCAACTTTGACCACTAAAAAATACTGCTCAGTAATCGACTTTGGCATGTTCAATAAATAACTCAAATCAATGTAAAATTTTGTCTTCTTTCCAATGGTTCCCTTAAAATTCAACTTTTACAAATGGTTCTTGAGGTATTGACAATTTAATGACTGCAAGTAGGCCTACTTGAAAAATATCGAAAAATTGATATACCTCGAAAACGATGGTTGATAGTAAAAAGTTTTACTGGACATTTCTTGTTAAAAATTGCGTGTAGAATCTTTGGTTGCCGGCTTCTACACCTTACGCGGGACACTCTGTATATTGAATTCAGATTTTGCTGCAGCAGTACTCACTTGTATCCTTTTTCCTTGATATTGTAGACAGGTGTGTCAAGGGGCAGAATGTCACTCTCGACACAGAGCTCTCTGACTTTGCGGTCTATGACCTTTCCATACTGGGCGCCCGCGTCCAGAATTGCCACTTTGTCCCATCCTCCAGCTCCGTTTGCACGATAATTGCCGGCTTCAGTCATGCCAACATCCATAACACCGACTTTCCACCACTATCGCACACACTGCAATAACACAATTGTACACATAAGAAAAATATAGATTAACTGCAAAATTGCTCAATTTTGAAATTTAATTAGATTCTCCCCAATGCCAAATGCAATGATTTTTATGCATCTTGATCAAGATAGAAGAATCTTAGTCCAGGCATTTTAGACAAAAAAAGGTCGAACCTCCCAATGAGAGCAGCTAAGCTGAATTTTGGCACAAACATCTATAGTGGCATTCTAAATAAGGATTCAAAAGTATAATACTATATCACGTTTGCAAACTTTTTTATTTGAGGTCAAAGGTCACGAAAATCAGTTTTTTGCAAATAACTTGTTTCCTGTTCAAGTTATGTTCTTGGATGTCATTATAAAAATTGTAGAGCTCAAAATTCCCTACAAAATTGGTCATATGCATTTTCCTCGAAAAACTCAAGGTTTTCGAGATACAGCGCGGAGGGGGAAGCGCGCACTTCATCAAGGGATAATGCCATAACATACGAAGTAGAATGTTCAATTCGCTGTGAAAGATTGTTTTTGCAACCAAATACTATTAAGGTAGCATTCCTGAGCGACGGCTCGAACTGTGCATCTCTAGCTGCAGGGCTGCAGCTGTACGTCTCTAGCTGCGCGACTCTAGCAGCGCAGCGCGTCTCGAGCCGTCCGAGTTCTAGACTTTCAACTATACATTATTTAAATAATAATATACTTTTTATACTTTCTGCAGAGCTATTGACGTGCAGCTGGAGCTGCGCAGCTCGAGCCGTTGCCTAGGATTGCCACCTTAATTGTTTATAAAATATCTGTTTTGATACCGATTCTCCTCAATTTCAAAATTTTAATGAAGGTGAAGAATAGCCACGGCCGAGGTTTAGCAGCAAGCGTCATTCTACTATTCTACGTAATAATACGTAATGTGTTATTTTTACAGAAAAAGAAACTATAAAAGAGTTCAATCCTTATACTGTGTTGAAACATACAACATCCATATTATTAGAACATTTGTTTATAATATGTATATTATTCATGTATTCATGAACATCTACCAATCCACCAACTATGCAGCAGTGTGGTTGCAGTCTCAGAGCAGTGCTTGGTATCCGATATTTTCACATACAGTACCAGTGTTATTATTATCAATATACTCATGTAAGCTTAGATGAATTTTTTATCGTTTTTAGTGCGGTACCATTATATGCCTACATCCGATTGGAGCAAACTACATCATTTTAACTGGAAGATGGTCATTTAAATCAGTCTTAAATCGAGGATTTGAACCTCAAGGATTTCATTGTAAAGGACTTGGGAATTATCCATGTATCCTGATGGAATAATATTATTTATGAGCTCAACACCGAACTTTCAGCTGTGAATAAATTCAATCTAGGATGATAGAAAAAGGTATAGAGAACGTATAGGCCTATATACACTTGAACACTTATGTAAAGAGCAAGGGAGATGGCCCAATACATAAAAATGTATCTGGAATTTCCTTACAACGTAATTATGTTGACAAGCCCTTTAATTGGATCTGTTGGGCTTGTTTTTACAGGGAATAATTTACTTATTTTTCAGATTATGTACGTTATGGAGTTTTTTTACTGATTACTTGATTGGAATTTTTAATTGTAAATGGCAAACTACCAATTGTCTAATTTTGTTGTAATTTTTTTCCTGTAATAAAGTTATTTATTTATTTAAAGTCTGATTTGAGAATGTGAATAGGAAGGAAGATATCCGAGTACATTTTAACTTTATTCCAAATTCATTAGTAATGTTTCCAATTTAGATGAAAATCTTTGTTTATGCATTTAGAACACATCTCTAATTATCTGTAATTTTCAAAGCTCATAAAAAATCCACCTGGGGTGATTCCGTCATCTTTAAAATCAATTTCCGCAAATTCGCAAGCTATGATTGGATTTTTCTCAAATGAAAGGACCATGTTACATTGAAAAGTAATTATGATTAGCAGTGGGAGTTACGGGTAACTGCTTCGGATTATCAATAAAGTATAAGGATTGGAGTCCAATAGTTCTTAGTTCTGAAAATATAACACACTATTGTAAATGTATTTACAATACATTATTAATACAAAAAATTAGAAAAATTAATATATTTTGAAAAATCTCAATTTTCCGCCATTGCTATCTCGGTAACAAAGCGTTTTTGGGGGTTGGTCCCGTGAAACTTTTTTGTCTACTTGGTGTAAGGAATCAGCCTGAGAAGTATTGCACATTCCTCCTGAAACACCCTGTATAACACAATGAGACTATTCCTATAAATGATTAGTTTACTCTCAATTGAGCTTTTACTGAGGAAATTAGAAAAAGTACGTCGTTGGAAGGTCTTTTGAATAATTCATTTGGAAAACTAGCCACTATAGCCTACCTAACGTACTTTTATAATATGTGTTCTTTTTCAAGTACATTCAATGAGTATTACGTTATGCTGTCTGAATTTTCTGAAGTGAAAATTTTAGTAAAATGAATGTTACTTATGTAATGATTGAATAAATTGATTAATCATAATTTATTCTCTCCTATCAAGTATTGAGAAAAGATTATTGCAGCAATTTTGAGTTTTCAGAATTGAAAGAGTGTGAAAAAATCAAATTTGAGTTGAGATATTTACTATTAATGGTGATTAGGATAACAATTTAGCCTATAAGTTACATATTTTAAATACCTAACTTAATACTATTGATATTTATTCGAGTGAAATAGTTCAAAAATCTATAAATAGTGAATGTATAATTAGTATTGTTAAACATGAGATTAAAGTACACGCATGAGTGATATGATAAGAATACATAACAATAATGCATAGATTATAAATTATACAATCTATGACAAAAATTTATATTACCGGAAAGTGATAAAAGTTTTGACTTGAACAAAGAATATTCACACACAATGTTCTGATAGGAGTTGATAGCTGGAATAGATATGCCGGTACTGGAAGACTGTTTTAGATATTTGCAGAATATCCTTTGATTACATAATCAATGATTATGTAACCAATATTATATAATAGTCAAGAAAAACTGAGCCGGCTGGAATAGCCAATTCTTTACTTTTTTTAAGGTTTTGAAGTGCTGTATAACTTCAAGCAGAAGAGAAACTAAAATGTAAAATCAAGTTCCAAAAACTTCAGTAGCCTATCGTACCCATTAATTCAATCACAAGTTATTCATTTTTCAACCCCCAACACATATTTTGTTATTCGGTAAGACGAGAATGGATATTATTGTAGCAAACAAATTCTGAACTGTACTCAAATTTATCTTCTACTAACATAATATAGCAGGATGGGATTTGTGCCAAGGTTTCGAATATAAAATACGAGAAACGTTCCTTCATTAATAATGGAACAATAAAATTTCTTGAATGATAATAAGAATCTCATTTTTTCTGAATAATTTTAATTAAACACAATAAAACATTAGACTGAGATTATTGTAAAGGTATACGTTTCTACTCAATAGAATATTATTCAAAACATTCATGAGATTTTCCAGTTTACCCCAGCCAAATTACTAATATTAAAGTCTAAAATGTTGTTTTAGTTCAATATAATAAGAACAAGACTTCCAGCTATATCATTCAGATTTTTCAGATCAACAGGAGTTGATAATGATTTACATTCTTAAAAATACCGGTTCATCTAAGAAACATGAAACCTAGGTCTGTAGAAAAACACAACCTCCAAAACTTTGGAGGTTTTTTCGAGGTTATGTAATATCTTTTTTTTAGTTTCAATGTACGATATCAAAATTCACAAGATTATCAGTTATACAGCCGACCTTGAACCCTTACAAAAATACGCATATTTGTTAGCATTAACTTTCAGGTTACATTAGATTATCAGTAAACATTACTAACCTATATTGATTTTTATGAAAAAAAGATACATTGAAATACAAGAAATACGTGAAAGAGTTTACAAAACTATGTTGGAACTGTACATTATAATTTATTTTTTGTTTATCTAAGCAAGTTCCAGTATAAGAAACAAAATATTCTCATTAGTGCAATTGCTCTACAAAATAGCTTACGCATGGCAAGTTACTTTCTATCTTCGAATTCTATTATCAGCAAGTACAATGATTTGTGAACAATCACGGAATGGAAAATACGTCATTTATATAACTTAGCAGCAAGAAATATTAGAAAATCACAGTAGAGGTTTTAAAATTCTTCACAAACTATTATGACAACTGACAGTGGAATGGTACAGCTCGTAATACTGCTCGTGCCCAATGAGTTGAAAAGAGAAGAAATATGCTATGTAAAGTGGATTGAATTGACAGAAAAAGGTTTAAATTATAAATTGAGTTATGATTAAAGAGTGTACTTACCGAATCAAATAAATTTAAGCTGGACGAACAGCATGTAATTATGTATTTTTCAGATTATATACATGACGAGGGCAGCGGCAAGCAAATACGGTAGAGTCATCTCTGCCATCAAGATCTATAATATTCTATATCTTGTAAATATGCCTTCTGAATATATCTTAACAGAACAAATCAGTGTCTGAGATAATGCAAAGATATTCTGTGCAATGATTTTTGGTGAATCTTTCCATATCGAAAGCGTTCTTCATCCTCACAAATCTTGAATAATTTTTTAAAAAATTCGATATGTACAGCATGATCTGTCAGGTTGGTAAAGTGATTAGTCAGCTGATTCAGAACACGACAAGGTTTCTTTTTCTGTCTGTCGTCTGTGTGCTTTTGGCTTTTTGATTTTCTGTATAAAAAAATGTCGAAATGTCATTTTTCTATTAGTGTAATTGAATTTTGGTTCATCATACCGGTGATATTTGTATCAAGAATATTTGAAATGTGTTCATTAGTTGAATGTTGATTTTTTTATATCTTACCGAAAAAGAATGGAAGATCTCAAATTTAAGTTTTTTGAACTTATAAACAAACAGGTAGGTTAACTGGTTACCTTACTGTAAACTATCAATTTAAAAATGATATATTTTTCTTGCAAACGTAATTCGGTACAAATTGGTTCTAGCGTTTCCTTGCTGGGAAAATAAATTATACATTTTTTGTAAACTGGAGTTGTTCTAGCCAAAGTTGTAGTGTCCAAATGGAACAAATAAATGTGGATGTTTTTGTGAATGAAACCTTGAAAAGAGACGATAATATTCAGACAGATCAGCTAATTACGGCAATGTACCTACTTGTATACTTGAAATCTTCGTCTTTGGCAGGTTATTACCAGATAGACTAAGTCAAAGAGCCATTGGGTACTTCCCCTTGGACTCTAGGTAAGTTGGGCAGTATTTTTGAAGATGAGGGCTCATCTAGGTACCAATTCCACCTATGAGTAGTCAACCCATCATTCCTAAAATCTCAAAATCTTCTGCTTCATCCATTACCCACGCTCGTGGGATCGATGGCGTCATGTCAAAGACACAAAAAACACGTACTTTCAAGATGGCAGTGTGACCAACAATTACCATAATCAATTGATATTTATATCATCTTGCATGAATTCATTCACATTGTAATATGCCTTGCCACACAGTAGTTCCCTCATGGTTCTCTTAAATGCGGTCTAATGCAACTGCTTCACTGCAGCAGGCAGCTTATTGAAGAATTTCAAAGCCGATATCCGGTAAGCAGCCTGCGATCGATGGAGGCGTCTTCTGGGGACATCAAACAGCTCACGATGCCTGGTGTTATAGGCGTGTATGTTGCCACGGGCAGCCAGAGTGTGCTGGTTCCTCTTTATATGCACCAAGCATAGGAGAATGTAATGGCTAGTGACCGTCAGCACACCAAGGCGGGCAAAGATGGGCTTACAGTGGGCAAGATGTTTGCTGCCTGTTATGATTCTAACAGCCCTCTTTTGAAGCCTTAGGAGATCAGCAGCCCCTGCAGAATGACCCCACAGAAGCAATCCATAAGTAATGTGGCAATGAAAAAGTGCATGGTACATCATCACCAGATACCTCTCGGTCACCAGGCCCCTCATCTTGAGCAGCAGAAAACAAATACGGGAGAGACGGCTGGTTACCTGCTGTATGTGACTGTTCCAGCTGAGTTTACAGTCCAAGTCAAAACCCAGCAGCTTCACAGGATTCTGAGGGTCACAAATTTCCTGTGACAAGCTACAGATGATCCTTTGGGTCTTGTCCTCATTCAGCTGAAATCGATTAGCCAGGAACCATGTTGTGGCAGACCGAAGATGCTTTGCAGATGCCTCCAATACCCACTCAAGTTTGGCACCCAATGAAAGAAGAGAAGCATCATCCGGAAACATTAGAGTTGAACCAAGGTCATTTATCATAACTAGGAACAGCGTGGGCCCCAGCACCGAACCCTGAGGAACACCAAAGGACACCGGAAGAGTCTGGGAGCTTGCACCACCAAGGGAGACCAGCTGAGTCCTACCAGAAAGGTATGATCCCAAGATGGAAAGGGCTGAATCCCTCAGACCATAATAACTCAGCTTTCTGAGAATGCTATGGTCTACACAGTCAAATGCTCGGCTCAGATCACATAGAGCCAGAGCAAGAGATTCACCATCCTCAAAGGCAGCATTGATTTGTTCAGCTACATGGTCCACTGCACCCACCGTCGATCTCCCAACTCGGAAGCCAAACTGCAAGTTGGAGAACAGGCCATTCTCCTCAAAGAAAGCCTCCAATTGAGGCTTAATAACTGCCTCAATCACCTTTCCAAAGACGAGTTATGGAGATAGGCCTGAAACTACAAAGGCTCTCATGATCACCCTTTTTGAAGATGGGGACAGTTCTTGATGTCTTCAAGAAATCAGGAAATCTTCCAGATCTCAAGCACTTGTTGACAGATGCAGAGAGAGGAACTGCAATGGCATCCACAACCTCTCGGAGCATACTCACAGACATGCCAAACACATCTGGGCTCTTAGAGGGTTTAAAAGAGCAAATCCTCTGTAATCAATCTGTATACTTACAAGTATAGAAAAGCAAGATGGCAGGTTACTTTTTATTGCTTTTGTGTGTATCAATGTAGTATATTCTTGTATTGAGTGAAAAAGATAACTTCCAAGACAGGTACTGTACTAACTCTATTCTTGAAAACACTTCATTGGAGGTTTCTCACATCAGCAGGCAGTGTGTTAAATGAGCAGAGTGCTAAGATGTGTGGAGAATCTTTATTTCTGATTGTCCTGCAGCGTGGGATGTCCATCATAATGTCTACTTCTTACACCGTGTGCATGGGGTCAGACCTCAGGCATGACTGCTCTTAGTTTTCTTGACATGCAGCAGACGACAGTATAGGCCTATATATTACTGGTTATAGACCGTTAGGGTGCCCAGTTGGATGAAGATCGGTCTACAGTGCTCACCATGTCCGACAGAATTGATCACTCAAAGTGATTTCTTCTGAAGCAACAGTACACACCTGACGCCCGCCGCATGTAACCATAGCAAGAATCCATAGAGAATGTAGGACTGTACATCATCAGAGTTCAACTTTCAGAGTTTGCATATGATACGTCCCTGTTGACATTTGAAATAAACCTTCAGCAGATAGTGGATGTTATGTAACTGGTTTGTTTTGGGAGTTCAGCACTACGCTACTTCAACAGACTGCTTGCAGAAGTGGATCTGAGTGCTTTTGAGGGACTTGTGGTCAACTTCATGAGAGGCAGGGCCTATCACGAAGTTGCAAATATAGGAATAGGAATGATGAATTTTCTTAAATAATGATAATAAACCCATCAGTTTTTGACTGCCATCTTGATTGTGATCAATTTTGTGTCCTTTGTTTTGACGAGTACGATCGCAGTGTGGGTAATTTATGAAGAGAAGGAATAAGGTAGCCTATTATATATAGTACAATTGTTGTGTTCGATTTTATCTGGTGTAGAATAATTCTAACAGAAACAGAACAAAACATTCTGATTGTAAATCTTCTAGTGAACCGATTTGTATCAATGCAAAGAGTGAATATAATTCATCCATACTTCATTTAAAGTATTCGAAATCTTATAATAATTGTTAACTGTTTTTTTTTTTTTAATTTGTTTGAATATATGGTATGTATTTCACAGGGACATGGAGCCAAGATACCTCTAGTAGGAACCACAAATGATTTTGAAGCTGGCACTGAAGATTCTTTGCAAGATGATGATACAAAGATTGAAGATACAAAGAATGAACAAACTTTGGCAGACCAGGAAGTCCTGGACAGCATTCTTCCAGAATATTTCCAATGTGAGGGCTTCGATTCAGCCTTGTTTGAATTGAAAGTGAGTCTCATCTTGAATAACGTTTATTCAATCGGAATAAAAAATCACCGGCTCTAAAAATGGTTATAAAATTTCTTCCGAAAAATAAATAAATAAAAACATACAAATTGCACTGCTCAATTCCAATAATAATTGCATGTAGTTTGTAGACTATGTTAGATATTAAATTCATTCGCATCAATCAATGAATAGAATTGCAAAAAATGATTTATCTTCCTTGATTTTATGGGAAGATGCTATATCTTAAATCTTTATTACATCTCTTTGATAATTTATAGTTTAAAATCTTCAATTGGGAATGGGCCTACTGTAGACTTCTTCATCATCTTGTATTAATTTAAGATCAATCATATTCTTCAATATGTTAAAATTGACAAGACTCAAACAATTTTTTCATACTTTGTAATTTCTCATTCCAGAAACTTCCTCCAGTATTGAATAAACAGTGCATTGAAGAAGTATGTTCGCAGTTGGAGAGGCAACATAGAGTGGTTTCAAAACAAGTCCTGAAATTGATTCTTGATAAGACTGTGGTGTGTGAAGAAGAATTTTCCAGGTAATTAAAACACATTTCACAATATTTGAAAAATCCAATCATACCAAATTTTCATAATTCATGTTATAGTTATAGTCTAGTCGCAAGCAGTTGACATTCCTTTAAAATGGCAGCTGTTCAATGCTGCCAGCAAACGAACTGAAAATAGTCTCACTCTCACCATCTGTCTCATTAGTCCAGGCGCTTGCTTACATTGAGCATGCACGAGAGAGGTAGAGAATTTGACTTCGGATTATTGTTTAGGGGTGTCTAGTGTATATGAAACCCGATGTCGTCATGTCCTAGGGTGGTCGACAACCTGGTGCGGAGGGGGGTAAGTTGTAAAAAACGGGCGCTCATAAAAACGCCTGTCCTGGGGTTACTATTCATAGTAGAGCTTTGGATTTATTTCTAGAATTTACAATATATATTTGGCTTTTATAATGGTCCTCTTCATTTTTAAGGTAAACTGCATAGTTTTTCTGTAAAAAAATAAAATATCTCAAAAAATTCATTCATTGGTTCTGATTTTTTTCTTATTTCTCAAATATTGAAGTCGTAAGCTGACTTAGTGGAAAAATGGTTCCTATAAACGTTGTAGGCCTTTTCTTTCTGAATCCATTGATGTATATATTCAAGTGGTTATGATCGTGAATGCGGCTGTGGGAGGGGGATAAGGAGCGCTGTTACGCTGCGCCGCGGTCCCCCCACCTGTTAAACACCCGCAGTAGGCATACCTATTGCGATTCTTCTACAAGCGTATGTCTTCAAATAATGTATTTTGATACTGTATTCTTATGTTTTTTCAGTCGTTGAATTCGATTTTCGAACTCTCATGCTCGTATAACAGCTAATTCTCATATTTCCAAATGGAGGCAGAAAAGTTTAATTTCGACTAGTTTTCAAGGGTTGAAAATCTTTCTGTTACCTATATCTATTAGTTAAGTATATTTTTACCAGTAACTGATAATTTAAGAGCCAATTATGGAGTTTGCAGCCCCTCCTTTGGGAGATTGGCTGTCGTTAGTAAAGACAGTCAGTCGTTTCCCGTTTCTGGAGGAATAGTAATTGTTGCATTACACTCTAACTGATCAACTGCATGTTATTCAGAGGTGTTCTGCAGCTTCACTTGGTTGTGAAGACTGGTTTATGGTTGAGAGGATCGACGTGCTAACCACACGTTACCTCTATCCTGGTTGATGATTATTCGCCTGCTGTATTTTCTGTCCGGGCGGGGAGGGCATTCTGGCGGGGTGGGGGGTGGTTTCGGCTCGATCGGTGTTGGTTCGGAGGCTGTGGGTTCTTTTGAGAATTTATAGCTTTTGGGCCGGTATTGGCTGGGCTGGGGTCGTTTTCCCGACTTGCCGGAGTGTTTTCTTTGCTTGGATGGACTGTATAGTTTAGTGAATATGAAACTGGCAGCCAGCTGGTAGGCCTAGGCCCTTCATAGGGCTGTTGCGCCATTGAGAAACAAAAAAAAAATTGAGTTTGCAGGTATAGATATCCCAGAAATGAATTAAATATTAAAATTATATTTTCAACTTACCATTTTTATTGTTCTTTTAAAATTCCCCAGTCATTTACAATTTTTTTATAGAATATATCTATAACTTGATTGGAAATGTCTCTTATGAATATACAACCATATAACATTATAATATTACACAATATGACAATCATTGAAAGGCCAATATATTGATCAATAAATTCCTCATCAAACACTATAAAGATCTGATTCTGTCTTTTCAAATTCTTTGATAAGTTGTAACCAAAATCAGAATTTATTCTAATTATTGAATAATATTGTACCTGTGAAAAATTAGTACATTACGCCACAAGCCTGGGAAGGAAAAGTTTACGGTATGAGGATAGTTTCCTGGGCAAGGCTTGCCGAGCCTGGGAATAATTCCGAATACCGTAAAAAACTTCCTGGGCGAGTTGTGAATAATTTTTTTGCTACACTTCAAATAAATATTATCAATCTAATTTCATGAATGAACAAAACAAATAGGATTAATGAAATCTAAGAACAGCTAAGACCAGATAACTTACTATACTAGCTTCGGCTGAGCTGAATCTGGAGTAAGCTGAACTGCTAAGTATTGAAAGTTTGCATCACATTTTTTTTGATTTAATCAAATGGATATTACTTAATAACTATCAGAATACTCGATTTTCTTAGTCCAGAAATGTTTAAGCTCATGATAGTTTTTGTACGATCATCCTAAATTGTACAATAGCAATACAAAGTTTCTTGTTTTTGACAAATTTCTGGCAGTTTCAAAGAAAGTGATGGTCCATTGTAGTTGCATTTTCTCTTGCTAGATGGCGTCAGCTGTCCATGCTTGGAAAGTGATGGTCCTTGTATGGAAAGGACTTCTTTCTGCTCGAGGACAACAGCTGATTGATTATGTATGTAAATGACGATTTCCTAGTCTACATAGGGACTGGTAAGCAGCTTATTTCTGTGAAGTGTAGCGAAAATATATTTTCCTACAGATAGCAAAAAAAGTGCATCTTTACACACTGAATAGAGTTTATAAAATGGGCCATTCTCACACAAGTGCCTAATAGTAGTTTATGCAACGGTTGTATAATGGGAGCCTTTATAGCATGAGGTGAGATGTAAGTTAGAGCCACGTGCAAAGCAAGTGCTCTAAATATCTCACAAATGCTATAAAGTCCTAATACAACCGTTGCATACACTATTTTATCTACAACCACCAGTGTAGTTATCAGTAGCAGACCAGTATCAAGCTATAGACCACCAGTATCAAGCTATCTGTAAGTGTATGCTATTATAAAAATCAACATACCCTTGTTTATTTAACTTCTTTTATCTTCATCCTACTTGAACTGTTATGATAATCAACTTATTACTTGTTAAATATGTTAAAAATAACATATCAGTCAGAACCACCAAATGCATTCAACAAGTAACAAAATCGTGAGAGTTGTTGTAAAAGTGAAAGTTATTAACATATTCACTAACAAAGTTAGTAGTATATTAAACTATTTAAACTTTGGACTATTCACATTAGTTAAATATTCAAATATGTAAATTGAAATATTGACAAAAAAATACTGGTAGGCTACTCAATCCCAGTTGCAGTTTTGATTTTGAGGTTAGTTGAACATTGTTTACTTTTTACAATTTTGAAACGAAACAAGGAATGTATCATAAAGTGGAATTTGAACTGTATCAAAAAGTTCCTCCTGTGTCAAAAAACGTTCATTACAACACGGTTCTGAGATTCAGTTTTGAAATGGTAGTCATTTTGATTTTAATTGTAAAACTGAAATAGGAATTTTTCAATACACCTGTAGATAAAATACTTTACGCACTAGTGTGTAAAGTAATCTGGACTTTCCAGATTTTCAACCAATCACAGAAGAGGAAGTTTTTGAAAATGGGTTTTTCCAAAACTGGTGGATTGTGTACATTTAATGTATCAGTCAATTCTGTCAGTATTTTTTATCAGTCCATTTATTCAGTGCATCCTATCAGTCCACTCTTTCAATCCATCAGTTCAGTTCATCATTCCATTGTTTCAGTCCATTCTGTCAGTTCATTGTCATCAGTCCATTCAATCAGTCATTTTTTCAGTGAATTTCTCAGTCCATGTTATAAGTCCATTCTGTCTCTTCAATTTTACATTCCATTCTGTCAGTCCATTTCATCAGTCCATTATCAATCAGTCCATTCTCTTAAACCATTTTATTAGACCATTTTTCAGTCCATTTCATCTTTCCATTTTGTCAGTCCATTCTGTTAGTTAATTCCACCAGTCCATTTTGTCAGTCTATTTCATCATTCCATTTCTGTCAGTCTATTTTGTGAGACCAATCCATCAGTCCATTTCAAAAATTAATTTTTCCGTTTCATCTCATCAGTCCATTTCATCAGTCTATACTGTCAGTCCATTTCATCAGTCTATACTGTCAGTTAATTTCATCATTCCATTCTGTCAGTTCATTTCTTTCCGTCCATTCTGTCAGTCCATTCTGTCAGTCCATTCTGTCAGTCCATTCCATCAGTTCATTTTTTCAATCCATTCAGTAAGACCAATCCTTAAGTCCATTTCATGATTTTTTTCCATTCCATCTAATCAGTCCATTCTGTCAGTCCATTTCATCAGTCTATCCTGTCAGTTAATTTCATCATTCCATTGTGTCAGTTTATTTCATCATTCCTTTCTCTCAGCTCATTTCATCAGTCTATTCTGTCAGTCCATTCCATCAGTTTATTTTTACAGTTCATGTCATCAGTCCATTCTTTCAGTTTATTTTATCAGTCCATTCTTTAAGTCCATTTTATTAGTCCATTTGTACATAGTGTATTATAATCAGTTGAGTGAGATCATATAATATAATTACCCTTCTTGACGACCCTACAACCCACAATTTATATGTATAGGTCTCTAAATCAACATCCTTATAATTTTTTTTCACATTTGATGGTAACTGTAGGAAAAATGTGATGTGTAACTTGAGCTTAAAGTGTACTTGCTGCACTCGAGAAACTTTTTCACTCGCCTTTGGCTCGTGAAAAAAACTGTTTCACTCGATGCAGCAATCTACCACTTTAGGCACTAGTTACACAAATAACTATTCCTAAGACTGTTTCAACAAAATACAATTCATTTGTAAATTCAATCAACCAATTTAACCAAGGAATGAAAGTTTACTCTTCCAACATGAGAAGCCCCTTATCAGACCAATACATTTGTTACAAACGAATCACTCATATTGATACAGAAGAAAATATTCTCTAAAATTATTCCACAAAATCATTTTCTTCCATAATATAATCGACAATGCATTTATCTGCAATAGAGAAGGTACAGTCTCTTTAACTAGAGACGATAATATGGATCACCTTATTGGATGCCTTGTCTTGAATATTTTAAAGAAGTAATCATTCCATGAGATTGTAATTATCATTATATTCACCAGATGTCAGTACATTTGGTAGGAAAATCATTCATGTAATATAATATATACTCATTGGTACAAAATAATTACAAATATTTGCTAAAAATCTTCAATATATAGCTTTCCATGGTCCCTTCCAGTACAGAGCGGTCTGATCACAATTTCATGTCACACCCAATTATTGGTTTCTCTTTAAGAAGCTATTGAATGGGACAAAGAATTTTCTTTTGGATTCTCATAATTGTCACATAAATACAGCATAAGATTATGAGATCTGCTACCCGATTGTATTAAGGTCTATTCAATTAATATATCTAGTATTGTGCTTTCTGCATGTATTGCAACCCTGTCAAAAGGAATGGTCAATTAATTCACTTGAAGTAATTATATTTTGTTAGATGGATTTCTCATTGTCGTACATAATGTTTACTGAGCTCGCTTCATTGTACCTGAATTTACTGTCATAAAATGAATCACCATAATACAGGAAAGGTCATGAACGGTTCCGATTAACACCATATGAGCATTTATACTTTTATTATAAAATTTCCAATATACACTGTGAATGTAGTTGGTAGGTAGTGCTGGAGTTGGTGCAAATAATCCATCTCTTGCTATATGCTTAGTAGGCCTACTTGAGTAAACGACGTTCACAGGGTGTCTAGCAGTCGGGAAAATCGGGGATTAGTCTTGAAATGAAATAAGGTCGGGAAAAGTCGGGAATTATCCTGGAATTTGAAGTTAAGTCGGGAAAATTCATCTATTATAAAGTTGTTCATTTTCTTCCGCATGTTGAGTTATTTTCATATTGGGCGGGCCTGAACTAGTGTTTGATATCGAACATCGATATTTGCAAGTGTTTTCAATATTCAAAGTTAGAAACTTAGTAACGGAATAATTCCTGTGAAAAAACTATGGAGTTTTAAAAAAATGTAACTTGGGAACGGTTGATGATACAGAGTTGTTATTGGTCTCAATCTCTTCCAAATTTTATTCTCTAGAAAATACATGCATGAAATTTCTTCATCCGACGCTTGGTTCGGCACCTATTTACGAAAAACTGAAATTTTGCACCTTTCAATCCACCTCCCCCCAAAACCCGATGCTAAAAAGGGTGTAACTTTTTACCAAACATTGAAGGGGTTGTATAGAACAAGTTGGCGTAGGAATCGTCCTTTCTCTTTGGATGATGAGGTTCGAGTCTAATTGCATCATACTATATGTAAACATAGAATATGTTAATAGTATTTTTCATGTATATATTAAACTATACCCTATTTAAAGACATAGGATAGTATTTTTCAGATATCAAATCATATCACGAGTTGCAATGTTTAAAAATGCATAGAGGAACTCCAACTTTGTCTTAAAAAAAGTCGGGAAAAAGTCTTGAATTTAATTCATGTAAAATGCTAAACACCCTGGTTCAACGATGGAATCATATCAGGTGAAATACTAATATCAGCCACAGAATATATTTTTTCTAATTTTAATTTTCACAGCCATAGAATATAAATTTATTATAATATGTCCAATGTTAGAGCTTTTTGAACAATCCATTGAGATTAATCTCCGACCTCAGTTCAATCATCCCAAATCGCCCCTGGACCCACGACAGTATAGGCGGTGTAAGTGAGTAAAAAAGGCTCGCTTCGCTCGCCTGCAAAACCTCTGTCAGTGTCAGCTAAGACAAACAGGCTCACTTCGCTCGCCTGCAAACTTCGTTCAGAACGGATTCGAAATTTATTGAGCACAGCATTTCTACACCTAATATGGACCTGTTTACTTAATTTCAACATTTTATGCCAATTTGTTCTCGGAAAATCTAAGAAAAATTACGAAAAATAGTAAAACGCTAATATTGAGCGTAACCTTGGGAAGTATATCGGACATTGTTTAAAACTTCATTCAATATCTTCTTAATTACTTCATCTATAATCTCGCTGAACCATTGAATTTACACTAAGGATTGGTCGTATCAAGGCGGAAGATATGCAGCCCGCAATACATCTACAATTTTGAAAACCTGATTACTGGCGGAATCTTGGACGGATTTCGAAAATATTTTAACACAACATTTCTAGACCTTATCTGAACCTGCCCACCAAATATCAACATTTTCTACCGATTGGTTCTCGAAAAAACTGAGAAAACCCCGAAAAACTATAGAAAAACTCGAATATTTAGCGTATCCCTGAAAAGTTATTATAATCCATTCATAGCGCGCGTCTAAACGTCCAACTGAACATGCCTGCCAAATTTGAACGCATTCGGTCCAGTGGATTTTTAGTTCTGGTGATGAATGAATGAATGAGTCAGTCAGTCAGTCAGTGCCATTTCGCTTATATAGATATAGACTAGTAGATATAGGTAACAGAAAGATTTTCAACCCTTGAAAACTAGTCGAAATTAAACGTTTTTGCCTTAATTTGGAAATACGATGAGAATTAGCTGTTCTACGAGCATAAGAGTACATAAGAATACAGTATCAAAATACATTATTTGAAGACATACGCTTGTAGAAGAGTCGCAATAGGTATGCCTACTGCGGGTGTTTAACAGGTGGGGGGACCGCGGCGCAGCGTAACAGCGCTCCTTATCCCCCTCCCACAGCCGCATTCACGATCATAACCACTTGAATATATACATCAATGGATTCAGAAAGAAAAGGCCTACAACGTTTATAGGAACCATTTTTCCACTAAGTCAGCTTCAGTACCGGATTTAAGGGTAGGCCAACTAGACTGGCGCCTAGGGGCCCGCACCACAAAAATATTAGAAAGAAACTATTTTTTTTTTAGAACTTGGCAACTTGCATTCGAGCAAACTAATACCAATAAATGGCAAAACTGTGTTATATGATCTGTATTTTTTGAATGTAATATTTATCTGTTTAATAATAATATGAAGCTATTTAAACCCCTCTTGAACAAAATTACTGTCTTTGGTGATAGAACTGCGATTTGTTGTTCACCTGCCTGGTTTAAAGAATTGAATTCAGATGAATTTCATTTCTTTAAGCTTATATGCGGATTTAAGCATACAATTAATTACAATCACTTATTATACAGCATACCGTACTTAATAAATGAGAAATTGATACAGTAAGTTTACAAATATAATGAAACTAATAATAATGCTTAAAAGTCTTTAAAAAATATAGTTTCAGAGTATTTGTCTGGAAAATTTCTCTCCCTAGCGGGAGAAATACTTCCAATAGCGATACTTAATGAGAAATACCATCATTGATAGCTATTCTGTTTATGAACGTGGCAGGAAGTATGAAATTGTAGATATATTGCTAAGCTGTTAGTGAATAATAAATTATTGCAATAAGTTATATGCTTTGGCAGTTCGCACTACCACACTACCGTACTAAAATTGGCAGTTTGGCACTTATTTATTTTATGAAAGTTGAATTCAACTTTGAATGAGAAAAATGAAAACTTAATAAAAACTTCAGCTGGAAAATCGAAACAGTTCTACCGGGGTCAATTATTTTGCAAATTAAGCAAGTGAAGATTTGCTAGTAAAGACTGTAGCATTGAAAGAATGAGTTGAGTTGTATAATTTTAAATTTCATCCCAATCTCATAATGAAGAGATTGTTTCAATAACTCATGAATCTTTCTTGAATTTGTGATTTTTTTTAATGAATAATGTCTTTTTATTCCCATTGTAAAAAATTACATAATTTTCGATTTCAAAAACCAGGAAATTAACTGGCCACTATATCCAGTAAATGTGGCCAGTGTTCAACAAAAGTTACAAAAAAATAAGAATACACATTGTGAGTCTAGCTCTAGTGTATACAATTTACAAAGATGGAAAACTGCCTGCAGTGCATCGTAATAAAATTATACAAAAATAAATGACAAATTTTCAATCATTCATGATAAGTCGTGACTCTAGCTCCTGCACGTTAAATTATAAATGATTGATACTAACAACATATTACAAGGATTTATTAAAAAAAAAAAAAAAAACAATTAGCCATAAACTATAAGATTTAGAACCAAGGAAATATTACAACGATTTATTTAGAAAAATATCAAATATATGCTAAGAAACATCGAATACTTACACTACTCTACCTTATTACACTTCTAAGAGGCCAAGTGTCGCTCACAGTAAATAACCATATTTTGGCTCTTTTACAAAACATTGTATGAGAAGGACATAACCTCAATTCGATTGTTATTTTATTAAATAAAAGTGGCCCCAGATAATGTTTTTAAATCTTTAACTCAGTACCGGTATTGAATTTATCTTATATAGTTATAGGCTAACATTATCAATATTTTAACCTTAAAAATAGAGATTCTCTCATTTAATAGACCATAGAAAGGCCTTCCAAAACGCAATTTAAGAGTACATTTTCACAAAATTTCCCGGACCCCTCACTTGGCTGAGAGGGCGCACACCCCAGATCCCCCCATCGGTGCCCGCACCACAAGCTGAGCCTAGGGGCCCACAGATCCTATATCCGGCCCTGGTCAGCTTACGACTTCAATATTTGAGAAATAAGAAAAAAATTCAGAACCAATAAATGAATTTTTTGAGATATTTTATTTCTTTACGGAAAAACTATGCAGTTTACTTTAAAAATGAAGAGGACCATTATAAAAGCCAAATATATATTGTAAATTCTAGAAATAAATCCAAAGCTCTACTATGAATAGTAACCCCAGGACAGGCGTTTTTATGAGCGCCCGTTTTTTACAACTTACCCCCCTCCCCACCAGGTTGTCGACCACCCTAGGACATGACGACATCGGGTTTCATATACACTAGACACCCCTAAACAATAATCCGAAGTCAAATTCTCTACCTCTCTCGTGCATGCTCAATGTAAGCCAGCGCCTGGACTATCATCACATTTCACCATC
Organism: Sogatella furcifera; assembly: GCA_017141385.1. Classification (NCBI taxonomy): domain Eukaryota; kingdom Metazoa; phylum Arthropoda; class Insecta; order Hemiptera; family Delphacidae; genus Sogatella; species Sogatella furcifera. The sequence goes on from CM029548.1 coordinate 20,013,492, forward strand.
GGTAGGTGGGTAAAAGTGATTTTACACTGAAATTTTCAGTTTATGCGCATGTGTAGTTTCATTCCCACTTCAAGTGGCTATTTTTGAAGAATATCAACTGTGCGGTCATACTATACCTACTTTGCAATGGGTTCAATTTGACTTCTGAAAACTCAATATAAGATTATTGACATTGAATCTTTGAATATCGGTTGGTGGATCGTGTTCAGATTCATCAAGTTTTTAACTAATGAATACTGTCAAAATATGGGTGAGATAAAAATTTATTTAATTTTTCCAGGGTTTTAGAAACAAAAAAGTTAGTAGGTGAGACAGTAGATGCTGTGAAAAGAGCTAGAACAGACCTCAGCTTGGCACACCAACATTTTACCACTGCAAGTCTTGGAATTCTAGCCAATTATAGGAAGCGTACGCTGGTTCTTGATCTTCTTCGGTCTCTGAATACTATAAAAACCCTTGTAAGTAGAATATAATTTATCAATTATTTCTAGCTTCTGATTATAAATACCTAGTCTAGTAGTGATAAGATAATATTTCAATAAGTTTTTCCAAATAAATGTCTGGGTAAGTTTGTTAGAATTCAATAGCTATGTTTTTTCAAAATCAACAAATATAAATTCTGTCTTGGACTTTGTGCTTGATCTGCTCCACACAATAGCCTATTTTTCATCTTATCTCTTATAAATATTGATTTCAAGGTCTTACTTTTTTAGAACGTGATGAAAATGCTTGAAATTTGGCATTCACTTCAACAAAGATAAAATCAACTTTAATAAATTAGCATCCATGGAAACTTCAATTTAATCTTAATACTGTGTAGGCTATGTTATAAACATAGAATTTAGAAGCATCTAGCATGTATGCAAATTTGATATTTCTATTGATATTAATAATATTCTAATCCAAATATCATTGAGAAAAGTGAATTTAAGGCACTAGCATTCTGATTCACATTTTTGTTGCAAATATTATTTCCCATTCCATTATAGCAACCGCAACTATCAATATTCAACTAACTTTATTTCTGGAATATGCTTTTGAATTTTGCCTGAAATTTTGTTGGTACTGATTCATTTGTACATGAAAATGATTATCGTTTACCTCTACCATGTTTTGTATTTGTATTCAGGAAAGAACCGAGGCTAGATTGCAAGAGCTGTTATCCAATGGAGACTTTCCCGGTGCTATTTCTCTGCTGCTAGAATGTCAAGGCGTCGCCGCCACTTACAGGCACTTCGCTTGTGTGTCTGCCTTGAGTGGAAAACTGCAAGATACTCTTGATATGGCTGAAGAACAATTGGATGTTGCATTATCGAAGGTTAGCTTATCTCTTACCTTTGGTTTTTCCTTAGATCTCTTATTTGCGATTGCGAATGAAAAATTCTGTTCCTAATGTAACCTGTCCAAGCAAAGAAGACATGGCAAGATGGGGAAGTCAATATTAGTTCAAAGGTTATCGATTTTGTCTCAAATTGTAGGAAATATTTCGATCTACAATTTGAGACCAAATTTATTATTTTTGAACCAATATGTCCGAGCCGGAGTCATTCTCCCATCTTGCCAGAATGTCTCATTTTCTTGGACAGACCACTCATTATGGGAAAAAGTACTGTAAAGTGTAGTACGTAAGATCTATATCACAGTTCTAGATAGAGTAATAACTCTTAGTCAAATCATTGAAGGAATTGTTTCTGTAGCAGTTGGTTATTTTTGTAAAAGAGGTATAAAATTGTCAGATACTCATGGTCAGTAGCCATTCTAATATTCTCATTAGTCTGCAACATGAACGTTTCCATTCTCTTGTTTTTTCTACTGTCTATTGCGTTTAATCTCCCCTCTTCTATAAAAACGCTTTTTGATCGCACTAGATTTAAAGGTACGGCAACGGACTTGACATCTTGATCTTGGAGGTCCTATTCTTGATCTTGATCATGATTTTGGAGGAGAGGACCTATTCCTCATTGACAAAACCTATTAGTCTTCAAAGTAATTCATTGTAGAAAGAATATCCATTCCCAAATGAATTGGAATCATTTTTCAACTTGCAGATAATTGATTTTCAGAATATCAAATTTGAAATCATTCACGTGAAGATTTTCGAAAGGCTTGATGAAAATAAAATGAGTTTAAATGTGGAATTTAAATCGTATTGTAGGCCTTTTTCCATTTCTATCGCCATTATTTCTCATCATATCTATTTTTTCAGATGTGCTACAAGTTTGAAGCGAACATCTACAACAAACTGCAAGCAGCCTACTCCCTTCTTGGAAAGACTCGAACTGCAATGGATCAACTTCTAATGCATTTCACATCAGCTATTCATAATTCAGCTTTCAGCGTCGTTCATTCCTATGTGGAACAAAATAATTCCACCAAGAAGCAGTATAATGAACTGTGCAAGGTAAAATTTACCTTAATATTCTTCATTATATTTATATCTCTGAATGAATTTTGGAATCCAAAATTTTGAAGTTGAACAAATGCAAGTGATAACATGATATTTTTCGCCATACTCGTATGTAATACACAACTTTCCAAGCTAGATTTGCGTTTGGAAAATTGTCGTTTACAGGAGAATCAAAGATCAGCTGTTCTGAATGCGGGAATAATCATTTTGATGATTATTACGGAACTAGTCATCATCACGATGATAATTACAGCATTGGAAATCTAGCACAGCTGTTTTTTCCGAACTCCGACGAATGAATAAACGAGTCGAACGAGCCGCCATGACAGTTCACTGTGTGCGTTTGTTTTGTGCTACTGCTAGTGTTGTGTTGAGGTTATGTTGGCTTCAGTTAATGTTTTCAGTTGTTTGAGGTTTTAATAAATTCCTTCTCAGTCTAGTATGACGAAAAAAATGTACATAACTCGTGTGGAAAAGTTCACAAACTCATAATTATTTTCCAAACTCGCGTACCGCTCGTTTGGAGAACATAATTATTCGTTTATAAAATAGTATATTACACCACTAGTTTTGAAAACGTCGTTTTGCGACGTCAAGAATACGGAGCTTTACAGCCGAAGCGATCAGCTGAGGCTGGAAAGGTGAGTATTCGCGACGTCGTGAACGTTTTTGAAACGTGTCGTGTATTTGTGTTTTGGTACACTTGATAGGAATGCTGATTAGAATCAGATGAAAAGTTTTTATATATACGATATACGAATTCAACTTGCTGAATTCCATATTTGTAATTTCCGTTTTTTGTTTTAAAATAGATTCAGGAATCTAACTTCTAATCTCCACGTAGGTTTATCAGTAAATAAAATCAATTCCCAATCAAAACAAAAGGTTAGGTGTGAATCAATACGGAACAAAAATTATTGCTTGAAGAAAATCATCTGCTAAATCGTCTGATGCAATCTGCTGGAAAATGTTTGAAATAGTCGACTTACCTGTTCAGGCGACCAATTTGCATGAAATGCGCTGCTAAGTCAACGGAAAATTTTGTTGATTTTTCCTATCTTGTACGGCTATAAGGCCCAAATATCAGCCGTTTATTCTGCACTAGGGTGGAAAAAAGTTTCAAAGCCTGTCAAGTAGATCGAAACTGGCTATTTTCTATCAAGTGTACCAAAAACGCCTTTTCCAAACTCATTATGTAATATACTATTACAGTGTTATTGTCGCCCCTAACCTCATTGAAAAAGCATTGAGGTTTCCACAAACTATTTATTGGAAAATTTTGTTTAATTTGCTTAGAATTTGCTTATCATTATATTTGTAATAATGTAACATTTTATTATCATAGAGAGAGTATTCTCAATTTCTAAAATCTCCTTTATTGATGAATGATGATTAATTTTACCAATGTGATGATCTAGCAACGTTTTTGTAATCCAGTGTTGGTAAACTCAGTCTCTGAATGAATTATTTGTTTAGAACTAAACCTATGATGATACTATGATCCATTTTTTTTATTGGAAAGCAAACAATTTGAGTGGGGGTTGATAAATTTTGATGTTTGTTATTATTGTTTATCCATTGTTTCCGTATTGTTTCAGAGTGTTCAGGAGACTGATTTCATACCATGTTTGGTTTCACTGTGTCAAGCGTTGTGGAAAATAGTTTCAAGCTACCACGAAGTGGCATGTTGGCATCAAAATCACTTTTCCAACTCAACTGCATCAGGTGAGTTCATACATAGATTAGCAATGAATACTCCTCTATTTTGAAACTTAATGCTTGCTCTATTTGTATAATTGCATTGCAATATGGTAGAGTGTTTAACTAGATTACAACTATATCATGAATTGCATGAAATATTTTGTGAGGTTTGGTATTAATCAATTCGGAGAGTAACTTCTCAAAAAGTTTTGGAAATACTATCATATATTGAAAGTTGAATCAGATCACGTGCATTTTAGTTATATAGGACTACTTTTTCTATTTTAAACATAATCATTCTAGACAAAATGCTTTACTCTGACTGAATCTCTCTTTCACTCCATATTCATTGAATTAGAGATTTATGAGGTCACATTCTCAGTTCAAGGGGTTCGTGAAGGATGAGGAGACTTTAAATTTAGTAAAATTGTTTTAATAGAGTAATAATCTGTTTCTAATCATTCTATTGTTTATCATTATAAGGAAGATACACTTTCTCAACAGCTTTTCATGAAATTGCTTTCATATGTCTGTAAATGTTATCACGTATTTCCATATTACTAGAATTTAATCAATTTGTTTTCTCTTATAGATGATAATTTTGAATCAAGTCTGAACGAGCAGTATGTTAGGCAAAAATTGAAAAATGGTCTTGATAGATTATGGCATGATGTTCAGACAAGGGTATCATCTCTTGTATTGGCAGTCAATCTTATCCATTATAAGGTTGATGAATTTCTACAGGTCCTGGCAATACTCCATAGGTGAGTGTATGATTGAAAATTTATTTCAGTTTGATTCTACATAAACCTCTTTCGCATTAATAGCAAGTCTATTGTTAAAATAAATGAGTGAATCTCCCTCATGAAGTATAATAAGACTGCTGAATCAATCGTCAACATTACAAAACAATTATCAAACCATTTTTTTGAGATTTGAATTTAATTTTATGTGTGTTAAAATAGGTATTCTATTTTGAATGATATATTTTCAACTACTATAAGGAAAATAATATTGTTTAACTATTGTATAATATTGTAAACTAAAATAATATTGTTTTCATTTTCAAGAACTTGATGGTAAAATGTTTCTTTCAATTCAAATTCAAGTTTGTATTGTTGATTTAAATCAGCTTCAGATGACTATAATTGTCGAAGAAGTGATCATAGTAACTGATTCACTTTAAATTATTATCATTCTCTGGAAAAATAGTATTTTCAATAGTTTCACCACATTTCAGACTAGAACAAATTGGGAGAGAGTTCTCGCAAAGCGAGTCTGAAGAACTACAGAACTCCATAAGGAAGCAGAGCATCCTCTACTTTAGAAGATACCATGCTGGACGATTGGATGAGCTGAGAATATTCCTAGAAAATGAAGTTTGGACGCCTTGTCCAGTCAGGCCTGATTTCTCATTGATACATTTACAAGTAAGTATTTTTATTCCATTATACAATTGAAATAAACAATAGATTTTGAACATGTTTTATTTATTGATATTTATTCATAAAATAGTAGGAGTAGATCAGCTGTTCCCCGCTCTGAGCGCTATGTGAAATTCTTTTGTACTAGGCATAGCTATCAGCTTCCAGGAAGTAGAACTATTTTTCTCTTCTAGGTGGTGCTAGTCAAGATAGACCATTTTTCGCTACAGAGCAGCACAGTTGTCTGCTAGCTCATTCAGAAAAGTTCAATTGATAGTGATGTATTGGGTGTAAGCCTGGTCGAACGAACAACTTACACCCAAAATTTGTCAATTTTTTGATATATTCAAATAATTATGTAATTAAATTTAATTAAAATTCTAATTCAATAATTTTTCTAATTCTAATTTATTCCAATTGAATTTAAATTTGATGTATTTCTTCAACATCCTTTGTCACTTCTCATGTTTATTCCTCTTTGCTCTTCACCTTCAATTGAAACATAACCTATTTTTCTCAACTTATTCTTCTAAATTTGGGAAAAGAACGTTTTGGACTGTATTTTATAACTTAGTCTGTAATCTATACGATAATTTTATCAAGCAATATTGTTAATTGAAATAATCAATAACCTGGATCTGGACATTCCAATCTTAATTGGAATAGAATAAATTGTGAGCGAATGCCTGTTTTTCAATTCCTTATTGTTCTATTATAATCAAATAAATAATAAAATAGTTCAGTGATAAACGAAATCGTTTGTTTTCAGGAGTTCAAAGGGTTCCGATGCTCAGTGCAACAGTGTTCGGGCGTTGGCTCGTCGAGCAGTCACGGCTCGCAGGATGGCAGTGTGGCGGGGGGCAGTGGCGACGGATACTTCTCCAGGTTCACGTGCTCCACGAGCAACACGCCTTTCGACACCATCCTCGATCCCAACCCACTGGGAGACTCGTCTTTCCCTGACTCGATTGTGAGTTCATTAAATATTATTCACAATGATTGGAAGAGATTGGGTCAACAATAAAATCTTCTCTCCAGAATTCAGTCGAATATTTTACTTGTCCAACGATGAATTGTTTGAATTAAAATACTGTCTATTGTAGTTAAAAACTGAAATTCCATTTAATTTTTAATATTATGATTTAAATAGTTTGGGTTGACAAAAAGTACTCTATTTCCAGAATTCGTTCGAATATTTTACTTGTTCAACAATAACATTTTTGTATTTAAACACTGTCAAGTTATGTAGGTGTAAAAAATCGAAGCTTCATTCACCATCTAATATTATGCTTCTCCATTCAATTTGATTGTTGATGTTTTCATTTAATTATCAGGCTATACTTTTTTCATCATGTTCAGCTGAACTGATGCTATGACTTACGTATTCCTGTTACAGAACGAGCCCTCAGGATATTTCAGTGAGGAAAGTGACGAGGAGGGTCCTGAATTGCATGGTGAAATTGCACATAATGACAGATCATCTCACAATAGGTAACTAAAAACTATTATTAACACTTATTAGCCTTTATATCTCGATTTATATCTTATCTTTTTTCCTCATTTTATCTTGATCATTAATCCTATTCAATTGAGTTAGCAATTATTTATTCTTATGTTTATGCATGTGTGTCGACGGATGCCAAGAACGGCACGGATGATTTTTGCAAAATTTTGAACTTAATAGTCAGTATTATAATAAAGCATTATAAAGTGCAAGAAATATGCGCCAATTTTTCACCTCGGGGATTAGTTTAGACTAGTTAGGAGGTTAACATACTAAAATTCCCGAACCTGGAGAGTAGCATAGGGTGGGAGGGCGTGTAGAAGGTACTTTTTTTAGTTTTTTTGTATGAAACTTGAAAAAGGTTAATCCTAGAGCAAAAATGCCCTGAAAACAAATAGAAGAAAACTAAAATCTGCGTCGATTAATAAAAAGAGAACATAAATTGGCCCAATATAATTTTTTTTACATTCGATCAATAGGCTACCCCCATTTTAAAAAAATCCCAAAATTTTCTCCTCACTGCTTTTAAATTTGATCTAACTCATAAAGTAACAATTTTTTTTTTTTCCTGCGGATGATGCCCACATAAGTATTTCAATTTACTTGTGCGTGGGTAATGGAGTGTGCGAGGGTGATGTATGAGGTGCATAAACGACCATGCCTCTGGTGGGATTCGAACCCACGACCGGGTAGCGCTAGCGGACTGAAGGTTGTAACGCCCCAGACCACTCGGCCACCCCGGCCGGTAAAGACCCCGGCCGGACAATAAATCCACTACCCCCTTCATCCATAAAGTTGTGGAGCATGAGAAGTAGATTTCAAATAACATATTTATATTGATGAAAATATTGACAAAAATCACCTGTAGCATATCTTGAAGGAATTCCATTCTTGGAAAAGCGATCCTTAAACTTCCAAAAATAAGTCAAAAATCAATATAAATTATGTGTGAAAACCAGTCAAAAGCTGAACAGAATTCAATGAATATTTCCCATCAAATATTTGAATCGATCAGTGTGCATCGATCCCTCAAATATTTTATCAGTGTAAAGATACTGTTCAGTCATGGATAACCTCTACCGGCCAACCCACCCAGAGCCCTCTGTACCTGCGTTAGCATACCAGAGCAGTGCTCCAGGCGGAGCTAGCGCCACAGTTACGGAGGCGTGCCACTGGGACTCGCCTTGATTCCCCCTAGGGACGGAGGTGGAACATGTAGGACCCACCTTGATCCCCCTGAAACTAAGCCAGTTACGGAGGCAGGCCCTGAACTCGCCTTGATTCCCAACCTAGTTACGGAGGCGGACCATAGGACATTGCCTTGATTCCCCCTGTGGTTGACCGCTGCCACATCGCCCGGCCAGCGTCAACGGAAGATTGGCCTGGGGCCGGGGTCACCCTGGCTAGGCCAGGTTCCCAGCACCCAGTTCCGGCGGTACGTGGGCTGTTCAGTCAGTAGATGAGTCTTGTTGTCTCAGGCTACTATTGATATATGTTGTATTATATCTTTTCGTATTTTTCATTTTAACACATCATGTTCCGCTCTTCCAAGAGGTACCAGATGAGATCTTCTAAGGTATTTGATGAGTTAAATATCCCCCAATAAAGTAGTAAGATTATTCAAGTTTTGTATTTGAGTTATCGAAAACCCATAAATAGATTTTTCTGTCCATTAGGTATGACAAGAAGAATATGTTGGGAGGAGAGACTTGTCCACTTCTAACGAATACCACGTTGACAGTGCTGCGTCACTGTGGAAAGTACTTACAGATGAGCCGATTACTTAGATTCATTGCCGCCGATGTCTTCGTCTGCCTTATTCAATTATTCGAGTATTATCTGTACTCTGTCCATTACTTCTTCGCTTCAGACTTACCGGTAAGCGATATTCTCATATATTTGATACTTTTTTAAATCTAAATGTACAAACACTCTCAATCTTCACAATGTTATAAAACCATCAACACTTCTTAATCGATAGATCTCTTGCTATCAGTGATTTCAATTTCTATCATCTCCTCTTCTTTCAACTTGATAGTTTAATTTATGAATATCATTTATTCATAATGCACAATCATAGTAATGATGGGGAATGAAAAAAACAGACACTATCTCGATCCCAATTCTGCTAAAAATGACGGTCCAAACAATAAATGATGCAGGTTAATTGATGTTTAGGTTAATAATAGTATTTCTCATTGATCACAATAATATGTTCCATCTTTTATTCTACAGAAATATCAGATCGAAATGCCGTCTTCATTGAAACTGCAATCGGTCTTGAAAAGAATTGGTGACAGCTTAATTCAAAACCCATCTGAACCTCACGATGAATCAGGACAAACTGTAAGTTACTTTTATACTTGGTCAACTGACTGACAACTGTTGAAAAATCTGTTATAAGTTCAATTACTAAAATTTTTTGATTCTCAATCTGAAGAATTTCGAAATATATGTTAGATACTGTAAAATATACAATAGTTTAATAATATCATAGTCATAGAGGAATGATATTCAAATTCAAAATACTTACTATATTCACTTTGATGATATTTGTAAATGATTACTTTACAATACTTCCTTTATGATAATATAAACATAAATATTTCAAATTTTGAAACATTCACTTGATCATAAAAAGCTGGCACCTTTATTTACGTTTAAAATTAATAGATAATGCTTTGTTCATGCTTTGTTTGAAAGATGTTGTTCATGTAGGCCTAATTATGGTGTTGTTCAATTACTTACACACATGTAATCTCTCATTCGATGGTAGGTTTATTTGTGTTTATTGTATTTTATTGAGGCGATACATCAAAAGCTCATTTTCGATCTTCCCATTGTTATTGATTATGGAATTGGATAAAATTACTTGGATAAATTGGATAAAATATTGATCATAAAAATTATACTTAGTTATTTATTATAAATTATCGTCAATATTCAGGTTCCTGCAGCCAACATATCACCTGAGGTTGATCTAACAAATTCTGAGCAACTATTCGGCCTTCAGGAGAGGGTTGTTGCCGTGGAGTCATTGGTATTTCTCGCCGAACAATTCAAATATTTGAGGCCGTTCTTGGAACAATTGCTGAGTGCTTCAAAACATATCTTAACAGCATTCTATTCTGAGGTGAGAACAACTTCAATGTCAACGATTTTTTTGAGATACCGATTTCGGTTGTTATACCATTATCAATCTCTGGTAAACTGAGATTACCGAGATTACTGAGTGAACTTGAGTTTACCAGAGATTGATAATGGTGTAACAATCGAAACCGGTAGCTCAAATTTCTAATAAATATGTGGTTTGAAAACATATTGTCTTTTTATCTAATATAGATAAATTATGTTATCATTTTAATGTCACTAATAAGGAAGTCCATATAAATAGTCCAGCAAACCTATGCAACTGTAAACATTGATAACAGATTATTATTATTATTCCATTTCTATTCATCACTAAAAGTGAGTACTTTTCTACAAACATAGTCGGCCATTGGCAAGACTTAGTTGCGTCTTTAAACTGTTATATTGAAGAATGCTCTAACCATGGATACCGTACTAAGCACAACCGCCTTTTGCTTACCGTATCTTGCACCTTCAGAGATGCCAAGTTGACGCAGATTTGCTGACACTTTTTTTATATCATTCCAACTGTGGAAATTATAACAGGAACGGTTTTCACTTTCTCTTGCTTCCAGATATCCCTGATTTCAGCAACCAAAGGAAGATACTTGGCCACTTTTTAATTGTAGTATTGGTCCAAGTTGTGACAGCATGGTATGCCAACATCAATCAGAATGGTTTCTTTGGTATTGGTAGCCTTATTCATGAGGATGATATCTGGCCTGTTGTGAACAACTGTCCTACCTGCCAGCACTGAGCGGTCCCAGTATATTTTGTGTGTCTCATTTTCTAATACTGGGGATGGCTTGTAAATATAATATGGCAATCTTCGATCCACTAGCCCATACTTCAATGCCAATTCCTGATGCAATACTCCAGCAGCAGAGTTGTGGCTTCTCAAATAGTCCGTGGTTGCCATTGGCTGGCAAGCAGACATGATGTGCTGAATTGTTTCAGGCACCAATCCACAGCGCCTACATAGGTCGTCTATCACAGGAAGCTTCATTATATATTTTTGATAATTTTTTGTAGCTATGACCTGGTCTTGAATAGCCATCATGAAGCCTTCTGTTTCCACAAACAAGTCTCTGTGCCTGAGCCATGCATTTGAAGCTTCCTCATCAACACCATGCTGTCCCAGTGCAAAAGCATGCCTCCCATGCAGCTGCTTTGCTCTCCACTGTTGAAGGATGCTCTCTTCATGCTGTTTGTCTGTCTCTGGTTGGCCAACAGGTTGCACTGAGAGATTGAGTGGAGTATATCCTTTGTCAGCACTTCTTACTGCTGCATACAAGTCCCCTGGCCTCTCAAAGAAGTACAATCTCATGTTTCCTATCACCTTCTTACATGACCAGCTGATATCAATGAGCCCACGTCCGCCCTTGTTTCTTGGCAATACAAGTCTCTCCATACAGGCTTTTGGGTGATGTGCTCTGAACCTAGTGAGGAGTAATCTTGTGGATCTCATGAGATCTTCAAGATCAGTGTCAGTCCAACTGAACTCCAAAAGTGTATTATTATTATTATAACAGATTGAAATAGCAGTAGGAGTTGTAAGAATTCAACTGTAAATAAAAAATAACAAATTATTGCATTTTAGCAATTTATCAACTCAAAATACAATACTATTTCCATAATTCAATATACCATTCATGAGAATAGATTACCGTTCCAAAAAAATAATGATCAGAAAACAAGCACCATGAAGCTGTTGACTTGAATAAATTGTAATGACAACATGTAAAAGTGGTCCTGGAAATCCATTTGTCGCCTTTTATTTCGAAGATTTAGAAAATTTCTTAAGCTAATTATTAAGGTTTAACATTTATTGCTAGTTGTTCTTGAATGAACTCACATGTAGTGCTCTAGTTTTACTTTGATGGTTGTGCAAAAATATTTTTATTTCATATTTTTTTGCACTAAATCGAATGTTATTATGATGTATTATCATATTTTCTAATAATTTATTCACTTGTTAATGATTGCAGACAGTGGAAGTGGCTCCGGAAGTACGGCACCCAGTCTACAGTTGTGTGTCGTACCGGTCAGTGGACACCCAGCAGGCCCTGGCACTGATGGCGCGCGTCAACTGGGAAGTCAGTGACGTCATGAGTCAGCACAGTCCCTACGTTGACACTCTCTTTCGTGTTAGTATCCATATTTCTTGATAAATTTGTTTTCTCTTGTTGAGATGTGAATTCAATTTAGTGCTCAAGTGCTAAGTCCTTCAAAAGCTTTTAAGTGCTTCAATGTCACCATTCGTTTACCATAATATTTATGAGTTGATCATAATAATCATGGTACAGTAATCTAATAATTCTTATAATTATTTATGTTTCAAACTAATTAAATAATCTGAATTGTCAACTAAATCTTATAATTCTTGTTATTACTGTTATCTATTTTGATTTGATCGAAGGAAGAATTAACTATAGTCTGGCCAAGCAAAGAAGAGCCTCTGGCAAGATGGCAAAATGACTTCAGCTTGGTCAATATTTGTTCAATAACTATAAATGTGGTCTTAATAGTAGATCAAATTGTTTCCTACAATTTGAGATCATATTAATAATTTTTGAAACAATATTGACCAAGCTGGAGTCATTTCCCCATCTTGCCAGAGGGTCTTCTTTGCTTGGGCAGACTATAACATCGACTCTCTTCTCAGGTTGTGTATCAGTAGATTAACTTTTCTCCAATTCTTCAAGACTTCAATCTTGAAGTCAATGTTGGGGTTCTCAACACCTAATTTTCACAAAATTATGTGCCAATTGCAAGTTTGATTGAAAATTGAATGCGATCACATTGGGGCTCTTCATCATGTGAGTATTTGAGTTATAAATTAACATATTAATTATTCGTTCAAACCTTGTTAGTTCTTGATTCGACTTGGACTGATTCGAAACTTTGTTTCAAAATATCATTCATTGTGGGATTCGTCTCTTTCAGGAGCTGCAAATATTTAGCATGAGGTTGAATGAAATAGAAGAGCACGTTCATTTGAATCAAGAAGTCCTGGATACGTTGTGGGAGAATGTTGTGCGTCTTCTGTCATTTATTTTGGTCGAAGGGTGAGTTGAAAAAGTTTTGATACTTGCAACTATACTTTCATCAGTGTAATTCGGTTTAAACTACTCAGCTACTCCATTCTATCTTCAAGTTCTTGTTTATTGTGTTATAACATGAAAGTAACTTGCTAAACTTAAGCTCTTCAATTCAGTCAATTCCCAGTGTAATTGACAATTTTATTAGCTGATCTATCCAAGCAAAGAAGACAAGATGGAAAAATGACTAGCTCGATCAATATTGGTTCAAAAATCATAAATTTGGACTCAAATTGTAGACCAGAATGAAACAAAATTGAAATTTTTTGAATCAATATTGACCGAGCTTGAGTCATTTTTCCATCTTTCCAGAATGTCTTCTTTGGTTGGGTTAGACTATACATGTATATTCACATGGGCGTATCCAGGCAGGGGCAGGGGGGGGGCAGCTGCCCCCCCTAGAAGTTGACAGATTTTTTTTGTCAATAAAATGATATTGAAAGATAAAAGTTAAAAGATATATGCATAGCTAAAGTAAATAAAGTAAAATTTAAAAAAAATATCATAAAATAAAATATTATATTATTATTATCAATAAATCTAATAGAATTTAGAACTTTATTTCAAAGATTGCGAAGTCATTGACACTGGGCTCAAAACTTCCAATTCAGTCTCCAATCGAATTCTGTATCATATCATTGATAATTCATCTTGACTCACCAAACTTTATTGAAGTCAAAAAACTCATTGGAAGTCAGAATTTCAAATGAGAATACTCTTGCTTTCTCTCTGACACTTCTCCATCCTTTATAGTTCATAGGGTTAGCCAGTTTAACGGAAAGGTTCGAATAAGTCACCATTTCTTTGAGAAAATCAATTTTTATACACTTTTTCTCTAGTTACTCTGTTCGGCGACAATCTCCTAATGTCCCATGAGCAGGCATGTCCCATGAGCCCATGCAGGCAGGGATTTTTTTGCTATTTTCAACTAAATTATAAAGATTTTGAAATCAGAAATTATCAGAAGTTATCTGAAATTATAACTTCAGAATCAGAAGTTATCTTCCATCTGAATATACAATTCACCAATTGAATACTGGAGAAGTTGAATGATAATTCCTCATATGTCTCTCTTAATCAGTCATTGGAATTCATATTTTCAAATGAGAATACTCTTGCTTTCTCATTTTATTTTCTCAATCCTTTAAATAAAGAGTAACTCCAGAGAAAAACATCCTGAGTCTTCCATATAAAGTTTTATGAGATAGAATCCATGACTGTGAGATTGGAGCTGTGGAATAATGTATTTGAAAAAAATTGAAAATATATGAGTTGAAGAAAATTGAAGTAGCTACACTTTTGGTAAATGCTAATACTATTTCCAATTACTAGGTATGGTATAGTGTTGGGAGGCATTCTAAGGCAAAGGCATCCAAGTGTCTTCCCATCAATCAACCATCAATCCCATCAAAGCAACTGGAAATCATTAAGTACCCTTCATTGGGTCAAGACATGACTCAAGAGCTGAATGGGAGAGGAAAGATTGACGGGAATTGTGCTTAATCAGTATCAATCGTAAATTTTTGAAGGAAAAAGGACCAGATTGAAAAGAGAGTATTAAATGAGTTCTCAGCAAATCCATCAATATAAGAATAATTGTAGTTTAACCATATCTATTTAATTTTACCTTGATTGATCCATGAATTTACTGTGGATTTTTCAATTGCTGGAAATGTTTTCAAAACTTTCTTTTGAATCTGGGGTCTTCTGCACTCTACATTTTTCAATAATCTCATACACAGCCATTCTATAAGCTATGTGATATAGTCCAGTGATAAACTGTTCATAAATTATTTGTGTTAAACTAGTTTGTATGCTATTCACATCCACCCATCAATATAAAAAATAGATGGACTTGGAATTATTTATCCAGCAAATAATTTTAACAAGTTGTTCTGATTGTATAATAATTAAGAAATTGTTCTTCTTTTCTATTTTCATGATAAAATACAGGGCTTAATTTGTGACGGTACGCACCGGTACGCCGTACAGGCTTCTCTGAGTACTCGCTACTCCTGTAGTAAATCATTTAAATTTTTCAATTAAAAATATGGAAGAATGATGGTAATAATAATCAACTAAAAGCTTAAAAATAACTCTAAAAATGAGTTTTGAGAAGTCAAATTTTCGTTTTTTCCGGGGGACAACCCCCGGACCCCCTCACCAATTTTCCGCCTCTGTACCAGAACTTTAAATTTTACAAATTAAGCACTGAGTAAATATTTAAAGTATATATTGTTACTGAACAATATTATGGCTGAAAACTCCCCCCCCCCTTCCCGTCACTAGAGCGAGGAGAAAAGGGGCAACTTTCTTATATTCTACAGAAAAAAACTTGCTTGCCCCCCCCCCCTAGAAAAAATCCTGGATACGCCCTTGTATATTCATGTATTGAATACTTTCGGGGGGTATACCCCACCCCGTCTGTATTTGGATCGAGTTAAGAAAATGATTCATTTTAATTGAATATATTTCTTGAAATGTTCTCATTCATCTCTGTTCTCATTCACCTCTTTGATTTGCAGTTTTTCAATCAGTAATAAATGCTCCAATGGTGGACGTGCACTGATGCAATTAGACTTCACGCAGTTGTTTTCACAAGTTGAAAAACTCTGTACATTACGGCCGCTGCCTCATAGAGATTTCGTAGATATCTACGTCAAAGCCTATTACTTAACTGATCCTGTTCTGGAAGAGTTTATTAAAAAACATAAGGTTCGTATTCTGGATTTCATAGCTCCATAATAGACACAATAATCATTGACAATTACTATCGAAGTTTACCAAGTCATCAAGTCATAACTGAATATGTTACCTAAATAAACCAAAAAATCTTTGAATTTTCTGGAGTCAAAGATAGCTAAACATGTTGTGATGGTATTGAAATTAAGCAGCTCAGAATCACGCTACACGAAGTTGATGAATTTGGACACATTCCAAATAAACTGTTTCTCAGTTTGTGCTCTATAAGACTCATGTTTCTTTATGATGTAAAGTATTAACTATTATTCAGTAGAACACCGATTATCCGAACGCCAATCAACCGAATTGCCAATTATCCAAATCGGTATTGAGCGTAGTAATAAATTAAAACCCCGTGTTTATGACGTGATCGTAGCTTTTCCTACCTGTTCCAAATTTTACTTACTGTTCTGTAGTTAAGTACAGTACTTGCTTTGCTTTCCATATTAATTTAACATATCAGCACTACACTGTACTTTTCAAATGTAATAAAGTTTATCCCAAGTTTAACACATTGTTTCCTTTAATACAATTACATGTCCAATTATCCGAATGTTTGTTCATCCGAATTGATCCAAGTCCCAATTAGTTCGGATAATCAGCGTTCTACTGTAGCTAATTATAGCGATTGTCTGAACTATAGTTGCTTTGAAGATTATTATTTTAATCCAAGGTCAATGATATGTTTTTCCAGGAATATTCAGTCAAACAGTTGCAAGCCTTGATTAGTTGTGTGTGTCAGGGAAACAAGAAATCCAAACAAAGGCTGAAAACACTGCTGGATGAATGGGACAAACTGGGAATGAGATGACAACATAGTCTGGCGGATTAGAATATTCTGCTTGAGAATTGAGACCCAGTACTGTGAGCTGACTCATATTTTATTCACACGCAAAATCGCGACTGGTTTCGCAAGTAGATATTATCTCATGTAATTGAGAATCACACGTAATAATAATGATTCTGTGATAGACATATTTCCTATTATTTAGATGTTAACATGCATAAGAATTTAAAGTACTTGTTAGATATTTTATTCAACATATTTGTTATTTTCATCTTTGTTATAGATTTTTCAATTGATTATAGATTCACTGGAACTGGTTTTTTGTATGTATGTAATACTCTGCCCAAGCAACGAAGATATTCTGGCAAGATGGTAAAATAATTTAAAATTGGTCAATATTGGTTCAAAAATTATAGATTTGGATTCAAAATGTAGGAAACGTTCTAATCTACAACTTGAGGCAAAATTTTTAATTTTTTGACCAATATTGATCGAGCTGGAGTGATTTTCCCATCTTGCCACTATGTCTTCTTTGCTTGGACAGACTATGGACATCAGTTTTGTCCCCATTCAATAACGGCTCTAGTGGACGTCGAGCCTCATTTTCATATCAATCAGTATACACGTTCATTATTATTCATGGTATTTCTGTTATGCATAGAGACTTATTTATTCAATATTATTTAAAATAGCTGCGATGAACTAGCTTTTACGAGTAGTTCATCCAACCTATTATCACCATTGATATTTTTAGATATTAGCCTATTGTAATCTATGTATGCCTATTCAATGTATAAACTGCTATGAAATTAAAAAATTTCATCTATATATGTTATCATCGTATACCATGTTAACATCGTATATGTTTTTATCGTTGAAATTAAAGTGGATGAAGTTTTTCTAAAGTTTTCTTCCTTATTCATAAATTTGTATTTTGTAGCTATTCGGATTTTGAAGGTTACTTCATTCTACGAGTAAATTCTCCATAAGCTTCAAAACCTAATCTTAGGTGTAAATTGGCTCAAATTTACCGAAATACAGTTGTTATTGCGGTATATTAAGTAATTTTTGACAATTCAATAAAACTGAAAAAATAAAGTTAGATTAATTTTTCGGATATGAATTGATCGAAAATTTCAAGGAGTAGCCTATACTCTCAACTCATTAGCATAACAAATATGAGTAATAGTTTTGGACTAGGATCTTGGAGCTTTTTATGAATTATAAATTTTAGTGATGTCTTTTTTCAAGTCTTATGAAACAAACTCAGTACCGGTTTTAAAAACATCTAAATGAAAAATCATGAAATTATAGAAATTTATGCTTAGATGTAGGTAAAACGTCAAATCAATTCGTGTTGAAAAATTAGAAGATTTTTCAGTTAGTTATTCAACAATTTTTATTTTATTTATTTTATAATTCCATCAATTTCAACACATTACATCAACACCATACACAGATTTTCTTGGTGAATGTCATCCTGAATACAGAACATAGAAATCCACAATAATTGTCTTTCATATTTTTCAGATTAACGAACACATGTTTTGCACTTAATAACACAATGTAATGGATTTATATTTCCATTCCACAATAAGGATAGCGAATAAGTCCAATCAACATTCCTTTCAATTTAAACTAATTTCTTGTTGTTTGAAACATATAAATACAGGTTTTGAATACATTAAATGAATCCAATTTTTGAGTTGAAGATATCAATATCAGATACTTATCAATACTTCAGATATCAATACAAAGTGATTTTTATTTGGTTTTCCATAATAATTTCATTGCATTAAAACAAAATGTCCTTATATTTCTGGCCCAGAAATAGTGTATACTATCGAAAACTCATCAATTTGCAAATTTCATGATAGGCTAATGGCGCTAATCTAAACCGAGTTGTATAATAATATTTGTAATACTAATAACAATAACTATTAATAGAAATCAACAAAAACTAAATTCTATCCCTGGAGTTTCTCTTTCTCTCTTTTCATTCTCTCTCCTTACCCTACCAATTTTTTGCCTCCTTTCTCCCTATACACTCGTCCTTCTCTTTTCATTCCCTTTCTATCTTAATTTTCTCTTCATTCTTCATAATAATTATTCTACCTCATGTTTGTGGGTTATGTGGAAGAGGGGGCTCTTGTGCCACAACTTCGCCCACAACACTTTTTGTAATTAAACACTTGTAAGTAAACACTTTGCTATTCAGATTATTATAACAAAAAATCGTAATTAATTGATCTTCAGCGAAAATAGTAGAACTAGTTAATTAATTTACTAACATGATGTTTCAAGATACTTACGAAAACATAATGATGGATATGAATAAGACATAATTAGCCAATATATATTTTGAATGTAATAATAGCTTAGTAATTTATCTGCGAAACAGGAACTTAGAATCATCGATCAAGAATAGGAGTTATTGTTAGAATTTGCATTATTATCCTTGTGAATATTTCTAAGTTTTTCTTTATTTGTGGAGAGGTATTGCAAAATCACAGGGAAAATAGTCTTATAAGCCTTTTCTAACAGCAGCAACATTTTAACCATCTTTCTATTTCTACATCTCAGTAATAATAATAATGAAGATATGGATGAGAATATTGATTGATACATGATTTTTTAATTTAACAATATAAATTTTTATGTGTGGTAGTTGCATGTAATCCAAATTCTCATATTTAAGCTTGGAGGTTCAATCTTTGAATTTCAGCTTAAGTACATTTCAGCTACACACATTGATAGGTACACTATTCTATTACTGGGCTCATTACTGTTCTATAGGAAATATATATATATATATTGTTTTGTTCACAAGATAACCACGGGTGTCAAGCAAGAAACTATCATTTACTGATCATATCTATAACTTTATAATTTAAATGTATATTTTATTGAGTTATTAATTTTTTAAGCTGCAATGAGTATATTTGATACACTAGTATATTCAATTCATCAAAATCTCTTATTTTGTTCATGAAAGTTATTTTTTTAACAAGACCTTTTGCAGGAGTGATGACTCCTGAATTTAAAGAATGTGAGAGCTACTTATTCTTGAATTTTGACTCTCACAATAAGATTGCTTCCTCTTAGCAATTATTACGGTTTTTTAAATACAGGACCTAATCCATTCAAACAAACTCCAAACAATCTTTGCAGCTTTTGAGCTTGTGAGGATTTATTTATCTACAATAAAAAGCTACACAAATCACATTATACAATAATTCTTCGCAAACATTATCAAATTTAAGAATTCAACAAATTCGATCAATATCTATATTTATCTGGTGTTTTATAGTACCCTGTCTTATTAGAGGGCTATCAATGATAACAGTATTTTAAATTGGTATAATATACATTTCTAAAATGGAAACACAGTTGCCCGCATGTTGTCAATAATCATTTCAAACTTTTATTATTCGATTACTATTATTTTTCGTAGGAGATCCAAAAAATGTATCCTAAAAATAGTATTATTTATTAGTTTATCTTTTATCATCATCTTGAATTGTTCGTAAGTATGCCTATCATAATTCAAGATGGTCCATATTCAATGTCTGGGGCTATCTGCAATCCAGTTAGCTTTGGAATAATTATTAATTGATTTAAGCATTACAGTAGTAAATATTATTGCGATAATCAAATTTAATTAATTATTTAACTAATTAAATATATGATCATTCCTATTAACTATAGGTGAGAACGAATGCAATAGTCTACTCCTACTCATTTTTCAGATTTTTCTTCCTTTGAGTGATGAAGGTGGGAGAAACATTTTTCTAGTTCAACGTTGATTTATTTCTTGATAAATTTGAATTATTTTTATGTCTCATATTTTGGTTCATTGAGATAAATTTGGTCAGGCAGTTTCATTGTTCAAACGGGACGGAAAAATAGGAAAAAGAGCAAAGAAAGCTCTGGATGTTATTCAGAAATCTAGAAGAATAAATGAGAGCTAAGAGAATTTTCGAAATGTTTTAGTATAGCAGAAGCTAGGCCTGCATAACTGAAATTCGTAGGCAACCAACTTCATTGGATAAGTGAGTTTTTTTCTAATATAAGCTTACAGTAACTAAGAATCATGGTACAGTACCAGTACTATATTTTGTTGCAAAACAAAGTGAATTAACGATTGCAGATGTAAACTTTTCAGAAATTCGACAAATATATTATAAAACTCTGCAATAGAGAATGTTTATTTCCATAGCTACCGGTACCTTCAATAGCAACTATTAAAGGAAGCTATGATATTTCTCAAAATCGTGATAGCCTATACGAAGCTTGAGAAGAAGTTTTCTAGTTTCAATTTTATCTTGACAACAAATTCTTGAAATTTTCACTACCAGAACAACACATGGGAAAATCAAACGCGGGGTGGGAGTTCTTGTGTTGGGGAATTATAATCTAGGCAGCTTAAACTATTAAGTAAACACACATTTAACTAAAATTCCACGCGGAATCAAGACGGAATCTACAAGACGTAGATTTGTATAAAACTCTCTATCAATTACCTAATATAACTACAACAGCAACAAATGAAATATTTCTACAGTCATGATATTTTTCAATATCGTGAGGGGGAAGATATCGAAGAAGACTAGGCTAATACTGATCGACGTACTACACACTAATTAATAGGAAAACACGTACGGTAACAAGTTACATATTGACTAGAATTCTATGACTAATACTGTTTTAAGCGTAGAAAAATTATAACAAATTTCATAACAATATTCTTTGGTTAAACTGATTGAGAATTAAGATATAAGTGGATGGACGTTACTTAGTGTGAATCATTTGTGGGGTTCACTCAAACTGTCGTTTCCTTCAAAACTTTCACTGGAGTGTTTGAATCTTGTAACTGAATGTAACGGTTGATGGCGGCAGGATTTGTCAGCATCCTTTCATCATTCATCATATTCGACTTTTCCCAAACATCTGCTCTCAAATTGCCTGCGAAAAATCATCAATCAATGTACGAAAAGATCAATCGATCATCAATGGTTTCATGAAACTATCACTGTATGTAGTGGGCCTAGGCCTATATAATATACGAATCGGAATTTAATTTGATTATATCACTGATATAAATTCTATAACTATTATCTTTTTTAGTTGATTATTTTTTCAAGAGACTCGATATGGTTCATTTAAAACCATGAGAATTGTATCTAGCATAATTGTTTTTGAAATAGGCCTACGTACCGTACTCTGAAAGAAAAATGTATAAGCACTAACAGTCTAACACGTCGAAATGAGGAATGATAATTACTTTATCTATAGGATTGAAGCAATATTGCAGTTCTTAACAATTTGAAATAAACAAAAATTAATATTACCAAAGTTATATTATTAAAAAAAACAAAAACAATTGAGATTAGTTACGATGAAAAGAGGAATAAGGATGCATAAAATAAAAGCAAATTCCGAGTGGATGAGTGAATAAAAATATATTTGCAACAATAATGAAGTATTTTTTATAAAAAAAGCAGAATAAACAAATTGAAAAAAAGAATGGTTGTAAGTTTGGAAATATACTTCCATGTAGGATCAGGTTAATGAATTTTAGTGGATATGGATTTATAAAGAATAACAAATATCTAATAATAAGGAATTATACAATACTTAGAACACTAATGGTAATAATTGATGAGGTAACACGTCACTTTATCCTAAGTTGAGTTGGATATTAATTGTTGTTATTAGCATATAATTGAAATTAAATACAAATTTAAAGGCAAGTAATTGATACAGATAATCGAGGAGTTCTAATTGAAAAATCGCCTACTGAAATAGATAAGTGAAAAGAACTTTGTTATTAGATTATCACTTACCACGCCCTACATACAATTGCTAAATAGCCAATTATAAATTTTTTTTCATATTACACTAGAATTATGATTCGACTGGATTTCATTAATATTTTTAGAAAGTATTTATTCATAAAATCTATTTTTGGCTCACAAACCCAACGGTATTAGTAATAGTGAAATACGGAATTGAATAGTAGCCTAAACAAAATCGACTTTTTGTGAACAATAATTCAAAGAACCCACAAGGAATATTGCTGGATAATCATCTCTTTTCAATCTGGTATAAACCTACACGCCACTACAGCTTAACAATTGAATAATAATACCGTGTGACCTTGCTGGCTAAGGTCTGGTGTCAGAGTTTTCAGGTCGCACCTGATCAATTTCAGGGCCTCTGACATGAACTAACGACTGCTTTTTAGGCAGCCGGGACCGACGGCTCAACGTGTCCATCCGAAACACGGGAGTGGCCCGAGAAAAATATCTTGCCCGGACCGGGATTCGAACCCGGGCCTTTGGATTATAAAGCCAGCGTCTAATCCACTCGACTCCTTATTATTTTTATAACTTAACAATTGATCTATAATGAGCAATATTAGCCTACCTTATAATCTTGATAAATTTTCTACTAATTTATTACAAGAAAAATTTTGAAATCTAGATGTGTTGAGTAAATACGTTCCTTTCAAACAGTGTAACAATATTGAATCCACAGTAGAATGTTTCATTAATGAAATCAATATTGAAGAAACAGTGATTTAAAAAAGGAATATTATGTTGAAAGTGATAATGCTTTCAGTTATTCAAGCCAAAGATTATTACATCATAATAAATCTGAACTGCTGGATACAAATTTTAGCAAAAATTACGTATTAGGTAAATATAGCCAATACAACACACAAACGCAATACATATTGAATGGAGAATAAACTGGCAAACACAAAAATATGACTAGTTGAAAATAAAATAAATCATAAAGAGAAAAACAAAAGGTACAACGGTGAGAATACATAGGTATGCATGCAAGATAAATCCGGCAAGAAAGAGTTTTTGAATTCAACATCAACTTGATAGATCACGGATTAAGTACAAATTATTTGCAAGCAATAACTGAATTATTCTATAAACTTTCTTCCACCGAAAATAGTATGGACTATGGAGAAATGCATAAAATTAGCAAACTGATCATTTGTTATTGCACTATTCGATATGATGAATAAGATCAATAATTTGTAATTCTACAGAAACTTTCCGAAATAGATGAATTTCGAATGATCTTAAATATTAAAACTACAAGGTAGGTACTATTTTGGTTCAAATTATTCTGATAAGTTCTCAATAATTATAGTTATGATTGCAATTTCAATATCAAATTCAGGTACGGTACTTTATTTGGAAGTCATTAATCCGCTTATGATAGCTATTATTAATAATTGAGAAATCATTTATTACTTTTTTATGTATACAGGGTGTTTCAGGAGGAATGTGCAATACTTCTCAGGCTGATTCCTTACACCAAGTAGACAAAGAAGTTTCATGGGACCAACCCCCAAAAACGCTTTGTTACTGAGATAACAATGGCGGAAAATTGAGATTTTTCAAAATATATTAATATTTCTCATTTTTTAGAGGCTTTAGTGAGGTTCGAAAATAATCAATTCCTATGTAAACTTAGCTGAGGAATTCAATGAGACCAGTTCCAAGTTTGTAACTTCAACGGTTTTTGAGATAATTGGAAAAATATGCTAAAAAACGCCATTTTTCAACAATAATGATTGTAACTGGATAAGGGATCATAAAATTGTATTTTTTATTAATGGAAGTTAAAGAGATTCGGATTCTAAAGAAAAAGTTAAATGGCGGCGATTGTGTAAATCTTACCCAAATCTCAGAAATAGCGATCAAAAGTTGCAAAATCGCTACTAAACACAAATTCATCACTTGTGCTATGTTTTGTCAATTTTGCGATTTTTGATCGTCATTTCTGAGATTTGGGTAAGATTAATCTCACCCAATTATTATCTCAATAACCGTTCAAGTTACAAACTTGGAACTGGTTTCATTGAACTCCTCAGCTAATTTAACATAGGAATTTGTTATTTTAGAACTTCACTAAAGCCTCTAAAAAATTAGAAAAATTAAAATTTTTAGTAAAATCTCAATTTTCCGCCATTGTTATCTCGGTAACAAAGCGTTTTTGGGGGTTGGTCCCATGGAACTTTTTTGTCTACTTGGTGTAAGGAATCAGCCTGAGAAGTATTGCACATTCCTCCTGAAACACCCTGTATAAGGAAAACTCTACAGAGAAGAAACTCTACCTCTTCGACAGGAAAATTCTACTGAATTCAAATAAAGAGCACTCATAATCACATAAGAAAGTTTTCTTAAAACAGTCGTTTCTTAAATTTTCTTTTTTAGTATGAAAAAATTCATGTTAAACAAATTTTGTATGCAAGTAGAATAACATATTTTTGATAATGCTCAGTGAGAAATTGTGCTGTTTGATCCACAATACAATACTAACATTAGGATCTTCTAATACTAACATTATGAATATTATATTCGATAAATGATTTCAAGATCTAACAGACAGAACTTCTATGAATTAATTCAGCATTGATCATGAAAAATCATAACTTTGATTTTATTGTTTTTGGGGGTATTAGCTGTCAACTTAAATCTATTCGGCTACTATAATTATAATGATAGAATAAAGAGAAATACGTATTTATTGAGATGCAAATTTCAGAGTATACTATTATTTTATATCAGTCTTCTACGAAGTGCAATGAGTGTATTAGATGGGATGAATATTCATTTGAGCATTCATGGTAACTCAAAAATCATAGTTATGGGAAGATGAAACTAAACGAGTGCTATAAATAAAAATAAATTAAATTAACAAACACATAATACAGCTACAACATGACCACTACAATTAATTGCAAAAAATACTCATACAACAAAACAAATCTCTAGACTACTAATTTTGTTGAAATAACTGGTATCTGAAGCTGATAAGTTACTTGATATTAACAGTTTGATAGAATTGGTTTGACATGAAGTACTCGAAGAGCTAATTTCATTTATTTTATTCTAACCGGTTAAAGGGGCAAAAACGGCTTTAGTGTCAATAATCATCACGGTAATTATTCAATGCTGATGGAAATTGAAAATAATAACTATTAATCATTAAATGAGATGGACATTTTCATGTTAAACCTGGAACTACATCGAGAGGCTATGCAGCTTTTGCATTGAATAGCTGCTACTTGCCCTACTCGCTGAAGCATAGAGAATTCTTTAGTGTTTTGTGAATGTAGACTCAGATCATTGGTAGAATAGTCTTGAGATACAAAAGAGAATGACTAAGATATCCAGTTATTTCCACTAAGCGAATGTCTTGTCAGAAGGATTGTAAAGTGCTTAAGCAAAATCTAACCTATTTATAGCTTAAAATTACGGCACTACTTGTGTTCAGGATAAGGAGCAGCAATTCTCATCTTTTTCATCTGCTAACTTTTGAGTGCTAGCGCATCGTTTCTTGTACTTACGAGACAAGCGTTTCGATTTGCAACGAAAAGGAAAACATTTGTTTGAGTTCAAAGAGTGCAACGATTCAGAGTTGATTTTTTGAATAGCTGGTTCTGAGCTGGGCTCATCTATCGGGGCTTCTGAACACTCAACTTCCTGCTCATTGTTCTTATCGTTTACGTTCGAAATGATAGACGGTTTTCTGGTATTTTTGACTTCGTCGCCGACTTCCTCAAACCAGTCCTCGTCCGATGAGCTGTGATGGCTCTGAAGCCTGAGCAGTGAGGATTGAAGATTGGGGTCTGAGATCAGTTTCACTTTGGAATTACTCCTCCAACAGTTTCTGCTAGATACGGAAGCTGACCTGGTCCTCCATCCACCGTAGTCGCTCATACAGCGACAGCTACCCGGCTTCATGGCTCCAGACCTGGGCACTTCAACTATCGAAGCTGATTGCACCCTTTTCACAATATACCGCTCCAAAAACTTGGCTTCCTGAGCAGTAACCCTGTAAATTTTACAATCCGGCCCATCTTCTTTTAAGCTATTCAGTCTAGGTTTTTCTTTATTATCTGTTACTACATCAGACCTGATATTTCCTTCGGAGTAAAGTCTACTGATTGTCTCCGAACTATCATCACAGCCTTTTGCATTAAACCCTACAATACTCTCTAAGGACGTGTTCAAATCAAATAGCACAGTTTGGTTGTTTTGAGTTTTGTCTAGTTTCGTATCGGAATCGTTATTAATATTAGCATCCATACTATTCACAATTGACGAATCCTGTATTAGCGTAGCGTCATGTTTTGCAGTATCTGAATCGTTACAATCTTTGGAATTTCGAGTGGGATGAATGTGTGTAAGCGGGGAAGGGGAGACAACACACTGGCTAACAACCATGCCGGCAGGCAAGTAAGTCGATTCACAGCAAACAACTCTACCTGCTCCTGATGTCATCTGCATCTTTAGGTAGACGGGCTGCAACAAAATTAACATTTGCATTACAAATAAATCCTTAATTACATTTTCTGTTGAACATCTTTACAAAAACTGCAAAACCAATATACTAAATGAAATTTAATGAATTGAAGCTACATAATTCATGAATAGAAAGTCAGATTTGTACTAACAAAAATATTGTAGTGAAGATGAAGTTTACAGAGGATATTTCCATGAAGATAAAAATTGTACATATAATTATTCAAATGGTTTTAACTATAAAAAATTATTTAAATTTATTTAATTTTGAACCATTGATATTTTATTAAGTTTTTGTATTATAAATTGTACAGTTTTTGTATTAGAAATACAGACGATTACGAGACTCGCGCTCAGCTTTTAAAAATTGGAAAAAGAAAACTAGGTTGGAAAGTAAATGAAAATCAAACACCCTTTTAAAAAACTTTAAAATTATTAAAACACAGACATGTTTCGGCACATTAGGCCATTATCAATGTGGATAAAATAATGAAATAAGTAAACAAGATTAAAATTAAAAATATAAGTCTAAATAATATCTAAGTCTAATAATATATTTTTAATTTTAATCTTGTTTACTTGTTTCATTATTTTATCCACATTGATAATGGCCTAATGTGCCGAAACATGTCTGTTTTAATAATTTTAAAGTTTTTTAAAAGGGTGTTTGATTTTCATTTATTTTCTAATTATTTTGAAAAGCCCTAAGTTTTAAAGTTCAGTTTTTAGAAAACTAGATATTTGAATTGGAAAGTAAATTTTTCAAACATGAAGCAATGACTGTGAACGAGTCTCGTTATTAACTATCTTATTTGAGTACAAAATTATTTAGATCAACTACATCAAAGAAAATGCAGTCTACTATCTAGCTAATTCAAAAATTATATTAAGTTTCTCCTAAAATACGGTACGTGAAGTAATATTCTGCGAAACTGAGAAGTTCAACAAAACCTTCCATAACATTCAACTAAGTGCTAAAATGGTGACTTGATGTTTAGCTTCAATCACTTGCTTTATAAATATAACAATAAAAACTGAATAGTTGAACTAGTAGCTTCGGAGCCTTTAAAACTTTATTTATTTTAATTTTAAAATAAAATAAATACACTGACTACACTGTAGTGAAATAAAAATCATATCTGATGAAAATGCATAAAAAACATCAATGTGATTGAAAGAGGTCGAGGTGTTTGATGAATTTCTGATTATTGTGGATGTTTAATAAATCGAGGAGCTTATGTTAGATGCAAAAAATACGTCATACAATGGAATATAAATAAGAAAGATAAAAAAATAATTCGATATAATGAAAACCAACGAATGAGAGGAAACGAGAAAATGGAGGGAAGTGAATCAATATCACAGAGAGTTGAAACACATGGAATAGGCAAGATAATTATTATGACTGCAGCAGCGTAAAATCTTACGCTAAAAATCTTAAAAGTAACAAGGGAATTATAGCTGTTGACACAAAAACAAAATATTGAGTTCATAGTCCAACTACCTTAAATCTAAATGAGACAGTTTCATGAATATATTTCACCCATCAAAAAACTGAGTGGAAAGTAAGATAAGTTATAATATTTAAACTTTATACAGAATATATTTTTCTGATAAACTACATAAACTAATTGGTTAATCATGAAAATTGTCTGATACTTTGTCAACATTAAAGTTTACAATGATCTTTCAAAAATGTTAGTTTATATGATTAACATCATATAATAGGGATTTTCTTCAAAAATAGAAAACAATTGAAATTTTAACAACGATGTTTCAAAGAGTTGAAATAGAATAAATTAGAATGGACATACTTCATTTGCACTATCTAGTTGAAATTATGATGAGTGGTTTTGAGCTAAGAACCAAGTAATTGCTTGTCATTCCATTTTATGATAATGGGCCGGTAATAAATGAATGAACGTAGACAATTATTGCACTCGAAGTATACCAATATTTTGGTACATTTTGAAAAAAAACGTCCTGAAATGTGATGATTCTCTAAAGCTCGATTAGTTGGTATTGTAAATGATGAATGAAATGGTATTTTTCCTGGTTAAATGGAATTGTTCGAGTAATATTTTTGGTGATGATGAAAATACTACATGATAGATATTGCAATGCGATTTTCAAGCTCTACTCGTGTATGATACTAAAAAAACAATTGATAAAAATATCATACGAATATTGTCTGAGTAACCATGCAAAATCACAAGTATTTAATACTGGATGATTGAAACTGATCAGAGAAATCTGGAACACGAGAACTCACCCCGATTGCATAGTAAATTGCAGGAACACAGGCTGCATGCGTTAACGTGAGAAATTTTACAAATAGCAGTTTCATTAAAGCTAGAAAATAGTTCTGCTATCAACTAGAAAGCTCAAATGAAGAACTATATCAAAAGTAGTGCCTACATACAGGAAGCAAGTAGAATCATTGCAAACCAATATTTTATTTCACTCTAAATAGTAGGCAAATAATAACGTCTTGCTAATAAAACAATCATTATAAATTTCGTAATAAACCGCGATTGTAATATGTCAATATAAATAATGGTGTACACCTGAGTGTATCCCTTCTACGTCTATTTTTTAGAGCATATTATAATCATATAAATAAATTTCCAGCCGGATATCAGGAGAACATTCAATTACCCAGTGGGTGTGCTCTTTCTCTTTTTGACCACATTTAAAATAGCTGAAGTAATAATGGTGGTTAGAAAGATAGAAATGGATAAGAAAATGTCTCATTTTTCGATTCTCCTATGGATAGACTATGAAATGTTCAACTAGAATTTTTGCCATAATTTATTACTGTTGATATGATTTTCACGTTGCAATAGAAATTAACAAGACAGGTTTGGAATAGAGTACTTCATGAGATTCATGAATAGGAAAGAAATTTAATTACAGACATAAAAGAAGCTTTAAGAGCTTCAAGATTTAAACTTCTGGTTATGAACTTAATTAATTCACCAATAAAATTTCAATAATATTAATGTTCTTCATTTACAATATAATTTTATTAATACTAAGGTAAGCTGAAAAGTAATAGAAGAAGTGAGTAAGCTCCAAATAGAAGCTAGAAGAAAGCAAAGCAAAAGTATTACTACAGAAAAACAGAAATACCAACCAACCAAATTGACTCTCAATTTTACAACAGAGATGATATATTCTTATTGAAACCTTTCATAGAGAATGAGAGTCTGCATTAGAAAGATTTACTAGTCGTTGTATATTGACTTTCATTGAAACTTGAGGTAATTGGGAATTCTGTAACGCTTGATGGACAATGTTCAAAATAATACAAGCAAAAAATACTCAGGGAAATGATTAAATATTGAATATCCTATGGGGAAATTGAGATAGGTTGATTCATCAAAGTAAGATTGATATTTATGGAGAAACATGGTGTAAGATGGAATAATAAATTATAATTTAATTTTTATTTCTTTTGTATTATAAACTTATAAAAATCGAGCCTTTCTGATTTCATAGACATTGGAATATGATTTAGCCTACTGAATTTTGAAATTGGTGATTGATAGGCCTATAAACTTGTGTAAAGGTTTTGATTAATCTGTAAGAATAATATTGATGGGGAGTAGCCTACCAATAAAGAGACATGATATATCTTTAGAGTCAAGAATGGAATTTGTTGGCTGAGCGTTTTCAAATAATGAATTGGGGGTTGAATAATACTCATGAATGTATGAAATCCGGAAGATTTCCGTATCAATGTCTGAATTCTCATCCAAGAATAACTAACCCAATAATGGATGACAAGAAAATTGCAATTTTTAAAAGAAGGCATTTTGTAGAGTATAAAACTGCAAGTTTTTAAAATGACTAAGTCAATAGTGCAGTCAACGCAAGTTTCTACAAGTGCTTAGCCATGAGCTCGCCAAACAAAGTGAATTCTATTTCTAGATTGAAGAGCTTTTTCTATAACTAATAAAGGACATTACTAATAGGATCGCATGAACTGAATCGATCAGAGGAAGGAATTCCATTAATTTACATTAAATTTCAGAGAGGCAAAAAATGCTTATCAATTCAATTCACACTATTATGGCACAGCGTATACAGATTGCAGCAGTGATTCGGGTGAGTTTTAAAACACTGAAAGCAGTTCAAAATAGAGAGTAGCATCAATTCCAACCAAATGTAACGAATGGAACGTTCACATTTACAAATATTACATCGATCTATCGAAACACTAAAAGTAGTTAAGAATAGAGAGTAGACTTTTTGTTCCATCACGTATGCATTACAATCAATTTTATAATACCAAAAAGGTGTACTCTATTTTTCTGAGTACAATCCATTGTCAATCTTTCAATCTAGGACTATTTCGCAATCAATCCAGAGCAATCTCAAGTCAAGGTTATTCGTCTTATGACGTGTCAAAATGAAAAACGGATATAAACAAGCCACTTCCATTGTAAGAGGTTCAAACAAACGCATCATCAATGGAAACTCATGAAATTATATTATTGCAGATGAAATATTTTATTTGAAATATTATTATTTATACAGATTTTCCGTACTTTCATTCTCATTTTTTAAATACTTTTTCATTCTTGACGACATTTGTTTAAACCGCTCGCAATGGAAACGATGGATATACCAATATCAGCCGTTTACATGATTGCTGAGAATGGGAATCTTTCTTATCGTTATGGTATTTTACAATAATGGTAAATGTGTAAGTTTCGTTTGGTATGATCGAAAATAACACCCCTTTTTTTTTTGATCTGTTTAAGTATTTTTTTAATCGCCCGATTCACTTCCACACCCTGTATAGGCCTATCTATTTTGTATCAAGTCCTTCCAAAAGTATTCCAAGGCTTCACTGCCTTTAATAAAATAATATCAATTAATATATATGTTAGGCAGCATCACTCTAGACAAGCACAAACTGTATCAATTACTTGAAAACTGAGAAGCTCAGTTTTTAATGATGAATTCACTCACCTTATGATCACCCATGCATTTTGAACTTCCAATCAATCCATATTCTATGCAATCTGCGTCCTCTATCTGCAAGTGAAAATGAGCATTCAAATGAGAAACATTTCGAAAAAAGTTTTCAGCAAGACAATTTTGTAAAAAAATCTATATCTTATTATAAGGGTCAAATAGGTGGCCTATAAATCCAATCTCAAAATATAATTTCTGAATAACAATAAATTGACTAGTCTATCTATTTCACTCATAAAATGAATCGCCGAATGGTTTATGATAATTATGGCTGGTCGTGGAGATGAAATTGTACTTACCAAAAAACAAAACTAATTTTTTTAATAGTGGTCCACATATGATTGAAATTGAGGAGTCACCAATCATTCAAAAGCCTCAAGGTGTTCTAGTCAGGGATTTGGTGAAAACTCAATTTTCAACTTTCAAAATTTAGATTGATGGCCACCCAATATTGAGCATTCACACATTTTTTCTACAAATAATAATTGGAGATCATTGAAAAGTGAAAAAGACAGGATTATTTCCAATTATTGGTAATATTTATTCCATTATTAGGCTAAAACATAGATTTATAGTGGTTTCATAAGACTAGTTTGTAAGGACAAATCATTGGAGATCAATGAAAAACACTAGATCATCTTTAATCATTGATAATATTTATTCCATTAAGATCAAACATAAATATGAATGGTTTCATAAGACTAGTTTGCTATTGAAACCGATATAATCCTAATTACATTGCTAAAATGAAAACTGAGAATAATAGAGAATTATTACGATTGATACATAAAATTAAAAGATTAAATACCTTTTTTTAACTTTAAAAGTATTTTTTCAAGTTTTAAAAAAGGGTATTTTTTATCTTTTTATTTTATCTATCAATTATTATTACGACATTTGATATATTATTTTTCGTACACATAAGAGAGCTTTTACACAAAACGAGAGAAAAGGTTATTTGCTATCGTCTGTCCAAGCAAAGAAAACATTCTGGCAAGATATGAAAATGACTCCAGCTCGGTCAATATTGATAAATTTATAATTTTTGAACACATATTGATCGAGTTTGAGTCATTTACCTATCGTGTCAGAATGCCTTCTTTACTTGGACTATAATTACAACCGAAACAGGTTCAACATTGAGCTAGGTGGGATTATATACTCACCATAATTTAAAAACTTGGCAAATGTGTGGCGGCTCAACAACAAGAATATTAATAATCTCAACAAACTGTTAAGCAGCTCCTCACACTATGATTATACCGTCCTAAAGGTTGAACAAATGTACATTTCTTGTCATTTTTTTATCTACTTGTGGTGTGTATTTTTGGTAGTGTGCTTTTTGTACTATTTCAATATAGTGTGTAAGCACACAAAGGAGCAGGATGACTTACACTTCTGACTAGTTCTTTGGCAGTTTCGCTGAGCAGCACCCGATCGCACCAGGCAGGACACCTCGTCTGCATGTAATGCTTGCCATTGCTCGAATCCTCTTCGAACGGATAACTTGGTGGGAATGCGATAGGAAACTCGAACAGCTGATTGGAGAACTCCTCCATTTCACGATCGAACTCTTTCAACTAGAATCAATTTGAAATTAAAATTACTCTTTCATTTCTTTAATAAATTTTCTGAGAATATTTTATTACGATCCAAAATAATTGAACCAATCAATATGTCCAGCCTACTAAGATTTCTATCACATAGCTCACGGGTACTAGACTAAAGTCTAGTATTCGTGATATAGCCTAAAGCCTTGCGCAGACCAATGCGTCGCGAATTCGTTGCGGTGGTTCCAAGAATTTGGACTCCGATTTTGAGGCGAAGGTTTCGGTGCAAAATATTCGTAACGCTGGGGCACACACACCGAAGCGAAATAATCGTGACTTAGAGCGCGGGAATATTTGAGTATTTAACCTAACCAACCTGATGTATCGATAGAATAGAATAGAATGAAATTTATTGTAGCCTTATCTGAGGGCATCAGATAAAATACAAGCGTCAAATAACAAATTCAAAATTTCATAGGCCTACAAAGTACAAAGATATTAGTAAGTAGCACTGTCAATAAGCTATCAGTAGGTATCCTAAATCACTTGAAATTTCAACTTATAACTTAATATAACCTACATATTCTTAGCTAAAGGGTTGTAGTACAAAGGGTTGGTAGCAAAAAATGTTTGATTTGAGGTTTTAACGTTCTATTCTCCATATTCCTGAGGCTTTCTGGAAGTGAATTGAACAATTTGATGGAAAAGAATAGTAATGTTTTTTGTGTACTAGAATAGGTAAATCGATAAGTACTCAAATTGCCTCTATTTCTAGTGTAATGACTGTGGATTACCCCCTGTTCCACAAACTGCTCCTTACATATTCTCCCAAATTCTCATTAATTAAGCTCTGTTGAACAAACATTGAAGGCAGAGTCAATATTCCCAGAAGCTTAAACTGCTCTTCACACCGCGATCGCTTGGGTAGGCCACACATCAGTCTGATAGCCTTCCTCTGAATACTAAAAAGTCTGCTATTGTAAGCTCTCGATAAAGTATTGTGCCATACGACAAATAATGGGAATGGATATGAGCATAGTAGATCACCTTTAAAACATCCAAGCTAACACAAGACTTCAACTTTCTAATCACGAAGTGGGTTCTAATCTAGACTTTAACTTTCTAATCCCTTATTCAGCTTGCCAGCAACAAAGTCAATATGCTAGGAACAATTCAGGCATATGTCCAGGGTGAAGCCCAGAAACTTTGCTTCTTTCCTCTCATTCATAGTGAGTCTTCTGTTATAGCTGATAATCAAATCCTGAACCTTGTCAGAGTTAACACATAGTAGGGTAGAAGAGATACTGAAGTTAACTATAATAATGATGCTGTAATACAATAATAATATCCTGAGTTATCGTATAAACTACTATAGTAAGGTGCCTAATAACAGCTAATAGCCCGATTAGCCTATTAAAGTAAACTGAAACTAACCTGGAACATAGACAGCTTTTCCAATATCACACCAAATCTTGTATTTTTCTCTTATATTCTTGTAATCTTTGTGATTTAAATCATACATGTTGATATAATACCAAATCATCATATTTGGTATTTGAAAATAATTGCAAACAATTGCTCAGTGTTCATTTCCAAAGAGCCGAGAGTTGACTTTCTTCCTTTTTGGTTATGTCTGTTTACTTGCAGACGAAAATTAGAGTTAATTCCTGAACGAGCCACAATATTCGCATGCGAATAAAGGAAGAAAGGAACCAAAAAGGAAGAAAGTCAACTCTCGGCTCTTTGGAAATGAACACTGAGCAATTGTTAGCAATTATTTTCAAATACCAAATAATATGATGATTTGGTATTATATCAACATGTATGATTGCTGCAAATATTTGCAAACCGAATATTTCGCAACGCATTGGTCTGCGCTAGCTCATACACCGCAATAGTTTCAAAATTTCGTCCGGCAAGTTCTCAGAATCGAATTCGCACCGCAACAAACCTTCGCAACGAAATCGTGTTGGTGTGCGCCTGGGGTAAATCGGAATGTTCAGTACAGTTCTCAATTTTTCGAAGAGCTTGGAACAAGGGACTTGAAACTGTGAAAAACGTTCAACGAAATGTATACTAACCCATTCTCCAGAATCACTGATGAACATGTTTTGATGATCAAGATGTTTGAATTCTTTCTTTCCCAGAGTAAGAACCACCTGCAAACAAAATTAAATGAGATATAGTTTATTTCAAGCTGAGAGAATAAACATCCAATTTTTTTTCTTAATCTGTACAATAATGATCCTGGAAGAAAGTGGTTGAAAGATCTTTGTAAGAGTAGATGAATAAAACCAATTATAAAACAATTCTGTTCAATTCTGTTCGATTTACATTGGATGATGTTTATCTATTGTAGTACCATATATATAATTATATTTCTTCATGTTGGTTAGATGTCTGGCGTGCATGTTTCAATACTAATTATCTTCACATGTATTTTCATGTTAAGCTCAAGATTAATAATTACTTTTGAAACATTACTAAACATTCTCGAGTTCTGGTCATTAAGCTTAAACTGCACATCAACATGGAATAAAACTAATATTCTTCAATAATACGTCTTCATTAATTGGAAAAAATCTTATAATGAATCGGTAATAATATTGGGGTAATAAAAAAGAAGTACCTGACTTGTAGAGTCATCTTTGTATAAAACTTTTGTACTTTCGTTGTTTTTTTGACTTTGTACTTTGACTGGATTCAAACCCTCCGACAGTTTCTGAAAACAATTGTATTAAAATACATGAAAAATCACATTCTAATTACAATTATAAATAACAAATATTGAGTTTCGATGCAAATAAAGTTGTAAATACAATACTGTAATGAGTCACATACTATTTCGTTAGGTCCCAAGTGGAGAGCAAACCAACTGGAGTGCGATTGTAATACTGTGATTGAAATCGATATCTGGTGGTATGTGCAATACCTCAATTTATTTTATTCACTTAAGGCAGTAGATTACTTATTTTTCTCTATACCATCATTGCTTATTCAATTCAAATTCAAATAAATTCATTTCCCAACATAGCATGTACATGAAATGGTAATACAGTTACATATTCAAGGAACCCCCTACAATGAGATTATTCGTCTGTGTGTAGGGGGAAATGCTAGAAACACAGCGCAAAAAAATAACACCAGTAATTTTTTCAGAATCAATGTGAAGAGATTAAATGAACAGAGACAGAAAAGGATCGATTATTACCTTAATTACACCTTGGGTATCTGTTCGAAAGTTGAAGTCACCAAACAAGAAGAATGGTGCCGGACCATAATCATCAGTATGGAACCTGAAAACAGAATTGATGATATTGAAAAATTAACCACAATCTTTTAGATTAATTTATTGGAACAAGATTTTAAAATGAACTAGCAGGTTGCCCGTGCTTCGCTCCGGAGGAAAATTACAGTACGTGTTGTTGAAATTGATCATGAAACATGGGGGTAATGTGGCAATATAGATTTTAGCCTACATATTTATTATGAGTGCCATAGTAACAAAATTATGAAATTGCGCCAAGTTTGACGAAAATTTATCTTTATTAAGTATCAAAGATTGAATTTCTGAACAAAATTCAGTAACTTATTTTTTAAAAAATCATAAAGATAGGTTTTCAATACCAAAAGTCTAGAGCACATGTCGGGCACAAGATGCAATAGAAACAAGTATAGTCTGTCCAAGCAAATAAGACCCTTTGGCAAGATGGGAAAATGACTCAAGCTCGGTCAATATTGGTTCAAGAATTATCAACAACAATTTGGAACAACAAGAACATCAATCAACAACAAGGAAACAATTTGAGACCAAATTTATAATTCTTGAGCAAATATTGACCTAGCCTGAGTCATTTTCCCATCTTACCAGAGGGTCTTCTTTGCTTGGACAGACTATAGTTGTATGGAGGAACGCAAATAAAAAATCAGCTGATCCATGTAAACTCCGTGTTGCTATTGCATCTTGAGCAAATGTGCGATGTGCCCGTGCGACTTTTGAAGTAAAGCCACGTTTACACCGGAGTTAATAACACAAATATTAATAACTTTTGTAAATAACTTATTATTAGATGGAGTTATATATTATATAACTTATTGTATAAAATGTAATAACAATTTTGTCATTAACTCCGTTGTAAACGTGGCTTTATGATTTTATTAAATAATATTAGTTGCGCAAAATTTAAAGTTTGTACGTTACCTGGAAGTTAAGCTCACACTCAAAATTAAGGTGTTATTCGATTCAGTTGTAAGATAAATGAGGTTACAGTATTAGAGAGTGATTATTTAAATAATAAATACCAACCAAGGACAAACTAAAATCTTCAATAATAATAACGCATTCTGTTGCACAGAGTTACTTGCCTTTCCAAAGTGTACTCCAACGCTCTTTGTCTTGTTTTTGAGTAAACGGAAGGAAACTGTAAAACAGAAACAAAAATGGAAGAAATGTAAAATTCATTCAACTTCTATTTTAAATGAGTTTTATAAAAAAACTGCAATTAAAAAAATTACAATTCATCACTTTTTAATTCTCCAAGTTAGTCGAATCTGTTTCCACATTATTGAGACGTTGAGTTCAATGAAGTCAACGGCTCACATAGCTTGTACAGGAAAATGACAATATTCTCAAAATGTATCGAAATTACAGTTGATGGAATCAAAATAATTATAGACAATTTTACAGAAGAGATGAGACAAAATTTATTGCTTCACGTGCTAATAAATAATTACAGAGAAAAGTAAAATATTATCCATAACATACTCAATGAATCCTTGAAACCTACATAGAAGAGGTCTACATTTTTATGATTTTTTTAGTTGAGCACTTTTAGAATCAGAATACAATAAATTATTGAGAAATTAAAAAAATTTAGTTGGGCGCTATTTACTCAATAAATTATGAAACATGAACGACTAATTGATAAATTAAATGAAAAATCAAATACCCCTTATAAAAAAACTTGAGACTCGGGACTCAGCCCATTATCAATGTGAATAAAATAATATTCTTTTACATTGATAATGAGAATAAGTCCCGCTGAGTCCTGAAAGATGTACGTGGATTTTAATAATTTTAAAGTTTTTTAAAAAGGATATTTGATTTTTCATTTAATCTATCAATTATTTTAAATAACCCTAAGTTTAAAGTTCAATTTTTATGAACGACTAATTATAACACTCACAGACTCCATGGCAACAAAGTTGGAAGCATCATGGAAGAGATGGATATTCACTAAATCAAATATGGTTCCATTGAGATTCCACCTGGTGCGGAGGAAGCCTTTTCTTGACCATTTGCACTGAAACATACATCAGTTGATGAATAATTCTACTCAACAAACTAATATACAATAGATGGAAGAATTATTTGATATTGCAGTATAACAACTCTAATAATATACAATATCTTATTTTTAAAATCACTCAAAAGTATTTAAATGATTGATTAATAACTTCTGGACTGGCTTGAGTTAGGTAAGAGTCGCTGGGTCAAATGCCAAACCTATTATTGATTCACATTTGACTTGAAAGCTCCAAACTGTTGTGAATATAGCTGACGGCAAAACGTTAGGAAAGACTCTTGTTAACATACTTTGTTTTCGAATCGGTTCACAATCAAAGCTAGAGATAATTGTACTTGAAAATGAATTCAACCTCCCAATTTCGATTATTGCAAGAGCAGAATCTCAATACAAGATGTATGTATGTATGTCTGGCTCAACAGCCCATGAAGGGCCTAGGCCTACCAGCTGGTTGCCAGTTTCATATTCACTCCACTTTACAGCCCGCCCGAGAAAAGAAAACACCCCAGCACGACGGGAAAACGGCTCCAGCCCGGCCAATACCGGCCCAAAAGCCATAAATTCTCAATCAGAACTCACAGTTCCCGAACCAACACTGACCGAGCCGAAGCCACCCCCTCCACCCCGCTAGAATCCCCCCCGGCCGGACAGAACATACAGCAAGCAAATAATCATCAATCAGGATAGAGGTAACGTTTGGTTAGCACGTTGATCCTCTCAACCATAAGCCAGTCTCCGCAACAAATTGGCGGCGCAGAACACCTCTGAATAACATCCAGTTAATCAGTTAGAGTGTAATGCAACAATTACTATTCTTCCAGAGACGGGAAACGACTGACTGTCTTTACTAACGACAGCTAATCTCAATACAAGAACATGTAAATAACATCCAATTCTTTCAAGAGAGATAGAATCAATCAGAGCTTCTAAAAGATACTTGTAAAAAATTAAAACATATACATAGCCTTCAGGCATACAGTACTTGATAGCATAAATAAATTATGTTACATAATTTATATATAAAAACTATTCAAGCATTACGAATCACCAATCCGTTAAGTGTGGACAAAATTGAGGATATGAAAAGGTGAAAGTTAATATATCAGGATTGGATAAGATACAAGATAGTAAGAAAGAAAAGACGGCAGAACGGTGCAAATATTTTCAACGTGAAGATAGACTCAAGTGATAAAATAACTTGATAAAAGAAATCGATGATGTGGAATAACATACTTTTGTAATCAAGGAAATTGATACTGCTATATAATTCAAATAATAGGATTAATTTATGTTGAGTGCAGAAGTTTCAAAATTTGATAACGAAAATTGGTTTAATTTTACTTATTAAGATGGACTTTGAATTGACAACACTGACCTCGGGGAAAAAGTCTTGCGGAAATTTTGATTTTTCTTTAGTAGGAATGTCTTCAATATTGCCCGAATGTACCTCTTTTCCTTCTACTGCTTGGAAGTTTAGCTCTAAAATACAAAACATATCAAGTTACAACATGAAATTAATCCACTATCGAAAATTTATACGAATTTTAGGGTTGTAGGGAAAGTTAATAAGGACAGCTCACTATCCAGACAGTTGTTATTTAATTGATTCAAATTATTTATTATTTATAAATTATTTATTGATTCAAATTAGTAGGCCTATTATAAAATAGGTTTATTAAATTAATATATAAATAGAACTCTTATTAGTCTATAGTCTACAGAGAGATTTGCCAAAATCGAATAATTTATTGTATTGATCAGGCAAATGAGTTTCGAAAACTTCAATAGAATTGCTTTAGCCTACATTTGAATAAAATTATGTTTTAACTTGACAATATATTTATGATAACGAATGGAAAACCACCCAATTTATTAATTTTTTGGAAGCAATGATGAGATTCGGTCAGAATTTGTGAATATTCTTTGAAAAAAACAACGATTGTGTTATAAAGTTATATTATTCAAAGAATTATTTACCAATTTCTAATGAATTATAATTATAAACTATTTCACTTTGTTAATTGATGAATGATGCTAAATATTTCAATTGACATAGACTAGTTTATTCAACAATCATGATTAAATGATAAGACCGATGATTAACTTATCAATTTGAATTTCAAATAGAATAGAAACAATTAAATTGCATGAGCACTCAAATTAGCTTACGTTAAAATAAGTTAATAATTCAAAGCCGTGATCATTGAGTCCTATGAAATTGAAATTTTCTTTTCACGCTTTTCTATCGATCCTTCCCTGATAATTTCTGAATTTAATTATGTAAGAATGGGATTCATTTCAACAATAATTGAAAAGGTCTCATTGATTGGAATAATTTGATTTATTTCACATAGTAATAAAAGATCATATCACATATAGCAATAAAATTCTATTTTGTACTTGAATAAAAATATTGTAGTTCAGTGAATGATATTGATTAGTACTTGCTTCAAATTTTTGTATTTGT
This sequence comes from Sogatella furcifera, assembly GCA_017141385.1. Classification (NCBI taxonomy): domain Eukaryota; kingdom Metazoa; phylum Arthropoda; class Insecta; order Hemiptera; family Delphacidae; genus Sogatella; species Sogatella furcifera. The sequence continues at coordinate 20,054,933 of CM029548.1, forward strand.
CTAAATATGCCTGCGCTTGAGACATTTCAATGAAAATATATTTTTCGTTGTCAAAGCTCAAGAATAGGACAAAAGTAATGTAATAAGTTTAAATAAGAGTTGGTCACTATTTAACTCACCTTTGAAGTCCCAGATCAGAACATCTGTTACGGATTCATGTATGAAGTAGAAGTTTCCCAGGGCCTGCAAACATAAAATTTTGATTAAGACAAGCTATAAAAAATGGTTTTAACTCTTTCAGTTGAGATAGCTAAGTTACTGAAATAATATATTCAAAACAGGTTCCAAAATTACAATTCCTATCAACGATAATAGCTTATAACTTACTAATATAATATACATATCTAATTCGTGATTAATTTGACATCAATTGGAAATGAGTCAAGTTTCACACATGAAAACATATTCCAGCAAGCAGAAGGGTTAGGAGCAAAAATATGGAAAATAAAAAAGAAATTGAGTTAATTCACTGTTTTTGAAATTTCATATTTTTTTGCATACCGGAGAAAAGTTTGAAAAGAAATAATCAAGTTTCATCCTTTTAGAATAGTACGCAGAGAATTTTTTCTGCAAAAGGTGGCGTAGCTTATGCGATATTATTGTTTCAAATGGTTCATTAGGGTCCCAATAATGTGTATTTAAAAAGTGCACACAAAATTTCTCTCGGCACAACGTTTGACTGCCAGAAAACCTCGCATTTTTTAGTTTGTCGCATATAACTCAAAACGGTCCATAATTTCAAAGGTATATTCTCCTAGTAAATTGTAGAGGAGAAAATGATGCGTCCATTAGAAGAAAGAAAACAAACATCAGTCGAATAGAAAAATTTTTTCACAAATTTCTTTTGTACTTTTTGAACTCAATTGTTGATGCTCTACAACTTTTAGGAGGGGAATAATAATTTTTTTCGTTAATTTATAAACTACATAACATTAAAAAAAAGTCTGAACAATTTTTTTGGAAAATTTGAACAAATTGTGTTTTTTGAACGAATGTAAAACGTTTTCTATTCGAACGATTCTTGTTCTTTTTTTCAATCGACGCAGAATTATGTCATCTACAAATTATTATGAGAATGTACCTATGAAAATGTGGAACGTTTTCGAGCTATATGCGAAAAACTAAAAAATGCAGGGTTTTATGGTTGTCAAAAGTTGTACCGAGAGACATTTTGTGTGCACTTTTCAAATTCACGTTATTGGGACCCTAATGGACCATTTGAAAAAATAAAATCGCATACACCACCTTTTGCAGGAAAAAGCCTTACAAAACTCTTACTGGACTATAATGTTTGATGTTGATTTAATTCGAATTTTAGAAACTTTTGGAATGAGATGGTCTCTTCCACTATTTTACTCACAGTGAAGTTTTCAGCTGAAGAAAAATCTTCATCCAGATACACTCTGACCTTGTCGAATAGCCTCAACTCCTCACTGGTCATCAGTAATCTGAAAATTTAAAAAATTGAAATTACTGAGTCAATCATGATCTCGATTACCTTAAATCCTACTCATGGCACTTCTGCCTTATTTGTATGTTGAATAAATGTTTTGAAACTTATTAATCTCATCATGGTTTATGAAAGGTGAGATCAATTTCCACATAAGTTTTCCATGTTCAGCTGTCAATTATTATTGCTGTAGATTTGCATTAGTTTAAGTTGGAGAAATTGAATCTCTGATAAATTATTTGAGTTGATTCATGTCACGAAACAAGGACAAACTACATCAAAATTTTATGTTTTCCAGAAAGTAAAGTGGTCTGATGATTTGACAAAGTTGCAATCTTACAACTACAAATCAACCAAAAACACTAGTTTGCATATAAAACAAAACTGCATAGAAGTATTATCGACACGATTATTAATTTATTCATTCGAAGAATAAATAACTTACTCGACAAAGTACTCCACATTTTTCATGCTTTGTTCATAGTTTTTTCCTCCGACTTCTTGACAGTGCAAAGCCACAAATTTTGGATCAAGTCTTGCCACAGTCTGTAACAGATAATGAAAATTGATTAATTCATCAAAATATAAGAATATTTTTTAAACTTGAACCATGATTTATTTATTAATAAAAGCACAATATTAACTAATTGCTACTGGAGTCTAAATGGTGGAACATCACTTAAAAGCGATTGAAAGCTCAGTATTCCTTGAATGTTGACCAATGAGAAGCAATTCATTCATCATCCTCAAGACTATTTTGGTTGAACAAGTCAAGAAGATTGACATGGAAGAAAAATACTAGTCATACCATATTGGCGTTGCTAAAAAATCAATGATTAAAAAAAAAATCTATTGGACATGAGAAGGATACGTCATACGAAAATCATTGTCAAGAGGATAACAGGATGAAAAAATTAAAGAGCCATTCAGCTTTAAGAATTCAACAAAATCTAAATTCAATGGGAACAATCATTATTTTTTGGAAATTCGACCACGAAAAGTTCCACTCCATTTACCAACAATTCATCGCCAACCACCTACTGGTAATATAACAATTTATTAACATACAATAAACATGTATTATATTGAAACTCTCTTCAACAACATTGACTATAACAAGGCTATGTAACCAAACTCAACTCTTACAAACAGTTAAAGCTGTTTACCAGTAGCCTACCAGTCAAAATTATAATATTGATGAATGGTTTGAGTTGAGTGAGATGATCATGAAATGAAATGATCATGTGAAAAAGCACTCGGCTCTTATTAAACTCATCAGTTTCTAATATGATAAATGATACGGTACTTAATATCTATAAAAGTCTATCTATATAAATTCACGAAAAAATACTTCCAGACTCTTTTTTTAATTGGATAATTATTGTTGTAAATAACAAGCGTTAAGCTCCACTGAGTCATGATATCAGTAAGTAGATCATTAGTTATTTGCAATAATTTATTCAATAATGTTGAAATAAAATTTGAAATTATAACCTTTTTGAATGATACTATTTACAAACTTCTATTGAAATTCTGAAGAAAAAACAATACGTCCGTAAAATATTTAGCTGGCAGAAACTTCAAAGAGAAAATCGATTATTATTCAGAGTTCACTAATGTCTGTTCCAACTGAATATTGTGATGGTAGCTGCGGATGAATGACAATCAGTCAAAACTTGGAACACTAGACAAATTATTGATCTGGTCTAGCTAATGAAACTATCGCTATTGGTCTTGCAACTGGCTAATTGATACATATTGTATTCACTTCAGAATAGAACACTCAACATTGTAGATATTACTTGAGTATATCAAAATAAATTTTCAACTTTTCTATATTATTTGAGGGAAAATAATTTCACATTTTCTGTTCATATAATATTGTTTGAAAAAAAAATGAAATTGCACAGAAAACATTGATGCACACTTAGTCTTTTTAATCCTGGTGATGACCGCTGTAGTAGAGCGAGAATGGAGAATATTTTGGTTCGAACATATGATGTACCTGAGTGTAGGTGGGAGTTATGAGAAAGTTTGAGGTATGCAGGGCATTCCAATACCACAGAGGCATGTGAGGTTGAATACCATAGGAATATTCAGCCCCAAATGTTGAATTGAGCTTAAAGGCTTGGATCAATAACGGAACGTTCAGGAAATTAAGTCAGAGCTCTGGAAATTGAACGGAACTTGGAGAAAACTCGATATTATCGAGACGATTCTCGTTCGTTGCTGTTCATCAACTCTCATGAATTAGCAATGTAAGAGACGACTAGAGGAAAAATCCATTATAAAGCAGCTTATAAAGCATCCCAATGGAAGACGATGGAAGTAATTCGAGCATTGAATTTTGCTTTCAATAAAGAACTAACTAGTAAGTTTAATGGGAGAGGAAAATTACTGATAAAATGTGCATCATTTTTATTGATTCCCAAACCAACTCGCTACTAGAGTAGAGGCTAGACTAGCTACAAGCTTTGTTAGTTAAAAAGTGAAGAGTACTTGTTTCTGCCTCATGGGACTCCCATTCATTTCAGAGAGCTCTCCATCCGAACACAAAGAGCGCATTGTTCAACAGCTAAACATTTTATTAGGAGGCAGCTAGCTACATACAGTTGCTGAAAATTGCTCCTGTACTCTATCAATATTGGATTAATACATCTATCAATTTACGAAATAATGCACCTACAAAGAAAGCGCATTTATTAGTTTGTGTTCTGTCAACGTTTGAAAATGATAAAAGATGACATTTTTCATATATACTGACATTACTATGATATATGATTTTTGATGAATCTATTCTAATTTACTTATATGAGAGAAAAAGTAAACTTAATATAATTTTGCAATCAATTAAACGTGGATAATAACTAATAAGAAAAATGGATTCTCATCAAGACCAAATGACCTGAATAATCGGATGTGTTATGAAACTAAATTAAGATCCAAGGTATGAATCACTTGAAAAATAAAATTTTGTTATTGTGTAGCATACTTTGAATTTCATGAAAATGGAATCTGAAAAATGAAAGGAGGATTTGGTTTATACGGTTAGGCAATCTAGTAATAGAGATAGAAATAATTGGGAAGTTGTTCAAGAAACTAACTTAGATGCATTCCAAAATGAAATGTTTTGAAAAATATTCTACTCTACTCAACTGATGTGACTATGTTATTGTCAACTACTAATATACTCTACTGACTAACTTTGCTCACAAATTTGGAAATAATTAGGGGAGTAAACTGAATGATGTTGCAACTAAACGCTAGAATATTCTCAAGAATCGTTCTACACAGTTGTTTCTTACATGGTTTATTTATGAAGGCTTTTGTTCTTTGGCATCTTCTGACCTGGAAAATGTGGGAGATTCTACTTAATGAATTGTGTCACATAACAACTTCTAACTTCTAGATAGGGAAGTAGAAGAAGAAGAATAAAGGAAAGTTAAAAAATCTATCTTCTTATGAACAAGTGCAAGTCTTTCTTAATCAATTATTAGCGAAACATCAATTAATTGTGAATGCTGTAAAAGGATTTAGAACTAAAGTATGTACTAGGCCTAACAAGAAAGGAGAAGTTAAAATCTATTATTAAAGACGTATAAATGATATGAATGAATTAGAATCAATAAAAATGGAAACACAAATCGAGCGTCTGCAATAGTTAAGTGGTAGGATTTTGGTGATAGAAATAAGGAAGAATTCCAATGTTATAGGAGAGTTGGAAAATAATGAAATGACTCCAAATTCAAATTTATTTCCACAAACAAATATCGGGACTAAGCCAAAATGACTTATATAGGATATGGGAAATGATAATTTATCAATAGTAGGTAGGCTTTCCTACCTTTTCATCCATTATCACAGCTTAAGAAACTTTTTAATGACATAAAATTCAATCTGATAATTTCAATATATTACAATTATATAAAAACTATCAAATTTTGATGTTAATTACATCAACTGATTATCAAACTTAATGATTCAGTACATTTTCTCTAATAACTATTATGACTGAGAAAATATAAATCATTCCAAAATCAGTAACACTGTACATTGTGGAAGAGTTTATAATAATAACATGCCAACTTTCATAGGTTCATGTGTGAGAAGTCAAACTTTTGTATGATAGTTTATTTCCGTCTTACTTACACTTAAAAATTCCTCGGTCCAGATTTTTAGCATAACTGAAGGCTGTAACAGAAAATAAAATAGTTTAAATCAATTCATGTCTTCGGATATTAAAAACAGTAGTCACTTCGAATAAATATAGCATTCAACAAATGTTGCTCTAATGAATATAGAAATTTAGTCTGTAAATAAAAATCTTCCAAATAAATAATGCACAGATAGAATTAAGACATTATTTACAAAACGATAATAGTATTAAATAGCTTCATCCTGTTTTTTATTTCCTGTTCTTATAAATCATTCCAACTCAATCAATTTTATCAGTTCTTTTCCCAATTCCCCAAACGTTTGTCATTACCTGGTCGTTGACTCATCTCTTGAAGCCGTTTAATCAGTTATACTCATTCATATTTTCTTACAACAAGCTTTCAATATTGTTATTATTATCATCATAATTATTTTAGATAAAGTTTCCCAGTTATAATTCCTTTGAATCGAATCATTGCGTATTTGCTATTGTACTATGCATACAGTACAAAGCTTTTCCATTCCTCAAATAAAGAACAGAAGCCGAAATACTTAAAAAATAAACCAAAAAACGTAAGTTGGCAAACAGGTGGACAAATTTTATGAAAATTTTCTTCATCTAAGAAGATTGAAGACTTCTTCTACGTCACATTATCAACCATAATTATTTTACTTAGGGTGAATACATCACATCAATTCCTTGAAAGGTGCATGAAAGAAAAGAGAGATGATTTCCAAGACAATTGTCATAGATCATGGAAATCACTGTAGCAGAGAAATTAGAACACACATCAGTTGCACAAATTTTATTAAAAAAATATTCTCTGGGCTAAAAATTCATGTATAAAGTAGAAAATATGAAAAATGTGGAGCATAGATGCGTCACAGCTGTGAGCCCATTGAAAGTAAGTGACTAATGATAGAGCAAGATCTAGAAATAGAGTCGTGTGCTATTCATATGGCCTGATTCAAGTGCCGCCGCCAACGTAGGTTGCACTGTTAGCCGAGGTGAATGTTCATTTGTATGACACCTGTGATTCTTCTCTAACAATGGGCAAACAGCTAACTGTCGTCATCGATTCGGCTAATCACCATTAAAATCGACAACACGCTAGTTAATAGCGTGGCCCGGTTGTTGTTTTTAATTACGCACGTGATTTTTTTGACAAATCCTGACGACCTTCCACAGAGGGTCCTTTGTTCGGCGCTGCTTTCATCAAGAATAGCATGACGCTGAAGCGGCAAAACACTCAACTATGCAAAGAAGCGAGCGCTTTTTCACGGAAAACTGCCGCAGTCGCCAAGTGAGAAAAGCGTCACAAGAAAAACTCGACAAAAGAGACCTTTGTACAGAATATTCAAACTGTCAAACGCTTTAGTTAATGATTATGCGCCAAGCTGGCGACTGAGACTTGCATTTCTTTTGGTGCAGAAATCCCCCTTTATTGTCAGTCTTTTTCAAAATATTATTCACAACAAGTTTGATTATTTAGAATTTAATTTTGTCTGAAATAATAGTTTTATATGAATAAGGTGGGAATTTTTTTCTAAGAAATTACATTGTTCAGTCTTATCTTTAGTCAAGATTGCGGCTGTATTCTTAGGTTTAGCCACTCATTCTCTGAAAGTCCTTACCCGCTCCATAACGACCAATCTATTACATCTACAGGAAATATTTGAATAGTAGAAGATTGGAAGAAAAATATTAAGAAGATTAATTAGCCAATGATCTTCGACAATGTTTATCGTCATTATTTGTTAAGCTAGATTTTTTCTAGAAGAATATTAGTTGTATGATAAAACTGAATTAATTATATGACTTAATTTATTCATTGAATCAATAAATTGAATTAAAAGCAGTTACTTGAATCAATAAATTGAATTGAAAGCAGTTACTTGAATTTTATTAATTGAATAAAATTGGAGCCTCATCGATAAAATAAATTTCAACTAATCCTCGATTACTAGATAACCGTTTCTAAAGAGGAGTTGATGAATTACAGTAAGATATAATAGTCGAGGATGTGAATTGAGAATTACATAGAGAATCTAATTTAGAGCCATACGATTTGCTGATTTATTCCTGAGTTATAATAATTCTAAATTTATTGTTATTCTTACTAAAATCGTACTGCTGCATTAATCCATCAAAAAGTATTTCGGATTAAGATGGAATAATTCTCTTGAAATGTTTCCTTACAAAAGGAGCAGTAACGATGCTACTGGAACGTTGAATACGTGAATGAGAGTGAGATGGAAGATAAAACTGTGAACGATAGTCAAACACAACTTAATCAAATCTTGTTATCTTTGTGGTGAGCAGATGAACAAGCGAAATGTTCAATGAACGACCAATTTGCGACTACAGAGAAAATTGTGACAAGCCAAAAGTAAAAGTTGAATTGATTCAAACAGTGATAATGCAACTTCGACTTGCTCGAACGACAGGTTTTGTTTTTGTCAGGATAGAAAAAAAGTATAGATGACGCATTGTATTGACGTCGTTGATCACCTTAGTACAGGCAACGAGTAAAAAGTGAAGGGAATTTCATTATAAAAAACACAATTTGATTAATTGGAATCCCATCACTGTACTGATTCACGTTCTGCCTTCTTCTCATACAAATTATTCTCCATTTGAAACAAATTTGCCAACATCAATTATAATCGTCAAACTTTTTTCATCAAACATAAAACAAATTAACGGATATACTGTACAGTATTTCCCTTACTTGTTTGAGAAAAATAGATTTATGTTGTCTGCCATGAACTCCTTGAAAATCCCACGTACAGAACAACGATGTGAGTTCAGAGGAAATATCACAAAAATGATATAGGCCTATTAGTGCTACAAATACAACAATCATCACCCACAAGCTTGGTCATCGCTGTTGATGAAGTAATTTAAGGGCTGTCGTGATTATTATCATAGTCCAGGCAAGATAAACCCATTACATACAAAACACCACATAACACTTCCTCTATATCAGAGCCCAGGGACCATTTAGTGTGACTTGTAAACATGGCAGTGCAATGAACATTAACAGACGAAACGCATTTTACTGACATGCGATTTGGATCTTCCTTGTTCAGTAGCAAGTTTGCCAAGAGGAAATCACAGAAAAATATTTCATTTCCACCAAAATTGTCACTTTCGAAGTCTTCAACGAGCAGTCGAGCACTAATCTTTTCCACACAAAAGCTTCCTGTCAGGAACGTCAATCTGGATTATGAATGATTTCAATGCTTTTTTCATCAAGCTTTAATAGACATGTATTATTCTGAGAAGAATGATGGCAATAATGAAGGAAATATTCCTCTTGAAATGACAAGTCAAGAATTTTCAACTATTCACATTGATTTTATACATTTATGTAACGATATCGAGGAGACTTTTCATGTAGGTAACCATAAAATTTGTCAAAATCTTGAGGCTATTAAATAGAGATAATGGAGGAGTTGATTATTTGGAGGAAATTAGAAACAAATTCAAGGCGAAACGTTCAGCGAAACGATCCTGGTTAGAGACTTTCCAAAAAATAATCAACTCCTTGATTATTTACATGATGAAGCATCAAGAGAGTCTTCAACCAGGAAAGTTTTCCTGAAACTTTCATCTTGAATTTATTCCTAATTTCGTCCAATACATTCCTAATGATAAAGATCAATTTCTCGATTATCTTTATTAAAAAGCCTCAAGTTTCTGACAGATTTGTTGGTGACATGAAGAATAGTTTGCCCTTGTTGGTTAATCATGTTTAATATCTATCTAAGACGCCGAAGCCTTTCTAAAGCTTTCTTGGTTGGTAGTGGTTGAGTCACAGTAGGGAAGCCATTCGCCACTTTCTTCGTATGCAAGTAAGAATAGAAGAAAACGTCAAGTTGTATTTTCAAGCTAAGTCAGGCTGTGAGAGCTAAATCAATACTTACAGATAAATCTTATACAACTTGAAACGAAAAAAAAAATTAAAGATTGCTCTGAGTACTATGATACCCTTTCATATCTAACTTATAAGGAAAATATCCGAAATCAGGGGTGGAATACGAAAAAAATTGAATTAGCAAACTTATAAATTGATTTTATCAACTCTTATTCAATTATTACCGTACCATATTTTAAAGGGAAAATTTAAAAAAAATTAAATCAATTCAAATTATGATAATTCAACGACAATTACAAAAAGATCTGATTTTAGTGGATATTATAGAATAGAAAATCAAATCCGGGAAATCTGCATAGTCCAATAATAGTCGATGTTTCAATATTAATCAATTTTTCAATATTGGAGGAGATAGATGAGGTGCTAGAGTGTTCTGAAGCAAACAAATTGAGAGAGTTTAAAAATATAATAATAGAGTGTGAAAATAACAAAGGAGACCTTAACGTCTATATTTACACATAAAAACTCTTGCTCAGTTTACAGTCCAATTTAGAACTAGGCATTGGAAAGGTCTATGCACAGAAAGACTCCTGCGTATAAATTCAAAGTTGTTTAGTGTTTCCCACAACTATTTTTGAAAAAAATTGAAAATATTTTCCTGGTTCTGAAACAACACACATTTCAAGTACAACACATCACTTCTGTCTGCACTTGCCTTCAGAGGGAAGGTTCGTTGTCGTATGAGGTCAATCGTTATCTTGAAGCATTCTTTGTACTGTCAGTCAGGTGATACACAGCTAAACAAATAAACATCAGTATGCAACACCAATAATGATTAATTCCGAGTGGCTCACGACTGATTTCAAACGCATTTCTGATGAATTTCTTCTAGTAATTTCGCATTTTTGGTACAATGAAGACATTGTTTTGAAAAATTGTAAGGCAATTGCAGAATCAGAAAGAGTAAACATATAGTAAATCTATTTTTGAGCACCTTTAACTGTTCAAGAAGTTTTTGTCACCTGGAAAATCCTGAACCATCAACCACATACAATGTAGTTGTATAAACCAAAAATAAATTACCTGATGGTTAAATAAAGAGATATGATCGCATCAAATATTATGAGTTTCATATGAATCAGCTCATGATTTAATCTGAAACTTTTGTTGGATATTTATTGATATTTTCTGCAAGTGATTGAGTGATAGTGGAATATACTATGCTCATCAATCTAGCTTGTAATGGATTTATGTAAATGTCTAGAGATTAATAAGTATCAGAATGTTTATTTTTGAAAAGCATCAAGAAGTATATTTTTTTATTATATTGTTCTTCTGCCTTTTGTATTAATACTTAAGTATTGAATTTTGTGTTCTCCCACAGTCAAAATTAATACAGTAAATTAATATTTCTCTTGTAACTTTCAACTCGACCTATAAGTTACAGTGCAATAATAGTGTAAAATACGTTTAGATTAACCTAAATAAACTGAATTTTCCACCTCTTTATATGATGTAAGTTAAACCTCGAATAGGAGAAATCCTCATTTCAGCAGACAAAAAATAGAAACAGAACAGTTTGATAAAAAGATGGAGTTGTCATGAAACATGGGAAGACCACAGCAGCAGAAACATGACATCTTACTGCATTGCACGAGAGCATATTGGAATTGCACATAAATGTCAACAAATGTCACAGCCAAGAGACTTATCACTCGTCAGGGAATCTCATCCTTGGAGAAGGGCGATGAAGAGAGCAGGGAGTAAATCGATAAAGGTGGTGGTATGGTTGCATCCCACAACTACATTGAAGTTGCCAGCCCCAGGACAAACTGCAAACTCCATTGAATGTGGAACATCCACTCACTTTGTGCATCATTAACGCGTATTCCACAACACATAACTCACTCCTTCTCGGTTCAATTCAACAATTAAAAGAAGTCCCGGCTAATTAACAAGAGATTCAATTAGAATTAGTTTGTATTATTTCTGATGTATCATTTCTGATGTATTATTTCAAAGTTAGTAAACCTGAGGAACGATTGTACACTATTTAGATCAATTCAAAATGAGCAAATAATTGTAATGAATACTTTTTAGAGTGAATATTGGTACCTACGAAACCTTTCCATGGTTAAAAAAAAACTTGAGAAATTGTCAATTCCACTTTGTTAAAGAATCAAAATATATTATCTACCATAGATCTACCAATACAGACTACCATTTTGGTAAAACAAATTCAATGTCACGGCTTCATTTATTGGTTTTATAATTGACGCACATTATATTGCTGAAACCATGTTATAGCTGTCGTCAAAACATTAGACAGTTTCCTAGTTGATGTAATGTAATTTGTAATTTTAACAGCTAATATAAAGCATCTATTGTTTCTTTTAATTTCAAAAAAGGTAGTAAGGTTTTAGAGAGGTGTGAAATACAGGCATGGGTTCACACAGAAAATTTTACATTGTAGAAAATGATTTAAACTTTCAATTATTCACCTGGAATTCATGTCATACATCGATACATTAAAACCGATTGAAGTTACTGATAGTCTAACTATGTTTATTCTAATAACAGCGATGAATGGTTGATCTAAATTGAGAAATGGCGAATTCAATAAATAAAACCGCCAGAAATTGAACAGTGTATATGCGTGACTGGAAAATCAATTACGTATGTTCTCAATAGAACAGCTATGGCCAACCATTTCCTATTACTCGATTCAATTTGACAAAAAGGAGTCGAGCGCTCTGATGACACACATTGATGCAGCACGATTTTTCCACAAATCATTTTCCATTCAGAAAAAAGGAAGGAAAAGTTGTTTAGTTTTGTCAAGATTGTAAAAAATTCTATTTTCCAGAGAAATGGAAATTTGACACTTCTTGGTTTCTTATTGTTTATTATTTTAGCCTGATGTATTAGAAATGTTAGTTGAAAAATCCCTGATATTAATAATGACTAATATTTGACTAATATTTTAAACCGTGTGCTTAATACAGAGTGTCTGAAAACCAGAATTTTTTTGTTCCGTTTTTAGTCTATTGCAATTTACACCTAAAGAAGCTTTGGACCAAATATATCATTCTGATTTTATTTATTCAGTTAATAGAATTTCTAAGATATTGGTATCACCTTCTATGTTGAACTAGGACCAAAGGATGATTCTTCAAAAATACTATTTTTTCAGAGAGTTGAAAATTCGACCCTTCTAAGTTTCTTATTGTTTATAATTAAACAAATTCTATTAACTCTATTCTCTATTACTCTTAACTCTATCTAAATACTTAACTCTACTCTAACTAAATACTCTTAACTCTATTAATTCTATTTAACAAATTCAAAAATAGCTATTGTTTGTTGACTTTTGAAGTACCTTTAGACAATTATTCTTGCAGAGTCCCTCCCACTGGGAATAATCTTAATTCATGGTGTAAGAATAAATATTACTGTGGAAAACTCCTATACAAGGGTATAAAAATTAATTTCGGACGACACTAGTGAAAATATGGTATTTTTCGTCGTGCAAGAGAATTTGAAAGCTGAAATATTGAAGATTGAAAGGGCCGCTTGGTCTTAAATTGTGGATCTCAGAGGGATTTTTCAACTAACATTTCTAATACATCAGGCTAAAATAATAAACAATAAGAAACCAAGAAGTGTCAAATTTCCATTTCTCTGGAAAATAGAATTTTTTACAATCTTGACAAAACTAAACAACTTTTCCTTCCTTTTTTCTGAATGGAAAATGATTTGTGGAAAAATCGTGCTGCATCAATGTGTGTCATCAGAGCGCTCGACTCCTTTTTGTCAAATTGAATCGAGTAATAGGAAATGGTTGGCCATAGCTGTTCTATTGAGAACATACGTAATTGATTTTCCAGTCACGCATATACACTGTTCAATTTCTGGCGGTTTTATTTATTGAATTCGCCATTTCTCAATTTAGATCAACCATTCATCGCTGTTATTAGAATAAACATAGTTGGACTATCAGTAACTTCAATCGGTTTTAATGTATCGATGTATGACATGAATTCCAGGTGAATAATTGAAAGTTTAAATCATTTTCTACAATGTAAAATTTTCTGTGTGAACCCATGCCTGTATTTCACACCTCTCTAAAACCTTACTACCTTTTTTGAAATTAAAAGAAACAATAGATGCTCTATATTAGCTGTTTTTTTTTGTGTAATTTTTTTATGCATTATCTTATTTGAAAAGGAATTAAGTTAAGCCAGAGATCATGGGCGGATTTAGGGGGGGGGGGGTCATGGGAGGGCAGTGCCCCCCCAGATCGTCCCAGAAAGAAAGAAAGAAAAAGGGGAAAAAGAAAAAAGACAGAAAAAAAGCAAGGGAAGAAAAGAAAAAAGTGAAAAAATATATCTATTCATATAAAAAAATACGTCTCAAAACTGCTAACATCAAAAACCCCAATTAACTCGGGGTAGCAGTATTTGGCTAAGATTCGACCGTTTCAGTGTCTGGTCCACTAGATTGGGGGCAGTGGCACAGTGCCCCACCAAGGTCTATAGAAGAAGGTCGGGACACGGGTGCCATATTGAGTCTTTAAACGGGCGGTAGATTCAAAACTTTTTCAAAGCTCAAACATCTGCTTATGAAATTTGCTGATTCTGCGCAAAAATATTCATTTTTCAACAGAAAACAGAATAAATAATACACCATAAGCTCATTACCTCATATATTTATTTCATTTATGTACAAATATAAAAGATGCGGAAAGGAAAAACAGGCTAATGCCCAAAACTTCTTCTATTCCCGATTCAGTCACATAATAAATTGTCCAAATTTTCAGGTTATGTATAAAATTTTGTTCTACCCAAAGTTTCCCACTCGAAGAAAATATAATTCAAATTAACTAATCAATTTAGAAAGGTTCATATTAAGTCAAAATAACACAAAACAATTTGAAAATTTCTTTGGAATATTGAAAATATTTGAAAATTTTGAGCCAAAAATTACACTTTCATTCAAAGTCACTACAGCTGTGATATTACTGATATAAGCAACTTTCTTGGTTTCCAGACTCAGGCCCGATTTCGCCAAGAACTAAAACTACAGTTAGTTGTATAAAAACTGTCAAAGCTAGTCAATAAGACTAGCTTTGAAGTTTTGAATCTACCGCCCGTTTTAAGACTCAATATGGCACCTGTGTCCCAACATTCTTCTATAGACCTTGTGCACCCCCCCCCCCAGATCGTCCCAGAAAAAAATGAAGAAATAAAATGAAATAAAGGAAAAAAATTATATAAGAAAAACTACGTCTCAAAACTGCTGCTAGCATCAGAAACCCCAATTAACTTACCCCGACTTAATTATTTCGTAGCAGTATTTCGCTAAGATTCAACCGTTTCAGTGTCTAGTGGACCAATTTTTTTCAAATTTCTATCTGAAAGTTATTCATTTTATACTAGCCGGTAGCCGGCTTCGCTCACCTTCTTCGCCTAGCCAGGACCCCAGACAGTATGAGCAGTGTAAGTCGAACAGTCTCGCTTCGCTCGCCTGCAAATTTCATTCAAAAGGGAGATATGCAACCCGCAAAACATCTCCAATTTAGAAAAACCCTGATTACTGTCGTAATCTTGAACGGATTTCAAAAATATTTCAACACAACATTTCTAGACCTTAGACGAACCTCTCCACAAAATTTCAACATTTTCTGCCGATTGGTTATTCTCGAAAATTTTGAGAAAATGTAGAGAAACTATAGAAAAATGCAAATATTGGGCGTATCCTTGAAAAGTTTTAAAAATCCGTTCTTAGCGCGCGTCTAAACATTCACTTGAACATGCCTGCCAAATTTGAACGCATTCGATTCAGTGGATTTTTGGTTCTGGTCAGTGGCGGTCTGGCTCAGCTGGGGCCCCTCGGCTATGGCTGATTGCGGGGCCCCTCCACCGGGGGGTCTGGGGGTTATGGAATACCCCCCAGGGAGGGGGGGGTCCGGGGGCCATCCCCCGGGAAATTTTGTATAAATTGATGCCCAATAATTGATTTTTACACCATTCTGGAGTATGTAATATTTCTAAAAATTAGTGGTATTTGGTAGCTTATTATTAAAAAATATTAATAATTTATAAAAGAAAATCCTTTTTTTCAATTTCAAGGAAACAGCCTGAAAATAAAATAACATATTCCTATGCGGTGCTGAATTTCAGAGTGAGTAAAATAAATAAATGTTTCTTAAATAGGCCATAGATGTGTAAAGGAATATCAGTTTAATTAGGGCGGTGACAGGTGTCGGATGATTTATTGCCCGTTTTGTTCGGCAGGCAGAACTGCAAGCCCTAATCTGGTCGTCGTCCTCAAGAGGGTTTCCATATGTGGCTGAGCTCGGTAATGTTATTCCAAATAGATTGTGCATTATTACAATCAATAGTCAGCATGGTCAGTGTCAGTGTTCAGTAGTAGGCCTATTAGCCTGATACAAAAAACTGAAACCATGATAATGTATGGTTTGGTCAGGGCCAGATTTAGGATCTGTGGCCCCCTAGGCTCAGCTTATGGTGCGGGCCCCCATGGCGGGATCTGGGGGGGGGGACCCTCTCAGCAAGTCGGGGTGTCCGGGAAATTTTGTAAAAATTCACTGCAAAATTGCGTTTGAGAAGGCCATTTTATGAGGAAATTCCTATTTTTAACATGAAATGATGAAATATTGATAATGATAGCCTATATAACACCAATTCGATACTAAGTTCAAGATTCAAAAACGAATACAAATTCAAGAAATATTCATGATGAGTTATTGAAAACTCGTTCACTTGGAGATTGGGATAAAATTTTGAATTAAACACTCATTCTTTCAATGTTGCAGTCTACTAGCGAATTGCTAAATTGCTTCTTGCTTACTTTGCAAAATTGATCCCGAAAGAAGCACTGTTTCCATTTTCAAGCTGAAGTTTTTATTAAGTTTTCATTCCATTCATTGAAAGTTGAATTTACCTTCTATCAATTCAATAAGTGCCAAACGTCCAATTTTGTTAGTTTGGTAGTGCGAACTGCCAAAGCATATAACTACTTATAATAATAATTTATTATTCACTATCAGAACAGCTTAGCAATATCTACAATTTCATACTTCCTGCCACGGTCATGAACAAGAATAGCTATAATAAGATGGTGGACTGAAGAACGATTTCTTTCTCTAGGGAAAATTTTTTTTCAGAAAAATGTACTCTAAAACTATATTTTTAAGCCTTATTATTCGTTACGGTACTGTAATTAATAGTGTATTCAATTTTTATTGATCAAGTATACTGTATAATATGAATTTTAAATAATTGTAAGCTTAAGAAATGAAATAATTTTTTTCTATATTTTTGTGATGCGGGCCCCTAGGCGCGCCCCTAGTTGGCCTACCCTTGAATCCAGTACGGTACTGGATTTCGTAATGAGATTCGGGTACACTTATCGTGGTTTAAGCGCGCACAAGAGACTTTGCATTGGTTTCTCAGAATTGAATAATTCTGAGTTTGCAAAGGAAGGCCTTACTTTTTGGAGGCCCCATTCGGGGGCCCCTTGGCCTCGGGGCCCTCGGGGATCCCCGACCAGCCGACCTGGCCAGACCGCCCCTGGTTCTGGTGATGAATGAATCAGTCAGTCAGTCAGTGCCATTTCACACTAATATTACGTGAACTAATATTAAGCGTAACCTTGGGAAGTATATCGGACAAATTTTGAAACTTGATTAAATATCTTCCAAATTAGTTCATCTATAATCTCCCTGAACCATTGAATTTAAGTTACAGTTAGGATTGGTCGTATCAAGGCGGAAGATATGCAACCCGCAACACATCTACAATTTCGAAACCTGATTACTGGCGTAATCTTGAACGGATTGCAAAAATATTTAACACAAATAAATATATTTAACACAACATTTCTAGACCTTATCTGAACCTGCCCACCAAATATCAACATTTTCTAACGACTGGTTCTCTAAAAAATGAGGAAAACGCCGAAAAACTCTAGAAAAACTAAAATATTTGGTGTATCCTTGAAAAGTTTTTAAAATCCATTCTTAGCGCGCGTCTAAACGTCCAACGGAACATGCCTGCCAAATTTGAACGCATTCGGTTCAGTGGATTTTTAGTTCTTTTGATGAATGAATGAATGAATGAATGAATCAGTGCTATTTCGCTTTTATATATAGAGACTTATAGATATTTGATATTTGTGCTTGCAACCATCAAGTTAGTACACCTTATTTGTCCAAAGGCGCGCTGCCATTTCTTGGCTCATGCTTTCACAACACAGTTGCTAAGATAAAATCCTTCAAGAAAGTGATCTAGCCTATTCAATTCATTTGGGTCAATTTGTTTTCCATATTTTGGAGTATAAATATTTCTCAATCTTATTGGCGGAACTTATATTGAAATTCAAGTCAACTTGTTCGATTTCTCTCAATTCAAATAACCTTATTCAAGCTTCTTAATATACTAAATATTACCATATTTGTGAATTACAACAATTTTAGAGAAAAAAAAATTAAAACTATCACTAATATATAAGAAATGGGGATTAGATTTTATTAAAAATTGTGTAAGAAATTCCAATGTATATGTTTGTTTTTCGTTTGTATAATTTCAACAATATTATGCTAGAATATGGAATAATATGTTCTATCACAATGCAAATAAGAAGTCATTGAAATTTAATGCTATCTCCATTTTTTTGTTCAATTCATAAATTAGCTTTCAAGATATCAATGAATTTCCAAGTTTATTCAACTTTTCAACATTGTTTTTATTTATTTTGGACATCAAGGATGTGCTTGAAACTGCGTATATTGTGCAGAAAATTCCAAAAAAGTAGGTAATTATTTTCTATTTTGAATTACAAGGATGCGTTTAAGATGAAGTTATAAAAAATCCGATGATGTATTGGCTTTCCAATGATGTATGGGAAAAGTTCATGAAATATTTTTTTTACAATAAATTGAAAAAAAAGAGAAAAAGTTATTTTATTAACAGCCGTAGTATTTATTTTGGATGTCAGGGATTTGTTCAAAACTGCGTTTTTCCAACTAAAAATTCCAAAATTTTTCGGGGAAGGCCCCCCGGACCCCCCTCCTCCTGGGGGATATTCCATACCCCCAAGACCCCCCGGGTGCCCCCCCCAAGCAATATCTTCTAACTCCGCCCATGCCAGAGATAGAGGTGTTTGTGAAATTCATTGAGTGAGGATAAATTATTAAAGTAGGTTAGATTAAGAAAGGAAAAGAAAGTTAATTTGTCATAATAAACAGGGATAAATTTAGAGCTTGTCGAATTAAAATATATTTAAAAGCAGAGCTTGATTTCACAAAAAAGAAGTATGGGAGGGTGGGTGGAATGGTATTCCATACTTCCCAGGGGTAGGGTGGTCCCCCGGGAAATTTTTTGAAATCACACCTAAATTGGAGCGTTTTTAGCAAATCTGGGCTATGTTTTGTAGCTGTTTTTTAAAAACTTTTAAGATAATTTTGAAGAATGAAAAAATGACGCCGCTCAGGAAAAATAAGGTGCCATTCTTGGGAAAAAAGGTATGGGAGCGCCACTCCCATGCGCTCCCACTGAAATCAAGCCCTGTTCAAAAGTATTATTTTAATTAAATTTCGGGAATATTATCAACCTAATATCAGTCTAAGTTGGTTTTAACACTTTTTTAATTATTTAAAAATCAACAAATCTCACGATTGGTGTATTGCAACTTCCAATTGAATGATTCCAATTCTAGCAACGCTTGATAAAAAGGTTTGTGATGGCGAAGGTTTGTTAATGAGAATTGTAGCAGACTGTGATTTTGTTTAAATTATTCAAGAAGCCTAATAGGTGAACTTGACCCATCAAATCACTATTATAGGCCTCCAGTTAAAGCTAACAATCCTGTAGCCGTGTAGCCTAGCTATTGATTTTCAAGTTGATATCTCAACAATAGCAACGATGAAGTTTTATTACGGCACAGTAGGTAGGCCTAACGGTAGTTGAATCAATAAAGTACAGTGATTCCTTACTAGGCTAGTAGATTATTTTTACTGGTTGGGATAATTTTTTTAATTTACTCAGCCTACCGTAACTTATAATGATTTTTATTAAAGGAATGAGAAGACTTGGAGGTTATAGGATTAAGGCTGTAGATTGAAAATAGAAAGACCAATTTTCTTAACTTGAATATTTTTCTTGTGAATTAACTTTAAGGTCAGGCAAAATCAAAGAATTTGAGTTTCGGGTATAAGTAGAAGACATTTTTCGCTCTGTATTAATTTTGCATGAAGTCAACTACAACAGTAACTGCTAACTCTAAAACTGAGAAGCCAGACATTATCCTCACAATTCCTAAAACAAATTCAGTTTACATTGGGCCCAAGTTTATGAAGGAGGATATTATATTCATAATATAACACATTTTTTTTACTTAGATGAATATTATTTGACATTAAATATTGATCCCTAAAACTCCTGGCATTCATTAGAAAAAATGTTAATGGGATGATATCTTTGAAATCAATAACTTAGGTCCAGACTAATTTAGACCTAACTTATTCTATAGAAGTCAATGAACACCCCTGAGCTAAACTGAGCTTAGTCAAGTACCTACATATATTCTGTCTTATTGCTCAAGAATTTAAAATGATTTAGGCCTAACACTATTTTTAATTATGAATGAATCAATGATTAAGCATTAAGTTCAGTTGAGTAAGTTACTTACAGGTTTGTCAAGTTGTTCAAAAATTGAAAATCTCAAGTCTTATATTATGACATCATTGAAAAGTCAAAGATTAATCCTTTGAAAACAAAACTTATTCATCTTTTTTAAAACTTTCAATTGGCTATATCTTTCAGATTCACAATCCTGGGTGACTTTGACAGTTTGACATGACAGTGATAAACACACAGTGAATTTGGAGGTATAAGTTAACGAGCTGCCACAAAATTCGAAAAAATAGAATCATTCATATTTATTGACTGTAAAATCAAAGAACTAGTGAATTACAAACCAAATCATCAAAATAATATTGAACACCTACTGTACACTATTTTAAAATGAGTATAAATTTTTATCGTAAATTTAAGGTTAGAAAGCTCTGTATTTTCAACTAACCTTACTTTGATATAATTGATTGACATTCTTCCCGAGCCATATAAAATAACTCTCAATTATACTGTTAATAAGATACAAAAAAGTTATTTGAAAATGACAAGTTGAACTTACATCTTCAAAAATTGATCCAACGTTCGCGGTGACGAGTAGAG
This sequence comes from Sogatella furcifera, assembly GCA_017141385.1. Classification (NCBI taxonomy): domain Eukaryota; kingdom Metazoa; phylum Arthropoda; class Insecta; order Hemiptera; family Delphacidae; genus Sogatella; species Sogatella furcifera. The sequence continues at coordinate 20,075,677 of CM029548.1, forward strand.
TTGGAGTAGTTTTTTCAGCAGCCATTCCGAAATGTTTACAATGTAATTGCTTCAATTACTAGATTCTGATATTATTCAATATAATAACCATGATTACTGAGGAATAGCTTGAATATTATTTATAAAAACAAACCATTACAAAAACACATAACTCTAGGTGACTGCCATTGAAAACAAGCTTGATCGACATCGACGTGCTTGGTTAGCCACGCCCACCTCTATTGACGTCAATAGCAGAAAGCTGCAAGCAGCCAGTTCAAATTTAAAAAGTCCTCTACACTCTGGTCAAGTGTACAACATAAAAAAACTTGAATGTAGAAATCCTTAGAAAGAATTGAAAACTAGTAATTATTTAGTCAGGTAATCAAATAAATATATTATGTATTATATGCTACAGGATTAGAATTTGTATTATTATTTCCCAACTTATTGATCAAGAATTCCTGTAAAGTCAGGAGCTGCGAAAATTCAAAAATGAGTTTCGCTTAACATCAACGAAGTTTTATTATTGTTACTGCTCTATGAACAAAATTTGTAAATCTTGCATTCGCCAAAACAGTAAAATTAATAACAAACTTTTGAGTTGGAATAACAAGTTAATTTGAATCATGTATTTTACAGTTACAGAGATCTTTATTGGACATTATTCATATTATTATATAGCCTATACGGTATTCTTTATTCAAATCGTTCTAGTGCGAACTTAAGGGTCAGCTACAAATACTAGAATACATCGAGAAAAAAATAATTGGATAGGGTAGTTACTGTGATTATTAATAAATTGGAATAAAAAACAGTGATAACAGTAGTCATATATTTATGATATAAAGGAAATACATCTAGAATGTAATACTTCTTTTCTTTTAGGGCTACTGTATTTGAAACTTTAAAAATGATTACAATCAGAGTACCCTTTTAAAATAAAAGGGTGAAATAAAATATTTTTAAAAGGGTACTCTGATTGTAATCATTTTTTAAAGTATCTAGAATGTATTCTAGTAACCGTAGATTTAGCTAGGTACCTACCTTGAATAATAATTATTAAAAATTCTCCAGCATTTATCCACTGTGAGTCAATATCTAGTCAACTTTACTGTTAATCCAGCATCATAATAAATTATGTAAAATAACATTGATTTACCGTAATTTATAGGATTGAATTGTTTAAATGTTTATGCGTTATGGCGATTGAAGTGAAAAATTTAATTCAAACTAAATCATAAGTAGCCTATTTCTTCTGATTATTTTGACATCCCAGTGTGGTATGATGACAGTATAATAATGACAATTTATTTCCCACGGTACAGTATAATGGAAAATTTCCGTTTAATAAAGATACAGTACCTTATAATACAGGCCTAAGTTTGAGCTTGCATTCTTCTTTCCATAAAATAATATCATCACTACGGTAGGCTATTCTTTTTCACTATTTTGTCAATTATATATTTTTGTCATTTCGTTTGAAAACACATTTCCTGCAGCACAGATGAATGAAATAATAAAGTCTCTTCGATTGATTTTTTTTCTCTTGTATAGCTCTTTTCCAAGACTTGAAGACACTACTCTTAAATATCAATATTTTCGAATAGGTACCTAGCCTTTGAAATAAAAATTCTCATCAATGTAAACTGTATATCGTATCGTACCGTTACATATAGCCTCTTATTTTAGGTACCTACAAAATTCAGGGTAAGACGATACTAATAATATTATAATAATTTTATTATTTCTCAGCTTTATAAGAGTAAGTTACATCATTCTTTAGAACATGTTTCTTCTCTTCTAAGTAGACATTATGCAGAAGGTAATACTATAGGCTACTGTACCTTCTATTCGCTTCAAGAAAGTGTATTACTCAAATTTTGCATTGCTACATGCCTGCATAAAGATAATATACATAAAATAAAAACAAAATAAACACAGTAAAACCATTACTGCTTTAGAAACCATTCAATAAGTAATTTGAATATAAATAATGGAATACTGTAAAATAATCTATATTATTGAGTCAATAAATATTAATCGAGCAATAACTTGTCTTATAATTATATAAATCAGATTATTCTCATATCACAATAATATAAAAACTAAACAGTATTTAAAACAAGAAAACAATAAAAAGCATAAATGGTGTGAATCAGTTATAAGTCACAAAAAGTTGTTTTAATACATTTTTATCAATATAAATCCAATTCTTAACTAAAATATCAACAATAAGTGATTAATTGAAACTTGGCCAACTATAGAAGGTATATTTAATATTAACTATAATAACAATAACTACCAACTATGGTAATAAACGGGGATAATAGTGATTATCGTGATTATAGTTAATTGAAAACCCTTTTTGAAAAAAATGAAGTACCTATGGAACATATAGTCCATAAATCCAATATCCAATAATATAACTTACTTGCAACAGAGCTTGAGGTTGATTGAAGTACAGGGTACTATCCTAATGTGCGACTAAAACACGATTTTGAAATTATACTATCCGAAATAATAACACACCAGAAAATGGCCTATAAATAATAAACATTACACTGTGAATGATCTGTGTTGCACTGGATTGAGTAATGTGTCTCAGTAAACTATTTACATGCAACAAAACCATTACTATGCAGTGATCTGATGAAAAATAAAGAGTAGGTAGGACATGTGGGCTATAAGCCAAGCCTACTTTTCTCTTACTGCAGTAGGCTTTGTATAAGTCTACTAAGAAAAATAAAAGTTCTTAGTGGTAAAATCCGTACAGTAGGGCCTACTCAGAACTCAGATGTACTAAGTTTTGTACTGTGATGTGATACTTTCCTATCTGTATTCTTCAAGCAGCTTTGCATTTTTAAATTTTCCGCCGTTATGATCCGAACGAGTACTCAATTTTCCCGCTAGATGGCAAGCAACTGGCCATTCCTTCAAACCCAATCAAGGATCGGCTACGAAGATTTTTCTCAATCTCTATAAAAAAAAAAGTTTTTTCTCAAATCTTTTTGGTCATGTACACTACAACTTCACGGAGCCTCAAGGATCCAATTGTGAGGACATTAACTCGCACATTTATTTTTTTTTTATAAATTTTATCCCCGATAGTATATTGGAGGTTTGTTGGTGTGAATAACATGTTTTAAATTTGTCTTAGCCTATTTATAACACTTACAGTATGTAACTGGGAGCTGGGACCCCTGAAAGGGGGCTGCCTTGCTCTTCATTACTAATAAGTGCATCAAAGGTTGGAGGGGTATTTCATAATTCTTTTCATTAGAGTATCATTCATTTAGAGTATCTATTCATTAAGTGACAGGGGTTGATCTAGCTAATCATTCGTAATATTATTTCGACTGTTCATTCGTAATTCAGAGATTTTTTTAATTCAGAGAATAATCACATAATAAAATCAATACTCCATTAATTGCAATTGTAGACTACTAATAGTATAAATATTATAATTTTTAAATTCATATAGGCTATTGGGCTTCTACTACACAATATTGATTGGCATTGCACAATATTAATATTAGATTATCTTGATCAATTCCAATTTGAAAGTGTATTTCTGATAATTATGATTACCGTATCTGGAGTTTACTTTGGAACATATTTCAAAATCACATGAGGGCGCAAGCGTTTCAGATATCCAAGTTGTACTTACTTTCCGTGTCCGGCAGACACCTTAAATTTTCCCTCTCCAGAAAATAGCAGCATTTATTGCTTTGTCATTTAATTCTAAAATATCATTAACAGAGAACGAATTATTCAGCATTGAGCAGCTTGTGAGGTGGCTTTCATTTTGGATCTCTTCACACTCACACTTGTCATCATCAATGAAGCCCCATTTTTTTAAATTGGCCTTGCAACTTGACACTCCCACTCTGAGGCGATTCAGTGTTTTCCATACGTCATATGGTAAGTCCTTTTCTTCAGCCAATCTCTCCCTCAAACAAAGCCAGCCAGGGACCGCTGTCTTCCATAGATTAAGCCGACGAGTTTCAGGTCCTGTTGCTAAGGGCTCCGTTCTAACCATGAAGCTTTTCCTAGACTTTAGTCGAGATACCACCTGCAAAGCGTCAAACATAGGGTGTCGATTGTCAGTGAGTTGCTTCTTCCTCTCAATTTCGGCAGGCACTTTACGCCTTATCTTAGGTGGTGCAATACCCGCCAAAGGGTAAATCTTATCTATAGGCGTTGGTCTGAGGCACCCAGTCACAATCCTCACCGTCTCATTCAGTGCAATGTCTACCTGTTTTGCGTGTGCTGATGCCTCCCAAACTGGAGCAGCATATTCACCTGCTGCAAAAGCCAAGCCCATAGCTGTCGTGCAGAATACCTCAGGCTGAGCTCCCCATGCTGTTCCTGTGAGTTTTCTTAACAAATCCAAGTTGTGAAATGTATTTAATAAATACATGAAAGTGGAGATGATAATTATTATCTTTAAAGTTTCAAAGTTTATCGATATTCTCTCATCTCTCAATTTTGGCTTGAAAATTTTCTTCCAATCATCCACAGAGCCTCAAGTGTTTGGTTCCAAAACAAACGAATCTATTGTACCGTTTATACAAATATCTGAAATACCTTCTCATCTTAAGTATATTTTTTAAAAGAGCTAATCTTACAGCTACTCTGAAGCTGGGTTGCAGGAGGTATAGAGAGCTTTTTCGATAATGTTCTCTGTATAGAAAGAAATACAAGATGACATTTTTATTTTTCTATTACTATTCCGATGTTTCAAGAAATCCGATACCGTATCAAATATATCAAAACTAAAGTTGTTGAACTTTCTGTAAAGCTATTTTATCAGATTCTGACATGCACTGTTTTCATAGTAAGAGCTCTTTTTCTAGAATAATTTAAATTCTGCTAAATCTTTGCCAACAGAATATAAAAAGTTCAGTGTTTAGTTCATACTGCTCAACTCTTTTTATTGAATTTCGAAATCCCACTATGCCCTTCTTTTCTGTGAAAGAAGTTTTAGCAAGGAACACTATAGCATTCCTAACTACAATCATGCAAAAATTTGAATACAAAACAATCTTCACGAGCGAGACACCAGAGTGAGCTTCCCTCGAGCTTATTTTGTATGGGAAAGAAATAAGTTGATCGAATTTGAGCTCAACCGCGGTGCATAAAGAATCTTGTTAGGAAGTCTTTGAAATCACTTCAATAACACTGGTGGATAGTAGACGACTGAGGTTACGAGGAAAGCTGCAGCTTTTCCCCAACCTATTGAACAAATTCACAAAGAGGAAGGGAGTCGGCAATTTGAAAGGTGGTAAAACGATTCTATGATAAGAGGCTATTTGAAAAGAGATCCCAGAAGTTCAGGTCAAAGTTGGAAAATCGCTTTTACTTGGTTCTTTTCTCTTATTTTCGGCTTGAAACTTTTCTGTCGTCTTTGGAACACCGCGAAGGGAATTTCCGCAAATTTGCTCATCATGCTCATTTTAATTGAGAAATTTTCTCATTGTGAATGTCTTCCATATTCCCACTAATTATTATCATTCGAGATGGATAAATTGCTTGGTAAAAAATTGAAGAATGAGATCTTTCAGTTTATACGTAGCTTAGTTAGATGGGTAATGAGCACTGATACGTTGCTGACTTGATAATTTTTCTATTCCTCGGGAATAAATTTATCGTACTGAACCTGTGAGATACACGTAGAATTGTGTGAATACTCACATGAGCAATCGAGTGGGAAAACTATAAGTTCAAATTGAAAAGGGAGATTTTGATTCACAAGTCAGAAGTCACAGTTCCCCGTAAAATAGCTTGAAATACCTCAATAGAATATGTATTTCTCAGAAACGTTATTGTTACGGTACGGTATCAATGTGTCCACGTCTTTATTGAAGTGTCTTAAACATATCTTCTTTTATTGACATTTCCAATAAGAAATTAATCCATCTTAATGGAAGAGAGACTTCTAAACATGTAGAGCCTGATTCGACTTCATGGGAATTTCACATAGGAAAGAACAGAGAGTGGAGATTTAAGCCGTTCATGCAACTCACAACCGGATAAGGGCGCTTCCAAATCAATTTACTATTGACAGCTGTCAGAGAGAGCATTCTGGAATGACCGCTGCATTTCCAATGGGACAACAGTACACTAAGCTTGGAGTTTATACTCTGAACAATATAGCTTTGATTTGACAATCAATTTGCTCCGGGAGGGAGATTGATAAGTTTTTTCAGTATTGTTTCCTGACCAGTTATTGATTATCCAGACAGACAGTCGTAGGAGAGGAATTGATTAATTTGGAATACTTGCATGAAAATAAAGCTATTTATAAACTACATTCCCATCAAACATAGACTTCGTTTATAATTGAAAACTACAATAAATTTTAGAAATAGACTATTCAATGAATTCTTAGCTATTCTTTAGCGGATTCATAGCTTATACAATTCATGACTTATTTTTAGACGTGTGCAGTGAAATACTGTAGTGATAATACCCTAACAACTCAATTGTAGAGTATTACCTTCACCTAGAATCCTTCCTTGGTAGTCTTTTGTGTTGAGAAAACTTTCATATGAGAAGTCTATAAAGAAACTGAATTCTTGAACATCTGAGATAGATTCTGATATAATAGTAGTCTTAATTATTTTTTTCTATTACTGATGCGGAAGAGAAGGGAAGGAATGTGATAATGAGAATGCAGTAGATCCATGAATAAAATTATCACTCCTTAATTCCTAACGCAGTATCACCTCAGGACTCACGCTACATCTTACAAATTGATTAATGAGTTTCCTTGTGATTATTTGGTTCATGAAAACCCTGTTTCAATAATTCAGGAGTAAGTCTTGAGAGGAAGGAATAAGTAACGTCAAAAAACCATGTTAATCAACAGCGACGTTACAAGTGAAAGAAAGGACCACCGCCTGGCGGAGTGGATTCTGTTGTTTCCAATGTAATAGGAATAATAATGGGGAAGTTTTTCATTGCGGAAAATATGATAATCCCTGGAAGTTGGAAGCTTTGATCAGGGAATATTAATTACTCGCTTCAAAACCAATTAAGGCTGGATGATGGAGCTGAACTTCTGCATTTGAATTTCTTCCCCCCGTTGCTCGCGGTTAGAATGACTTCCAAATTGGAGGAGGTCGACGTGGTTGCAATGTTCAAAAGAGACTCCAATTAATCTTTGCATATTACAAATTATCCCCTGAATGGCCGCGGCTCTAATCCCTTCCAGCGGTACTTGGAGCACGAACGGTGTGGAGGCACTGTGTGGAAGCCATTAAAATTCAAACCATTAATTATTGGTCTAGCATTTTTCTGCCCAATTTCGAGAGTAAATTGGCCACTAAGCCTGAAGCACCAGCAAATATCAAATTACATGCACCTGTTTCCAAATACTGTTGGAAAACAATTTAGTGAGCTTGTGTCGTAAGGTCTAACACGCAATCAGACATGAAAATGAGTTTTTAATCGAAATGTTGTCAGATGGATGGAGAAATTGAAGCCACTGAAGATAATTTCCCAGCCTGAATCTAGTCATAATGTTATTTTCCGGAAACAAAAAGCAAATAATGGTTCGCTGTGTAGAGCATGCTGTAAGAGCATGGTAGTGAATCATTGTTCCTATAAAATTTAAAATAATATTTACAATTAGGGCTACTTCAAAAATGAAAATATTGGAAATATTATTAAAGCACATACATGTTTTGAAACATGAATTTTCCTCTTCCATGTTTCGAAAAATGAATGTGTTTTAATAATATTTCTAAGGTTTTTTTAAAGGGTACTCAGATTTTCCATTTTCATTCATTCATTGTTCCTATAATAATTATTACATGTTTGTGATCTTTGAGAGCTAATTTGTTCAGTAATAAAGTTGAAATTCTGTTCTTTCTGTAAGGTAAATAGATAAATAAATAGATAAGGTCTTCTCAGACGTTTGAAATCTTTTCATAGAATAGGAACTATTTCTCCCCCATCCTTCAATGAAAACAATAATTTTCATATAATTATTACTTACAGGTAGGCTACTCCTAGTCAGTAATCAGCTAGCTTAAAAAAATATATATTTTTAAAAGATTTAGACTGATCTGATGAATGAGAAATGCGATTTTGAACTATCACTTGAGTTTCCTTGTGGACAGTTCAAAAGGCTCAGATTTTTTGGAAGTGCCTTGTAGTAGTGTAATAATAATGGGTGCACATTTGAATATTTCTCGTCGAATATAATCCTACGGTGGAGTGTAGAAGTATCTAGGTTCACTCTTCTCTATTGGATGTGCATTTCATTGTGTGTGGGCAAATGAAACCTGAAACTTTCATCATGCTCATTTCCCAAAAGGATTTGATGCATCATAATGATGCTTGAGGAACAAGAGCTCTGTACTTGAAACTAGAAGCTTGCAGTTTTCACCGTTGACACCACATCTTGAAGTATGTCATTTGTTGCAATATAATCATAGCAATATTAGAGATGTGAATAATCTTCAACTCTTCATCATATTCATGGAGTCTCACCAACGTTACATTTTATCACAGCTATTTTGTTGTTCTGTTTATCTTATGTGATATTCATGGATGAATTTTATAGGATAAATCACACAATATTTATCAATGTTATAAATTTATGAAACGGCCACTTCAAATATTTATCTATTTATTCTTTTGTCCAGGCACAAATAATTTTCTAATGATCGGGAGAGAACAACAGGTTGTGCCTGAAATTGTTCAAATTTTTATGATATTGGAGAGGTTCTTTAGTGTGAAAATTTTCTTCCATTGATAACCCTTTGTGTCATATAATACAGGATCGATCAATTGAATTGAATCAGTATGAGCTTACAAAATCCACAATATTCCAATAAAAGCTATTGTCCAAAATGTGAATGCATTTACGGTTATAATCATCATGAATGGAACAAAGAGTAATCCTACTAAAATTCACAGTTATAATTATTATCATGAATGGAACAGAGAGAAATCCTACTAAACTTTGGTTATTGTGGAGGATTATTGTAGAATTGGTAGACTGTTGAAGAGCAGGACTGGAAATAATGTTCGAGGTGAAAAAACGCTTTATGACACATTACTTGGATTATTCAATAGCCCATTTCCATTATTGATAAAAAGACGTAACCTGAGTTCTGAATGAGGGTTAGTGTCTAAACCGAAATTGAAAATTTCGAAATCATTGTTGCATTGAATTTTTATGTGATTAGAATTTATAGGTTATATGGCAACTCCCAATGCAGACACTTGAAACCAATACGATACTTGAAACCAAGTTCGTATTTCACCTACGATTACCTATAATATTAATAATATTATGATTGAAGATGACTTCCAAATATAGATAACATGATAAAATACACATAATGAACTTGTTACGATCCAACTCCTTATATAGTGAAAGCGCATGCAAAAATTTGAGCAAAAGTATTAACTGAGATCGAAATGATTATTTAATAAAGGTTAACAATAATATTGAATTAGTTACTAGTTTTGAAGTGAGAACTTCAAGCAGTTTCTACTACCACTACAGGAATGCATTGTCATACATATGCCCAATATTGATGGTAAGGATAAAAATACATTGCTCACTCGTGTTAGTTCCAAACATCGATAAATAAAGCTGGAAGGGCAGTCCACTTCTTTCCTATTTTTGTTCAACTAAGGGCTTCACTGCGATAAACTTTCATTTTTATGTTCTATCCAGCAGTACATTTCGTGGGACAAAAATACATAAATTTGGCTCAGAAAAGCTCTTCTGTAATCGCCTAAAAATGATATTGTTACGGGTTTCCACTATAATAAAAAACTTGAGGCAATTTATACTGATTAACTTTATTAATTACACTACTATAACACACTAGAAAAAGATAAACTATAACGGAACAGAAGATAGCACAAGAGTTTATAACGTTTCACAATACAAATTCCACTAAGATTAACACTGCACTGAATTAAGAAATAAGAACAGTCTTTATCACTAAGAAGAAATATGAACCAACTAATAAACAGAATGAATATAACTATAGAGTGTCTATTTACAACGGCTGGTCTGTCACACAGTATCACTGACACAATTAGATTCAATGTTCCAGTAAGACTGACTCGTAAACCCAAACATTCCGAATATATAGGCTTCTAAGAATAAACAAGAGAATGCTAGAAGGTTCTGGCATTATCACTTTGAGAACGTTCTCAATGAGTTTTTGTTTACACAACAATGTGCTTGTTTGTTGACACAAAGCCTCCCCATCCCCGCCTTGTCCATCCTTGTTGTCCTACTATCTCAAGGTCATCAGACACTGTTGAATTCCATAACACTGCCCCCTCCTTAAAACTGTTCTGTCCCAGAACAGTCCAGATCCATCCTGGAAGTGCAAACAGTAGAAGCCGGCACCAATGGATCAACTTGTGTAACCGCCCATGGGTTGAAGACGCAACAGGTGACGTTGATTCCAGTGTCCTTGAAAATTCTTCCAATCATTGGTCTCACAATATTCCAGTCCAATCCGTCATAGCCACAGCCCAGTCTTGGGATTCCAAGCTGCTTCACTCCCAGGAATTGAAGGTGAGTTCGTAGATGCATCAGACTTTGCCACAAAGCCTGATATGTTGATTCCTGCTGGGGTTGGTCTTTTGTCACCAAATAGAACAGATGTTGGTTCTGATCCTGAAGATGAAGTGCTTTCCCCACAGCCGGATTCTGTAGATTAAATTCATCCAATTTTCCAAACTTTGTCCTGAATACTGTAGCAATTCCTCTTGAAGCTCCCACATTCCTAGCAATGCAATGTGCCAAGGCATAGCTCTTTGGTAGGGTGAATAAGTCCTGGTGACTGATGGCGACATTTCCTTCTTCTAGTGACATCCCTAGGTTGGCCATGAATCTTTCAAAATCAGAGATGGCAGGATGAAGAGCCTTCACCTCTTGAACTCCCCTTGCAGCATTGTCTCCATGATAAGGCGCCAGTTGGTTGAAATGAACAATGCGTGGAGTACCTCTTGGTTTCTTGATCCTGTAGACTACATCGTTGATCCTTGTGACCACCTCATAAGGTCCATCCCAGGAGGTTTGCAACTTGGGAGAGTATCCACAACGTCGTTGAGGATTGTACAACCATACCATGTCACCAGCCTGGTATCCTCCATGGTTGGCCTTAATGTCATAGCGCTGCTTCATCATGTCACTGGTGACCTGGATGTTTGTGCGGACGGTTGCATGAATCTCATCCATCTGCTTCCGGAGCTTGCTGGTGTAGTCTTCTTGTTCCAAGTCCTCCCCAGGTTTGCATCCACACTCCAAGTCACAGGGTAGTCGCATATCTCGCCCAAACACTATTCTTGCTCATCATCCTTGTAGTCTCATTAACTGCGCTTCGGTATGCTATCAGGAAGAAATGCAGGTGTTGGTCCCAGTCCCGTTGATGTCCAGATACCACCTTTGATAGGTATTTTCCCATAGTCCTGTTCATTCGCTCAACCATTCCATCTGATTGGGGGTGCAGTGGTGTTGTCCTGGTCTTGTTGATTCCCAACACTTTACACATCCGAGAAAATATAGCAGATTCAAAGTTTCTTCCTTGGTCTGAATGTAACTCCAATGGTATGCCAAAACGACTGAAGAACTCCTTCACCAATACATCAGCTACAGTAACTGCCTCTTGATTTGGCAAGGCATAGGCTTCTACCCATTTGCTGAAGTAATCCATAGCAACCAGGATGTATTTATTCCCACCATCAGTAATTGGGAATGGCCCAGCTATGTCAATGGCTATGCGTTCAAATGGAGCACCTACATTGTATTTCTGCATAGGGGCTCTCTTTCTAGGCATAGGGCCATTGGCAGATGCATATACTGCACAATTCCGGCACCAGTTCTTGACATCCTCTTTTGAGTTTGGCCAGTAGAACCTCTCTCGTACCTTTTCCAGGGTCTTATGCACTCCAAAATGCCCACCAGAGACTCCATCATGTAGCTGTTTTAATGCTTCAGGAACTCTTTTCCTTGGTACAATGATTTGCAGTCTTTTCTGATTGCCAGCAGCATTCTCCACCACCCTCTTCAAGATTCCCCCATCTTCCACAATTGACTCCCATTGTGCCCAGAGGGTCTTAACATGTGGTGATAACGGTGCTACTTCCTGCCAGCTAGGTTTTCCTTGAGTAGAACGCTTCCAAGCCCACAGGTGTTTCAAATCAGGATCCTCTTCCTGGTCCTTCAGCATTTCATCTCCTCCCCAGTAGTCTGTAGCTACAGTTATCCTGTTAGCAACTGCTTCCTTCCCTTCCTGGCGTGAGCAGTGCTTGCAGTCCTGGTCACAGGGTCTTCTAGAGAGAGCATCAGCATTCTGATGACTTTTTCCAGCTCGGTGGATGGATTTGAAGTCATATTCTTGCAGGTGTTGAATCCATCTGGCAACTTGTCCCTCTGGAGATTTGAATCGTAGAAGCCATGTCAGGGATGCATGATCAGTTCGTAACAGGAAGTGACACCCATACAGGTACTTATGGAAGTGGCTGATTGACTTCATTACCGCCAACAGTTCTCTCCTTGTGACACAGTAATTGTGCTCAGGTTTTGAAAGGACTTTGCTAAAGTATCCAATAACCTTCTCCTCTCCATCTTGTTCCTGTGAGAGTACTCCACCAATAGCTGTGTTGCTGGCATCAGTATCCAGGATGAACTTGCCTTCTGATTTGGGATAAACCAGAATAGGTGCTTGGCTGAGAACCTCCTTCAGTGTGTCAAATGCCTGCTGACAGTCTTTATCCCAGATGAAGGTGCGCCTCTCCTCTGTCAAATTTGTTAGTGGCTTGGCTATCCCAGAGAAACCCATCACAAATCGCCGATAATATCCACAAAGGCCAAGAAAACTTCGTACTTCCGATTTGTCCTTAGGCACAGGCCAGTTTGTAATAGCTGATACTTTCTCAGGATCCATGGACACTCCCTTGTCAGAAACCACATGTCCTAGGTAATTCACTTGTCTTTTGAACAGGTTGCACTTCTTAGGATTCAGTTTCCAGTTTGCTTGCCTCAGCCTCTGAAATACTTCCTTCAGGTTCTTCATGTGATTTTGGAAAGACTTGCCCAAAACAATAATGTCATCCAGGTAAACCAAACATGTTTCCCACAAGAGTCCCCTCAACACACTTTCCATTAGTCTCTCAAAAGTGGCTGGAGCATTACACAAACCAGAAGGCATCACAGTAAACTGCCAGAGTCCTTCCCCAATTGAGAATGCTGTCTTCTCCTTTGCTTTGTCTTCCAGTCCAACTTGCCAGTATCCACTTTTCAAATCCAGAGTTGAAAACAACTTGCAACCTTCCAGGCTATCCAGTGTGTCATCAATACGGGGTAGAGGGTAACTGTCCTTCTTGGTGACATCATTCAGAAGACGGTAGTCCACGCAAAACCGAAGTGTGTCATCCTTCTTCTTCACAAGCACCACTGGTGATGTCCATGGGCTATTTGATGATTCAATGATTCCTTCACTCTCTATCTCCTTGATGATTTTTCTAGCTTCTTCTCGTTTAGCAAATGGAAGTCTTTGGGGGTTCTGGCGAATGGGTTTGGCATCTCCTGTGTCTATTGTGTGTTGGACAATGTTGGTCCTTCCTTTCGTTCCTTCTCCAATGTCAAAGATATCTTGGTAGGAGGTTATTAAATCCTTCACATCCTTTTTCTGGTCCTGGTTCAAGTCCTGACAAGATTCCTCTACAAAGTTCTGTAGTTTCTCAGGAAGTTTCTTCTTCTTTAACTGTGTTGATTGTACTTGATGGACCACTGCTGTTACAGGTGAACAATGTCCCAGCACACTGCCCCTTTTCAAGGTGACTCCATAGCTATTCACATTCATCAAGCGGACAGGGAACACTGAGCTGGTGAGAAACAAAGTTCTGGCCACTAGAACACCATGTTCAAGCTCCTCTTCAAGAACTACTGGTTCCAATATTGCATTCATTCCTTCAGTAATGTCTTTTGTTGTCCTTGCTTGGGTCACAATCTGGCTCCTTGCTGGTATGGTGATGTCCTCTAATAGCCGCACCTGCGCTGTACAGTCTTCTGTAGGTAGTAGCACTACTTCTTCTTCACCAATGGTCACTGTATTCTTCTTCTTCTCTAGTTTCAGTCCATGTTCACGTAGGAAATCCAAACCTAGTATGATGTCTTCACTAACTTTTGCCACTAACACTCGATATCTGAACCTTGATTTACCAATCTCAAAAGTGGCAATCGTCTCCCTGTAGACACTGACAGCCTCCCCTGTAGCAGTTCTCAACCTCCAGGTTGTTGGTGATATGCCTTGTTGATCAGTCACTGTGCTATAGTTTATTATTGTCATAGTGGCTCCAGTGTCAATTAGTAGTCTTTGAGTTGATCCATTGACTTTTCCATGTATGTAGAGACTTTTTGGTTTATCTGACAACATTGCAACAACTGCTCTGAACCTGGGGCCTCTTGCCTACAGGTTGATGGTAGCCCCTTTTCATCAACCCTTTTTAGTTTTCCTGCTTCTTGTCAGACATTGACTTCTTTGGGCATTTGTTTCGTAGATGACCTCTCTCTCCACAGCCCCAACACCTTATCTCCTTCTTTGCAGTCTTGAATTTTTCCAAAATCCTCTTCATTATTTCCTCCACCAACTCCTCATGGCTATCTTCCCCTGATACTGAGCGAACACGTGCATGGCTCCTCACAGATCGTGTCACAGCTTTGAATTCCAAGGCTTGAGTTAATGCCTCACTGAGGGTCTGAGGACGAGCCAGTTTAACAGCTCGTTGGGTTTCTGGCTCACGTAGACCATCCAGGAATCTATCAACTGCCATACTCTCCTTCATTTCATCATCCCCTGATGCTGGGTAGGCAATCCTCACCAAGCGAGCTATGTCAGCTTCAAATTCCTGAAGTGACTCATTTGGCTTCTGGATTCCTTTATTCTGAACGGTGTAGTTGATGCATGTGTTGGTGGCCAAATCTCATTTCCATGCGCTTCAACAGTTCACCAATGTTGCGTCTGTCAGACTTTGGAATTGTCTGGAGTACTGACAGTGCATCTCCCCGAAGTGATAGGCACAAATTATCAGCCTTTGCTGCTGGTGTCCATCCATATCTATTGGCATACACATCTAGCAAGGTATGGTAATCCTCCCATGGAGTCTTTCCATCAAATGTTGGTAGTCCACCATGATAATTTGGCACGGTAATAGGCACGTTGCAGTTATTTACTGAATTATCCTTTTCAATTTGATAAGCATTATCATCCACCTTCAGGGTTGTTCTTGCTCCACTAGTGTCATTATTTTGCAGCTCTTTAATCTTCTTATCAAATTTATCTTCCATGCTTTTAAGTTTTGTCTCAAAATCTTCCAAAATTTGACTATTTTCTTGTAGTTTTCCTTCAAATGTTTCTTTCAGAGATCCAAATTTACTCTCCAAGGATGTTCTATTCTCTTGTAGTTTTCCTTCAAATGTTTCTTTCAGAGATTCAAATTTACTCTCCAAGGATGTTCTATTTTCTTCTATTTTACTTTCAAATAATTCAAATTTACTCTCCAATGTACTCACCAGAGCTCCCGAATCTGTTTCAAACACAAAGGTATCTGGGTCCTGACCCTCGGCCAGCAGTGCTTCCCGGAGTCTATCTTGTAGGATAGATTTTACCCCATTTGTTTCCAGTTCTTGCTCCTCAAGCTCTTGCTTCAGTTGGTTTACTTTTAAACTGGTGAGCTTTGCACCTTTCCCTGCCATTTCAGTTCACGTTCCAGAAATATTACACAGTTCACAATTATGTACAGAAGACTAACGTTCACTCTTGGAGAATAAAGTTCACACACAAAAATGTTCACACTCAAAGATTACAGTTCACTCACTTGAAGATAAAGTTCATACACAAAGATAAAGTTCACAAAAATAACGGTTCAATCAATTGAAAATAATAGTTCACTTTGCAAAGGTACAAGTTCATAAAATTGCCTCAATCAATAGCTACATCCGAACTTCTGACACCAATTGTTACGGGTTTCCACTATAATAAAAGACTTGAGGCAATTTATACTGATTAACTTTATTAATTACACTACTATAACACACTAGAAAAAGATAAACTATAACGGAACAGAAGATAGCACAAGAGTTTATAACGTTTCACAATACAAATTCCACTAAGATTAATACTGCACTGAATTAAGAAATAAGAACAGTCTTTATCACTAAGAAGAAATATGAACCAACTAATAAACAGAATTAATATAACTATAATAACTATAGAGTGTCTATTTACAACGGCTGGTCTGTCACACAGTATCACTAACACAATTAAATTCAATAATAATAATAATAATATTCGTGTAACCTGGCTGGCTCAGGTCTGTTGTCAGAGTTTTCAGGTCGCTCCTGAACAATTTCAGGGCCTCTGACATGACTTAACGACTGTTTTTAGGCAGCCGGGACCGACGGCTTAACGTGTCCATCCGAAACACGGGGAAGTGGCTTGAGAAAAATTTCTGGTCTGACCTGGGTTTGAACCAGGGACCTTTGGGTTGCAAAGCCAGCACTCAACCCACTCAGCTACGCCACCCCGTAGCGCTAATCACATTGAATTCAATGTTCCAGTAAGACTGACTCGTAAACCCAAACATTACGAATATATAGGCTTCTAAGAATAAACAAGAGAATGCTAGAAGGTTCTGGCATTATCACTTCGAGAACGTTCTTGATAGTTTTTGTTTACACAACAATGTGCTTGTTTGTTGACACAAAGCCTCCCCATCCCCGCCTTGTCCATCCTTGTCGTCCTACTATCTCAAGGTCATCAGACACTGTTGAATTCCATAACAATATCTTTGTAAGTCTTCTACCTTCTACTCCGTGGAGAAGTCGACTTTCAATAATCCATAATTATCCTCCATCCCTCATTTTCAATCAATAGTTCTTCAAAAAAACTGTCACTGAATCCTATTTTTTTTATAAATCTCCTTTATGTCCCATTCAACAACTATTCTTAAATATAAAAAATTTAAGATCTATTAACAATGACAACAAAATTTGGAAAAAATCAATAGGATGCATATGCTGATTCGTTATGCTTATTAATCTTGATAGAAACAATAAACATGTGTTCGTGCTTTAAAATATCCGTCAAAATTTTGGGTTTCATTCTCATTCAAGCATATTTTGTGTTATCATTTCCTGTCGACTGGCCTCGTCTTTTCATTTAATAGTTATTCAGTCTACTTGTATATTTCAACTAGGATACTTTACACGTTCTATTAGATATCACATTATTGAGTCTGCTAATTGTGTGTTTGACAATCTGTTCAATAATGTTCAACTGCAGTATTGTAGCTACTAAATAGGGTACGGAATTTCAAATGCTGAAGCTTCTTCCAAAGAACTAAATTATTGAAAAATGGATGATGTTGTGATTATGAATGACAACAGATCTAAGCTATTTTATTTACAGGCTCAGATGCTAAATGAACATTAATTTTTTAAATATTGTTGCTTGATTGACACTTAACATTCAACTTTCCCTCATCAAGAATTCCGTGATATTTCTCCCATGTGTAACCTTATGCTGCATATTACATGTGACACCAAAATTGAGCTGGTTTCAAGCTGATTACAGCTTAGGAGTTGTAGAGCGTCGTGGCGCGGAGTGGGGAAGGGTGCTCTACAAAACTCTCGCCCTCAGAAATTTCTCTGCTAATGGAGTAGAAAATTCGAATAGCTGAAACCTACCCTGCTCCATGTCAGCATTGCATAATGTAGTAGAGTGAGCCAAGCGAGAAACGGGATCTGCAAATAACAACCTCATTGGAGCAGTCCTGCTATTCACTGTGCGATATCTTGGATGTCGTCTTCTTATATTCACAATCATGAGTTCCTAATTAGCATTTTGTTCCATTCAATTCAAGGTGCAAACTGCACGGAGAAACAAAAACATTTCTTTCATGTCAGCTTCATCTGCTCGGTCTCGGTCTCAGTCTACCTTCACAGTGAATCTGAAATTTTATGCAAAATCTCCTACCTCTACAGACGGCTATTTTATAAGTTTTCCTTAACTTCAATCCACCTCCTCTTAACTTCTACTACTGTTTTACTTCTACTTTCCTTTTTTCATAATTGCAAAATTGGTTGAATAATTTTGGGAATAAATATTTTTTCTTTCATTACTTCTGACTAATATTAATTGAAGACAGGAGGTAGTATCAGTATTTGATCCTTTTTTTGTAGGCTGTGCATCAAGTGGTTATTTTATAGCATATAGCATTGTTTAAACGGTCTGGTTATTGCTTTAATAGTTGTTTAATTATTGTTCGTCCATCCCTTGAAATAATGTTCGAGGATCTTCCACTAATCATAAATTAATAAATTCACGGAGTAAATTTGTACTACATTAAATTAATTATATGTATGGTATTACATGTAAGTAACAGTCCAGCTCTGGCTGTGGAAGCAAGTTTTTGTTCATGCTAGTTCACTAATAGGAATAGGGTTTTATTAACTGATAAAAATCAATGCTGTGATGTTGTCAAATCAATGCTGTAATCATGCAACCAACTCCATGTTGGCTCATGGACTATGGAGTATAGCTCTAATCATGTATAGCTCCTGCCATACAAGGTGCAATGTATTTAGCTCATGCTAGCACATTGAGCTAACATTCTAGAGCTCTAGGACTCTATGATCCCTTATTAATCCATTCTCATGAGACCATGTTCACTTATTTTGTGATCACCAAATGTTTACTTATTTATTTTTCTTAAGTCTCTTCAATAATCTTTGAAAACCCCGGTGTCAATGATTAAAAAAAAATATCATGTGCAAGGTGATGAAAGTTCCTTTTACCCTGTGCTATGATAAAAAGGTATTTAGTATTGTGGAACAGTCATTTCCAGGAATACCTACCAATTATATTTTCTCTTGGAAAACTCATATTTTATCTCATAATGGATATATCTACCAGTATAAGAAATATATTCCTCTGATAGACGTTAGTTAATTCAAAAACTATTATTAGAGTTGATAACAGAACCAAAATGTGTAGTCTGTACAGTAGGGATATTGAGAGAAATACTTTAGTAGAAAGAAAACGTAATTTACATTCATTAGATACTTAACTCTTTAAACATTCAACCTATTAATGTTGGAGTAAAAGTTTAGAAACTTTCCACTCCAATTCGATAAAAGCAGCGTCAACTGAATAAAGTCTAGCAATTATAGTGCCACGTCCAAGGAATTTAAAAACTATATTGAAAGGTTGGATGGCAAAAATTAGTCAAATTTAATAGGATACAAACTAGGAAGAAATATTCTGGACGCTCTAATAATCGCTTGAAAACAAATTGAGAAAACAGTTATCATATATTGATAGCCTAATCTAGAAAACTTCAAAGTCTATCGAGGGGCATGCTTAGTTTTCAGAAGTCATACAGCTTTTCTCTCAAACTGTTTATGAATACATCTATCTCAGATAAAAATTTGGAAAAATTACCATTATTAAGCGATTGGAATAACTGTTTTCTGTCTGAGGCTTATTTGATTTAATGCTTAGATATCAATTATTGTGGCACGTGTAACTATGCTTTGATCAGTAGTGGAATGAATACGCTTAACTTGTCCTGTGTGTAGAGCGAGCTTTGAGGTTTGAATGAGGCACATGCTCCATTGTGATGCTACTGAGGTATATCCATGTCTTTGAGTGCAATTGCACCATGAGGCATATTAGCGCTGGTTCACATCTCCTTGAGTATTCTGAGGCTGAGGTCATTGACCCATTCCTACATGGACAGATCACATTAATTTGAATATTAGGACGTCTAGCCAGCTCTAATTGATCTGGTTTATGTTAGCATAATCATAAGTGATGAGGACAGCTTTCATTTAGAAGGAGATGATAGCTTTCATATTCTTGTAATACTTGGCAATTATTACTACTCGTAATAATTGAGAGACCCGAAGCTGTGATGGATTGTAACTTAACTATGATGAATAACCATAAACATGTTGAAAAGTCGTGATTATTTTTACAGTAATTTGAATAAAAATAATTAGTTTTCATCCCAGAAAGTCTAAAAAATATCAAAGCACAGGTAAAGAACACTTATCCATGTCTGTCAAAGAATTAAACAAGCGAAGTAAAGCTGAAATACATTAGTGATATTGTGAAGAATTGGGAAAACGGAGAGAGTTATTATTTTCCCCACAAGAGGCTAGACTAGAAAAATGAAACTATAATAACTTCTTACACACTTCTTGACTTGATCTTCTCAGTTAGAATTTGATTGTACGGTTGAGTGTCAAACTCTCAATTATCAGCATAAACGGGCCGGCAGAAGGCCCGATTATCGGAATGACTTACAGGGAATATAGAAATTAGATGCTGAACTGATTGGAAAACTGCGGTAATATCAAATCATGTATTTTAGAAATAATTGAATGAGTCCAAACAAGTTTGTATTGAGTGATTGCGCTATGAAACTTCAGTACTTATTTGGAAATTCAAATTTCCGATTTCCTTTTGAATTTAACAGATTTTGCCATAATTCATCAGTTATCACACTGCAGATAGTGCAGATAGTCATCCACAGTTTCTCACGGTAGTCACGGAGATGGAATTCTCAAGATAGACAAAATATTCCAAAATAGACAAGTTTCAGTTTTTTAAATTTTATAATAGCTCATTTTTTAATTCAAACCGAGTTCTTCTGATATAGTGAGTTTCTCTTATTCACGAAATAACATAAACCCTAAATTTTAGATATAATAGTCTGTCTAAGCAAAGAAGACATTCTGACAAGATGGGAAATGACTAAAGATCAGTTCATATTGGTTGGAAAATTAAAAATTTGGTTTTGAATTGTAGATCAGGAAGATTTCTGCAATTTGAGATCACATTCATAATTTTTTAACCAATATTGACCGAGCTGGAGTCATTTTCGCATCTTGTCAGAATGCCTTCTTTGCTTGGACAGACTATATGTTGTATCTATTCTACATATCTATCTATTTCTTATGATGGAGTATATTATATCAATTCGAACTGAGCTCTTCCAATATAGTGAGTTGCTCTTATTCTCTAATAAATATCACAAACCCCAGATCCTAGATACAATATTTCCAATGTGCATTTCAGCATATCTGTGGAATTGGAAATGTTGAGACAAAGCGATCACCACTCAACTGAGCCAATATTTCAAGCCTGTTGATTTAGAAACACATTTATTTGTAATAAATGTAAGCCGATTTCGACGTTTCAGGAAATAAGTTTCTGTGGTCTCTTTCTCATCCCTCCTAAAAGGATGGGAATGACAAAACGTGATTTATGAGCTCCATACTCCAATATCGGCTCTCTCACAGTTACCCCCCCCACACTAATTCTTTTTTCCCATTTCTGCCTTTCATGATCTGGTTTTTAATCTACGGAGCTGAAAAGGAAACCGTTTGTAATAGAAAGCAGAGACTTTCATTTTTCATTTATAATTAATTTCTAGTTACCTTCTTTACCTTTTAAGGTAAAAAATTAACAAAAAAAGTCTTCAAGATTTTCATCATTTGAAATATAGAGATCGAGATTTCTGATTATATATCTGAGTAGCTCATCAATGACATGGAGCACGGATTAAAATGAACAATTCATCTTATTACTTCAAAGGTAACAGAATAAATTATATTTAGTCTAATAGGAGCACTAATGAAAACAGTGAAGTGATGAGGGATTGCAAAATCTTGCTAACTTGAATACGTTACATGCTTAGTGAAGGTTAAGGATCAGATCAGTTATAATAATGTATTATCATAATCTTTATCATGTTTCATACTTTCAGAAAATTAAAAGTTAATTCAGTACTGGAGGCCGTTTGCTCAGAGCAAATCTAAAATTATGTCTTCATATGTTGGTTTGATTTAATTTGTCTTTTTGCAATTAAGTGGAATGTAGCCTATGACAATACTGTTATTTGAGTCTAACGGTGACATGATGTTGTTGATAACACAAACGACAAGTATTAATCGTCTAAATTCAAGCCTGAAAATTATTATGATCCACTTTCCAGATCAGGAGGGCAACTAGGAGCCCTTGAAGTTGAAAATTATTCAAAATTAAGAAGATTTTCTCAATAATTAAGGATAATTTTCACTCTAGCGTGAGGATGGACTGTCATAATGGCACGGCTGGAAAAACTAACCCATTTGTAGCCGGATTTCAATTTCCATAAATCATGTCTCTGTGGAAAGGTTTAGCGTTAGCGATCTTAGTCGGCCCGTTGAGAGGTGATTAATCGTTCTGCTATATTTCATACCTAGGATTCATGGGCCTGGCATGCAAAATGTGTTCCGTTTCCTTTGTGGCAACAGTCGGCAGATTTGGTTAGAGGGAGACGTGGCATTTGAATTCATCATCTTGTAAGTCTGCTGGCAGTCTATTTTCGTCGGCTTTTAAATTCGCTTTCAATGAATCGCAGAGTGATTGATTTCCAGAGGAATCGTCATTATTATTGCCAAACATGATTGATAAGCTTTTCTATAAAGCGGTGTGGGTATTTGAGAAAGAGACAAATTATACACGATTCACAAGCCCGCAAATGTGTTTTGATTGTCATTTGAGCGTTTGAGAGAGATAAGTCTTTACAGGGTTGATACTCTATTAGCATGAGGAGGAAACTTTTGTTAAGCTTAGTCCCCCTTAATCCAGAAAGAGATGCGTGTAAGGTGTAAGCTCATCCATTATCAGTTTGAATTGACAGCCTGCTAACTCTCAAAAAGTTTATATGCGCTTGGAAATAGCTTCTTTCATATTTGATATTTTTTCGTATATCAATTTTAATTTTTTGGGGGAAATTCATTGGTGAGCTATTATAGAATTCTATAAAATTAAAATACTGTACCTGTACGGTATTTGAAGCTGCGGTCACATCTGGTCTACATGGCTCCAGCTCTGAAGTAGGTCAGACCAATTCACAACAGATCCAACAAAACACGACTAACACTTTGTCAAATATGTACATTCGTACTTATTTGTATATAAGTACATTTGTATATAAGTAAATTTGTATATAAGTACTTTGTATAGAAGTACATTCAGTGATTTGGGCTGTTTCCTGACGCGTTGTGTTGAGTCTTGTGAGACAGTCAGACATTAGCTGGTGAAAATTTCTCACTTCATTCTAAAGAAGAGCTGGATACAAGCTTGAAAATGGAATCATTAAACAGCTCAATGTAAAATAGCCTACTGAGAGAAAAGAACACACCAGGGCAATATGAGACGTCTAATCCTCAGCTTTGTAGAATACAAGTTTTCTCGCAAATTTCCGTATTAGTTCCATTCAATTTTTAAGAGAATTTGTAGTGTTGCAGTAACACATGTATTCTGATGCTACTTACCACAGTCATCCTATATAATGCTCACAGATGCACAGATGACATCAGCATGGGAGGTCGTCATGAATGTAGCAGAATGATGTTAGCTGTCGGCTAATGGACATAAAGGGTGGCTGCATCGTAAACTCATCAGCATAACGATTGTTCCAATGGTTCAGGGATGACGA
This sequence comes from Sogatella furcifera, assembly GCA_017141385.1. NCBI lineage: Eukaryota > Metazoa > Arthropoda > Insecta > Hemiptera > Delphacidae > Sogatella > Sogatella furcifera. Next base: position 20,099,200 of record CM029548.1, read on the forward strand.
GATTTGCATCCAGGTTTGTGACACGTCAACTGTATCAGGATATACATCGTGTGACAATAACCTATTATGTGTGAATTTGAATCTGCATCCATTCCGTGACCGAACCTGGGCGAACACTATTTTAGTGGCGCATCTAATTCGACGAAATTCCAAGTTATAGGTCCAGGTCTTGATGGAATTCACAGAAATGTGTTCAATTATGCATTCCATTACCTTATGACACACCTATGCAACATCATTCTCTGCTCTTAACTGAGATTTGTTGGGATATTATTATGCTGTATATTATGTATACTGTATATACTTGTAGTGTACTATACTTGATTAATGATATTCAATAATGTAAGATAACGTATACACTTCTTATGACCTTAACCTTCAAAAACAGATGTTTGTTGGAAGCTATTTCCATAAAAAATACATTCATACTATATTAATAATGAAATTATCATTCTTCATCTAATAACATTGCTGTTTTATTTAATAGCTTCCGAATATTACTCTTTGATATCTGTGTTATTATTTCAAATATTATCATTACTCTCATCTATTACCATTTAAATTCATCAATAGCATCAAGAATAGTACGTATTATACAATTTCAGGTTTTCATTGAGAAATAGTTTTTGAGCAATGAGCAATTCAAACACTTGAATTGTATAACCGTAACGGGAGTCTTGATTTGCTTTCACTAACATTTAAATGAACAGATAATCATCCTCTCTATAATGTGTAGGACTATAAGCGTACCGAATAGATTCGTGGTGTACCATACAGGTACATAATTATAGAACCACATATAGTATGAATAGTTTTCGAGTGGGAACCACCTAGTTGTCATAATAAGTACGTCTCTACTGTAATAGATTCGATAGGAGAAATGTAATGATAGAGTGAATTGAAACTGCAATTTCAATTTGCATACGAGTTTGAACATCACTCAAACTGGGTTGAAGTAATTTATTCAGGTTGAACTAGTCATTCCAACTGTACACATGGTGAGGCACACTGAAAGGAAGACACGATCAGTTGAAATAACGTTTTCATGTTACCTACAACTCGCACATCTTTCTTTCAGCTGTAAGAGACTGGTGAGAGGAACGATCCTGCTCATCAGTAAAGAGTAGAACTTATAAAGGCTCTTGGCCTAATTTTCTTTGCTCAAACAGTCAACAACCCTCTTTGCTCTGGGAGATAGCCAACATGCCATTAATGTTCGTTGATCAAAGCGGTAACAGATCAAAGGTAATTAAGCCCCGTATTTGCTTTGCAATTCTTTGTATGCCTATCCGGAGCTAACTGATTCATATGGCAGTGAGTTAGTGAGTTTGAGTGAGGTCACGATTGCTTGTCTTCCGGGGAAATGCTGCACGTTATCATTAAATACATGTTCAATATGATAGATACATCAATGGATTAACGTCATCATTTTCAATATGAGAAATACAGCACTGATCCAGTGATAATCAGATAATCAGCTTCTTTATTAGAGGAGCCCATATCGACCCAGTCGGTATTCAGCATCAATATACTTCAAATTAAAAAAATCATTTTGAACTCTTGATAAAAAGTTATCTGTTCTTCATTGATCACTCATTAAAAAACGCACAATCGTAGAGAAAAAACATGAAGAATTATTAACATTGTTGTTTGAAAATCGGTAGATTTTAAAATTAAGTTATTAATAAAAGAAACTTGATTAATTGTCATCTACCATTTTTTTTTCAATGGAAATAAGCTCACAGGAGCATGGCAAATTCAGCTGTATATATTTTTTTGTAGAAATTCGATTGGGAATTAAAGTAGAGTTAAACAATGTTTCAAGTTTTTCTGATTATGGAACGGTTCCACAACACCAATATTCACTCTACAAATATCAGTTGAGTGCATTAGAAAAGGCTTTCCTCGATTCCAAAATAATGAATTTCAAAGCTCAAATCTTCGTAGAGTGTCATCTTGATTTTATTGGATACAATAACTGTTTATAATTTTATATGAAATCAATAGGTCAGCCCTTTCAGTTATCAGTACAGTACTTTTCACATTTTACTTACATTTTGGTATGAATCACTAGCGGCCCGTGTCCACGAAGCAGGTGAAGTGCTGTATAGTAAAATATACGGGCACTTCAACTGTTTCGTGGGCGCTTAATACTATGAGCCTATTTCGATATAATAATTATTATTTTTATTCCAACCAATTTCCATTTTGATACTTCTTTGAAGAGATAAGAAATATATGTAGAGAAATTAGTATTGACAGCTTGTCTCCAAACTGCAATTCAAAACATCAACTCATTAGACTCATCTATTAGGTGTGTGAAGATGCTGAAAAATAAATACAGTGAAAAAATGTGGTGAAGGTGACAAGAGTCTGAGCGATGGATTGCGAGGACTGATGTCAGAAAAAAGCGATGAGGCGACCGAGAAAGAGAAATGACAAACTGAAAGAGCTCTGCGGACGTGGCAAGGAAGAGAGTTGTCGATGGAGACTCCCTAAAGAAACAAATCGATGCTGCGTGATGAAAAATGATGGAAGAGAAACGTTGTGGCAAGGGAACATCGACAAAGAAGGTGCAACAAAGTGAAAGGTGGCGTTAGTAGAGAGAATGTGGGATGTGGTGAGGGGTGGTGAGAGGGGACTGAAGAGGAGGCTGAGACGAGTAAGGAAATCTTAGAAAAACGTTATTGAATCTTCACCGATGGGGTTTTTAATTTTGAGGAAAACACTACCAGCTAACGACAAGTCTCTCAGAAAAGTGGTGATGTTGATTGTCAATCTCGTAAGCGCTTTAAAGAAATTTAAGAGACTTTAGAGTTGATTACAACTGAAATGCCGTTACATTTTTCCTTAAAAATCTTTTGAAGACTCAATTTTTGAGAAAAGTACTGAAGAACTTCTCACAAAGACATCTCTCTTTGAAGCCTGTCTTTTCCACACAGAAATTGATATTTTGATCAATCTTTTATAAAATATTATTGAATTCTATTAACAAATGCTCCTTCTTATATTTGAAAAGAATATATTTTTCAAACTCCTTTCAGTTAATCAAACTGAACTAACATTTTTCAAACTTCCTGAAGTATCATCTAAATATGGAACCAATTTCTATTTTTAATTTTGACAACATTCAAAAGTTTTATTTAAATCAATATTTACATGAATTGTAATTTTTTTAATAAGGTAAATATCTATTTCTATAAAAGCTTGAATTTGGAATGAGGTAGATCGATTCTCTCTCATTTAAAAGTTTGCAGCTAATTCAAGTACGTTATATTTATATTATTGTCACACACATGGATTCCAGTAGAATGCTTCAATAACTGTGAAAATTTCACGTATTATAATAATTGAACATAGATTGTTAAAGATTATTATGGAGATCGTGACGAATGTTCGCGAGAACAATTCAGTGTATTCAAACGCACAGGCTATATTTTGTTGGACAGGGAAAATAGAGTTGAAAGAGCAATTTATTGCTCCAGCTAATGTTTTGCAAAATGCAGCTATTTGTGTTCAATGACGTAGCAGTATAAATCTCGAGATTTTATTGACCTGCTGCGGGCATATTCCAGTATGCATGGAGAGTGAAGTACCCAAGTCTGGATGAGATGGAATGAATTTTGATTATAATATCAGGAAAGCATTTACTGCTACTTACCGATTTCCCCGAACGTAGAAATTTAAAAAAAATCTAGTGACTCTTCAATGTTCTCTATTGGATTTTCCAAGTTGACTCAGGAGTCATTCTGATTCACTCGAATCCTTCAATCTTACAATATATTGATCAAATTCATTAAAAAAATATAATGATACAGGTCATTAAAAACAATATACGTTTGAAAAACTAAGCAATATTTTATTACATTAATAAAAAGGGTATCATTGCTTCATTCAATCAGTTAAATTACTCACAGAGTAATAGATAATTCCATCAACTTTTCAAGCTTAATCATTGGAAGTATTCAACAAAATTCACGACGGAGTCGAGGTAAATAGTCATCACCATACATAATACTAATGAATAACGCTTTCAATATCACATTATAACAATTCATAACTAAATTTTCATTATAATCTATGAAATCATTATTTTTCAATCATCTTGAGTTTATTTACACTTTTATATCTGAGTCTATTTATCACAATCAAGAGAATAATTTGGAGAAGAGATTGAGATCAAGGAACACCACATAATATTGTAGAACTTCAAACATTCATAATTATTTTTCACATTTCTGTTGAGTCACAGTCTTATATCACATTAACTAATATTGCATGAGTTGAAATTTTACATAATTTATTTACACGAGCATTGAATCCTATGAATACTGTTCAGAATATTACTGTATTGCTCATTTCATCATCGTCATGAAGGATTGAGTTTTTATTAGTAGAGCTCAAGTCACCTCAAACTAAAAAATTTCCAATTTGGATGATTTTTTAATATTCAACATCAGATAGATTTCAACTGTACTTGAATTATCATGAAGTGAACAATGATAATGAGTACAAATAAAATATTAAAAACTCTTAGTAAAGCACATCAGTTTGATGGATTCAAGGTGATGCATTGTTACTATTTCTATTTGGACTATCACAAGGGCTGTTGTATTTTTCCCTGAATACATTACATCATTCCATCCATTCTTCAAGTAGATAAACATCATTTTCACAGAAACATCAGCACAGTGTTTTGATAAAAGACCAATGAATAGGAGATTCCAATAACCGGTATTGGAGAAAAATCAAAACAAAACACGAACATTAGAGGAAAAAACACTCACATAACTTTCCTGTTTTAGCTTCAAAGCTTCACAAAAAGGTTTAAAAAATAGATAAGAGGATCTATTGTTGAGTTTGATAAAATGAAAATAAATTATTTGTTGAAAGCTGTATGAAAAGGTAAAGTATTCTGAGACTAATAAGTATTCGAATACAGACGCTCCGCAATAAAACCTTTTCTCTACTTAACGCTGTCCCTCATTATCACTGAAGAGTCAAGAGACCGTTCGAAAGTTTGAAAAGCACTTGCGGTGTGAGCTGCCTAGCTGCTTAGAGAAAATGGAAAACTCACTGTAAGAACCCTAGAAAACTTTTATTGTTGGAAAACTGTTTGCCAAACGAAAGAAGTACGGTAGAAGTAGGGGTATACTCTCGGAAGTAATGTTTTCGTAAATCGCTTCCGGGATAGCTCACATAATTCCCACTCGTCTAAACCAATTGAAAGCTCTGACAGGATTAGGTTTGTCTCTATGGATGAGATAATAATAATATCGCTCATAATTCGTAATAATAATTTCCTCTCTTGAAGTAGATAATATTCTGAATACCAGATAATAAGATAAGATCTATAAAAATAATAATATTGACTACAAATATGACTAGAACATGATAAAAATGAATCATAAATAATTATTATTGCTTCAGATGTATGCTCTTCCAACTTTCTGACCCATTTTACTATGAAAGCTTCCACCTGAAAACTGACTGAGAATGCTGATTTAAGGAAAATAGTTCGTCACATTATGAATTAAAATATATACCAAGAAGAACAATAAAATTGAAAGTAGCGGATAGTTCAGAATTTGCTCTGATAATTGATTCCAGTGGGTCAAGTGGGTGATTAGTGATAATGAATTAACAGAGAAACTAAAATGAAATGGTCACTGATTTTACAAAGATTGTGATTCAGTAAAAAGAACGGAATGTAAAAGTTGTACTCTTAATTGATTGATTACAGCAATAGCATGTTAATGAACAGAAATAAAAGTGATTAAAATTATTTTATTAAAGTCCAAGGTTATCGAAAAATAACCATATATCTGTAATAACATTGATTTGAGTCTACATCATTGATGGATGGATAGCTCGGAAGCTCACATGTTTGATACCTCAAGGGGAATTTTCACGGTCGACGAAGTATAAATGTGCTGTTGAATCAGCCAATAAACATCAACATGAGATTCACTTCACATCACATCCATGCATAATTTGAAACTAATCACATCCTATGTTTGATTCGGTTCTGGCAAAGACATGAAACTAATGTGAATGCTCTATCAATCAACTATTAGCTGTTATGCTTGTCAAACTCCATACCCTGGGCTAGTGTGATCAGCAAGGATAAAATAGTAATTATTGTATAGTTATTTGTAAATTAATGATCCACTTTGAAACCAACAACAAAAACTTGATTTTTCTCACTTTGGTAATAGACGGTAGTAGTTATATTACATATAAAAAGAGATGAAACTATGATTCCATATTCTCTTCTCATTTTATATGATAATATCATTTCTCTCTTCATTTTATTCCATATGAAATAGAACTACTGCCTTCTCAAAATTATTATGACTTTGTTGAAATGGAGAATGTTCCTCATCTTATAGAAAATTATACAATACAATTCACAAGCTCTCTTTGGGTGCTCTCATACCAGATTAAACGAGACTAAACAGAAAATGTATTTATAGAGCCCTAGTTTTATCTAACAGGCTCTTTGGAGACAAGGTTGACGCAGCATCCGCCATTCTCATGCAAATCTACATTTTTGACTGTATTACATTATAAATTTGAAAGATAGAATAGCACAAGAATTACCCAAGTATTTTATCTCTCAATGTCAGTGTCATTTGTAACATGAATAAATAAATAAATGAATAAATAAATAAATGAATAAATAAAATCATAGGCGCCAAATTCAAAGTCATAGTAAAATAGATGATGCAATAGGTGAGCTGTTGCTTCAAAAAAACTCGATTGTGTTTATAGAGCCCTAGTTCTAGCAATAGAGACTGTATAATTAGTCCAAGTACACAGTCTGATTAGTTTTAACTGGTGTGGAAGCACCCTTGATGACCACTTAGTGCAACAACACGTGGTGCTGCAACAAATTTGGCACAACATTTGACTAGAATCAGAACAAGATGTGCATTCTAGACGAGTTCCTCCCTGGGGAAGTCAGGCATGCTTTGACCAGCGTCTTCATCGTCGGTGCTCGGTCAGATCGCACAGGTCTCTTCTTCCAGCACGACCTTATCCATCGAGTTGACGCGTGTCTGACGCAGCGATCCGATGGAGGAGCGCGGCGTGACGCTGCTGCGGCCGTTCTGCTGACGCGCGTTCGCCTTGAGAGTGGCGCAGTCTGGCGGCAGTTTGCGGCCTTCGCGCAGCGCCAGTGACACTGAGCTGTAGCCGCCGCAGCAGCAGGGAGGGTAGTGCGCCGTCAGAATGCGTCGGAACGCCTCGCGGAACTCCGTGTTGAAGATCGAGTAGATGATCGGGTTGAACGCCGAGTTTGAGTAGCCCAGCCACGTCAACACCTGGCAACAAACGTTATTCGTAAAGCAAAAATAGATAAAATACAGAATAGGTAAAATGTGGAATAGGACGTGCGGCTGATGCCACAGGGGTAGAACTTGGATAGATCAGGGATGTCTTAAAGATAGAACATGGAAAAAATTCAACTCATTTTATTTGATTAACTGGTTGTGAGACATTGTGTTGATATCCATTAAATTTGTACCAGGGGTTTTTAGCTGGGTTGCACCCGTACGCCGTTCCGGTAACTCTTTGTTTGAAAGGTTTAGAAAGAAGGAGGAGAAACTCACTTCGCAGGTTCTAATTATGTGGCACGTTTCGCGACTCATCCTCTACTAGCTAGAAATAAATAGCTTTCCAATTTTTCGTATATACTACAACTACTACATGCAACGAAGCCGAGCTTCTTGAAACTGGGAAGCTTCTATACTTCAAATGCTTCAGCATTCAAACTATGTATAGTGGGTGTGAATTACTCATTGTTAAGTTGACCGTACATCCTACAGACAAAACAAGCTCCCAGACAGAAGACGATTCGTCAATGATTCAGATCACGAAGAGAATTTAAGTTTCTGAACTCAGTTTGATCGACTTTCTGACTTTGAGAGAAGTTCAATGGATGGAGAACTTCCTCTACCAAACTTCGAAGAGGCTGCTAGAAATTCCCAAGTCTGAGATAACTGTTTGCTTGTAGATCTTTCTGCAGGTGATATCTTGACAGAGTTTCTTCAAACAGAAAATATCGACGAGTACCCAAATAATTGAATGATCATTTTAGTCCATACAATCATTGTTGTAAGATCATGGTAATTTCGAATAAACAAATACAGTACTGAAATATTTTCAGAAGACTAGGCTGATTATGAAAAGATTATGGATTCAAAAAACTATTATCGCTAAATTCTTATGGAGTTCAATGTAAATTTGCATAAAGTGAAATTGTCCAAATTTGCATTGAATTAGTAAGAAAATTTCCATTTGATGTAAATTTGCATTCTTCAAACTCTTATCAAATTATAGTGCACAATACTCAAAATAATTAGTTTTTAGGGAGCTCTCTCATCATTCAGTCGATGTTATTTTTGTTTTTGTTCCACTCACTCTTGTAAGTTTCATTGGTTTATTCTATACTTCTCCGTATTCTTCTCTTCTAAAAATATTCTTCAGAAAACAATAGATTAGAGCCTTACAGTTGATATGTCGAATTTCAAATGATATAGCCTACATCACATTTGATGCTCATTCCATGACACTAATAATTCATTGACCTAAAATATATTTTTGACCACTTTGGTCATTGGTGTTTTGGAGAGAGCGTTAAGCTGCTGCACCAAACTGCACAAAAGGCATTTATTGAAATTTGTCTCTTACAATGTTCTCTATCATCCAAGGATAAGACTAGACCTCGTGTTGGTTTTGTTGGCATCACTTTGAAAGATTTGATTCTATTCACGCAAGCTGATGATAGAAGTTTAGTATATTAAAACAGAAGAGCATAGAATAGCCAAATAATAATGAATGAAAAATCTCTGGTGTACTGGAAGAGTTTAGAAATGGAATGGAATATTATTTAAATTTTATTCCTAGAGCGTCAAATATATAGGATCTATTTGAGAAAAAAATGTAGATGGGTACCTTGAAGGCCATGTCGGGAATGCAGGTCTTGCAGAAGGCGGCAATGATGTTGACACAGAAGAAGGGCACCCAGCAGAGCAGGAAGGTGCCCATGATGACGCCGACAGTGATGGCCGCCTTGTGGTCAGACACGTGGTAGGGCGAGGACGCGTGCACGGACGCAGTGGTCGCCAGTGACGGCGACGTCAAAGGACGCGTGACGGCGCGGATGCTCTGCACGTGTTTCTGCGCGTAGCAGTAGAGGCGACAGTATATGCCCACCATCACCACGCACGGCACGTAGAAACTGATGCAGGACGACACCACAGCGTAGGTGGGCGTCAGGTCGAGCGCACAGGTAGGGTAGGCGGTGTCGCCTGAATGCAGGACTAGCGGCTCTTGCGGCCGATGCAGCCCTAGCGAGATTGGCACGAAGCTGATCAACGCGGCCAGCAGCCACACGCACGCTATCGACACCAGCGCCACGCGTCGTGTCACCCACCTGCTATACCTGCAATCAATGGAATACATCACTTTTAATTAGTTTTGGTGGAAGAAAAATATTTGAAACTCAAGTTATATTATTTGTGGTTGCTATAATTGCTATAGCCTAAATTAATAATAAATTTACAAAGTCTTCAAGATATTCTATGAATATTTGATCAACAACAACTTATTTGATTGATATACACACTTATAAAAAATTGTTAGGTGTGCATTGTTTGATTGCAATGTCAAAACTCCTTAGTGCTGTTTATTTATTAAAACCAAAATGTTTTTAATATTGTTGGGTATGAGCTGAAGTTCCTGACAATTCGCTATGAACGCTCTTTTCCAGTGTGCACCACAGTTTTTTAAAAGCAGATTCAGATTTGATTTGACGAATTTAAAACGCAGCACTTGAGACGAAATATTTTGGTGAGCTGTCAATGATATTATTTTATAAGGTAGGATATTTGATAACGTTATAGCCTCATTCGACAGACCTGTTTTATGTAACAATATTCCTTTTTGATAGAATATCGAATGAAAAGATTCTTCACAAATTTAATCCAATAATGGGTTTTTGATTATTGAAATGGATTCACAGCAGGGTGAAAAATAGTAAAAAATACGGTATAATGTGGAGATATGAGGATAGAAATTGATTTTACTTTATACATATTTGATATAACACAACAGGGTTCTTTCGTTCAGGATAGAATAGAGTTTTCAGCTTATACGAGTACATGATAAATCAGGAGTATCAATAAGATACAAGTCAGGAGATGGAATTAACTTCCCATCAGTTGGCTATCATTGTAATCATTTGGTCAGTTGATTATTATTGCGAGCATTCTACACATGTTAAACTTTGTGAGCAGAAGTGGAAGTGCGTGTTTCGAGGGGCCCAAATAGCTTGAAGGAATTTAGATTAGCCAGTGAACAATCTATGGCGAGAGAGAAGGGTGGACTCGAGTAGTGAGCTGGGTCAATGCTCATGTCAGGCGTTATACTAATTTCAATCTTCTCGCCAACTTGGTCTGAATGTGATTATATGTTAGCCGAGTGATCTGGGGCGTTAGCAAGTTAGTTGGCGAAACTTTGGGGATCAGCATAAGTTGAAGAAGGTCGGGGAAAGTGAGAGTGAGGGCTGAGGGGCTACGCCAGCTGCTTGCTTTCTGTGGTTGAAATGTTTTGTCCCTCTTGTGTTGAACTGCGACTGAGGCAGTTGATCATGAATAATGTCAAATGTCCACTTTGAAAGCGATCTTGACCAAATCTAACGTTCAAAATGTATAGGATCTAAGTGGAGGCGATTATTCATGTTAAAAATAGGCTATATATTTCAACTATAGATTAAAACTTTAAATAATTGAAATCAAAGTACCCTTTTTTAAAAATATTTTTATTTTGCACTACATGTTTCGGCGATTTCAAAAAAGGGTACTTTGACTCTAATTATTTAAAGTTTCAACGAATACAGTAGCCGTAAGAGGAAATAAGTATTTAGATATACAAATAATGAAATATTTATCATTATGTTTTTTTTCTTGTCTATCGAATATGAGGAATATTGAATCAATAACTCAATTCCATTGTGCAACACATTTCGTTCGGAGTTGATATTTATAAATCGCATTTTCATCTAAGTGATTTATAGTTAAGATATCATAGTCACATGATAGTTATCATAGTTAAGATAAAACAATCTTATTTGTATGATAATTTTTTTCGGCTACAATTACCATAACGTTCCATAGGTTCCAACTACAGTGACTATATAGTCACTGTAGTTCCAACAAGTAATTTTGAAACGAATTTAGTATAATATAATATATTACTAGTGGTATCTGAAATTAGCCTTTATCTTAATTCTTCAACTTGAATTCCAACAAGTATAAGTTGTGTAAAATAATCACGCAATATGATTTTCCAGTGCAGCTCAATGCCATGTTAACATTGTTGACATGTTGACAATCAGAATCAATTCAATCTAAATTGACAATTGATGGCAATCTATAAAGTAATGAAAAAGTCAATAAAATCGAAACGAATACGCAATAGTGTATTTTTAGCTGAAATCCATGGCTGAAAAATATATGCATATCATTTAATTACTCCATCACGATTGTTGTAGCACCTTTTCAATTCCAAATCTGATATAAACAAAGATAGCTTGAATCAATAACCACTGTCGTTTTATTATCATAGATATAAAATCAATTCATTGCCAATTTTATTACGAGGACTGAAACACTTAACGAGTGAACCATTCCACGCAAACCTATCCAAGTGTACCTGCATATTTTAAATGATTATTGTTCTAGTGAGAGCTGTAAAATATTCAAATAGTCAAGCTCAACTATTGAATTATTCGGAAAAACATTAACACCAATCGAAATAGTAAGATTTTATTTATCATAGAGCGGATTATCCAACTGAGAGAGTTATGAAGAGTTTTTATTTTGTTTATGCTAGATGGATGAGTTTCATTACTTTTGAACATCATTCTTGAATGAAATAAGAGGTGTGGACAGGTATAATTTATCAATTAGCATAGAGTGCATAGGCTATAGCAAAATGTAAATTTTGACAACGTTAGAAGTTGTCATAATTATGAGCTCTCAGAATGTAAAATAGAAAAAAATCGAGATCATAATAACATACTCTATTTGATGAAGAAGTTCAGCTGAAATGTCAGCTCAGCTAATGCTCTGAAAGTTTTCCAGGTCAATTTGATTCAAACCTCTCCATTGTTGATGAGATTCATAATTCATCAGATGCAACAACAACTAATCTTATTACAAGTGATCGCACAAGAGTCAAAATGAGATCACTTGACGGAAGCAAAACAGTATGATTATTGCATGTTGGAGCACTCGCATGTAATAGATCTAATTGCTAATATCCATCGGAATATAATGTAGACTGTTATAGAAAAACCAATAAGTTTATCATCATTTTAGAATATAATGAACGTTTTGTAATCAATGCTGCATTTTAGCCTGAGGCTACCCGTCCACTAGAGCCGTTGTCATTCAGAATTTCATTTGCAACTTGCCCATATCTCGGCTGTAAACGAACAATACAAACGATTCTAATTAAATGAATAAACAAGATGTTGTCAAACCAACAATTTATTGAAAACTCGAGATAACGGTTTCGGTTTAAGAACCGAATCGGTGTATCTCGAATTTTTATCATCGATCCTAGAAGAGAGCCTTGCTTCAATCTAGAACGCCTTGCTTCTGCTGTATCGTATGGTATAACTCATGTACTGGTCAGCTCATGCTGATCGTTTATCCTCAATTCTCAATCGAGAATTGATAGATGGTTATGGTTTATCTAGTGCAAAGCTATTATCCATGATCAAAGCTTCGACATGAACACACCCTTATTTTTCCAATAAAAATTGATTCATTAATAATTAAGACCATTGAAGCGTGTTTGAGTAGCAACGCACCTGAGCGGATCCTTGATGTGAATGTAGCGGTCTAGAGAGATGGCGCACAGGTTTAGGATGGATGCGGTAGAGCACATGACGTCGAAGGCGATCCAGGTGTCGCAGAACTGGGGGCCGAACATCCAGTAGCCGGCCAGGTCGTTGACGACGGCGAACGTCATGACAAGGGCGGCGACGAACAGGTCGGCGATGGCCAGCGACGCCAGGAACAGGCTGCCGATGCGCCGCAGCCCGCGGTCCGTGTAGATCGCCACGCACACCAGGATGTTGCCCGCTATCGACAGGAAGATCAGCAGGCACAGGAAGATACCTGTAGAAAGGCAAGCAGGTGTGAACATCATCAACACTAAAAATATTAGTGATATTTAGTGGATCACATAGCCTATAGCGGACTTTAAAGAAGTACAGCTTGCGCAATCTGTTAGCCAAGGAACCCCCTGAACATCGACACTGTCAATCAATATCCATTCCAATCAATTTGAACAGATAAATCTGGTTGAGAGCATACCAGTGAGTATAGCACATAGCACAGTGTCTTCAAAACCTGTAATAATCCTAATAGGATACAATTTGTAAAAAAGATTCGCTCCGGCAGCTGGCGGTCGGAAAGAGTGCATTTCAAATGCAATTCTATGATGGCTCATAATTCTACGATGACTTATAATTATCTATTTAGAGTATGAATTCAAAGGCGCCGTTTTCGAAAAACCCATGAAAAACACAATTTTTGGCATTGTGTTATTCGCCATTTTCTCCCCTATTTTTGATTGGATTTTTTTAGTTGATAGCTCAAATTGTAGGGAATAATAAGGGTATTATACACATCAATTTTCAAAAAGATCACGTTATTGGTCGATTTGTGGTGGTTTTTCAAAATTTTCATCCCCTAATTTCACCCCCTACCCTTGGACCAATTTGGCTGGTTAACGAACTTGACCGAAATTTTAACACTAATGATTTTTGTGCAAAATTTGGTCGCTCTCAGACAAGCCCTTCGGGAGTATCGCGTTAACAAGGATCTGTACATATATAAATATATACGTTGATATAGATATATACGTTGATACGTGCATATAGAGATATATGAATTTGAACGGACATCAGATTCGTGTTCTAGGGGCTTGGAAATGTGTAAAAAATATATCACATCGTAAATTCTCGATTGTCAGGGCAAGACCAATAGTGCATTTTTTCAAATGAAATGCACTAAAAAACTCCTCGCTAAAATGTAAGTTAATTTTTATTCAAATTATTGATTTGAGAAATTATTTAATAAAGGGTAGAAACACAGACATTAGAATCCTTAATTGTGTATTTATAAGAAAGCGATAAAATACAAAATAGATGAATTCATATTTTTCAACCTACTCAGTTTGTTTATATTGTCCAACCTAATTCAGTTTTCTTGAGAGGAGTGAAGATTTCACATTACTTCAAATTTAATGTGATCTTTGTGTAATAGTAATTATTCTTTTGTTAGCCAAGAAGTAGAGGGAACGTATGCGATAATCTCCAACACAAGAGTTCTCTGCTGATGATCTTTGTTGGTTCTGGTGAGTAATAATTTTCTCAAAGCACTTTGGGCTGATTAAAACTGTAGCTGTACCACACACAAAATTTACTCTCCACTTTTGAGATCACCAGCCTTGTTAATCACACGCCTACGTTCTTCACTTACCGTCTTCACATTTTCAATTCTGCAAGCTAGAAAGCTGACATTATGCCACATTATTGTTATTGTTTCGATGCAGCAATTGAAATGAAGATTTTGTAGAAAAAAGTTAACATTTTACCACATTATAGTTATTGTATCGAGGCAATACTTGGAATGAACTATTCAAAGAATGCCATGAATTTCAGTAACAAACAATAGAAAGAGGGAATTACAGATTTTGTGATGGTTCGCGATGGATTCCCATTCCTCAAAAACAATTCACATCGAAATGGCACAATTTGTGAAGTGATGAAGCTTATGAAACCTATTGGGTAATACTGTCAATTGAATATAAACCAGATAAGTAGATTCAAGTATCATCTATAAAATTCTATTGGATGTACCAAATTATATTTTATGAGGACTTTTCAATACTTTGAGTACTGTGGAAAGAGGTGTCCCAGCTTTTAGTTAAATTACTGTAACGTATTGTTACGATAATGTAATTTCATTTTCAAGTGATTTCTTATCATTTGTGATGATGAAAGCAGCCTAATAGTTGAGAATTGATAATTTATCAACTATCTACAGAGAGGAATGTGAAGCTCTGTACACTCATAAGAATATATGAGAATATTATAGTTACATATTTTTCGATAATAGGGAAAGAACGAAATGGAACGAATGAAGAAAATGTATCGAAATGACACAGATCGATGATACATATTATATTTGAATAAGATGAATACCAGACTTTATTATCTGACTCGACTATTTCCTTCCAAATGTAATAAACATTTCTGCTCCAGGAGGATTTTTATTGAGGCTTCGATCCGGAACATTATTATTAACCAAAGATTGCAAACTTTGTAAGTGTGCCGATATCATCTTAAGAAACTTTCGCCTGAACCCTTTGGGAGCACACTAAGAATGCAGTGGATCCTGGAGCGAGTAAATAATAAAGAGCCTCTTCGTTCAGTGGTCGATGATTCCCATAGATGCTCGACTTAAACTCGACCAAAATAACTAACTTCTGATTCGCTTATCTTCCGAAACTTCTAATTTCATATGAAGCGTCCTACGAGAATTCAAGAAGATAATCTGGAATATAGTTGATGTGAAAAGAATTTAATAAAGGCTACAGATTAATAATTTGTTTCAAATGTAGCAAATAATAGAACTCATAAGCAAGATTTGTTCTTTTCATGTTACAGAAAATTTTATAAAACTATTCACACTTATACTAAAACTTGAATTGTGTAAAACTCTCAAGTTATAAGATTTCAATTCATTATTTATTAAGAAATTTTATCAATTCATTTATTACTTTTTAGTGGCCTATGAGAAAGTCCCAGGCGTAGAGTAAGTTATGAGAAAAATGAAAGTAGAAAATAAACTTTTGTTTTATGAGTTTCTTGCAAGAATATTTTTAAACTTGTTGATCATGAATATTGATGATCTTAAACAGCTCTATTGAATAATATCTTGCACGCTTAATTATGTACACAAATTATCCCACATATGCAAAGTTACTTAGCAAGAAACTGAGAATGACCTGTTCAATTATGCAAACAGCATCTCACAAGAAGCTAACAAGCATCTTAGTGTAGGTAGTGCATAGTTTATCTTGATTATATTACCGTTCAGGTTACTGCAATGTTGTTAGCTTATAACATATTCGATCTGAAACCATTAAAACCTTACTTAGGCCTCTAATATTATTGAACTGGGAGGAGATTTAGATTTTGAGAGAGCTTTCAAACCATCACAAATTTCAAACCATGTCAGTCAATTGATTAATCCGCGATAGCTTGAAAAACATTGAGTAAATCAAGTAGAAGTAAACCCCATATTCAACTACATCACAGCCAATACTTTTCTCCAAGATCGTCAATTGTAAAAAGCCTTGTATTGATTTTTCACCTGTGATTCCCCATCAATAATTCTCAGTTCTATGCTATATTATTTTTTAAAAACATCATCAATACAATCTATAAATTAACTTATGTAAATGCTACTCTCGAATAGAGGTGATATGAGATAGTATCCTTTTTAACAGCTTTGATGTATCGTACCTCAACCTGTATAATAAGTAGCATAATAAAACATTCTTATCAGCAGGATTATATTGAATGGGTTCATATTATCAACTCCTTCATTATTGCAGCTTAAACTCTGCTATGAAGTTGACAAACTTTATCGTCGCAAAGTTTGAGATTCAACTTGACACATGTCTCTCCACACATACAAACTTTATGTATTGAGTATTTAATACTTTGCAGCTTTGTCGAATTGATCGTCCAGAAATTATATTCTTGAGCAGTGGTTCGTTGTTATGAGTTTTTTTCCGGATTTGGAAAGGAAAAGAAATTTGCAATATAACTTATTTGCCCCTGTTACGTAGATTGAAAATAAGCAGTGTTTCTCTTTTAGGATCATGGCATCAGCGAAACCCCATTTTCCATGTCTCAATAAGTAGAATTATAATATACAGTATACTTCTTGGTATCAACTCTTATACAATCACTGAATGTACTCAGTCCTTATTTTCTTCTTAAATCATCAATTCTATACTTATTGTACACTGCTACTAGATTTCAGTCGAACATTTGCTTCTTCGTATCAATAATAATAGCCTGAATCCAGATTTCCTCATATTTTCATATAGAAACTTCACACTTAATTCTGATGATATCGACTCCTTATTTTCAAAATAGTAACAGCGTAAAATCACTCACCAATAGATACAAGTGACAATGTCGTCAATGAGTCCAGGTCCTCAGGTTCCTCCAGTAAACTGGTATTATATTCGGGACCAGGATCCTGAAATCAGTAAAAATTCATTGAAAAGTTTCCAGATTGACTATGAAAACTCTTCAAAAAAGCAGCAAAAGTAATTTATTGACAATGCTAAAGGATTATACACAATATATTATCTAAACACATTTTTGTTGTAATAATGATTGTTCAACGAAATAAGTGGAAAATTAATGATGAAAATATTCTCAATAAAGCGCAAAATCAGTGGACGCTTAGGTAAATTCTGAGATTTTTAAAATTATATTTTATCATTAACTTGAACCACTGGCGGCTTGTGCCCACGAAACAGGTGAAGTGCTGTAAAGTAAAAGATATGGGAACTTCACCTGTTTCATAGGCACGGGCCGCCAGTGACTTGAACCAGTAATTACTACTAGCTTTACATCAAGGAACACAACTACTATTCTATCTATTGGGTTTGTTCGACCCCTACAATAATCAACATAAATTGTTCTGGTTTGAAAAAAGGGACCAAAAAGCTGCTGGCTAGAAGCAAACGGTGCTTTGGGAAGATAGAGGGCATACGATTAACTAAATTACAAACCTGAGTGGATCATCCTATAGCTCAGATCTCTGGGGATTGCCACCAGTATAACCCACTTTGAGTTATTTTTCATTGAACTGGACGTCTGGTTTCTGTGATCTTGTCAAAAGGTTTCCGTTCAATAGGTTTATGAAAAAACCTTCGACAAGTTACAGGGTTCGACAGGGTTGAACAGGGTTGAACAGATTTGCTGAAATGGAAAATAAAATTTTTTAAAGAATGCGGTTGATGAACAAAATTTGTTCTGTATTGAATGATTAAATCAAGTTGATCCTTATGCCTCTCTTTTTTGTCGTTATTACATTTTCTGAGTTCAGTTCTTCGTACTCAATTTGTTCTCATTTTACTCATTCTCTTCACTATAATGATACACTAGGCTTCCTATATTACTTCACTACAGCTTTTCAATTATCTCAGAACCAAATCTCATTCGGTCTGACCTGATTGGATTTTTTCTATTATCCTTGATCACTTTAATCCAACACATTTCTGTTCAATGGACTGAAATAGTATTTGGTTCGACTGAACGGTACATTAATTTGAACTACACGTTGGTGCAATATACTGAGTGGGGTGTGAAGGAAGAACGGACTATGGCGTGAAACGAAAAGCAGCGCTGATTGCGAAGTACGGCAGTATTAAGTAGAGCGAAGTTCAGCGAAAAAGTGCAGGCAAAAGTTGAGATAAGTGACTGAATAATTAGATTTCCTTCTCTGTTGTTCCTATCTAGGAAAGAGATTGTCATTTTTTTCCATCTACTATGGCGAAATGACAAACTTTCAAATTTGAAAAAGTCTGTTCTAAGCTGATGTAACAAAACATTTCAAAATATAAAAAAGCTTTAATTACTGCAAAACAAATAGCGTTGTGTCAATCACCTCTTCTCAATCACACAGTACTCCAGTAACTTCCATAATATTATTCTGGATTGCATTTTAGCTTGGCTGTTTATTTGGCTATTCCATTTTTAACATTTAAGTTATTCTAGATAGCATAAATCAAACCTTGTCAACTACATGAATTGAGACAGTCTATAATTAATGCATTTATTTAAGATTTCATTGATTTAGACAACTAATATTTTTACTCTAGGCTATTATAAAATCATCATTTTGAGTTATTCACAATCATAATGAGGAACAAAGTGCTGCATCGATGGTATGAATCTAGCTTTCTTGCTAAAAGTAGAAAAAATAATAATATTATAACTGCAGCCTACAGAAGCAAAAAATTGCGTTCCTGAAAATATATTATTAAAATCAAAAGGAATGAGAAAAAATAATATCAAATGAGATAATAGGATGTAGAAAGGCATGAGAGAAAATGTTAATATTGGCATTACCACAAAAATTGTTCGTCTAATGATAGTTTTCGAGAGTTACAATAGAAAATTATCATGAAGTACAATTGAAATAATAGCATGAAATAGAAGTGAAAATAAGCTTCAATATGAATAAAAAGGAAGCGTTCTCAACAAGACGAGAGACGAAACTAATGAGTGTACTTCTTAATATATTTTCTTTTATACAACTACATTCAACCAATTTGTAGATGTGGAAGTGAATGGAATTGTTTTGGGCTTTCCTGGTACATCAACTTGACTCAGGGTCCCCATTCACTGTCAGTTCGGACTTTGACAGTGAACGATCGAACTGTCAGTGGATCACTGCCTTGGAAAGTTTTCGGCCTAGATTACTCCTAGAGACTCATTCTCAATTAATGCCCGTAGACTCATACCGTGAGACTGAGCCATAGTGTCAGTCAGTGGGGTATATCCTTAAAAGCAGCATGCTCTGCTCATACATATACAATGCTTTCCGAGGAGAAATTTCGGATGAAACCCTACAGTAACTATCAACTACCATACGTGAGTCTCTCATCATAAGTGAGATCTGCTTGAAATGTATGATCTCGAATATTCCTCCACCTGAATTAAGGAAAATCTTATGCTGGCTGAGCTGATTGAGCTATCACCAAGAATATTTCACGTTATTATAAAATGATTTACCTTATTATCATTTCAAAGTTCATGGTCAGGTATTCAAAACGTCAGATCATCAGATCTTTATTATTTGTAACAAGTAATTCCAAAACAAAAAATATTTAAAGTAGACTTGATCAACTGAGACCATCGTTTGGTTGAACACAAAAAATAGATAGCCCAGCTACGATCGATTGGAGGCAACATGTGATCGAGAATCAATGAAATACGAGTACAGTATTCCAATAAACTGATTGAACCATGGTAGGCTACTACAGCATCGTTTGATCAACATAATTTTTCACAAAAAATCATGGTTTTTGAAAGTAGAGTCTCTATTTCAAACGTGGGTGGGAGTTTCGGAAGGGCAATGATTGACAGCAAAAAAGAAGAGATCAACGTTTCTGTTTTAATTTTATTCCTGAAATATCTCTTATTGCCTTATTTCATTTCTATGTCCTTTGAATCAATTCCAGTTTTCATTGGCTGAAGACAAAGTTTTTGTTGAAGAAAGGAAAGAGTTGTACTTAGCCCCTACACTTTGTTTGCGAAATCTATTACTATTCAGTTTCACACTAAACTCCAAACCACATTGAGTTTTCGCAATAGCGTTTCCATCCATAATTCTACAAATGGGAAGTAGTTCTTGAGCAATCAGTAGTGATGATTGACTCAATACACTTTTTGGTTGAAAGTATCAAGATAAATAAATAAGCTATAGACTACGAAGCATTAAACTGCTTCAGGACCGGCCTAGCTCGGATCTCACATCTCAATCCTAAAGCAGTTCAAATAAAGAATAACAGTATATTCCATCACAATCTATTTGGGTAACTTCCACAGACTGAAATAATATCAATTTTATGTGTACAAGTAGGGTTTCTATTAGCGACTACAAAAATAGAATTTCATGCAGCTCCCGAGCAGTAGTGATTGAACCAAAATACTGTTTGTTTGGTTAGACATGGAAAAATGGTTTAATGAGTCTAACAACAGCTCGCACAATATTCTTGAGGCGATCTGGATGCATCTGGTTTCACTAAACTCCACTCCATTGGTCTCAAAAATGGCGTTTCTATCCATAATACTACCAAAGGGATTAGGGAAGCTGTTTTGGGTACAGTGACTATACAAATATACAGTCTTATTCAGTCACTGTAGTTTTAGGCAGTACCTAATGATTTCTTCTTCTTCTTTTTTTTAGACCCTGTCATTTCTCTTCTTTAGTCTGATGTTCCTCATGCTCTTAACGCATCCAAAACTGAATTCTTCCTTATTTGTAAAGCCATTTCTGTCTTGTTGTGGCGGACATTTAACATCCGCATGCCCTTCCTGATGCTTGTCCTACCAACTTGTTAGCGCTTGGTACAGAACTTTGTAGCAGTAATGATTGCATGAGGAAAGTTGAAAATGCCATAATAAGTTGAAAGCAACTTATACACACCATTGTTTTACCAATCATCAAGTCTGTTCAATCAGTGTTTCAACTTCTAAGTGGGTTGGGTGTTACTTTAGAAGTCGAAATGATCTGTACCCTAAAAAAATGCCAACTCAAAATGTAGGATTTGGCTGGTGCGGAAAGTAACGACCGTCAGCCGCAATGTACGCAAACGGCTGCGGCTGAACCATTTTCGTTGGCACGACTCACTCGCATCGACTTGCCATCATGATATCCAGATCTACTCGTAAGAAATAAAAATTACTCTATTTTGGTACTATTTAAATCAAATTTTCATGAACGTTGATATAAATATACCTTATAATTATCAATATTCCCCTAACTTATGTCAGGATACAGAGCCTATGCCAACCAAGCCTATGATTTTATTAGCTAAGATTAAGCTCATATTATAAGTGAGACAGAAAATAATATACTCACGTTTACAATTGGGTAGAACCCATTTATTTATTCTATTATCAAATGTTCTCAATATTTTCTCATTTTCAAGTCTAATTATTTGTCAGAGTCATTTGCCTACTATTGTTTACCTTATTCTTCAAAAATTAGGTTATAGAAAAATTGCGCCAAAATGTTGACAAGTCTTATCTGTCAGCTGTTGATTCTGTTGTGCCGGCTACTACTGTGATATCTCTGTATTTTCTGTTTTTATTTCAAAATAAGTCAAGCTTGTTCATTTCTGCTAATCCTTGTTTATTTTTAGCTTATTTTGCACTAATTTAGAATTCTTCCTGATTAAAATAATTTTGCTCCGATTTTGTTTTTTGAATCTCTGTGCCTAATTTCAATATTACAACCGCGTGGAAAAATTCCTATTGGTGAATTTTTTCTCATTGGGCACAGGATTGGTCCTTTCCCAAATCACGTGATCCTTCTTCTCAGAAGAAGATCGGGTGATTTCCTATTTTTTGAAGGAAGAGAAGACTTGCCTTTTGACTATTGTTAGAATAGGACCACGTTCAATGTCCTACTTAAAATTAATGTTTAATTGTCTCTCTTTCTGTTAAATTAATATATCCAGTGTTGAATGTAGAGTTCCTCTGTAGTCATGTGCTCTTGAAATAAATTTGAGGCAAGTTAAAATTGATCATCTCAAGTATAAAATCGTGTAACAAAATCCTGGGACGTCGCCATTCCATCATAACGATCATCAAGTGAAGTGTTGAAAATTATTACTGTGAATTGGGGCCCCACAACAATTTGGTGAGCGAAAATTATTCTATACAAAAATTTAGTGAATTCCGAGAAACATGAATTTATCAATTTTTATTAATGTAAAAGAGTGCAGGACTATATATCTCTCCTTATACACCGTGTACCCCTCATTAAAAATCTAATTGCAGTTAAATATTACCAAGAACTTTGAAATAACAAATTTGATGAAGATTAATACTTCAATTTATCAAACAAATACTCATTATTTGAATTATTTGATTTTCAATGAATATAGTATTCAATTTAATATGTTAATAAATTCACATGATTGTTGAACCTGTATTTAATATAATTTCTTTCCTGCTCAATTCGGTCAGTAATTATTATATTATTTTTCCTCTGGGAGGAATTAATTATTTCATCTATATAATTTACTCAATTATTTTGTCTGATTATTTCGACGTCATGGAGAACTATAATTAAATTTATTCTGGTTATTCAAAAGAAATAAACAATATATGCTGTGCTTTGGTTTGAGCTGCTCTGAAACTGTTATTTGTAGGCCATCGCACTCTATTTTCAGACAATTTGGATCAAAGTATGGCAGAATGTTGTTTCTTGTCGAATTGCTTGAAATTCTGGACGAACTTTTGCAGCTCTACCGACTGATTTCTATCCAAATATTATCAAATTTACAGGTATTGAGCGTCCAGAAGATCTTGAAATTTGACACTTACTACAGACACTTTTCCAAGTGTCTCCAAAATATTTGAGGTTAGAATCCACTGCGACTGGTCGGAACACTGCATCTGGAGGAGTATGGTCGTCATCGAATGCGGCTGCTGGTCGTGGTTGTCGGTGATATGCATGAACGAAATCGGTCCTATGATTTAACACAAAAGAAGTCCGCCATTTTTTTACGCAACGACCGACATTCGTTACGTTCCGCACCAGCCAAATCCTACCTTAAGACACTGGCGGCTCGTGCCCACGAAACAGGTGAAGTGCCTGTATCTTTTACTGTGATGACCAAGGACTCATTGAACAGAGACTGAGTACAGTTAAATACATTCTGTTAGGTTTAGATTTGTTGCTCCTGGTTTCTCTCTAAGCTCCATCCCACGTCTTCTACCATCGTTTCTACTCGCAGTGGAAAGCGGTTTTTGAGCTTAGTGGTGATCGACTGAGGACGACGTTTGATTGGAGATGGAGTAATTAATCGCTGGTCTTCGGCGCCTAGTAAGAAGGGCTGGCAGCCGAGTGCCGGCAGACTGATGATTTCAATCGTGTGATGGTGCGAGGCAAACAGATTGAATACGTAAACAATTGCGGTCTCTATTGATCCGTGGTGATCGACATTCACAGCCGCAGCTCACAGCAGAGCCGGATCCGCGTTTTCAATTCACTGCTCGCTCGACAGATAGCCAGCGCCCCTCCTCCCTGCTTTTGTACCCCTTTGACCATTCACTCCAAAGCGCATCGAATATCCTCCCCATACCATGCAACCAACATACAATTATGTGGACATACGCGTATACATAACACGGCGGAAGGGAAGATGGGGAGAAGAAAAGCATATAGAGAGAGAATTTGGACTTTCGTTTTGACAATAGATGTTGAAAAAAGGTTTATTGAAAATATTATTATTTCTGTGACTTTTCAGGTACAAAGGTTTCACCTTGCCTTCACTTTGGAAAGGAAAATGGTGAATGGAACTGGCGGGTCGTACCCACGAAACAGGTCAAGTGCCCGTATCTTTTACTGTACAGCACCTATTTCGTGGGCACAAGCCGCCAGTGGTGGATGGGGAAGAGGGGAAACTTGAATTAAAGTTTGATTATTTGTTGGAAAGGAGTTTAAAAAATATATACAGTATGTTCTTCATCATTGGGATGACTTTCATCATCATATTCCCTTATTTGGCCACATTTTCGTCACACAAACATGGCAGTTTATAGATCATATTCATGGAGAAATATTTATTATTGAGTTTATTAGGTAGAAATTTCAATTGCATTGCATGGTTAAAATTAAATTTCAAAAATTTAGAAAAAGAAGACAATGGATAACGTTTTATTTCTTGAATATGATACTACTACTACTACTACTACTACTACTACAGACAATTCCGTATTATTGTTCCTATTTCATCCATTTATTTCACTTTCCACACTTTCCAACACCAACTTATAGTTCATATTTAATTTTTAAATGCAATGAATTATTATATTCTAGATGTAACCATTCTCTGCAAGGGATAGGCTACTTGAACATTTCATGTATAATTCTAGTAACCGTTATTCTCGGTTCAACTAGTGTTCCGGGTGATTACAATTACTCATTTTCATGTGAGCTTGAAGTGATATTTTTGGTTCTAAATTTTTTAGTTAATTCCGATATTATTGTAATAAGTAAACCTTTCAGTGTGTACACGACTTTGTAGCAATTTCACTGAATTAAACATTTTTATTTCCCTCGTGAATTATTATCGCATAGATTATTCCTGGACCATAAGTGCGTGATATACTCGTAGGCTACAAAATATTTTTGACTTTATTACGCATTTGAGTTTCTATGAGGAATACTACAAGCTCAACAAATTTTTTTTCTTTGAATTACTTTAAACCACAAAACGGGAACAAATATCTAATATTATAGATCTATGATAGATCCATCAGTAAACATCGCGACCACAGTGAAGAGGGGGAGTATTTAATCAGTATTTGAATAAACGAAATAAGCTATTGATGGGAATAGATACAGTACCGTACATAAGTTGGTGCTTCTGCTGTAAAATGATATTTGGAGCTGTGATAGAACTCAATGTCGAAATTAGTATCGGATGATTGATCGTTGTATTTGCTCATTTCTCAAAATAAATATCTATTTGTACAAATAGATGAAAACGAGTCGATCATTTTGAAATCCCATGCTGACGGGAACAAATGAGCATCAAACTTTCCTCTCATAAATGGAGGGAAAATGAGTTAGTAATCATTCACAACATGATGTGAAGGTCCATGTATTTGGTTGGAGCTCCTCGTTGAATTGATTGGAATGAACGGTAATTGAATAATACACTTACTTTTAACAGAATCTTGTTTACATTATTTGTTTCGAGTTTAGTGTTTGAAGCAATGCGATTAATTAAGTTATATCTATAGAACAAAAATGGTATTGGTTGATATCTACTAAATGGTATTGGTTATAATTATTTTTTAAACTTTTACTTTTGTTCAAATAGCCTATAGTTGAATATCCCCGCAAAAGCATTGTAAGTCAGTTCATTGATTTACAATTTTTATTTTTAGTTGTACTCTATCAATGAGGCTACTAATCAATCGATTGTGTGCGGAGGTTCCCTGTTTGAAACTATTCTAGAATAAAAAACATTATTAAGAATGCTGTCATTCGACAGTAAATTTGACAGGCTGTGATTCAACAACACTTTGGCTGATTACAGGGAAGCAGAGCTCATTGTACAATACTGCAAATAAGATATTCTATGATATAGGGTATCCTATGTTTACAAACAATTCTATTTGTCTATGATTCATTGCCATTGATTGTACTCTCATTCATCGATAGCTTGATTGATGTTCATTATCACCCTGAAAGTACAGGTACTCAAATGGGTAACGTTGTAGCTCCGTAAGCCATTATCAATTCAATCACACTGCGGTGACAATTGTGTCTCTATGACACTCGATGAGATTAAATTTGATTATATCAGCACCGATAATAGACTAGTACTACTGGTTCAACCGTTTCTCAAAATACGATTTCGACCCCATTTTGCAGCCTGTTCGCCAAATTAGGTGTAATCTGCCGTTATCAGATATCGATTTTACAATTATTACTACAAATGTGAGCCAATCATGCACCGGCATTAAATATGTGAATATAATTTTCCGGATTAAACGCCAATAATGGATCAGCAAATACCTGAACATTTTAAATTTAATTATGTAATCATATTCCAAAATCTTAATGTAACATAATATTAGGCTATGAGACAGGCTATTACATTTATGTGATTATTGTCATTTTCACGTACATATTTGATGCTGTATTCAAGGGTGTACCCACGGGGCATCATAATCATCATCACAGTTCCACATAATATCCTGTTGAATGTGCGATCATTTTTATTATCCATGATCTCAATGTTTGATCTATACTCCATTCACGATCACTTCAGACGGAATAAACAAACTTTTTGAGTGTGTGTGCGTGTAATTGAAGGTCTTCTTCTATGCGAAACTTTCGGCCACAGACCAACAGCTGTAGCCAATCACAGCTGAAGACAACAGTCTTGAGAAAAGACAAGTCGGACTCTAGCAAATCACAGCTCCAGACAAGAGTCAGCTGTTCAACTGAATCAGACTTTTTCGCTTAGAAGAAGACCTTCCATTACACGCACACACACGCAAAAGGCTTGTTTATTCCGTCTCAAGTGATCGTGAATGGACTATAATGGTATCTAATTATCCAATTTTCTTATTGATCTACTAGATAGTAAACAACAAATGAATTGAAAAGCTGCTTTATAATATTCTACAGCTGATTCAGTTGCCTGTGCTATGCGGGGGTATTGAAAATTCATTCTTCCATTTCTGAAGTCTATTATATTGTTCTGTACAATAATAATTGTTGTACGAACGAATCTATTGAAACAAAGTTTGCTTATTTATTTATTTATTCAATCAAAAAAATACAAAGGTTAGTACAACAGGCATAATGCCCAAAACTGTTCCTAAACCAATTTAAAATAAAAAGTCCAAATTAAGGTTATGTCATGTAGTGAATCTTCAAACTAATTTTCACCACCGAAATAGGAGATATTTATAATAATAATTGCTTGAAGAAGGAAGTGAAAAAAGTCATGAAAAACTGGAATGAGGAAAGAAAATGAAGGTGAATGGAAGTTAATGAAGAGGATTCATTATCCAAGATGTTGAGAAACTTCAGATTGCTGTAAGGTAGCCTCCTTTATTATATCGCTTATCAGGGTTGTATACAATAATAAAGTTCCATGGGAAAACTGTAAGAACAATGTTGATGATGATTACGTGGGGTTTAAAGCTCAATTCCAGCGATATAATCTTTAAGACTCAAGTCTTCCAGCCTACTTTAGTGTTTCATTAAATCATTATTAGATCATATCTTTGAAGCTTCACTTGTTATAACGTTGATATACACTTTCAAAAATGATGAAGAAATTTCGAATAACTTTAAATTCTTGAAATAATAAGATTATTAAGAAGAGTTTTAAATTTCAAAGAGTTTGTTAGGAGAGTTCAGTGATTCACGAGTACAATATTTATCGTTCTTATCGAATGTTTAGGAACGAGGAAGTAATTGTCCAATTTGAACTTCAAATATTGAAAATTGCCTAAATAATTTTAGAAAACCTTTGAGAATATGTGCAATTTTTTAGACCCAGTACGTGGAACATCTGCAGTCTCATAAAAAACTTAATCATAGATACAATATCTTTCATAGTATTTGTATAAATACTTTGCCCATAGAATTATTAGTTTTCACTTTTAGTTATTGAGTACCTTTGTACACTTTGTACCTAGCCTTTCTCCATTTTTTATGTATAGAATGTATAGATTGAACTACAGCTTATCATGATTACGTAATCATCTATGTTCCTGTGTTATTTGGCTTTGTACAGATTAACACTAAATCTAGTTCTCCTCTTCCATCTGAAAATATTTATTCAATTAGTCTTGTTTGAAGCACAAGTTTTCTATGTTTTCATCTTGATAATTATAATTGATCCTTCTCATCGATTTCAATCAAGGTCATGGAGACGTCCTTTGTTTTATGTGGGGGGGAGTGGGAGGAGGGTGAGACATAATCCTGATTGGACCTTCTGAGTAATTCTGTTAGGTGTTTGTTGAGATAACAGCTCTGGAGTGTTACTAATCGATTAATTACACTGAGAGAATCCGATATTACCTAATTAGCTGATCAGTCAATGTTTACTCATCACACTCAGTCAGCTGATGCTATTTTGTACGGTGTCACACTCACTCCTTGTTCTGATTGGCAACTTACAAACAGGCCTATTTCATTCATCTTCCTTTCTTTCACTTTATCCTCTTTTGGATTAGTTCGGTGATTATGCTTCTCTCAATAATTATTGAAGAGCAAGAGAAAAGTATGATGTGATAAAGATGCTAATAATATCAAAGAAAATCGGAAGATTCGATTATAGGAGAGATTTAATTACAGAGCTTATTACTGATCAATCGCAATTCCTTTGGAGTAACGTTTCCCAAACACACTCTTTCCCTCCAAAAAAGGGAATGGATCCTTTCGTCCTTTACAGTTCCCCTTAACTGACATCAAAATCCTTACAACAAAATTTAAATCTTAAACGATTAAAGGGTAAGATTTGAAAATGATTGATAGGGTAAGATTCCTTCTAATCATCAACTGCAGAATAACAATTCACAAACTAACCGTTCACCAGATGAAATTTGTTCATACCCAAAGAAAGACAATGAGACAGAGACTTAATGAATTAGATCTTTCGATATTATTTACTATTACACCCAAATTTTTATCTCAAAAGCCTTTACAGGAAATCGAGAGGAAAACAAATTTATTTCCTTTAATATTAATAGCGATAAAACTTCAGATATTTCAATCATAAGCACCTACCGTATTCATAATGATATCATAACCTTCTAACCTTCTATCATTCGAGAAATGATAGATGGTTATGATCAGGGGTGCCCATCCCCCCCAAGGCTGATGGCGCAAAATCCCCCCCAAAATTCATTAATAGTCCTGTACTATAATTCCTCAAAAACCCCAGCCAACTCCCCCCACCACTAACAACAAAACGTGAGGACCAATTTACCAGTAAAATCGTTGACTTCATTGACTGAAATAATTAAAATATTTCAATAGAAGTTTATTTCAGCAATTATAGGTAAGTTACTCTATTTGACGTAACTTTCGACTTGAAGCCTAACACTCGAAATAGAGAATACCATGTCTAGTATTCCAAGACAGTAATTCGCACTTCATAATACAGAGTGTCTCACGAGAAGTAGTCTCACGTAACAGCCGGCAACCATATTCTACATGCAGTTTGCAACAAAAAATGTCCAGTAAAGTTTTTTCTTATCGACCTTCGTTTTCGAGATATATAGATTTTTCGATATTCTTCAAGTAGGCCTACATACCGTCATTAAATCATATATATCGTCTATATATCGTTGAAAAGAAGATAAAATTTCACATTGATTTAAGGTATAACACATGCCGAAGTCAATTACTGATCAGTATTTTTTAGCGGTCAAAGTTGAAAAAGAGTGATTTTTCAAGTTTTTTTTAAAATTTCAAACAGATTTTTCTTGATTTTTTTCCAGGGTACAAAATAATTTTTATAACGCAAAAAGTTTTTCATTTGATTATTTTTCATATGAGACCAAGTACAGGGGTCTAGCTCAAATCCATGAATCAGAATTCCAGTTTTAATTTGATTAAAAATGAGACTAATCTTGTTGAGTGTGAATAATCGTCTACAATTTGATCGCTCTGTTTCGAGTGATTTAGGTCATACAAAATACTTTTTCTACTGTAAATTTGGCTTAGAAATGCAATGGAACTGGTTAGAATTTTGAATCTGCAGTAGTTATTGGGATATTTGTAAAAATATGAAAATAATTAGTATTTTTCAATATCAAAGAGGATTAACATGTTTACCTGATGCTTCAACTCACTTTTCTGTGGCTGAAACTTGTGAATAATTTAGTTTTGAATAAGAAGTGTTCAGTCAATAAACAGGACTTATTTCAGTACCTATTTCTGGAATAAATTAGGCTACAGTATAATATTAATGATACTATTATTATTATTATTAGCGTATG
This sequence comes from Sogatella furcifera, assembly GCA_017141385.1. Taxonomy (NCBI): domain Eukaryota; kingdom Metazoa; phylum Arthropoda; class Insecta; order Hemiptera; family Delphacidae; genus Sogatella; species Sogatella furcifera. Next base: position 20,129,591 of record CM029548.1, read on the forward strand.
GCTTTATTTGGTGGGGAGACCAAAAGGTAATTCCACCTCGCCAACATAACCATGTTTCGCCAATAGGAAACATGATAAAAGTATTGATTATTTTCACTGTAATTTAGATTTCGGGAACTCCTTCACAATTTAAAAAGTCCGAGAGCTCTAAAACACAGGTCAAAACACTAATCCAAGACTGGAAAGTTTGGAATTTAAGAAAACTTTAGAGCACAAAATTTTTACATGTTAAATACTCACATATGGTCTTGATTTCTACGATTTATGGTCTCTATGATTTTTTTCTACGATGGTCTTGATTACCGTATTGAATTAAACTACAGTTCTATCTATGAGACTACCTTATTATGAGATTATAAGGAAATCGAGATAAGGAATCTTTTCAAAGGAAATCGAGAAAAATTATCTCACTTTTTCTGATTTTTGTCTTGAATGTATTAATAATAATATTATTATTGATCTCAGTATCCAATATTACAATCAAATATGTTTTTTTTTTGCTACTGTTATGTATAATTGATAGTTTGTTTATAGAACTTGTAAGCGCTCCAGTCCTTCGTCAAGAACCAAAAATATTACTAAGAAAGAAAAAAAATCACAGTAAAATAAAAAATGAAGTCAGTAGAACATGAAATAAGTTAACGTTTTCCCACTCCATGACATTCTAAAAATCATGAGCTCGGTTACGCAATAATTAAAAAATTAACACTATAATTAAAAACAACAATATTTAAATGCTCTTCAATATAACATTCAATTTCAAATCAGAATGCTCAAATATCCTGATATACAATAAGTTGGAAAAATTGTCAAGGTCTAGATATTTATTTCCATTTCCAGATTTATCACTACTTTCTTGCAGCCGTGCTTCCCCTGAGTGCTTGTACTCAGGCAGCAGCCACTCATTAACTGTAGCCTATTCTATAGAACTCATGCAAAGCTGAAAATAATCTTCCCGGCTAGCCTACTTGTTAATTAATATTTTTTTAATTATAGCCTACTTTACCTTTCATATTAAACTTTATAGTTCATCACCCGACGAAGCTTTTTTGCTCCTTCGGCTTGTTTTTCCATAACGTTTTCATGGACTTTCACTTTGATTACCTATTTTATATTCCACCGGAATGTAACCCCTATGTACGGTACATGAACTCCGCACATTATTTGTATTTTTCAACTTTTTTGGAATCATAACTTAGTAAGTCTACATTCAATTCAAAAGTAAAAATAGAAAACACTATACATTCATAAACCACGTACCGGTACTGTATTACGAACAACAAAATTACCACCGCTCAATCCCACAGCAGAACAACAACTGAATGTGCATATGAGCATTGTATAAAATTGAATATTGTCAAGTCGTCAACTACGAAGAAGGAATAATTACAGGAACCGATTAAAATCGATTTTGTTTGTTCAGGTCTGAATTCTATTGAAAGTTTTGTGTTCATTCTGAGAAATGAGATCAACTCAGTCAAACGGAAGCCTGGCAGCCGCGGTGATTTGTAAACATGAATCGTTAGACATTGTTGATCCATAACAACTATAGGCTACTAATAAGTAAATTAACTATATATGTATTGGTTCTACATCTGGAACTGTCAGAGACATTATTCTATTCAGTTGGATTATGAAAATATATAGAAAACGTTTAGGCCTACATGTGAAAGTGAACCATTCAAAATGATAACTCCATATTACTGTAATAAAATTAATTTGTTGATTCCCCCCCAAAATTTTCAAAATCCCCCCCAAATTTCGTGCCGATGGCGCAACTTGCGCCATCAATCCCCCCTGTGGGCGGCCCTGGTTATGATGATATTCACAGAATTTGTTTGAATAATGCAGAACAAGAACTGTCTCATTTATATAGAGCTATATGTGTGAAGTAGGTTGGTTCATTATAACATTATCTACTATAATATTATTATGTATTATTCAAGCCTCCTGAAAACAAATAAATTCATGAACAATTATTTTCCCTTCATAATTCAATTGTATCATTCAAAATATTATAATATACTCATCACTTAGGTGGATTTATAAAACTTCTACTTGTTTAGAAAAACAGAAATTGGGCAGACCTTGGTCAGGCAGGTGAAATTTCTAAAATAGGGTGAAAGATACATGATACATGATAAAGATTAATCATGATACAAGAGATGAATCATGGCCTGGAAACGAAGGCGGGGTCGTATTCTAGAAATATTACTCTCCAGAGAGAGTTCAATAAGTGAGAGAGATGACACTGATGTTTGAAATTTTGACATGGCCTTGTCTCGGGTAATGAGCTGTCTCCTGTCTCCTGCTCCACTGCAAAAGACGTTCTTCAACCGAAAAAAGTGGGATGTCAGATTCAATGGGGTGACGTGTTATGGAAAAAATTCTAATTATGTTGAAATATAAGTGAATTGTAGTGACTCAGGTGAATCTATAGATAACTTTTTGATATTTTTCAAATTGTGATATAGGCCCACTCCTAGATGAGTTCTTAAAGAACTCTTTATCATCATTATTGAGTATTTCAAAATGATTGTGATTCATGTACAGTATTCATATCACTCATTCATTACTGAATAAATTTAAATACGAAGGTGGGCTTCAGTTTATATAGTATAAAGTATAGTTTGATGAAATTTATGCATAGCCTCATGTATAAATGTAGCACTATATAGGTATCTAACAATTATTGACCCAGCATAATATGGTTACAAAAAATCATTACATTATTATACAAGCAAGAATAATAAACAATATGACCAAATCATACCAATATTATCAAGCAGTATTATAAACAAAAGAGGAGATCTACAAAGAAAAAGAGTAGGAGCTACAGAGAAATCGTCTTCATCATTGCCTTTATGAAGAATATACCTTTTCACAAAGTGTGTAATGTATCAGATATGGAAACAAGAACAGAGTTTTGAAGACAGAGCATTGAGTGACATTAATGTGAACTTATTCAGAAAGAGCGAAACATTGTAAGAAGAAAGTTGTGTGGAGATAGAGGGAATAACATACAGAGACTTAGCTATAAAGTTCTTGCTGGAACTTTGCTAAGTACAGAGTGCTCACGAACTCAGTTTATTTGTCGTCGCCTGAAAAGTGTTTGGCGCAAAGAACATATTATTACAATATGTCAACTTCGCTGCATTAGTTGTTTATTTCAGGAAGGGAATTTGTATCATTTTGTAACATGTGTCATTTTCTCAAGAGAATTAATGGGAGGGAACTTGACTCATGATTGTAATATGTGATATTTTCTCACAGTTGGGCAGTTATTGTGAAAATAATCAATTATCTCTGCTAGGTACATTGTATACACTGGAATGGGAAATTTGAAAATTCTCAATAAATTATTCGTATTTTTCTGCATTTGTACCTGTAATATTTTCAATAGGTTGTCAACATTGTGTAGTCGAGTTATAGTAAAGAATCGAATGCATAATGCATATCCCTTCTCACAAAGTGTATGCAGAGATCAGGAGCAAAGACTAAGTTTAGAATACAAATCATTGGGTGACATAATAAGACAGTAGCTGTTTAACTATAGACTGATTGGTGAACTCACAACACAATACAACACTGGAATCTATGAATCAGTAATTCAATCAGCTGATTAATGAATAGATTAATTAGCTAGCTAATCAGTGGAAATCTGTTTCAAGCTTGGATACCTTGATTAAATCGTGTAATTCAGCTTATTTGATCAGGCCTTTATCGTTTTCTGCTGAACATTTGCTCGATTTATACTTGAAACTTGTAATTCTTGATAAGCTTAAGGCGAATGAATAATAATTATTATTATCATCGGAAAAAGTGCACCGTACTTTTGTAAATCATTTTATCAATATGCCTGGAGCTTCCATGATGCAGGGACAGCTCTTGAGAGTTTAAGGATGGCTTACATAGACCTATGATAAATAAAAATAATAATAACACTATTTGTCATAATATTGACAAAATGCCTCCATATGTTGTAAATTTTAAACTAGGCCTAAATGCGTGTACCTATAAGGCGAAAATAGCTCAGAATATTCAACCTTCGAAATAATGTTGATTTTCTTGACATATAGCCTAAACGATTTCTACAGGAAAGCTGTTATCATTCGCTGTCAACACATTACTCTTTTCCCAAAGCTTTCGATTATGCATTCAAGGATTTCATCCACACAGCGTGTGGATAGAGCCGCCCCCAAATAATGGGAATAAGGCAAGGAGAATGATGAATAGTTTAGGAGGTTACATGTAATATTCCAGAATTATAAATCGTTAGTCAATTATGAACTCAAAAAATGATCAAAATAAATTTCAATATTCCGATTATTATACATATGTAGTTCTTATTCTATAGTGATCGAAGAATAAACTGTTTTGCTTTGAGAATAATCGCTTGAGATAAAATAGCTAATCCACTGATATATCAATTATCATAGCCTATCAGTATCGTTACGTTACAGTATTAGTACGCCAATCATACTTTATCAATTCACTTTCAAAACGAATCAATTTTCCCTCCAATAATGATTTAATCTAAATTGTTGAAAATTGAGAAGAAGCTACTATGACAGAATAATATTGTGGTGTGATTGCATCTGAAGCTCAAGAATTCAGTTAGCTGTCATATACTACTCCATGAGCATGTATGTCAGTACAGTAATAATTTCAGCAAATGTAAATTGTATTAAATTTTGGAGTACACGTTGATGAATAATTAGTCAAGGTTGAACGGCTTGCAAGTTTGTGAAAGAGGCTGAGATGAATGTGAAATCTGATGAGAGGCTGGTTGATACGACAAGTTATATGTAGCAAAGATCTTATCACGGTGAAGTGTAGTGTCTGGGGAAATCGGGAATTCATGATTCTCAGTCGAGTACTGGAGGAGTGGGATTACTCTCGAATCTAATTGTCTCGCTGGATTCTGTAATGTTACTGAGCCGAGATAATTCGTTTAAATAATTTGAATGTTTAATAGCTGTTCCACTTGACAGGCTTCGACTGCTGCAATCAGCTTCGCTGCCTCATGCTACTTCAACTTTTCTCAAGAAACTTTGCTCTGAATATTGATGCGAAATTGAAGGTGCTGCTCAAAAGTTATCAAACGATTAAACCTTCTCTGCCCGATCGTCAATTAGAAGTCTTTTGTTAACTTACTACAGCTACTTGGAAGAAAAAGAGCCCTGAAGGTTGATTTTATCATAGAAATTATTTTTTTTAATCAAAAAGTAGGATGTTGAAACCTTTTTAAAAATCTCCTATGGTACCAAATTCAAATTGAAAAAGGAAAAATGCATGTAATAATTAGTAATAATGTTTTAAATTACATTGTAGTTTCTGGGTATGTAGTCGCGACAATTGGCAATATGCCAACGAATGGCTAATGATAGATATTTGAACAATGATCAATACAAATGAATAATTGGGAAATCTACAATAACTATAGTCAAAGCTGATGTAGTTGATACTGTATTTTGAAATCAATGAAAACATAGATTTATTTGAAATCAATGAAAACATAGATTTATTTGACTTCCATGAAAACTGTGCAATTATTCTCTCACGAGATTCGGTGACAACACTGAAAACAAAACATAGTGATGTGGGAAACAAAACAAAACAGTGGATGATCAGGGAAATGATAACATAAGTTATCCAATTATGATGAAAAACAGAAACATTGGAATTATATTATTCACACGAAGTTTCAGTATAATAGCAATTAGTTTAGTTTCGAATATAATAATTGAAGTTTCTAAATAGTTGGATTCAACAGAGTTGCCCGTGTCACAGACTCGTCACTTGAGTCACAGCAAAACAACGCTAGTGGCGAAAAGTTTGATTAGAAAAGCTCGGAGCGTGGCATGGCGTGCTGGCCTTGTATGGTGTGGTTGGTAGCTGCGTGGAAGAGATAACAGAGCAGAGACAGCGGAAGCTGAGCCAGTCCCCGGGGAGTTTCTTCTCATAAAAAATTCAGTTACATTCTTATTGTTTTAAAAGAGTTTGAGGAAATTACTCGCAATATAAGCAAGAGCCAATCCCGTTCTACGTTGTTCTTTCAACTTCATTCGGTAGGTTAGCCAGCCCATTTCACGTTGATCATTTCACTTCATTCCACTGCTCACTAGTGATTCTTTCCACTTCATCACTTCATTCCACCAACTCACCAGTTAGTGCTGTAGAGGCTGATTTACTCAACTAGATTAAGTTGGTAATCGATATTGTATTTAAAGAAGTGATCGGATATATCTCACAATGTTGCACGCTTTGAAATTTGAATGGGAATTTATATTTTCTTTGGAAAATATAGTCAATATTTTACAACAGATTCAGAACCTCCAATAAATTCGCTTCGAAATTTTCTAAGGTTGGTAATAAATATGAGTAAAATTCAATATTGATTAGGTACAAACAATGAGTGAAAACCATTTAGCAGTTAGAAGAGCTGAAGTTTTATATAATTAATAAAAATATTACTACAGAGACCATCATTTTGTTCCATTTAGTACGCTCTAGAAATGAATTTTCAATACTGCAGGCATGATTAAATATTAATTGGAGGGAAATTTATAGGTTATGCGAACATTTCGATAATCTGGATATACCTATGATAACAATTCATTTGGATTTTCGACGCTCCACTGTCATTGAATGGTAAGTGAGAAATGAGTACATTTCTTATAGTAGGATCCTAATTCACTGAAAATATACTGCAAGTGCTCAATTACGAAAACGTTGAGAAAATCACGGAAAACAATATTAAATTTCCATCACATTATCAAGATATCATTTACACAAATATGACAACTTGTGCTCAATCATAGGATTATTAATATTCGTACCTATATTAATGTGGAGAAAAAAGTAATTAAAAAAATGTTACTCCACCTTTCTTCATGAAGTATCCAAAAATGATGAGTGTTGGATATGGGCTTTCACAATGACTCGCACTAGAGCTCTACACATCGTGAATGAGATATTTATTCACGGTTTGCATTCATTGACTAACACCTGAGTTGACATTTCGAGGCTTGCTCTCTCCACTTCCTTGTCACATCGATCCACGTAGACAAACAAACGGCTTCAACAACTTTCACTCACTGGCAAACAATTGCAACTGCGAATGAAAGGATGCACTGATCTACTCTTCGATAGCATTCAAATGTTTGGGCGGAGTGTGGACTAAGATAGTTCCGACATTACCGAATATAAACACGACACAGCGAAAACCATCAAAGATAAATGAGTCATCAAGCCATAATTTTTTAAGAATTTTTTACTTTTTCATCCGCATACGAATCATACGAAGCAGCATACGAATCATAGTGAAATATGTAGAGAGAATATTGATGGAATAATGAGGGCTGAAAATTCTAGTTTGTTATTTAAAGGTTCTTGAAATTCTTGTATATAAGTATGCGATTATTACAAGAACGGATATTTCGAGAAGTCATTATACAAGAATTTCCCTAGAAGATTGAGAATAGTTACATAAAAAAGTTTTAGAAATTCCATCATACGGTATCTGGTTGGATTGATTCTTATTAAATGAGATAATGAGCTATTATGTTGAGTATTTCAACTAACCTCCTTGAATTTCGAATTTGCAATGCTCTAGAATAAATTTTTTGGAGGGATTTTCTTTGAAAAAATTAATTATAATGAGTTCTAGTATGATTCAAACTTAAAGAAAGGTGAAAAAATGGTGAACATTGAATCTCAATGATGAAAGTTTTGAAACTACAAAACTTTGACGTCAAAAGCCGGTTTGAATATTGTTTGAGATGTAGTAGTAGGCCTAATGAGTGAAATTTGAGAGCTGTAATACAATTTGAGTGTAATTGCTGAGGAAGAGTGGACAAAATTATTTTTCACCAATGTCATCTATATCTATAAAAGCGAAATGGAACTGACTGACTGACTGACTGATTCATTCATTCATCACCAGAACTAAAAATCCACTGAACCGAATGCGTTCAAATTTGGTAGGCATGTTCAGTTGGACGTTTAGACGCGCGCTAAGAACGGATTTTAGAAACTTTCCAAGGATACGCAAAATATTAAAGTTTTTCTATAGTTTTTCAGCGTTTTCTCAATTTTTTCGAGAACCAATCGGTAGAAAATGTTGATATTTGGTAGGCAGGTTCAGATAAGGTCTTAAAATGTTGTTTTCAAATATTGAATTCCGTTCAAGATTACGCCACTTATCAGTATTTTTTAAATTGTAAATGTATTGCGGGTTGCATATCTTCCGCCTTCACACGATCAATTCTTACTGTAAATTCAATGGTTCAGCGAGATTATAGATGAACTAATTTGGAAGATATTGAATCAAGTTCTAAATTATTATGTCCGATATACTTCCCAAGGTTACGCTCAATATTAGCGTTTTACTATTTTTCGTAATTTTTGGAGCTTTTCTTGGATTTCTCGAGAATAAATTGTTAGAAAATGTTGAAATTTGGTAGACAGCTCCAGATTATGTCTAGAAAGTCTGTGTTCAATAAATTTAGATCCCTTCTGAACGGAATTTGCAGGCGAGCGCAGCGAGCCTGTTTGACTCAGCTTACACTGCCAAAGGTTATGCAGGCGAGCGAAGCGAGCCTGTTTAACTCACTGACACAGCTGCTACTGTCGGGGGTCCAGGGGGCGGAGCCCCCTGGCTAGGCGGAGAAGGCGAGCGAAGCGAGCCTGCCGGCTAGTAATAATAATATATAAACCTAATGCTCTTCAAATCTCTTATATTTTCTGAAGTAAATTTTGGAGAAAGTTGAAGCTGTTTTCGTGACTTTAATTCCAGGAATTACATCAAATCCAATCGAATAACGATATTCATCTGGTATCTTTTATGCAGAATTAGACATACCAACAACTATCAAAATGTTCTTCTTTGACCAGCCTCATTTCTCATTACAATCAAGCCAAAGCCCCATTCCATAATATTTTTCGCTTAAGTGTATTTCAATCAACTCCCCTTTTGTCCATCAATTACTGTTCTCATTGTCAACTGAAAGCTGTAACTCGCCGAAAGGATCACTAATGTGCTGACACAGCGAAACGTTGCGATCGATGGGAACTCGTCTGTAATTTATCATGCGATTCCCCAACGTAGTGCGTTCCGTGATTGCAGGTGAAGAGCAATCTTATGTGACCGATGTGGGAGAGATGGTGATTGGTTCCCTGAAAGAGTGAATTGGAGATTGTAATGAGAGGAACAGAGTTGTAAATACTCGAAAGAGAATGGAAATGGTAGTAGTCAATATGAAATGAATATGGGAGTGGAAGATACAGGCGAGGCATAACGAGAAAGGATAGGAAGATGAGTGTTTCTATCGATGATAAAGATAGATGGCGAGCAACGAGAATGGAAAAAATCATTGATAGGGAATAAGAGAATAACGTGAAAAATCGATGCGCGGTTGTTCGATGGTGTCTGAGTGATACACGTGTTAGTTCGGCTCCGTCTTCAGTTAGTGTTTTCGTAGGGTTATACAGTTCGATTGCATCCATATTATATATAGTTCACTGTGCTCAGTTTTACAAGCTCTATCCATAACCGATATCAAATTCTTCAAAAACTAGCTATTTTTTCAAATATTTGCCAAAAATTATCTTTAACCTACAAACATCCAGTTAGTTATCAGTTGTACGTGACGTCATCATGGGAAAACCACGAGGCACACCAAGAGGAAACAATGCCGGCGCCCGGCCTGCTCAACTTCCTGTTTCGCCTTCGCCATCTCCCTCAACCAGCGAATCTATTCCTGGCCTGCCTAAGGAATTTCTACTGCAGATAAGGGAGCAGGTAGAGAAGACGGTCAGTGAGGCCATGAATACCGCTCTCAAAACTATTTTCGACGAGCTTCAGGCCTTGAAGGTCGAAAATAAAAGGCTGAACGACCGGGTCAAGGAACTCGAAGATAACTGTGAACTGAAAGTAGACGATCTCGAGCAGTATGGGCGGAGGCATAGTCTTCGAATTTTTGGTGTTCCGGAAAGGCCAAACGAGGATACCGACCAACATGCACTGAAGGTTTTCAACGAGAATCTTGGTGTCTGCGTCAGGCTGGAAGACATCAACCGATCACATCGAGTTGGCAGGCGTCAATCGCCGGAATCCGGCAAAGCAAAGCCTAAGGACCGTCCGATCATAATCCGCCTCTGTAGCTACAGAACCAGGCGGATGATCTTCGACGCCAAGAGCAAGCTAGCTGGGACCGGAATCACAAAACGCGAGGACCTGACAAGTCACCGGTTGCAGATCCTCAACGAAGCCGCCAACATTTTTGGATACAAAAATGTATGGTCGCAGGACGGTCGCATCAAGATCGCCATCACCCAGGGTGACAAAAAGAATATCCATACCGTGGAAAGAATGGCTGATCTCAAAAAAATAAGGTAGGACCCATAAAACTAAATAGCATGCCGTAGAAGTTAAGTGCTAGAGTTCTTTGATGCAGCCCCATGAATAATTTCATCTCAATTGAATAATTTAATAACAATTAATTTCTATTTTCAGCATTTCTGTACATTATAATTCTTATTATACCTACTATCACTTGTCATCAATACTTTGTTGTTGGCAGGCAAAAGAAAGCAAAAATTAATCAGCTGTATGTTTTTCTTTTCAGAGTATGTTTTAGTGTAGTAGTATTACCGGTAGATTCCTTTATTAGCTCTCTATTTAATAGAAAATTTTTTTTTCACGTATATTTATTTTGTGTGTGCTGTATTACCACAGCATTGTAGCCTATAGTGCTCATTAATTTTATCAATGATTAGAGGAACGTCAAGACAACTATTGATCTCAGTGGAACTTGAATACTCTTCAGAAGTCCATATAATTCAGTTTTTTTTCTTACCTAGCATTAGGTCTACTCTAGGTTTTCTAGCCATGGATTGGAGCGACGACATTAAATTTATTTAAAACTGCTTTTCGTTTCTAATAATCACTATTTCGGTTATTATTGCAATAAATCATTGCTGTCGTTTCCAGTTCATTACATAATGAAGTATCTAGTAATGAAATATATCATCAACCTTGCAATTATACATGCATATTACCTATTATTCTATCTAGTATACATAATTACTTAATTTACAGATACGCAATCTAGATATTTTTAGCACAGTATTGTTAACAGCCCTTCTATTACTAATTACTATTTACTATCACTTACATTCACTGTCATCTTATCAGCACTCAGCCTGAATAAGTTATTCTTCCTACTGGCAATGTTTACAGTTGAATGTTTTTATGATCGTTGAAAATATAATCACATAGTATATAAGAATAATATATACGTTGCCTATGATAATGAATCTGCCGTACCTGCTCTTTAACTTATATATTGTTCTTCTTATACATAGTCTCATTTAAGACATGCATCATAGTATATGTGGTGAAGTGTATTGAGGTCATATCAAAATTTCCATATTTCAAAATATTGAATTGGAAATATTCATATTATATTATATACTTTCATATTATATTGCTCAGATATTCACGTACGATTTTATTATTCTTCTACTGTTAACTTCTTTTAATTCCAGCTTTCACTTTCTTCATTTCAAATTTCTGCTTTATGGAACGAACCTATTCACCTGTTAAATTGAAAAGGGGCCCACTATGATAGTATAGTGTTTTGCTGGGCTGGTGTTTCTGCTCGTTTTTCTTATTTTTGCAGCTACACTTGTACTTCGCTGCTGATCTTAAGATTGCTGTCATCCCTTCATCCCTTATGATCACTAGACATACTTTTCCATTACTGGGCTGCATCTCAATCTCAATCCTTCTCCGAATTGGATCACTTAACTTCTGCTACGTGATTTGACAATCGAACTATACTTATGTGTTAGCATATTAGTGAAGAGAGTCGAGCTGATGATTGATCCCTCATGCACTCGCTCTACCAAGAGACTCTGACTGTTAAGTAATTTTAGTTTTAGGTTTAATATCATCTTCATTGTCATGTGTGTTTGCTCTCTTCTTGGATTGTTGTACTGCTCCTCCTATAATAATGCTCCCCAATAATAATCGAGCCCGCTCACTCTCACCTCTGAATAATAGTTTGAACAATTATCACAGCCCAGACACGGGGCTCATTCTATCAGATAGGCTTCGACCGTACAGGAAAGTAATAATGGCAGCGCACCTAAATGTTCAATCCCTTAGCTGTCATATGGATGAAATCAGAGCAGTCTTCCGTTTTCAGGATTTTTGTATTATAGGAATTTCAGAATCATTTTTGAAGCCCAGCATTCCATCCAATCAAGTTCATTTACCCGGATATGTACTTTACCGTAATGACCATTTGAATAAGGGATGTGGAGGTGTAGCTGTGTATGTAAAAGAGGGGATAAAAACTAGAATATTAACCAAATCAGTGCAAGAATACTCTGCTAGACCTGAATTTTTGTTACTTGAGTTATCTCTATCCAGTTCAGATAAAGTACTTGTAGGAGTATGTTATAGGCCACCTAAAATAGGTCATTTCACAGATTTCGAACATGCACTAATAACTTTCATGCCTTTTTACAGCCGTATCATAGTTATGGGGGATTTTAATACAGACCTTAACATGTCAAATCGTAACTTTGATTACTATCAATTGACGAATATTTTCTGATGTCTTGACATGACTATTCTACCTTTAGATCCAACTCATCATACCAACGACTCTGACACATTTATAGACTTACTCATAGTCAGTGACCCCAATGAAGTCGTCCACAAGGGTCAAATCTCTGTCCCAGCTATCTCTGGGCATGATTTGATTTTCTGTGCACTTTCTCATAAGCCACCCAGACCAGAACAAAAATATTTAACATACAGGGACTTCAAAAACTTCAACGAAGCTGCCTTCCTATCTGATGTAACACATACTTCATGGCATGCTATTGTTATGGAATTCAACAGTGTCTGATGACCTTGAGATAGTAGGACGACAAGGATGGACAAGGCGGGGATGGGGAGGCTTTGTCTCAACAAACAAGCACATTGTTGTGTAAACAAAAACTCATAGAGAACGTTCTCGAAGTGATAATGCCAGAACCTTCTAGCATTCTCTTGTTTATTCTTAGAAGCCTATATATTCAGAATGTTTGGGTTTACGAGTCAGTTCCTATTCAAGCGTTCAAAGATTGTGTCAGCCGTATTGTGTGATAGACCAGACGTTGTGTATAGCCACTCTATAGTTATATTCATTCTGTCAGTGCTTATTTCTTCTAAATCAGTGTAACGTGATAAAGACTGTTCATCATTTCTTAGTGTAATTTGTATTGTGAAACGTTATAAACTCTTGTGCTATCTTCTGATCTGTTATAGTTTATTTTTTTAGTGTGTTATAGTAGTGTAATTAATAAAGTTAATCAGTATAAATTACCTCAAGTCTTTTATTATAGTGGAAACCCGTAACACTATTGAGGCCTTACCCTCAGTAGATGAAATGGTTAAGACATTTGAAAACTTGACTATTGACTTATATGACAAACATGAACCCTATGTGACAAAAAGAATAAATAGAAAACGACATGTACCATGGATGACTAATGACATACTGAAAATGATGGGACAAAGAGACAAGGCACATAGAAAATTTAAAAGAACAAACAATTTGGATAGTTTGACTGAATATCGAAATCTCAGAAATAAAGTCAAACAACAGCTACGTAACTCAAAGATTAGGTATTTGAATTCATTCATAACAGACAACAAGAAAGACTCCTCATTGTTATGGCGTGGTATAAAAGAATTTGGCTTGGGTAAACAAAAAACTCAGACCTCAATTGACTTACCTCTTGATAGTATCAATGAATATTTCATCTCACATACAAATCAACGTGACGAGACAACAATTAGTAATCATGTTAACAGTTTAAATGATCAGACAATCAGCTTGAACACACCACTTGTTGATCAGTTTAACTTTCATCCAATTTCACAACAGGAAACTTTAAAAGCAATTCAGCATATTCGTAGTAATGCTACTGGGGCAGATAAAATTTCAATCAAATTTATCAGGAAAATGTTATTTGCAGTCCTACCAATCATCACATTCATTTTTAATAAATCTCTCGAAAGTGGTATATTTCCTGAAAATTGGAAGCTTGCTCTGGTTTGACCATTGAATAAAGTAGCCTCTCCCAATAAAGTTGAAGATTTTAGACCTATTATTATTCTACCTGCCCTTTCCAAAGTACTTGAAAGACTAGTTCAAGTACATGCACAGGTCTCAACTTTCTTAGAAAATAAGAAAAAACTCCACAACTTTCAATCAGGTTTTTGGAAATCACATTCGACAGAAACAGCCTTATTGCGTGTCACTGATGACATTAGGTTGGCCATGGATCAAAGAAAATGTACTATCTTGAGTCTATTTGATTTTTCCAAAGCGTTTGACACTGTAGATCATAAAGTTCTTCTGAAGAAACTAGCTATTCTTGGATTCAATCATGGAGCAATTCATAGTTCAATTCATATCTATCTGGTAGAAAGCAATGTGTATCTGTTAATGAAAAAAGGTAAGATTGGAAGAATGTTGCTCATGGTGTTCCTCAAGGTTCAATTCTTGGCCCCCTGTTGTTCACTTTGTATGCAAATGACCTTTCCTCTGTTATCAAGTTTTCTAGTTACCATACTTATGCAGATGACCTTCAGATTTATGCAAGATGTCCCATCGCAAAAATAAATGAAACAGTAGATAAAATGAATGAGGATATAGATCAAATAGTTGAATGGACAAAGAAAATGGCCTTAAACTTAATCCCACCAAAACACAGCCTATAATTATTAGATATTCACGTATAGTTAACAGAATCGATTTGAACTCAACACACAAAATTACAGTTGATGGTAATGAAATACCCTACTGTAGCTCAGTAAAAAATCTTGGAATTCTTATGGATAAAACCCTTGATTGGTCAGAACAAGTAAATAGCACCTGTAAAAAAGTCTTTTCAGCAATGCACCCAATAAAAAAATTGCAAGATATTCTTCCCAGACACATTAGATTGTTACTAGTTAAGTCTCTCATATTCCCACACTTTATGTACTGCAACTCTGTTCTAAATGACTTGCAAGTCACTCTTAATGATAAACTACAGCGCTGTCAAAACTACTGCTTACGATTTGTGTACTCTCTTGAACGTCATGAAAGGATCACCCAAGCTCACATTGATAGTTTAACTTTAAAATACCAGATCAAAGACTCTTTAGAATTTTGAAACTTGTCAGGGATATTTTGGAATATGGCAAACCCAACTATTTCATAAATGATTTCAAATTTGTTTCCGAAGGTAGAAGATTAGATATTTCAAGTACGAGGACTGGAGAAAATACGTTGAGGATACCAATTCATCGAACTACTATGTATAATAAATCATTTCTTGTTAGTGCGTGTCGCGCATGGAATAACCTTCCCAACACCATCAAATCCATTGAGAGCCGTGCGGGCTTCAATTCAAAATTGAGAAAACACTTTTTCGAAAAAATGACGGAGTCTTTCCAAAATTAGAGCAACCACATGACAGCTTCCCTTCCCTTTCATCCCTCCATTCATCTTTTCATAGTCAATCGTATTATTTTAAATTCTAGTAATTTTTGTCAATACAAATAAGTGGTTAAATTTTCAATGTTTGAATAGAACAAAATACGAGTGATGATTATCACTTACTAATTCAACTATTTTACCTCTCAATAATACATTCTATTTAGTTCTATCGATTACAATTGGGCACATGCTTATATTAATTTTATAGTTCCATCGATTAAAATTAAGCCCATGCTTGAATTGATTTCATTATTCAGTACTAGCTTTAATTTAAGTCAAGCAATTTAAATTCCATTTATTTTTCTCAATTCATCTTCAATTCTCTAAGCAATCTCATCATCATTCCAAATTCCTATTGTTCCCATCATTCTCATCTATTTTTTAATTTATGTAAGTCGGAGCATTAAATTTTTATAAATTTCATAGCATTTAATTATCAATTCTTATTCGAATTTATTAAGAAAACATAAGCCCATGGTTGAGTGTTTCTCTCACTCAACAATGAGAGAGTGAGAGAAAGAGAAAGAGAGAGAGAGAGAGAGAGAGAGAGAGAGAGTGATAGAGAGAGAGAAATAGTGTGATAAGGAATGAAATCAAAGCGAGAAACCCGTTTGGACGGTATGCTGAGTCGAGGACTGGGCCAATCTGCAATTCAATGCCAGAGAAACATTTCATAAAAGCCACATCCGAGAAGGATGAAAATTCTTCGTTCGTATTCCAGATGCAATATAGCACCATTGGTATCTATTGTTCGTAGCATTCATATTGCGGTCAAAATTAGTGTGTAAATCTCCATAACAGCGAATATGCAAATGATTTTAATTTTCGAACGCAAACAATTCGTTGCATGAGATTATAACGAGTAGTAACAGACAATCACTGCTGAGAATGTCGAATGTCTTCAGCAAAAGCGTCTGAGTTTCAAAATAAATGGCATTGTTCCTTTTATATTATTGGAAATGGGAACAAAGCCTTGCAATATTGAGAATGAGAAAGATAACACGAGTACCAATGTACATGTATAACTGAAATCTTAGAGTGGCTCACCTCTCCCATATTGGATGCTTCTTGTGATCAATACTTTTCTAAAAATGTTATACTTGGAATTGAATAATTGAATGATTGAAAAGAGGAAAAGCGATTGCATTATCTTATTTCCAAAGTGAACAGAGCAAATATGGTGTTATTTTTCCCTGTTCATCTGTAACTATATTATAATCGAGGATACATTATGGCTTCCCATGCTTATTGTTTGTTTGAAACATGTTTTGTCCATTCAAAGTATAAATGAGACTCAAACACAATTGTCTCATCCTACCATCTATACCTGATTTTTTTCATTCCTTTTTATTCATTCATTTCAAGATTAATAACTCGTATGATAAAATTTCTCCGTACATTGAATAGTAATTATTTGATATTGTAATTATGTTTATAATAATAGTCAACATTCCAAGAGTGATTGAATAGCGCGATTCTTAGTACAAAATAATAATAATTGAATTTGATGCATATCATAGGTCATACATATTATACGTTGCAAGAGAGGAATTTGGCTTTACATTTGAGTATAACATGAGCTCGAAATATAAGCTTATATCTCATCAAATCATGGAGTTGTGGAATTCCAGCAGCATTCCATTTAGCTGAAATTCCTGATAGTAAAGGCTATTGGTTGATTATCGATCCAATGAGCCACTCTCATAGTGGAATAATACATGAGAAGAAAACAATATATGGATTGCACATTTTATACTGTTTGAGAACAGGGCCCTGGCTTATAAACATTTTACAATCCACATTACTCATAATTCGTGGATTTTATGGGCGTTTCTGTCTCATAAACGTTTCCAATAAAAAGCAAATTCTACAATTTCAGCTGATTAAAAAAATGACATGAAACGAATTTACCTCAAGTAAATAGGATATCGGAATAGTCCAATGCTATTCCTTCAAAACCAAAACTTAAAGCTCTTAATTTAATGATTTTGATATATAAATTGATCTATTATTATGAATATATTTAATAATAAATATCAATCATTATTTTTATAGTAAGATTTGAAGAGGAATCATTTTTGTCACTAAAATATTATCATAACCTACAAAGAAAATCGTAAACAAACCAAGTCAAAAGACCATAGCTTTGTAATCTAAAATGGCCGCGATGATTCGAGTTTGAAAAGCTGATATCGTGAATTTTTTGTCTGAACTAATTTACATAGACATATAACCTACATATTAAACCTTCATCATTCATCCTTTGCTTAAAATACTTGGAAACCAAGCCGCAATTGTAAAGAAAGAATAAAGAATACATGAAATTTCTTATTCCACTCAAACCATCGCGGTCATTTTGGATTCGAATGTTAGGGTCTTCTAGTGAGTTTTTCCTATTCGTTGATTCAACAGCTGATTCTTTCAAAAATTTGGAGCATTGTAAATCGAGAGTTTTATTGGCGAATCTACAATCCCAATCACTTGTTTTTCATCAGAAAAACAAGCTGTAAATCTTTATAAGCCAGGGCAGATTATATTTCAAAACTTCGATGACCAAGCATTCCTTACTGAGGTTTTTTCAAGCTTACAAACTGTAAGCACGAATCCACCTTCATCGAGTATGCGTTCGTGCCAGCAGCAAGAGAAAAAGTTGAAGAAAAAGGCACTCTTAAATTCTACAAAATTATAGATTTTATCTCATATCGATTATTTTCTCATTATTAGTCAAAAGGTATAATTCAAAATAGTTTCAACCATGACCAAGTCTTCTATATTTCAAGCTTTGAAATAGTTATGGCTACATAATACTTTTACACTTTTAAGAACTAAAATAATATTTATATACTTTTTAAGTACTGTATTTTCGTATTCCTATATAATTTAATTGCAGGAATTATACAGTAATTTCATAAGGCCGAACTGCCGATGAATGGTGCTGGTGGGTGGATGAACTGTATGAGCTGGATGATCTGGATAGAGTTTAGTTAAAATATTATTATATGCATAATATTATTTCAAAAAACAATGTATCCTCTTCGTCTAGGGCTACAATGTATGTTAATAAATAGGTTATTTATTCTAAAAAAAAGTATGGTGTCATACCATCCATAGGATGTATTACTGTGTATGATATAATTATGTTCTACAGATAAACCATTCACCTCCACCTACCGACAGTTCTTCTGCAGCTTAAATGATGCTAATCGTGAATAAGAAGACAAAATGAAAAAAATACAAACAAGAATTGTAAAGAACTGCAGAAAATCTATTTCTCGGCTGCATGAAGTAGTTTTACTGAATTTTTTCAAAGGGTGATTCATGAGACTAGGTAGAGCTGTATTGAAATAATGGACTATAAAAATACTGGACTATATGTAGCCTATATAGCGATACAGAGCTGTATTGGTATACTGGACTATAACAAATTTGAACAAGAATTCAACCGTTGATGAAAACAAGACTTAGCAATCAGCAATCAATAGTAAATTGCTCCAATTGTATTGTGAAACAGCTCGCTCAAAGTCAAATCTGCTGGATGATGGTTGTCTGTTGAATTTTATGAACAAGCTCTGTGGACACTAGTAATCGATTGTCTTGCCGCCAACTTGTGCTGCCCTGGCGAATCAGAAGGAAAGGAAGCATTGTGCCCATCTAGCTGATTGTTGCTCCATTGTCAACAACAAACAGCTGAAGCCATCTCCTCACTGATTTACATGCTAATTGCTCTCCGGTCCACCAACAGCGTCCTTCCGAGTCATCGTTCAATCCTCAAATATAAGCTGGACGTCAATAATTCGTCATCAGTGTATTCTGTTTACGTCAAACAGTTCGCGTCAGCAAACTAATAGTCATATTGTCAAACATAGTAGAATTGTAGAATGGCTGATCCTCTTCTGAATTGAAGGTTATGACCTACGATGTGAGACAGTAATATGAGCTATATGATACCCCTTCCGTTATGTACAGATTAGTAGAATTCTTTAATGCTACTGTAAATAGCTAGCAGTTAATTAAATAACAATAATGATAAAGATAGACGGTTAAGCTCAGTTCTGTTCTGTACTTGTCTTGATGATTCAAGTTTGCAAACTTTTCATCAATAGCCAATAACTGTCTAAGTACTCATATCAATGTAACAGGTTTCTTCTATAATTGGTCATCAAATTCTATTTTCATTTGTTGATTTGGACAAATTATAATATTGTACTTGGAGGCAATCTCTATCATATGGGAAAGTCAACATCACTGGAATATATAATTTTAATCCATTTCTATCTTCCTGGAATGAAATACTAGAATATTTTGTTCGTTGTTGGGATGAGTATAACAAACTAGACTGTTCCTCTACTGACTTAATCATATTGAGACAACTTTCCTATTCACTTTTAAAATATACTAGCCTATAGTACTTTTGATACTGCAGGACTACTTCTCAGGTGCAGAGAAATTAGATTTTGTATTGAATTTATTCAATTCATAGTCGTAATATTTCTCAAATCACTTTTTTTATACATTGATAAAAAAGTTACCCGTAGATGTTTCAGAAGGTGGAGGGAGTTCTCCCCTGATAGAGTAAGTAGACTGACCATTTGATGGAGTGCTACTCACCCGTTACAAACATTCTTGCTCGGTTAGATGTGAAGACACGTCATAAGCGAGCTCTTTTTTCGCCGGAAAAGTGGCGAAATAAATTTGAACCGTCGAAAAGACTGATAAATCCTGAAGAAAGGAGAGGCGTTGGAGATTAAGGGTTTTCTCGGCTGACTGGGCAGTGAGTTTTCCAATTTTCCGAGCGCGAATCGGTGCTCTCTCCGAAGAGGAGGCAAGTGCTACCAACGTATAAAAAAGGCGCACATTGTGTTCAGCCGTATATATTATGTTTCCATCGTCACCCTTGCCTTTGAAAGAAGACGATTCGTTTTCTTGTCACTTGTTTTTACGCTTGGATTCGTAATCGATCCGATAACTGACTTCCGTTCAAAGCATTTCGCACTCTACACACAGAAAATTCGTGCTCGGCGTGCTCATTGCATACTGCTGTGTCTCACTCAGTTGCCTGCCGAATATTTGAACGATTGTTAGTAGAAGCCTTACTCGTAAAATCGATAACGCGGCACTGGATAGTGAATAATGATGAAAGGTTTTATCCATTTTTTGCACCAATCAGGAGCTGTTTAGCAAATACCAAGTGAGATTGACCCATGGTGTCATGTAATTTTCACAGAATCTATACTATTGATGTTCAATACTACGGTTCAAGTATCACTTATTCATAACCACAATAATAAATCAATTTCAACAGATGTTTGCTCCTCCAATGTTTCCTCTATTGTCATACATTCTGATGTTCCGGTTCTTTAACCTCTATTTTTAACAACTCTTGAGAACTATTTGAAAAAACTATTTCAGCTCTAGTACTAGCTTAGCTTGAGCTTCACCGTTTGAAAAATATAGAACACTATAAGTTGTTCATCAAATGGAGAAAAACATTTTTATTGAATTTTATAAAGTGTATAAGATGAGGATTAAACGAAGCTTTCAGTTAATTGAAAGTTTTGACGACTTCATTGAAACTTTCGAAAATCTTATAACTGAGTTCCAAATGAGTTATGGAACTGAACTATTCACAACTCGTGAAAATATGAAGAGTGTATTAAATTAAGTAATTCATCCAGTCGAAGCATATAGTTTAGGACTTGTAATTAGATATATCCTGCTTTTGAGAGTAGTGTATCCAACCTCCATGAATGTACTGAAACTATGTCCGGGAACAATAATATCCATGGTGCCTCAAACACTGAACAAGGGACTCGTCAGATATCACTGAACAATTGCCTTGCTTCGAGCATTTCGGGACAGAGAGCGCCTTTTGTGTTCATTAGCCATGTCGGTAGTCAACTTGGCTGGCTCCTCCAGACACAAATGCGGCTGGTCTTTTGAAGCTCAAAGCCACAATTGCAGTTAATTTCAATGCTAATTATTCCTAGGTCGAACTCAGACCACTGTCTCTCCACAACTCAAACTCTGCCGCTTCTTGTTTCAATAATCCATTAATACGAACATCCGATCCGAGTTCATTATTTCCTTGGGACGAACCGACTTCAAATACATCTGAAGATGCAATATCCGTACCAGAGACGATGAAAAGTGATATGATAGTGAAAATATTATGATATAATCTTATTTATTCACAACAATTTTTTTTGTCAAATCAAAGTATTTGAACACTACATTGCCTCAAGTACAATGAATTATAGTCTGTCCAAGCAAAAAAGACCCTCTTCTCTTGCAAGATGAGAAAATGACTCCAGCTCGGTCAATATTTATTTAAAAATTATTGATTTGGTCTCAAATTGTAGATCAGAATGTTCTCTACAATTGAGACCAAATCAATAATTTTTGAACCAAAATTGATCGAGCTGGAGTCATTTTCTCATCTTGCCAGAAGGTCTTTGCTTAGACAGACTATATACGTATATGAAAATCGTTTGTGATAATGAAGAAAAACTAATGGAAAATCAGCATTGAATCCACAAAAGCATGAAAACCAATTAGTAAATAGATTAGTGGATACTTTCATAATGGCAGTTCAATCATGAGCGAAACTTATATTTGTAATACTTCCACTGCAGTTCTCCAATGATAACTAGGATGTCGGAATGGTAAGTATTACTACAGGAAACTAGGTCACTCACTGGTCAGTCAGTACTGAGTTTCACATGTTCGACTTATCGATTGGAAACTGGAAACGCTTATCGAGAATTTAATACTGTGCCCTTTTAAATAAATAATCAATTCCAACAACAAATGAAGTTTCGAGCTCCCAATCACTACAAATCAAGTTACGCCCCTCTCTCAGAGCGACCTGATTGCAACTCTTGCTAAACGAAAGTTTCATCGACTTTTAGCACATTTTGATACCAGTGAACTTCTGAGCTAGTCGAATTAAAACATGTACAGCTCGGCAGGGGCGAACCCAGAAATAAATTTCGGGGGGGGATATGACGGAATGAACCCAGAAAAACTCCTGTTCCCAGAAGAGGGAGGGGGGTAGGAGATGTTGTTTCTTGCATGGGATATCTATAGCCAATGCATTTGCTTCCTCTCATAATCATATATTTTTACTTTGTAGAACTTTGGAATTTTGTTGTCATGGTAAAATTTTAACAAGCTAAAATTTGTCGTGCTCTAAATTTTTTCGAAATTTGATATTTTTTTTAGTGAATGGTGATTTTAGTGATATTCCTCATGTTTTGGACTCTCTTGATTCGGAAGAACTTTTGAAAATTCAAATCTCAGTGTATAACATCAAGAAATACCATGATTTCCCATTGACGGAAATCAAGGTTATGGTGCCGGTGGAACATCCTTTTGGAACTCCCCACCGAATACGGCATAAGAATGAATGAATGAACTGTGTAGAAAAATTTATTCACCAATTATTGTAGAACAAGAAAATAATTGATTTGAACAAGAGCTATTGTTTTCTTGTAGTTGTATATTGTATTCAACAATATTATTGTTGAGTTGAATGTTGAAGTTCTCTAAGCTGTGCTGAAAGATTTTTTTCTGTCATTTTGAATTTAAACTGAAGAATACATGTATTCTGGATACTGAGTATTGCGATGTGATTGGATAATATTATGTGCAGTATATTTGATGATTGTACCTTAGTTCCAAATGTTTATTGATAATTATTGTGTTGGAAACAATAGTTTATGGACCTGATTGTTTGAGTCTTCATTACATAAGTATATTGTATTTTATTGAATAAATGAAATGAAATTGTTGAAATTATATAGATTAACATAGAAAATCTTATCACAAAATGAAATCTACAAGACGCAGAGATTTATTTTGAGACATTTTATTCAATTATATGAACAGGGTTAACGGGAAAATATCTGTGAATGAATAGTTCAAATGATTCCGATCTATAGCACTTCTCATGTATGATTTTACTTTCTGAAGAGTTCAAAAGGAGCTCTTGAGTTAAGAAAACGTTGTTGTTGTAACAGAAATCGTTGCGCTAATATTCAACATTCTATGGGACATTTCATAAGGGAAAATATTCTTGTTCCATTCATTCAAGCGAGAAATGGAATATTTGGGCTTGTGATGCTTAGTTCCATTTCTGTCTCCAGATTTCCCCGCGAGGGGAAATTTTTTACAAAAAAGTACCCTAAAACTATATTTTTTAGAAGTTTTAAGCCTTATTAGTCAAACATTTGGCAACTCCAACGAAGTGCATTCTATCTAGTGTAAGATGAGCCCCAATTTCGGGGGGGATATATCCCCTATATCCCCCCCCTGGGTTCGCCCCTGCAGCTCGGCTTTCATTTGCATCTCCCATGTTTCTTATAAATGCTGTCTAGTAAATTACTCTGTTATGATACACTATTGACCAAGAACCTATTGATAGTGATTATAAACACAAGATCTCCTCTTCTGTGGTTTAAAGTTGATGTCACAGTTCTATTCAAGGTGAGACATTCGATTCATAGGAACATTCATAAATGAATTGAATAATAATTGAAAAAAGGGGAAAAAATATTATTATTAATAATAATGATAATACTTGTGAATCAGACAAGCTAGAAAACGTTATTTCATGACTCAGAGAACATGATTCAAGCTCTACTGACCCTTATCAAATATTCTCAATCATAAAAATTTTTGTTACTATTTTATTCAAGTAAATAATGGTAGTATAGAAGTTATTGAATGGATCTTGACTTGAATGAGCATTGAACATCATCATTACAGATTTTTTCAGAGACTAATAAACTTCAATTAGCCTACACATTTATTAAGAGAGCCCTCTCCTCATCTTTTCCACTGTAACTATGATCCCATCATTTATTTATTTTACGATTTGTCTCCAGTTGATTTCAACATAACTGTTATTATCTTCATCTACTCGAGTCTCATCAAATACTTGGGACACTCCAAGCCTAAAAATAACCTGACATTGCAAAGATAGATTAATTCCAGCACGGTATTAAACAACGAGAGTAGGAGGGAGGAGTTCCCAGTACGGTATATTCAATATTGGGAAGAGCAAACAGTCATCGTTCTTCGCTTGCGAATTGTTGTCTAGAGAGAAATACAAGCGTTGTGCTGGTTTTATAACTCTCATTAGAGCTTGAGAGGGTACGCTTGGACTTTTGTCTTGATATTTTGCATTCAGGAAATGCATGGTAAATAAAAGTTTGAAATAAAAAGCGAGGAATAGATTCCGATCTGAAGCGGAGGGCAATGCTACCCAGGAATGGACTCTGAAGGAGTTAGGTAAAGTTAAACTTTTTCAGAGCTTTAGATTTTTTCAAGAAACTAGGCAAGTTAAAAAGGAAGGAATCAAATAACGTTGTGATGAGTCTTATTCATGCAACCTTATCTTTTTCCGTTTTATGAGCATCCACCAGAGTCATTAAACAAATAGAAAATTTTGCAATCTGTCGTCTAGAACTGTAATATTTTTAAGTGTAAACAATAATTCAGTTGTGTTCGATCCTAATGATCCTCCTTATCAGTCTATTTGTTTGACATTTTTATTTTCTGAAATGTAAACAACGAATACAATTTTGTAATTGGGATTATATGAATGTCTTTAAATATTTATAATCTCATCTATGTAAATTAACCACCATCTGCGCTGCTGAAAAAGGATCAGTACCTGAGTACTGATGAATTGAATTATTTACAAAACAAATTAATATAGCCTAATTCAATGTTTCAATGGAAAAGTTCGATTTGATTGAATTTTTTTCTCAAGATTATTTAAAACAAAGATCTATTATATTCTCTAAGATGAAGATTTATTTGAGAGGAAATTCAAGACCACGGCTCATTCTAAAACAAAGAACACCCCTAATTTCGTTTAGAAGATACAATAGAAGCTTGCCTTTGAAGTTTAAGACCAAAAGGGATGAGGGATAATACTAAGTAAAGCGTCCTCTGTAATAAGCTGGATGGAATTCGTAATGTTCCTGAGCGTAAAGAAATTTATTCACTTCTTTGGGTGTGGGTTAACATGAACTGAACAGTAATTCTGTTAGATATTCAACATTGCTCTTTTCGAATTCAACTTCCATCAAAGGAAATATCATATTATCAATTCAAGGCACAAATAAACTTCTTTCAATTCACAAAAGGAACAATTAAATGGGGGTTTGGGCGTTTAGCTTCGGATTATAACTTCAAGAGCTAATTCAGCTAATAAGTACCAGTATTAAGCAGAAAGTACTTGCTCTTTCTCTCCTCCATAATTACATTTAGTAGCAGAGTTTCCAGTAGAGAAATTCATATTTTCTAAGACACGGTGGAATGTTGATGACACTGTTCGTAACATAGTTTTATACTCTGCTTATAAACTGTGAAGGAATTAATGTTTCAATGTACCGGTCACATATTTTTCCCATTTTCCAGTTCAATTAAAAATTGATTGGAAAGATTATCAGTACAAGTGAAATTTGCAAAAAAAATTCCAACTTCCCATATCATCTTGGCAATACAAAAGCTTCTTCCAGGTAAAAGTTCTTTGGAAGAGCAATGGAGGATGAAATTGCGATCCTCGATAACGTGGAAATATGATGTTCACATCTGGAAGAATAAGGAAGGTTATGAATTATCGCTGAAGTGAACAGAGAAGCGGACGTTTGTAGGAGGAAATTTTTATTCTCGTTTGTACCTTGTGGAATATTACTATCCTAAAAAAATATCCATCTCTGAAGAAGAAATTCATCCACTGAAAGTGGCTCGGATGATATTTTGACAAGGAACGAATAATGCAAATTCACTTTTGCTGAATGCCATGAGAATTCAATATTTTGGACCGAATATGAGAAGAATTTATTAGAGAGCTTTTGTCTCTCAAACGTTTATTAGCAAAGTGGGATCTCATTTTGGGAACGTCACTTTGTATTTCTTTCGAAGGCAGGTTTATTTATTAGGTCTATCATCAGCATATTTGGGTCATGTGTATTCGTCAGGGAGTAGTAAAATGCAGATACATGTGGGATGAGAATGACAAATTGTATCATTCCTAGCTCTGACGGACGCACTTCAAGAATAATGCTGAGCGTGTCTGACCTTTCACTCGAAGAAAACAACCAACATATCAATAATTTTTCAGCCTGAAATCGAGATATGGCTGGATTTGATAGCCAATTAAAAAGCATTTTTCTAAAATAAGGGAGTGATGATGATGGAAATTAGATGGTCAAGAATTATGGTGTTATCAATAAGGGTGTAGATACCCTATAAAGAAGGTAGGAGGGTAATAATAATAAGTGTGTTCACTCAAGCCGATAAGTCGTGGTATTTTTTGAATCGAATCAGCTGCTAATTTTTTCAACGTTCCATTAAAGCATTGACTTAACAACAACTGGATACCATGACTCAACTGAATTCCCCTAATTCGACAAGATATGATGTATTATAATGGTGATGCTTGAAGCAAGCATTCGATGACAACTCTCGGGAAGTTGGAATTTGTATCCAAAAGGAATAGGCTAGGAATAAGAATCAATAATTTGCATAATGAAGTGTAATTTTTACGAAAAATTCAGTAATCCCTGTTTGAATTTTTTCGGAAATCGTCTACGAAACTGGAAAGTTTCATGCATTTTTCCAATTCCAGGATGACAATATTTAAAGACTGAATGTGAGGGATTAATTCGACATTCTTGTGAAACATATATGTCATTTATAAAAAGTGAAGCCTTCTTCCACTATTAATGTGAGAATTTCTATACTAAACGGTGCTAAGAGAAGCTATGCAATGAATAATTGACTGCACCCTCTCCAAAAGGCGTCATGCTGGGATTTACTCACCATTTTTCATTAGCAGCTGAGCCTCAATAGCAGACGTGGTCTGAATACAAGCTTTTTTCAGACTTTTAGCGTCATGGTCTTGGAGAAGCAGTTAATCTTGCTCACCTACACATTTTTGCACTAAAAGGCCAACCTCCAAGATCAAAATTTCTGGTTTGGAATTCAATAATATTATTCTCATACTGGTATGCTATTATTCCTGAATTAGTAGTCTAATTGTGTAATATTTTTTGTTTTATACTTCCGCATAATTAAATAGATAAGAGAATGATCTTTTCTTTGTATGAATGATCTTATAATTGTATTCTAACTTGGGAAAAGCTTAGGAGGAAAATAACAATAACGATTGTAAATGAACGATTCATCCATTCACGAAATACCAGACTCAAAGCTTATTATTCGAGTATAATTATCATGATTATTGGTTTTGATTAGACGCTAATAACATAAATTGACCTAATAAGTGAGGAGTCGTCAAATAGCTATGAGTAGTTCGATATCATGTAGCCAAAACAATCAAATCAATTTCAAAGCTGCCATTGCTGAGTTCAAAAGCTTTGGGATTAAGTAGTTGAACTTCTCAATTAACGGGGAAAACTTATTGATTTGCGTGATTTTCAATATTGAAGGTACCCAACTTACTTTATCAGAGATTCAATCTTGTTCCTAGTCGGAGAGCATTGATAAGCGTGCAGTCTTGTAAAGGGTGAAGCCAGGATCTAGAATGGAACTCATTCATGAAACTATCCGATTATTAAGATTTCACTTAGAGATACCAGAGAAGGGAACGATAGCAAATAACCCCATTCACAAACAGAGTGAGCTCCACTGATGAAGTGATAAAATTAATGAATTGCTTAACATAGATGCCATCAGGAAAGGCGAAGATGTTCCGATCAATTAATAGCACAAAAGTATTAACGAAGTGATACTGTAGAATTGGAAAAAGTATGTGAGGAGAAATGGAACCTTTTAGAGGAGAAGCCATTTCTTCAAAATAAAAATAGGAACCAAAACAGGAACAAAATAAATAAATAGGAACCCATGAAGCCCAGGTGAAGAGAGCTGTTTCGCTTCTGAATTGACGTGACTCCAAACTTTATTCTTGTAGATATAGTTTATATCAATGGTATTGTTATCTAACAGCACATCACATCAACTTGTTACAAACTCTAGACATTATTAAGAGAATTCGGCAAAATCGCTTAATAATAATAGAGAATGAAGTGCTATTTATTTATAAAAAATCCTGATATATGTCTTCATATAAACACAATAGTGAAATGAGGGAAGAATAAAATCCTGGAAATATTTAGATGCTATCCGATTGGAAGGAAGCATGAATTTACGACATGTGTGGTTGAACCAGGAATCATATTATAACTTTGAAAAGTCGGTAAGATTTTTTTGTTTGTCAATGGCGCAACAGCCCTATGAAGGGCCTAGGCCTACCAGCTGGTTGCCAGTTTCATAACCACCAAACTATACAGTCCATCCAAGCAAAGAAGACACTCCGGCAAGACGGGAAAACGACTTCAGCCCGGCCAATACCGGTCCAAAAGCCATAAATTCTCAAAAGAACCCACAGCCCCGAACCAATACCGACCGAGCCGAAGCCACCCCCCACCCCGCCAGAATGCCCTCCTACCCGGACAGAAAATACAGCAGGCGAATAATCATCAACCAGGATAGAGGTAACGTGTGGTTAGCACGTCGATCCCCTCAACCATAAGCCAGTCTTCACAACCAAGTGAAGATGCAGATCACCTCTGAATAACATGCAGTTAATCAGTTAGAGTGGAATGCAACAATTGCTATTCCTCCAGAAACGGGAAACGACTAACTGTCTTTACTAACGACAGCCAATCTCCCAAAGGAGGGCAAGTCGGTAAGATAGGCATGAGTAATCGAAAAAAGTGGTAAGTTGTGTAAAGGTTATCAGTACATGAACACCGATGCAAGCAATGGGTAAGAAGATTCATTTTCCAGAAACAGTCGTCACCGTCAAAGGAGCTTTCATTCCTCATCGATTGGATTAGCTTCCCAAGATTGAGGTTTTATGTTGCTAGTAGTTGAGATGCACGACATGCTTCAGTATGTGGCTTCAATCTGAATGACTTGATAGCATTAATGGATTGGACTCTTCCGCAGATATTAAGCTATTCAGTAGAGAGCAGCAACGTGCCGACTATCAAGATGAACGTGAGCCAACATGCTACAATCGGAAAAATTCAATTCGAATAATTCAACAGAACTCGTCTTAAAGCTTTCACCAAATGATTTGTCGTGAAAGATTGAATTCGGGCAGTTGATTGGATGATTCACTTCTACTTGAATATAATTTTACTATAACTAAAATTTCCAACTGAAAAGCAATTTAAGAAGCAATATTTTTCAATTCATAGGCCACTACGAATGATGTAATTAGTGTTGCATTGAAAAAAAAACAAACAAAAGGATAATAATAAAGACAACAATAATTCCTTGTTGCATTGGCTTGTAGGTTGGTAGTTGGTTCAATCGATCAATGATTATCATTGACAACCCCTGACTTTTGTTTAGTATGATTTCCGATCATAAATAATAATAGTTACCGGTCATCAATTTTACTATCGTCAATATGATCAAACTCATGCTCCAGAACAGAATCATGATTTATTGTATGTTATATATATTAAACTGATAAAAAATGAACATTATTTAATTATTATGCACATTATTTTTTTCTAACAATCCAAACGGCAAAAAACGGCAGCATTCAACCTGTGCAACACAGATCAATAAAATATATTCAATTTTATTGGACTGTACATTAACTTTCACAGCCGTATTGATTGTTCCACATAGAATAATTATGGATAACCTGACGCGTTTTATATGGAGGCTCATCTATAGTGACATACTATTAATTATTGTATCAACATGGGCGCCATGCTTCTAGCCTTACTTCAATCCCATTCTACCTTACTCGGTGATAATGAGTTGTCATTATCCTTTACAAAGTCAATATGCTCTAACGCATTCTCATTAGTGTTATCGATAAACCTGAAAAGGCCTGTTGTGAGTTATAATCAAACGGCCATAACATCCAGCTTTTAATAGTGCTCTTGTTAAGCAAGGTGTAATAATCTGCAACAAAAGCAGTATAATTAGTTATGGATATCGATATTTCTATTAAAGTAATCCAATTCAATTTAAATATTCAAATGGGAAGCCATTTAAGAAGCAACATTTCCAACTGGCTGAAGTATTCGTGTTCAAAAATGATTTATTCTAAGATTTATTAAAGCTGATAAAATAAGATGAATTGGACATAAAATATGTTGATTACATGGGATTAAATAGTAGGCAACCCCAAGGAAGGAGAGGGGGTACAGAATCTCTATATATAAGGCTGAGGCCGCACTGCCGGTGGGTAGAGCCTGGAGGGTGGAGGGTAGTTGGTAAATCTATAGAACATACACACCATCCACAGTAATACATCGTATGAATGGTATGACGTCATTCTGTTTTTGAGGTTATGTTGTCCATATTTAAGAATTTCAAGATGGCGGCTGAACACATACCATTCACATACGATGTATTATTGTGGATGGTGTGTATGTTCTATAGATTTACCAACTACCCTATACCCTACAGGCTCAACACGCCGGCAGTGCGGCCTCAGCCTAAGAGCGAAATGGCACTGAACTTCATTCATTCATCACCAGAACTGAAAATCCACTGAACCGAATGCGTTAAAATTTGGCAGGTATGTTCAGTTGGACGTTTAGACGTGCGCTAAGGAAGGATTTTTGGAACTTCATAAGGATAGGCTACGCCAAATATTTGAGTTTTCCATAGTTTTTCAGCGTTTTCTTATTTTTTCGGGAACCAATTGGAAGAAATAGTTGATATTTGGTGGGCAGGTTCAGATAAGGTCTGGAAATGTTGAAATATTTTTGAAATTCGTTCAAGAGTACACCAGTAATCACGTTTTCATAATTGTAAATGTATTGCGGGTTGCATATCTTCCACCTTGATACGACTAATCCTTACTGCAAATTCAATGGTTCAAAGAGATTATAGATGAACTAATTTATTGAATCAAGTTTCAAACTATGTCCGATATACTTCCCAAGGTTACGCTCGATATTAGCGTTTTACCACTTTTCGAAATTCTCGAAGTTTTTCTTAGATTTTTCGAGAACAAATTGGCAGAAAATGTTTAAATTTGTTAAACAGGTCCAGATTAAGTTTGGAAATGCTGTGTTCAATAAATTTCGAATCCCTTCTGAACGGAATTTGCAGGCGAGAGAAGCGAGCCTTTCTTGCTCAGCTCATACTGACAGAGGTTTTGCAGGCGAGCGAAGCTAGCCTTTTTGATTTACTTACACTAACGATACTGTCGGGGGTCCAGAGGGCGGAGAAGGCAAGCGAAGCGAGCTTGCCGGCTAGTATACTATAGAAGAAGAGGGCGAAGAAAAGGGTGGACCTATTATGATGTGGAGCGCGATCCAAGGATGCTTGGTGTTTGTGAGAGACGGGCTGAGGATCGAGACAGATATAGGCGCTATAATGTGAGCGAGGCCAAGTGTTGAAGGAGTAAGTTTGGATATTCTAAGTTAAAGTAATGTACAATGCTATCAATTTCAACATTCATTTTTCAGATCTTGTGTTCGTCTGTCTTGAAGCAAGGTATCTAACGACGGAAGATTGTACGCTTCTTTGAATAATATCTAAATAAATATAGTAAAAAGCCTATACATGTTCAATTTGGCTTGAGAGGAGAATTTTTTGAAGGAGGAAAGAAAGAATATGAGAAGAAAATAATGAAATAAGGAAAAGAACGAAATGAGAAAAGGATATGAAAAGGAAATAATTCTGACCTAATATATTCTGAAGTAAATAATTATGCTGAAGGAGATAATTCTGACCTTGAATATGCTGAAGTCTTGGTTACTATACTCTGTTGTATAGATTTATTATTTGAGTTAGCTTCTACGTTACTCTTCTATCCCTCTCTCAGATTGAATGGGAGAAATTGAATGCCCTGTCTGCTTCTCAATCAAATTGAGGAAGCTGGGTTGTGTTAATTACTTGTCTGGCTTTCAACTAGAGTTCCAGATTGTTTGCAATTGCTGGGAGAATCGACAGAAGGTAGAGAGATAACAAATCGGAGCGAACAAACGGTGAGAGACACTGTGATGACTTCCTCTCTAAATGAGGACTGCCACCAACACTACTTGGTTTACGGGTTAAGTAATTTGGTGTGTATCACAATGATTTTGTAGAGGTGAAGCGGAGTCCTAATTCTATTATTCCAGCCCAGTGAGTATCAGGATTGTCATTCACATTGGGAATGAATTCAACTATTGAGATTTTTAACTGTTATGGATTTTAATTAAATACGGTCTATTAAACTATTGAACTCTAACCTGATATAAAGAAGTTTGGATTCCCATGAACTTCCTCCACTATAAAAATATCTTCTATCCACAATCTAAATAAATAACAATAATATTCAATCTGGAAACTGGGTAGGCCTACTCACAGTCATCTATCACTGCACCTGTAAGTCCACAAGTTTGGAACGTACCTGCAAAAGATAACTATTATTTGTTAAAGATGTTATAATTGTATGAAAATGAATGAGAAGGAAGTATCGTGTGAACGAGAAATTTATAGAAACACAAGTGAATAAATTGTATTGTTCAGAGGAATAACATCACATCTGACTAGTGTGGAGAATCTGCCACGTTGGAAATGATAGGCAATAGGCACCAGTTAAAACAAAACTATAGTATACAGATAAATAATTAATTTTTGGTTGGAAATAGATTTGAAGGTTGTAAACGGCCAACGATATTGTATTTATAATATTCATTTCCTATTTATGAAAAATGAATAAACCAAAATTTA
This sequence comes from Sogatella furcifera, assembly GCA_017141385.1. Lineage (NCBI taxonomy): Eukaryota > Metazoa > Arthropoda > Insecta > Hemiptera > Delphacidae > Sogatella > Sogatella furcifera. The sequence continues at coordinate 20,162,878 of CM029548.1, forward strand.
TCACGTATTACAATCTTCAATTACTAAATTAACAAGTACTAATATTATAACAGTACAAACGTAACATGAGTGATACGGAAAAGTAATTGAACAAGCATCATTCTGCTGCTTCTCATCCATATGTTTCCATAAATGATTTGTCAGACAATTAGTAACACTTGGTAAATTTTTTTTCATAAATTAGTAGTACTCTAGGCTTTAGAGCACTCTATATAGACTGTATAATTCCGGCCATGGTCCAGTGAATTTGTGAAGTGTTTTAGTTTTGGTTGTTAATGATGTTTTGAAATAAGAAAAAATCGTTTTAAAATGACTATTTTTAAAGAACTATAACCCAAATGGTTTTTCATGTTTTTGTTTGTGAAAAATGAGGTTATAATATTGCGAAGTGGAACAACCTTGGGAACAACCCTTTGATCTCCCCACTAATGAAAGCATACGCTAAATAAATAAGTATCTATAGAACACTCTAGTTGTCTAGTTATACTTTTGGTCTACCTCTTTTACTTTACTTACATAACGTTACATCTATTTATCTACATTTACTTTACGCTACATTATAATTTTTGGCATTCTACCTCTTGACTGTAGAGCAAACTATCAGTGTGACTGTAGGTCAGTATTCAGATTCGGGAAATTTTTTCAAGGCTCGACAAAGTGATTCAATAAGAGCAATGATTGATACGAAAGGGTTTACAAAAGTAACACAGATCAAAATCCTATTTTGTTCTTGTAAGCATTCAAAGGATACTACCTTTTCATCTGTGCTTCAAGCGGTCACCTGCAGGTGCTAATGGTACTTCAACTATGTTCCTATAGTACTTCAACTATGTTACTAGTAGAAATGATGCTCAGCCAGTGTTCCTCGCATTGAAAATGATTTATATGATTCACATTTCTGGGTCAAAATCTGTCAACTCAGGAGTATTTGTATATGCCCTGATGTTACTTACTTGGCAAGGGTTACTCTAACCTCTCGCACCCAATACAGTAACTAGCCACTCTGGCGACGGCCAGGAGAGCTCTTCAAGCGCTCTTTGTTTCTTTTCGCGCATCTGCTTTCCTTTTGAAGAGCACTTGTCCGTATAAAGTGAAGTGCGGAGAGTGGATGATATATGGAAGCTTCCTGCCCTGCCACCGCCCCACGACATCATCCTACTGAGTGCTGGAGCTCGAGTGATACACTTCATCTGTTGGAACTGAAACAACACGTCTATTCGTGCAAAACGTTGCTGTTTTGTACAACGCAAAAATGAAGCACTCGTTTGCACATTCCCAGTTCGATTGCACATTCGCACCTGCTTCAATAATGCATTCCATCGCCATGTAGCTACGAGATCAAACATTCAACACTTCTAAACATGGTGATCAACAGAAGATAAAAACATTGTTGTCCACTTTTTGAATCCAGGCGAGATCGGGTTGAATGTTCAGTATTGATTACTCACAATTCCACAATAATTCAGAGTTTTTCTTTTTGAAACGTTAATTTTCTGGCACTTTCGAAAATAATCGATTCGAATGAATTTTAATTTTATGATGGAAAAAAGTAATAAGACTGAATTGTGTAGCGTTTGTAAACAATATCCGTATCACAAGATAGCAAAAAAAATCAGTCCGTTGACAATTCCAACTAATAGTATTCTTGCAATTTCTAGAATCGTGTCTACTATATTAAGGCTATTCGAAAGAGGCATAACACCACAATTCCCTACAAACCAAACTGTAATGATTTTATTCCCATCATAAACAATAGTTTTTAAACTTGTTTCCATCCTCTTCTTGAGTTCAGTAGTGAATATATTTCGTTTGGTTTGACCATTGATTCCATTCAGCTCAATTTCGTTTCTTTTCCAAAGTCAACCAGAAAATTACCCAATTATGTTTTATAATATTAATTAAAATGTTTATAATATTCTTATGTTTTATCCTTAAAACAGAACAGTAGCCCAAAGGTTGAGTGTGTTTCCTTCTGACAGTCTGAGCCACGACCAAGATATGATGGAAGCTCAGAAGAAGATATTATAGGAGGTAGAAAAAGGATCGCCCACAGAGCAGTCCGAGTGAAATGTGGAGGACATTTTCTAGATGCGTGTTGTTCTTTGGGTGGCGTGGGGGAGTGTAATGGAAGGGTAGGAAGAAGTAAAGATTAGGATGAGCAGCAAAAAGGAGAAAGCGGCGGTGGTTACGAATACAGAGGAGTAATGTTCAACGTATATAGAGACAGAACGAAAAGAGGAGCGGAGAGGACGGATGAAAATTCGGCGTGGAAGTGAGAGGTGGCAGGCGGCAGTATGTTACTCGATGTGATCGTTTAAATTGAGCTAATGCAACGCAAACCCTGACGAGCGCAGCGCATCCCTACAAACTTCTTCCTTCCTACTTCGTCGTTCCTCCTTCATCTCCCCCTTCTCGATCCATCAGCTTGTCCTGTCACGTAATTCTTTTTTCTGAAATGTTCTCTCGTCACCTTCCAACCCCAATCACCCGAAGTGATGTCATCATCACTAACCCCCCCCCCCACCATATCCAACTGAAACAATTTTTGTATGCAGCAGCCCTGTAATTTGACCTGGAACACTTTTATCAATTTCATTTCCCATGTCCAGCTTAATTTGTGGGACAGCCGGGCTCGATTGTTCTAAGCTCAGTCCATTAGTTAAGTGTAACAGGATTCTTTTGTGTACGAGGATTATTTCATCTCAGATTCTCGATTTTGAGATTTTTTCATCATAGAATTAATGCCAGAAATCAATAGTGAATTTGATGGTTGGAGAGTTGTGGTTTAGGACCAATGACAATTTAATGAAACAAATTTGGATCTAGATTATAGAGTTGAACTGTAAATTTCAAACACCCAGGCTTCCATCAGAACGGTCCAACTGATTTGATTAAGAAGATATTGCCGGAGAAAATGATTTTAAACTAATCAGGCAATAGAATGAATCAGCATAAACCATAAAATTGGTTTAATTTTTAACTAAGACTAATTATTATTGAAAACAACCTTGCGATAATTCCAATATTTCCAATGATAATGATCTCATCTACTGCTTCAAATTGCTCATTCATCACGCAGACTTCAAGCAGTGTGAGGCAATATCACAATACTCTAAAGACGATCTTCCGTTCTACATCATTTCATAAGCTTCTTCCACTGGGATAAGATCTACTCTAAGAATTTCTCTAAACAGCTCTCAATATAAAATGTCAAGAAAGGATGAATTCACTAAACCCGCTTCACTGTTCTTCAACTGAAATACGAAATAATCTGAATGGGCAACCACTCTCTTCGAATAAACATTGCCTGAGGTCGGAGCCGCACAAATTCGTCTCAATTCATTCAAATTAAATGTGACGTTCTATTTGATAGTTTGCCACAAAGGCTGTTTACAAAAGGGGGATGGAGTAATTGAAATTCAAATGACCTGCTTTTCTATTCCCACAGAATATCTCACTGACTATTTTCTCAAAAATGTTTCAATATTGAATCATTTGGGATCAAAGCATTTTTGAAATACTCTTGAAAACGCTATTTGAGAGTTGAATCATACGTTGAATGAGTTTAATAGCTAATTATTCAACTGTAATTATATTTATAATAATAATCATTAGACTTATATATAATATTCAAAATAATACATATTAATTGTTATTAATAAAATAATAATCTGGAGTCTGATTATTAGACTAAAGTTTTTTAATACAGACTGACTGGATCGATTGATAGTAGAAAAGTTGAGTTAGTTTCTATGAGCTTTATTCTATGACGAGCTTCATTTAAATTCTATACAAAGGCGTTAGACGTATTTTCTCTTACCATTCAATTGTCGTCTCTACAGAAAGCATCAAGACAAGGTGGAAACAAAATTATAACACTAATAATGTAGTAGTAACAATAATGAACTATTGGGCCTATTCTAATCCAAGAATATGCGATTTATCTCATAAATTCTTCTTATTTGAATTTGAATCATTTTCCAACTCATTGCTTCACCCCTTGATAAGATACGATAATTTCCCATATTGATTATTCATTCCTTAAGGGATAAAATGAAAAGAAGACATAACTTGCGGAGAGAAGCTTTCCTCCATATAGCTATCTCTGGATTCAACGTTTTTAATTTCAATAGGCCTACACGTACAATCAGTTGATATTGCTTAGATTAGTCTTTTATAATCGACCGAAAACTTTATTATAAGTAAGGGTCATGCAGGATTTTTGTTATGTATTAACTTCAGCCTTTTGAATTTAATGTGAACCGTTTTTCAAATTTTAAATATCGAGAGATTATTCCAAATCTCTCCACCATGTCTCATTCAATTCACTGAGGAGAAAATTTTGTGAGAATTTCAAATGAGGTGTGGAAAAGTTGTTCTCGAATTTCGGAAAATTGCCGTCAGAAGCCTTCCACAGTGAAGTATAACGAACGATGTGCAAGTTGAGCAAGCAAAGTCTCATCATGGCTTCACCAACTTTTTGGCGGTGGTGGTAATGAAATTTGCGTTTAGAAAGTTGCTCGCGAAACAGTTGATGTTTTTTAAATGATGCAAAAACCTCAACAAAATGAACAGTGAATATTTTAAACTTTTTCTAAACTTAGCAACTGTAAAGCGAGTAGTATCTGGTTCCAATAAACCAGACTCTTGAGGAAGCTTGACAACTTTATCTTCCGATTCACGGTACACACGACGCGTCATTATTTATGAAATAAGATTACATTTTGAATATTATTAAAGTGAATAAATTCATAGCTGTAGCCGAGTTTCCTGTCAATAGAGAATTCGTCTTGGAGTACCTTATCTTGTAGAGTTGAGTATGATAATGAGGTTGATAGAGCAATTGGAAAATAAAATATTGCACACCCCATGAAGCTAGGAGTATTGAATGCTTGTAACTTGTGGTGAAAATGGGTGAAGAGAGAGGCACATTACACTGGCGGCTCGTACCCACGAAACAGGTGAAGTGCTCATATCTTTTAATGTACAACACTTCACCTGTTTCGTGGGTACGAGCCGCCAGTGGCACATTAATAATAATGGATGAGATTATGATTGGAACAAGGAGAAGAGGAAGAACAAGAAGAATACAGCTGAATGATCGACGTAGTAGATGATCTCTGTGTTGTGAGAGTGGAAACTGACGTAGAGCCCAGGAGCGGGATACCTGCAGACACAATCTATAGAGGAGACAAATGTCCACCCTGTAACTGTAGAGCCGATTAAAGTAAAAGTGAGTTGAGTGAATGAATTCATAGGTTTAGCCGAATTTTTTGTCAATTAAAAGAAATTTCTTGTGAAGTATTTCAGATAGATTCTATACTCGATTTTCATTAAATAAATATACTATACTCCACTTTCATTCGCATGCTGATTGAGTGATGAAAAGAAATATTACAATTATTAAATTGATGATGGATTATTGTAGTAGTTAACAAATTCATAGGTATTATAATATAGATTGTTATAATAATAGAATCCAATGTTACTCGATGACGTCTTTCCTTGAGGAAAATACAATATACATGTATTATTAATGGTCATCTGATATGTCTAAGAGTTGTCTTATTATTTTTGCCATTCAGAGTGATAACGGCCTACAATGCAAACAATTTATAGTTTCAAGCCCACCACGTTATTTTCACTATTCGTATTAGCACATGATGCTGCAACAGAAGACAAATCAACGCTGCCTAGTGGTTCGGATTTCTATTGAAGTCGAGAAATTATCACTATCTCACGTTAATTCAGTGGCGTAATTGCATTCTATCATAATTTATTGAAAAAGTAAACTAGTTCATCAGGAGGAGCTTATAAATAGCGTATGGAAATGTGCGAATTAATAATATTTTGTTTAAGGGTTTAGAGTATTTCCTTCTAAATGTACACCCATGTAGGCTATACGCCCACTGAGAATTTCATGCTCTCTGAACCTCAAATTATAATTAGCATGTAATTACATTTTCCTGGAAAATAGCTGTGGGTCTCCAAGGTCGAAATGTCGTTTGAAAAAACCATTAGATAAGCTGGATATGCTGCTTGAGGAGCGCATTAGAAAGCGGGGGCAAGATAAGCTGTCACAGAAAGAGAAATACAATGAGAGCAATAATTTTCGCATTTAAATTTCACTTTGGCAATAGGACTGCGGTGCTAACAAGTGCCGCTGACAGAGAAACAACTCCATTTTATTTCGTTACCAGCTTTGTTTCCGTTCCGGCTAGCTCAACATCCGTCCGTCGCCTTAATTATACTTTCAAATTTCGCATCGTGAATTTCGCCCCGCTAATTGTAAATTAAAAATACTTTCTTCGCATGCATGAATAAAGTGCAATTCGGTGGACGCGCTGGCTATTCCAATTCATTTCGAGAGCTGTTATTCTCTAATGTAGTCAAACATGATGACTAGCAATTCGGGCAACGGTTCACTCCAAATTACACCTCTATCCATTTATTATTTAAAGAGAAATGGCAGAGACTTCGACCGAATTCACTTATTGAATTATTTAATGATTCAACTCAGCTAAATCATTCCAAATCACATTTTACTCACTCACAAATGCATATTTGAAGTGGCGGAAAAATCAAATCAGGAGAATCGTTTACATCTATCATCATAAAGTACCCACTTCCATTTATTTCTGTTAATTTCATTCCATTTTCCGAATTAATGCTTTAAATTACTAAATGTCATGACGATAGGATACAAATGTAATATTCATGCCAAACATTGAGTTGTCTTATTCGATTAGAAAGTTATGGATTTTGAAATCTCCTAGAATATAAAAAAAGAAGTTATTCAAAATTTTTATGTTCTTCACGTAACCAACAATTTAATAGTGAATTTTAACAATTCCCCCCTTTTAAGATCCTCTCCCCACTATCACCCACTTACTTTGTTAATCTTATGAACAATAGTGTCGAATTACTCAAATTTTATGATCAATACTGCTAATCTATTTGATATTCAAATAATGTATGAATAGAAGTTTGAAATACTTCTGATAAAATATACTGATAAAATATGCTCGAAAGTTTAGATTATACTTTATACTCTCAAATCAAATGGTTTTCAATGTAATTTTATACATGATCTCCTCAAGCACCACGTATTGAAAATTCAAGGTACCTATCGATGATGTATACTGAGCATGAAAAAGCCACATTTTCTGAGATTGATGTTATTGGTTGGCAAAACTTGAGGCTCACTGGTGACTTTTTCTCCAGGCCAATATGGCGCCACCGGATGTAAGGGATTGGTGACGTCCAATATTGCCAGAATCGAGCATGCATCATATCAAGTGATATTGCTCGACGCACGTAGATACAGGCACAGTTGACTGTTGAAGGTAGACTTATATCAGAATATTTGAAAAAAATATACAACGTTCAAAGCTCTTAGAACAGTATTTTTAAGAAAAATGGTTCCAGACTGTTCTGCCTCGTCAAACAACTGCCTCTCAATTATCAGCGAGACCAGTCTAAACCTATCAGTGACGACAACAACATCAGTACGTGTTGTTTCAGTGACTTGAGAATTGAAATTATTATTTTAAATTTATATGAACAACAGAATTGAATGAAGGAATAATCTGTTGAATTACTTTATCAAAATCCATCTCATACGTTTGTATATTTGCATACAGAATGAGAGAATTGAACCTGTAAGATATTTAAATCTGAAATTATAATTAAAAGCTTCATAAAAATTGGGTTTCAACTATTAGAAAAACATTGGTTCGTTTCAGACTATATTAATTTCAATCAAAATTCGGGGGAGAGGTAGCAAGGGAACAAGGTTCTTCCAAATCATTATTTCAATACACTTATTTTCATGGGCGTTTTTACGGCTGGGGTCCCTGGCTATAGAATACTCTTATCCTGAATAAATTGATTTAAAAGACTGACTTTAAAAAAGTTTAGAGTGAACTATTTTTTCTCTCTTTTGTTTGTTGGACACAATTCCAGACAATTTCAGCTGCAGTTGGCATCTGTTGAGCATTGAATTGCGACGACTGTTATAGACAGAGCACACTTCCTTTCCATATTTCACTTTGTTTCTCCTCCACATCTAACTGCTTAAAGCTTATTGTCCCAAAACTGTTTTTGACTTCGGCCAGATTGCTTATTCGCTTTTCAATAAGACCCCACGACCCGGTAAAACGGACGTCGTGATCTGAAAAATTGTATCGTGATCAACTGATCATGGTATCCGGGAGTTACAGTAATAGAGAAACATGGGATTTTTTTCAATGTATTTAGATTTTTCAATTGTCTGCGATATATGCATATGATTAATTATATTTTATAATAATGTTGGTTATACTTCTGAAACTAATTTTTGTGATGTCGGGTTCTAATTTACTGAGGGGACTGAGGGTTCTAATTTACTGAGGTACCTAATTTATTGAGGGGAAAGACCACCAAAGTGGAAATTCGGAAATGTGAATTAAAATCATCTCTTCTGTTTGAATCATTAGAATTCATAAATTTATAAGTATTATGTGAATGTAGACTGGTAATAGACAACGTTAGATAGATGAAAAATTGCTCACTTCTATACTCTTTCATAGTACCCTGAAGATGGAAGAAAAAATAATGAAGATTGGGTGAATTGTCTAGTTTATGTCAAGTATGAGTCTGAGCTTTTGGTATGGACTCTTCTTTGAAATAATTCTGGATGTGCTTCTGATAAATAAAGTTATTCAGTTACATAAATTTATGAATGATTGAATATTCGTTTTTAAATCATCAAAGACAGAATTTCGCAATAGAATTGAAGGATGAAGCATGGCGAAAGTGATATTTGAAGATAATAGACAATATAGTATAGGAGTCAAAGCATTTTGCCGCAACACAAATCATTTTTGATCATCAAGCTAAGCGAGCGAAAGTCATGAGAATAATGTTTCATTCTTGATGACGTCCGAGCAAAAGGTTGATATCACTGGAGAGTAGAGATCCTAACTGGAGTGTCAGTTACCCATGATGAGGGCTGGAACTCAGCCAATTTCCCATCAGCACTCAACTCTCATCTTCGAACAGCATTAACCTGTCAGCATTTTGAACTATGGAAGCCGAAAATAATCGATTTGGTAAGCTATGTCTGATGTGTGACATGAGGCCTGGGGCATGCTTTACCGACTATCATCGTAAAGTTTCCAAAGGGATGTAATTTCTAGTTCACTTGGAATAAATTGATTGAATAATATATTATCATATTCCTTGAACTCATAAACTTGAATCTTATGAACTTCTAACTAGTTTTAATGATACTTGAATGTTGCTAATAACGATATAAAGATTACTCCAAGAAATATATACACCTGTGACTTGATAAGGTCGCAAACCTTTTCAGGACACAATTTGAAGTGTCCTTGAAAATTTTTCATTGTTCTCATGATTCGATATAAATGAATTAATGATTGAGTTTTGTCCCTTCCACTGATCAATACAAAGACCTTTTGACTAGAAGGCCACTGACACAAAGCACTCCTAGTTTTACTTAATAACTTTACTTTCTCAATAAAATACCTTTCTTGATATTCAAGCACAGTTAGAGAAAACCTATATTATTATAGATGACTGGAACTGAATGAAAACATTTTCAACCTCAACTCAACTCTGTTTCTCCCCTTACGAGAGAAAGTAATATGTGGTGGAGTTCAAGTTAAGATCAAGAAGAATTTCCGAAGGAATAAATTTGAGTGCTGAACAAATGTGATGTCTGCTAACGCTTTCCACCGATGTTTCCATTAATAGAAGCTTTCTCTGAGTCACTAACCACTTCCAGTGTTGCAACACGTTTGACGGTTGAAAAAACATACGTTTGAAAATACGTTGCCACACAAAGGTGGAGGGGTTGTCATTTGTTGAAGATGGAAGAGAACAGTTCGCTGGAGTTCGCGTAAACAAAGTGCTTTTAACTGTGCGTCACGATCCTCTTACTTCGAGAGTTCCTTCCACTTGGAGCGTTCTTCAACCCAGTTACTTGAAGTAAAGAGAAGGAGTTTCAGACATTGGCGTTGATTGTCAATAGCAACGACTGCAGTGGCAGCCTGCCAATAATACAATTTCAGCCATTAATGCACGTTGAAATATACATGGTAAACTTAAATTATTGTGTAGGCTACTAATGTATACAGAGTAAAACCGTACAAGGACAGAGAGTGTCTAGAACTATTACTTATTTGATAGCTTACTGATGATGAATCAAGATACTAATGAGGAGCAAATTAATATTAATGTTGTTGGCTGTTTCAATTCGATTTGCTTACATGCTAATTACATGATCGGGTATCGAGCATAAATTATTTCACTGTTGTGCGGCAAGTCTTTTGTTTTCAATTCATCACCAAGACTCTAAGCCGGCTCACAAAAACAAAGTTTACGACATTTGAGTGATGAACCAACAGTGACGAGTGGTGATGGGGGGGTGGTGTCTGCTGTGATGGGAAGGTACGGACGTGATTGATTAGGCTCTTGGATCGACATGCTTAATTACTGCGGGGATCAAGTACTTTATCAAGGCAGCAATGCTTGATGTGCTGCGAACTCTGACATTCTTCTCACAAAAATAACTTCAGACCGAACTTTCTTTCCGAGATGACTACTTTTCGTCGGGAGAATGGGGTCGTGTGTTGCCAAGTTTAAGCTTTAGACTGATGTAGGGGAGCTTAGGAAGAGTAGAATAATTTATTATGAATGATGATGTCCTCCCTTGATTATGCTAAACGATTTTCATTAAAAATTCCGAGTCCATTAACAAATTCCTCTAGAGAAAAGCAATATGATTTTTCTTTTCAAAAGGATTCTCCAAGAAATCTGTGGAAGAAGCATATCAAATTGAGAAATATAACTTGACTATTTTGTCTATAATGAGATATTTTGAAAAAAAACCGTGACTCATCAGCCATTTGAATTTATCTCCACTTGAAATGACGCTATTCTAATGAGATATATAGTTTATCGAACCATTGTGTTGTGTTTCTGGCTGCTTGGTGAGGGTGGCTACTATACCCTTGTTATGTTCAGTTACAGACTTTATGGGTTGCTTTCGGAAGAGTGACCTGAATGTTATCAAGGCAAGTGGAACTCAGCCTTATATAGGTAACGTATCACCAAAAATACATATTTTTATCAAACCATCTATTCCATCTATCCATGTTTTCCATGTTGAATAAAACTTGTTTGAATTACCAGTGTGAACTATACACTCCATTCCGATAACAAGCAGAATAACATATTCATAAAATAAATTGTCTCCAATTAACATTAACATTAATTGAGGCGTTTCAACAGATAATTCACAGGAATAATGTTACTCACTGAATGAAAGTCAACTCGCATTGTCTCATTATACAACTTTAATCTGTTCTATATCGCTCTTTATTACCGTGAAAAGTGAGACAACTTTGGTACAGGAATTAAATTGATGATGCTTGATGATTTACTTGAGTAACTTGATGAAAACTCTCGATGACCTTTCCAGTATAACGAAAAAGGAAACATAATAACTCTTACTGATCTTATCGTTCACAAAAGTTTTTAGAAATTGGGAGTCAGATGATTCACTTTAGCATGAATAATACTATCTGTGGATGACTCCAGGGGCCTGATGATAATTCAAAACTTCATCAGAACAAAAACCGAGTTTGGAGCTCAGCGCTTGCAACTTGTCGGCTGGAGTCGGGACAAAAACATTACAGGCTGTTCTCCATAGGGGCTCAGGAGAAGCGGGGACATTACTTCTTATGTATCTTGACTGATTTCTGATCGCAAAATCCTCTTCCTAGCTCTGTGATTTATACTATTTGTTAAACGTTTTGTGGAAGAAGAGTATATATCAAGTTTGTTTAGATAATTCCCCAATAAATTTCAAACTCACTTGCTGTATTACTCAGTAGGTGAGAGATTAATTTCTTTTATTTTTACTCACATTTGGGGTTAGGCGGAAGCTCTCTAGGAAAATGGAGGTAATCATTCACTTCCTTATCTTGATTCTAAATTTGAAATTCATCGTTTTATCTATTCGGAAGTGGAAATTTGTGTTAAGCATAGAAGTGATCTTGCTTTATTATGTGTGGCATTTCAATAAAAATTAGGATGAAAGATGTTTTGGACATATATGTCTGTGCATTCACAGTATTATTATTTCATATTGAATCAACAAAAAAAATAATAAATATCCCAATAATTTTCATATTACAACATTAAATGTGGTATGATTGAACATGAATATTTCGGATTACAGAATTCTAATGATGATAAATAATTTTTGGAGAGCTAGAAATACTATTTTCTAGTGAAGAGCAAGCTGTTGCAGAGGGACAGCCAGGGAGGCAGGTAGGTTTTGAAGCTCTAGTTATGGCGTCTCAGACTCACTCATTACATGGTTGTGATCGAGTGCTGTGTTTTTTGACAGGTTCAATTAACGTTCACTGAAGCGGCAGCCGGCGATGCTATTAGAAGGCCATATACTCAGTTAGAAACTTCTCCCCATCAAGTTTCTATAACTCACCGTGACGCCTCGGCAGCTGCGATAAGAGCGATAAGAGATCGAAAAAGATGAACTGCCTGTATGGATATGATTCATGTTCAGTTTAAGCTTGGGGCGTAATTGAATGAGCCTTATGGATTGAACTTCTCCCCTATATTTTTGCTGACTAGAGTATTTGATCTAATTTCTGAAATACATATCTCGAAATCATCCACTCTCAGAAAAATGTGTAAAAGCTTCTTTTGAAATTAACTTAGAACATCTCACAACAGGGAATGTTTATGCTTGTTAGTTGGTAACAATTAAACTCAAACTGAAATTCAATCCAGAGAATCTGACAGTGGTATTTTATGATTGATTCTCCTGAGGTCATCGGCCATCCATAAACATTTACAATTTGTTACAATGTGTGTTTATAATTACAAGAAAATTCAACTTGAGGTCTTTGAGGGATATTCTTGTAATAAACTCCAATGTTCTAATAGCCATGAACAGAAACTTGTGACTTCACTGAGTTTGTAGCTCGATGTGCGTTTCAAAATTTCCAGTATACAAGCCAAAAGAATCTATGTAATCATTAGGCAGTGTTGAAATCGAATGAATACTGTAATGACTCCTCACTGATGACATTTTTATTAGTGGAACTCTCAAGTTTTCTTGTGAATTTGAGCATTACATACTCAATTACACTAAAGCTTAAGTAAACCTGACCGACATTTTCACTCAAACTGCTGAAAATAATTTTCCTCATTCACGTGGTAAAATGAGTTTTTTGACGTGATTTCCGTAATTGATTTTCCAGTAACGGAGGTGGATATTTATATTTGTTATTTGCTGTTGCGTTACTTGTACATGGTACAGAAATTCAATTCATCGGAATGTACTTGATGCATATTATTAAATTTTTCAACCAAACTTAACAATATCACAACATAAGCTCACCTCTAAAGATGCTCAATTCATTCATTCATGAATTCTCTGCTGGTAAGGATTCACATTGAACCATGAGACGTAATTGAGACAAGGATTGGACATGGATGTTAAAAATGATTTTACAACACTTTTACAGTGATAGAAAGTAATAAGCATCAATTTTAATTTCCTATTCTTTGTATAATGTACAAGAAGATTACTTATAATCATTATACTTAACTCAAGTTTCTTCGTTCGCAAGATTACTCGTCAAGTTTCTTGCAATATCATCAATATGAATGAATTTTAATCATTGCAGCAACAGTTGGAAACGGTTTTGAGACTGATTTAGGCGTTCGAAATTTGGCAAGTAATATTTCTTTCGCACAATAGATTCATTGTTCGGACAAATTGAACTCACAGTTCGATGCTGGAGTACAATTGTGCCACTTATTTTCTTTCTTAAGCCCTGTCGCTTCCATGCGGATTTAGGCAAAGGGGATATATCAATGGAAGATGAGGTAGTAATGAATTCCAGGTGAGCGCGCGTGGTGTAGGCTGGCAATTGCTCTCCAATTCCACGGTGGGACGCACACTCACACTTGCCTCCCAAGGGAAATACTGGCTTGAATTCATTCGGAACTCGCATCTCAAGACACCCAGCTCTGATCCCACTGCCACTTTTTCTGTTATGAATGTGAATTTTGCATTCCACGTTCTACGAGAAGCGACATTCACGACCAGAATTCAATATTCCACAGAGATCCATCCTCCTCTTTCCTGGGAAATTCTCTCTATACTAGTATGAGATTTTTGTTAGTGTGGGATTAAGTCTGCAGTGCGCATTTCCTAGTTTATGAATAGATACTTTTATTTAAAAACAAAGATAAATCTTATTGATATCTTGATAATCTATCTCATTTGAAATAAATTTTTTACATGTTCAGTGTGGTTAAATCAACTGAGATCAATATTATCTGAGTGAGCATCGTAACTTAACCAAATTCAGTCCAGCATCTGGATCAAGGAGGTGATGGTGAAGGGTAACCTCCTTGATCTCGATAATAATAATCAATTTATTAAGAAAGTGAGCACATGTGGAATTAAAGTTGTGCTATTCTATTGTTCAACGAACTGGGAGGTGTTGTAGCTTGAATAGCTATTTGGTCAATGAATGATATAACATTCTATCCATCTAGTTTCGGAAGAGGGAGTCCATATAGGTCTACATTCTTTGATTTGTTCAATCCTTTTTTCGTCTATATAAATTTTTCTTATTCATCTCAACTGGACAATGTTCAAGTTCTTTATCAGTGAGCTAAGATATCATAATAAGGCATTCAATAGTGTCTAGTGTGAACATTGAGAATAGAATAAGCCAATTATAAGCGATCTCATCAATCAAGTATGGTCAGATGGCACAATGCAGCAAACCAGAGCAGAAAAAGTTGATAAACGATTAAAATCTAACACAAGAGCTCCATGGAGGGGATCAGTTGAAAAAGTCATGAACAAAACAATTTCAACAAAAACAATTCTCGTCCAGTCCAACAATTCCAATCAGGAATATCATCTGTCCTAAAGCTTCAGCTCCCAACTCGATATCCACACTTTATGATATCGAAAACTGAGAAGTGTATGCTACTCTATAGAGTTGAATTGATCAGTGTTATATGGTTTCAACGCCGCTTTTCCAGCAGAATATTTCAACTTTCCCGGATAACATTCAACGGAAAACTCTCTTTGTACCATAAAAGATCTAAAGACTAAACAGTTGATAAATCCAATTTGTACGCTGACACTACGATTTAGTTGCAGTAGCATGAGAAGCTCCATTCGAATGCTGTACCATTTGAATTGATCATGGAGAATGCAGTTCAACATGGAAGTAAAGAACCTTTTGAAGAAAAAATTCCATCTCAAATGATTAACATTCCATTGATCAATGTAATATTCACTATGTACATGGAGATCATGGATATGTCAAATTGTATCAATCAGTTGCTGGAGAATTTTGGAACACTATTTTCAAGTCATTCATCAATAGCATATCAATAAGTCAAGTACGGTACCTGGTTGATGAATATTAATCATTAATATCAATATTCTACATTTGCTTGAAAAATGTACGAAGTGCTAGCGTGTATGGGAAATTCAAGTTGATATAAGAGTGCCTGGCAGACTAGTAATTTTTAAAATTAATTATTAGTTTCCTAATAGTAAACAATAGTAGGGTACTCTAAAAGCGTTATAGTTTGATAGATACTTCTGATAAGATATGCTATTTGAGACATATATAAAATAGGAACTTGGAAAAATCCATGATTGACGTTTACAATCGTTCATGGAAAAGATAAAAAATTTGTATGTGACATTTATGTCAAAAAAAGAGGGCTTAGTCAGATTAAATTCCCTCATGGAGCCCACCATGCTGATAAGAGCGAAATTGTCACCCAAGTTGTCTCGCGGTTTCGAAATAAACATTGAGGAAAGTGTTCTTGTTCTTTTTTCCCGGTGCGTGCTCAGACTGATTTCTCAGCTTGATCGTGGGATGCCAGTGAAGCATTGATTGATCACTCTGTCTCTGTCAACCTCAAGTTGACACATTTCCAACTCTTCCGAAATTGGATTTGAACGATAAGCCGGCCGACGGCTGTAGTTAGGGCTGGTAAAAGCGTAGTAGCTTCAGCATAAATGCATTTCGCGCTGACAGTTCAAACAGCAGTTCCATCATCAACGCCAAAACAGATATTTGTTTAAAACGCCTGTTCAATCTGCAAGCCTGCTTCACCTGCATGAAAATTCTTATAGAAAAAAAATCGTTTTTGGATTGGAAACGTTTTTAAGTTCAAAGATCTATAATTTATTATAGTCTAAAACAAAATATGAATTCGAAAATGAGTTCATCTTCACAAGCAGAAGACAATCAATCAAACGATCTGTAAAGTGATCTGTTTGTTTGCTATTATGGAGCAATTTTCTCTCTCCAAAGAAACGCTCACCATGAAACAAGTTTACCTAAACCTAAGTAATACTAAAAGGTTCCAGTCCTTTCATGTAATATATATATATATATATATATATATATATATATATATATATATATATATATATATATATAATATTTATATATTTAATGGTAAGGGACTGCACTATTCTGTACCTTCAAGAGATTTGAATTGTATGGAGGTTTCTCTAATTTCAGATTTAGTCACTCATGGAAGATGCCACGACAAACTAATTTAACAACTCAATGCTTTAAGAGTATTTGATAGAATTAATTTTTGATGAAGCATAAACTGGAGACCAACTGTAGCATACAACCTTTGATACAGATCCAAGTGTTATAGCACTCTTCATGAGACTTCCGATTTGGAGGAAAAGAATAAACTCTTGGCAGAATAGAATTTCAAGAAAGCATTTAGTTCTCAGAATGAATGACTCTCAAGCACTCTGGGATGAAAGATTTATCAGGTAGCCTCCTACTCTGATAAGATATGCTCTTCCATTTGCAGTTGGCTAAAATTCTGGCGTTTCAGAATGTGAGTGGGAAAATAAACTGAGATAAGAGGCGGAAAGTATAGCAAAGTTGACATTGAGTCGGCTCAAGCGGATCTTAAAAGAGTGGGTAAGTGTGGTCGAGCACGTTTTTATTGCTGTCAAGTGGAGTTTTTGTTGAGAAATACATTAAAGAGATAGAATTTTATCTCTTCTTCTAATTTTTTGTCTCTTGTGTTTGGTTTCTACCCTTCTCAATCATGCTATCTGATCAATATCTAAAAGAAGAGATATTTCTGTTCAACCCCACATAAAATCTAGATTTGGATGTTCTTATCTATCAAGAGATGAATGACACTGAACATTTCACACAATGTACAAGATCTTAATCTAGATCATTAGCAATTGTATAGAACCTACAAAGCCAGGTTTCCAATAATATTCAAGTCCTCTGAAAGTATTTTCTGATGTAGGCCTATCAAGAGACATCGCAGCTTCTCATAACATTTGTTACTATTTTTCATTTCCAAATAGACTTCACTATAAAAATTAGAATGAATATTGATAGCTGTCCATTTATGCATGTTATGATGAAATGCAAATAATTATGAAGCGTATTTCCAAAGAAATTGGATGACAAATAATAAATTCCAGTCTGAAGATTGGGCTGCTCATGTTTGTAGATATTTGAATATAAATTCGCCTCGAATGAGCAGGAGGATGAATCTTGGGAAGTTATGAATAGAAAATGACGTAGGAATAGTGGAGAATGACAGGATGAGTGGGAAGTATAAAGTAGGATATGAACTTGCATAATAAAGGCTATGCTTTCTTAGACGTCAGTTTCCTCATAGTAAATACATAAGGAAGAGAACAAGTCGAAGGAACTATGACATCACTGAAATACAAAATTGGTCTAAAGGACTGATGGAATGAATCCAGAATAGGTATGAAGCATCGTGCGAAGCCAACAGGAGCTTACAGTATTATTTAAAGTTTTATTGACTTACAAATAAAGTTGAACTACTCGTACATTCATACCTCTTTCATACTTTCCGATTAAAAGCGGCTGTTTGTGTATTAGGGATTCAGTTCCTCATTTGAGTTGCTTTTTGGAATAATTCATGAAGTCGAGTAAATTTAATATTATCATAATTCAAACAAATCTTACAAACTTCTATCAATCTATTCGAAGAGAATGACCTTCTCCACGTACAAGCTCCTCTATCAAGCTACTAGATTTGCTAACTCAAAGTATAAAGTCACGTTCTTATAAGTCTAGTTGTAACACACATACATCAATGTAATGATATTCATGTGTATTTTCAACGGAAGTCAGTATCAAGTCTCATACACTTAAACATACGAAACTGGTTCAAAGTTATAAGATATATTAGTTTTCTTATCTAGAGAAACAGGTCATGAAAACAACGTAAGAAACTTAAGAATTTTTTGAATAGTATATCGATCTAAGAGAAATATGAAACATTTAATCGACTTTTTAGAATTCTTGTTTCTGATTACGTCCACTAATACATGTATGATAACATTGGTAACAGTGAACTGCTTGAATGGGCTTCCAGATAAGGGTTAAAGTTTAACGAGTGTTCAAGATTGATTGCGCATGAAAAAGTCGAAATGGTCACGGGGTCAGTTGCAGTGGAGGGGGTACGGAGTGGTTGGTGGTGGAGCGATTAGTTCTTCAGGCACTTAAGAAAATTACGGGGGAGGATGTCACGTCTTTGCTTGTAGAGAGAATTCTCTCACCAAAGCCAATCAGTTCTAAGAGCTGATAAAAAAAGATATGAGTTAACCAGCCATGCTGCATTCCGGATATTACAGGATTCCTCAGCGAAGATTTTCTGTTTGTGTGCTCGTGCTGGAATAAGCCTTTAATAAGCCTCTGCCATTCAGGTTTGGGAGACTTTCTGCAAAGTCAGTATGATCATAGTACATTATAATATAATAGTTGCAAGAAATTAAAAGAGAAACAACAATTTGGGATGATCACTCATAAAATTGAAAAGGTTGAAAGCTTCTTTCCAAGTTCTTCAATTCCCTAGCACAGTGTATAAACTGTGAATATTGAATTGCATAACAATTTCCACAATTAACTTTAAATGGTTTATCAACGGAATCGAACTAGATGAAATACCAGTCTTGTGATTCTCAGGATGAGGTGAGATCAATTAATTTGTTCATCAACGATATTCAATATGTTTCCGCCACACTGGTATAAAATAATCTGTTTTACATGCATCATACGGAGACCGAAACGCTCGTTTTCAGGCGAGGTCGCCAGCAACTCGCCGGGAAAATGCCTTTTTCTACAACTGCGCGTAAAACAAGATTTTACGAGCTGAATTCTCCTCGTAAAGAAGCCCATTTCTGAGCAGAATCTTCATTACGCTCGCTAACCATCTGCGCATGCGGAGTAGAATTACTTTACGCTCGCTAAGCAACTGCGCATGAGCAGTAGAGTTACTTTATGCTCGCTAATCAGCTGATCATGGCTCGCCAAAAGTAAGTCAGGTGGAGTCATAACATAACCTAACAAAAGTCGACAATGTCTGATTGTACCTGTACTGGTAATTACACAAAAGTAATTCAATAGTTTGCAGTATTTGATGACTGAAAAAACTGTAGATTAACAGGTTCTTGCAGTTGTAGAAAAAATATTGTATGTAATTCGCGCGTAATGCTTCTTTATAGCTCTTGCAAAATTATCACGCTCCGCTACGCGTCGCGTGATAACTGTTTTGCGCAAGTGATAACGTCGCGCATTACGCTCTTAATACAAAAATAGCTATTTTCAGTTGCGATAGAGAGCTCAATGCGAACGGTTGTATTTTTGTCGAGCGGCCTTATCTTCATGATAACTGTGATCGTCTTTTAAGCGTGCCGTCTTGTATACGATCGTCTACTAATATTTTTTTGGTTACTTCTGAATATTAATTGTGTTAAAATTTCGTGATTACTATGGCTGATAATTGTTCCAAGTGTGAGGCTACTTTCAATAATACGGAAGATATTTTAGAATGCTGTGAGTGTAGGAGTTTCTATCATCCAACATGTACCAAAGTTCGTACGGTAGATAACTTCAAAAA
Organism: Sogatella furcifera; assembly: GCA_017141385.1. Classification (NCBI taxonomy): domain Eukaryota; kingdom Metazoa; phylum Arthropoda; class Insecta; order Hemiptera; family Delphacidae; genus Sogatella; species Sogatella furcifera. The sequence continues at coordinate 20,182,891 of CM029548.1, forward strand.
ACTTGGTGCACGGAAAGCAACTTGTGAGTGCGATTCATGTAAGGAAAAATCTCCCAGTACTGACAGCAACCATACTGATTCCACTTTGACGGACACTATCAAAGACATTGTTACCCAGGTAATTAATGATAAATTTAATGAACTATCTGTTATTATTGCAACTCTAAATTCGACAGTTGAAAGCTTAGAAACTTCGTTGAAATCTATGCGCGAGGAGAACAGATTAGTTAAAGATAGGTGTGATAAACTGGAAATTGAAAATATTAAACTTCGCAGAGATGTTAACGAACTCCAACAATACTCCCGCAAGGACAATTTGGAGATAGCGGGGATTCCGGAGACTAAAATGAAAATGTGTACACTTTAATTGAATCTGTTGCCAAAGCAATTAATACTCCATTCATAAGTGACCACATTTCTATCCCTCATAAAATTCCCTCTGCTAAAAACAAATCATCTGTAATTGTGCGCTTCACTTCCAGAACGGCTAAAATGAATTGGAAAAGTGCGGCAAAGGCAAAAGGACACTTGACAACTAGCGACCTGAACTGCAATCTCCCTCCTGGTAATATCTTCCTAAATGATCATCTTACTGCATATAATAAAATTCTACTAAATAAAGCAAAAGATCTGAAAAAGAACAATAAATTAGCATATGTATGGGTTAAAGACACAAAGATTCTAATTCGAAAACAGCAAGACTCTCCAGTGAAACGAATTTTGAGTGAAGATGATCTTAAACCATTCGAATAAGACATTGTTTCCAAGTAAATATCTTCAACAGAAGTACTATTAAGTGAATCGTTAAAAATGTGACGATAGGTGTGAACGAGATAACTGAGCGCTGCATTTCTTTCATAAACTCTACTACTCTCACTTTTTATGAACACTTAGTTTCTACTATTATCTTCCATTTCAACTCTATCCTTTTCTCTTTCTTTCTCTAATCTTATCTAATCTCTCTAACCCCTTTCCTTCTCTTGCATTTTTTCTATGGTATTGGTAAACAACTTTGATAATGAATTATTACAGGAGTCCTACGAAACCCATGAGATTGATAATGTTTTTGATTTTAATCCTGTTAACTACATCGATGAGTTAAATAAAAATCTATTCAATATTTGTCTTATGAACATCAGAAGCATGAATAAGAATTTCGATGAATTTTCTTACATTATACAAAATTGTAAAACCGAATTTGATATTATTGTCCTCAGTGAGACCTGGAGTGATGAAAAAAACTTCAATCACAATCTTAATAATTATTCTGTTCATAGCGCACCTGGTAAACTCAATAAATGTGATGGTATCTGTGTCTTTAGTAGGAATATGCATAAAATCAATCTTATAAACTTTGAAATACTTGAAGGTAACTCTTTAATACTGGATATGTCCTTACTAAATTATAATATTGAATTAACCATAGTAGCTATTTACAGATCACCTTCTTCGGATTTAAATACTTTTATCAATAGTTTAAATGAATGCATTGATTACCTAAATGGGATTAAAAAACAAAACATAATAATAATTGATGATTTAAACATAGATTTAAACCTTAACTCAAACGTTGTAAATGAATACTTCATCTTACTTCCATCTTACGGATTTAAATCGTATATAAATAAACCTACACGGGTAGTCAATGGTTCGCAATCTTGCTTGGATCATATTTTCTGTAGAATTTCTTCAAATTCTATTAATAATTCTATTGGCGCAATAATTAAAACAAGTATAACTGATCATTTTCTAATTTGTTTGAGTTTGTGTATAGAAGAGACTGTAAAGAAACCACAATTGGCAATAAACTACAAAGAATCGATTAATGTCAGAGAATTAGATACAAATTTAAATAACTACAATTGGTCTGATGTTAATTCTCTAATTGATTCGGATGTTGATGATGCTGTGGATCTCTTTGTAAATAATTTAACAAATGAAATAAAAACGTTACTCACATCAAAGCTTTATCACACAAACCTCTAAAACCCTGGATTACAACTGGTCTTATTACTTCGATAAGAAATCGTGACCGCATGCATCAAATACTAAAAAAATAACCTTTCAATATAATCCTCAAAACCCAATATGTTAATTATAGAAATACTTTGAATAATATGATTAAGCAATGCAAGTATGAATACTACAATAACAAACTGAATCAGTGAAGAGGAAATTCTAAAAAAACATGGGAATGCATTAATGATTTATTGAATACCAAACGCAAAACAACTATGCCTAACATAGATTCTGAAATTCTGAACCATCATTTTGCTCATATAGGGCAATTGTATGCAGATGAATTGATAAATAATAGCCCTGACAGTGACAGACAACATATCCATATTGATTCTACAGTTCCTTCATATAACTCCTTTTATCTATCCAATACAGACGAAAATGAAATATATCACACGCTAAATTCCTTAAAAGCTAGTTCTTCCCCCGGTATGGACACCCTCACTTCTACTTGTCTCAAAAACATTTCTCCTTTCATCACTGAACCTTTGAAAAACATAATTAATAAATGCTTTCAAATTGGCTACTTTCCAAAAAAATTCAAAATAGCAAAAATTGTTCCTATTTTCAAGTCTGGAGATCCAACTAATCCGACCAACTATCGTCCAATCAGCCTACTTAACAATCTAGCCAAGGTAGTTGAAAAGTTGCTAAAGAGAAGATTGGTGAGTTTTTTAGTCAAATTCGAGGTTATCAGTGCCAACCAGTTTGGCTTTCAAGCAGGAAAGTCTATGGAAGATGCTATGTCTAGGCTGTTGGAGCTGATAACAACTAATTTCAATAACAAAAATAAAACGCTCACTACTTTCCTAGACTTGGTAAAAACCTTTGACACTATCTCTCAGTCAAGGCTCTTGAAAAAAATGGAAAATCTGGGAATTAGAGGCTTACCACTAAAATTATTCCATTCCTACCTGTCAGATAGATATCAAATTCTTACAATAATTAATGACATACCGTAACTAGTATCAAAAAGCTCACTGAGTACGGTCTTCCGCAAGGAACAGTGTTATCTCCTATCCTCTTTCAAATCTACATAAACGATCTTCTCAAATTGAAAATAATAGATTGTGATATTATATCCTTTGCAGATGATACTGCGTTGGTTTTTACGGGTCACACATGGGATAATGTAAAGATCACAGCGGAAAATGGTCTGAAAATTGTGCATTCTTGGCTAAATGAGCACTTGCTAACCCTTAACACAAATAAAAGCGTGTTCATGACTTTTTCTCAAGCGCATTTACTCAACCTCAATCACTCAACACTATTAAAATCCATACAACAAATTGCAACAATGAATACACCTGTTCTTGCCCAAAAATAAATAAAAAAGATGATGTTAAATACTTGGGTATAACAATAGATTCTCACCTAAGATGGAACACTCATATTGACAACTTGTGCAAAAAACTCAGATTTCTTGTTTATAAATTTTATCAAATTAAACAACTAAATAATCCAAAAATAACAAGACTAATTTACAACTCATATGCACAATCCGTATTACAGTATGGAATTCGGGTTTGGGGGGGTGCATTGAATGCGCATTTTAATAAACTCTTTATAATTCAAAAACATCTAATCAAAACAATCTTAGGTAAACCTCGTTTATATCCAACTAAATATTTATTCAAAGAGTTTAAGGTGCTAACAGTACGTCAACTATATATTGAAAACTTCACATTTTTTGTTATAAATCATAGAAATCTTTTCCACTTCCGTGAATCAAACCTTAATTTAAGACCATCCCGGAATAGATATGAAAATATAAGAATGAATCTTAATGTTTGTAAGAGGCAATATTTTTATCTAGCGAATAAATTGATCAACAAAATTCCAGATAGCTTTATTGAACGGATTAGCTTAAAATCTCATACGGGTTTAAAGAGGAAAATTGCTAATTGGATAATGTCAAGTGAAACTGAGGAAAAACTTTTCGAATGATTAACTTAAATTTGTTTATAAGCATGTTTTTCTTTTCTCTCTCCTTCTCTCTCTCTCTTTCTCTTTTTCTTTCACCTTCTCTTCTCTCACTCTTCTCATCTCTTATTTCTACTTTTTTGCAATACATTTATTGTCTTGAAGGTTTTTTTATGATTTGTTTTTATATAAAAATAGTAGCAACACTCACCTGCGCACAGGATTTTTCCTTGCAGGTGATTTGGTTTTATGGTTAAGTTAAAAGTTTTAATTGTAATATGTTATGTTTTCTGAAACCTCAATAAATTTGATTTGATTTTCCGGCCCTAGGGCGGTAAAATAACCTTGAATGTAAGCTGACTGAAGGTCGTTGTCGATTTAAGGGTTGGTCGATCAATAGGTAGCATCCCGGTTTGATTGCATCAAATGTCAGCTGTTTCGCGAGTCGATGTCGACTTATTGGTATTTTGATGTAAAGGTAGTCTCTCATCTGTTATTTTGATTGGTGAGATCCCTTGTCAAGAGAACTGAACGTTGAAAGTTTTCACATCAATCAGTAGTTGAACAATAAAGGAAAACTGCTTCGATAACTGATACTTCAACTTTGATAAGATTAAAAATGTTTGTATTGATTAACTATTGAATAATGATGAACGTGAAATCCATGTTTGAACAAAATTATTGTTGTCAGACTTTATGCTACTTTGTCTAGCAGGTTAGCCAGCGCCATCTAGCGGGTGATAATGCAACTAGACTAAGCTTTTCTGTTAGCCAATGTCAGTCGAAAATTAACAACTTTGAATTGATATTGTACAATTCAGGATGATCGTACAAAAATTATCTTGGGCTTAAACGTTTCTGGACTAAGAAAATCGAATACACTGATAGTTATAAAGTAATATTCAGTCAGTAAATCAATAAACTATTGACGCGAAGTTTTAATAGCAAGCAGATGTTACCTACTCCAAATTCAGTATAGGCAGAGATAGCATAATAAGGTTACTGGTCTAGCTGTTCTTGGAACTGATTAACTAATTTTTTATTTTGTTTTCTTCGCATTGATGTTGTGTGCCGAAAAATAAAGTTCGACACCACGGGTCGAAAATGTAATATTCCGTCTCTCAATCTTTTCTAGTCCTCGGCCTACGGCCTAGGACTTGAAAACCGATTTCGAGCCGGTAAACGCACATTTTCGGCCCTAGGTACGAAATATACTATTTTGAGTTACTCATTTTTCATAGTTAACGCTCGTAGTAGTTCCTTTGTGATTTTTGGAGAGGAGTCGAATAATAAACTCTCTCCATGAATATTCATTATTCATAACTCGGATGAGGCTTGCTTTGAATACTTGCCAGTATATTTGATTTCCCCCAGCCGGGTTACGAGCCCTGCGTGAGGTATTGACGCAGTTTTTACCATTAGAATGTTGATTGAGAAAAGGAGAGAGTTTAATCGCCCCACTCATCTAGTTTTCATTGACTGGGAGAATGCATTTGATAACGTCATGGGAAATCATGGTAAATAAAGGCTATCAACGGCATCTTGTTTCCATAATTGCTGGACTGTAGTCAAACACATCAATATTACTCCATGTAGATGATGAACCAGAAAAGGAGTTGACTGTTAAAAAGGGAGTTAGACAGGGATGCCCACTATCACCCACGTTGTTCAATATTTACTTGGACGAGCTGATGAGTATTTGGCAACAAAAAGTTGACTCAGGTGTAACAATTGGGCCAGGACTTTTTCTGAACTCCCTAATGTTTGCAGATGATACAGTCATTATACAGGATACTAAAGACAAACTTCAGCTATCAATCCATGCACTGCAGCAAGTGAGTGAGAATTTTAATATGAAAATTTCGGGACCAAAATCAAAGGTGATAGCATTTTCTGGTAAGTGGCCGTTAAGTTCCAAGATAGTTATAAACAATACCATAATAGAGCAGGTGAATGACTTCAGTTATCTTGGTTGTAATATATCATTTGATAGAGAGAGACATACCTCACAAAATAAACAAATTCAGCAGAATTTGTGGGACTATACAGCGTGCTCTAAGGGGCCAAGCCAGGAAAGAGACAAAAATTAAATTTTACAAGACAATGGCTGTGCCCCTGCTGACTTACGGAAGAGGTGTGGACATCAACAAAAGCTGACGACTCTCGACTGCAAGCTGCAGAAATGAAATTTCTACGTGGTGTTCAGGGCTTTACGCGTCTTGATCACATACGTAATGAAGATGTAAGAAAACAGTGTGCAGTACAACCACTTTCAAAACTTATCAAACAATATAGAGTAAACTGGGCAGATCACCTAATGCGGATGTCTCCTAATCGCCTTCCACTACAATTATGGAAATTAAAACAGGATGGAAGACGAGACATTGGCAGACCAAGGAAGCGTTGGACACCGGAACAGGCGCAGATGCCTAGTCCATGATAGATGATGATGATGATGATGATGATGATAACTCGGATGAAATGGAATTCTTCTTTGATGAATTCGTTCTCCAAATCACAATGAAATAATTATATTATCCCTCTTAGCTTTGACATGTTTTGAAAAAAACATGTCGCCCGGACTGGGAATCGGGGAGTACTGGGCTCGATTCCCAGTCCGGGCACAGTTTTTTGAACAGTTTCATTCAATGGATCTCGCTTGCTATCTAGTACATTGGTCAATATTTGCAGCTGCAGAAGTCCTTTGTCTATTTATATAGCAGTTTATGGAAATCCCAATTAATTATAATTATCTATTGAGTATTAGCAGCTCAATTCTAGCGCCGAGGAATCGAGGATAGAAATAATATCTCTGCTTGAAACACATCCGCAACTCATACAGTGAATGTTTTCACTGTAAAGCAACTTGAAAGTGAATCTATTCATATGATGAATACATACCGCATAATTCAATTTACTAGAATACATATATTACTTCTCTCGCAATATTTTTTCTAATACGTCAGAATAATGTAAGGTACCAAAACGCTAATACTTAAATCTCACAAATTACTTCAAACTTCTATGACGTTAACGTCTCTCACTATGTCTCAACCTCTACCTTATTAGCCTTTAATCTGAATTTCAAGAAGCTAGTACTTTGGTAACTGGAGATCACAGTAAAATCCATATTGAAGCTCAATGTTGCATTTTCCATGTTTGTGAGATTCATCAAAGATCGTAGAGCGAAACCCTATTGACAAATGCAGGTAAATGTTGATCATGACTGGTAAAAGTGTGAATGTTATTCATGAGTTGCGTTTGCCGTTCACCTTACTCGAACGCTTACAAAGCCAGCACGTTCCGACTCAAATGTAAATATTGATTTGTGTGTAGATACGTAGTTGAGTTTTATTCAGTGGCCAAACGTGCTCAGGATATTTGAAACACCAAGCCTCTTGCCGGATGGTAACTGTTATAACAACATCCAGGCCGTTTACTTAGCACATTGCTTATTGGTTCAATATTGGGTGATGCACACTTTGCTAACCTTCAGAGTAACCAACGAGGTGATCTTGGTGATAGATCTCTAAGTCACCAGTGGGGAATAGTGGCGTAGCAGGGAGACGAACGATATTACATTGATTGAGGAAAATTCAATAGATATTTCTAAATTAGAATTATACTACTAGTATAATACTTTTTTATAAAATGATGAGGAGACCAGGGATTAGTGTTTGTTGAATAAGGACTCCCACAAGCTCTTCCATCCGAGGGTACAAATTGTACAACATTCTATGAGGGTACAAATCTGCTTCGTTGTCAGAATTGAACAGAGACCAACAACCCTATTCTAAATAGCCTTTCACAGAGAAAGAGAAAACAACCGGACAGAGTATTCATAAGAGTCCAATGAAATGATATATATTGACAGGGATGATAATAATATTATCATTGAATAATTCGCCCAAAATCGAACTGATGTCCTGTTATGGAATTGAACGTGAAATTATAATTGTCTCATACATTCATTATGGATAGGTTCTTATTACGTGAATAACGTCCATATATCACAATTGTATTTATCCAAAGTAATTCAGCAATATCACTCTCATATTGATAAGCTTACTCCAAATTTAATTACCTGCTACCAAATCGAAATGTACTAAATCAAGTGAGCTTGTAATGATTATTCCATGTAAGCCTGATAATTCAATTTGCAATAATGAACTCAATGGTATTATGTTCGGGTGTCTGTTTATATGGTTCAATAATTCCAAGCATTGGAAAGTAGAAATAACTATAATGATTTCCTAGTGGAGTTTTCCCACATGTAAAATTTATCACATGAAGCCATTCATAATATTGTGAAGACGTATTTGTTACATACATGAATGAAACATTTTGTAACGAGGAATTTAAGAGAATCACAATAGAAACTCAATCCAAGGGAAACAATATTACTGACAGATTAAGTTTATGAGCACTTCAAGTATATAGTGTTCGAGTATGAACAATAGCCTATAATAATATAAAAAATTAATAAGCAGATTATTTCTCAAATGATTACTTATTAGAACCAAATAAGAGTTCATCACGTTATTTTGTTTATGTGATTACCTCAAATGTATTCTACCTAGGTTTATGTAATACCTTAAATGTATTCTACCTAGGTTAATGTGATACCTTAAATGTATTCTACCAAGGTTTATTCCTCAAACTCCTATATCATCAATTTATTATAAAAGATTTCTTGGCGAGCACTAATTTCCTATTGCGGTTTTCCTTGCAAGAAATCTCGTTAGATGTGTGGACTATACAAAAGGACAAGAGATCAATAGCAAGCAATTTGTGGCTGAAAAAGATGTATGTGACGACAATCCATTTGCTCGCTGCATGCGTCTCACTCCAGCAGCCGAGTTGAAGTGGAGCGCACGTGTTTATTCTAACCGACTAATCTGGAGCGCGTATCCCTGACCGTTTATATTGAATTTTCCAATCAACCTGGAGCATCTACCTTATGAAAGCGCGTTTTTCTTTCTCACAAAAGAGCAATTACGATGGCAGGCACTTTTTGAAAGAGAGCCACACAGTCAGATTGGAACATAAATTTACTTTTATCCGTCACCCGTAATCCGATTGCTCTGGATGCCGAAAACACACTGTTGGACATGAGAAAGGACATGCCCTGTCCATGATCGGATTCCCTAAAAGGATTCTTCTTGCAGCCACCATCAATCGGGGGACCCGAGCCACGACTTTTTTTCTCTAATCAAACTCATTTTTCTCATAGAACCGTGGTTTCCTTTTTTTGACCTAACTCTTTTTCAAAAGAGAAATGAAACCGGATTGTTAAAAATTTTATCACACAGACAACTGTGTGAGAGGTATATTTTCCAGTGTGTACTTGGAGTCGGGATAAGTCGAATGGGAATAAAGGAAATTGATGTCAGAATCGTTAATTTGGTGAAACCTTCAATTTCTTAATGGAAGTCTGATGAGAACATGTTGGATTAATGGTTCAAAGGATATTAATTTTATTTAAGTGAAGTGGTATGCATGGGTTGAATATTTTCAACAAGAAGACAAGGTAGGCTCAAAGAATGATAGCTGGATGACATCCATAAGTAGGTGGACCAGAGATATACCAAAGATGTCATAAGAAGGATGATCTGCTAATGATGGGAAGGAGAGGATAACGAGGACAAGTTGCAGACAGAGATTTGTGGAGAGGCTCAGTATGGAGACAAAAGTTCACGATGTTCGCACTTGGGAAAAGTGTTCCTGTTCAAGCAAAAATAAAACAGATCTACTGTGATAGGGGTACAGCAATCAATCATCATTTCTCATGTAAAACATTGAAAATATAATCGAGAAAGTCAAAATGAGCGAAACTATGTTCGTTAATTAATAAACGTGTAGGCCTATCTCAGTCTGCTTTCAAATTTACTGAGCATTATAAAAGTAAGAATTTAATTTTTAGAAGTAGGTCAATAGATGTTAGAAGGAGAGAGTGGACCATGATTCCCGGCTCACTTTAGTTAAGATATTGAGTAGAGCCCACTCCTATTTGGAATGGAGGTCGCAAGGTTTACGCGCGTGAGAGCAGTTAAATACAACTGTGATAGCTGCATTTTTACGACACGTCCAGGCCTCAGTGGGAATCTCACACCAAGTGAATACCCCTGAGAATCAATGTTGCAGGAGTTGTCAATTCAATTCATAGATTGGAGAAATTGAAATATCGCCGAGAGCCAATTTCTACTGGTGAAGGTTATGTACGTCATAAAAATTCGAGCTACTGATAGCTAGACCGGAGCATTCGCCGTTATATGACTTGCTCGATTTCATTCGATATTTTATTTAAATGATTCCATTGGAATAAAAGCCTCATGTGGGAGTATAATTAATAGACCTCAATGGAAGGTGAAAGGTGCTGAAGGACCTCATATGATGTCCAAACTCTTCAGCAGAGCACCACTATTTATTATCACAAAGTTTCTATTGAATTATTGAAGATATATCAATTGAATTCATTCCTTTGCAGCATCCAACCGTACAGTATCATTCATAAAATTTGACTTGATTTATTATTCTCCTAATAAGTTGAGAATCCTAAATTGCACTACCCATCACGCATCCTATACACATGTATTCTAAATGAAAACAAGGGAATATAACTTTCATGCCAAGAGCAAAGTGATCGTTCACAATATTAAGTGAAAAGACAAAATGTTGGTGGATAATATGGATAACTACCACAATATCACCTTCACAGCCACTCAAAAAACGTTCACAATATTCCAGAAACGTCAATTTTCAGCATTAATTTTGTGGCTGGATTGGTATGAGACTTTAGAAAAACAAGGAATTCACAGTTTATAGAGGAAGATAAGGTAACAAGATTAACTTCTCAATATGAAGGTTCTATTTGTTAAAAATCTTTACTGCTTCCAGTGAGAAACTATTTGTGATGAGAAACCAACTTGTTGTTGAAAGTTTCATACTACATATCTGGTTGAAAGTTGATTATTCATATCAATGATAAGATCAATAGCGAGCGCTTGCTACTTATTGACCCAAAGGAGACTATTCTGGCCAATAAGTCGACTGGAATCTAACCTTTTAGTTAGCTCAACTCTAAGAAAGTTTGATAAAAATATTTTTAATACATTTTTATTAGACTAATTTATCGCGAGCTTGTATTATATCTCTATAAAGCTCTGTCTAGTAGGCTATCTAACTTCAAATGATTCTTGAACTAAATTCATTTTCCAAAGAAGATTGTTCCTTTTTTGTCTCAAAAACAAATGGTAAAATAAAGAAGTCACTGAGGTCTCCACTGAGTGCACATCCGGATTTGATATGTGACACACTACAGATGAGACAAATTGGAAGCAAATAATGATGTTGAGCTTTGAAAGGAATATCGGATAAACAAGAGCACTAATATCTCCTGCTGGGACAGTGATAAATTGCTCTACAAATTCAGGGGAGGAAAAGCTCTACGCTGCACATGTCGCGCCGCCGAGCTTTTTATTTTTTCCGCAGAGAGCGCACTGATCGATTCTCATGAGATATCAGTGAATCATTGCACAAGGTCAGATTCGGGTCAGTTCCGGAAATACATATGATCCGATTTGTGTCACCTTGGATTCGACTTCATACATTATTCTTCTCAAAACCTTAATCAGAATACAATTTATCATTAGCTTTCCACTCGACCAACGAATAAATTAATGCGACAACTCAAAATTGGATATTCTTTGTGAGAGAGCTCTTTTCCAAAAATACCAAGCTTCATATAGCTTCCATAGTTCATGACAAAACAATTATAATAATTATTATTATCTCATCAAATTAGTTTTAAGGTTGAGGAATCCAAATAGTTCTAGCTATTGGTAGATTGGTTCTCGACTGAAGATTTGTTCCTTTCCTGTTGGCTGTGGTTATTTTCAACGGTAATACTTTACTCGGAAACGTTTATAATATTGATAATTTTCCATAACCTATGTTCAAAACTCATGAAGAATTTTCACAGGTCATGATAGGTACTGACTTCAATCAAACATTACTTGAAAATTTCATATTTTAACTTACAATCCACAATTACATAAGTTTTCAATGAAGAATAATCAAACTACCTGGAAATGCATTTGATGACAAAGAAATCCACTCGTATTCGCTAGTTAAATTTAGCCTGAGTATTCGTGGGGAGATCTTCATGTTCACAAGGTTTCAGTATGTTGCGATTCACTCGGCACATATGAGGTGAAGCCGTTGGAGATTTAGTCAGACATCCGAGTTGGGATTGTTGGGATTACAGAGAAGCCGAAGTCGGATCGTTACTCCTGATCAGTTCCAGATTGAGTTTCAAACTACACTCTACACATGATACACACTACAACAGGTCTGGCTTGTTGCTTTTTAATCTATGGTGGGTAATGAAAGTACATTCTCGAAAACGTAGTTATATCAAATAAAACATAGTCGTACATGGACTGTAAAGAGATTAGGAAGTTTAAAAAATGATTTATACTTACTTGTACGTGGACTGTGAAAAATTCAGAAAGTGAATGACGTCATATACATTGTAGTTATCAAACGATACATTCTCCATATCAGATACTTGACAAACTCATTCAGAGATGGTTCTAATCTCGAACAGTTTGCCTGAATTATCGATTTTCGATAATTTTCTTGTTAGGTTCTCATAATTTACCACCCTACTAGTCATGTATTTCAAAAGGATTCATGAATTCTGTAATTCAAGAAAAAATCTGTGTAGGATTTCATTTATTCACAAGTGACATAATATACATAATAGAAGAAAGGAGAACTAATAGACCCTCACTATTTCTTTCCCAATTTAGATTAAGAGTTCAAAATAATAGGATCCTTTCATTGAACATAGATATTCTTAGTCCCAAAGAAATTTAGATTTAGAATTTTAATATGAAAAATTAATCAACACAATACACCATAATAATATTAGTTGGAGATTGAAAGTTGTTGATTTAACTTAATAATTTCTAGTCATAATAGAACAAAAACTCACTCGAAGAACAGTATTCTCAAATTTTAGTGAGTTCAGTGTTTGTCCGCCTTTGCGGTGTACTACAGAACTTGTTTATTTATATTCATTGTAAATATACCTATCAAGATTAAAACATCAATTTAGAGATAAAAACATGTTTGTGACAGTTTAGCAGGACACCAACTCAGCACTGTAACTATTAGACTCCAACTCAGCACCCTGTCCCATATTATTCAAGGAATTGTTCTGAGATTTGAGAGTTGAAAGAAGCAAATGGTGAGTATATATTACAACGAGGTGGTTATAACATATTTAATTAGTGGTTATTACATGTAGAATATTACATGTATTGCATTTATTGGTTGTAAACATTGTGAATGTTATTCGTAAACTGGGAGCCATCAATAGTTATTGACAGCAATACACACAAAACAGATAGTGGAATTATAAAAATATTTCTCGACTTAATTTATTATCCATTCGACAACGTGACAACTTGACAAGAATAGAGACCGAATAACAGTAGGACCGGTCGATAAGATTTAAAATTCTGATTGATTTAAGTCTTTGTGACTTAGTGAAGGCTTATCAACTTAGTTTAAGGCTTTGTCAACTTGCTCGTCAGAATTCAATGAAAGTGCAGAGTTGGAATAATACTAGAACTTTTTAGAAGTACAGCAACGAAATACTACTGTAAATGCAGATGGAATACAAGTTCATCACGTGACAGAGTAGGGGCTCGCCGGTCCCTCGATGCTGAATTTGATCAGCCTTTTTGGTTCCAGGCAATTACATAACTTTGCCCGTTTGAAAAAGTTCTCTACCATTTCACGACCAAATTGAATTTCAACTTGCAATAAACTTAGAGTACTGGTAATCTGAATCGTTCTACTTTGACATGGATTATACGACGTAGTAGCTGAGAGCTAATGGTTTTTTTCAGTTTCACAACTCTTTGAAAAAAAATATTAATATTTTATTCGGGAGCATTTTTCAAGCTCAACAATTTTTAAGATCAGCCAATGGTTCACATTATCACGAATTTGTGTTTAAGGAATTACTTGTGCACTCTCATTGGAACTAATTTACATATTCTGTATGCGTTTGACAATATTATCATCAAAGCATTATTCTCAAGAAATTAATATACCTATACTAAAATAATAATTTATAGTAAATAAATAAATATACTATATGCGAGCTTATCAATAGAACATCATTTCCGAAAGTGATAAAAAATACCATATAATAAATGAATAATTCCCAATCAATAAACGATTATCTTCTCAGACATCGATTTACTAGAGTTATGTAGCACTAGTTGCTTAGTTTGCAATTTTACTTAATAAAAACAATTGCGGCCTGCGCGCCGCGCTTAGTCGGTTAGAATCTTTCATTGCTTGACGTCATAATAAAGAATTTTCTTTTTAAAAAGTTTATTAATTACTCAACAATCTTATCTGGCGCCCGAACAGGGACGGGCGACGAAAATTATCATCCGCGATCAAAATTTCGGAAATTTTCGTAGAATTTCAATTCGTTACGCTCGTTCTGACCTGAACCCGCGACCAATGTCTCGGAAAAGTTATACGTGAGTGATTAGTGAACAGTGATTCCAACCTGGCCGACAGACGCGCACTTCGCTCCTGTTTGGACTCTCTGAGATTGGACCACCGACCTTCTCTCAGACAACTGATAGAAGAAGGCGAAGAAGAAGACGGAAGCGATACCGATTCAGACGTTCGACTACAGCCACCCTCCAGCAATTCAGCCCTAACACCTGCTGAAAATAATCCAAATATCATGGATGAACAAGCAGCAGCAGCCCAGGCTCAACAAGCAGCAGCAGCAGCCCAAGCTCAACAAGCAGCAGTAGCTCAGGTACAAATAATTAAAATTTCAAAACCACTACCAAAGAGTGATCTCGATTTGATTCCCGATTACGATGGAAATCCCATTGAACTCATTTCATTTCTCGAAGTTGTTGAAACTCTTCTTGATGGCTTTTGTACAAATGACATTATCGAAGCTGGAGCAAATCATTTTCGTTTATTATTCCAAATCAAGAAAAGACTGCACGGCATGGCAAAAATAGTAGTGATTAACAGTACATGTAAATCAGTGAAAGACGTAATAATTATTTTGAAAAACAATTTCGCAGACAATCGATCAGTGCATCAATTAACAGCTGAACTCTCAACTTTGAAACCACACCCAAAACAACATCCTTTGCAATTCGTGAACACATTAGAAGAAAAACGCACAACAATAATTTGTAGACATTAACTGGATGGTGTATCTGGTGATTTTCTCAATTTTGTTACCAATCAATTGGACAAACAAGTGATCAATATTCTCGTCGAAGGACTTCCTTATCAGTTAGGAGCCCATCTCCAAACTCTCAGAATCAGAAATCTTCAAGACGCGCGACAAGCCATCATCAGTGAAAGCAATGCTGTTCTAAAACATTTGAACTTTACTACTGATGTGTCAAAAATGCATTTCAAAAACAATTTTCATGAAAAATCTCACCACAATCAGAATAATCAATCAAAACCTCAACATCAAACTAATACCAACAAACAATTTTTTCACAATCAAGGCAACCAGCAAAAATTTCAATCTCAAAATCAATATTTCAACCAACCACAAAACTCTCAATTTCGTAATTTCAATCAACCCCAAAATTCTCAATTTCGTAATTTCAATCAACCCCAAAACTCTCAATTTCGTAATTTCAACCAACATGATCAAAACAGAGGTCAAAACTATCAGAACCGTAATGGTAATAATAGCTCAGACGTATCTATGCGTACTGTTTCTAATTTGAGAAGACCTCACAACGTTCATCTCAGTGAACCAGTTGAACGAACTGAAACTGAAACTTCAAAATTTGAACAATTATCTGAAAAAGTTGACAAGCTCGCTGATGCCTTCCAGAATTTTTTAGAATTAGGCAACAGTCAAACCAATCACAGGTGATCGAAATAAACCTATGCAATACTGAAGAACTTCCATTCTTGTTTTCTAATGGTTGTAAAATTCTAATTGACACAGGATCAAAATATAATTTTGTGAGAACTGATAATAAATCATTCCCTTGCTTGAAAGTTGAAGATTGTGAATTCAAAATCAAAACACCAGCTGGTGAAACAAAAGGTTTTCGACGTGCGACTCTAGATTTAAGTTCTGTGCATGATAGTTTAAGAAATGAATTGTTTTTTGTACACGATTTTAGTGATAACTTTGATATTCTGCTTGGTACTGTAACACTTTTGAAAATTGAATCTCGCATTGATCTCACAAATAGCTGTTTGATAACTAAAGGCAAAACACTCAATTTGAATGGACTTACTCCAGTCAAAATTCGTAAAGGAATAAATAATTTGAAATTGCCTCTGATCAACAAATCAAATGCTAAATTAGGAATAACGAATATACCTGCTTAGAACTCAATCAGATTCTTGTAAATGTTGATGGAAATTTTTGTGAGTTTGAATATTTCTCTGATGTCGAAAAAGAGTTAAATATTGAATGCCTTGAAATAGAAGAATGTGATTTGATGGACTGTTCTCCTTCTGAGAACACTCTAACTCATGAAGAGATATCAAATATAATTCGACTGGACCATATTGACAGACGTGACAAAGAACAAATAGTCAATCTAGTGCATGAATTCCAAGACATACTGAAACTTGAAAATACTTTACTGACTGCAACTCACTTACTAAAACACAGAATTGAAACGACTGACGACTCTCCTGTGTATACGAAAAATTATCGATATCCTGTAGCTTTCAAAGATGACATTAAAATTGAAGTTCAAAAATTACTTGACGGAAAAATAATAAGACCTTCCAATTCACCCTACAATTCCCCGCTTTGGGTTGTTCCAAAAAAGATGGACAATTCCGGTAAAAGAAAAGTACGACTTGTGATTGACTATCGAAAATTAAATGAAAAAACTAAAGGTGACAAGTTCCCTCTTCCAAATATTGAGGATCTCTTTGGAAAGATAGGTAGAGCAACTTATTTCACTAGCTTAGACTTAGCATCAGGCTTCCACCAACTTGAAGTTGAAGAATCAGATATTCCCAAGACTGCCTTCAGCACAGAAGATGGTCACTATGAATTTTTGAGACTCCCTTTTGGTTTAAAAAATGGACCACCTAGCTTTATGCGTGCTATGAATTTGATTTTTTGTGACACTCCAAATGCTCTTGTCTATATGGACGACATAATAGTATTTTCCGACTCATTCGAAGAACATTTGAAAGACCTTAAAAGAGTATTTAAAAAATTGAGAGAGTATCAATTGAAAATTCAGTTGGATAAAACCAATTTTTGTAATATGGAACTATTGTTTCTAGGTCATATTGTCTCTAAAGACGGAATCCGTCCCAATCCCGCAAAAATCGAAGCTGTTTCCAAATTTCCAATACCAAAAACCGTCAAAGAAATAAAACAATTTTTAGGCATGACCGGATTCTACAGAAAACTTATTAAAAACTATGCTAAAATTGCCCAACCTCTTACTAGAGCTTTGCGAAAAGATGAAAAAATTGACATTAATAATGCTGAATACACAAAATCATTCAATAATTTGAAAGAAGCCTTGTGCAATTCTCCTATTTTGACATTTCCAAATTTCAATAAAACTTTCACTCTGACAACCGACGCGAGCAATTATGCGATCGGCAGTGTTTTATCTCAAAGTGTAAATGGTAATGATCTCCCAATTTCATATGCATCTCGAACTCTAAATAGAGCCGAATGTAATTTGCCTACAATAGAAAAAGAACTTTTGAGTATTGTATGGAGCATAAAACATTTCAGACCTTACTTGTATGGTAGGAAATTTGTTGTCAAAACTGACCACAAACCCCTGGTTTGGCTCAGAAATTTGAAGGAACCAAATTCTAAACTTTTGAGATGGAAACTACTTCTTGAAGAATATGATTTTACTGTTGAATATTTAAAAGGAAAAAGTAACGTGATTGCTGACGCATTGTCCCGAAATCCAGTAAATACTGCTGAAGTTCTAAATAAAGAGATTATGGATTTTGAAACTCTTGCTCAGTTAGATTCCGAAAATAATCAAAACCCAAATCAGCATGTACCTCAAAATCAAACAAACTCGCCAGCTAATTCATTAGATCTAAACATTTCAACAGATGAACTTATGAATGAAACTAACATTGACCTTGATCAAGTACTAGCCGATTTGTTTCCAAATCTAAACAATAACAATGAACCTGATATCCCACAAAACAACGATGACAATGACTCTTTAGTCACGATTCATTCTCAGGAATCATCCGATGATAGAGCCGGTATTGTAATTGACGATTCACCTATCAATAAAGAAAAAAATCAAATAGTAATCAAACGTGGAAAATTCGGAATCCAATTCACGAAAGTCTTTGATAAGAATAGGGTAAATATTACTGTTTCATCCAAAGATGATATTTCAAACAACATTGAAAGATTGAAAACGTATTTCCAACCTGATAAAACTTATGGAATTATTTTTGTAAGTCCCAACAAAAACTTTCAACCCATAGCAGAAAGTATACTGAACTTCTTAATTGAAAAATTGAAAGAATTCAGTCAAACTACAAAATTCAAGATCTACAAAATAATACTGCAAGATATCACAGACATAGAAGAACAAAAAGATCCAGTTTCCACCCATCATGAAGGAAAAACATTCCATCGTGGAATAAATGAAAACTATCTAAAATTGAGACGTGAGTACTATTGGCCCACAATGCATAATGATGTAACAAATTTTGTAAATAATTGTCCTACGTGCCTTCGCACAAAATATGATCGAAATCCCGTAAAAATTCAATATCAAGTAACTCCAACTCCTTTGAGACCTTTTGAAAAAATTCAAGTAGATGTATTCTCGTTTGAATCACACAAAGTAATGACAACAATCGATTTATTCTCTAAATTTTTCCAAGCATTCATCATTGATAATGTTAACGGCCCTGCTATTACTAAAGCTTTGAAAGAATATATTTTGAAATATCCTATCCCCGATATAGTTTGTATGGATGGAGGAAAAGAATTTGATAACGCACTTGTGCGACAACTATTAACGTTATATGATATAACACCCCACTATGCGTCTGCAGGACACCCTGATAGCCAAGGTTCCATTGAACGTGCTCATTCAACCCTTGTAGAATTACTAACTGGACTTGGAACTGAAATGCCACAGGCATCTTTCAAAGAAAAATTAGATCTTGCAATTATCACATACAATAATTCATTGAATTCAACTCACCAAATGACCCCTTTGGAGCTTACATTTGGCAAGTTCAAACACTTCAATAGTCTAGATAAAACTCGTGTGCAAATAACAGAAGAATTAGCAGATAGATATTTTCAAGAGTTAGAAACCTTCCGTGGTTTAGTTAAAAAGAAAACCGATGACGAAAAACAGAAGAGAACTGAAAAACTAAATAAAAATCGTGAGGAACCTCCCAAATATCCCGATGATGTAAGATACGTTAGGAGTATTCAAAACAAAAAATACCTCCCAAAATATTTTGAAGCTAAAGCAATTGGTAAAAACCTTTATCAATCCCGTAAAAGAACTCTCAAACTTCATCCTAATAGGTTGAAACGCAACAGAAAAGTGATAAAGAAAACTATTGTTACAGATAATACTACTTCTGGTTCTGATCCTACCCCTAGTCCCAGCGTACGAACTAGTGGACTTGACTAATACTGCAGGACTGATACCAGTGGAGATTGAACGACATATGTACATAAACGAGACTTTTACTTTCATACATTATTCTAATATAAGTAGTCTTAAGAATGAAATTGAAAAATTGTCTAATTCTATTGATAAGTTACAAAATGTACCATCTATGAAGAAACGGATTATTCCTTTTATGCAAATACGTGATAATCTAATCGAAAAATTGAGTTTGTTATTTCCGATGTATTCTTCATCTCGTAAAAAGAGAGGACTTTTTGATGGATTAGGAAATGCTATTAATTGGTTTACTGGAAACTTAGATGCAAATGATAAGAAACATTATGATGAGATAATCGATAATTTGGAAAAAAATGAACAAGTTTTGATTGAAAATGAAAGAAAAAGTTTTGTTGTAAATAATAATTTAGTCAATAAGTTTAATGATGATTTGAAGAAGATAAATAGCAATAATGAAATGATTAAAAATGTAACATATTCGCAATTTACTCTTTTGAATCAGATTCTCACGGTATCTCTTATTAATCTTAATCTTGAATTGATGGAATTAAAAGTGAATGCATTGTTAGATAGTATTGAGTTTTGTTCTAGTTCTAAGATTCATTATTCTATTATTCATAAATCCGACTTTGAAAATATTACTTATTCTCATAGAGAAAATATTGCAAGTGAAAATATTGAAACATTATGGAAACTCAGCTCAGTTCATTGTACTATTTCAGAGAATTTTATAACATACTTTATCTGTGTTCCCATGAGAAACTCACTATTTGAAACCTTTCGCCTCATTAATTATCCTGTATTATTGAATAATTCTTGTTATAGCATTAACGTAAGTGAAAATACGATCTCTGTTTCTGACTCAGGATTAGTGGTACTAGACCAATGTCTACATGACATCAATGCCTCTTATTGTAAAACTAAACGAAATGTTAATGACTCTTATATTGTTGATATTCTAGCAAATAATGAATTGACCAATTGTCAACGAACTTATATTGCGAATCCAACTCCATTCATTAAGTATGACGAAATGAGTAATTGTGTTTTTGGATATGGTCAATCCCATATCAAAATAAATAATGATAAAATAAATCCATCTAAATCTTTTCTGATTCATTTAGATCAAGGAGATGAAATGGAAGACCAACGTCTTCCATCAACTTTCAAAATATCTAAATCTTTTAAACTCACAAATATTCCTGAAAAAATCGAAATGATACCAAATAATTTAAGTAAATTTAACGAGATGTCACTTTTGGAAAATCAGAATTATAACTTCAGTGATTTGTCTTTATTCAATGAAAATACCAATCAAAATATGTATTTCTTATTATTTGTAATTGTAGTAATTATTTTAATTGTATTGTATTTTTATTATATTCGTAGACCTATTCTAAGAAATAATAATGTACCATTACAAGTTTCTCCACAACCAGCCCCAACCTTAGTTTATGCGGTACCTAAATTTTAAATTTGAATAATCGAGGACGATTAAAAATTTTGGGGTGGAGGAGTTATGTAGCACTAGTTGCTTAGTTTGCAATTTTACTTAATAAAAACAATTGCGGCCTGCGCGCCGCGCTTAGTCGGTTAGAATCTTTCATTGCTTGACGTCATAATAAAGATTTTTCTTTTTAAAAAGTTTATTAATTACTCAACAATCTTATCTTAGGTAGAGTTCAATATGAATAGCCTATACAGGGTGTTTCAGGATAAATGTGCAATACTTCTCAGGCTGATTCCTTACACCAAGTAGACAAAAAAGTTCCATGGAATCAACCCCCAAAAACGCTTTGTTACCGAGATAACAATGGCGGAGAATTGAGATTTTTCAAAATATATTAATTTTTCTGATCTTTTAGAGGCTGTAGTGAGGTTTTAAAATAATCAATTCCTATGTAAAATTAGTTTAGAAATTCAATGAAACAAGTTTCAAGTCTGTAACGTTAACGGTTATTGAGATAATTGAAAAAAATGCTAGAAACAGCCATTTTTCAACAATAAGGGTTATAACTGGAAAAGGAATCATAAAATTGTATTTTTAATTAATGGAAGTTGAAGAGAATCAGATTCTAAAGAAAAAGTTGAATGGCGGCGATTGTGTAAATCTTACCCAAATCTCAGAAATGGCGATCAAAAATCGCAAAATTGACAAAACATAGCACAAGTGATGAATTTGTGTTTAGTAGTCATTTTGCGATTTTTGATCGCTATTTCTAAGATTTGGGTAAGATTTACACAATCGCCGCCACCTGAATTTTTCTTTAAAATTCGATTTTTTCCAACTTCCATTAATAAAAAATACAATTTTATGATTCCATTTCCAGTTATAACCCTTATTGTTGAAAAATGGCGTTTTCTAGCATATTTTTCCCAATTATCTCAATAACCGTTGAAGTTACAAACTTGAAACTGGTTTTATTGAATTCCTCAGATAATTTTACATAGGAATTGATTATTTTAGAACCTCACTACAGCCTCTAAAAAATCAGAAAAATTAATATATTTTGAAAAATCTCAATTCTCCGCCATTATTATCTCGGTAACAAAGCGTTTTTGGGGGTTGGTCCCATGGAACTTTTTTGTCTACTTGGTGTAAGGAATCAGCCTGAGAAGTATTGCACATTCCTCCTGAAACACCCTGTATATTTATTTATTTGATTACAATAAATTATACTTTCATTCTTTGATATTGCATTTTAATTTTTCCATTCATGTAGAAAGAATAGAATTTCCGACCTCAGCCTCACTTTTCACAGTATATTATTATGTCTAATTTCTTTCTCATAAGCTCTCCTGCTTCTAAAACAATCAATATTTTGTTTCTGTGCTATCATATCCATGAAAAGATATTTTGACAATTAAGACATTGTTGTTACGATCAATGAATGACTTAAGGATATGTATAGAATATTCTCAGTTAGAAAACATCTGTTAAATATAGAATTTGATAAATTAGTATTTCATATTTCTTTGTATTTTAAAATAGATGTATTTCTCAGAAATTCATTGATCCAAATAAGTTTTCGATGTGGAGTCAAAGCACAGGAATCTGTGCAGGTTCAACGCTCACCTATCTGATAGTAATGGATCTTTGAACCAATGAACATTAATTACCACCATTTGTTGACTCAGCAATCAAATAATATTGCCAAAAATATATATTCCCATTTTTTGAAAAAATCCAGTTGTGTGTATCTAATCCTATATAATCATGAACGAATACTAAGTATTTCTTACTTACTAAATCATGTGAGGTAGGCCTACCGTACTTACCTAATCACTCTTGTAACTGTAAAGTCACTTACTTTCATGCCATTGGTATGTGGCTTTGAAATATTTTGTTCGGCCGTAACACAAAAGTTACTCACTTTTGTTTAGCGGTCAAACTTTTCATGAAGTAATCAAGCTGTCATTGTTACTCATTGCCATGGAGTCAAGAGAACTCACTTTTATAGTTGGTTTCAACTTCTGCAATGCTCAATAGTTGTGATTCATTGCTGACACGTAGCGGAGTCCGAGATTACTCGGCTGATTCTGTCCCCAATCCGTTTCTATCAACCGTGTGACCATTCTTTGTCGTTAGAAGCCAAAACTTTTCTGAAACTGAGTCAATCACGGAAAAGGCAAAGTTAACGCTCCTGATTTTCGTCTAGCGCTAATCAGCCAACTTGTTAGAAAGACTTGGACTTTGTGGATGTAGACTGTTTGATGGGAGTAAACCACGAAAACTTTGAAAATCTGTTGAATGTTGACTTTACACCGAAGAGTTGAAGTGCAGAGCTTGCAGAAATCTGAGACCTTATTTCCACCCTGGAATGCTTTCACAAAACTCCTCAGGTTGATAATGAAAATCAAGTCACGGTGATTCAACAATCAAATCATAAAGGATACCTACAATATTATTCTTGAAAGAAGAAACGTTTCAGCCCACTCATTAATATTGTGAACTATTTTTTAAATGAATAAAGGGAATTGACGAGCTTCAATAATATTGGAAAATAATGTGAATATCATATAGTATAATATGTAAAATTTGAATTGTTCTCCACATGCTTAAATTGCTTCTGTTAATCACATTGCCAAATGAGTTTTCGTCGCTGAAATGCGTTCGTCAACTGAAAATTCTCTTATGTAACTTTCAATTGATTACTTTTTGAGTTTCATGTTTGATATAAATAATGTAGCCTATAAGAAACGAAAAAACTTTCGAAATGGAATTATTTCTCTGATTATCAATCAAAATTGATAATTGATGGAATAATTTAATCGAATCAGCTTTATTACAACAAGTAATCATCTAGGATGAAGGATAAAGATGTAGATAGCAGTAACGGAGAAACATACATATCTCCTCAAAACTTTTTGCAAACTGTTATCATAGGGTAAAGCGGGGAGAGATACCGCACATTTTCTAAAACTAAGCTCCACAGTCCCATGATGCATGTAAAACCAAAGTAAAAATTTATTTGAATAGTCAGTTGAATGTATTAACATATTCAATGAGTAAAAACTATTCATGCAATACATTCTAGGCTTGAGAATTTTTTTTCAAAAGTACTACAAAGCGGCAACTCTCCCATAGGGTGCGGGTGAGATGCTGCACTTATAGGGGAGTTATGCCGCATGTAGTAAAATTGATGTTGAGTGAAACAAAATGGGTATATTGATAAGAAATTCATTAAACATGCAAAAATAACACTTTTTATATGTGTTATATTGCTTACATTTGTCAATCTCATCCACAGTCCATGCAAGAAGTGTTAAAAATGGTAGCCTACAATATTTGTGAATCCATGACTTATTTATTTAGGATATCAAGTGTAACAGAACATATATAGCCTATATAATAGAGAAATATAACAAACTAGAAAAATAACACTTTTTTATGTTTTACATTTCTAAATCAGTATGCGGCGTGTGTCCCTTATGGGGAAAAAATGCGGCATGTATACCGGATTCTAAGGCGGCATGTGTCCCATTTTGTCTGGGTGAGACGCCGCATCTCATAACTCTCTTGTCTAGGGGGCCTAGATGGCGCAACAGGTCGGGATATGTAGCCAGTGACGAGAACTGTTGACTCAAACCCAAAAAACGCAAATCCATCAAGCAGTTATGGGGCAAACACAAATTTAGGATGTTTAAAATTAGTTTCTGACACATAGAAGTTGTACTCACCTCATATAACTGGGTATAAACAGAATAAAACTAACAAAAGAGTAAACTGTCTACACAACACGTCTTCAATGGCCATTGCTTCAACTATTACTGCCACTGGCAGCGCATTCTGGTGATCACTGTCAAAAGTAGCAGGGGTGCGGTGTCTAACCCATATGTGGCATCTCTCCCCGAATTACTCTATTCAAATGTTTAAAATCATGAGAATTATTAGATGATTACACGGTCATTCTGATTCATCATATTTGTTTAAACCTCAAGCTTTATCAATCTCAATTACCATACTATTTTTATTATTCTGTCTAATAAAAAATCAGAGATAATAACCTTGAAGTCTGTGACCAAGACGTTTTAAATCTCCAGTCATTATCTAAATCGCTCAATCACAAATTCACCGTGTACGAAACACGGTAACTCTCACGTATTACTTACTACAAGTTATTCTTAGGTATAATTTCCAGTATTCGCGTACTACAAGAGAGGAGTTCAGGAGATGGGTGAGTGTCACATGGACTGGTTCAAGGACAATGGCACCACGCTTGAGCTAATAAAGGATTTCGAGCTCAGGTGACAGTAACAATTGGATGTCGGCTTACAACCACCCCGTACGATATCTGGGAATGTGAGCACAATTTACATAATGTACGGAACTATGTTTGTGTTCAAACGAGAGAAAAAGCCAAAGCTCAACAAATAGAAGATCAAGACCACAATTGGCTTAAGGGACGTAGAATTTTTGCAACCCATTTTTTATTGAAAATTTAACTGATTGAAAACAAATACTGTATATCAAATCAAATTACAGTATTCAGAAAAAAATATAAATATGTAGAGATCATCAAAAAGCCATCAGGCTTTTTAGTAGTGAAATATACGAGAAGAGTTTGTGTTTTAACACTATATTCCAAGCATCAGAGCACTGAGATATTGACAGAACCTAGTCTGGGGAAATGCAGAGAACGGACATCTCTATCACCAATTTCAAGATGTTGGAATAAGACATAACTTATTTTAAAGTAAATAATATATTTTATTGAGTCAAGTTGGTTTGCTACACTCCCCATATAACATCCATGAAATGTTTTCATACATTCATCAACTTTAAACAATAATATTTTTATTTGATTTTTATCTCAAATAAAACAAAAGTTGGACTCAGACGTTGGGTATAAGTGTGCAATATGAGACTCAGCTATACCTTAACTCGGAACTTCGTCATAAGAAGAGTCAAAAAGAACTGTGAAATGTATCCAGCAGTGGTAGCTTTGAGTAAAATCATAAGATGCTGTTTGGTTGAATATTGTCGTTGAAGAGTTCATACATGCATTCAGCACCACAAAATGCACATATTCCATGACCATGCAAAACAACCACTGAGTATAATTTGTGTCTACTTTACGACGGTGGATTTTGTGTATGCATGTATAATATGAACCTATTCGGCTAGAATTGTATCCTCCTACAGCGCTCTGAATGCGAGATTCAGAATAAAATTGATCATATCACACGAATGCAAAGGCGTCTTAGACACTTGCAGAATCCTCCATAACTCATATGTGGCAAAGGATTGAATAAGGGGGTCTTGCCAGTAAATTTCATCGTAAGGCTGGAGGGCCCAATAAGCCGGAGTCTTGGTAGCAGGCAGCAATCTACAATGAGGCGGATGTCTCCAAACCCTCTTTGTTCCACGGTTGCGCTTACTGTTTTGTATGACAAAGGATGATTATGCAGAGAAAGAGCGATTACAGCGGAAGCCTTCTCTGTCAAACTGCCCTCAGCCAAATTAATACCGTCCTGGGACCTACCTAGATGCGCATCGCTCAGCATATCCACTCTCCTCAAGATGAGATTTCATTCTATCATCAAGCAACCGCTTGCAATTCATCTCCTTTAATCTTTCTCGGGTAACTATCTCTCTTATTTATCCGTACTTCAAGTCTACTTCCACTAGCTTGACATTAAAGCTTGAGTACATTATCATCAACCAATTAACTACTCCACTAGCTTGAATACATTATTGATAAGTACTGAATATGAATAATAAAATTAGAATTATTTGAAGTATGGACTCGATCATTTCCATTATTGAACTGATAATTCCAAAATACCATGGAATATACTCATCTGAATATCTTAAATTCCATATTGCTAGAAGAAAGGAGCTCATTTTCTCCTGAAATAAAGAATGAAAGGCTTTTGAGTTTCATGTGAAAAAAGTTTCCATTTTCGAGAGTACCCTAGAATGATATTATTATTTTTCTTGTGAATTTTTCCTTTTTTGTAGAGTTGTGAATAAATACATTTATTCATATATTTTATTCTATTTTATCGAAAGGCTGGACTAGTCCATACTTCCAATTCTAGAGGATAAATAGTTGACAAACATTCTCGAAGTTGGAGAAACATTCTGGAGGAACAATAATCTGAAGTCACTTCAAAGATCGGATGTTTTCTTGATTCTAACATTCTGACTCAATGGTGGAGAACTATTCGTCCAATGGAAAAACTTATAGCATTGTCCAACTCTGTTTATAGGAGAGGTTTGAAACTCTTTCCCAATAGCTATTATTTTGACATTTTCCCAATAAGTTACAGAACTATTTACAACTTGATGTTCAAGAAATCTTGCTACAGTAGAGTGAACCTATAAGTAGGCTAATTCACCAGATTCATTCAAATTAATTTGAAAATTTCTCAAAACTAACAACTCCAGTTACAGAAACGTGGTTTGATTTAATTTTATATGAGTCTAGTAATGTAAACAAGTTTTCTTTGGATGGTTTAATGACTTGTGATAACAGAAATGAGGTACTTTAGTAATCAAACATTTGATTACTCCAGTAACATGAAACAAGTAGAGTCAGAATTAATCAAGACAAATAAATAATCTCCCAATTATTTACTCAATTATATACTCAATTTACAATTTTTCATCAAGTACTACCAGAGTAATAGAACTCAAGTACTATTGAGTAACTAGCTCAATATTCCAATTCTCTTTGGTACTACACACTTTGTAAATTGGAATAGCGCTTTCGGATATCATTACGAGACCTATTAAGGCTCATTAATAAGTGGATTCTCAACGACAGGAAAATTGAGCTTAATTTGTCGCAAATTCACATGATTAATCACTTGATATGATATGGTGCGAGAGGAGTCCAACCGGATGATGCATCATTAATACATGTTATGATTGTGGAGTGCGCAGATATCACAGTCATTATAACTATTAAAATCGATTAATCTGTGATCTCAGTCAGTACTTATCAATTAAGTAGCAATGCAGTCAAATCAGGTAGCTTGCGAAATTTGGATTTTAGGTATGCATTTTTCAAAGAAAAAAGGAAGAATCATACAGTTTGAGGTTTGTTTTTAATGAGTTCTGGAGCTGACGGCGGTTTCGTCTGCTTCTTGTGCGCTTCAAAAGCTGATGTTGTCGAATTATCAGAGTTGTAATTCCATATGCCTATAAGTGATGTTTTTGAAATAGAAAGTGGCAATAAATGCTTTAAATCACTAGGTTACAGCTAGGAAGCAGCTATATCTTTCTATAAGTTCATTGTGATCTGTTTATTAATTTAAATCAAAAGCTTTTCCAAATCAATGTTGTGCAACTATTTTATTTCTCAGTTTTGAAGTAGTTCATAAGTGATTGGCATTCAAAAAGAATTATATTACAGTTTATTGATTAATATAGTGTGTGACTTATGATGAATTAGTTCTCCATCATTACACGTAATGCATTGGGTAAGTCATTCAGAAGCTCCACTCCAACAGTGAACAATTTACACCTGTTATAACACAACTGAAATTGTTCAAAATTGTATTTGTGCGACGTTTCGAACTGACCATCTCGTACAGCTTTAGGGTGCTAAAGGCATGTGTGAAAACTCCACTAGTCCGAAAACCCCTGGAACGCTCACTGAATACTGTACGTGTATTGTTGGCCTCAGGCCAGAATATTGTTCAGTGAGTGCAGAGGCAGACTTTTGTGTCAGCTGGGCTAGCACGTGCCTTGTTGTGCATGCCCTCCATTTGAGTTATCTCGGGACGAGTCCTCAAACTCATTCCACACTGTTTCCAACCATCAATTTCACAATTCTCACTTGAAAAGAGATTTGAAATATTGAAAGTAGAAAAGGTTGGTGCAGAGTGAGTAAATTATAATTAGATTCAAATTCAAATCATACTGTAAATTATACAGTAATTATAATTATTACTGTAGTATCAATTTATAATAATTTCATAATAATTATTATAATTCGCATTTCATGATTATTTTTCACATTTATCTAGAATATATACATGAGACCTCACTCCTTTTTCTGTTGAAAATCATGAATATGTTTTTTTTTATAAATTTCAAAAATAATAGATTATTAATTTATTATTGTTATATTCGAGAGGTTTCATCATCGATTGAGGAGTTCAAAATACATATATGCTTTATAATAAGTATATAATTATGATTTATCAATCAATGATTTGAAGAAGCTTTTAATATTAAATGGAGAACATAATTCAATAATTATCAAACTAAGCACGTATAGAGCATTCTCCTAATGTAATATAGAGTGGAAATTTAGTCATTAGTTCTTGAATTTTTTTAAGCAAAGATAGCCTATAGATTCTATATCTTATAAATTCTATTAGATTCTATATCAGCAGATAAATATGAGAATAAATATATAAAACTCTTTGTAAAGGCTTTTGATGACATCAATTACTGTACATGCAAATATCTCTTAAGGTCTCATAAGATATTTTAAATAATATTACTCGTATTTTCAGTTCTTTATTGGTTCAAAAAATAACCTTTCAAACTCTTAATCAGTTTTTCACGTTTAGAAGTCAAAACTTGTGAATAATTTGAGTTTCAAGTGTGAAAGTGTGAACAAGCCTCCATTTTAAATATCAACTGATTAAAATTGGAAAGAAAATACGTTTTGGAATTTGTGTCTTAATCTCAATTTGAATAAATAAAAAAATATAATTGTTTTAGTTGGTGATATTTTGTTCACCGGAAGAATCTTTAAGGCTTTGAGAATCATTCACATTGGCTGTGCAAAAATGCGGAATCGCTGTTGAAGTAGTATCAAAAATCTTGTTTAGGAACGATTTTCTCTCATAACGCTTGAAGCTTTTTCATATCAAATGATTCAAGTTCGCAAAAGATTGATGGCCTCAAGCGAAATTTGCGCAGAGAGGACTTGGCTGTTTATATAACTTTACGAGCCCATGTTAAAAGGTACGAAGGAGGTAATCGCGTCCCCTCGTATTTACGTTATTACACTCAGTACATCATCTTCAAGAACATTCATGGCCAACATAGAAAATATCTCATTTTTGCTAAAATTACGCTAGCTTTGCAATGCCTTTATGCCAAAGTCATAATTCTTGAGAATTCTCTAGAATTCAACGTCTGTACTATGAATGGCGATTCAGCTAATTTTTATTAAATTTTTCCATTTACATTTTTCAAAGTAGGCTACTTATCACATCGGTGTAAGGTACACAAGATCATTCCACTTTTGCCTTTTACAGAAAGTTCGATTGTGGTTTCGTAGTTATTAGCTCAGTAACTATATTGCGGATTTTTGTTGAACTCGTGAATTTAGACACTTAGAAACGGAAGTAAGTTAATATTCGTAGTTTACATGAAAGCCTTCTATTATCTCAATAAGTAGGCTGTTTGCAGAGAAAAATACAACTATCCCAAGGTGATTTTCCATTTCATTGTATCATAACCGATATAAAATGATGATACTTTCCACTTAATGAGGATCACCATAAAGTTGTCATGTAATAAATTGATAATTGAGCCTCACAATGATCATCTTCTAATGCTTTTGATTGAACCTTATAAAATGTTCTATTTATCAATGAGAAGTATTCATGTCGTTTTGACTCCTCTAATGCAAGTTTTTGGTCCTAATAACATTTTGCTCATCTTCATAAGTTTTGAGAGGCAGAACTGTATTTTTTCCTCTACAGAACACTGGGAAAAGAGACTCGTCGTGGTAAGCCATTAGCAAATTGAGCTGCAGTTCATTTTCTCCATTCCAGCTTCTAAATACTGATTGTTATCCGAGGAGCAATCTCTCATACTTCTTGAGCTCTCTAATCCTCCGTAAAATCTCGTATTTCGATCCTATTCGTTTCTCTGCATATTCTGCAAGAACCTTGAAGATTGCAACTGAATCGTACAGATCAGAATCAACTTGCATTCAATAACTCCAATAATATTATTTTTTGTTGAGGCAAGCACTCTAATAATTAAAAAGTGATTTTGGAGATAGAATTATTTGATGTTGCTTTTAGTGCATTTCATTTGAGAAAAATGCACTATTGGTCTTGATCGGATAATCGCAAATATATGATGCGATATATTTTTTACACGTTTCCGAGCCCCCAAAACACAAATCTGATGTCCGTTAAAATTCATATATCTATATGGGATAGTTGTATATATATATAACTCCCGAAGGGCTTGTCGGAGAGCGACCAAATTTTGCACAAAAATCATAAGTGTTAATATATCTCGGTCTTGTTTCGTTAACCAGCCAAATTGGTCCAAGGGAAGGGGGTGAAATTAGGGGATGAAAATTCTGAAAAATCACTACAAATCGACCAATGACTTGATCGTTTTGAAAATTGGTGTGTATAATACCCTTATTATGCCCTACAATTTGAGCCATCAACGAAAAAAATCCAATCAAAAATGGCGAATAATATGTCGAAAATTGTGTTTTTCGAAAACGGCACCTTTGAATTCATACCCTGAATAGCTCATTATAAGTCATATGATTGGAGCCATCACAGAATTGCATTTGAAATGCACTCTCTGTCTCATTCCGACCGCCAGCGGCCGGAACGAATCTTTTACTCCTGAGCTTGAAATACTCCTCATGCTCGTCGCACGAGAACAATTTCGATCTTCTAGCATTACTTTCATTTTAAAAGGCTTATGACTTGTGTTATAGGTGATTAAGGATTGATAATTTCCGCATTTCCCTGTTTTTCATTATTTTGTATCACATGCATAAATATTCACATGCATATTCGATAAGAATTGTAATAAAACACAATGATTACCCAGTTTTGTACAATTGACTCAGTTCAAACAAGATTAGTTTGTAAATTCACCTGTTCCTAGGTAGTTAAAAATATTATTGATTAGTTATTTATAATATTATTTACTTATGTTGTTGATGATGAAGAATGTTGAACATTGAGTCCCAAACGAATGTTGAAAGTTAATTTACAAACTATAATTGGTAATCAGACTAGCTAGTAATATTAGTATTCAATCAATTTTCCAATCTGGAACTTCAACAGACCATCAAAATTCTGCAATAATCATTTAATGTTCTAAAAACTGAAGTTGAAAGTTTCGTCACCTACAGAGTCCACCGCGAAAATCAATCCGACCTAACGCCTACACTTTGAATAAAGGTTAGTTTACTCGAAGCACCTGTGATAACATTGTGGGGCAGCCATGCTAGTTTATCCGATTGCAAGAGTGTGTGCAGAACTCTTTCGGATAGTTCCAACTTGCTCTATCCGTAAATATTGGTTTGAAAGCGTACAAACATGTTTGAACGTTGTCATTGTGGTTTGTCCTAGCGACAAATGCTTCACTGTTGTCAACTCTCACAACACTCAATGTTGTTAGAACTACAAAGTCTCGCAATTTTGATTGAACTGCAATTGAACATTACATCACTTAAACGCGTGTCACATCTCTCTCAATCGTGTTTGGATTTATATAGATAATCCTATGGCTTCCACGACTCTGATGAGAAAATAATTTATTATTCTCTTGTAATATTATGTACGCTATGTAATACAGTTTTCGTTGCTGAAAGTTGAAATTAATATAGCGTAAAGTAATGGAAATTGAAATTTCTATTAGTCACTCAAATACGTGATTTTTGTTTCTCATATATCGAATAATCATTTTTGTTCCATCCATCATTGGAAACCATTTGAAATAAACCAATAATACAATAATAAGGCCAAGATCAAGATTTAGGCCTAAAGAGAATACTGGATGTAGAATCGATGATTGAGGATTGAGGTACCGATAACTGATTAGTACCCAATAGAAATAGAAAAGTGATAGTAGAGTACAAATTGAATTACCCTAATTACAACCAATAATACAGTACAATCATGTAAGACTAAAATTTTGTGTGATATACCTGATGGAGTTCTTTGAATCTTCTTCGAACGATAGTAAAGGAATTCATGGATATCAGAGCGATTCTAAAGCCTCCTGTACACGGGGTTAGTAGTAATCGAATAGCTAGCTATTGGACTGTTCGCCACTACTAACGGGGTTACAGGAGGCTTAAGCTATCTTAAAGTTCTAAATAATAAGGATGATGGAGATAAGTTTTATTTTTGTTCACAATCTGAAACTCATGAATTATTAAAAACTTAATTGAATCTCCACTACACAAGGTGCGCTCAATCGATTACGTTTAAGATCCACGTCTGAATATTCTCATAAGTTACTATTGTTTGGTCGAGCAAAGAAGACATTGTTTTGAAAAGGCTGATTAAAGCTAGAATTCAACTACGCATGCGCCGAACTGAAAATGTTAGTGTAAAATCACTTCTTCGCTTGTGAGTTGTGTTGAGAGACAGATGGTAAGAGTGGGACTATTTCAATTTTCCCTGCTGGCAGCATTGAACAGCTGCCATTTTGAAGGAATGTATTCTATGCTCGACAAGAGAATAATCACACTGATTCAATATCAAGATTATCATCCCATTATCGTCCTGAAGATCTTATCTTAGAACATTTAGAAGGGATGATAATTTTTATTTTTAAGTGGTTTAGCTGACTCCAAAAGGTTAAACGGTTTCATATGCTCCTTGTGCGCTCCATCAACAAGTGTTATCAATCAGAGTTGTCATTTAGCTATGCTTGGATGTTCTAAAATAGGCCTACAATCGATGCTTCACATTAGCTTTTAGAAGGTGTGACGGAATGGCTCTATTTGAGCAAATTGATAAGTTGTATCTGCCTCTAAATATTTGAATACACCGCTCATCAACCTTGTAACCCAACTTGCTCTGACGCCACAGTTCATTTTTCAAACAGCTGACTGTCAACTGTCAAGCTCAATTCAACCATAACCTCAAATCTTGGAAAGGTTCAATGAATCGAACAAAGATAAAAATATAAATTAGAGCTTTGGTAAGACTATTATAACTTATATTATTTATCAAAAATACCTGAAATCACTTGAATTTAGTTTTAAGATTGTATAATACCAGCTTTATCGTTGTAGTAGTTACCTTATCAGTAATGTGGAATTTGACACCTATGTCACATGGGCCGGCTAGCCTACATGCCGGTAACCAATTATTTGATAAGGGCTACTCTAGCAGCTTATTCAAATGGATTTCAGGGCTTTTATTTGATATTTGAGAGAATTATTGTCAACGTGGTTGGGAATTTGAGTGTTTGCACTCCCGCCAAAGTAAATGTACCTTAGCTCTAAAATTAATTAATAAGTTATTGTTTCCTAAAATTGTGAATTTATATTTTGAAACAAAGCTCATTCCTCCCTTGATTTATCTGTGCAGTTTTACTGCCTATTTTTGTGTTTACTGTGCTTTTTCTTGTCATACATTGCCGAATTTTGGCATTTTTGGGTATTTGGCCCACAATATTAAAGGCTGTGATGAGGACTTCTTCCTGAAGGAAGACTTCCTCACACAGACACACAGGAGACTTGCTACCAGAATCTGAACGAGGAAGGAGGCCTTAAGCCAGATTCCGTATTGAAATTTATATTTGAACACCACAAAGTACCTAAAGTTCCTAATTATTTTATGTAAATCTAAAGTTTCTATTCTTGTTTGAATGACCTGAGTGTTGTGTTGAAAGTCTGGAAATACGATAAAATTCACCAGTCCACGGATGATGTCCATCAGCCAACCTCATGGGACCGACGCCATAAACTGTACGTGAGTGACCAAATCTTAATTAAGTCCTGATCAGGCAAGTTAGTGCGCGTAAAGGCCTATTAAAGTGAATTATTAACACTGAAAATCTAAACACAGTGAAACAAAAACCTAAAATCTTCTACCAGTAACTTACTGTAAATTGTGAAGATCATTCAAAGAATCAGTTATATCCAAAATAGACTCAAATATTCCTCACCATATAAAATTTAAATATCTGTTACCGAGCTCTTGCTCTTGTAATTCAAACCGTTGAATTACATAAATTATTATTGAATTACATGAATAAGTTATTGTAAAAAATCAAGGAACCTCCGGCCTTGTAAAAAATAAATTCAAAATTGATATGATCACCTCTCACAAGTTTTTGACAGAATGAACATGTGTTGTAGACTTGAATTTAACTCCATTCACTCCAGCTGGATAGCGTTGGTCAGCTAACGATAACAGCCATTATACGCAGTACTTGAGACTATTCATGAAGGAATATTTAATTCTTTTATTAATCCTGTCAGAGAGTTTTCCCGGACATGAGGCCTGGTGTAATCTTATTTTTCCATCACGGTTATATTACATTTCAAATTTCAAGGGAATCGTTAGAGCCGTTTTCTAGATACATGGTTCCACATACATACAGAAATTACTCGCCTAATATAATAGGATTTATCCAAAGGACTCTATAGTAGCTTCTTAATCAATTTCCATTTCAAGTATTCTTGCCTTGCATGGCCACAGATTCAACATAATCAACAATTATTGTTAAATCTGTAGTTACAGTTAGTTGAATTCCTTGCTTCTAGCTTCTAGTCTATTTTAATTCAATTTATTTTCAGCAGTAAAAAATACAAACCTTTCAGACAGATTTAATACCCTTCATTCCCTTAAAAATCACAGAAATTGTCTGAATTTGTTGGGGGATGTTGGGTGCTGTTTGTCTGGAAAGTTTCTCATTATTGTATGTCACTCGATCTCACATTCTCCAAAAGCCTATATATCCGGGGCATCACCTCAGAGAGAGAGAGAGAGAACATTACAAAGGTTCATATATAAGGTTCATATATACAAGGTTACATATATAAGCTAGAAAACCGCCTAACTTTTTGGTGACAGCTATATATCATCCTATGAGTTTATTGTATTTTCTTAAATAATCAAATTGAAAAGGTTCTTTAAATCAATGCTGTGGAATTATTCCTCAATTTAAAAGTAGGTCATCAGTGATAAGCAATCAATGAGCAGTTTATATGAGCGTGTCATTGATCAATATAGTGAGTGACACTCATATGACGAATGAGTCCTCCAACATGTGGATGTGGCTCGCTCAGCCCACTTTACGTACATCTGAAGTTGATGTCTGGATTTACGGCTGAATTAATACTGCGATACTCCCGGCTAATTATATTTCTCCGACTGAAATATTGAGCAGATAATGTAAATGGTCTCAGCTCATTGAACTGTTAACCCAGCGCTGATTTCCATCCAGAAGACGACTCTCAACTCAACATATTAATGCATTTGCAGAGATTATCGTGACGATACTTACTAATTTGCCACCTATCCTCGAACGCATATTATTCGAATGGAGTGGAGTCCATTAACTCATCCACTCTGCAACTGAAATGTTTCAATGAATATTGCGTTTATAACATCGATCCAACTGATAATAAATCCAACAGGTCGTATCTATTATTACATCTCGTTAAGTGTGGCCCATATAATTCACAACCGTTATTAGCCTACTGAAATAGTCTGTCCAAGCAAAGAACACATTCTGGAAAGATGAGACTTCAGTTTGGTTAATATTGGTTCAAAAATTATGAATTTGGTCTCGAATTGTAGATCAAAATATTTCCTACAGTTTAAGAACAAATTTATAATTTTTGAATCAATATTGATAAAGTTGGAGTCATTATCCTATCTTGCCAGAATATCTTCTTTGTTTGAATAGACCATACAAGCTGGATCCATTAGCAAAGAGATGCTGGACTGGTGGTTAACCAAATTATTATTATTTAGCGTATGGTCTTTCAAGAGTGGGGAGACCCAAGGGTTGTTCCACTTCGCCAGATAACCTCATTTTCCCCAAACGGAACCATTTTGTGGTTAATATAATAATTGTTATGCTTGCGAGGTGTGTTTGAAAGGAACTAAGGTGGACAAGTTAGTGTTTCATTCACAATTGACACATCGACTCATGAGATTTCATATTGATGGTGTTTTGATTCAAGAATATTGGACCAAAAATAATCAGAACAAATGACAAGTTACTGAACAATATAGATTTGTAATGTAATCTGGATGTGATGAGCCACGAGAAAATGGGATGTGATCAATCCACCAATTGAAATGTGGAGTTGGAAAATTGATGAGACTAAGGAAAACAAAAAGGATCGACAAAGAGTATTAAATAAAGAAATAATCCTTGGGAAGTTTGTTCCAAATCTAAACAGGTGTGAATATTTTGCGATTTCAGTCGCTTGATATTGAGAATTCTATATCTATGGAGGTATAGAAGACCCTCTGGCAAGATCGGTCAAGAAGACTCAAGCTCGGTCAATTTTGGTTTGAAAATTATCAATTTGATCCCAAACTTTAGGAAAGAATTAGATCTACTATTGAGACCACATTTATAATTCTTGGACAAATATTCACCAAGCTGGAGTGATTTTCTCATCTTGCCAGAGGGTCTTCTTTGCTTTCACAGACTATACCAGTTTACCTATATTGGCAGATAAAAAGTAGATTATGATTCTCAAATTATTTCAACCTCCATGACTTACAAATTCTAGACCTCATCTGACTGTGGGTTGTGGAAGCTTAGCATGAGAAAAGCAAAGCTTCTGTGCAAAAGTATCGATTACCGCTCGATGGATATTCAATTTGGGAGAGTTGAACCAACATTGATAATTAAAATTATCAATCAATGTTCGCGGAATTGATGATGTTGGGCAATTTGTTTTGCAAATTGACTACTTCCGAGCATTCGTGCTCCAATATCCGATTTTGTCCACTTCAACCACGTCGGATTGACTTGCTTTCAATCAATTCAAAAATTCCCATTGCACCTGGACCTGCTCAATTATACCACCCGTTCAGTATCCCACCGCCAAAATTTGGTGCATCGTTATTGTTTTTACAATCATTTTGCCAGTTCATTAAACTGCTGTGTCGAGCATCATCGTAATTTGTTATACTCACAATACTGAATAAATTCCTGACTGTCTTAACAGTCCAATCCTTCTTAACCTATTTTTGAGAATAGTCTGTTACCAACCTACAAATGCTTATTAAAAGTGAAGATGATGATGACTAATCTTGAAATAATGTGTGATCTCATATCCATGATCATGAGTTATGGAATTTAAATCTCCATGAATTGACTATATAATGAGCTATACAGGGTGTTCCAGGAGGAATGTGCAATACTTCTCAGGCTGATTCCTTACACCAAGTAGACAAAAAAGTTCCATGGGACCAATCCCCAAAAACGCTTTGTTACCGAGATAACAATGGCGAAAAATTGAGATTTTTCAAAAAATATTTATTTTTCTAATTTTTTAGAGGCTTTACTGAGGTTCTGAAATAATCAATTCCTATGTAAAATTAGCTGGGGAATCCAATGAAACCAGTCTGGAGTCTGTAACTCCAACGGTTATTGACATAATTGAAAAAATATGCTTAAAAAACGCCATTTTTCAACAATAAGGGTTATAAATGGATAAGGAATCATAAATTTGTATTTTTCATTAATCGAAGTTGAAGAGGGTCGGATTCTGAAGAAAAAGTTGAATGGCAGCGATTGTGTAAATCTTACCCAAATCTCAGAAATAGCGATCAAAAATCGCAAAATTCGACAAAACATAGCACAAGTGATAAATTTGTATTTAGTAGCGATTTTGCGATTTTTGATCGCTATTTCTAGATTGGGTAACGATTTACACAATCGCTGCCAAACTTCTTCAGAATCCGACTCTCAACTGCGATAATATGGACAAATTTATGATTCCTTATCCAGTTATAGCCCTTATTGTTGAAAAATTGCGTTTTTTAAGCATATTTTTTCAATTATCTCAATAACCGTTGGAGTTACAGTCTCTAGACTGGTTTCATTGGATTCCTCAGCTAATTTTACATAGGAATTGATCATTTTAGAACCTCAGTAAAGCCTCTAAAAAATTAGAAAAATAAATATTTTTTGAAAAATCTCAATTTTCTGCCATTGTTATCTCGGTAACAAAGCGTTTTTGGGGATTGGTCCCATGGAACTTTTTTGTCTACTTGGTGTAAGGAATCAGCCTGAGAAGTATTGCACATTCCTCCTGAAACACCCTGTATATGAGTAACACTTTCCAAAAATTACTAGATGAGCTACATCTAATAATATACAGAGTGAATTCTCTAAACCGGCACACCTGGCTAGGCGGAGAAGACGAGCGAAGCGAGCCTGTCGGCTACTAATGTATAATATGTCCACCTTCCCATTTAAAAAAGTGGAGTTGGATTCAATATGGCGGATCCAGGATGGCGGACAAAATTTTTTTTCTACCCGAATATCTGAATACTCTTTTCTACCTGATGTCTCATGCCGTTTGCATTATATCCTGGTGTGCCGGTTTAGAGAATTCACCCTTTATACTATCCTGTATAGTAAGTAATAATAAGAAATTTTCACTAGATTACAGTGTTACAAAGGGAATACAGGAGTTGTGAATACAGAGTATTATGGAGGTGGCAATACAGAAGGAATACAAGTTTTTTAAATAAATGCAATATAGATGCTTAATTTCTATGTTTACATTATTGACATGTTTATGAATACATCATGGATTTCCAACTATACATTATTTCTACATGGTTTGGTGATGCTCTTTGTACATTAATTATTCTAACACCTCAAACACACAAGAATTCAACCGTAACTACCAACCTATTGTTGCACAAAAACGGCAACGCAGTGTTTTAAAGGATCCTGTTCAAAGCATACAACATCAAAAATACCGGCAAATGAATGGAGATTATGTATAATGGGGCGGTAAGGGTCACACAATTCCTAGATTATTGTGCTGTAAAGAAGTATCAAAGAAGTATCTACTTTGTATGCATAGATAAATTAATTCTTATTGATAAATCAATACTGAATCAATCAACTTTATAATAATAATATATTATTTTAATATAATTGATATTGTCAATTCTCAGGAATTATTGACAAATTTTGAACTGTAGCTACACATAACTAAGCGAATATTGAGAGGAAATGGCTATCGCGGAATCAATCGTACTTATAATAATAATTATCCAGTAGTTGGTGTACTGCAATATCTAATAATATTCTTCCATAATCGTACTTTATCCGCAATCTCAATACCTGTCGCTCACAACTAAACTGAACTGGAGCTGTCGATCATAACAGAAAATACGCAGAGGTCATTGCAAAAGAGAAATGCGATGAAGGGCATTCTAGATCGCGAACATCTGCCAAAATAGCCTGGAGCTAAGCTAACAATTTCTCCGATAGTCAGAGCTGCACCCCCGCGCAACCACTCAGTCACCATCCTTTAATCCCCAGGCAGAAGTCCACACTACTTCCACCCTATCATCTCTCAAAAGGATTCAGCCGTAGCCCAGACTCGGACTACTATTCTCATATAAGTATGAAATTTTCCAACAATATAGATGGCGCACTGCTATCAAGATAGAACTCCTGCGATACGATTGTGTGCTCTTGTGTAAGCAAAGGTAACAGGTGCAACCTTTGACCGTCATCCTCCATTTCAGTTGCTGCAATTCTGCTGCAGCCTTATTTCCCACTTTCTCTACAAACTCAACACAATAATTTAAAATCATCATAATGAACTATAACGCGACAGTAGGATGGAAAATTGAGGAACAGATGATGCCAACAAATTTTTTTCTTTCTAATAACAGGATCTATTTTGATTATTTTCAATATTTGTGTGTGTCTCTTCACCATGTTCTGAAAGAGGAGGAGTTTTTGCGTTGGAATTGAAAAACAAATGCATAGGGAGGATAAATAATTAGAATTCTAAAATTATGAATAAATAATCAGGGAAAGTTTTGTATCGAGATTGATTGACTCATGTGAGTCATTATGCTACATCATGCAACAATCTCAGACTGGGAGCTGAATTCAGTTCTAAATGTGTCACATTCGTGGTGTGTAAGTTAGTCAACATTAAAAACAAGAATGTAGTTCAGTTACATTATTTGAGAATCGATATAATTCATTCTCTATCATTTTCCTAGAGAATACATATAGTAGAGCCAAGAGAATATCATTCAATTGTATTTATCCAAGATCCATCTCTTTGATGTATTTGATCTAGGAAAGACGAGAGCAGTACCGGTACCATATTCTGCAGCAAAGCAGTTCTAATACAGAGCAACTACTGTAAGTCGAGCTAGGATTCCAATTCGAGTGAAACGTGGTGTAGTCGAAAAGTATTTTGTTCTCGAATGGATCCCATATTACTTGGTGGAGTGAAAAAGAGGTCTGGGGAGTGAGAGAGAGAAATTGATAGAGTGGAGAGAATTCTGTCTCTTGGCTCAGCACAGCAAGTTAGGACTACTTGTAACGTCTTGCAGATCAGACTGCTTCTACAAAATATTCCCAAGACTAGAATGTATAATATATTAAAGGATCGTATGCCGGTTTTTGTTGTATATTCACATACGGCTTGCTATTTTGTCAGCCTATCCTGGAGAATATCAATAGAAGTAGAAACTGTCACAAAACAACTCGAATAATTGCGTTTTGACAACTGGAACAATTGCAGAGGAATTTTCAACACTCACTATCATATGCCATTTTATTTTGCGTTTTAGTACAAACGATAAATAGGGCATTTAGAGAAAAATCTGTCCGATTCTGAATACATTGAAGAAATTCTAAAAACTGTGAAGAGTCAAGTGAAACAAAGAGACAAGAACTATCACAAATTCCCATCATGGCAAATTGTGGTTATGTCGGCTGTGTTCTTCTACGAAACGTCCCACTAATAAGCCATACCCTATTAATAATAATAATTCACATTTTAGTGAATTATCAATCTCTTACATCGTGTTTTTATTATAAAGTGCAATGCTGAATCTCTATATATAAAAGCGAAATGGCACTGACTGATTCATTCATTCATCACCAGATCTAAAAATCCACTGAACCGAATGCGTTCAAATTTGGCAGGCATGTTCAGTTGGACGTTTAGACGCGCGCTAAGAACGGATTTTAAAAACTTTTCAAGGATACACCAAATATTTTAATTTTTCTATAGTTTTTCAACGTTTTCTTCATTTTTTCGAGAACCAATCGGTAGAAAATGTTGATATTTGGTGGGCAGGTTCAGATAAGGTCTAGAAATGTTGTGTTAAAATATTTTTGCAATCCGTTCAAGATTACGCCAGTAATCAGGTTTTCAAAATTGTAGATGTGTTGCGGGTTGCATATCTTCCGCCTTCATACGACCAATCCTAACTGTAAATTCAATGGTTCAGCGAGATTTTAGATGAACTAATTTGGAAGATCAAGTTTGAATCATTGAATCAAGTTTCCAACTATAATCATATACTTCCGATATACTTCCCAAGGTTACGCTTGATATTAGCGTTTTACTATTATTTGGAATTTTCGGAGTTTTTCTCAGATTTTTCTAGAACAAATTGGCAGAAAATGTTGAAATTAGGTGAACAGGTCCAGATCAGGTGTAGAAATGCTGAAATAAATTTCGAATCCCTTCTGAACGGAATATGCAGGCGAGCGAAGCGAGCCTGTTTGTCTCAGCTGTCACTGACAGAGGTTTTGCAGGCGTACGAAGCGAGCCTGTTTGACTCACTTACACTGCCTATACTGTCGGGGGTCCAGGGTGCGGAACCCTCTGGCTAGGCGGAAGAGGCAAGCGAAGCGAACCTGCCGGCTAGTACTTGATAATTAGACTAGAACAAAAATAATTTAATAGTAGGGTACATTTTTCTTCTATATCCAAACAGTTGGCTGATGATTCAAGACATTCTACTTCCTAATAGTCTGTTGCAAGTTCATTTTCTCTCGATAAAATTCCGGCTAGGCGGAGAAGGCGAGTGAAGCGAGCCTGCCGGCTAGTATTCAATAATAAGAGATTTATTTTGAGTGAACTACTGTAACATTAATGTGTCTATTATCTTCATAATCGATTTTGCAATGTATCTCCGTAATTTGTTGTTTTCATGGGTCTCTTCAGATCAGGCAGAGGAGAATTAATAAGTCAATTAATCAATCTATGTTGTGTGGATGCTAGAGTATTACCATGTGAGCTCCACTGGTTGGAAGTACTCGTATGTCACAACTGTATCCACTCAAGCGTTCAACTCCAGAACAATCTAGTTGAAGAAAACCCTAATCTTACTAAAAAAGTATTGCATAATGTGCTGAATTTCTACGTGGAACATAACATTTTACTGTGAATCTCGATGACACAAGTCCAACTCCAACCTTCTACCATTTTCCCGTTTTGGTTTCTAATGAATCAGCAGCGGGATCAAATGTTGGTTGTAGTTGAGCAAGATATGAATTTAATAACGGTACGAGACAAATTCTGCCCGTCATCAATTTAAGCGTATTGTCATACTGCTGGCAAGTGAATGCTCTCTTCTTTTGCGACAATAGGAAACCTGTCATGTTCTTACCGAACAGATGAGTGCGTGCGGAACAGAGCTGGACTCACCTGAAAAAGACAGAAACTCAGTTATTGTAGGTACGATATTAGTTGTCGTTTTCACAATGAATAGTACAAGATTACCTATTTCGAGGAAAATTACCTTCGCGTCAACATTAGATTCCAGATATTCATAGTAACCATATTCTAGTAGTAGAACATTCCAGCTACTACCTATGAGTTGCAAGCTTAATAATTATAGTTCATTCAAAAATACTGCTCAATATTCAACTTTAGCATGTTTAGGATATCAAATCAATGTGAAATTTTGTCCTTTTCCCA
Source organism: Sogatella furcifera (assembly GCA_017141385.1). Classification (NCBI taxonomy): domain Eukaryota; kingdom Metazoa; phylum Arthropoda; class Insecta; order Hemiptera; family Delphacidae; genus Sogatella; species Sogatella furcifera. The sequence goes on from CM029548.1 coordinate 20,226,701, forward strand.
GCGATATCCTTAGGATTGAATTTTCACTGATAGTTTTTGTGATATTGACGACTAAATAACGGTAAGTAGGCCTATTTCATGAATATAGAAAATTCTATTCATCTCGAAAACGAAAGTCGATAGAAGAAAATCTTACCGGGCATTTTTTGTTGGAAATTGTATTTAGAACCAATGGTTGCCGGCTGCTGCAAGTATTTTTACCTAGCTTGGAGCAATTCACTTCTACATGTGGTTTCCATAATAGTTGAGGATCTAGCATGAGACTCAAAAGTTCAACTGGACAATAGTTTTATAATTTGAACAAATGTTCAACAATATAATGTTATGGCTCCAAGTTCATGGTCTCAATATAGCAACGCGTTACCATGCAAACATGTATGTACATGAATGTAGTATCTTTTGCATTCTAGTTCATACTGTGCAAATAAACATGCACACGAAACTTATTAATTCTTTTTTCAATGTTTCTTGTTATAATCTTGAAAAAGGCGCTTCGACTTCGAACGATAGGGTGGGTCTGATAGATTTATGTGCGGGAATCTACTTGGAGCTTCGACAAGAAGTTATATAGACATCGAAATTGGATTTCTTGGCAAAAGCAGATGGAATAACCAATAGAGAGGTTGAAGTTGAAATCAATATAAAGTTAAAGTTTCCAGAAAACGTAAACTCTCCAGTTGAACTTCAAAACCTACTCGTTGACTTGATAGCAAAAGAGCTGGTTTTTTTTGGAAGAGCATAGAGGAAGTTCATCAAATGATAAAAGTATAGTGGTAATACTAAATGTCTCAATCCGTCAAGGTTTTATTCAAATAATATATTATAAATATCACGAATAATGTTGCAGTTACTCACTATTGCTGGATATTGACGTAGAAACAATAATATTTTGAAAGAATTATACAATTATTATACACACAACTACTTTAATACACACATATTCTCTGGAAAAGTGATCTTTGCACACTAAAGCGTTTTATTGATTTATTATAATCACCAAGTATTAGTTGATTTATTATACATTGGTAGCCCTAATTACACATATAATAGTGAACATTTATGATAATATAGTTATGTGAATAGAATTGTGATGACTAGAGATGCTTGGGGATCCTACCTTTGGGGCCAGTTTCTCCAAAAAAGTCAATCTGAATTTTGGATTAAACCATCAGCTGGCTCAATTGAAACACAAGTAAATAAAGCTGATGGTTTAATCCAAAATTCAGATTGACTTTTTTGGAGAAACCGGCCCTTAGAGTGAGTTTCAACTGAAATCCGCTTGGTTATTATGGAAAACTATCCTAATAGTGTATATTTTCTTCTCGTATCTTATATACCCTGTATAACCAGTATATTATCGATTACACGTTTAAAATTCTCTTTTATACCGTAATATCATCAAATTATTTCGTGAAAATAGATTGAGAACGGAGTCGTCCTGGACTCAATTTCTGTGCTTCCACTTTCCAAGTTCATTGTCTTACTTGTATGCCCCCATAATAATTTTGTCGATTCAGATAACATTGTTCAGGATACATCCTTTGACTATTCTTGAATGTAGCATAACATACGTGAAGAATACTTATACCTGAGAAATTGATTTAAAATGACAATAACTATGATTTTTTCTCATACGAATGTGTTGACGAGTTCAATTTCTTGTAATTGAACAACGTTCTAGCGTAATGAAACAAGGGAAACAGATTATTCCAGTTCTTTATAGAACCATCCAAAAGACAAGAGACAAGCCTAGCCTAGAAGTCTCACTGCTGCTCGCTCAATGGTTCCGAGCAGAAAGGTCGACCTCATTCCAACCAACTTTGAAGATTAGTTGAAGCAGAATCCCACTTGAGCCCCCTGTTTGTCTTGATTTGTTTGGAATGAGAAGTAAACTCGTTGACGACCAGTAAATGTCGCTGACTAGATTTCTCTCTCTAATTACTCTACTCGATACCTACAGAGTCATATGAAAGATAGAATTTTATTTTTAAAAACATAGTTCTGTAGGTAATAATTTATTCAATAATCCCTTACCAGTTTATTCAAAAGTCCAAAACAAAATGGTGATAAACTTAAATGGGAAAAGTTATAAACGGTGAATTCAATATGGGAATTTTTCATTTCAAAGAACATTTTCACCACAAAAAAATATTGAAAGAAGTCATACAAACTGAACGGTCATGAACAATAGAAACATTGCGGATTAGATTACGGATAAAGTTTGATTCAACCAATACTATAAAATTACTTTAGGTCAAAATCATCGCAGGTTGCCCAGTAATTTTCAAATGTCATTGACAAAATTACCTTCAACCTCGAATGCTGTTTCTTCTGATCACTTCTCATAATTTCTATTCAGAAATTATTTCCTTAGAAGAGAGATGATTTATTATTCATTGAAGGATCATTCATTGCACATTATGAGAGCTGAGAGGTGACAAAAAATACAGGAACGGGTAAGTCGATTCTGGCCTGAGCTCATATATGAGAACTATTGATTACAACATCCACCGCAATTTTTCTTCGACTTACGACGTAATGAAAAATTCCAAAGCAAAGCAATTTCGGGATCCACACCGTGAAAAACTGTATATCATCAGCGGAAAGAGTTCAATTTAGAGAGCACATAAAAGAGAATAACAAATCTGTTTAATTTGGCTTCGACTTCTGTGAGCGAATGATATTAAATTCAACATCTTCTGAAAAAACGTGATACATTTTTTGTGATAAGCTTATTGTACAATGTGAACATGGTAATTAGGGAACTGCGTTTGATGAATCAGAGCTTGTTTTTTGTCTTATCAATTGAGTGGAAATGTTGTTCAAAATGTCGAATACATGATCATATTATTCGTACATCACAGTACTAGCTGGTCACCCGTGCTTTGCAACGGAGTAAAATATTACGGTGGGCCTACATGTTGTTGGGAGGAATCCCCATTCAATCATGAAACATCTCAATAATGAACATATTTTCTTGATTAAGGATTTTTTTCTATAAAAGGTGTAAAAGTGCTTTAATTTGTATCCAGCCGAATGTTTCATCTTGAAAGTGAATCTAACCATCTAGACACAAAAAATTCAAATAGTGTTCTTTTCATGAAATTATGAGCATTTATACAGTACATGCAAAATGGGTACATACATTATAGTGGATATTCCCCACAAATATTCCAGTCTGAGAGTGGGGAATGAATTCATTTGAAATTAAAGTATAATCATCACATTGTTTAGTAAAGTAACTATTAAATTCCTACTGAAATTTTAGAACAAAAAACATCATACAAATTATTTGCATTTTGGAATTCTATAGTTATCAGTATTAGAAAAAAAATGCAGATAGAATATCAATATCTCTCATTAGAAAATTTAATTGATACACTATTAACTTAAAATCTATAGGCGGATTGAATCAGTTGATCTGCAGCGTCCCTTCTGATTTCAAATATCCATCTACCTGAATGGTTTCTGTAGATATAGCCTAAATGCTACAATTCTCCTTCTCCAAGTGTTTGGTATGATCGGGGATATTCCTTCACAAAATGTGACACCACTAGTTTAAATTACTGTGTTTAAAAAGATGATAGTACTGTACAATTATATTTATGTCCATATTAGACATTCATATTTAGACAATGGCTAGGTCATACTGGATACTTCTAGTTCAGAAACCATTTAAAAATATGAAACTATCACAGTTGAAATAACCCTTATCGGACCACCTGATGCTATTATTGGTTACATCTCTCAAACTTATACTTATCAAGGTATTATGAATTATAGCAAGATTATTATAAGTAATTATTATTGCAGTATTAGCAAATGTATAGTAATCAAAATTTTCCTATCAAAGTGTGTGTGATGTAATGATGAAATGCAGAATAATGATGATTACTACTGATAGTCCTATAACACCTCTGGTTAGTAACGTTAATCTTGTTACAGAATTAGAATCCTCCACAAATTTCACTTGAACCTCCTTCTCTTGAACCAATCGAATTCCCACCGCAATTTTGGAACCGGTTAAGGTTATTCCCCAGGTTGATCCACCCTCACAACCGTTCCAGTTCCCAAATTAATAATTATTGTCAAAGTCGTCTTTGTCGCCTGCAAAGTATGATTCCGTTGAAAGGACACAGTGATCACGTGACCCGTTTTGAGACTTGAATGCTGAGCCGGCAGAGCAGCAGTCGAAAAGCAGCGACTAGGTAATTAGTTTTGAGGCTCCGGTGATGGATGGAATAGTCGCCACTGAGGCAATAATGGAATCAAGCTGCCAGCTCTGCTCCAGCAAATAAACAATGCCATGTGGTGGTTTCATGCACTAATGAAACAAACTGCGAACTATGCAAATAAAATAATTCGCTTTACCTGGAGTAGTGGTGATCAGAAACAGGCAGACATGTTATATATAATAGGCTATACACATACACATTGTGCATCCGCTTTTATGAAACCTCGATTTACATTTCAATCTCAGTGCACAAAGTAAGCAGATCATTAATCAGTCGTCCTCTTGATTTCTCTTCCACCATGAATTATCATCAGTTATCTCGAAAAAGTATTCTGTTTGCTGATGATTCTTGCTCAATTGATTACAGCAACGTAAAATAATGTTCATTCACTCTGTTTCTAGAATTTTAATAATCATTTACAAGCAATATTTGGAGATTCATCAATTATATCTCTTGTAATTTCAATGTGAATGTTTAAATCAGTTACATGGTTGTATCAATTTCAATCGAATTAATCCAATAGAACTACCAATGTTTGAATAATCACTAAAAGTTTTGAGATATTCACTTCTCGATAGGGATGATAAATTTTTGCATCATTTCAAAAAAGTACTTTGAGATCATTTCCCACAGAACCATGAAACCCAGAGAATTTATCTAAAAGTTTGAATAACCGCAACATTTGACTATAACCACAATGACTATAGAATTTACCATATTTACCATAGAATAAGATCCTTGGTCGCACAAAATATTTTGGCTTTGTTTACTAAACATGAACAATTTATCCACTCTCAAGTAGTGATTTTCTATGAAATAATATTAGGAAATTGATTGCAATGTCGTAAATAATAGATCGAAGTGGAATATTCACTAGCAGTTGGTTATGGGAAGCAAAATAGATGAGTAGCCTATTAGAAAAGTAAACTTCTTGACTTTTTACATGGAGAAAGTATGTAGCTTAAGATACTTCAAATATGCTTTCTCTGTGATATCACGACAAGAATATTGTTGGAGTTTGTACTAGAACTTATTATTTGAAGATAATTAAGTTCCCTGGAAATTGGATTCTCGTGATGTCAAGCTAATTCCTACACTGAAGTTTCTTGAGTAGGTAGCTGTATACATGACGACTCCTCATAGTGACACTCAGTTGCCTTAACTCAGTTTATACAATTGCAGAGAGGCTGGAAGGTAATGAAGTTATGTTTCATTGAGGACCGAGGTGGTTCTGATTCGAATAATTCAAACAACAAGCTCAGTTACAATGTACTGAGACGGAACGTGTACTAATATAGAGCGTTTTTTCTCTTCCGGTCATCATTTTATACTCATTAGTTCCGAGTTTCCAAATATGAGAAATTCAAATTGGAAAAAATATTTGAAAACGCTTGCTTTGCTCCAACTGTTTAGCCCGAACGAGAAAATGATGAGTCAATCGATTCAGTCCCTGAATAAATATAGAAATTATTTTATTTCTCAAAAAATTGAAAAATAGTAATTATTAAAAAATTCCAACCCATATCAGGTCCTCAAATGATATTAAATAATCTAATGAAATTATTATTTTTGGGTTTTAATAAAAAAAAATTATAATTAGATGACTAGAACTTGAGGGAGCAGAGATGTGTTTACCTACGGCATGAGCAAATTGGTCTGAATACTTAAATTCAATGGTTCAGCGAGATTCTAGATGAACTAATTTAGGAAATATTAAATCAAGATTCAAACAATGTCCGATATACTTCCCAAGGTTACGCTCGATATAAGCGTTTTACAATTTTTCGGAGTTTGTCTTAGATTTTTCGAGAACAAATTGGCAGAGATTATTGAAATTTGGTAAAGAGGTCCAGATTAAGTCTAGGAATGCTGTGTTCGATAAATTTTGAATCCTTTCTGAACAAAATTCGCAGGCGAGCGAAGAGAGCCTGTTTGTCTTAGCTGACACTGACAGAGGTTTTGCAGGCGAGTGAAGCGAGCCTGTTTGACTCACTTACACTGACGATACTGTCGGGGGTCCAGGGTGCGGAACCCCCTGGCTAGGCGGAAGAGGCAAGCGAAGCGAACCTGCCGGCTAGTACTTGATAATTAGACTAGAACAAAAATAATTTAATAGTAGGGTACATTTTTCTTCTATATCCAAACAGTTGGCTGATGACTCAAGACATTCTACTTCCTAATAGTCTGATTTTAAGTTCATTTTCTCTCGATATAATTTTCTGTTATCCATCTCACATTTCCCAATCAGTTCATTATTATTGTAGGCTAGAGTATCGAAATGTTCGACAGGTTATCTCAACATTACTTCACATCGAAAAAAACTGTGCTGGCAGGTGTTGATATCCAATGCTTGTTGGAACCATGGAAGCTGTAACGTCAATGTTAGTTGGAATTTCGAGTGACACGTCTTTTGGAAGAATTTCGCAAATCAATGTTTCAGCATTCACAAATGGCTTGTAGCTCTGTCAAGAAGGGAACAATGGATGCCTCCTGAACTGACTTGCTGTATTATTTAGTACAATCTGCCACTTACAAGTTCGGTCACCTGTTGCAGTTTCTCACGCCTCTCTTACACTTCTTTTTGAATCGAATGAGAGCTGAAAAAGGCGGCAAAATCCAATTTACCTCCACTTAACTCTGTTATTCCTACTCCCATTCACTTCTCAACTGCTTTTTCCTCAGCGGAGCTGTTTCAACAACATCCAAACGAACGCTTCCTTTTCAGAATGTGAGGCTCTTCTGGAGTTACTCCATTAACCTCTTTTGTTTTGGTGCTGCAGGGAATCATGAGCAATCCCTATTATAGCTCCTGTAGAACTCAAATGTAAAGATGATTCTTAGACCAATACTTCCAAGTAATTATTCAAAGTTAATGATTTCTCAATTCTATCACCTCTTTAGCTAATTTTACTGTTCTATTCGAAGTTCATTCTACTGTTTATCCATCCAGAAACATACAATTTCTCCAATACAATGTATTGTATGTTAATCATCATAACAATCATGAAAAGGTTGATGATGCAATGATTTCAACAATACTCCGATGAAAGCTCAACTTATTGTATCAATGACTCTTTTAAAAAGATTATGCCTTCATAATATCTCATTCTAAGAATTTGGAGTCCAAGAAAGAGATGGAAATACTCCAAACAAGTGTCATTAATTAGTATGATCAAGAACGGACGTTTTCATCGTTTTCACATTTTGAAGCTGTTCTATTTCCAAGCACTTTCCTTCACGCTGATTCATGAGCTTGAAAAAGGATTTACACAGACAACAGACACTCTCGAAGAATTTTCCAGTTTTCAAGTTGATAGCTTGGGGTTTAATTTTGGTAGGTGGTTGTGGAGCTTTTGAAGTTGGATGCCTACTTATTTTTAAAATTTTACAAGAAAGTGGACGTCTGAAACGTTGAGTTTCCAACTCATCAAGTCCTTTGTGGAGGAAAAAAGTGATGAGGATCGTGATAAAAGAAACTTTTTGAGGGAACAGTTTCATTTTCCAGCTTGGTGAAGATTGTTCGAGAAGATTGTCAGTTGATTTCAGAAGATTTTCAGCTGGATTCTGTGAATTAAGAAACAAATTCGGGCGAGGCATCACAGCCGATTGCCTCCATCTGAAAGATGGCGTCTCTGTCAAATTAGATAATCAAATTGCCGCACTCAGAGCTCGACTCAAGGCGCTCGAATTTATCTTGTTCCTTGATTTTGAAGGCATCCGCAACGCTATACAATATAATTACGTTTCTATTTAGTATTCCTGTTTTGAGAGAAGAATTAATTCGATAACGCGTTAATCAACGACAATCACAACCGTTTAGATGCTACAGAATCTGTTGGTGAAAATCACATTTCCACTAATTTATTGGATTTTGAATTCCTTTCCTCATTTGCATGGGTGTTTCGCATTACTCACGATTCCCAGTATTATTCCAATTAATTTTTGAAGACAGTGAATCAAGTAAAAGCTTGATGCTCAGTCAATCCAATCAACACTCAGATTGAAAATAGCAACGCTATTTCGCTGCATTGAGAAAACTGTTGCTTTAATTTGCGATAGAAAAGGAAAATAGTTATCGTAATCTCATCAGTAAGATCAGCTTGCTACTAGCTAACTATTTTTATTCAAATTCAAATTTTTTCAATTCAAATTCAAATTTCTTTATTCCGATTCATAAACAATACATGAACAGAATTTTGAACACATTACACATTTCAATAGTAGAAGAAAAATATCAAAGCATACTGTAAAAATAAATAAATGAATAAGCTAGTAATGGTATTCTATATCCATCATTGAACGAGCGTAAGCGAGTTCCTTCTTTTGACTCAAGCCCAAAGTCGTTGTCCGTCTGTTCGTTCGTTTGTTTGTTTGTTTGTATGTTCGACAATAACTTTCGAACGCCTCAATTAATCAACTTCAAATTCAGAACACATATTCTTGGAACCTTTATACAGGTCAAGTTCGTTGGACAATGAAATCGACCGACTCCTTCATCCTTTTTCAGGCGAAAAAAGGATAAACTGTCAGCAACAATATATCTATATATACTCCCGTATATTCCAACACAATAATCACGGCTGGGGAAAAAATGTCATATGGAATTTGAATAAATTATTTTTTTGGATCCATCTGATTTTAATAAAACAGCTGATTTATTAGCGGCAAATTTGAAAGAACTATCATAAAAATAATGTTCTCAAATGAAAAGTACTTTCATGTTGAATTGAAGTCATATGTTGAATATTGATCTCAAAGTTCAAACATGTGATAGGAGTCTATTTACTTAAACAGCTGACAAGAGGCGGCAAATTTGAATTATTTTATCACAAGACATTTTTCCAGTATTTTTTTGGTAAAGAAGGCCTTTTATTTGCTCTTGGGCAGCAAAAAAATGTCACAGTAAACAATTTGATGAGAAATCATGATTATGGATTTTTTAAAATCATAATTATCCGGTTCAAATTTAGCACGCAACTGATAGAAGACAAAAATTGAAAATAAAAATACAATAATTATCCAAGAAGCAAGAATCTGTTCAGAGCTAACAAGATTTTAAAAACAAATCTGATTGTTATTATCACACGATGTTTTCAATGTAACAGAAATTGTGGTTGGCGAATACTCAGCTCTCTCTCAGGACAGTCTGTAAGTTGTCTAAATGAGCAAAACGGTTTAGTTCCGCTTGCTCTTGTATTGACTCAATAATATGTTCTTGCAGAATGCTTGCCGACTGTCTTTCCTAATAAAGTTCCTTATCACTAATAAATATTCTTATGGCTTTTATTGGTGGGGAGACCCTTACGGGTAGTTCCACCTCGCCAATGTGTACTTGGCCAGAATCGGTCACCCATCCAAGTGCAGTCCACAGTGTTCGTGACTTAACATCACGTTCACCGATAGATCACCCTCACCGAGAGACCAATTGCCAGTCCTTATCACTAACAGCTCTTCAATCGCCTTTTTCGTTGGCGTCTGCTGTAATCTCGTGTAACACCATTATTGAGCGGAGCGAAGCGAAGCTCTAATGGATTAGGAAAGTCACTCTTTGTATAACTACTCCTCCGGAACCGCTCGACCGATTAAATTCAAACTTGCCATGGTGATAGTAGACATGGAAGACCAGGTTATAGGCTATAGAGCATTTTGAAAATTTGCATATTAAGGACGAAAAAAGGAAAAAAAGGATTGCTTACACACTATTACTATACACATTATTCATGCTATATTCATGCTCTCTGCACTGCAGGATTGCAACCTAACATCAGTTTTGAGAAACGTTCCTGGTCAGAAACGTCTATTATGCTCTTGAAATCATGTTGGCATCACTGACAGAATCGACTCCCTATCGAACCCTCATAGCCCAGTGGTTAGCGTCGAGGACTAGTATTTCACTGCTTACCAATCAGGGGGGGGTTCGAAACCTGAGCAGAACATTTTTTTTTGCCGATTATTTTCAACTTAGAACAACTTCCAATATTATTTTACATAGAAATAAAAGAAATAAACGACCTTTTAAGATTTGTTTGGTTAAGAGAAAATTTAAAATTTAAAATTTAAAATTTAAAATTTAAAATTTAAAATTTAAAATTTAAAATTTAAAATTTAAAATTTAAAATTTAAAATTTAAAATTTAAAATTTAAAAATTTAAAATTTGTAAAAATTTAAAATTTAAAATTTAAAATTTAAAATTTAAAATTTAAAATTTAAAATTTAAAATTTAAAATTTAAAATTTAAAATTTAAAATTTAAAATTTAAAATTTAAAATTTAAAATTTAAAATTTAAAATTTAAAATTTAAAATTTAAAAATTTAAAATTTAAAATTTAAAATTTAAAATTTAAAATTTAAAATTTAAAATTTAAAATTTAAAATTTAAAATTTAAAATTTAAAATTTAAAATTTAAAATTTAAAATTTAAAATTTAAAATTTAAAATTTAAAATTTAAAAAATTTAAAATTTAAAATTTAAAATTTAAAATTTAAAATTTAAAATTTAAAAATTTAAAATTTAAAATTTAAAATTTAAAATTTAAAATTTAAAATTTAAAATTTAAAATTTAAAATTTAAAATTTAAAATTTAAAATTTAAAATTTAAAATTTAAAATTTAAAATTTAAAATTTAAAATTTAAAATTTAAAATTTACCACCTTGATATGACAAATACAAATTGTAAGTTCAATGGTTCAGCAAGATTATAGATGAATTAATTTGGAAGATATTGAATTAAGTTTTAAACTATGTCCAATATACTTTCCAAAGGTTACACTTCATATTAGAGTTTTTCTTAGATTTTTTGAGAACAAATTGGCAGAAAATGTTGAAATTAAGTAAACAGGTCCAAATTAGGTCTAGAAATGCTGTGTTCAATAAATTTCTAATCCCTTCTGAACGGAATTTGCAGGCGAGCAAAGCGAGCCTGTTTGTCTCAGCTGACACTGACAGAGGTTTTGCAGGCGAGCGAAGCGAGCTTGTTTGTCTCACTTACACTGCCTATACTGTCGGGGGGGCTAGGCGGAGAAGGCGAGCGAAGCGAGCTTGCCGGCTAGTTCTGAATAAAATGGTGCCTGATTTGTCAGGATTCAATGATAAATAACTGAGATATGACTATTTTAATTTTAATTTCAACCTTTCACATTCAATATGGTAGTTTGGGAAAAACTTAATGTGTAATACGGCCTGCGGCTCGTGCGTAAGTGTTTCTCTTGATGCAGCAAAATCACTCTTTGCGTACTGATAAACTATATTGTACTGTGTGAAGGAGGCAATAGTATATTTCGTACCTAGGGCCGAAAATGTGCGTTTTCCGGCTCGAAATCGGTTTTCAAGTCCGAGGCCGTAGGCCGAGGACTAGAAAAGATTGAGAGACGGAATATTACATTTTCGACCCGTGGTGTCGAACTTTATTTTTCGGCACACAACATCAATGAAAACAAAACAAAAATTATCAGTTAATTATTTCCATGAACAGCTAGACCAGTAGCCTTATTATGCTATCTTCCCCTATGCTGAATTTGGAGTAGGTGCCATCTGCTTGCTATTGGAACTTCGCATCAAAAGTTTATTGATTTAGTGACTGAATATTACTTTATAACTATCAGTGTATTCGATTTTATTAGTTCAGAAACGTTTAAGCCCAAGATAATTTTTTTGTACGATCTTCCTAAATTGTACAATATCAATTCAAAGTTGTTGATTTTCGACAGATATTGGCTAACAGAGAAGCTTTGTCTAGTTGCATTATCAGCCGCTAGATTGCGCTGGCTTACCTGCTAGACGAAGTAACACAGAGTCTGACAACAATAATTTTGTTCAAACATGGATTTCACGTTCATCATTATTCAACAGTTAATCAATACAAACATTTTTAATCTTATCAAAGTTGAAGTATTAGTTATTGAAGCAGTTTTCCTTTATTATTCAACTACTGATTAATTTGAAAACTTTCAACGTTCAGTTCTCTTGACAAGGGATCTTGACAATCAAAATAACAGATGAGAGACTACCTTTACTTCGAAATACCAATAAGTCGACATTGACTCCCAAAACAGCTGACATTTAATGCAATCAAACCGGAATGCTACCTATTGATCGACTAACCCTTAAATCGACAACAACCTTCAGTCAGCTGACATTCAAGGTTATTTTACTGTTCAGGGGCCGAAAAACGCATTTTCCCGGCGAGTTGCTTGGCGACCCTCGCCTGAAAAACAAGCGGCTGCCTCCGTGATAAAGCATGTAAAACAGTCCATTTCATACCAGTGTGGCGAAAAATGGGTTTTTTACCTGATGTCTCTATTAATAAAATTATTTATTTATTTGAATTCATTCAATATTTTTCAGCATGTTAACAAACAATGGAAGCTGGTTGTGGAAATACACAAAAAAATTGCCCAAATTTCATCCAATAGGCTTATTTTTTCGCGATTTTTCAAGTTTATATCGATTTTCCTTCATAAATTGCTACTGAATAATTATTTTAAACAATCAGAGCACATTTGAGACCAAAAAAGGTACGTCAAATGCTGTATTTACAAAGTTGAACCACTCATAGAGAAAATGACTCCAGCTCGGTCAATATTGTTTGAAAATTATTGATTTTGTCTCAATCGTAGGAAACATTCTGACCTTCAATTTGAGCCCAATCAATATTTTTTTAACCAATATTGACCAAGCTGGAGTCATTTTCTCATCTTGCCTTATTCTATCAAAATAAACACTCACTTGAGAAAACATTCACTTAAAGGTTGTTGCTCCTATTTTATATTCTCATTTCATAACATTACATGGTAATAGAATGAGCCACTTTCACCATCAGCTAGGTTTAGCTAGGCTTAAAATACCGGGATCAAATTTTCGAGTCTACGCTTCAAAAACTTTTGGACAAAAAGAAAGCTCGCTCCGCTCAATTTGCGGCTGCCTCCGCATGCGCTCCCCTAGTTTACTGTATCACTCTTGATGTAGGTTTCAGTTGATAGAACGTACCGCGGCGGGCAGTCACGACTGTACAACAATGGTTGAGAGCATACATTTTTTCGTTTTGCTTGATGCGGCCGCGACTGGATTCGTTCAAGGAAGACGAATGCTTCAACAATGGAGCATTCAGCTATTGTTGACAACCGCGATCGACAGCAGCTGGCCGCAGTCACTTCAAAAAATATCCTCTTATAGCTATATCAGCTGATTATAGAAATTTAAAAATATCCTCTTATAGCTATGATCAGTTGATTTATAGAAATGTTTTAGCTTCTAAGCTCTTAAGGATGAATAAAATTTTTTTTTCTTAGCTGTATTAAAACTAATTTATTCCATGGGAATATAATTTTTTATGAAGTTTTATGAAATAACAGATTGATAAATATAAATCACTAGAATAGATTAATATTCTTTAATAATGATTAATTTATCAATCTTGAAATTTTGTGAACCTATACTGATTGAAACATAATAGAAGGAACATTCAGTATTGTTTAAATATAGGGATTGATAAGAATTTTTATTCATATTCTACCTATTCGCGGCATCCGACACATCAACAAACTTGATCAAGTGGACTTGACTGCAAAATTTCGTCATCAAGTTATCAAAGCCAGGAGTTAAATGAAAAAGTTCGCACGCGAGTTCTTCAGCCCATGGGGCTTACTAGTATAATGTATTATATATCCGCAAAAAATTGATGAATCAGAATAATATACTACTTGCTGTAAGCAAGATGCTTATCGTGTGCAAGTAGGAGTGTTTACTTGGTTTTTATCATTCAGTTGATTGAAAGAGCTAGAGAAAAAAAATTGTTTGTAATAAAATATTGTATGGGAAAAAGGGAAAATAATTGCACACACACTCACACATTCACTCACCTTCCATGCCTTTCCAATTTTGAACCTTTAAACTTTTTAATAAATAATTTCCACTACTATGATAGTATACAGACTAGGTAACAATAGCAAACATATTCTCCAGACAATTTGGCATAATATCTTTAAGCCATCTAAGAATACAAGACTTGAAAATTTTTCTATTTGCAACTCTCCTTGCCTCAATAGGTATGTTGTTGAAAAACTTTGGGCCAAGAAAAGCGAAAGACTTCTGGAAACAGGTGGTATATGACTTAGGAAGCCTTAGCATATCAGTTGTAACTCTCCTAGTTTGATAGCCAAGTCTATCCCTGAACAGTGCATCACCACTGTTTCCAGACATTACGAAAAACAGGTATAATTGAACGAGCGTTAGTGAGTTCCTTCTTTTTACTCAATACAAGCCCGAAGTCGTTGTCCGTCTGTTCGTTTGTTTGTCTGTTTGTCTGTATGTTCGACAATAACTTTCGAACGCCTCAATTAATCAACTTCAAATTCATAACATGTATTCTTCATACTTTTATACAGGTCAAGTTCGTTGGACAAAGAAATTGACCGACTCTTTCATCCTTTTTCAGGCGAAAAAAGGATAAGCTCTCTCAACAATATATCTATTTATACTCCGGCATCTATTATATTTCAACAAAATAATCACGACTAGAAAAAATGTCATATGGAATTTGAATGAATCATTTTTTGGATAATCCATCTGATTTCAAAAAGACTGGATTCGTTTGAGGAAGACGAATGCTTCAACAATGGAGCATTCAGCTATTGTTGACAACCGCGATCGACAGCAGCTGGCCGCAGTCACTTCAAAAAAATATATATATATCCTCTTATAGCTATGATCAGCTGATTATACGGAGTTGTTTTAAATAATAGGCGTCTATTTATTAGAACAACTGACAAGAGGCGGCAATTTGAATTATTTTACCATTAGACATTTATCCTCAATCTTCATTAAAACAAATTTTTGTTCCATCTAATTCCCATTACATGCTTTGAGAGGTCAAACTGATAATAATGTCACCTGTGCTTCATTCACTATGGGGTTTGAGGAATGCTATATTGAATGGATCTTTGATTAATAATATATTTGATTTATCCGAATGAAAATACTAAAATATTGGAAAATCCCATTCTTGAACAAAGCTCTACAACGTTTGTCAATGGCTCAACTGTTTCCAATTTGTTACACTTCATAACTTACTAAGGCTATTGAATTCAATACATAATGCGATCAATATACTATACTTTAAGTTTAAATATAGTATGAATAAGTTTCCGCCAAAAAATATAATAAAATTCTATTACATCCATATATTCAAATTGGTTAGAATTGTTCAGTTATTCTTTGTGATTTTTTATGATCAAGTCATCTTGAACAAGTACGTTTTTATTGGTGCATTGGCTGCAGCGGATTTGCGGATAGATGGAATAGGAACAAATGAAAACGGTAGCATATATCAAAATATATCGTACATAACTATATCCTCACAAAAAGGATTCATTCAGAATTGTATTAATATAGGTATTGGCAAGATTTGTGGTTCCTATTTTGACAATTCACGGCATCCAACGCATCAGAGAACTTGATCACGTGGACTTGACTGCAAAATTTATCATCAAGTTATTAAATCCATAAGTCAACTTCAAGAGTTTGCCCGCGAGTTCTTCAGCCCATGGGGCTTACTAGTACTTTAAAAACATATATTTATCTGAGAGGCATACATTTGAGTCCTTGGAACAAGGGAAAAGAATGTTCATATCTACCTGTTTTTTTAACTGCTCTAACAATAGATTTTTGAATGGTTATGAGTGGTCTCAAGTGTGAAACATATGTGGAGCCCCAACAACTTATGTCATAATTTAATTTGGAATCAACAAGGGCAAAGGATAATGGGAATTGAAAGAATCTTATTAAAAAAAAAAGAATTTTTTTCAACTCATATAAATTTAATCCACTTTGCTTTGAACCCATTTACAGTTTAACCAACAGTCAATAATCACTGTTCCATCAAGTATGGTACACCATCATCTTCAGTTTACAGTTTATCAATCTATGGATGTCTATGGACTCTATGAATACATTGGATAATGACTAGAATTATTATAAAGATTATGGTGACAAACTCTATGGATAAGATAAACTCATTACATCACCAATCACATCAATATGTTCCATCGAATACATTGTTGATTTGATCACCGGTTATAAGATGAGAGGCTAGACTACTATAATGAGCGGCAGGAATGGCGCAATTAGTTCTCCCAGGTATGTCTGGCATGTTTCTCTGCAAATTTGTGGCCACATGACTGCCTACTTGATATGTGGACTACACGATGGATGGCAGTTCACATGCCAGAGCATCAACAATAGGAGTAAAGAATCTCAAATACGCTCGATATATTATAATAGAATAGAATCTCAAATACGCTATTCATATTAGGCTATTTTAAAGACCATGAAGATCTATTCAAAACTAATATTGTTACTTCCTGATTGCAATATCAAATCTCGAAATTGAATCTATTTTTGGATATGATGTTCTTTCATGTTATTATCATTCATCAAACTCTTTGAATTGACAGTGGAGTTACGTTGTTGGAAGCGAATCAATAATATTTAATTATGTTCTAGAAATCCGAAATTTCTAGTTGAAACCAAAATTGAATCATGAAACTTCACATTAACGCCAGTTGATATTCAGTTTTTCATTTTCTCTCAACCATCATGCGTTCCCAATCGAATTCTTTTTTCTTCTGGAATTTCAGCAATGAGTTGAGGTACGCTACTATTTTTCCAAGTCCATCGCCAACTTTTTATGCAGAAGATTTATTATTCTTGAAATCAACAAATTGATGTGAAAACATCCTTCAGTAGAAGGCTTATGACAAACTAGCCTAACCAAATTCACTAATAATTCACTATAAAACCAAGAAAACCACACAGAGCTTCCAAGCTGCATTTAATAATCGTCTTCTCTAAATAAACTTGGAAAGCTTTCCTTCTACATGGAGCTTAGTGGTTGCATTCACTGCAACGAGAGTATATGAGTGTAAGAAACTTTGGACTCCGCTCTCACATTAGCCCACAGTAGTAGTAGAACCACAATCACCCATTCATCTTCTTCATGACTGCTTAATTTTATCTCGCTCAACAAGTCTTGTTACTTTTAAATAGTTTCTTAACACTTTTCAGGGGTTTGTAAATTGAGGTTGTGATATCACATGAACATTGAGTGAGTTTTAGAACCGTATTTTGAGTAGGGATTGTCAAACAGTTTAGAAACTATGGCCATAGAGTCTTTCCAAAGAGCTGACGATATTGGTAAACATATTTTTTCCAACAATAATGATAAAAAATTGATAGAATACGTTGAGAATCACTCACAGATAAATTAATTCTCAAATTTTAATAACAATTTTTTTCATTTGTGAAGTAATCCCAATATCATGAGGAATTTAAGGGCGAATGAATATTCATTACAGCACATTCATTTGTGAAAATAATAATATTTCGATTTCTGTCGAGATGGGAGATATGAGGGCTGCTAACCAGCCCACGTGTGACCGTAAGCCTAAGGCTGCAATTTGGATTATTGGCATTATTCAGCATCGTGTTTGTGGTCGCATAACATCGGGTCATAGAGGCACATCGTTTACTCTGCTCTGGCTCTATCTCTCTCTCTCTCTCTCTCTCTCTCTCTCTCTTTCTCTCTCTCTTTCCTCAATTCTCTCGCCACCTCTTCCATACAAACACCCCAACTCGGATGACATACATATCACCCCATTGGTGTTATAGTACCCGACCAGCTGCTCAACTGCAACTTGACCCAATTTCACTATTGTTGTGTGAATTAAAATAAACCAGATTCACAAGTATTCTGTTATCATTTCTTTTCTAGTCTCCCGGATTCAAGCTCCATAACTCGCATTCATCCAATATTGGAAACTTTGTCGATTCCTACACAAGCTGCATTTTCAATCTTGAAAAATTCCAGATGGGTGAATTCCTATACAAGACAGAAATGAGGATGATGAGGAGGAAGGTTGAAATTCTTGTGTTTAGGTAACTTAATTATTGAAACTCTTAATATATTTTAAATTTGTTATTGACAAATGATATCATGTTTAATGAGTTGAAATCATTATTCTCATTCTAAATTCGTATCTCGTATTCTACGTTCAATGATAATCATAGACTGCATGGTGGTGATATTAAAATAACTATAGATAACGGGTGTTGTATCGTGTGATTATAAAAACATCTGAAATAATTTGAACTCATTTTAATACTATTGAATAAATCTCAAATATTTGCCAATGAATTTTCTGTATATTCCCACAAACTTGTTTTGAAATAGATTACATTATTATTCAACCATCAAATGAACTGAACGCCTAGTATTAGCTAAGACAAGCTACTCTCATAGACGGTTCAACAGAGAATGATAATACAATAATAACCAATAGCAGTACTACGATTTCTTATGAATCTGCTGTTTGAAAATAATTATGTAGTTTTTTATTCAATATGATAATTTTCCCCAATGACCTATTATCATTTATTATTAGATTTCGCAAATTATGCTCCATGCTCCATGAAATACGTGTCTGTAAGAGAGAGTATGTTATCACTCCCTTGACAAAATAACGGAAACTGAATTGATGCACGGAATGATCGTTTTAATAATTCTAGAATTGGTATGCTGGATACTTACTCGCACAAAGGATAAATGCAGAGAACGTTCGGGAAGTAATGAGTCTTAGTATCAGTTGAATGTCCTGGGGCATCACATTTCCGTTATTATTCTGGATGTCTAAGTCGTCTGCATCCGTTAAACCCAGAATTTATCAGGACTGAGATTATTAGAAGCCGGAAAGTGCTGAATTCTCGAGCGAAATCTTGGTATGAGCAGAAGAAAGATGAGAGGAGTTGAAAGAGAATTCAATACTCTGTTCCAATATTGCGAACAATGCAGCAGGATAAAGCTGCTAGAGGTGATAGCTGAGGAATCTCAATTACTGTATAGATTGCTCTGAAAATGAAATCCATTGTGATCTTCCAACATTGCTTCAACCCTCATCACACACAATGCCTTTAGTAGCACATTAAAGTCTTCAGAAAATTAAGAAGCCAACGATTTAATCCTGTTTTGAAAGGGCGAGGGCAGAGAAGGGAGAGGTTGAAGATTGATTAACAGCAAGCTTGCTGAATCTATTCAATACAAGTAACCTAAGCAGCGCAAAAATGAATGGTTTATCCAAGCTGTAATGGAACTAATTGAATTTCTCCTTCAGTCAAATTTCATCAAAATTAGAATCTCAGCTATCTCAGTCATCCCCATAAGGGGAAATTAGAATAGACTCCAGCTCATAATAAATTGAATGCATCAAACTATAAATTTTGATGCATCGATTGGTTGGAATGAACACAAAATTAACTTGCTGAACGTGCTCAGAAATAACAAGTTCATCATTAAGTGAGCTGTTATTACCAAGCCACATCTAAAAATCTTGAAGCCAATTTTTAATTTTCTCAAGCAAAACACCAATATTATTGTTCTGAATCTTTATCTTTTTCTAGGGCTACCGTATTTATTAAAACTTTAAATGATTCAAATCAAAGTACCCTTTTTTATAATATTCTTATTTCTATTTTACCCTCTTAGAATATTTTATTTTGCATAAAATGTTTTAAAAAACTGCGATGAAATATTTCAAAAGGGTACTTTGATCTTCATTTATTGAAGTTTGAATCTCATGGATATAAAATAGATATCGCCAGAATTCTCCTGCAACATTTGAAAATACAATAATACTTGATTTGGCGAAATTTCTTTCCCCAAAAAATCTCCTCAGTAGGAAAAAAACTTTTTCTCAATATATATAATAATAAGAACATAGAATATTTTGTAGAATATATTTTTCTCTCCTAGAAGTTGAATGAAATAATCAATAATTTTCCGATAATTCTATATAACAGATAGATAATGACTTATCTCCACTAATTACTAATTTTCGTTCTTAATAAGCACATTTTTATTGACAGCCCTCTCCTGAAGTTGTTGTAACTGTTTGTTCCTCACACAAATATTCTTATATCAATGTCTATCTTTATTTATCTTGATTGTAATATTTTACCTCTTATGAAGTTACCTTCAGATAGCCTACCGATAGAGAGATACTAATATACTATGTAGTATGTATTCTTTGGATAAATAAGCGAAACAAATTATAAATTCACTATCCACCGATGATGTTATCAATGGTAATTTCCCACTTCATACAAAAAAATAATGATTCCAATTTTATACAACAACGATTGAGGATCCTAATGAGTCAAAAAAATTATTTGAATGGAATATATCAAATATGGAGAATTGGTTATCTTAATAGGAGATTATTAAAAAGGCTTATCACCTTTATACGTGATTTGCATAAGAGCCAACCGAATGAATGGAATTCAATAATTTGCATCCACAGCTTAGAAGGCATACTCCATTGTTGAAGGCAATGGTTCTGATGTAAATTGAGAACTGTCAATCACGTTCATTAGATGTGAGGCAAATCAATGCTTTGAAAGCCGAGAAATCACCGTGTAGTTTGATTCTTATTATCATAACAAGGTTGAACATGGAATCAATGATTATTATATATATTAGAGGTAACAAATTTCAGCTCTCTCATTTGAATTCGAGCTACTTCAGAGTCTCACTACGAGGTGTAATCGAATGAGAAGTAAATAATAACATAGGGAACTGAATTCAACGCGCTGATTAATATTTCCCATGTTCGTTCCTTTCCATTATCCTGCAAGGGTTACCTTCCATCGATTTCCCATTAATCATGACATGCCCTAGTCCCTTGTTGTTATTACTGCCGTGTATTTCAAACTTAGACCGACATACACGTCTTGCCTTTCTCTCTAAACATCACACGTACTTTCAATATTAGCCTATCGATTTACTTTCTTGTGAAGTTGTAGGTTTTGTAGTTCCATATGTGACATATGAACGTCCCGTACCAACTCAGATTACTGACTACTGATGGACTACCAACTTATAGACTACTGATTTAAAAATCTTAAATGATCTTCTGCTTGGTGTGAGAAGTTCTTCCCAATAGACTTGAGTTTCCTGACAAAATAATGATCTAAAAATGCTCGCCAAACTTTTATAATGATACTCAAGTCAGTATTTTCATTCTCAATATGAAGATCTAAATCCATTAGAATCCAACTTCATCCTTGATATCCTATATTAGAATACCTTATTATTGGAATAAACAAGTCAGCATTCAATAATTTTGTATAATACGAAAACATAACATGTTACGCCAACTTAAGGAGCATTATCAAATTCAATAAGAATTAACATTACATTATTGATAGATTATCAAATTTTGATAACGGCTCTTAAGATGGAGAAAAGTTTTATTTTCCAATAAAAATATATATCAATTATACGTGCATCAGTAGTAGTCCTGGAAGCCAAAATTCAAGTATTCAAGTCTATAATTTTAAAGGATTAATGATAAACGATCAAATTATAATAGAACGCGTCCAAACACCTCGAAATATAGTGTGGAACATGCATAGAATATCATCCAGTGTGTGTTTATTGACTGTTTACGGGACGTTTCAACGTCACGTCTGGGCATAAAAACTCACTTATTCTTTCCAAGCAGCAGCCAACCCCATCACATATCTCACTCGACCGAGGCACACAATGCATTGTATGATTTATGAAAATGCCAAGCCCAACCGAATAATACAATGTTACGTTTGAATGGTGCGTTGGGCACGATTTGATCATTTACCGTAAACATGAGGCTCACACCATGTGCGAAATGAAGGCAACTTGTGTCACTCGTTTGTAATGCCAAATTATAATTCATTTCGACCCCCTTCATGAAACCGCACTATACTGCTAGCGGGCAGAGTATGAGACAATAATTTTCACAGGAATCGCTATTGAAGAACTCATCTTTCTTCAAAGTAACGACCGTAAGAGAAGTAAATTGTGATTTATTCCCATGTTGTAACACAGAAACACTTATCTCTATGACTTTGGACGCTACAGCACGATATATCCTCAATTCTATTTACATTATATCTATTTTTCTCAGCAAACAATACACAGCTGCCTGTAAAACGTTTGAGCTAAAATTCTGAACTAGATTACTATCTTAACTACTGTATATTCTCCTGTAATAATGTCTTTTCGGTTTAAATATACGTCAATGAAAAAGTATCGATTGGTCATCGATAAGATCATTTCAAGTTTTTATTCCATTGGAGGCACTTTGAAAATGGCGAAGAAATCGTATGAATTGAATATCCATTGAATCATTTTCAACACTCATTAGAACCCGAGAAAAGTGTTCAGTTATGGAAATGGAATGGAAACAGTTATAGCAAACGCTATTAATGGAATTACATGAACTAGATAGCATAATAGAGTGCCGTATTCTAAGGCATTAGACTGAGCACAGAAAATGATAATAGAACACTTAACACAATCACGATGAAATAAACATAACAGTAAATAGAGAAATAGCCATTCATAGCTAACATGACATAATGTAAAGATATACGCTGTAAGGAAAATTGACCTCAATTGGGGAGAAGAGAAAATTGTTGTATTGAATATAATAATCATTTTCACTGTATGCTCCTTCTTACCATACTAATATGAACTTTACACATATAATGGGTCCGATTCTATCCTTCTTTCCAGTTCTGTATAGTTCTGTTTTAGGAGCATTATCTTATTATAGCTATCGCCAAAAAATTGGAAGATCTCCTAGCTGATTCAACCTACTAACAGCTGATGTGAAGCATCTATTGTCTCTATCTATTTCAAAAACATCATCTAGGTATAGCTAAATGACAACCCTAATTGACAGCATCAATACAAGCGCACAAGCTACATACGAAACCGACTAACTTTTTGGCTTCAGCAATATGTAGTTATTATTATAACTACATAATATATATATAATAGTTATTATTATAACTACATATATATGTAGTTATTGTAAATATAATTTGGCTTTAAATTGACCCTTCTAAATTCAATATTAATTATTTATTACTTCTGGATTATCTTTCTTGTAGTAGAAACCTTCGGCTGAGAATGAAATTTTTACGTATAAGCTGAAAATTTTGGACTATATTTCAGTTCAACTAAATTTAGAAATTTAAGAAGTTTTGGGCAATGACCTGTTCCTTATTTCAACTGAAATTGTATAACTTTGTACTAATGAATATGAATATGAATAAACTCATAATCTCATTCATAAATGACGTATTCTCACTTGATTACTTAGTCGTGCACTATTTTATATAGTTTTCATCCTAGTTTTCAGAGATGGCTTACCTGAAGAAATCTCACTAAAATAATTGCACAAAATTCATTGACCGAGTTAAACGGAATTTATGAATGACGTATGCTCACTTGATTACTGCTCTGTGCACTCTTTGATGATTTTCATCCTAATTTGTCTGATAGTTTAACCAATTTAAAGTTGATAACAACCCTGTGGATACATATTTCTCATGAGCATGCTTCTAATCAGGAAACACGATCGGTGTTAACTGGATTGACATGAATATAGTGCGATGTTATACACAAAAATACAGCGTTTCCATTAACGGCGTCTGTGTGTGTGCGTGAGTGCGAGTGTTTTAGAGCTCGTTTACCTGAACATGTTTATTCTCGTTCATCCCGGCTCATGGTGCTGTTAAATTAAGTATGACGATTAATGGGAAAACGGAATTTGCCAGGTGACAGCGACGTTAAATATGTTAGAGGAGATGGCGTATTTCAATGGGAAAGAAGCGGCACTGAGGTGAACGCTGGCAGATAGTGTGGCTTGCCTACCTGCCTACCTGCCTGTCTCCTGACTCACTTCAAATTCCTGGTTTCGCGCAAAAGTAAACTCTACCCTTATAATCCCTCCATGCCGCTGTGGGAGCGCTTTCCTCACCTGCATACACCTGCATATGGAACACCTTTAACATTCCAATTTTCTCTGATTGGCCATTTATTTCACAGGAATAATACAAATCAAAGGCAGTATATTGATCTTTTTGAAATGTCTAAATAATCTCTCAGTTATTTATAGGCTACTATAAAGATTCCAAAATGCCCATGTACATGAAGAGTTCGATTTTTTTAATGGAATGATCGGAAAAAAGCAACTACCTGTGAGAGATCGATGACTTGTCCTTCAATCTTACCAACTAGTAATTCAAAATTCAAATTTTTGATCATTTCTTCAGAATATTTAGAGGTACCAGAGGTATCAAAGAGTGTTCACCTGGAAAAATCTTGCAAATAAAAGAACGCGAAAATTCATTGACAAAATTAAACGGAATTTCAATTCAAGAAACTCAAGCTAGTTGATGGAATACATGTATATATGTAGTATAATAGAATACTACACATAAATTAACACTTTTTTGTGAACCATTTTTTTCTTCGATTCGAAAGATCCAAGTTTAATTATAATAATTTCCAAAAAATATTCAATGGATTGGGATAGATTTGTGTCATTCCATAGGAAATGGCTTTTCAGCTACACAAGTTATCAAGGATTTAAAAATCCAGCCATGAACCTATATTTTAAAGTAGTATTTCCAAGCTACAGCTTGAGTTGCGCGGCTAAAGCTGCCCGGCTCTGGTTGCGCTTCTCTAGCCATCACAAGTTATGTTATGAGAAATAATTATTGTAACAAACTCTTGTTAATCTTTAACTGGGTATAAATTGTTCATTGTTCATAATAAATAATAGAAACGTTTTTATGTTACGAAGCGTACAGGTCTATTTTACAAAAGGTGTAAACGTATCTTTCAATCATGTAAAGATAGCTCGAGCTTGCCGGCTCTTTACTAGCCATCACAACTCCATCCACATAACTGCATTATAGAATAATGTTCACTTTGTTATTAGGGCTATCAATAACCGATGTATAATAAATCAATATTTATGATAATCATTCCACTTAAAAAGGGTACTTTGATTATTTATTGACTCATTATACATTGGTTACCCTAATAACAAAGTAAATATCATTCTATAATATAGCTATGTAAATAGAGTTGTGATGGCTATACAACTCTAGTAAAGAGCCGGGCAGCTCGAGCTACCTTTACATGATTGGTAGATACGTTTACACCTCCTGTGAAATAGACCTGCACGCTTGGCAACACGAAAACCTTTTTAGTTATTATCATAAATCATTCATAACAAACCCCCCCCCCATACATCTCTTAACAGAGCTTAACAGAAGTTTGTTACAATTATTTCTCATAACATAACTATCGATTCTACAACTAGAGAACATTCTCATAGATGATCAAATCCTCTGTGGATCGATCCAATCATGTACCATGGAGTTTGATATAAAGACTCTCAGAAGTTTGAATTTGGCCCTAGTTTCAAATTACATTACTGGGCATGGAAAGTTGCCTGTCCAATGCACCACCAGCTACCACCACCTGTGCTGGCCTCAAAGCCAACACTCATAACAAATTGGGATTGGATTATTTGGAAACTTAGTTAAGTATTCTAGCCATTACTAGATTGTTTAGAATGGATGCAGTGCTCAATATCAAATTCCATGGGTTGCACGTGTTGTTATTCTCCAATATTCTAACCAGCAGTTGAATTGATGAATGTTGAAATTCATGAATGCTTTTACAAATTATACATTGTTGAATGGGTAGTATAGTATTTTGTTTGAAGATCAAATTTTTAATTTTTCAAAGCTTTGATTTCTTGTTTTTGAAAGTTCAAAATTTATGTTTTTATCTTATCAGTTGAAAATAGTACTATATTATTAATTTTACACTTTACATTATAATATTTTATTCTACTCTACTGCAGATCACGCGCGCTCAGATAGAATTTTACTGTCTAAGTGACTAAGAGCATACGGCTTTCTAGTTCACCAGGTACAATTATTTTATACTCTCTTGTTTAGCTACTTCATGCTCAATGGCTGTAATTCTCCTGCGCGTTGTCTGCTTTGTAAGTTCGAGTTGAACGTGTTGCATACCTTGCTCCTGCGAGGTATAAAGACAGTACAGAGTAACTTGCTAACTTGCGGTTAACAGAGTAACTATAAATAGCGGTTCCATAATAATTATTATCAAGAGCAGTGGTTCTCAACCTTTTCCGAAGACCGTACTAATTATATTCATATTCTACAACAAATTATATTCATATTCCAGGATGTAATATACAGCTCGCACTTCAAATTCAATGTTATATCCTTTCAAGATTTTGTGTTTTTCTTATTACTCACACTTACAACACTGTTACACGATATTCTTTCAACAATAGATGCACTTCCTAGCCAGAACATAGCCGGTAACTGGCAGTATGGCTGACTTATGGCTAATATGACGTACTAAGTAATAGATTTTTGTAATATTTTGTGAATGGTAAATGTAGAATTTGTATTGACATTTCAACAATTCTAGAGAACGAAATAAGATTGAAAACTTGAAAAGATAATGAGAGGGTTGTGATTATTTTTCCCATAATAGTGATTAATGGTCAATTGAAACTACGTTGAATATAGTTCAAAATTCAATCATCCTCAACATTAAGGCATGTTCCTGTTCTCATTTCCAATACATGTTAAGCTCAAAACCCCTCGTTCACACAAATCTGTTGTTTTAGACGCAATGTAAATTCTATGTATTTTTCTTGACATCAATACAAACTCCAAACTGCAGAGCTCATACCTATATGAAGTTGTATCAATTATTCACTTTTCATTTCAATATTTCGAAAATAGGAAAGGGGTCTGGACGTAGCCCGAAGTTTGTTAGTTAGAAGTATTCTCTAATTCTGGCTTTGAATGAACTGCAATAATCCCAGTTTTTGACTGGAGAAAATAAGATATGGTTTGCAATAAAAATGAGGATAATCTATACTATCAAAGATGTTATTATCCATTTCATTCTCTCACAAAGAGTTTCCATTTTATCAACGCGTTGGTTTTTTGTCCGTTTCGCCTACCTTTTTCGCTTACTCCAAAGAAGTACGCGTACCACTGTTTGAGAACCACTGCTGTAGAAAATTAGAAGTTGTGATACATACATTTTCTATTCAATGGAATGAGCAAATCTTGATTGAACATTTTTTAAATAATAGAATAATTAAATCATCATTCACCACCTTAATATATTCCAAAAATATTATGATCAGGCATAAAAACCATAAAACCCTACTCCTCTGCCAGAGGAAAATGATGCATAAAATTATTATAACAATGAAATGTAATATCTGGAATATTGTCGCACACATTGTGTGCTTAAATGGCTGAACTCTGAACAATATCATTTGGTGGTTTCGAAATAAATTAATCTTCTAACTTTTAGCTAAAATTCAAGAAACTTGCCATGCTTTGTCGAACTTTAGAGTTGATGGGGTATGTTGTACAACAAATGAATCATTTAGCCAAGACACCCTAGTGAGCTACTCATATAAAAAGCAACCTTACAGGGAAAAGTACAAATAAAATACTGTACATTGAAATGATATTTCGAATTTATCAGTATTTTTCAGAATTCAAATTTATGCACATACAAAGAAGCAGAGGAAATGCTTCCTCAGTCGTGAAATAGCGCTTAGAATAATGGTCTAATAAACTTTATACATGTGTAGAGAATGTACGAACCACATAAACAGCTCATAAAGAAGCACTATACCTGCCACGTCTGAGAATTACTGTATTTGATTTCATGTGACGTTGGCAAAATCATTTTCAAAATGCAAATGCAAATCCCTCATGGATGTTGAATTTCTCCTTGGAATGATATACTTTTTTTAGGGAATACGAGAAAAAAGCATTAACTCTGTTTTATATTTCCTTTTATCCTGAGCTCTATGAGGGAATCAGAAAGCTGAAATCCTATTTCAAAATATTTACTAAAAACTGAAATTTTTCTCTCATTCTCCTTTATTATAGGCCAGGATAAGTACTTAGACGAAGTCTTACTCAGACAATATCAACTGCTAGTTTTTCTATGGTGATTCCATGATAGAATGGAAACCTTTTAAATTTTTGGGATTTTTAGGTTTTTCTTTTCCTCTGTTTGATCTCTTCCGACACTGGTTTCGCTCAGTCGACTGTGATGGCGATGGTGATGATGGACAGCAGATTCTTTGTTCACTTTTACCACTACTGCTTCACTTTTTACCACCGAATTTCACTCATTTTTCTCCATCATATCAATCACGTATGATTATATCCGAAAAATGTTTCCTTCACCATCAGATCAACTCCTTCGATTATTGAGTTCTTACCGCATTGATCCATCAATACATCCAACCCTGCAAGCTTATTAACTTATAGTTTCTCTTTCATGGTCTTGTGAAATAAATACAAAAATTTTCACTTAAAATTATAATATTATGTGACCTTACTGGCTAAGGTCTGGTGTCAGAGTTTTCAGGTCGCACCTGATCACTTTCAGGACCTCTGACATGACTCAACGACTGCTTTTCAGGCAGCCAGTACCGACGGCTTAACATGTTCATCTAAAACACGGAAATTTCACTTCTGAAGCTTACTAATTGGCAAGAAAAAAGTATTCAAATAACAAGAGTGATCAAGTATACTGGATTGAAAACTAGACTTCAATATTTCATGAGAAGTGTAACTCTCTTTCTTTACAGAATCAAAAATGAAAGTTTGAAGTTTTGAAGGTAAAATTGAAAATCTTGACGGAAGAACACTGATTAGTTCGTGAAAATGATTAGACAGTCTCTTGCGAAGAATCAACATGATAATTGCATTCATTACACTCATTAGTAACCGATACGCCCATTAGTCTTCTTTTTGTTGTCAGCGAGCGAGTCAAAGCACAAATTACTGTCCAACAGTCACCATTAATCCCAACTCATCCTTTCACTGCGCTAGTCTTGGTCATTATCAAGTAATTAACTTCTGAAATCTGAATATCTTGATTTCCGTTAACGCTGTTCAGGTTTTTCTTTCGACAATGAATGTGTTTTTTCATTGTTTCTGTTCATTTGTGGTTCAGGTTTAATACATTTTTCAATCCAAAAAAATTTTAATTAATAATTATTGTGCATTCATTCACAATCAAGGAATCAAGAAATGATGAATTGAATTTTCTTCATCACACTACTAATCATTTAATTCTCCAATTAAATCTAATTCTATAGTTTTATTAATATACAGGTTGTTTGAGGAGGAATGAGCAATACTTCTCAGGCTGATTCCTTAGACCAAGTAGACAAAAAAGTTCCATGGGACAAACCCCCAAAAGCGCTTTGTTACCGAAATAACAATGGCAGAAAATTATAAGATTAGAAAAAAAATTTAATGACGGCGATTGTGTAAATCTTACTCAAATCTCAGAAATAGCGATCAAAAATCGCAAAATCGCTACTAAACACAATTTTTTCACTTGTGCCATGTTTGGTCAATTTTTCGATTTTTGATTGCTATTTCTAAGATTTGGGTACGATTGACACAATCGCCGCCATTCTACTTTCTCTTTAAAATCCGACTATGTTCAACTTCCATTAATAAAAAATACAAATTTATGATTCTTTATCCTGTTATAACCCTTATTGTTGAAAAATGATGTTTTTTAGCATATTTCTCCAATTATCTCAATAACTATCGAAGTTACAAACTTGGAACTGGTTTCATTGAATTCCTCAGCTAATATTACATAGGAATTGATCATTATTTAGAACCTGAGTAAAGCCTCTAAGAAATTGGAAAAAAATTTTAATCTCAATTTTCTGCCATTGTTATCTTGGTAACACTCAACAAAGTCGGATTTTCCTTCCTTTCACTTGTGCACAAGATAGACTTCAGCCCATATTCTGATAGAGCTATTCAATATTTTCAATCCACAGAGGCATAGTAGGAAATTGATAGAACAGAGACATGCAAATCACTTTAATTAAAACGGCAATCAATACATTCGAATTTCTCTTGCATTTAGATTTCAAAAAGGATTTTTACAATTTTCAATTGATAAAACAAATTCCGTTTTTTGTCTTATCAATGCACAGATTCTCGCCAATTTCTTGGTTGTGCACTTTATATTATTGAATACAGTCAGTATTATTCTGATCACGTGGCCAGTCCCAATTTACTCATCCAATTATCCTCGCAATGCATTGCTGGAGCTCTTGTCTCGCAAATTGCATAACTCGTCCCTTATCTCTGTGACTATCCATTGAATCAACATGACAATACCTTGTACCGCCTGTCAACCACCTTGAACTGAGCTGCAGAACATCAATATTATCAAAAATACAAATCATAAGCTACCAAATAGTAATAGATTTGTAGAACGAATGTTTCACACGAAATGTGAAAAGTATTAATCATGTATCAATTGAAAGTATTAATTGATTATGATGAAGAGAAATGCAGATGTTCAAGAATGGAACAATCTGATAGAGCATTTTATCAGGAAATATAAAATCGAGATTATTAGTATTTTCCAAAAAGAGAATTTGAGAAGATATGTACTACAAACTCATCGTGGTGAAGCAGGGTTACGGTATTGATCAAACGTTTTAAAGTGGGCCATATCTGTATCAGTATGTTGAAAAAGCATTAACTTTAGTCCCCCATTTTCTACACAAAAGCAATTTGCATCCAAAAAAAGTATAGTCTAATACACTTTTTCCACTCATCCACATGCTTCAAATTCCTTCATTATCCAGCATGAGAATAGCATGCTCACACAACATTATTATCCGCAAGTTTTCCTCATCCTGGCTCAATCAATATTATAAAATGGGAGCCAGCCATTATGGAAAAATATGTTCGCCGTCGAAGCAATAATGTGTGAGAATGGAATTTGAAGTTTAACATGTTGTATTGGGACCCATCAATTCTAATCCTCTCCTAAAGCTCTCATTTTTTGCTCCTCCATTTTCCATTACTTTGCTCTCATCCATTTCCTACAGCCTCCTATAATTTCACATCAATATCCTTCTCTGTTCTGCGAATCTCTGTGAACTGCAATGGTATTATGTTCATCAAAGGAGTGTGAAGGAGATTTTTTCGTTTTACAACTTACAACTTCAACATTAGATCTATGAAGAAAAAGCCTTACTAGCTCACAAATCTTCAAATTGGTTGAAATTTGATGCAATGGCAAATTTTCATGTCCGATCATAATTGAAAAAAAGAACATCCTTAGTGAAGTTCTACTATCATATTTTTCGAATAATGCAATTATAAATTTGTACCCATTATTTTTTATTTTTATTTTGAAATTTGTACCCATGCAACTGGAAAGGCAATAGGTGATTCTCATCAATGTACGCGTATTTCTATTGAATGAGGTCGGGCTGCATAATTATTCAGTAAATATGATATTGATTCACTCCAATATTCTTAATGTAATAATGCTCTTTATGAATCAGGGGAAATGAGGAGATCCCATACTTTCCAATGAAAAAGCTATAGTCACTGTGCTTTGCTATAAAGCTATAGTCATAAAGCTACACTGTTCCGTGAAAAGCTTTCTTGCTAATTACAAAAAAAGCGCAAAAATCTGCTAATCATTCTCGTCCCCAAAAAAAAGCCGGTGTGGAAAATTCTCTTATCTGACTGTTATATTGTTTGAGTGTGGAATCACTCTACTCTTGGAGACAATGTCGATTGCCAGCCGAAATTGAAAGTTGGAGCTTGGAGCGTTGAGTGGGGCGATGCCGTGATTGAGGTGTCTCGGCAGGGCATTACCCAATGTCGCAGTGGAGCGCTCAAAGCAGCCCGGTACCGGTTGGCTTTGGTCACTCTAGATTTATTGCTACTCGAAGCACAACACCCGGATCCACTAATCTTGCTGTCGTTCGCCAGCGAACACCTCCCCGCCCTGCCTTGCCCCGCCCCGCCGTCCTAGCATTTCATCGTTCTAATCTGCTAACCCTCAACTAGGCTGCTGGTCGATAAAATCACCCAAATCCATGCTTTTCTGTTGCTTGCTATTGTACCAAAGTCGGAAGATCTTATCGATTTTGAATTTGGGAAATATCAACGCTTCTCAAACAAGAAAATTGGGTTATTATTCTACTGCTATTGGAAAATTATTCTATCAAAGATAGGTATTGTAGCACTCACCAGTAGATACTGTAACTCCAAATTTAATAATCTAAACATCTTCCGTTTTTTATTACCTGAAAAAATCAATATCATTATCATTATTGAGTCATATTTAACATGGAATATCAACAGATATTTAGATTACATATTTAACAGAAATTTTGATATGAGAAGTTCATAAATTGTGAAATTAGTCATACATTGTAACAAGAGCTTTTCAATACACTTTCACTCATTTGTTTAATCTCTCAGACGAGTCCTATTAAATTTTTTTCTCTATTCTACTTTTCTTACTGTTTTTGAACTTTCATTTCCAAAGTGATCAAGAGATATTATGTACTTATAACCTACCATTAAGAATCTGATAAATAAATTTATCCAATTAATTGTATCACACTTTCCTGCTCAATCAGCATCATATCAGATTTGGTCCGAACCAATTTGGTCCATTCAATTTGGTACCGAATTGGATCTATTAAATTTTAAGAATCCAATATCATACAGGCACTCATCTATGTGAAACGATTCTACTGAACGGTATAACTGATCCCAAAAAAATGGCAGTTGACACATTACTGTTATTAATTCTGGGCTCTGTCAGAACAGTGTGAAAGCTGTCTCCAAAGTAAATTCGTTTGCTAAGACTGCTATTGACTTGATATGCTCTCGCAGACCAATCGCCGACTGTCTTGAAAGAGCTGAGCATTAATTACAGTCGTTCGCCAACCGCCAGTTTTTTTGGCTACAGCTCTACAGCTCTCTTCTCTGGGAAAATCTCTCCATTAAATAAACTAACTACGGTATCATTATAGAAGAGCTCGCTAGACTTTTCACGAGTACAATCCACTTTTTGTTTAGACGACTCCTGTAAGCTATTCAGAGCATCCAAGTCCAACAGTACCTCGTAGATTTTCGCGAAGCTGCCTTGCTGTAGAAAGCTGTGTAATACTGAAAGAGTTGTAATTTTCCGAAAGCATTGCTCGAACGCGCCTGTAGCCAGTCACTGGAAAAAGAAACATTTTGGTCCTTTGAATGGGACAACTCGGAGTTAGTTTAAATGTCCTGCGAGTATCCGGCAATGGAGGGAAGAATAGAGCCCACGTGATATTGTCGTAGGCGGCATTTTCACAAAAGAAAATGTAGAGAGCTAACTGACCGGATAACGATTGCTCTGCTCCGCTCTGCCAGTTGCCAGTCAGCGCTAAAGAACAGGAATCATTCCACCTAACAGCGCAGCACATTTCTTCAACAAAACTCGCTATTTTTCCACACATTGAAAGCTTTCTTTGATCTGCAGTCTTCTCCTTGGAATAAAGATATGATCGGAAGCAATTCTAGGACTGAAAAATATACTTTGATGAGAATGAATTCGTTTCTAGACTCAAGCTTGGAGAAGAATAAAAAAGACTGCTATGTACAAGATAACATTAATTAAATAGTTTATAACAAAAAAAAACTTTTCAAATAGATTTCATATATCTCTGTATTGTGGTTATGAATCATGATGCATGATGAGGGAACTCATCTAATCAAGGAGAAAATTAAACGCTCCCACACTTATAAGATCACTGAGTATTGTATGCCAGGCTATTAATGACGTTTTATCCATCTTAATAATACAGTAGGCCTACTTTCAACTCTCCATCTCTTTACATTCATCGTGAATTCCCATAAAACTACATTCATAATAGATTTTCTTCGTCATAATTGTTTTTAATCTGGGAATAAAATTTATATACTAGGCTCCTAATGAGCTTATTCTAATAGGAAGTCTATCTGGTTATATTCTTATGATGTCTTGAAGAATTGCTTCATACAACGCAAAGTCACCAATTCATAGCAGCTTTTCATAATAATCAATCCCTTCATATTTCAGGAGTCTATTCAAGCTTACTGATTCGAAAATCATACCACATTTTTCCAATTTGCCTGTAATGGAATTCGATTCTCCAGACAATAGCATCATATAACAATTCAATCAATTTAAACGTGTATCTTATTTGTATAAGATGCTCAATTCATTGCAACCTCTATTAGGAGTTTAGTATTTTCTCAATAAGTTTAAAAATGGCTTAGTTATTGAGTGCGATAACAATATGTATCCTTCATCATCAGTGATTTTGCAAGGTTGAAGACGTGTTTCGAAAAGGCCACTAGCAAATAGCAATTCAGTATCAGGCAGAGTGAAAGCGCTCAATCAGGCGCTTGCTAACAGCAGCAACACCATCACCTGTTTGTTACAGACGCTCCACTTTATTTATCTACTCGGGCAAAGTTGGCTTTTGTTTGCTCGCCTACTTGCCTGCTAGACTTCCATTGGCTTCACAAGCCAACGATTGTACTCTTGTTCCAGAAACAAGCTTCCAAAACGATAAATGGTGCAGACTGATGTGAGTATTGCAACAGCTGGAAAACCCTTTCAGGAAAATCCTGTATAATTATATTAAATAATAGATAGCCATAGTTCATTGATGTACGTGGAATTATATATGGAAAACAATAATAATATAAATATGATAATAAGGGAGCAGTAAACTGAAAATGGTAAATCAGTAATGAATGGTTGAGTATCACATGAGTATCAATCTCATCTTGCATTACATCTTGCTCATTGAATATTCAGGATTGAATATTATCAATTATTACTCGATCTCTTTTCTAAATCCGTAATTTATTCTAATCCATCTCACTTGGTGGAATTATCTGTAATGTTATTCATGCATGGGTTATATCAAACGTTACGTTCCAACTTTTTTCATATTCATATTTCACCAAACCATGTTTCCCTTCTTGAAATTATTACATTTGAAGATCTTGAGTTACAATATTCACCAAATAAACTAAATGCTTATCTTACACTTGATAATATTATTACTCATTGTTAATATTATTACTTATTAATAATATTTATTAATATTATTATAAAACGTGATGCAGTGGGTTCAAGTCTATTTCACTTGATGTGGCATTTGGAAATATTGAAGTGATCCTGTTTTTTCATCGATGAGTGCAAACTGCGAAATAAGCTTCGTGTCTCAAACACGACGAATATCAATGACAAACATCATATTAACACGGCTACTTCATCCCTTATAATGTAGATTTTTCAGCGTTACAGCAATGGGATTGAATTGATTGTTTTTTTAATAATTTCTTGAACCTTGGTCTATTCTAAGTAAGAAGTATTGTTAAGTGAGAAGTATTATGATCTATCATTTAAGTTCAGAAACATTTGAAGAAGGCTACATTTAAAGAAAACACTGGCGGCTCGTGCCCACGAAATAGGTGGAGTGCTGTACAGTTGAAGATATGGGTGTTAAAGATATGGGTATAGTGAAGAACTTCACTATTTCGTGGGTACGAGCCGCCAGTGCTACATAGCTTTATTGTTTGATAAAGATCACTGTTGCGGCTAATCTTATCAATAAGATAAGAAGCCCGGCTGCTAACCATTTATCTCTTTTCTGGCAGTCTTTCTTTGTAAGAGTCGCAGGCAAGAGCAGTATTATACTTCTTAAAATACACTCATATAACTCAACACGTACACAATATCTTTCACACTTATTATATTTTTACATCTTTGAGGACGTGACACGGCGAGGGGCGCCCCCATCAGCAGGAGCCAGAGGTAACGGTGAGTGAATAAACACATAAAAATTACTCGGTCCTCCATTAAAAAAAGTGATTTTAACATGGTCCTCCAGGCCGGATGCTTAAAAAATCGTTGGGTTGAACTGTCAGTCCATTTCTTGTTCTCATGCATTACTTGAAATTTCCATAAAATTGAAATTTTTCTTAAATGGCTCACTCTTAATAGTATTTTGTGGTGTAAAGCAACTTGGTTTATCTCTTTCCTTATCTTATCGTCTAGATAAATTCTGCTGCCAGGTTAGAAGTACCTGTCTTGTTCCCTACCAAGCAATATCCTTGCTCTCTAACTGGCGCATGTGCATACTGCCATTTGCCACTTCATTGTGACATTGCTCAATCTATTGCAAGTTCCGTTTCACCTCGATTACTCTATTACACTCAACGCTATTATAATTTTGTTATTGGATGGTATAACTTGTCTCAACTCACTTTAAAATGACGTTATCGCTCCCAGTCATAGAAGCCAAAAAGAATAATGCCTTCTCTCAAATTCAAGCTATTTATGATTTGGCCAAGAAAACTGCAGACAGAGAAATATTAATTAAATTTCTATCTCGTGCAAAATCAGTTGATAAACTGCGTAGTGAGTTCTCTGATTGTTTGGATACCTACCACGAATTGATGCATCAGGAAGATGAAAATTACGTTATTAATTACGCACCTCTTAACAGTGCAGATGAACTTGTTGATTATATTAAGTCTCATTTGAATAGTATTGAATTGAAAATAAATTCTTCAAAGAAAAGCAGCAAACTGAATGTTTCTGCACAACAAACGTCTGTTTAACGATTACCAAAGCTCGAATTGAAACACTTCAATGGGGATTTAAATGAATGGATCTCATTTAAAAATCTATTTGAATCAAGCATTCACAATAATACCTCAATGCCTCAAGCCATGAAATTACAATATTTATTAAGTGTTCTTTCAAATGAACCAATGAATTTTATTAAATCTCTCCCTATCTCAGATGTTAATTACCAAGTCGCGTATAATATTCTGAAAGAGAGGTATCATTCACCACGACGACTCGCATCCTTGCATCTGAATCAAATTCTCGACTTACCTACAGTTAACAACAATCCAACTCAAATGAGCCACTTTCTGAATATGTACACTGAGAATACCCAAGCTCTTAAAGGCATTGCCGTGGATATAAATGAGACAGAAAATCCTCTTTCGTCAACTATGCTATTGAGGAAAATGGATGTTGGCCTTAGAAGAAAATATGAACATTACCGTTCATCAGCTCATGATAATGAAACTCGTGCTTCTGTACCAAAAGTAGACGAAATAATAAAATTCATCAATCAAGAATGTTGTGATATTGAAGAAGCGACTTTGAATCCTTGTTCTTCCATCTATTCGATTCCATCTCAATTTCGCATCAGTGGAAAGTCAAATAATGATGCTGCTCAGTCTACACCCACTCGTCAATTTCCTCGTAGCCGCATATCCAACCGGCCGGTTCCACCTATTACATATGCAAATGTCGTTGCTTCTCTGAAATATTTCTCTGAGAATAATATGAAATTCTGCTTCATACCACCTCGTGCTCCCCATCATGGAGGTCTACGGGAAAGAAGCATTCAGAGTATGAAACACCATCTCACACGAGTTATAGGAGAGCAAATTGTGACTGCTGAAGAATTCGAGACTTTACTCGCAGCTATTGAAGCAATTCTCAACTCTCGACCGCTTACATCGCTGTCTTCAGAACCAGCTGATTTGGAAGCACTCACACCTGGCCACTTCATTATTGGAAGACCTCTACTTGCTCTTCCCGGAGAAAACTTTGAAACTACACAGCTCAATCGCCTACGACGTTGGCAGCTTGTCCAGCGCTTCACCCAGCATACATGGCGACGATGGAATAACGAATATCTTCATACTCTGCAACAGCGATCAAAATGGACAACACCCCAACAGAACCTCACTGTAAACGACCTCGTTATCGTACACGAAGACGCGGCACCACCTCTTTCATGGCGACTCGGCCGGATAATCAAAACGCACCCTGGCAAGGACAACATCGTACGAGTGGTAGACGTAAAAACAAGTCATGGTGTCCTCTCTCGCCCCGCTGTCAAGATTTCTCGCCTTCCTATTGATCAATAAATTCTGTTCGATTCTCTTGTCACAGTGGTGGAATGAGTAGCTGCTGTTGATAAGAGAACTCACTCATCCCTCTTCTTGTAAATTCTTACAATTTGTCTCACTGTTTGTTCCCTTTTCACATATGTTGAACGGTTTGTTCAAGGTGAGGGGTATGTTGCGGCTAATCTTATCAATAAGATAAGAAGCCCGGCTGCTAACCATTTATCTCTTTTCTGGCAGTCTGTCTTTGTA
The DNA here is from genome assembly GCA_017141385.1 of Sogatella furcifera. Taxonomy (NCBI): domain Eukaryota; kingdom Metazoa; phylum Arthropoda; class Insecta; order Hemiptera; family Delphacidae; genus Sogatella; species Sogatella furcifera. The sequence goes on from CM029548.1 coordinate 20,264,925, forward strand.
AGAGTCGCAGGCAAGAGCAGTATTATTCTTCTTAAAATACACTCGTATAACTCAACACGTACACAATATCTTTCACACTCATTATATTTTTACATCTTCGAGGACGTGCCACGGCGAGGGGCGCCCCCATCAGCAGGAGCCAGAGGTAACGGTGAGTGAATAAACACATAAAAATTACTCGGTCCTCCATTAAAAAAAGTGATTTTAACAATCACTTAATAGAAGGGCTACTATCCACTACGTCCATGAGAAACTTTAGATCCAAGTATACTCTGTCGACGGAGTGCTCGGACCTAAGCTCCTCCCCCATTTTGACGTCGCAGGCGGCTTTAGCCAATTGCAAGTAAGGTCATCATGCTGCAGCTTTTACTTTTTAGTTCACAGTCATGCTGTAGAAATCTGGAAAACGCAAGCCTTTCAATTTTCAGAGAATCTATCAAAATTTCAGCTCTTTACATAATTCTCTTTCAGCTGATTTACATAATTCAAACCTCTCATGGAAGATTTTTTGACGGATATGTTTTGTTCTTTGTTTTACCTTCAACAAAACATCATAGTTCTTTGAAATAAATGGTTTTATTGAATTCAAAGTACATACAGTGATGAGATTAATTTATTGCAAGTGTAAACTTCAGATTAGGTTATAATAGGCCTACTTCATAGTACAATTATAATTATACAATTTATTGTACTGTTATCAAGAAATTGCAAATAAAGCATCATTATTATTATTATTAATAGGCCTACTTGAATTTTCAGTAGTGTGTAGTTGAATGAATTTGAAATTCCCGGCTTTAACTGAGTAGTCAAAATAAGTGAGTATAATAACTGAGTAGTAAAACATCAATATTTCTGAGGCAACTCAAAAATTCAATATTGAAATTCCAATATCGATTAGAAATTTCTACGTCCTGGCAATTACAACCGCTTGTGAGCTGGTCGGATCATGACGTCAGAACCTCGGAGGAAGAGCTTAGGTCCGAACACTCGGTGGACGGAGTATAAATCGTTACAAAAGTATAGAATTAAAAAAAAAATTCGCTCCGGCAGCTGGCGGTCCAAAAATCATGTGACTTATAATGAGCTATTCAGGGTATGAATCCAAAATAAAAGGTGCCGTTTTCGAAAACCCATGAAAATCACCATTTTTGGCATATTATTCGCCATTTTTTATTGGATTTTTTTCATGGATGGCTGAAATTGTAGGGCATAATAAGGGTATTATACATACCAATTTTCAAAACGATCAAGTTATTGGTCGATTTGTAGTGATTTTTCAAAATTTTCTACCCCTAATTTCACCCCCTACCCTTGGACCAATTTGGCTGGTTAACGAACTTGACCGAGATATTAACACTAATGATTTTTGTGCAGAATTTGGTCGCTCTCCGACAAGCCCTTTGGGAGTTATCGTGTTAACAAGAATCTGTACATATATAAATAAATATATATATATATTGAGAGAGAGAGAGATGAATTCGAACGGACAGCAGATTCGTGTTCTAGGGGCTCGGAAACGTATTATTCGCCGTATCATTCGGCATATTATTCGCCATTTTCTTCGCCATTTTTGATTGGATTTTTTTCGTTGATGGCTCAAATTGTAGGGCATAATAAGGGTATTATACACACCAATTTTCAAAACGATCAAGTTATTGGTCGATTTGTAGTGATTTTTCAAAATTTTCTACCCCTAATTTCACCCCCTACCCTTGGATCAATTTGGCTGGTTAACGAATTTGACCGAGATATTAACACTAATGATTTTTTTGCAGAATTTGGTCGCTCTCCGACAAGCCCTTCGGGATTTATCCTGTTAAGAAGAATCTGTACATATATAAATAAATATTGTACAGTTGTATATATATATATTGAGAGAGAGAGAGAGAGATGAATTCGAACGTACATCAGATTCGTGTTCTAGGGGCTCGGAAACGTGTGAAAAATATATCACATCATAAATTTTCGATTGTTAGGGCAAGACCAATAGTGCATTTTTCCGAATTAAATGCACTAAAAATATCAAATTTATTGAAAGTACATTGAAAATGTTTGTTTAGTTGCCCTTTCATGACGGAAGTCTAGACGGTTGACATTTTACTGTGTCAGGATGCTTTCAGACGCTAGGTCAGCAAATACTTGCTTCTTTTATGGGCATTAAAACTGTTTACATCCTTTTCAATGTGCTTCGGAGATCGATTTTCTATTTTATGCAACGAGATTTATCTCGACGTTTAAGTCACGTAATTTGTTGTAGAATACCTCCTACCAGTTACATAGTAGTGATTGAAAGTAGTGATAGGAATTTCAATGTGATAACCAATCCTGTACAAGTCTTATAATCAATATAATATTGGATTATTAAAATTTTTGTAATAATAAACACTATTTGTACATGAATTATGTTTCAATGATGAGGGAGGTTTAGATTATACTAACACTTGGCAACTTGGCTACACAGCATATTGATTAGTTGATTTTATTCCAACAAAGCTCATGCAAAATAGAATCACCAAAGCATTGATCAAAGAAATCGATGAATGGACAATTTCCAACGCCACAATAATTTTCTGGTTGTGCGTCGGTCTTTCAACTTCTTGAGGTAACCCCTAGGCTTTTGCGTTACTGAATTATAGTTTACGATTTCATTAACTCTAAGCATCCCGTTTCCTTTCAACATGGCATTTTAAGTTTGGCTGCATTATTATAATAATTATAATAGCTTACAATTTTTAATACAGTAAATATACATTATAAGTTCATTTCTTCTTTATGTTCATCGGAATACATTTCATCTTTTTTTTCATTTTTCTTTGTCCTATTGATTCCCATTACATTATGTTCATTTTATTTAATTGCTCCAGTATTCTCATTTAGTTTCATAAATTATAAAGTATGAGATATTCATATAACCGAAATGCAATAGATAAAATGTTTTGTTAGCCTTCCTGAGCACAGGCTTATGACTCTTAAAACATAAAATATTCTCGGGGATTGATCAAGCACAAATATTGAGTTTTTGTATCTATGCAACAAATGTGGAAGAAGTCTATGAATTTCTTCTCTCAAATACCTGAAATCTGTTGAACTCGTTTCTCTTCAAATATAGCGGCTGCACTCAGGAAGCTTTCCAAATAAGATTTTTCGGGGATTACTCGATTAGTCCAGTGCTCGATTAGTCCAGTCCCTATCCTACATTAAGAAACTGAAAAACTGGACTAATCGAGGCACCTGGACTAATCGAGGCGCAGGGGTTCGATTAATACAGTGACTCGATTAGTCCAGTTCTTCAATGAGATGAGCGAGTGCCTCGATTAGTCCAGAACTGGACTAATCGAGGCACTGACTAATCGAAGCCCTGCGTCTCGATTAATACAGTGCCTCGATTAGTACAGTTGGCGTACTGAATTCGTACCAGGTGATGAATCCACTATATGCGTTTACAAGGAATTGACTATATCTAGACGGCGTCAAAGTGGCCGTCTAACAAATTTCAAATAAAACCAAGGCGGCGCGGCGCGATCTTTGAATTAGGTTGCAAATGACAATAGCTTGGTTTTCATTATACAACCATGTTGTATTTATTTATAATGTAATATTCTGAATAATTCACCGGTATCTTTTAACTTATTGAATCTTATTATCTTTGTTTAATCTATTAAATTAGGCTACCCTTATTAGAAATTCGAGATTTAATATTGTTTAATTCATGGAAGGACAGTTTGATTAATTGATATTAATATTTTTATGATTTACAGCAATATTTGAAATCTGTATTGGTAATTATTCAGAAGCTGAATTATTGTATTCATGAAACTAAAAATCTAATGAGCCAAAAAACCTTTAAATTTGGCTCTCTATATGTGACTTTATTTACCATAACTTTTTGTATTGAAATTTTAATATTATTAACAGTCTTGAGGGTGGCCGTGGATGAGTGGGTTAAGTGCAAGAGTTAAAGCCTCCACATAAGGCTAATTTCAAAACAAAGAAATATTTGCGAATCCACTAAAATATTTTGGATTGGAAGTATTCAAATTATACATCGTGAAAGCGTATATCATTGTCAAGAATATACGCTTTTATAAAATAAAATTGTTAACTAGTAAAGATCTGAAACCTATCTGTAATGATATACGTTTGAAGGAACTCTTCATAAACCCAATTCTGCGTTCAGAAATGCGAAAATATCAATAAATAATCAGTTATCAGTTCAATAATCAAAAATAAATTAGCAGTCCAAATTCAGTTTATTATCTAGGTAGATCACTCCGAACTTTTTGAGTTTTCATTGCATTAAGACATAAAATCCGAAAAATATGGATAACTTTTTTATTTGTTGTCAGATTGACTTGAATTTTTATGGGGAGGACACTAATATAGAGAGGAATGTTCCTGTTTTTTGTAGAATTTTTCCAAGGCTCTTCCCCCCCCCAGATCCAAAAAACCGATCGGGCGATTTCAGTCATTTTAAATTTCCCGGCTTAGAAAGACTTGGCACGAAGGCATGTGATTGGTTGATAATTGCACGCGGAAGAAAAAAATATATTCTTAAAAGTTGAGAGAATGACTCCAGCTTGGTCAATATTGATTCAAAAATTATAAATTTGGTCTCAAATTGTAGATTAGAATGTTTTCTACAATTTGAAATTCGATTTTTGATTTTTGAAGCAATATTGACCGAGCTGGAGGCATTTTCCCATCTTGCGAGAATGTCTTCTTTGCTTCTTCTCTGTGTGAATTGTTGTCTTAGATCAAACGATCAAAGCCTTTTGAAGTTCCAAGAAACCTACACTTGTATGCGCATGTCTGTCCAAGCAAAGAAGACCGTGTGGCAAGATGGGAAAGTGACTCCAGCTGGGTCAATATTGGTTCAAAAAATATTAATTTTGTCTCAAATTGTAGATCAGAATGTTTTCTACGATTGAGACTAGATCAATAATTTTTGAACCAATATTGACCGAGCAGAAGTCATTTTCTCATTTTGCCAGGGGGTCTTCTTTGCTTAGACAGACTATTATACTAGGCTACATCATCATTCTATAGTATTATTGCTGATAGAGATGTAAAGTCTCTCCAAGCAAAGAAGGCATTTTGGCGAGATGGGAAAATAACCTCCGCTTGGACAATATCGGTTAAAAATCATAGATTTGGTCTCAAATTGTAGGAAACATTCTGATCTTCAATTAAAGACCAAAATTTTACTTTTGAGCCAATATTGACCAAGCTGGAGTCATTTCCCCATCTACCCAGAATGTATTTCTTCCTTGCACAGACTACAGTAAATAGCGAGAAATTACTACAATTATCATCAGACTCTATCAATGAGTGCCTTTTCGCTTTCATTAAATTAGATTAATTACTCATATCGGTCTCTTTATCCTGTTGGTCAAGTGCAAGGCAGGACTTGGTCCTAACTTCGCCGTTTCAATGCTGTAACGAAGTAGTCATATTTTATTATCTATAATTAATGTACATGGATGAAGTTATTCTATTCACCTTCTTTCATTTTACTCTCTCTTTAACCTCTCCTCTCTATCTCCTCTCTCGTTTTATTCTCTATATCCTTCTCTCTCATTCTTTTCAATCATTTCACTGCCTCATTCACTTTTCAATCCACTTTTTCCTTTCTCTTTTCTCATTTTACTATTCTCTCTATCTCTTATCTCATTTACCCTCTTTATCCTGTGCTTTCTCTTCCTTCTCTCATTTTTCTCTTCCTTCTCTCTACTTCTCTCTATCTTTTCTCAAGTTTCTCATCTAGTAATACACCAAGATATATTATAGTCAGATTGCATAACTATTTGACAATCACAATTTATCTGATTGCACGCATACCGGGTAACTATGAAATTCAAATGAAATTGACAAGATGTGGTTAAATTGAAGAGCAAATATTTTGTTTTTGAAACATGAGGGATTTACGTAATTACAACGTGCCATTAAAGGTCATACAGTTCAATATCATTATCGCTTCCATTATGTTAAATTTTTGATGAAACACTTATTGTATAAAATATAAAACTTGATTTCTTAATTTTCTTTTCATTTCCTCTTTTATCAGTTATATAGTCTTTTTTCCTGGGACTAATGCTCGCATAGGCTCCTAGGCCTGTGCGGGGCTAATGGGAGATGGCGACTGGTTTTTAGGCAGTCAAGACCGACGGCTTTACGTCTCCTTTAATAGATGGGGTGACGTATCTATGTGATAGTACTTCGTTCGAAAATATTGTTCCCTGGTCAAGGATCGAACTTGGGTCCTCTTGCTTATCAGAACTCGGACCAAAGTTTTTTCCCTTTGCACCTTTTTTCTCCACAAATTCAATTTTGTTAGTATTTATATATTATGACATTTATATAAATATAAATGAAATTTATTTATATCTATGGTATTTATAGTATGATTATTATTATTATCATCCATGCTAGCTATTATGTCATGAATAAATTCAAACTGCAGAATCAAGTTGTCACATTTAATTTTGGCTATTAATGATTATTTTATAGAATTAAGTTTATTCTGAGCTATATTCTGCAAGTCTTATGAAGTGCATAAAATGATGTTTTATGAATAATCATTTTTTTTTAAATAACAATAAAATTTAATTGGAATTTGATTGGATATGGGTATGTATTATTACGGTATGTAACTGTATTCATCATTCCTCAAACTAAGCATAATCAGTATACAATTCATTCAGTCAACTAACTATATAGTGATAACGAGAAGCAAAGATATTATTATTTCCTTCTTCATGGCCATTCTCGCAAATATGAAGAGAAGTTACTGGGTGTTTTTGAAGTAAGTTATATACATATACAAGTTCTTTATTGAACAATGAATGTAACTCATTAGGCTACTCAACAATGAATGTAGGTCGCTATAAATGAAAGACAAATCGCTATAAATCGCTATACCATTAGAAAGACACTGATTTTTCAATTCATAACTTAATAGCTAATTCAATTAACACTACTACCAATTTATATACAACATTCTTAATTTTTCAACAATTTATGTATAATATTACATCTTATCAAGATAATGTAGCCTATATTGAAAGTATTCAACATTTTTCAATATCATTTAAAGGCGCCCATATCCAGATGAGATAAGGAAGCACCCTGAATGCTCTCCTAAGCTTAAAGGAATTCATTATAGTCAGCCAGCATTTTTAAGAAATGAACTATACAAGAATGAATACGGTACTTGTGGTAGGTATTTAGTAGTAACTTAGCCTATATACAATGATTCTTAGCACGGGAGTAGTGAATAATATAGGACTAATAGCAAATATAATTTTAGATTTCAAGTACCTAGCTGAACATTCATATTAAAGGCTAACTTTTGCTCTCTTCAAAATGAACTGTGGAGCCAAAATTTGCTGCCAAAATGACGCTTCCTCCTCAAGTCTTCAATACTCTTTCCTTGCCTGTTACGGAGATTTACTTACTCCTTTGGTCTTCCACATGGATCAGTGTCTGAGGAGTCGTCCTTACCATGTAGTGGTGAATTTTCTATAATTTTACTTATTTATTGCAAGAGAAATAATTTTAAAATTTTGAACTTTGATGGCATCTCCCACATAGAATTTTCTCGGGAGTGCCTCTTATTCTTAGTAAATTTGGAAATCATATCTAAACTATATTTTTTAGAGTACCTCATTGTATACATTTCGTGGAGGTTTAATGTTTTCTTTGTACTAGTTTGCTTACTGAGAAATAAAAATTTATTATTATTCATTTATTTTTCCCGTGGCTATTTTCCTACCGGTAACCCCCTCCCCGTCCTCCAATTTATGAAATTGAGAATGCAATTTATATGAAATTGATCATACATTCCTATTATACAAGAGTTTTTACAAGAGCACATTCATTTAGCCTATATTCCAAGTAAGCCTACTTGTTGTGAAATCCAAAGGTTTTGACTTAGATTTTCAAAGACTGAATTAATCTACCCCTTTTTGGTACGTATCAGCTCTAAAAGAATATATCAAAATTCAGCGTGTGACCTCAAATTTTCCAAGTAATTTTATTGACTATAATCTTTAACTGAATATTTTTTCCATAAATAAACAATATCAATTGAAAAATCAGAAACAAAAAATTACCAAAATTTAAGGGTTTTTTCAATTTTTAAGGGTGAAGCCGTACCCTAGGACGGCAGAAAACTTCAATTTTGGATTCAGCGCACTGGAATACAGTCATAATATGAAACAATCGGAAAAAAACTTTCGCATCACTTGTCTGACAAAACTACCATTATTTTACTGGGCTATCATAGCGTCAGAGTTTTACTGGAAACCTGACGTCAGAGTTTGCAAGCTACTTGAACTGATCGATAACTTTTGCCGTTGGCGATTATGGCAGCGTCTCTAGTGTAACGCTGAGAGAGTGATATAGTTGATTCCACATATTATAACTGGTTCAGCGGGTCACATGAATTGGCTAAACTGGACTAATCGAGCGCCTTGCACATCCTACCTAATAAACTAACTTTACTGTACTAATCGAACCTCTAGACAAATTGAAATAGACTGCCTCGATTAGTCCAGTTTTTCCTGGAAAAACTGGACTAATCGAACCACTCTCATAAAACAACTTATATATTTGAAAAACTGGACTAATCGAGCACTGGACTAATCGAACCCTACCCGATTTTTCAGTTCAATGGCATCTACTTCAGAACCAGCATCCTTCATAAATTAGGTTTTATAACAATGTCATTAGAAATGAAGTGGCTACCGGTATGGAGTTGAGAAGCAACGAATCGCCGGTAGGAATATCGAAAGTAAATTGAATTTCTACCCCACATCACCCGGGCCCATAATAACGTTTTATGACAACCAGCTCTACCCTCGTCAAACTAGACCACTTCCTGAGAACTGGGCTCTGGGCTCAGCTTCAATTACGGAAAATTTCAGTAACGCTATTCACAGTTCATGTGGCAATATCACTATACCTCTGATTAAAAAACTACAGCGCCATGGGGAGTGACGTTTCGATTACTTCCTGGAGAAGTGTTCTCCAGCTTCACTCATTAGCGAAATGCAATAAATTCGGCGCTCATTGTTAATTTTATTGAATTAGTGTTGTCGAAGTATTCTATCAGTTTTTCAACTTGATTTTCATATTATTCCATATATCTCGTTCATCCCTGCCTCAATCTTTCATAAAAACGTCTTTTTTAGTACGGTATGGAAATATTTCCAACTAATCCATCAATTTTATTACTGTCCTAATAACAGGATCCTTATTATTGAACATATAAATCTTAAAATAGAAATATCAAGTACTTAACTTCTCATATGAATATTAACATTTCATACCGCAGTAGAAAAATACGTTTGTATGGGAGATGAAGGAATGAAAGGGATTGATGGAATAACATGAAAATATAAATACACTAGCCGGCAGGCTCGCTTCGCTCACCTTCTCCGCCTAGCCAGGGGGCTCCGCCCTCTGGACCCCCGTCAGTATCAGCAGTGTCAGTGAGTCAAACAGGCTCGCTTCGCTCGCCTGCAAGTTCCGTTCAGAGGGGATTCAAAACTTATTGAACACAGCATTCCTAGACTCAATCTGGACCTGTTTACCAAATTTCAATAATCTCTGCCAATTTGTTCTCGAAAAATCTAAGACAAACTCAGAAAAATTGTAAAACGCTTATATCGAGCGTAACCTTGAGAAGTATATCGGACATTGTTTGAATCTTGATTTAATATTTCCTAAATTAGTTTATCTAGAATCTCGCTGAACCATTGAATTTACAGTAAGGATTGGTCGTATCAAGGCGGAAGATATGCAACCCGCAAAACATCTACAATTTTGAAAAACCTGATTACTGGCGTAATCTTGAACGGAATTCAAAAATATCTTAACACAACATTTCTAGACCTTATCTGTACCTATATATATATATATATATATATATATATATAGCGAGTTTATTTACAGCTCAAGCCGTCTCTCGCATCCCACATGCCATCTCACTCTATCCATCCATTCTCCCTCCGCCAAATTCCTCTCGCGCATGTCATTTCCTACTTGCTTCATCCAAGTTTCAGGTGGTCTTCTCCTCTTCCTTCTTCCTGGCGGATTCCAATTCAGTATCCTTTTGGGCCACCGTTCATCACCCATTCTTTGCACGTGTCCCATCCATACAAGGCGTTTTCTTTTGATCTCATCAACCGTTGAACTCTGCTTCCTGATTCTCTCTCTAATCTCCACATTCCTGACCCGATCCATCCGAGATACGCGGCAACTTCTTCGAAGGAAATCCATTTCTACTGCGTTTAGTCTCTCGCTGTCCCTTTTTGTTATTTCCCATGTTTCCGAGCCATACATCAGAATACTCTGTACAATGGAGTTGTAAACTCTAACTTTAGATCTGTACCTACCTACCAAATATCAACATTTTCTACCGATTGGTTCTCGAAAAAATAGAGAAAACGCCGAAAAACTATAGAAAACTTAAATATTTGGCGTATCCTTGAGAAGTTCCCAAAATCCGTTCTTAGCGCGCGTCTAAACGTCCAACTGAACATGTCTGCCAAATTTGAACGCATTCGGTTCAGTGGATTTTTAGTTCTGGTGATGAATCAGTCAGTCAGTCAGTCAGTGCCATTTCGCTTTTATAGATATAGATAACTAATAGAATTGAAATTGATTTATTTTCTTCTTGATGATTACAGAATACAAAAATACAGAATACAATTAGATGAAGGCTCCTCATATGGGCAAACGCCTGTGATTGAGGAGCGAGTTCCATGTACAAGAAAATAAATTCTTAAAATCATAAAAAGCAAACAAATCATCAGATTTGAAAATTAAAAAGAAAGAAGGAAAACAATTATATTCGATTTTACCTATTAACATACTCTAACATAGTTATAGAGAACATAGTTAGAGAATACTCTAACATAGTTTAATGAAGTGTATTGGAATTATTGCATTTGATAATTTTATTATATGTGAATCAATATTTTGGAATAATCTTACTAGGCTATACATCAATCTAATATGAATCTCCTGTCTAATCAAACTAATATGAATCCTCAATCTAATATAAATCTTCAAACTAATATGAATCCTCAATCAAATATAAATCTTCTATCTACTCAAACTACTGAATAATAGATGAATTTGAAGAAACAAATTATAACTGTGTTAGTTAATGTTGTTCCAATTTCTCTTTCCAGTGATCCCATTAGTTCATGATAGCAGTCTCCAACAAAGTTTGATAAAACTGTAGCAGAAACTAGTTTCACTTAGCAGCTGGGATAGAAAATGAGTGATCATTAATAACTACTTAACTATAATCAATTCCCCATCAAGATATTTCGAACTGTCTCAAGTGAACTTCAACTTAGCAGTGAATCTTGGTGTGGGAGGTGGGAAAAGTTTGGGAAGTTTTCAAGTTTGTCCCCCATTCATCTCAACGGAGACATCATTCATTAGTCGCAAAGAAATTATGCGCATGACAAGTAGAGCTAATTTTTTCCCTTGTGAAAAGTTGAATTCTGTGAGAATTAATTATCTAGAGCTGAATCACAACATCCTTTATCCGATCTTGCGGAGAAATTCAAAAACATTTCCAAGGCGATTCAGTTCTGAATCTTGTAAAGATGAAATGATATTTTCATCATACTATAAATCTATAAATTTGATCAATATAATCAGTTTCCATTCAGTTACTGTTCATTTGAAAATATACATATTGAAGCATCCTCACATGAATGAACTATATGATGCGGTATGTTTTGCGTTTTCGCAACGATATGTTTTTATTTGAGTAATGAGCTAATGGGTATACTTTATTCTATAATAATAATCTTAAAGAGTTACTAAACTCATGAAGTATACTTTATTCAAGAATAAATTAATGAAGAATCAATAAGTTATTTTTTTTCTAATAATATCTGAGGAATAATAATTTTGAACTCTATAAAAGCACTGTAAAATTACCAAATATGTCTATGTTCAATAATAGTGAAATAATGTTTTCCATGAAGATTCTTTACATAATCTATTTAGGATTTTCCTGTTTATTATTATTTATTACTCTAAATCAGATTAATTATTATTAAATTATTAATAATATTTTATTTTTAATTATTACTCAAACTGATTGATTTACAGTTTGACTGATTATTAATTTTAATTTTGCATTGAAATTTCATACTGGAATCATGTGTAGCATCACAACCATTTGTAAGATAATGGAAAATTTGAATTGAAATGTTTTAATCAAAATCGTGAATATCATTGTATGGGTTTGAGATAGCCATGTTCAGTTCTCGGTATTCAATTATTTATCTTGAAATTCTGCATCGAGGTCATGTCTCACATGACAACTTCCTATTCAAAAAGAAGAGCTTAAATACAATATGACGGACCAAATTTTTCATGTAACATTTGGGTACATTACTATTAATCAAGTTCCACCCCCACTATAATTCACCTTCGAATTACTTTCGTATGAGAAAGGATAAGCCGAATTTTCTACTCATCCCCCAATAATTATCTATATTCAGCGTAGGATACTCCCCAAAAGATTAAACTATTGGTCAACTCTGTTAATTCAAATCTCAATAAATGCCAAGTGTTATCATTGTGGTGTCCGGTAGGCCTTCATTATTCCGAGAATAGACCAGCAGCCGTACTGCGTCAGAATGAGGATCGCTATACCCGAACTGTATCAACTGACTAAGGCGTTAATTTCCAAATAATGTTGTTGTCTGCTACCTAATGCAATCGATTGCCAGCTGGTAGGTAGAAGCGGTCCCTTCTGTTATGAGGGCTGCAACTGGGATTCTCGCCGGTCTACATAATAGAAACTAGAAACTGAACTTGCTTCGTAAACGGTGACGGTTCCCCGCTCCCCAATATTGTACTTGTATCAGACAGCAGCGGGTGAGATCATTAATACAGGTGCAATTTAGTAACACTCTGACTAACTAGCTAGTCACCTTCTAGTGTCAATCACATCAATTCCCTAATGAACCCAACATTCTCCATGCATTACGACGCTAGACGTATACAATACTCGTAAATCCTTCCCTCTCTAACTACATTCCAATCTCTGGTACTTTCTATACTATGTTTTTATGCTTTTCAAACTATTGTTTTTTATTTCTCACTTGATTTTTTAGTATTCTCAATAACCAAAAAGTACATATGACAAGTGAATTCGCTCACGAAACTTTTATAAAACTCTACAAAGTGAAAGAAAATTAATTTATCCATCTAAGAGCCGCTTTACCCGAATTAAGCTATTTAGAAAATTATACCTACTGTACTGGTCGCTTGAAATAAGTAGAGCTTAGCCCCATACGCAGAGTGACCTCCCTCTGTAGCCATAGTTTACATTTACTTTAAGCCTATCTGGGGAAAGCGGGCCTGCATTTCTCTTCCACTCTATTTCAATCTCTGAAACCATCTGTTTGCAAGTAACCTTTTCATTTTTTTACATTCCATTTCAGTTTTCTTACACATTACGTTGTTATTGTTCAAAGGCAAAAGTTTTTCTTCACCTCTCACAACCCGATACATGTTTGCTATTGAAAACCGATGATTGTTCTGGATTGAGGGAGAAACAACAGCAATTTTGAATATGTTGAGAGATAACAGTTGTTTCAGGAAGACCAAAATAAAAAGAAATTCAACTGGTACCTATTCAAAAATAACAACTTATATTTTCAGGTAGGTAATTCCTCTGAAATTGTAATATGAGGCTCCTTCTCAGTAACTCGATGAGTTCAAACAATTACGAGTACTTAAATTCTGTGTTATACAACACAGAATATACTCGTAATATGTATATATTCTGTTCTACTCATTAAACAAGATTGGAAGCCTTAAAACTTGAACAAATTCCTACTTTGATAAATTTGCGTTACACAGAAAATAGGAGAAAGACTGAATATCTGAGAACTTTTTTCGTGTTCATGCTGCTGTTTAGGTGGACTTTGCATGTTGAGTTTCTCTTTTCTCTTGAGAGGCTTTAAGAATCTCATCACCATTTGAAATAATTTATTTTCAGAGAAATTGAGAATCCGATTTTCTACGGCGATCCGATTTATTAAGGCATACCTTTATATTCTTGATGAGCACTTTATTATTCTAATAACACTTCTCATCGAAGATGAGAGTTCGCATTTAATGAGGGTTTATACAGGGTTACGAATTTAATTTTCTTAAATTTAAATGGTATCCTACAGAAATACTCTTTGAATCATAGCATTTTGACCCCTCAACCCCCTGACTTGAATAATTGTAATTTTTCCCGGTTGGGTCTTGATGGGTAGTAGATTTAGATTGAGAAGAAACATTTGAATACTCAATTGTACTAAACTTTATTCAATTCTGAATCAACTTATAAACTTTTTAAATTTATAAATCCATCAATCCAGTGACCCAAATTCTGAGAAGTTGTTGTTGTTCCCAAGAAATAAATGCATTGCTGAAGTGTAAAGATCAATAAAAGTACGTCTACGTTCTGATCAACGTTGACTTTCTTGTTCAAACTGGAGCTTCCAACAAACGTTTTCTGACTTTTCTCTCTTCACATCTGCTACCAAAGAACAAATTGAATCTCCCTGTAATCCCCAAGCACAATTGCTCGCAAACTCAAAAACTTTTCATATCATAGAAAATAAATTCGGATGACTGAGGAATCTCTTTTAACCAGATTTCTCTTCTACGGAGATCTGTAACATCGTCAGTGGATAAGTTTTTTATGATCAATCATTATAATTGCTGACAGTCTCTAATTATTCTGATTAAGTCCATTAATAGCTATTTATGTATTAAGAGCGTAATGCGCAACGTTATCGCTCGCGCAAAACAGTTATCACGCGACACATAGCGGAGCGTGATAATTTTGCAAGAGCGATAAAGAAGCATTACGCGCGAATTACATACAATATTTTTTCTACAACTGCACGAACCTGTTAATCTACAGTTTTTTCAGTCCTCAAATACTGCGAACTATTAAATTACTCTTGTGTAATTACCAGTACAGGTACAATCAGACATTGTCGACTTTTGTTAGGTTATGTTATGACTCCACCTGACCCACTTTTGGCGAGCCATGATCAGCTGATTAGCGAGCGTAAAGTAATTCTATTGCTCATGCGCAGTTGCTTAGCGAGCGTAAAGTAATTCTACTGCGCATGCGCAGGTGGTTAGCGAGCGTAATGAAGATTCTACTAAGAAATGGGCTTCTTTACGAGGAGAATTCAGCTCGTAAAATCTTGTTTCAAGCGCAGTTGTAGAAAAATGAATTTATTGACCAATAGCACAGATTTTCCTCAATTATGATGCTATAATGAGCCGGCCGGGTCGGCTGAGAGGACTAGGGCGTTACAACTTTCAGTCCGCTAGCGCTACCTGGTCATGGGTTCGAATCCCAACAGAGGCATGGTCGTTGGTAGTTTAACCACCTCATAAATCACCCTCGCACTTTCCATTACCCACGCACAAGTGAAATTAAAAACTTAATTTGCGTGGGCATCATACGCAATTATGAAATTATCAATTTAGTTCAGTTTTCATGCAAAATGGAAACGATAATGATTACAAATTAGATTATTTGAATTTTATAGCTTATTTTGGTTTTCAAAAGACTTTGATAACCTACATTCTTCCCATCATTATCATCATTTATTATTTCATATCAATTGCTCACGAGTTATAGACTCTCTGTTATAGACGAGATAGAGACTTTATAACAATTTTATGATTACACAGCTCGTAATTAAATATTCTCTGTTACAATCATTGAAATTGTAATGAGGGACAATTATTCACGAAATGCCAGTTAAGAGTGTGGAACAATCCAATTTGGACTCGTTGAGGTCGAGCAATTTAAAGTTGAAGTTAGAGTAGAGTTGAAAAGTGTTTGATAAATTACAGACTTCATAATTACAGACGAACGATGAGAATGAGAGATGGTTTCTTCAGAAGCTTCCTGTGCCAAGTTTATGAGATTTGAGAGAATGATACTACGAACTGCTAACTTGGCAGTCCTAGTTCTGGTTCCTCTTTCATACGAGAAAAACTTGGAAGTTTAAGTTTTTAAAAATATTACAATCCTTAATGCTTGTTTCCCAGAGATAAAGTCCGTATAACAGATTCTCCTTCAGATTCGTTGGGATAAAGGCTATCATTGAAATTTCTTGAATCTGAAAGTTGTCATTCTATTCTATATTGTAGAACTCCTTGTGTTTCTCCTTCATGTATCTCGTGTTTCTTTTTTAATCTATCCAGTGTTTTGGACAATACCAACGTCTTATCGTAATTTATTTGGGAGAGAAATAGTCAGGGCCGTAGGCAGACGGGTTTTCTCGGGTCATTTGCCCGGGGCCCGGACCCATAAATTGTTGGCAGGGGCCCGGAAAAATTGGGTTAAAAAATGTTTTAATTAATCATACAGGTTCATAATAATTGGCTATGAAAATTATCATTTTTTTAAAATTAGAATTGAATTAGAATTAGACTTGATTCCTTTAACTACTCAATGATTAACTTTAAAGACATATTTCTTAAAAACTGGAATAAATTTCAAAACTCCATGAATATTTGAAAGAATATAATATTCCTATTTATTCAGGCCCAGTCAGTTCGTTCTGAATGGCAACCTGGCAGTCGCCAAGGGCCCATGAGATCAGGCCCCAGAGAGCTAATAGCTCTCATTTCCCGGTTTGTAGTTGTTATATTAATTCGAAACAGGGCTTGATTTCAGGAGGAACGCGTGGGAGCGGCGCTCCCATACCTTCTTTCCAAAGAAAAAAATTTAGAAACAGCAAGAATTTTTTCATGTTTGTTTTCTATTTTTAATGTTATTTTTGTCAGTCACTAATTCTCAAATGTTTAAAAACTTTGTATTTAATTAGAGCATAGTATTGCTTGTTATTGTAGATAGTTGTTATTTCAACACAATGCAATTTTATTCTGAATCATGTTGTTATTCTTGAACCGGATGTTTTAAAGCTTGAGGAGGATTTAGGCGTAACTTATGTAGATTATATAGTGTAGTTGAAATGGTAAACACCATACTTGGTCCAAAAGAGCTTCATGATTCTTATTCGTTCTTTAAAATTTTATTATTATAGTTCCATAAAACACAGCTACAAAACATTGCCCAGATTTGCTAAAAACTCTCCAATTCAAAAAAATTCCGTGGGTGAAGACTCCGGACCCTCCCCGTGAGCCAGTTCACCCACCGCTCCCATACCTCTTTTTTCCAGAAATCAAGCACTGATACTGATACTAACTTTTTCCATAAGCTCACTTTCTGTAGGTACAACTTCTATTTATATACTCTATTCACGATCACTTGAGACGGAATAAACAAACTTTTTGAGTGTGTTTGCGTGTAATGGAAGGTCTTCTTCTATGCAAAACTTCCGGCCAAAGACCAACAGCTGTAGCCAATCATAGCTCAAGACAACAGTTTTGAGACAAGACAAGTCGGACTGTAGCCAATCACAGCCGACTTTTTCACATAGAAGAAGACCTTCCATTACACGCAACACACACAAAAGGTTTGTTTATTTCGTCTCAAGTGATCGTGAATGGACTATAAATTTATGTTCTAGAATCCTTCAAAGGTCAATTTTCGCATTGTACTGTATAACCTGTCCAAGAAAAGAAGACCCTCTGGCAAGATGAGAGAATGACTTCAGCTCGGTCAATATTGGTTCAAAAATTATTGATTTGGTCTCAATTGAAGGAAACATTCTGATTTACAATTTGAGACCAAATCAGTAATTTTTGAACCAATATTGACCGAGCTGGAATTATTTTCTCATCTTGCCAGAGTGTCTTTTTTGCTTGGACAGACTATATCATATCTTTTCAACTCTTTCAGAATAGGACCTACAAAATGGAAAAGATGTGAACATTTTGAATCTGCTATGAGGGGCCCGGTCATGTGATTTTGCCCGGGGCCCGTAATTCCTGTCTACGGCCCTGGAAATAATACAGGTTCAACCTATAGTTTCTTCTCCTGATTTTATTGTTTGTACAATGAGTGAGTGAATACATAGGGTGATTAAAAAAAGTGCCGGTTTTATTGAAAAGGGAGGATCATTTGAATGGAGAATTATTGAAAATGAATACAACATGATTTTAAGCTTTATCGGAACTTTCCGATCTCATGAATGGAGAATGATGTCAAGCATGTGGCCTCCACTTAATTTTCCACTTCCTATTCGCCGATAACACATCAAATTCCCTCCATCAATTACTTGATCTTTCAGGGTTTAGCATGCACCAATGTCTTCATATGACCCGAAAAATGAATGTAACAAGGCGACAAGTCACATGATCATGGTGACCATTTCGACTGGTTATCGGTGAAATGGAACTTGAAACTTGTCGTGGACAGAGTTGATGTGTGCCAGCTCAGTAGAGGCAATACCTACTAATACATCTGTATTAATTTATTAGTAGGTATTGGTAGAGGTCACATGCTCGACATTATTTTCTTTAGGCCTACAAGATATCGGAAAGTGAGATGAACATTTTGATGTATTTATTTTCAAATTTTTTCGAATAACCCTCTTAATTTGATTTATTGAAACCAGGGCCCTGGCTTATATACATTTACAGCTTGTTTTTCTGAAGAAAAACAAGTGATCGACATCGTAGATTCACCAATAAAACGTACGATTTACAATGTTTCAAATTTTGGAAAAAACAGCTGTTGCCCTAATATTAATCAATGGCTGACTTCAAGGTTTTTATTACAATTTGATTTGTAGGTTATGATATTATTTCAGGGACAATAATTATTTCTATTCGAATTTCACAATGAAAATAATAATCAATATTTATATTCATAATAATATATCAATTTATTCATCAAACCATTGCATTGGAAGCAAAATTTCGAGTTTTTCATGTCATAGAAACTAGCCAGCTGAGGTTGTAAAATTTCCGAATTACGGGAATCGTTTATGAGACAGAAATACCAATAACATTCACGAATTATGAGTAATGTGGATTGTAGAATGTTTATAAGCCAGGGCCCAGATATTTTTTTGAACCACCCTATACAAATATATATGATATAAAACAAAATCACTGTAATAAATATTTGCTCTCTTGTTGAAATGCAGCCACGTGTTGCACATAGCATAGCACGCCTGGCAGTCGGCTGTGTATGGAGATGCAGCACAACAAGAACGTAACCTGCTCCAAAGAATGGAAACAGCGATAACCGCCGCCGGCGCTGGGTTTATTGATTCGTGCAGTTTATTTCCGCAAAGGTGTTAAGCAACTCGGGATGCGCCTCACTGCCTCCACATCCACAACGCGCTCTTTCTCCATTTCAATCTCTCTCTTTCTCAGTTTCAGTCTCTCTCTTTCTCTCACGCCAACCACGCGGCATATAACAACCTCCATCCAATCCCAGCTGCTGATAGACTAGCTAGCTTCTCTCTGGACAAGGGAAATGGTGAGGGAGGGTGAGGTGAGTTGGATAAGGTATGTAAGGGAAAGCACCTTTTGAAATGACTACTCCTCTCATGAAGCTCACAACAACTAGACTTTCACTTATATCTCTATGCATATAGTGAGAAACAGCCCCCTTTGGCACCACATGGCTTCACAATCAACAGGTGGCGGTCGATACATGGTAAGGTTGTATAATGTGGAGAGAGAAATTTGCTATTCACGTAATAGATTCGCTTTGGGACATAATGATAGATATTATGGGAGATGAGGAACCTTCGTACATTTCTTCATTTAGAATTTTTAACCATTATCATTTCCGTCCGTTCTACCATAATGCACATGTTATTGTTCGCCATACTCGTATGTAATACACAACTTTCCAAGCTAGATTTGCGTTTGGAAAATTGACGTTTACAGGAGAATCAAAGATCAGCTGTTCTGAATGCGGGAATAATCATTTTGATGATTATTACAGCACTAGTCATCATCACGATGATAATTACAGCACTGAAAATCTAGCCCAGCTGTTTTTTTCGAACTCCAACGTATGAATAAACAAGTCGAACAAGCCGCCATGGCAGTTCAATGTGTGCGTTTGTTCTAGTGTTGTGTTGAGGTTAAGTTGGCTTCAGTTAATGTTTTCAGTTGTTTGAGGTTTTAATAAATCCTTCTCAGTCTAGTATGACGAAAAAATGTACATAATTCGTGTGGAAAAGTTTACAAACTCATAATTATTTCCAAACTCGCGTACCGCTTGTTTGGAGAACATAATTATTCGTTTGTAAAAACGCCTTTTCCACACTCATTATGTAATATACTATTTCAACCGTTCAGGGAAATATGCTACAGAGTGACAAGCATAATGTAGCATTATGCCGCCTCCAAACATATGATCCAAACTCAATCTTCTAAGCTGCTTATCCGCCGAACGTTAATAAGTTTAAAGGTAACATTGAAAGCTTCGAAGTTAACTGTAATTTCAGGCTATGTTTCAATAATAATTGGAGCCTGCGAATTCCCCAAACAAACTTCAGTGTACATCTCCTCTGTACATCCAGTCGAGAATTGATTGGAATGATAATCTAGGTGGGAAATCATTGGAAAAAATTTAATTCGGATGGAATAGTTAGTTCGGAGAATAATGTTCAAGGAATAGAACACATTATATGTTCATGTAATCATATCTTCTAACGTTCAAGATGTGAATCTATTTATCCGAATCTATTTGTGAATCTTATTCAAAACACTGAACACTTATACAGTATAAACGAGACCAACATAGGCTTATGATTCGCCAACTTTCCCTCAGGGTTTGAAAACATTAACAAATACATTGACAGTAATTTATATCCAAATTTTAGAAAAGTAATGCAAGAATTCGTTTCAACTCGATTATGCTATATGGCTAGTAATAATTATTATCATAATTCAATATGATAAGATAGGATAGAGGTAATAATATCGAGTATTGAAACATGTTCTCTATATTATATCATTCTCTTTATAAATGAACCTTCATGGGCGATGACAGCTTCACGATGTGATAACTATATTACTGGAAATACGAGAAGATGATTGTTACTGCTAGCAATGTGCGGAAATAATCTATGTGGTGTTCGATTCCTGGAAGGATAAGAGGCTTATATTACAAAACGAGATACAGTATACAGATAATCTCCAGAACTTCCTTGAGTTTGAAGCGCGATATCTTAACGATCCCTCAACGTAAGAGGCTTACCACATATGAGACTCATCGCCAGCTCATCGCCTAGGATAGTACCACTTAATCCTTTCCTCGCATTAAGACAACTTATAATTGAATTGCTCCTTCAACGTGGTACTTGAAATACGAATCTACGAGTATATTACAACAGTTCCTTTCCTTTAGAGTGATAAGGAACATTATAGAATAATTTTCTTGTTCATTAATATTCCCAGTTCCAGAGAAGAACTCATGTTTTATTATCATTAGGATAGTTTATATTATAGCTCAAATCTATTCTCATGGAAAGTATTCCATTTCAATTTCAGTGGTTACATGCCTATCAAATATTTTCTAAATAGCTGTGAAGGAAATGATCATTTGTTCATTTTGCCAACATACTCTGTTCCTTATGAAAGTACTGTCGTTGAAATGTTAATGGAAAAATCTAGTTAATATTGAATGAGCAATATCTACTATTCGAAATGTGAGTTTGGATGGAATTTTTGTATGATGAACATTTTGTTGGAGGCTCAATCAAAGATAAAAGGTTCTATCAGAATATTTTCTGTGAATTTTTACTAGAATATTAACCATTCAAAAAAACTGCAGCACCGGAATGGAAAAATTATCTCGTTGTAAAGAGCTGAGTGAGGCTCGATTCTTGAATAGCAGCGAGATTGTATTATTTGCAATTCAGGATATCTAGAAGGTCCAAGCTGCAGAAAAGGAACACAAAAAACAGAACTTTGAGTACATCTGGGAAAAGTGCTGAAAATGCCTTCCGACATTCAATTCTAGGATGATATCTTCGCACGGCTCATTCCAGCCGAGAAATTGAATAAACTTTTGGAATTATGATGCACTACGTTCTCTCGAAAATCCAATTATAATTTGATGTTAGCTCTCGTTCTCGCTCTGGCTGCATCATCTTTTTTCTGTTCTTCTCTCGTCCTCATTTTCGTTCTCATCAACATTCTTATTCTTTTTGCACCTCTTGCCACTTCATTCTGATAGCCTTCCCTGTTTGAACGAAGTTCGTAGGTGACGAGGAATGTTTATCGGGCAGACACCACGCTGATAGCATGGAAATGACGAACCAAATTCAATTTGATTGCGATCAGTAATCTTCCATTCAGGAACTCTTACTGCTGCCGAAGCACGTAGAATATTGATAGGATTTGAGAAACTGCAACCTCATTATTTAACAAGCCGTTGCTTGCGATTTGTGCGTTTTGTCATTCTCTCCTCATACTCTAGATTCATGAGCAATGACGTTCAGCCAGCCTATCAAATTTTGCTGGAAATGTAAGCATTTCTTTGAAAAAATAGACAGACTGATAGCTTGTAAATTAGAAAATTCAGCGGGTGAAGCATGAAGTTACATTTTATAAGTTTTTCTCAGCCTATATTTTATTTTATTATACTAGTACAGTAATATCATTGTACATAAGTTCCATTTTGAATATTGAACTGTTTACCAGCTTTCAAAAATCCATATTGACCTAAGAATTAAGATTAGATAGTTGGACCGTTATGGATCAAGAATCAGGCGGATCAAGAGTTAGGATTTCTGTTGCTGTTTTTCATTTCTATTCATTTTTAAATCGATTCCCTCTAGATATTTGATTCAAGATCAGCAATATTGACACCAAATTAATGGAACTTTAAATCCTCAAGTTGAGTGATTTTCTTGTTGTTGGAAATAACCTTTAGTTTTATTTGTGATCACATGTTAAATCACGTCCAAGTCTCCTTAAACAAGCATTGCAATTCAAATTTCAATAGGGATGAAAGCTGATCGATTCTCAAGGGGGATGAGGTCGATGAAAAAGTCAGAGGAGGCTAGAACCTATTTTAAACATTCCATCGAATATGTTACAGGTTGCAATCAGTTTAAATGGTTGTGGGTGGAAAAGAGTATTTGATTTACAGATCCTACATCTCGATTTCTGCTGAACAGATTCAATGATATTTCTGTTTAGAAAATCAGCGTATTCAACTCTGTTAATTCATTAAGTTCAAAACAATAATGATCACTAAAGTATCTACTTCCCATCAGAGCTCAAATTTAAAAGCCAGCACCTAATAAATATTCTCGCTTCAGGAACGTGACATTATCTCTCATGTTAAACGTCGATTTAAAAAGCTTCCAGCTATCGATTCTATGCTTTGAAAGTTCGCTTTCTGTTACACTGTACCACGGGGGCGTGATTAATTGCTGTATCCCCTGCTTATCCGACATCACAAATGTCATGCAAAAAGTGGTGAACATTATTCCCATGGAACATCATTCTCTTTTACTATGGAGAGCAAAACTATAACTTTCTACTGTTCTGTTTCAGAGAAATAGGGAACCTACAATGGAAAACATTTTGGATACCTTGTGTTGTACAGAAATTGAGATATTCTTCCTGTTTCTATTTTTCCAACCCCCTTCTGGCCTGATTTGTCTCAATCTCTTGCTTTTTTATCTAGATAAATTTTGATCATAAAATTTGTTGAAGCTATATTGGTATTTTTCGATATTGATTCCTTTGGCTACATTCTCAATACTGTGTTTAAAATATAGAATTTCTAGGAGACTGGAGCAGTTTATCACTCAAAATGGCATCTTCCTATGAATTGAGTGAATCAGTCCAAGTCACCGTATTCTATAACCATGAGAATCAATGTTTATAAGCTTTGGTCAAATTTTGTTTACAAGCAAAAGCATGATACCGGTTTAGATAAAAGCATTATTAGAGAAGCATTATTATCAGTTTAGATATGTTTCGATACATGGAAATGTTATAGAAAATATTATTATGGGCAAAAGACAGATTCCTCATGAAACTCATACTATGTAGTCTATTCATACTATTGTAAGTCGTTTTGAGTAGTTCATTTTATATTGAAAGGCGTAAATAGCGGAGTACTAGCCTACGATGGATAACACCCTATGTTACTACGAATATAATGAAGAAAGATTACTAGTTTTACAATATTCTACTTTGAGATCTTCATTCAGAGAATACAATATTATAATTTATCAAATGCATCAAGTTGACCTTATTTCCTGACTGTTTATCATACTCTATCTGGAATCCAAAAGGCTACATCATGAAAACAGAGTTTACCATGATTTAAAATTCAGAAACCAGTAAAGTCAGAGATCCGATTATCGAGCATTCGTATCTTGGAAGTAGCGTTCGCTCGACAAAAGACCGCTATGAGCGAGAGCCGTCTTACAGGGTTATGAATCCCTGAGGAGACTATTATTTTTCTGCTCCTCCATAGCAGATTATTTTGTGTAAGCTCTGTGCTGTTTCCTGATAGCTCGGAGTGCTTTGGCCGCCCGCGTGTATCTTAGCTATAAAAACAAAACTGGATCGAAAGACAGACAACCAACAGCTACTGCCTAAAACTCAGACTCGATCTTCAATTGCGATAGGAGAGAGAAAAAATGCAAGTGAAGTGTTTATCTCTAGAAAGAGCACTTTCAAAATCATTTGCTATTCGGCAATCATCGTACTAATATTGAGAATTTGTGAAAATTCATCAGTTTCAACCAACAACTAAAATAAGAAGTGGGATGTAATCAATGGAATCAATCAATTTCGATAGCTGAAATTCGAGTCCTTGTGAGCTATATCAATCGAAAAGTTTTATAATTTGAAATTCTACTTTGACGTGACACAGACAGGGTTGATGAAGATATACAGTTGAATTATACGAACAGACGATTTGCAAATCAAGCCTTAAATGTGTGTGCTGAATTCAATTGCGAAAAACACTTTTTTCTTCTCTTCTACAGTTGATACAATAGCTGATACATTAATGCAATATTTGCAATAGGCCTATATTGCGGAAAATTTTTATCCAAAATAATTGCCCACTATCCTTAGTTATGATGTGAGATTCCAAAAATATGTAGGACAAAAACATCATTGATACTGTACGTAATTTTTTTAATCTAAATTGAATTGTCATATTGTTGAATGATATTCAAATAAATGTGCCAATAAAAGTTCATGTATGAATATGCATCAGAAAACTTTACTCACACATTCGGTTACTTTCTGTGAAGTCGATACTCTAACGCTCAACTGACTATCAATCATAGTGAATACGTAAGAGTAGTTGAGAAACATATTCTGTTCACAATGTAATCAACTCAGTTACCTTTATTTATTCTTATCTTTGTTTTATATTTCAGCACATTTTGAAAGTACAGTTTTTAACTGGGATTCGATCACACTGAGTCGATTGGGTGGCAGCATTGAACAAGGAGAGGAGAGAGGATGGATGTCCGGGCAGAAAAAGAAGAGCGTTGGCTATGTAATTCAATTTTGTGTGGGCAGGTGGTCAGCTGTCAACTTGTGCACCTGATGCATCGACTGACAAAACGTCAGCGTCAGCTACACAACTATGCTTTCTCTCCTTCCTTCTACTGATTACTACAAAACCTGTATTAATAGTAGATAAATATTCAGAAAAACTAAGATAATTTCACTTGAAAATCACTCTCCATTCCAGGACAATAGTATGAGTGTTATAAGTATTTACTTAAATACTGTATGTACATGTAAGTACTGTATCTACAAACTTACTTATGCACTGTACATCAAGGTAATCAGATTACAGTAATCTAATCTAATCTTACTGTAATTTAATTACCTTGCTGTACATGATGAATACTCACGTTACATGGTGATAATACTTGAATGAATACTGATTATTGATGTTATCATTCCATGCTTATGCCTTGTTCTCACTAAAGCTTATGACCGTCTTCATCAATTTTATAAATTTATAAATTTTATAAATTTTTTTAGTTAGTTTCTTTTGTATGCGAATAAATTCTGACTATCGTTTTTATCAGACTTCATTAACAATATAATGAATCATTTATAATAGAATAATAATCATTCGCTCCCAATCTTCTCCAACCCCAACAGAGTCTATCTAAAGTCGATCGACTGATAGAGTTCCTTTGAATACATTTTGGAAGCCTTTTTTAATCTGAAGAGAAATCTTCTACTGTGTAATCACCCTGGTTAGTTTTCATACCCTGCCTACTTGCTGTTCTTCACAAGGAGGTATTCTGTTCCCCAGGAGAACAGCTCACGCATTGAACACATTTAAATTGCAAAAGAGAATAGAGAGATTTATTACTTGAGGCAGAGGTAACCGAGCTCCCTTGCTCCTCTTATTTTAAAACAATCCTTGCCGCCCTCAGCCTGCTCGTCTTTTGCCAAACATGATATCGATTTTCTTGAGCAATTCATACTGTTCAAAGTAATACACCTGAAAATTTACCACAACGTTCACTCAAACTCTTTTGAGAGTCTCAGTTCGAAACTAGCGATTCATCAATACTTATCGCTGAGATTCACATACATTGAGATATTCTAGTAAGTTTGCAGAGATTTAAGGATAGAAATTCAAGGGACAGATGATTTGTAGACAGTGGATAAACCTTACAATAATCAATTCTCGATTATTTTCCATCCAAACGAATAAATTTCGGTATCAATGATTTGAAATGGTGATCACTTCTAATGAGGCTGATCATTTACTCAATTATCTTCTATTTTATCTTAGTTCTGATCCTTCAGTTTCATTTTTTCCACCTTTGAATCTCAATTTTCGAATCCATCAAATAAAAATGATCAATTCAACTCTTAGTGAATTACCTAGTGTTGTCCAAATTTTCAAATCTCTATTCCTCCTATGAGACTCCAATGCGTTCACATTGATAGAGCGTTCAATAGAGCATAGATCTATTCATCTAACACCAGAGTGAATTTTCTTCATGAATTTTTCACATCGTGAAAAACAAAATCAATAACTGCTCAATTTGATAAGAGAGCTCAGGAATCGAGATTTATTCGACATTATATACATGACAGTCGATCAGCCTATTGAATTATAGTTGAGAATTATTTTATCATTGTTCAATGAAGTAGTTTGACTGGGCTCAAGTTACATCAGCAATTACGCAAGCTGGAATGATATTCGATATTTCAAAATCAATCAATATTGTATTAGAAGTTAATTAATAAACCTTATAAAAAAGTTAAACAATTTATGTAGCCTAGTTGTCAGTTATCTGTAGAAATAAAATTATCAGAGAAAATGAAAAATGTAATAATTATTGGCGAAAAATTGTTCGGTTTTCATCATACACTACCGTGTAAATACAACATTGTATGTATTCATAACGTACCCCTTTTGCTCAAATATCAAAGCAGATAATTGACAGGCCTCATAGATAATATATGATGGCGGTTTGTTACCGGTACTTATTATATCAAAACAGATTTCAACTGACAGGCTTCATGAAGAATATTGATTCGGCTCCATGAGAATATTGAGATGAGCAAAACCAAACTTCACTAGACATGTTCACTGGCGATGGGGAAATGTCAACATGATCCATCATTCAAGCGGCGTTATTAAGCCGTCACATGAACGCTACAAAACGTTTCTTGGGCTAGCATTTAAGGAATATTTTGCAAATCGTGCATGGTTTGCTCGATATAAAGAGGTGGAGTCACAGCCTGCGAATCAGGAATCGCTCATCTTACAAAATCCAATAAAAAAGAGGAATGAAGATGGATGACTGCGATGTGCTGGTGGGATGTTGACGAGAGCAGCGGCAATTTCACCGAAAATAGGAAATAGAAACGAGAGAGAGAGAGCAATTGAATACTCGGTAGGAGTGAGAGAGACGAAGAAGAGTCGTTCATTTCCACCAGATAGATTATTATGCTGTCTCATCCTCATTGATGAAAGGTATATGAATTTCTCTCATATCTTTAGAAGCATATATTGAGTGAAGGAATTTCTCGACATGAATAATTTTTCAATAATTTTGAAAGAGGAAATTGAGCAGGTTCCCAGGTATTAAAACTAATTGCATGTTTAGTTTTGAGTGAAGACTAATAATTTCAGGTTTCATTAAAAATACTTTCTTAAATTTATTTATCCAAATATCTTTTCTGCAACTCATGAAAGTTTTTGAGCTGATTGGATTGTGAAAACTTCTATGATGATTATTCAAAATGAAGAAAATAGTGCTCTCCGAATAAACATTCTTAGGTTGACTCTTATTTCCTAATCATTCCTGATGTATTTTTTTACACCATCTCATTCCAATGTCCTAAAAAATGTCATGCAAATTTCCTTATGCGTCATGCAAATACTTCTTGAATTCTAAATCTAGAAAAGTATGAATACATGAAATTCTTATCTGGCTACATTCTTATTAATCTACTTTTGGAATAGGGTAGAATCATAATGTATCCTATAACACGTTATCAATAGGCCTGTATAATAGTTTCTAATTTGTACTCATAAGATGGTGATTGAAGCAGAATAAAACTATTCGAAGTCGAATTGTAATTATGGAGGCAAAATACTAACTTCAAAAACTTGAAATATGGAAAGCATATTAGAGAACGAATTTCAGAAGTTGAAGACTAACACCTTTTTTTATCCTTGACCATGATACTGATGTGGAATTATTAGCTATAAATAATAATGAACATGATAATTTCCTTCTAATCTATCAGAAGATCAAGAAATAATTCAAGTGAGCCTTGAATATGTGAACTCCACTCATGTTGTCAAGGACAGGCATAATTAGAAACCGACATTAAATCTTGTTATTTTTCATGAATAATTCTGGTCAAACAAAATAATATCAGGAAAGTGATGGAAGTGGTGTAAGAATGAGATTGAGAATTAATATTTTTGTGGATCAGGAAGTACTACTATCCACAACTACTGTTATCACGTTTACCTTCTTTTATAGTTTCATCGCTAATCCACAACTCAAAGACGTGAGTAAGTAAAATGAGTAGCTAAGTAAGTGAATAAGTGGAAACGGGCAAAGATAATGTTTGAACAGCTCAATAAGAACAGGAACGTGTAAGATGAACAATATCTTATGTATATTCTGCAGTCACTGTATATGATAACTTCAGAAACAATAATGTAGCTATAGTCAATAAAGAATATATTTTTAATCTTCACACCAGCATGTAGACCTAGCATGAATGGAGTGAGGGTTGATAGGCAGCCTGCTTTACACGTCAGTACCACTCGCCATCAATTTTCAATTTTCTTTAATGTCGCAAAATCGGACAAATCGGACATGAATGCGGGAAGTTAAGAAAGTAGTATTAAGATCATTTACAGCTTCACCTTATTCTTTGGAGGCTCGAGTCTAATATTGATCAATTAATACAGTAACTTATTACACCAAGTTCACTTAACAGTTCACGCATTAAAACGTTTCTAAGTAACTGATAAATTGCAAAAAGATACTAAAATTTCTGTTTACTCAAGTGTTTTTTTCAACTCTGAAATTTATATGACTCATTGAAAAAATAGGAATAAATGAACAAGAATCATTTTAATTCTTAATCGATGGTATCAATCTCTCACAATAATCACTTTTACCAGAGATTCTTCACTTTCAAGCACCAGTAAAAGCTATGCAAAACCTCAAACTTCAATTCAAATTATTCACAGAGCTCGATAGGAATTCAGATTTGTGTCCGCCACATCTGTCATACGATAGGCGGCAGCTGTGGGTTCAGAGCCAGACCACCTGAATGGATAGAACAGACAATGGTGGAGAACGGGGGCAATGAGAGAGAAAAAGAGAAAGAGAGTGACAGAAAAATAAAGAATTAGATGGAATGGAATGGATGGAAACAAGAGAGAGACAATGAGGAAACGAGAGCAAGTGAACGAAAATCCGCCGAGAGATACAGGAGAGCAGAACCAGAAAATTAAATCAATTGAGATGAGACAGATGAAATAAGATAGAGGAAGACAATGTGATGAATAAGGAGAGTAAGAGTGGGAGAAATAGAAAGGAGAAAGGGGTATAGAGACAATAATACTAGGGTTGATAAAAACAGTCATATTAGAGGTTGGGGAGGAATATTGAGAAATAAAATCGTTGTGAGAGGACAAATCGATAGGAATAATAAGGTGAAGAAAAATGTAATTTGAGAGAGAGGGAGTGAGTGAGACAATGAATAGAGGTGAGATATTTGAGGTGAGAGTAATGGATGAGTTTTGGAAAATTTTTACCATTTTTTAAATTAAACATGAATTTATACAATCGATCACATTATTCACACCTATTCATTTCACATACATTCACATTGCATGGAAGATTCCTGAAGAGGAGCGACTCATGTTTTCATGTTATGGAGTAGGAGAGAGTTAATGTCTGATGGAGAGTTAATCACTCTGATGGAGTGATAGAAGACAGTGCAAAAAATAGTGAGTGATAGAGAAAATAAGCAGAGGAGATGTTATATGAATTGAGTACCATATTTTTAGTATATAAAGGAAAATTGAAAGGATGCAGTAGTTGAAGAGAAATAGGATGACATTGTATTATTCACTTGACATTGTATATTTACTCTTTATTTAGATAACAAAATAAGTCAGCTTGATTCTCAGCTTCATAATAAAATCCTCAAAGATGCAAGAGTGAAAAAATATGAACAGTGATCCAATGAATGAATGTTAGAGAAAGTATGAATTGGAATTATTTTTCTGAAGCTTAATGTAAAGAGGCGAAAATGTGTGTATTCAAAGAGTGTGTCTCTCTTAATTAATCTTAGTTAATGCCTCGATAAGTAGAGTAGGATTTAAAAAAAACGTGTGGTAGAGAGACATTGAATAGAATAAATTATGCAATTGATATAGAAACGAATAAAGAGGAATACTTTGAGAAAAAGTAAAATAGTAATAGAAGATAAAAAAGACATGAAATGAATGTGAAAAAGAGCAAGTGGTTGTACATTCTGAAACAAGATTATGTATGCAGATGCAGCTGAGCTGCGGCAGTCGTGAATCCCACTGCAGAGCAGAGTAGTCGAGTGGGAGAAAATGGACGAGCAGCGCTAGCTAAGCACCAATAGAGCACCAGTACACAGTCACCACACCGCCAGTTGCATTTGACAGCAGCAAGACAAAAGACTGACGCTTCCATTCTGGCCGAATGCCGCCTCCTCCGCTGCTTCCACTGCAACTAAATCACGTGATTCATTATTTCGGAAGCTCTTCTATTCGCAACGCACTATTCAAATTGATCACCGCTCCCACAACCTGGTTAGTATAATGACTTGAGTGATTTCTCATACGACGCAACAACTAAATTTATGCTAAAATGTTAATTTGTGTCGGTGAGTTACTGAACACCGTGTATCAGTACATTAAAGGCAGTGGAATCGTGTATCGATGTCTCTATAGTGGAGGAGGTAGTTGGGAATGGGTGATTTGAAGTAGTCCAAACTCCTCGCTCCTCGCAACAACAGATTTATGATTGTTCAAGTTTATAAAAAGTGACTTTTGGAACCATTTTTTAAATTAATAATAATAATAATAATAATAATAAATCATTTTATTTGTTTCGACAATCGCCATACAAATGAGTTGAGTTGATATATAATATAACAATTACAAATTCAGATTAAATATGTTCAAAAATCAATTATAGACTATTATCACAGTATCACATAAATATTTCAACAAAAATGTAACAATAAAATAAATAAATAGTAAATTAGCAAAATTTTGAGCAAACAGGAGCTATTACACATAACAATAATAATCAAATTGGGGTTTTTACTGTAGAAATTAACATTACTCTCCCTAGCCTATGCCCCACCCTATCTCTAATCTAAATCCTTATCTCAAGGTCATTTCGCTTTCG
Source organism: Sogatella furcifera (assembly GCA_017141385.1). Taxonomy (NCBI): domain Eukaryota; kingdom Metazoa; phylum Arthropoda; class Insecta; order Hemiptera; family Delphacidae; genus Sogatella; species Sogatella furcifera. The sequence goes on from CM029548.1 coordinate 20,296,817, forward strand.
GTTTCTGGTAACTCGGCATTTCTCCTAATCAGAGCTTTCAAGATATATTCGTATACATTTTTAATTTTTTCATCATTGTAATTAGAAAGAAGAATCATGATTTTATCCGTTTTCTGAATAACATTATTGGTGTATGGTAAAATAAGAGACCTGAAACTTTCGTAAGCAGGACATTCTAAGAGGAAATGTGCTAATGACTCCATACTAGAATTACATGAGGGGCAGATTTTTTCGACATGAAGTTGATACTTTTTTCTATCTATATAGAAGTAAGTGGATGACACAGATGATGTTCTCAATTGAGATACACAGCGAATCAATTTTATTGGTAGTTCAAAATCTAGCTGTTCTCCTCTTTCAAAGTTAGGATTAATACGTTTATAGAGAGGGCATCTTTGGGATGAAAATGCACGTTTTATGTTCTCCTCTTTCAAGTATCTTAAATAACGGCTAAGAATCCTATCCCTGTTGTTCGCTAGGTTGATTTCATCAATTCCATCGTCATTGAAAATACTTTCGAATTGGATAGAATCCAATTCCTTTCGAACATATTCTATCCAATTACCTTTAAAACTAACTCTTGAAAGAAGGCGATAACAAATGAATGGAAACCGTGACTCTCTCAAGTTTACAATTTTCACTAGCCACGATAAATATCTTTTGAACATTTGAAACCTGAGTTTTGGCCTATTTGTTTCCAACCTGACACACCAACTCGGCGTTGAACGGAGCAGTAGTAGCAGGCGTTTTAAGAAAAACAACTGAGCTATCTCTATTGCTTCTTCACAATTCAAACCCCAAACCTCCGAGCCGTACAGACATGACGGTATTACAACTGTATCTAATAACTCCATCTTATCTATCCACTTCACTGACCTCACCTTAGATAAAACATCTATCGCCACCGCTGATTCAGTCTTCCCCCTATTTATTGATCGTCTACACATCTCAGAAAACCCACCAGATGATTGGAATATAACTCCCAAATAATTATACTGGCTACACATATCTATTTTATCACCCCCGAGCAGGAAATTAGCTTTATGACTTTTGCTTAAGCGTCCTTTATGGAAAGTCAGAATTTTCGTTTTGTTTGCATTTACCTTTAGACCCACTTCAGAGCTATATTGATCCAAACATTTTAATTTATTTCTTACGTCAGAAATACTATCGGCCAAAATAACTATGTCATCCGCGTACTGTAACATTAGAATATCGTTATTACCATCAATATTTAGGCCATGCAACCCTCTCTCCCTGAAAAATGCTTCTATTCCTGACGTGTAGAGAGCGAAGAGCAGTCGACTGGCGGGGTCGCCCTGCAAAACGCCTTTGGTCATTGCTATTGGTTCAGACTGACTACCACTAGAACGATTTTCCACCACTATAGTGAAATTACTGTAAAGGTTTTAGAATACATTGATAACTCTCCTACTAACTCCAATTCTTCTCAATTTTTGCCAAAGCAGATTGTGGGGGACGGAGTCGAATGCTGACTCATAATCCACAAACAATGCGTACACTTTTCTCTTTTTGTACTCCATATAATATTTTACTATTGAGTCTAATACAAAAATATTGTCCACGCATGATCGGCCCTTACGAAATCCTGACTGACTCTCTTCCATTACTCCGCTCTCATCCGCCCATAGCGCTAATCTATCTGTTATTATACCGGTGTAAATTTTAAGAATGCAGTTCGCTATAGCTATTCCTCTGTAGTTTCTGGGATCTAAAGTACAGCCTTTTTTATACAACAAGAAAATTTTAAGCTTCGCCCAATTTATTGGTATATTGCCTGTCTCCAGTATTGAGTTGAATAATCTAATCAACATATATTTTCCTTCGGGAGCTAAATACTTGAAAAATTCGTATGGAATTTTATCCAAGCCAGGCGAACTTTTATTTTTCTGCCTCTTCAATCTATTCTCTAACTCCAACAAATCTATTATTCTATCTAAAACTGGATGTTTCACATCACAGAATTCACAGTACTCTCTAATAAAAGATAGTTCGTATTTTTGTTGAAAATATCTAGCCCATTCCTCCAAATTTATACAGTTTTTATCTGTTCCTCTTTTACCCTTGATCATGCCAACTATTCCCCAGAACTCTCTCGTATTAGTAACATTATTGAAATTTTCCCTTATTTTTTCATAGAATTGTTTCTTTTTCTGTTCTATTGTATTTTTGTACTCTCTTTTCTTGTTCATAAAGTTATTCAAAGCGTTTGGAACTGGATTTCTCTTCTTGTAATCTCTGTATGCTTTACGGAACTCTCTCTTTAATTCATTGAATGCTTATCGAACCAAGGTTTGTTTCTAAATTCGTTAACTCTCATAACATTTTTCACCATACCCAGCGATTCAGCCCTTTCTATTATACCTCTCATCAAACCATCAGCTATATTCTGAATATTTTCACCACTCTCACTGAAGCTATACGGAACAACAAAGTTTCTACTATATTCTAGTTTAGCTGAATCGTTCCAGCGAAACATTGTTTGACGTGTATTCAAGTAAGATCCTAAACCCCTTTTGACTTTTATTTTGGTAGATACAATGAGCGGGAGGTGATCTGATGTCAAGACCAAATCGGAAACTTCCAGATCTAAAATAAAAGGGAAACTCTCCAAGTTGACCCAGACTAGATCTATTAAACTGCTTCCGTTAGTACTATTAAAAGTAAATTGGCCTGGAGTATCGCTTCTACTTCTGCCATTCAAAACGAAAAATGAATTTTCTTCCATAATACTAACTAGTTTATGAGCATTATTTGAAGTGAAACTGTCTCGTGATACTCTATCAGCACACAATTCTGAGCTGCTGAACACTTCCCCACCTAAACATTGATTCAATTCTCCTATTCTCAAGTTAAAATCGCCGCCAATCACAACAGGAAAAGAAGAGAGTAGTAATTCGTTATGACTTAAAAAATCTTGCAACTCATCAAGGGTATTTGCTACCGTGTAAGGTTTCATATAGATTGAACAAATAATAATACTACCTATAGGACAATCTATTTCAACCATCATAATGAAGTCCTTGGCTAAAATCAAGGACGCTTTCAAATAGTTTTTTACCAATACAATTAAACCTCCACTAGCTCTACCTCTTGAATGCAACTCTTTCTTAGCTGGCACACTAAAACAATTGAAACTATTGAATGATTTAAAATTAAAATTAGAGTCCACTAACCAACTTTCACTTAAACAAATAATATCAAATTTTTTAAACTGCTCCGTTTGAGTTATATCTAAGTTTAGAAAGTTTTTAATACCATGACAGTTCCAATAAATAATTTTCACATATTCTAGAGCTGATCCTACCTTGATTCGACTTGTTTTTGTATCTGTCACCTGGTTGCATGTACGGCTGCCACCTTCCTCCGCTGGATTCCTGCTGGACTCTATGGATAGAATGGCTCGGCTACCCTCTCCTCTCTTCTTCGTCTGCTATTGAGATAGTGGTCGACTTCCATTCGAAGATGTCTTGTTCCGCGAAGTTTTTGAGATTTTATCGCTCTCCAGCCAAGCTCTCACTCCAGATGATTTTTTTGCCGGAGTATTGGAAGATTTTCTCAAATTTTCAGTTGACGTTTTTCCAGTTAGTGGAGTATTCGACCGGAGCACCCTTGAAGTGCATTGAGAGTGTGTACGCGAGTACTTGTTAAATTGCGGATTCTGTCTCTCCTTGACTGGGTCATCACTCTCTCTTTCAGCATGTATCAAAACTTGAACTTCTCTCCTCGGACTCGGTGCTAGAACTATTTCATTCTCTGATACCACCGTAGAAGGGGATGATTCACTCGGAATTGTAATTTCTGACGAATTTTCCTGAGCTATTTGAATAGTCTCTTCACTGACAATTTGATCGGATAAAGTTGGTACCTCTTTACTGGTGATGAGTTCACATGAGATTGCACCCCCATCTGCCCTTCTCCCTCACTCTCCAGCCCCTCTCCTTCACCCTCCAGATTCTCCCCACTTGCATTTTCGAATTTACTTTCCAGCTTATCTAGTGTGAAAGGATGTCCATTAACTATTAATTTATCGTATTGCAAGACAGCATGTTGTCCATCGCTCCTAGCCATTAGCAGGAATTTTTTCAACTCCTTCCTTATATCTCTCACCCGAGTGGTAAAATCTTCCTCGACACCTATATTACAGTCTTTCAATTTATTCCTGTTATTTAAAATCTCTAACTTTTTCTTGAAATTCCAAAATTTAACAATAATTGGCCTACCGTTTGCCGATCGTCGGCCCATTCTATGAGCTCGCTCAATATCGTACTTTTTCACGTTCACTTTCAATTTAGATTTGATAAAGTCCATTATAAGAGTCTCACACATAGAACTTTTCTCCCCCTTTTTCTCTATGATATTAAAAAACACGAGGTTATTACGTCTTGAAAAACCTTCAAGACGATCTACTTGGAATTTCAACTGATTATATTCTCCTTAGAAAGACGATCACAATGTTCCTTAAGCGTAGACACCTCATTATTAATTTCTACAATGTCATGATTTATATTCAACACAGCACTTTTTATGTTCGGAATGTCTGTAACTATATTTTCGATTTTTTCTAGTTTAAGGAATACATCATTAATAGTCTTTTCAGGACCGGGATTAGACTCGATTCCAGCGATCGCCAGCAGCAAGAAAACGACACCCAATGCGAAAATATTGCAAATTTTTGAGTTCACTGTTAATTTGGACGCTTTATTCAGTCTAAGAAACTTTTTTTAAATTAAACTTGAATTTATACAATCGATCACACCATTCACACCTATTCATTTCACATACATTCACATTGCATGGAAGATTCCTGAAGAGGAGTGACTCATGTTTTCATGTTATTTTGTTTTGAAATACAAGTTAAGTTAGATGAAAAACAAGAGCTATTCTCTCTCGGTTCCAATACAGTACAATCTCTTTTAATCCTTTATGTACAAGAATGTGTATTTATAGTAAGCCAGCTGACAGTTGGTGAATAAAGTAGAGATAAGGATGAAAAAGTATGGTACACTGGAAGGAAGGCAAAAGAGGAAAAAGCTCTTACTTTCAATCAGAGCACGTCCTGCTACTCAAGTATCAAAAACAAAAGTACCGTTCTGAATCGGAGAAGGAAGTTCACCTGCCACTGATTTTGAATAAGTAAATTATACTGGTATCAAAATAAAGACTATGTATCGAACCTGTTAATAACCACAAAGGCAACTGGAAGCTACTGTAAGTTAATATCAAAAATTAATTGATAAAAATTTACTCTCATATATTAGTGTAGTTTATCATTTTTTGGTCTTGGAGAAAGAAAATTCTGCAGAAATATATTGTGTTCAAAAGAGTGTTTCCTATAAAATTTAAATTTTTTCTATACAAGTTTTTTTCTCGTAATATTGAATATTACGATTGAACTATCGTTAGTTATCCAATAACATTTATTCACCTTGAACCGCTCGAAACGTACTTTCGGCTTCTTACTTCATTCAAGATAATATTGAGTTTTATGAAGGTATTTAGTAATCTAGTTCATTGACAAGTGGAAAATACATTCACGGAAAAATTCCATCCACAAAATACGAGTGTTATATCAATCCGTAGACAAAAAAACATCTTTAACACAATTATATGAGACTGAATATATAATATTTAATTCTTTTATTGCTCCAAGAATACTTCATTGGTCAATAACTACTGTATTTCTTAAACGTTTCCTTCAATTTCAATTGCCAGGGACTTAAAATTATTTCAAATGAAATTAGAGAAAATTAATGCAAACAAAAATAATTGCATTCCAAAAATTTCATTAGAAAGTGGACCAGCAGAAATGATCTTTCGACAAAATAACATGAGCGAAACCACCTGAATAAGTAACTCAGAGAGAAAAAGATTATGCAAACCGGAGACAAACTTCAATTTTGTACAAACGAAACAGATCAATGCCGGCATTGCAATTAAAGAACTTTTATTTTGGTTGTGGCAGGACTTGAAATTAAATTTTCGAAACTCCTCAATGTAAACTCGAGAAATAAACTCATTAATCATAGAAGTTTGTTCTAGCAGTGTGATGATTAAACTCCACTATTACGAAGAATAGTACTCGTACATTTGCAGAGACTGGAAAACTAGTTTCCACAGAAAGATTTTCATTTAAATTCTCATTAAAGATGCCGATTTTCTTGGTTTCTATTTTCTTTGTATGGAATCATAATTAGATTGAAACAAGAGTAATTTTTTATCAAATGTTCATACCAAATCAATGCTTCTTTTGAGTTAATAAATTTTAATTAAATCTCTAAATTTTTATTATAAAGGGTATCAATGAAAAAATAGTTCTCAAGTATGATGGAGATCAGAAAATATAATGAATCTTCCTTTGATACTGTAGGCTATAGCATATTCATATTATTGTTAGAGAAATAGAGCTGTACTGCAAAGCACAAGACTGTTTCATGTTTTGTATAGATTATGAGACCTCTAAAAACAGCGCTTTGTTCAAATTTGTACACATGGAAATTGTTGTTTGCAACTATTCTTGTCTCATATTAGCGAAAAATCAAAATCATTTTTTACCTGTCTTAATAAATATATACATACTCAATTGCTTTTGATTCGCTCCAGATTTAAATTTGTTTTTGACCATCCGTTAGTGTTTTTCAACAATCACATGCTAACATGCATGATATTTGCGTTGAAGACCCACTCAAAATAGACAGGAAAATATCAATTACTTGAATGGTCATCGAGTACTTGTACTTCCCACACAGTTTCAATGGAATAGAATGGATGCAGTTCACAAAATGTTGGCTTCTTCAAACATTCTTCTACAGGCTACACTGAAGTATCCACACTACTCACATGTTTTTGTCAACATTTTCAACAATATTGAATATTTTCTCAATGATCTCTTGGGTGTGATTCTTCCGTTATTGCATACATATTTCATACAAAACCGTTTGAATACTCTAGAACTTAGTTGATTCTATCTTTTCATTAAAAATGTGTGAGACATTGAAATTGACTGGGTTTGCAAAATAAATACAGTATAAAAAAAACTAATTAATCAGTTTTATATGTTTTTCTTTTTTATATTCAACTATTATGGCGTAAGTTGAATGTAGAATAAAGTCGAATGAGTTTGGAGACTAAGCTTCAGCAATAGAACAATGATCTACAAAATTTAAAGAAAGATTTGAACTGAATATCTTCAGTTCTATGAACAGATTTGAACAATAACTTAAAATTTTCAGTACATGACTGTACATGAGTACGATTGGAAAAACATAACAAGAGTTACGAAAGAGTTCCTGTAGATGTCTAGAGCTTCATAAATTGTTCTTTCATTTGGGAAAAAAGTTTCTATAGCCTACTGGTTGATTTGACACACTTATCCACTTGGAGGATTTCGTTTGACAAAGTAGAATTTTGAAAATATTTTTCAGTAATTGCTAATGGAAAGATTAGAATATTTTTCGTAATTAACTGAACAGAAATTGAAACACAAAAATTGATTGAACCTTCCTCACAGAACTTTGAAAACATCATCGTCTCTCAAAAGCCCAAAATATCAAGGTTCACAGTCAGCTTCTAAATTCTGTTTTTATAGTGGTTCGATACATAGCAAGGTCTTCATCTGGTTTGGCGCGCGATTGCTGGCAACAAAAATCTACCCTAATGGGGATGAAAACAGATTGATTGGAAATCAGCCTCATCCTCACCCCGTTCAATAGTGTGATATCACACACTTTCCCTTATCGTTTACTGTTATGCCTGGGGAAGTGGATCAACCGAGCTATACTCTCTTCATCTTTCTCTCTATTTTTCACTTTTTTCTTTTTTCCTACATTCCACCGCCCCCAGCGAAGAGACGCACACCAACTTATGCCCCGCAGAGACTAAGATCTAACCCTCTCACCTTCTCTCTCGCTCACTCTCTCCCAAACCTCTTCTTTCTCCCTCTCACTCTCTCGCACACATACACTCGCTTGAACGCGTCTGTGGCCTGTGCTGCCACCGCCGTTAACGTCTTCTCGCCTGAAGCTCATATCTTGCCGCGTCTCTCTGCTAGATGAGATTTCAGACGAATCTTCATCTGAGAAAAACTGCCGAAAGAAAGACAGACTGGAGTCTCAACATCCATTTCCTTATCTGTTTCTTATTTGCTCTCTCATAATATCACTCACTTTTGAAACTTGCCTCTCAAGACTCTCTGACACTCTCCTCCTTGTTCCATATCTCAGGATGGAAACCCCCCTCCCAAGAAAGTTTTTTTCTACTTCTATTTTCATCTGTTTTCCTCCCTGGAATATGTTTCCACTTTTCGGCTCCCTCTCTTATCTTTATTTCTGGGCAGTTTTATTCTCTTGTTTTGTATGGTTCCGTTTCCCCACTATATTGTATTCAACAAGAAGAGAGAAAAACCCGATCATTCTGTCAAGTACATCCAGAAAAACCTATAATATCATTGAGAACTCAAATTCTCACAAATTATTAAATCAAGATGGAATCCATATAGAATTAAATGCCAAATAATTGAAATTATGTCAAATGATTCATCACTCAGATGATCATTTTGAATTATCAAATTTCATAACATAACACTTTTTTCTTGGAGAGCTGTTTAGAATGATCGATTATTTGAAGCATAATTTTCTGGTCTGGAGCTTTCACAAACAAGCAATAACTACCTAAGGGCTCAACAAAATTACAGATAGAGGAGTAATTCAGGCTTGAATGGAGAATATGGTTGGTTGAGGCAATAGGCTTTGGAACTATTAAGCTCAAAGATAAAGAGTGATAATGCCGCTCTCCATTGTATTGCTGGCAGTAAAGCATATTATCGGGAAGATAGTTCAGTTGGTGCCAGCTCGTAAAACACCTGATAGCTTTCGGAGATTGAGTAACCACGCTCTTTTATTGGATAAGGCAGATAAAATAGAAACTGCACTCACAGCTTTTGATGGTTGACAACATAGTTATAACTATTTATAATAAAGTAGCTGATTCGCGCTGGCTTTAGAGAAGCAAAAGCCTGAATTTTATAATATTCTTTAGCTTTCACTGAATTAATTTGAATGTTCCAAATTGAATACAGTGAATCATGATATATGTATTTATCTTTTGCATTTATACAAATTATGATTCTAATATAGTGTAGCTTGATATGGCTTAAATCAGGCTATTTGTGATGACTTTTTCACATTATTAGTTCATTACTTCCTCCACAGTACGATATCCAATCTTTGGATATTCTCATGGTAAATTTACATGCTCAACTAAACAGTTAGAAATAAATCGTTGAATTAATAGTGGAATTTGCAGCGATAACTTGTAATTATTATCTTCATCGTAATTTTGTCACTGTAGCCAGAGATTAAGTAAATTTCTGAATTGAATTCCTCATATTCTTGTTTCTAATAAAAAATAAATAAAAAAAATTCAATCTGATTTGGACAGTTACGTGAATATTGTCAGAAATTTTATCAACTCAGTACATCATTATTTTAACCGGGGAAAATACTTTGAGGATTCCAAATCACCGAACCACCATCTATGCTAAGTCATTTCTAGTTTCAGGCTGTCGAGCATGGAATGCACTCCCTGATTCTATTAGTTCTATCGAGAGTCGAGCAAGCTTTATCTCAAAACTTAGAAAATATATTGTAGAGAAGATGATCAAGAAACGTTCAACCCTAGAGCAACAGCATGACTACCCTTCATCATTCATCTCATCCTTCACTCATACAACATACCTGTACATACATTCATTTCACCACCAGTAGTTATTTTAACATCCATCATACACCCAATTATTAACCACTAATCATTATTCTTAGTTATTAATTCTTCGTGTAACTGAGCTTTATTTATTCATTCATTACATTTTTATTATTTATATTTATTATCAATCATTATAATATTATATATTTATTTATTTACTTCATCGATCATTTTTCAATCACCTAGATCTAGTTTTGAATTTTTTATATTTTTTCTAGTAATAGTACGAATTAGGGTGGCTCGTTGGAGGAGTGATAAAGCGCCGGTCTGATAACCAGGTGGACCCTGGTTCGAATCCCAAGCGGAGAACAATTTTTGACCACAGCACAATCACATAGATACGACCACCCCGTCTTTCGGAGGAGACGATAAGCCGTCGGTCCCGACTACATAAAAAGTAGTCGTCATCTATCATCCATTTCATTACCCACGCACAAGCCTATGAGCTTATGTGGGCTTCACCCTCATAAACAAACAAACAAACTATCAAATTTCACAGGCCAAGTGTTAATGGAAAGGATATTCTTATCCTTTTCCAAGAATGGACATTCTTATGTCTAAACTTCGCCTTTTCATTTAGATATTATAATGCACAACAAGTAAGATTGCAAGCAAGAAGCATATTGTTTGGATAACTTTTCTATGATTTTTGCATTCATAAGTAACCTCTATTGTTGAATAGATTATAGAATTATATAACAACTTGTAAAAATTGTAGTGTAAGATGTCGAAATTAGTGCGTAACTTGTAAAAATTATAGATTTAATAACAACTCTTGTAATCTAGAAACTAAGCTTAAATATTTTGTTGCTATCTAAATAAATAAAGAATTTATAAATGAGTCAAATTCTCGATAAATGTGAAAGTTAGACAGGTCTTCTGCTGTCAATGATTATTGATCTTATACTTAATAATTAATAGTATTTCAGAGTATTCGAATAAAATCGGTTCACGTAATATTTTAATAGAAGATCAGAGTAATGTGATTTTTAGAAGATGCCTCTGTCGAGTCTAAAACTTACTTGATTGGATTAGGGTGAAGTTATTGGTTGGTCTTTGATTCCAAGCAGAATGGGATATTGGGAGGCTGCCATCAATTTTAAGAAATTGTAGAGGTAACAGCTCGAGCCTGACCACGTGATACAAGATGCTACGTGAGAAGAAGCCCAATAAAGCTGGGACCTGGCAACTTGGAATACCAGCCGACTATCTATTTCTTTCCGAGGAGTCTCGCTTGACAAAGCAAACGCCAGATCAGGTTTTCTTTCACTTTAAGTCTCTCCGATAGGAAGCAAAATGCATTTGTATCCATTATTCTGTGGTTATGATTCCAATACTGTATTTGAATGTAATTTCAGAAATATCTCAAGATGAGAATCATCTAACGATTACATTGATATCATTGCTATATGTAATGCAGTTTTCCATTCGATAGTATAATTGACTAATTCGATAGAAGATTTATTTATTTATTTATTCAGAGAGAGATAACACACACAATCATAATCATGATAGGGAAAGAGAAAACAGGCACATGCCCTTCACTATCTCGATCCCAATTTTGATGAAAAGTTCAGTCCAGAGAAGATTATGTTTCTTGAAATCTTCTGATCACAGATATTTTGATGCTAATAGTATATTACATAATGAGTGTGGAAAAGGCGTTTTAACAAACGAATAATTATATTCTCCAAACAAGCGGTACGTGAGTTTGGAAAATAATTATGAGTTTGTAAACTTTTCCACACGAATTAAGTACATTTTTTTCGTCTTACTAGACTGAGAAGGATTTATTAAAACCTCAAAAAACTGAAAACATTAACTGAAGCCAACATAACCTCAACACAACACTAGCACAAACACACACAGTGAACTGTCATGGCGGCTCGTTCAATTCGTTTATTCATACGTCGGAGTTTGGAAAAAACAGCTGGGCTAGATTTTCAGTGCTGTAATTATCATCGTGATGATGACTAGTGCTGTAATAATCATCAAAATGATTATTCCCGCATTCAGAACAGCTGATCTTTGATTCTCCTGTGAACGGCAGTTTTCCAAACACGAATTTAGCTTGGAAAGTTGTGTATTACATATGAGTATGGCAAAAAATAATTACCAGAGGATTTTGGATTTTGAAGGTTGATTTAAGAAATGAATAATTTTAAAAATCCACTCGAATAATCATCTAAGAACTTGAAAGACATGAAATTCAAGAATAAAGAATATAATCTCAAAATAGGAGCTTTGTGATCTAATAACTACATCTACTGATATCAGCAGTGAGTATTTTGCAGTTTTCCATCCGGTACTACAAAGAGTATATTAGAGTAATATTTATATTTTTCCCAACACTCGATCACAAAACATCTCATTCCAGAACTCGGAACGATTCGCAAAACAGTTGATTCCAGAACGCCGTGCGCAAAACACTTGCTTTGCGCACGGCCCAAATTCCAATTACAAATTCATTGAACTCGGAACGTCTGAGAGCCGATTTCACCAGAATCCAATAACGTTAGATTCATCATAACAATAACATTTATGGCGAAAACTGTTATTAGGCGCTAAAATTTATTGTATTAAATACAAATTTTGTTATAGCGTAATTTGACTAAATCTTTCTTTTGAGGATTATCTGCCCAATTTAGTCCAGTTGATTACAATAATCATCTGTCGACTCGTCGCCTGTCGTTGAGGAATAGAAATGGCGGAGTTTTGATTATTAGTCGAAAGTTAACTGCTCTGTGTTGATATTGATAAGTTATTTACAATTGTTTCGAAATAATAATATAATTAGAATGTTTGCTTTGATTATCTGTTGCATAATAATACAAATCAAACTTATTTAAAACGTTTTTTGAACAAAATTATATATTCTGGTGATAGTACTGCGTTTAGCTGAAAAGAAATAGGCAGTTGTACTGCTTTTAGCTGGGAATCGCACCAAAAGTAGCGAGAAGAATCAAACTTTAACACCTTCTTACATAATCAAAATTGATCGTACAAATTTTATCAATAAATTGAACGTTTCTGGATTGCTAAAATCGATTATACTGGTAGTTAGATTACGCAAAAATGTAATAATTAATCCATTAATGCCATTAATTTATGATGCAAAGTTTCAATGTTGGCCCACGGTACTCCAAATGCTCTTAATCTATTGTTAGGCTAATCTCTCGTTGGTCTGGCATTACACGATAATAATTATAGTTCTGTGTCATACATCTATTATCAAATATATTGTAATATATGTTCTCCATAGGAGAACATATGACACATAGAATATGATCATTGATAATAGTTGGTCAATTACACGATAATATTTTATCATCACAGATGTGCGGTAATAGAAATAATATGTCATAGATGTCTACATATAATATGTCTACATTTGTAAAAATGAAAAAATTGTTCACAAGCCGGGACATAAATATAGAACTGAGAATGAGGATGTTACGCTGTTACGTCTTTTCCACTCTCTTTTATGGGATGGAATCATGGACCCTCAAAAAGAGCCATATGGATAAGTTGGAAGCCTTTGAGATGTGGTGCTACCGCAGGATGTGGCGGATACCGTGGACGGATAGAGTAACGAACATGGAAGTTCTAGGGAAAATGAAGAAACAATGTGAAATTGTTTACACTATAAAAAAGAGAAAACTCCTGTATCTTGGACATCTAATGAGAAGCCACAAATATATAACGTTGCAGACTATAGTTCAAGGAAAAATCAGCGGAAAAAGGAGTGTTGGAAGGCGACGTGTTTCCTGGCTTAAAAATTTGAGGGATTGGTTTGACTGCAGCAGCAAAGACTTGTTTCGAGCGGCAGTGAATAAAATCCGGATTGCTGTGCTGATAGCGAACCTCCGATAGGAGACGCACTAGAAGAAGAGAAGAAGATGTCATAGAAATATTATCATGTAGCCTAATACCCGCTATTCAAAATGCGTCAATTATTATTGTTTTAGACCTTTTATGATAAAGAGTGTTGGGAAAAATATTGTGTGCAACTGGTGTGCAAAAGGTTTGCCAAACTCGATAGATGGCCGAACTCAGCTTCGCTTCGTTCGGCCATTCTCTCTCGTTTGGCAATCACCGGTTTTGCGCACAAGTTGCACAAATATCTATTTTGTCACAAGCATTGGCTCCAATGACTACACTACGACACATTTATTCTCTAGCACAAAATCAATACATGATTCTTTTATCTCAACCTATTTATTTCTCAATGGTACGATACGAGAGTGTGACTTGAAATTAATAAGAAATACAATTTATAGATCAATTTCGATGGAAGAAAGCAATGGCCTTTCTTGTCTTTTAGTCCTTACAAGAAATCGGTCCCAGCTGCCTGCAAATAAGCATCGATTCCCTACATCTCAGTTCCTATTACCCACGCATAAGACTAGAGCTAATGCAGACACCCTCACTTAAAAGTTCCGAAAAAGCATATTCTGAGGGTAAATTTTGTTTTAAGGTAATTAAAAAATCAATCGCAATCGAATCCTACCGATCAAATACTCATCGGTAGTTGTAACAAATCGGAATTAAACCCAAACTCTAATAATTAATATTTTTGGTAGTATTCAACTCTAAGTAAAGTAATAAAAGTATTAGTGTAATTACACATCCAAGAGAAAGTGTTATCAATTGTGATACTTATGGAGTATTTATGTGAACCGTTATTACCAGGTTTATATTGGTTAAAACCTATTCAAATTTTCTTTGTATTATTTGAAATTATATACACCAAACTGATAGAATAAGAAAAGAAATACGTCACCGGAACCAATTCATTACAAATGAATCGTTTAAATTCAATGTTATTTAACGCAAATATCACGTTACACCTCTTCCACGCCTTTATGATAACAGACATCACTTTCAGATAGCATCCATTCAATATTTTTCTATAATTACTCAATTGGAAGAAAGTTCAAAATAAATAATGATCAAAGCCCTGAATACAATAAAAATTTGAGACATATATTTCCAAATATTTAGTAAAACATGAGAGACTTTCACTCCAAACCGTAAAAAACTTATATTTTTCACATTAATGAGATGTTTCCACTAGTCTGTGTCATATCAATTCACTCTACATTTCATTATAATTCTAATTTTGTATTGAATTCTCTTTATTATTCATTGCAAGCTTTCTTGAAGGGTGAGAATACGTCAAAAAGGTGAGGCTTAAGGTTAAGCTTAGGCTTGAGTATTATAGTGCTATAGTATAGTGTTATATAGTATAGTATAGTGCTATATAGCTCATATAGTATTCCTATACTATGATATACAAATCATATAATACGATATAGATGTAGAACTATGTATATACTATGAAGCATCCGCACTCCGCAGCCTGACCTTAGGCCTCACCTTATTTGACATGTTCTTAACCAGTTTAACCAGTATAATCATGAGCTAAATCATTCTCGACAGAAATTTTACAATGAAAAATTATTGTGCCCTCTGCAATAAATACTTTATAGAAATTGTTTATCTGTCGAATTTATCTTATTCCAGGTAGGGAAAGTCAGTTTACTCACTGTATGCAGGGAAAGGTGACTAGCCATGCAACATATTATTTATCCATCCTGACCTCAAATGAGGCCATCAAGAGGAATATACGACGTCTTCTACGTGCATGCAGGAAAATCAGCCAATACAAACTTCAGCCAAGTTCGAGCCATCCCACGGGTAACGTTTGGCGGGAACTTGTTTATGATATTTTGGCTCAGCTTCCAATATGATACATCAACCACTTTACTGGAGGAAACCTGTTACATGAGCTACACACTCACATGAGAAGCTTCCAGGCTCCTCATCTTTCTAATAGCTTTTAAGATAGTTTATTGATGATGGAGAAGTATTCAATAATTATTACAACAGTATAATTAATACCTTTTTTCAAGAAGGAGCTGTACTTTACTTACTGAATTATTACGTTGGAAATTTATTCTAGGCTTTGTGAATTCAAGCTTTGAGAATTTATCGATGAATAATCCAGTTTTATGTATATCAATGCATTCTGAATAATGTTTGGAAACTTTTTCTGTGATATAAAACTTGGACAATTATTGCTACTGTAATTCAAACTTTCTGAAATTCGTTTTTGAAGTTTTTGTGATTACTCTACGGTGCCACTGTAAATTGATTGAGAAAACCGAGATTCTGAAAAATACACTAGAGAAAAGAAATCGGATCTTTGTAACATTCTTATGAAAACTCTCTACTGGGAAAGTCGTCGAACGTATGAGCGTTTTTGATGGAGAGAATTGCCTCCCCGATATAGGAATAGCCAATATAGATAGGGATAACTTTTCAAACAATTTACAGCAGTGAAATCTCTTTGTCAGCGTTTCCAGTGCATTGGAAACCACCCAGTGTATTATTCTCCACTCTCACATCGGAGAGAAAAAAATCCTTTTTTCCATCAACTCGATTTGTTTGCAGCTGGAATTCCATTACAATAGATGACCAATAAAAGTTGAAATAACTTTGATGGGTGTTTGCAATGTGATGGAATTCACGTTCGCTTGTTTTGCTGTTATGTTGAATACACCACCAACACAAATAATAATCAATACTTTGGTAGTAATATTGCTATAGAATGACATTCGATACTGAATGGGTTGTGATAACCTACGAGATTCTAATTCATCGGAATGGACTCAGTAAATTTATTTGAAATAGTTTGCGGCTCCTATTGATGCATAGTATCGTGCATTATTTTGCATTGAGAGATATTTACTTCCCCCGACATACCACTGAACTCAGTGCGTACATAACAAATTGGCACTTCCAACATTGGCACTTTCAAGTTTCCACCTACGAAACATTTTGGGAATTTGAGGTTTGAATGAGTGCTATGACGAACGTCTGCCGAAAGTATGTTACGAAGTGTGTCAAGTGTTTTCATAAGTCGATTTCAATAACCATAATATCCCAGATACAAATAGTAAACATGATATTGGTGAAAGCAATTGTAATATTGTAAGTGTTGTAGTAACAAATAGAATAAAATAAAATAAATTTTATTCGACCAATAAACAAACACTTTACAAAAAAAATGAATGCCTATCGTCTAAATAGGAGACCCCAAAGGTAATCCTGTGTGGGGATCCATCAGTATAAATGAACACAAATTTTTAATTAAATAAAGACAAAACTTAAAATCAATGTTCTAGCTCACTCTCATAGTTCAAAAAACTAGGGCTCTATAAAAAGGGGGTAGACGCACGGTCCGCCATTCTGTGGTCAACTTTTAGCGCCAGGTTTGAATTCATATCAATTCGACAGTCAAACATATGATTAATGATAAAAATCATGGTAGAAAAAATAATACTTCTTCGCAGAGCATTGAATTTCCAGTCTGGCAATTTTTAAGCCAAAATTTTAACCTTTTGATTCATCTTCTTGAATCTGGTAAATTTGTATTTTTTAATTTCAGTTTTATGATAAAAATGGTTATATTTTTTGCAATTTGATGCTAAGCAATATGAACCATTTTATATGACAAATTAACCTCCAAGAATTCAAAACAATAACTTAATTCATTTGCTCAACTTGATAAACAGCTGTTGATCGTCTCTATCATCAAAAATATTCATATGAATTCAAACCTGGCGCTAAAAGTTGACCACAGAATGGCGGACCGTGCGTCTACCCCCTTTTTATAGGTCCCTACAAAAAACTAAATCATACAATAGCTCTAAAACCTAGTTAGCTAGTATAGGCGGTTTAGCTACTGGTGATTGTGGGGCCATATTATTCTTTCGCACAATACTACAGTCCTTGCATCGCCACACATGTTTGCTCTCATTAATGTACTTTATATCAACGGCGTTAACTCCCGCACACCCTGCATGCACTAAAGCTGAGCAATCGCCGCACGTAAGTTTATCACAGTCTTGCCCAGTTCGTACTGATTTGAAGCACATTTTACACGACATATTAGTTTGTGAGAAAGTAACTTTAATAACTATGAATAGAAATTCCACTGTAGTTTGCCGGCCGTCACACGAAAACCGATTTATTGTCGCTCGCTCGACTAAACAGATAACGCAGAGACGAAAAACAATCCTTACTCTTCGAGCTCTCGATCGCTACTGAAAACATAAAACCAGTACATATTTTCAGGTCGTACACTAAGAAGAAATGCAATTAAGGTAGGCTTATGTTATCTAAATATAATTATGTATGATTCACCATTCAATAGAAGTAGAATATGTGATGTTTTAGTATACGAAGTGATTTACACTACCTTGGAGAATATTTGCTCAATTTATCGAATAACTCGTTTCTTAAAAATTATTCCATTATAATAATAAATTCAGTGATTGTCGACTTCCTCTTCTTGAACACAGTAAACTATCAATTCATGATAAAAAATATAGAATTTTTGTAGTGTAGTTTGCTTTTTAAAAAAGTATTTGTGAAAAATTTGTGTAATTGGATCAAATTTTAATCATCCACTCGTAGGAAGGGAAGTTGAATAAATAGCCTTCAGCTTTGAAATAATTTAATTTTTAAACTAATTGTTTCGAATAATCTTATCCTATGGACTTTTAAAACGAATAGAGAAATAGGTGATTGTTGGATAAACTTTTTTTCTGGTATCCCATCAAATTCTTAATTATGATAGTTCAGCTTCAAGCAGATTCGGTTCGACGGGGTTTGAGAACATTCAATAGTATTCAACCAGCTTGATAGTCATGAATTCCTATGTTGACTGCTCAGAAAACTCAGCACATGGTTTGCAAACTTTGGAGTTCATACTCAACAACTCACCTAGTTTAAAAGTTCTGAGCAATAGAGATTAGAATATGCTCGCTGTGGCCCAAGATACAAACATGCAAAGGCTATGAATCTTAAACTTCCAAGCTACAGAGTTTGGAGCTGGAAATAGCCTTCATAACTCAGAGCAATCTGAAATTTCCTTTCCAAGAGACCACTTTGGTTCAACAAGAATATTTTGAGATAACATAATGGGGTTAATGTGGATAAAATTCGTTTTAACTTATCAGCAAATAGGTTCGATTTGAGCGACGAACTTGAGATGCTCAAATAAGAACTTAGTTGCACCTCACTCCCGATCCACAAGCTAGTCAAATCATCTCAGATAAGAGGATGAAAATTACAAGATTCTCCTCTCCCAAATAAAAGATTCACAAGGTTCAGGTTTAGGTTTTGTCACACCAAGAGAATTTCTCACAAATCTGTTATAGTGGACGAAAAACTGTTATAGCAATATTAGTTTGAATAGAAATACTAGTGGACAAAACTCATCCTTTGGCAAGATGGCGGAGGGAAGTGAGAGTGTAACTACGCATGCGCAGAACTATTACTTCTGGGGAAAAATCACTTCAGCCAACCTAACGCTTCCACACTCAATTATAGTTCCAAGAGGCTGAATCAACAAAGCACACATTGCAACTGCCAATATGATTTTTTAGTCTTCGTCATGACCTACCGTACATAATCTACAGAACAGGGCCCGTCTCATAAATCAGCTGACTACAAAAACATTCCCTCAAGACATTTTTTATAATTATGTACTGAGCTTTACGGTAACCTCAAATAGGTATATTGTTAGGAGTTTGTTGAAATATTGAATGGTTTTTAATCAAGCATAATATAAATAAATGTATGAATGAATATTAGTACCTAGCCTATTATGGTCTACTGCAAATGGTAATTATATTTTTATTTAATTTCAATCCTTTCCCACTTTGTTTTCATAACAATCTGTTGGCAATGAGCGGTGTTTAGTCACAAAAACTAAACATAAATGCTTACAAATCAAAGTATAATTTTCACTACCAGAGAGCACAGACTCCGCACAGAAGTACCATACTGTAATAATATTATGAAATATTGTGTTGCAGGGAAATCATAATCATATTGATTCCACAAATAGAAATATATTTAATTCAAGAATATATTATATATTTCATTAAATATGTTTAATAATATTTCAATTGTGACAGATGGTAAGAGTAGAACAATTTTCATTTGGACTGCTGGCAGCAGTAAATGGCATCCATGTTGCCAAAGGCTCTTCTGTTCGCGGCTTCACTATAATTGGTGAGTCTTAAGAGATGAACTCTGGTGGATTCTTGAATTTAGATGAATGAGTGGAGAAAGCTACGATACAAAAATTTAATTTGAGAAACTTCGTAAAATGAAAGTTAACTTTCAAATTTGAACCTCTAGCATCAACAGATTTATCTAGATTCAATAAATCAAGCGTGAAAATAGGATTGAGGCATCTTTCGTGAAAAAATAACGGAGTAGAAGTTAGGGGGTGTGGTTGTGGGGAAGCTGTGGGGGTGCATTCGTGTGAGCTATCACGCTCTTTCATTTAAGTTTATACGAACTTATATTGAAGGCTTGTCTTGTGTTGAGGCGCACCAACCACCCAACACCGAACTTAGGTTCAGGCTGTAATAAACGAAAAGTTGCGCCACAGCACTTTGCCTTATAATGCATTTTCGCTCAGCCGGCATCATTCCGCCGCTATCAACAAGCCTTCTGCTGACTCACAGGCCATTCAAAACCAGCTTTCATTAATGTTGCTGTTGTGAAAGGACAATCAGAAGCCAAGTGCATTATCCAGTAGTTATGAGACCGTGAAATCCAATCAGCCACCTTTCATCGCTGTTCATCGTCGGCCTGTATAAAACGTTAATCAGAGACACTGGTTGTTGTCAATCTCACCAAATATGAATCAAAAGTGTCGACCCTTACTCTCACTAGCACACGACACAAACCTGTCATCATACAATTTTTGCATATTACATAACAGTAATAGCACATTACATAAGTCATTACATTTTTGACGTACAACTGGTCAATCCTTCCTGCATGAAAAAGACGATTTATAGTCTAGTATAGAGTAAATTATAATTTAGAAACGAGTAAATAGTTTCTAAAAACTATCTCTTACGGGAGACTAGTATAAATTTCATAATTTACATAGGAATTTAACGTGAGAATGCATATCACATGGTTTGTTTCTAAAGCTTTTTTGTTGTTGGATATGAATTTTATGATTAACTAGTGTGAATGGTGGTTTCTATAGTGGTTGAAGACTTGCAGCATTTAGTAGCTTAGTAGCATCTATAGATGCATCTATATAAAGTATATATATAGCCTAGTAGTAGCTTAGTAGCTTCAGTAGCATCTACTCGTATATAAAGCTTGTACAAATGTACATGAATACTTATAGTAGACTCTATGAGTTTGTTCACTGAACAGGTGAAATTTTATCACATGTAGGGCCCAAGCACGAATGGGCTATCTTGTGATCCTTTTTTTACATCTTTGAATTCCCAATAATATTATATTTGAAGGCTATGCTATGTGGTAATAATACTGTATTATTTCTCTATAAGCTGAAATGTTTTTGATGGCTAGTTTTGAGAACCATAGAAATGATGAATATTAAATGTAGGTGTAAAAAGTTATTGATTCCATTTTCCCATATTTTTGACGACTCTGGGACATGTCCCCGATACTCACGTGCGAATGATGTCCCTACGATTTTATGGTTCGAAATGGACAACTTTACGATCTTAGCAAGAAATTCACCCTCCCATTCGTCTCTTATATTCTTACTGAAAATTAACCTGTATTATGTGATCACACGATCGGGAACAGGAAATTGAAATCGAGGATTACTCCCTAGGGAACCTGAACGAAATAGCTGATCTCAACTTGAATATCCCTTTGGAAAATTACATATTTTTCTGATGGTGATGACAAACTAAGGAATTTTATCCAAGACGTAGCTTTCATTTTACTGTATTTCTCAATTTTACATTAAAAACTGTTTTTTAAACGTTTAATTCTAGTTTCAATAGCATGCTTCTATAATTTAAGCATGATCTATCATGAAAAAAATTATCATGAACAAAATATCGTGAAATAATAATTTTTAGGTTTGTTATTAGTCCCTGGTATTTAATGGATATTGAAACCATGAAGTACAACTATTTCTCCCAAATAAATTTTATTAGTAGAAATAGTATTTGTAATGTTGATTAGAGTTATATGAAATAAGAACAACAAGCTTCAAGCAAATGCATTAGTCAAGTGACTGTTTATTTCTGTTTAACTTAAATATTAAACTCCAATCACAGCTGGTAATATTAATGATGAATATTACATCTGTGCCTAGCACTGCAGTATTTAAAAAGTTTTTTCACTTAATAAATATATTTTCAGTATAAGCTCATCCACCTCACTAGATGGTTAGATTAAGCAGGTATAATAAGTAAGTCATATCGTCATAAGTGTAATTGATAGTAGAAGCCTATGAGATAAAAGGATATGGACAATAGGATAATAGGATAGTAAATATGAGTATAATGTGTATTCAGTGAGAATTTAAAAAACTAAATTCAGAGAAATAGGAAGTCCTTTCTATTCTCTATGTGTATATTGAAGAAAGTATTTATACATGAACAATAACAATAAATTAGAGATGAGGACAAAGTTTTTGAAGAATTTTTATGAAATAAAACTCGGATGTTGAGCAAAGCTAGCTTGTTTGAATAGCAATCTATCATTGAAAAAGTGAAGGGAAACTTTCTGCCAAGTAGGTACTTTATTCATGGCTCTCTCAATGTGTTTGCATATTCACATGATGTGTTGTTCAGCTTCACTTCTTCCTCTCTGAAACTCATGTCTCCCACTCAATCCATTGCCATCAGAATTTCCCGACATACTTTGAGCGATGGAAAGGCGAAGTTAGCAAAAGTTGTGGCGCCGGATCGACGGCACAAAGACAAACAAATTTGCTTTACACTAGATGGCATTTATAAGTGCGATAGCATCCCTCTTACCCATTGGGTACTAAAATGGCCTGTCTTCTAGTAGTAACCTTCATTGTTACGTTCATGGAGAAAAACCTCAATCTGCATCTACATGCTAGCCTTAATGGTACTCTGGGGAGATCTGTATAGAGGCTATTTCTCAAAACTCATGTTATTTATAGGCCACTCTAACTGATTGATATTTACTCTTTTAGACAAATTAGTGAGGCCAAAGACTAAAGACTCAAGTTTATTTGCCTTACAAAAAGTGGTTAGAATTGTGAAAGAATTACAATCACAACAATCTCATTAATTCTTAATCAGTCTACATAGTCATTCTGACACACAAGTTGGTGTTCAGCTCGTAAGGTTTTTGTAACAGAGAATTTCAATTTAATTTCTACGAAACTATCTTGCCAGAAAATTTCCATCATCACTGTTACTATTGTATAATGATAATTAGCCGGCCGGGTTGGCCGAGTGGACTAGGGCGTTACAACCTTCAGTCCGCTAGCGCTACCCGGTCGTGGGTTCGAATCTCACCAGAGGCATGGTCGTTTATGCACCTCATAAATCACCCTCGCACACTCCATTACCCACGCACAAGTGAAATTAAATACTTATGTGGGCATCATCATCAGCAAAAAAAAAAATTGTTAATAGAAAACTGTCTGTAAAGATAGATAAGAAATAGGATAGTTCAATCATTTCCTTTCGTGTTTGAGAAGTTTTATAATAGCAAAAAGTGAGCTGTAACATGTAGTGAGTCTTGATGACTCCCAACCACATGCTAATTCCAAAAAGTAATTTCAGTAAAATTACTCTGAAATTCCTTTCAGAAAAAATATATATCCTGGAATTCACTTTAGTTTCCGAGTTACCCAGAGAGTATAATTATTATAATATAGGAGAGACAAAGAGTATAGATGTGAGATTATCCATAATATAGCAATGAAAATAGTTTTTTGTGATTCTATTCTCTCCAGTGATGACTGAGCCTGGCTATGAGAGATGACTTTATCCGCCGGAAATCGAAACGAGGAGTGAATAGACAGTTGAGCCAATTGTTGGACTGCAATCGACACCAATTTATTAGTTTAGCGTAGCAGCAGATATAGCTATGTAATAGGTTCTGAAGCTTACAAGTATGATTGGAGAAAGAGCTGACAAAAAATAATTGTTAACTAGATTACCGAGTTATTGCAGTACGTTCACTGTTTTACACGCCCACTGAAAATTTTTCACGTCATTGTGAGTTATCTGTGCCATTGATATTGTCAGAGTTTCTACAATTGTAGCATCTGTTTTTGTAAATTATTGTCCTTGAGATTCATTTCGATTCTACTTGTTTGAACTCCATTCACACCCAATTAATGTGCTCCACCTAAATAGATATTTACATCCATCAATTCAATAAAGTAATTTTTTATTTATCCAAATGGATGTTAATTATTGTGAAATGTGTTGAAAATGGTGTTAAACTTGTACAAGGTAATATTGAAGTATCAAAGGACAAAAGCCCTATTCATAATTTTCACTTAGATTTTATTTTACATTCGCTCCGTTATGAAATGATGAGAATAGAGAAAAATACTATGGTCCAATCGAAATAAAAGGGTATTATTCACTTGAATGTATGTTTCTCAACCTCAGTCCTGTATAGTAGGCCTAAGTTTATTAAGAATTCACTTAACTGTTCATTAACTACTGTTTATCAAGCTCACTTGGAGAGAACAGTTCATTTCAACTGATAATATTTTATCATTCATTTTATTGTTATAATAATTATCCACATGAGTGGCTATAAATTTCCGTACTCAATAGCTATTATAATTGGGTCAGCCACAAATTGAGTGGGAGCCAAGGGTCCTTACTTTGCATGGAATACTCATTTATCACAAATGCAAGAACTTGTTGAACCTCAACTTCTGCTGAACTTTGGAAATATTTCAACGTCAAGAATCTCATGAAAGCTCGTGTTATGAAACTCTGGAAACACAAGCGATTCATGGAATAGCACCTGTTTTGCTATTCTATTTATAGTTTTGGATGCTCTTACAAGAAAATAATATGATATTAAGAACATTCAACATCCAATCGCTTTCTATTAAAAGAGCCAAGAGCAACACTATCATTTTCTCCCGTTCGATTTATTTTGGATACCCATTACACATCTTTCCAGATGAGAATATTATTATATTTGATCCGGAGCTATATTATGAAGACCACAGGTGAGTGCCCCAAAGGGACACTCTCTTTGGTGAAGAGACCCAAAGGTGTTCCACCTCGCCGACATAACCTTGTTTAGTAGGAAACATGGTTGAATTTCTTGAATATGTTCACAACTAATTTGATTTGGAAGGGTTATTTTCAATTTAGAAGGTCCAAAAACACCAAAGCACAAGTCAAAATCACTAATCGAAACCCGATAATTTTTGAATTTAAGAAAAACTTGAAGCACAAAATATTAACGTGTTACAATTTTGCCATGGCAACCAATATTGAGAGAATATTGAGTAACGTGGGTATGAATTAATATTATTGAAATATACATATATATTTCAATCACATTTTACAAAAATTTCGAAACATCTCAATACATTTTTTGAAAATTTGCTCTTTTCAAGAAGAACATTTTCATAATATATATTTTATGAGCATAATTGCATCAAAGTCTGTCCAAGCAAAGAAGACATCTTGGCAAGTTGAGAAAATCTCCAGTAATAATTAATTTAATTAATAAAGTGAAAAATAATTTCCAATAATTTCTTAATTGATATTGATTCATATTAAAATTATAGATTTGGTCTTAAATATTATAAAAAATATTCTGATCTACAATTTGAGACCCAATTTTTAATTTTTGAACTAATAAAGACTATAAGCTGGAGTAATTTTCACATTTTTCTATAATGTATTTTTTACTTGGACGGACTTTTGCCCAGTTCCAGACTGTTCTATTGAGTGATCTAATATTTCATCAAATAATAATTTCCATCCTACCACATGCTTGATACAAACTCCGAGCTCTTGACCATTGTATGTTATGCTTAGTTAAGTTCATCATAAGTTTTTATACACATCCGTATAATCAGAAGAGTAAACATGTTGTAAAGTAATAATCTACATGTTGTTAATAATGAACTTGAATGGAGTTTTTCAATATTTTTTTCAGAAAGCAGAGGTAATGGTGATCTAATTTTGATCTTGAATGCACTGGCGGCTCGTACTCGTACCTACGAAACAGAAACAGGTGAAGTGCCCGTATCTTTTACTGTACAGCACTTTACCTGTTTCGTGGGCACGAGCCGCCAGTGCCTGAGTAGTGAATTGAATTTTGCAAGTTAAACCAAGTCACTACTAAGACATGGGTCTCTCTCTCTCTCTAGTAATAACTGAGCCTGGAATAAATTACTTAGAGTAGTAATTCTCAGAATGGTATGAGCATATTACCTGTAAGTAATCAACGGAAACTTCCATTGGAGAGTTGTTGGTTTTCAATTCAGTCGATGATTAGGAGGTCGTACCACACGCCAAGCATCTCTGGGAGGCAAAATAGATATCCTTATCAGAAGTCAAGAGCACACGTATTTTATAAAAAACACAAACATCTATCAAACTATCTCTTGAAACTATATTCACAACTTTTTCTTCCATGGAGAGAAATTCATCTTCCAGATAGATGTGATAAAATGAAGCGCACTTGTAGTTTACTATGACACTTGTTCACTCAAGAAAGGGATGGAATATTTACATGTTTATCAACTTGTTGCTTTGATTGTTGTAGAGGTAGTGTTTTAATCAAAGCCATTGCAGACGTGAACCGAGTTACATAAATTTGTTTACATATTTGTCTTATTTATTAATTTTTATGATAAAAATATCGAATCAAATATCGATTGTAGTGAATATCGATAGATCGAGAAGGACTGATGGCGCGGAAATGCGTAGCAGGAATCAGTTGACCGAGCGCATAGTCTACTGAGGCGAGCGTCAGCGTCAGTCTTGGAGCGTCCGAGTTGTGGGTGGCGGGGTGGTGAGAGGGGGGTTAGGGTGGTGTAGGCGCATGCCCCGGGGACAGTTGCCCATGAGCGCAAGACGCCGTTAAATTACCGTTCATTTAAGCCCCTGTACCACCCGCCACCTACGGCTCTTGTCACCACAAACTCTCTCTCGAAATCTGTAAACCTGCCCGCTGCTATAATCTATGGATGAGGTAATAACTGAATACTCTCTCCTAGCGTACATGACTTTATCCTGTGTACAAAACGCAAACAAACTCCCGCCTACACGACATCCTAATATACAGGTAGCATAGGCGACGTTGCTCTTTAGCCCACTTCAGGCTGTTTCTACGAACATGTCTCATGTCTTTCGACAATATTGTCATCGTAAACTACCACAAAAATATCGTATCGTATACTGGTAACTGAATTCTGAAATGTCTCACCAATCTATTTCACGTGCTCTATTCCAATCGAATAATAACAGCTCGTATCAAAGAGGAAGGACGAAGATTTTCATACACTTGGAAAGAATGTAGATACTCGTTTAAAAAGTAGTTTCAGAATAAATAGTTAGTTTTCGATATCTTATTCCATAAAATAATCCAATTCCACTTCTCCTAGATTCTTAATACTATTCTACTAAATCCAGGATGATTTTCATTTTCATTTCTACAACTACTAAACCACTACGATTTTTTACTTTCCTTGCCCTACCTACTACCATAGGTAAGGAAAGTATTGCTTTCCAAAAAAAATTAAGGTACCCCAATTTTAGGTTTTCTATCCGTTTCAAGGCCCCCTGAGTCCAAAAAAGTGGTTTTTGGGTATTGGTCTGTGTGTGTGTGTGTATGTGTGTGTGTGTGTGTGTGTGTGTATGTCTGTATACACTATATCTCGATCCCTAATTGACCGATTGACTTGAAATTTGGAACTGAAGGTTCTTATACCATGGTCACCCGACTCTAAGAAATTCAAAAAAATTCATCGAAAAATGGCGGAGAAAATGGCGGATAATATGCCAAAAATGGTGTTTTTCAATATTTTCTCGAAAACGGCTCTAACGATTTTTTTAAAACTCATATCAAGAATAGTCCTATATAAGTCCTATCGACTGCCATGAGTCTCGTTCCTGGCAAAATCGCATAAGATCCGCAGCATTTATGAGAAAAATGGATTTTGCAATATTTCTATCTCGATTTTCTCAAAAATGTTTAAAACTATTCTCTTCAAACTGACACCCTATATAGTCATTAATAAGCTCAATCAACTGGCATATGTCCCCTTTGTGTAAGATTAGCAGGGGCGCCACCCCAGACTTGAAAAGTAGTTTGTAGATAGGCAACCCGCACTACATGAATCTGTATATAGGCAACCCGCACTACATGGCACTAATAAAATATCTGGTACCGAGCTTCGCTCTGAAGCTGCAGCCGAACTGTTGAATCACATAAATATGTTATTGTAAAAAATAAATTCAAAATTGATGTGATCATCTCTCACAATTTTTTGACATGAACATGTGTTATAGACTTGAATGTAACTCCATTTACTCCAGCTGGATAGCGTTAGTCAGCTAACGATAACAACCATTATACGTAGTATTTGGGCTTATTCCTGAAGGAATATTTAATTCTTTTATTAATCCGGCCAGAGAGTTTTCCCGGACATGAGACCTGGTGCAATCTTATTTTTTCATCACGGTTATATTACATTTCAAATTTCAAGGAAATCGTTAGAGCCGTTGTCTAGATCCGTGGTTCCACATACATATACAGAAACTGCTTGCTTAATATAATAGGATTTTTGGTAAAATACCAGAGTATGATCCATTATCGATTCCACCTCTTTGATCCGATATATTGGAATAGGTACCAAAAAATCTACTTTCATTCAAAATCAAAGTCAATTTGGTTAAAATCTAGCCGAAGCGCCGACAGGCGCGAGTCATCATGGGCTTGTGGAGTTTCAAATTGCACACACGATTAGCCGAAGCGCCGGCAGGCGCGAGGCGTCATCGGCGAGTGCAAATTTCACTGTTAGTATTGGAAGATGAGCAAGTAATAGCGTAATGAAATTTGCACTCGCTGATGACTAGGTATGGATAATGGATAGCCTACTCGTATTAGGCTAAGCAAATGTGAATGGCAAGGAAAGTTGTGTGAGTGTACCACACCAGATTTTTAATATAACTTCCCGATTCTTCTTCCCTTAGTAGAAGTAGGTAGAAACAGTAGGTTTCATTCTCATAGTATTGAAAACAAGGTCAGCTCATTCATACTTATATTATGAGCATCAATCTAATATGGTGAGCATCTTCAGCCCTAATATTCTACTTACCCTACTGTGGTGAGAATATCTTCAACATTCTCCTCATGTTCTCCTCTTATATTCATTCCCAAAAGTAGTATATATGATTCTTAAAAAGTTTCCCCCCATCAAAAATACAGTATAACCTACTTCTATTACTCCTATTATTCTTTAAAACTATTTCTCTTATCCATCACCAACAGTTCTAATATTCTCGTAAATGGTTTTTTTTTCATATTAACCATCAATAGTCCTATTATTCTTCAAAATTAGGTTTTCTTCTCATTTGTGATCTATCTGATGTAATTTAATGATAGTTGGAAAGAGCAGCGCTGAGAAGAATATGATTGTTGTAACAAATAGGACCGGCATTTCCATCTATTTTGAATGTTGCGCTGTCAGACACAGACCGACTGCTTTGTTCTAAGCCGGAGGAGAGGAGCAGCTCCCACTCACTTTGTTTGGAAATAGCAGTGAGCTCTTTGGAAATGCTGATGTCGAACATCGATTAGCCAAGCGGTATCAACTTGAGAGGGAGCTCGACCTCCTAAACTTCGGTCATCGGGCCGCGTTTGATGTACGTCATTCTGTATTGTGACAACTCCCAACAATGACCCAAGCTTCTCATGTGGACGCAAGGAGCGGTTGGCTCTATCGATACCTTACAAAGTTACAACATAAACAGCTACAGATGTCTCTGAATTGAATTGAATACATTTTTATTACAATCATGTACGTTGAGAACAGAGTCAATATTTATCCCATTTTATTGAGCTAGTAATTACTGTATGTAGGTATGTAAGTACGTGAGTGGGTACAACCACGGATCAAGAAACAGCACTAACGAAATTTTAAATGTATTAGATCCGTGATATAAAAATAAAAGCGATGTGGAAAAAATTAATCATTTCAACACAAACAGAAATTGAACATTCCATAAGAAGTCAAACAGCAGAAGTTTGCAGTGCAAATATTGATATCAGAATATTATCCACCTGACACTGGCGGCTCGTACCCAAGAAACAGGTGAAGTGCCTGAATCTTCCACTGTACAGCACTTCACCTGTTCCGTGGGCACGAGCCGCCAGTGCCACCTGAAGCTGATAAATGAGATCAACTAGCAGTTGGGAAACGGTTATCCCTCTTTCAATTTTCTTTCCATCTTTAGTGGATTGGATTCCAGTCCAGTAACTCTTGCAGTACCTATATAATTCTTGATTATTATGAATGCATTTATTTTCAGTTTCCTTATCAATTTTGCAATTCGCAATAAAGTAGTAAAGGTGAAGGTGTCGAGAGTACACCTTTCCTGTATGGCGATGATTAGGTTGGAAGAGAGTTAGGTTTCAATAGAATGACCAAAATTTGACTTCAGTTTATAATTCTATAAAGGAAGTGATCGGCTTAACTGATTCTCTTGATATGAGGAATGTTTGATATATTGATTATTTGGAATTTTTTATAAGAAAATTAATAATAATATTTGAACCTTTTCTCTTCAAGGGAAAATTGAGCTCCAGAATTGTTCTTTTTTTACTTTTTCACACCATGTTTAGAATAATGGAAATAATCTCAGCCTTTAAAAAGCTCAGCTAAGATACTTGCTGTACGAGACTCAACTTAGGTTGATGTATTTTCCGGTCTTTGAAGTCCCCAAACCGAGGCACTTAGCTCATCTCAAACGATGGCAAAAACTTTGTTGACTACATTTTACATGAATTTCAACATCTTTTTACACATTGTAGGGCTTTATTAGAAGTTCAAAGCTATTCTTCATCGTGAATCTCCCTCAAGTTGAAGAGCAGAGAAAAGCAAGTTGATGGAATCTGCACGTTAATAATAAAAGTACGATAGAATACAACAAAGATTGGAACGAATAAATTTCAAATGAATGAATGAATCGATTTATTTTTCGAATAAGAGTAAAGCTGAAAAGCTTTTTTTTCACTCTTATCCACAGAAATACATACTATTTTACATAGCTAGAGCAAAAATTACATTAAGAAATCATACATATAACATACATATAACAAATCACACATCTTCGTAATAACGATCATAAAAACCATTTTCAAGTCAAGCCTTACCAATTCAAAGAGGCTTATATTAAAATGAAATTATTTGTTCTACTAAATCTTATTCGATTATACAGAAAAATTCTCTCCTATTACAATAGCATTACATAAAATAATATTATTGATCTAATATTATAGATTAGCTAACAGTCATGCAATCTCTATATATAAAAGCGAAATGGCACTGACTGATTCATTCATTCATTCATTCATCACCAGAACTAAAAATCCACTGAACCGAATGCGTTCAAATTTGGCAGGCATGTTCAGTTGGACGTTTAGACGCGCGCTAAGAACGGATTTTAAAAACTTTTCAAGGATACGCCAAATATTTTAGTTTTTCAACGTTTTCTTCATTTTTCGAGAACCAATCGGTAGAAAATGTTGATATTTGGTGGGCAGGTTCAGATAAGGTCTAGAAATGTTGTGTTAAAATATTTTTGCAATCCGTTCAAGATTACGCCAGTAATCAGGTTTTCAAAATTGTAGATGTGTTGCGGGTTGCATATCTTCCGCCTTGATACGACCAATCCTAACTGTAAATTCAATGGTTCAGCGAGATTTTAGATGAACTAATTTGGAAGATCAAGTTTGAATCATTGAATCAAGTTTCCAACTATAATTATATACTTCCGATATACTTCCCAAGGTCACGCTTAATATTAGCGTTATACTATTTTTTGGAATTTTCGGAGTTTTTCTTAGATTTTTCTAGAACAAATTGGCAGAAAATGTTGAAATTAGGTGAACAGGTCCAGATCAGGTGTAGAAATGCTGAAATAAATTTCGAATCCCTTCTGAACGGAATTTGCAGCTGTTTGTCTCAGCTGTCACTGACAGAGGTTTTGCAGGCGAGCGAAGCGAGCCTGTTTGACTCACTTACACTGCCTATACTGTCGGGGGTCCTGGCTAGGCGCAGAAGGCGAGCGAAGCGAGCCTGCCGGCTAGTTGTATATAATTGACAGAAATGCACCTTTCTGGAGCAAAAGGAAGTGATGAAAAAACGGTAGAATCTTAAGAAATTAAAATAAATAAATTAATATACAAATTAATCTTGAAAACGAGATCTCAAGGATGTT
This sequence comes from Sogatella furcifera, assembly GCA_017141385.1. NCBI lineage: Eukaryota > Metazoa > Arthropoda > Insecta > Hemiptera > Delphacidae > Sogatella > Sogatella furcifera. Next base: position 20,328,889 of record CM029548.1, read on the forward strand.
TTGAAAGACTCTAGAGTTTCTTTCTCTCTCATTTCTATTGGAAGAAGGTTCCATGCATTAATTGCAGATATCAAAAATGAATTATTATATAAAGTGGTTCTGTGTATAGGGATTTGGAGGGTATGTTCTCCTTGTCTTGTCGCTCTACCGTGAATATTTCTCATAAACAAAAATGATTCTGCTAGATATGTAGGTGTTCCAGATTTTAATATTTTGTAGAGTAAACAACAAATCAGGTATTCCCGTCTTTGATTAATTTTCAAGATGTTTATTGATTTTATGAATGGAGAAACATGATCATCGTATCTCAAATCGAATATAAATCTTATGCAGTTACTAAAAACTACCTGTATTTTATGTGAGAGAGCTTGGGGTAAATCACAATACACCGGAGCACAGTAGTCAATGATTGGGATAACTAATGATTTGATTGGCATAGTGCGAACTGTACGCGGAATTAGATGTTTTCGCCGACTTAGCTGGTAAAGTATGGAGTTTACCCTTTTTGTAACATATGCTACATGATCATTTCATAATAGTTGGTAATTAAAAAGTACTCCCAGGTTTCTAGCAACTTCTACATAGTTAAGCTGAACTCCTTTTTGGAATCCTTTCTCTATCTTCCTGTTTAACTAGTCTAGGGTGACCAATAAAAAGACATTGTGTTTTCTTGGAATTTATAATCAGGCCATGTTATTTGCACCAATTTCCTATACGCTCAATATCTAAGTTAATTTTATCTACAGATTCTAATACATTATCCAGTTTTGAATGAAGGTAAATTTGCAAATCATCTGCATATAAATGATAACTTGTAAAATGTAGATTCTTTGAAATATCAAGGAGATAGATGGTAAAAATGAGAGGTGAAAGACTTGATCCCTGGGGGGAACCTGTAATGACATTTTCCCAGGAAGATTTTCTTCCTCCTTCTAACACAATTCTTTGTCTTCTACCAGTCAAGTAATTCAAAAACTATTTCACAGCAACTTCTGAGAAGTTCAAATATCTCAATTTAGAAAAAAAATGTCATGCCTTATTGAATCAAACGCCTTTGAAAAGTCGATAAGGCACAAAATCGTGACCATCTTTTTGTCCATAGCTGCCCATATCTCGTCAGAAACTTTGATAAGAGGTACAGGTACAGGTGCTGTGTCCTGGTCTGAAACCTGACTGATATTTGTCAAAAATATCATTTTCGTCCATGAATTGAGATACTTGTTTTTGAATGAGATATTCAAATGGGAGAGATAGACACAAAGAAGAGATTATTAGTTATAATGCAGGATATTGTATTAAGATTTTGGATGAAATTAAAAATTAGAGACCACGAAAAACATGAAGAGGGAAATGTAAGATATGATTAGGCTACGGATCAAATCAAGAATGATCTTCAAGAAACACAATAATTTTTTTGATAAGTTTATGCTTATGCTCGTATGATTGTTTGTTGGTATTGTAGCGCTTGACAGACTTCAAATAAGAAAGGAATGTCCACAATGGAGCTTATAGAAATTAATACGTGATTGGAAACAAAAATAAATCCCCAGTGAATACAGGCAGAAAGAAATACATACACTAATGAAAATGGATATATAGGCTACAGGGCATTTCCAGATATGAAAAGTCAGTGAATATAGAGTAGACTGACAAAACTTGCGACATTCTTGAATGTCAAGATAGCCAAGTGGCCTAACAATAGTCAAGTCTAAGTGGCCTAACAATGCCTGAGCGTTACATGAAAAATCACAAGTATTGGTCATGGCCACAGTCAACCTTATCATTCAAGTAAATAATGGTCAGAGAACCAACTGGGCTACAAATATCCATTTCCGTAGGAATTTCGGTTGGATTTAAATGGTGATTGATTGATTGTACAAGTGCTTTGTCGATTTGTGATTGCGGGGGGAGGCAGGAGTCGTTTCCAACAGATTCAGATATCAATGTTCGATGAAGCGCGGGCAAGCGACAGCAGTAGCATGAGACAAGGCTGCAGTGGCGCGAATTATGCAAGCGGTGGCCAAATCGAATCCCTCTACTGTACTGCCTTGTCTCTGCGATGACAAATGAGTTGCGCCCGATTCATCGTTATCACGCGCCGCAAACCCTCATTCACTCAACTTCTGCTGCTACTGCTACTGCTGTTGCTACGGCTGCTAATGCTGCTGTTGCTACAGATGCTACTGGTTTTGTTAATGCTGCTACTGCTTTTTGGTACAGCTTCTACTGCTTCTTGGTACAGCTATTTCTACTTTTATTGCTACTGTTGTTGCAACTTACTGATGCCGCTGTTACTACTGCTACTGCTACTACTACCACTGATGTTGCAACTGTTTTTTGTTATTGATGCTACTGCTTTTGTTGCTACTGATGTTACAATTGAGGCTGCGGGTGCTTCTACTGCTACTGCTGTCACTACCATTGATGTTGTTACTTCTGCTACTGCTCTTTGTTGCTGTTGCTACTGCTTTCTGTTACTGCTGCTACTGCTTTTGTTGCAATTGATGCTGCTGTTGCTATTACCACTGATGTTGCTACTGCTGCTACTGCTGCTAACAGTCTTTGCAACTGTTGTTCCAACTTCCAACTGACGCCACTGTTGCTACTACCACTGATGTTGCTACTATTCACTGATGCTGCTCCTACAACTGTTTTTTAATACAATTATTGCTGTTGCTGCTCTCTAGATCACACATCAACAAAATTGGCGATTGATGATGATTAATGATATTCATGAATGCACAACTGTGTCAAGAAAGCCTGCTTTCACATTGATGTATTAATACAAATGTATTAAGAAATGTGTATTGTATGATGAAATTTGATAATACCAGCATATATTCTTTATGTAGGCTATCTATAGCTTCCTCTAACAATTATCGATCTACTATTAAAGTACTTGCTACTATGATGTATCGTCTTTCATGCCTCTCATATTTGTTTTTATTGATATAGAAACAATAATTGCGGATGATTGTTTTGAGAACATTTCAATGAACATCATTACATGAGGTCTTAGAATAATTTAATCACTCACGAACCGGCCAATAAAAGATTGAAAGATTTAACTTTCATGGGTAAAAAATGTTGTCCATAGTAACATTGCCATGGCCATAGCCATAACATAATCATTAGATGAGAACTAAAGTAACATTGATGAAATGGGAGAGACAACTCAACAATATTCAAATAATGATTTATGGTGAGTTTCACAGCACGGGGACTAAAGCACATTAGTGAAATTCACTCAGTCTGAGAGCGATCAAGGAGAGAACTGCACTCAGACTCATGTAGCCTGTAGTGTTGAGTGAATAGCCCATCAGTCCGTTAGCGAATATGGAACTAGATGACAAGCGTAATGAATTGCTGCTATATGATATGGCTAGGTCCAACATGCATGCCAAGAGAAAGAGATTAGTCTTGGAGTATATGGGATCCCCCCTTCGCCATAAGAAACTGTCTGTAGGATTTACTAAACAACAGATGATGCTGGTGTATTGAGGAAGGATTCCGCACTCATTATAACTACTACCTAACACCTAACACCGCACTGAATTTAATTGTTTTCAAATCAATTATATTCTAGGAGAGCTTGTAAAGTTTCTCAATTAAAATGGGATTATTTGCTTGTGTTTTGGTTATGGGATGAGTAATTTGGAATCGATTATTCAGTGATGCGGAGTATATTATGATTAAGAACTAAACTACCTATTCTATTAACTACTAAACTATTAAGAACTATTCTATCTACTATAACTTGACTCAATTATTCTTCTCCTTCTTTGACTTTGCCTCGTTTTATATTTTACACACTTCTATTAAATCTTTTTTATAGATCACATTTTATAATATGGGGTCGGAATCTCTCTTTTTCTCGTTGTTCTCTATCCAACATTTCCTTCAACCATTCTATCGCAATTCAGCCGCTATTCTGTCTTTCCATCTCATCTTTGGCCTTCCACGTCCTCCCACTTCACCGAAACCAAATCCTACTCTCTACCACTTACATAACCAAACTAACATGACCAAACGCAAGGTTACGGTACATGTGAGCCTTGGACCTATTATATGAACCTTGGACCAAAGGTAAATAGTTAATAGTTTTCCTAATTTACAATTTCAATGCACATAATTTCCTAAATAGATGAAAATTAATCTAATAAATTCCTGAATTGAACTCTTCTAATATTAAATTTCACTAATATAGGCCTAATTGGCCCCCATATTGCCCTCTCTTATGCTTCGACCGTATTTCTGAATAGTTGCTTGAAGTGTAGATAGAATACATCAAGAGTACATACAGCATCACATAGAAATACGAATGAAGTTCAAATCATAATGTTTATAATCATCTACTCTCTGAGCACTATGCAACCATCCAGCAATGCATCCTCAGCTTCAGAGCGGAGCTCGGTCCCCCTACAGGGACTGAATATAACCAGAATATATTATCTATTATAACACAGTCTCTATTATACAGGTGCCCCGATATCAATTAATGTGAAATGGGCGATTATCGCAAGCTCGCTAACAATAGCTCTCCTTTCAATACTTCTTTTCTTTTAGGGCTACTGTATTTTTTGAAACTTTAAAAAATTATTACAATCTGAGTACCTTTTAAAAATCATAGACTTCTAACATAGGTCTTCTAACATTAGAAATAGGAATGAAGTTCAAATCATAATGTTTATAATAATCTATTCTCTGACATCTATGCACATCAATTTTGCAATTTGAAATTCTTGTTTCATCTTAAGCATTGAATTGCGCAATAGAAAGCCTGACATTTCTAAGTATTTGAATAAATGTTGAAAAAGTTCGCTCTGAAGGTCTACATCTCACCCATTCTATCATAAATCCAATAAATCCCACACCCCATTTATCTGAATTTATTCAGACGCGCTCAAAAAACATCACGCTTATTAAGCGATATTTCTTGCATGATTATTATCGGCGCTAGAACTAAGCTAATGCTGTTGAATGAATGGTGAACGCTTCAGCCCGATGCACGGCTGATCGATGAGGATACGATGAGTCAGGTGTGAGGTGAAAAACGGGGATGAGAAAGAGAGCATGTGAAGCGTAAAGGATGAGAGTGTGTAATTGCTTGAGCGAGCCGCGCGCTAGAAGGGAACACGTCGCCGCGATTTGCCAGGCCGGTGAGTTCCTTTTGGTGCGCTGCTTGCTTTGAAGAATGACGTCACATCTCGATCCTGTGTCAGCTCCCTCACGCGCGCACACCTGCACCTGTGCTATGTCAACATATACACCACATGCCACAATGTTTGCGAAACATCCCTCAAGTCTAAGAAGGGATGAATATGTTTAACGGGAACAGTGTTTGTGACTAGGAATTTCAATCCTTTCAAATAAATTATTTGCTTCCAATTTGAAAAAATGAGTTGAGGTGTGTTGCTCAGTAAGGTCACGAAAGGGAAAAGTAAACTTGAAGATAGTAATGAATATTCATATTATAATATTACGATCACCAAGTTTCTCATCCTTAGAAATTGGTTGAATTTCTGAGGTAGGCCTACTGCTTGTATAACTCTCCCCACCAATCTACAAATAATAGAATAAGCTTAAGCTATAAAACAAAACTATTCATTTTGGTTCATTTTATATAACAAAGTCAGCTAGAGCTAGAGTATTTTCAGTCACTGTTATGTAACAGTGACTAGTAATACTGTATCTATATATTAGATATTAGCCTAAGTGGACATTATGGATAGACATACCGTTTATAACCTACATCTTAAACCTTCATCATCATCATTCATCATCACTCATTCATCCTTTGCTTAAAATACTTGGAAACCAAGTCGCAATTGTAAAGAAAGAATAAAGAATATATAAAAGCGAAATGGCACTCATGCATTCAGTCATTCATTCACTCATCAGTAGAACTAAAAATCTACCGAACCGAACGCGTTCAAATTTGGCAAACATGTTTAGTTGGACCTCTAGACACGTTCCAAAAACGGATTTATAGAACTTAATAAGGATACGCCAAATATATGAGTTTTTCTATAGTTTTTCGGAATTTCCTCAATTTTTTCGAGAACCAATCGGTAGAAAATGTTGAAATTTTGTGGAGAAATGTCTAGAAATGTTGTGCTCGAAAAATTTTGAAATCCTTTTTTTCAAAATTGTAGATGTATTGCGGGTTGCATATCTTCCGCCTTGATTCGACCAGTCCTTATTGTAAATTCAATGATTCAGCGAGATTATAGATAAAATTATTTGGAGGATCAAGTTTCAAACTATGTTCGATATAGGCCTACTTCCCAAGATTACGTTCAATATTAGCGTTTTACTATTTTTCGGAATTTTCGGAGTTTTTCTTGGATTTTTTGAGAACCGATTGGCAGAAAATGTTGAAATTTGGTGAACAGGTCCAGATTAGGTATAGAAATACTGTGTTCAATAAATTTCGAAACCCTTCTGAGGTTACAAGGTTTTCCAATGTTTGGAATGTGCACTTTTGTTCATTTCACGGGTACTACTGAACTAAATACGTCCAAATAATATACCCACTCGGGTTGAGCCCTGTTAAGTGATATTATAATTATTATTATCGTATGCCATATTTGGTGGGGAGTCCTAAAAGGAAGTTCCACCGGCAAAATAACCTCAATTATCCTCGATGGGAAATTGTGGTATTTTCTTGAAATGTTCCACGGAGATTTAACTGTTTAGAAGTTTTTCCAATTTGAGAGAGTTCAATACACACAAAACACAAAAAACTTTCCACACTTTCATAAGTGATATGATGATCAAAGTAAAAACATTCGAATGAAATTTGCAGGCGAGCAAAGCGAGTGACTCACTGCTTGACTCACTGACACTGCTGAGCTGATACTGTCGGGGGTCCAGGGGGCGGAGCCCCCTGGCTAGGCGAAGAAGGCGAGCGAAGCGCGCCTGCCGGCTAGTTATATTATAAATATAAGTTACACTCATTCAGTCACTGTATGAAGGCTACTGTCACTTAATAACATTTAACTATTATTTCTTTTAATGACTGTCAATATTTATAACATAACAAACATTGAAAAGTCTTCAATGTACTAAAAACATGTAGCCAAATTTATAGTTGATGGTTATTTATCATTTATATTAGCTGTATGATTGAAGTTTGCCTATATGGCAAAATAAATTCATTATTGATGAAATAAATAAACTCAGTTGAATTTTTAAATTCATTATCAATATTGGATAAGGGAGGCGTACCGTATCTACTGAGATACCCAAGCTTCAAGACATCAATATTTTCTACACCAGTCTATATGATTACTACACCTTCACCGAACAGAGATTTCTGCGCTACAATAGTCCTATTTTTTCGAAACAGTGTCGAAATATTTTTAAGCTCTTACCTGATCAGAATTGGAATATAAGAATTTTTTCAATTTTATCCACAATCAGCGAATTCAGTAATTCCTGATGTAATAACTTTATCGCGTTTCACACTCACTAGTCACTGATATCACTGCATATTAATAAAATTTTGTATTTTTGGTTTAGTGTGTCTCAACACTGTTTAAAAAATGTAATGTCCATTATCTTGAAGAAAACTAAAAACTGAAAACAGAACGCTATTATAATAATTATTACCTACGTTGAGGTAGAACGAGAAAAAAACTATGATAATTAGCTTGACTTGAGTTGGCCAACTAATATTACTTTTGTAATGAGGAATAAACACTGAAAAAAGCAAGTAGCAATGACAGCTAATAAATTATTTTTTCATTAACAGAACAAGACGATTTTTGATAAACAATAATTTGGAGTTTTAGCAATCAATTTCCGATTCAAAGATTTATTGAAAACGTACTGATTAATAGTGGATTTATCATTGAGCTTCAACATACTCTTTCTGATGCAATAAATAGGTACTGAACCGTAGGTGCCTATAGATACCGTAGGTGCATAATGCATATATACACCTATATAGGTACATCTAAGTTACACCTATCCTATATAGCCAGAAATGTATTTCCAGAATTAAAAACTACAACAGATTTCTGTGTTGCGGAACCTCATCTTCTATTAAAAGAGCCCTGGGCTACCGGTATTGATTTTCAAGGGATAATTACAACGTTTTACATTCAACAAGGATGAAAATGAGTAGATGGAATTCGTGATAGTTGAAAATGACTTTAAATGAATATGATAGAGAAGGTATTAAAAAATATGATTGTAAATGGTGCTCGGGACTTAGCACGAATTCCTGTGTACCTACAATAGTATTTATTTTTGGGCCAAGTTTTCCCATACCAATTATTACTAATAGTTATCGAACATTTCATTTTTTAACAAATGTCAAGTTGAAATTTAAGGCTTTCCTGACATTTTAAATTTATCAAGTATCTATTAGAAAAGTTCAATGAAGGATAGCGATTTTTCAAAAGATGAGGATGATGATTATATTGGAGCATCAACAATTTGGAAAATAAATTTTATTTAACACTTGAAACATCAAATATTTCATAAACATTCCAGACAAAACATTTTTTGAAAAAGGGATTCGATCTAATTATCTTCAGCTTTGACATTTATTTGAAGCCGTGATTGTCCTCTTAAAACAGTAATGTTCAGAGTGCTGATACCCTCTAGAATTTTGTAGACAGTGGCTGCACTTTCAATTTCTTGCCCATTGATGTGTGTTACTATGTCACCAGGTTGAAGACCGCTTCTGTAAATTAAAATACAAGAAATAACAAATAAATTATTCCAGTCCAGTGTTGACTACATGATACAATAAAGACAGAAATTTTAAAATATGTTAAATATAGTTAGTATTTCTATTCATTATAGATAACGAATTATATTTTATAGATTATAAGAATGATTTTCTTGATAAGGAGCTTCATGATAATCCATCATGTGAGTTATTCATTTTCGTTTTTATTTTGTTAGTAGATTATCTAGTCTAGGATTAGTTATAACTGACTCATTATGTGAGTTATGTGCAGTAGATTTTTTTGACCAGCACATCAATTTCTTATTGGTTGACATTCATTTGCAAAATTATACTGACCATTGGTTGCTCAGTCATCGGATAAGAGTTAATCCAAACACATTTCAGTAATTGTTCCATTCGATTTGATCCATTTCATATAATCCATTCGATTCGATCCGAGCTAAGTAAATTAGCGTTTTCCAAGATACGACACGACATCTGGCCGCAAGAGCCAATCACAGCTCTTGTAGTGATCACAAAAGCTGTTATTGGCTCTTATGGCCGGCCGGACGTCGTATTGTGTATTTGAAAAGGTGATTTAAATTGAAAAGCTGATTTGGTGTTCTCTAGCAGTGAAACAGAATTGAGGTTATGTATTGGAATTTCATAAAAAATCTATGAAATGTTATATGTATGCATGTCAATGGCTCAACAGCCCATGAAGCAGAGCTTAGGCCTACCAGATGGTTGCCAATTTCATATTCACTCCACTTTACAGCAGAATATACATCAACTAGGATAGAGGTTACGTGTGGTTAGCAAGTTGATCCTCTCAGACATAAGCTAACTTACGTTGTGTTCCGCGACGGCGCAGAACATCTCTGAATAATAACATCCAGTTAATCAGTTAGAGTGTAATGCAACCATATTACTATTCCTCCAGAGACGGGAAAAGACTGATTATATTTACTAACGACAAGCTAATTTCCCAAAGGGAGGAATGGAATGTGATAAATTATTTTAAATAACAATGTAGTACTGTAAAGAATCAGTAATAAAGTAAACATAACCTATAATTCCATTTACTTGTTCGAAAACAAGAGTGATACTTGATCCAAAAAGTTAATCCGGTGAATGAGCAATCAAGTGTGAATGATTAAAGAAGAATCGTTAACAACAGAGCATGATAATTGTATTTATAAAAAGAACATAACTTCTTTAAAAACTACAATATACTTGAATTTGAGACACTTTTACAAGACCACAGATCAATAAATTCAGGCAGCATCCAGATTTTTTCAGATGTTCCAACTTGAAGATAACATTCAAGGTAAGAATATTTAAAAGTATTAGATGAGTTTTATATATCTTCAAGAACTAAACTTTGGTTGTTGAGTAGTAGTGAAGGTGATATTGTGGTAGTTATCCATATATTAAATGAAAAAACAAAATATTGTCAAGCAACAGATCAGTCTCGATTTTCTCATAAATCTGTGGTTTGACAATATCTTGTTTTTTCATTTGATAAAATTCAGTGTTTTAAGCTCGGTGATTATAATAAGTGGTTTAAGCGTTTTATGGGGGTAGTGCAAGGAAAAGCAAGGAAGACATACATTTTCTATGTGGAATGAAATATAGCCTACAGGAGAGTTTAGGATTTTACAATATGCATTCTGAAATCATATTCAATCTTTTTCGATCCAGATCCATTTAAAAATGTAACACTAATAAACGAGTTCACCCACGCCCCAAGGTGGCGTAGCTAGAAGAATGAAAGTACTGTATTACTGAGATTCACGTGAAATGATCTGATAAATCAAGCGTGGTCCAAGTCCAGAGTTCCAGTTGAAACTTGAGTGGTTCTCAATAATAAATATTTTATCGAGCTATAATATCTACAATGTATATTATGAGAATTTGCTAATAGTACTCGCATAATCGATTTAAATAAGTTTAATACAATTGATATGATTAAACCTAGAATTAATTATAGATCGTATATTCTATTAAAGATTATAGTAGGCTGCATTCGAATTTGGGTTTTCCTTGTAGCAAATAAGTATGATTTGATATATTATTGTTGTAGTAATTGCTTACGCATGAGCAGGAGATCCGACAGCTACAGTCCAGACAAGAACGCCAGCTCTGAGGTCATGAGGAATCCTGTGGTTACGCATTTGCAGCTCTCTGATAATTTCCGCTGTTAGAGTCAACATCGTTATTCCTAAATACTTCCTCGGCAAACCATCAGGTCTATTGATATCCAATTTATTTCCTTTTCCTGCAAAAACAAATGATAACCAACATTAAAGAATCAATAGAAAATTAGAATGTTTTTGAATCAATAAAACGTTGATGGATAAAATTTTCATATTTTCAACCAATGATTTACAGCAATTATGTTCCATTCAGAAGATACATAAGGTTCTTTACTATTGAAAAAGATCGAGTAACGTACCAATGAGTAGGCTACCACACTGAAAAAACAATCAATAATCATTTATTCAAATTGTATGTATGTCTGGCTCAACAGCCCATGAAGGGCCTAGGCCTACCAGCTGGTTGCCAGTTTCAAATTCACTCTACTATACAGCCTGTCCAAGCCAAGAAGACACCCCGGCAGGACGGGAAAACGGCCCCAGCCCGGCCAATACCGGCCCAAAAACCATAAATTCTCAATCAGAACTCACAGTCCCCGAACCAACACTGGCCGAGCCGAAGCCGCCCCCTCCACCCCGCCGGAATTCACCCCCCGCCGGACAGACCATACAGCAAGCAAATAATCATCAACCAGGATAGAGGTAACTTGTGGTTAGCACGTTGATCCTCTCAACCATAAGCCAGTCTCCGCAACCAATTGGCGGCGCAGAACACCTCTGAATAACATGCAGTTAATCAGTTACAGGGTGTCCGTATACAGGGTGTCCGTATTCCGTATCCGTATTCCATCCGTATTTCAAAATCCCACTCGGCGAAATTCATTTCTCTTCAATTTTAGATCAAATTCACTCTTCTGTGTTCGGTAGTTCATGTGCTACAGCGATTTTAGAAAACCCTCACACCCCCAAAAACCAATAAAATTACATTTTATAATACGAAAAACATACTAAAAATATTAGAATTCTATCATACTTCTAGATTTCTTCTCTTGAAACCGTAGAGTGTCATAAATATTGTTCGCAGGACCAATAATATCATTTTTTAATTTAATTCAGACACAATTATCACAGAACACATTATCAAAAAATAACAACTAACAATAACACATCTCGAACCACTACTCCCACTAGTCCTTGTACTAACAACATAATCAATCCACTCCAAATAATCTGAAACACTCTCATAAACAGCCGTTCCATTCGGCAGTCCACAAAAATAATTTTCTGTCTTTGTCCCATGCACTATACGTGATAGCACCCCGTACAGCACCCCATCGCAGATTAGGGGTCCCCCGGAATCACCCTTACAGGGACCGTAACCCCGGGGTCCCACTCTGATCAGAATACGGCCGGGAATCACGAAAGAAATGTCGGTACTCCCTACAATCAGCTGATTCAAACTGTCAGGTCGCCAGGATGGAGATTGGTGGGGGGTTGATTTTGTGTAGCCGAATCCTGTAATTGTACAATTATTCTTGATTTCCATCTCAATCCGATCCCTCCCATGCATCTCCATAGGCTGTGGCCCCCCCTCACAACTCCCTCCCACTTCCACCATAGACAAATCAATATATAATATAATATAATTCATGGGGATTGGTCAAAAGCATCCTTTTATTTATAATCATTTATATTCCCTCATAACTTTTGAACGGTAAGTTACGTAGATTTTATCATTTAATAGCTCAAAAATTTCTACTTATTACGGCGGTATAAATTCATATATTATAATCCAAATTCGGTGAAAACCTCCAAAATTCATATTTAAATTATACTCTTCAATAATACCTGCTAATTGGAAATTCCAATTTTTCACATTTTAATGCTCCCAATCCGGAAGTTGTGATCGAGAAAACTGTAAATTATCAAGAAATATAGAAAAATCGTCCTCTTTCAGATGGTTACTATAAGAATTGCGAGAACTTTGACATAAAAGAAAGTTCACAACCGGTTTTTATCATCCTTTTTGTGATAAATTCACTCATTTTTCCAATTTTTGCAAATACTTCCAAATTTTACTCGCTAGAAAAAAACAGTCATGAAATTATTTCGCCCGACGCTTGGTTCAACACCAATTCACGAAAAACTGAAATTTTGCACCTTTCAACCCCCTCCCCTCAAATCCCGACGCTCAAAAGGGGTGTAACTATTTACCAAACTATAAAGGGGTTGTATAGAACAATCTGGCTTAGGAATCGTCCTTTCTCTTTGGATGTTGAGGCTGGGCCTCTTTTTTCTACTAATTCCACCGTACTAATTAATATGCTCTAGCACTAGCTAGAGAAATATTGAAGAAGCAAAGTGGAAACACTGAACCGTCTCCCCACTAAGCTCGCTCTAGTGCCTGGCCATCAATGTCATAAATATCGGATATCGGTTCAAAAATATCTATATTTGCAAAATATCTATTTTCTTTAACCTACTTAATACTTGTTCAGGCCCGCCCCGCCCAATATGGAAGTAACTCAACTAATAAAAAAATTAACAACTTTATAATCTATGGATTTCCCGACTCGACTTCAAATTCCAGGATAATTCCCGACTTTTCCCGACCTTATTTTATTTCCAGACTAATTCCCGACTTTCCCGACTGCTAGACACCCTGGTATAATGCAACAATTACTATTCCTCCAGAGACGGGAAACGACTGACTGTCTTTACTAACGACAGCCAATCTCCCAAAGGAGATATTTATTCAAATTACATAATTATACATATTGAACAAGCAGCCATATAAATTGATTATCATCAAATACTTGAATTGAAATTCTATACTCTTACAATAGTCTGGTAATAATAATAAAAATCAAAAGGACATGAAATAAATTTCCATTTTTTAAACCATGGGAATTTAATATGAGATAAGGTTCGAGAATCAACCTCACTTGAATAAAATCTGTCTAATAGGAATATTTTTTGAATAAAATATATTCCATTTATATAGAGTATTTTTAATATCAATTACCGATAAAAGTTGGCAACTGTTATTTCCTAGAAGTATTTGAAGTTCAATTCAAAAACTTCAACAACTAAAAAAATCTTGGTACAATATTCAATAGCTTTATATTAGAAACATGTCATCTGAGCATGTCAATCATATTGGAATCAGTCACAACAGAACGTTTAAATCATTAATATCTTTTTGGGTCTCAATATTTCAAGAGAGCACACATAGCTCAAATTAACGTTGCTTTTGAAACTAACGAACTCTCTAGTCAAGAATACGTTGGAGAGTACAAACCTCTCCTCTGATTTAGAGCCTCTGCTTTTTTTAGAAATTCCTTCACATAATCGATTGGAATAGCAAACGATATTCCAGCAGCAACTTTCATGGAGTTGATTCCAATAGCCTCTCCATCTAAGTTCACCAGCGGCCCGCCCGAGTTACCAAACTGAAACAGAACTGATCATAAAACTTACTTCGAACTTCACAATATTACTTCACAAATTCACAACTTGGTAACTGTAAATTTGATCGAACAGATTTAAAAGAGATGATGTAACGATTTTGCAATGAATATCAGAGAGCCTTCACTTGATTCAACTCAGGGATCTTCACTTGAATGAAATTAATGTGTTATACATTTGTTATACACTCTTCTTGAATTTCCTCCATCAAGCATCAGGAATGGCAACTTGCGAAGCATTTAAACTTTAAACGACTTTCAGTAAATCCTGGTAAATCATACAGATAGAAATTAAATTAGAAGTCCACTACAAGAGAAATGCAAAAAATACAAGCAGCTCACGAAATATACAATATGAGAAATAAAAAAGTTTTAATGATCAAAATTGAATGATACAGACATTAAGTTATTAGGAGTAGAGGACGAGCAGTCTTGTTTAGTTTCTAAAGCACTCAACAATCTATAGCTTGAAATTCTGCTGAAATTTGCCAATTTATCTGTTAGGTGCTGATTGAACTTATTTTATTCCAAGAATGCAGAAGGGTGCACTTTTTTGACGAATTATCCAGAACTGTAGGCTACCATAGTTTCCACATAACTTAAATTATGAATAATAGTATATTACTTTGTATAAAATAATAAACCCGGTAATATTGAGTACTTTCAACAAGCCATCAATTTCATCAACTTCCATTGATTTTGTTAGAACTATCTATACTTTATCCCTTTACCTTCATTTTAACTTGTAAAATTGGAGAAGAATATAATCTTATAATATTGGTAGTTGGTAATTACAGTAATCAGACAAAAATACATACATAACTTCATAATATTTCAGGAAAAATATAATTTTATAATAATGGTAGTAGTTGCAGTATTCAAACAACAATAATTCAACAGATTCAACCATGTTTAGCTATTTTTATAGGGCCTAACCAATTATATAGAATAGATTGTTAATTCTTCCGTCCAATGATCGAAAAAAATGAAAAATGTAATAAGAATTTAACTTATCACTTCTACTCTTAACACGCCAGAGATTAAGTAACCTTGATCTGATAATTATTTTCCAGTAGATAAACCATGAATAAATCTCACAAGAAGTGGAAATATTCCTTTGTAATAGGTAATTCTACAAGGAACAACTTACAGTGATGGCAGCATCAGTCTGTATGTAATCCATGGATGAGCCCCTCAAGCCCAGTTCAGGAGCGGTCCGGTGCACAGTGCTCACCACGCCCGCTGTGACTGTGTTGGCCAGAGTCAATGGACTTCCAATCGCAATCACAAATTCACCAGGACGCAGCTCGTTTGATGATCCAAGTTTAATTGTGGGCAGTTTTTTCTGCAACAAGAGTCGATACTTTAAATGTTTAAATTGATGGGGAAGCAAATAAGATGACAGCCAAGGAGGGCGAAGATAGATGATAGTTAGCTCTAGTCTATCGGTAATCTGAAATTTATTTTAAAATTGAATGAAATCAATAAACATTCAATCCATTGAAAAAGTCTTGAACAAAAGAGATATTCCCTCAACTCCTAAGGATCCTCAACAAGAAAACAGTGATACCAGTTTATTTTGTTTTGTCGGCCTATATGTTTTCAAGTTTTTGTATAAGTTGCCTTTCAATGTTTCTTATTTCAAGTAGTTACCGGCGTCCCAGTGGCAGAGTGAATGGTTTATTTTTTTGCAAAATGGAAGCTCTGCTGATGTTTCTAACATCTAGGAAGAAGACAGGTGAGGTCATTTATATGTATATATTTTAATAAAGATTTACTTAAAGTAGGAAATAATAGCCATAAGTTCCGCAATCTGCTTCAATTCTTTGATATGTGTCCACAATTCTTGGAGCCAACCAGAGTTACTGTGCATCTTGTCTTGGATAATATAATAACCAGTTCTGGTTTGGAATCATGCGACAGTCTGATAGTTGAACTAAATCTCTCTGATAATTGTGTCCTACTTCTTTGGTATCATGCAGCTGTTATCATTCCTAGGCTTTTTGTTTCGACCAGATTTACTAGGAGTCGTATGAAAATGGAGAAATTTCTATTGAAAAAAACAGACTTCAAGTGACAAATCAATTGCAGACTCTTTCAACTTGTTTTTCAGGACTTTCATTCAATCATTCTTGTCTTCCTTCCCTTTGCATGCTTTCTACAGGAGCAATGGGTCTGGAGGGAATCTTGGTTGGGTAACAAGGGGACTACAAGTTTCTAATAAGAATGCTCGATGTTTTTGGCCCAGGAAAAGTAGATATAAGACCTAGTTTTTTGAGTTATTGTGAGTCGTATGAAAAAAATTACAAAAAACCTGTAACAGCAGCAAAGACTCTACACTGATCAGAGGATTGAGGAGGCAGATAACAGCAGTTGGATGTTGTGGTCAATTGTGAAAAAAGGATTAATGATCATATAAGTAAGGATCCTCAAAAAATTGCTGAAACGTTCAATAATTAATTTTGTGATGTATCCAGCCACTTCACCAAGAAAATGTCTTTGCTTACTTCCAAACAATTTTTGGAAAAGGTTAAGGTTTCACATCGGAGTTTTTCTTTCCATCAGTTGTTGAGCAATATGTCCAAAATACTGTATTTTAAACAATCTGAAGAATAGATCTTGGGAATCTTGAAGAAAGGAAGTTGGGTGGGATGAGATGCCAGTTCATTTCGTCAAGATTTCAGCAGATATGATTGCGACTCCTTCAACTTACTGTGTAAATGTCATACTCAAGACAGGAGGTTTTCATAGTAGGTTGAAATATGGCAAAATAGCTCCAATATTCAAGTTTGGTGACCGGTGTGATGTTTCAAATTTCATACCTATCAGTGTTCTTTCTGTTTCATCAAAGGTTGTTGAAAGGGTTATAGTGATCAATTAATTGAATTTCTTGATTGTGAGGCAGTAATATTTATCCTTGTCAGTTTGGGTTTCAGAATGGTAAGTCCACAAAGATGGCTGTATATGAGACGGTTGATAAAATTTTTAATATTTTGGATGGATCTTGTAGGGCACTGGAAATGTTTTGTGACTTGAACAAGGCATTTGATCGTGTTTCCCATGATATCCTGCTGATGAAACTCCAGTACTAAGGTTTTAGAGAGGTGGCATTGAACTTTTTCAAGTCATATTTTGGTGAGAGGTTTTAAAGAGTGAAGGTTAGAGATGGAGAGGGTAGACTGTATGTTTGAGAATGGGCAAGAGTAGTACTCGTAGTTAGAGTGCTACAAAAATCGGTTTTGGGGCCTTTTCTATTTTTATTGTACATCAATGATCTTCCTGGGAATGTTTCAGATACAAAAATTATTCTTATCGCAAATGATGCAACTGCAATAATCAGCGGTAATAGCTAAGCTGATCTAATAGAAAGGATTGAGCAGGTAATGAAGGAATTGACTGCTTGGTTCGAAGTTAATGGCCTAAGTTCACATTCTTCCAAGACAGAGGGAATTATATTTAAAACTAGGTCCAGGAGGTTCAATGCATCTACCTGATTTCTGAGGATTTAATTCATTCATTTATTTATTTATTCAACAACAATGGAGACAACAGGGGTCACCCCAAAACTGTCTCCTTTACAAAATCAAATTATACAATGCAATATAATTTAAAAAATTAACAATGAGAATTTAAAGTAAGGATATATAATGATTAATAATAAGAGTACGATAAAATAAAATGAAAAAAAATGTAGATGAAAAACAAGATAAATTATTTGAAAAACATAAAGTGACTTTAAACACTTGAGATAAATGCAAGTTTGAGAAAAAAAAACAACAATATTAAACCAGAAGATTTTTGAAAACTTCTAATAAAAAAAAAGCAAAATACTGAACCCCGTCCCAAACCATATGCACACCCACACTCATGCACCCAAGATATGGTTGACCTCCACCTAAGCCAAACCAGTGTATAAAGTCCTGAGGAATTTAGCCCGAGAGAACCAGAAGACATCCAGTTGCAGATTTAAATTATTGTAACTTCTTTGCATCCTATTCAGCGGAGAGTTGTAGCTTTTTAGAGTTCTGGAGCGTGGAACCATGAATGAAAACTCCGAACGTCGAGCCACAGGTGATACATATATGTTTAACTTGGATAGTAAATGTGGAGCGTCTATTTCATTATTCAGTAGACCAAAGAGAAAAATAAGCGCTCTAACATCACGTCTTACTTTCAAAGATGTCATGTGAAATAAATTTCTTAGCGACACTGTTGGAAAATCAATCGGACAATAATAATTAAATTTCTTATAAAACATGAATCTTAAAAATTTATTTTGCAATCGCTCCAGAACAATTATCCTATCTGCATGATATGGGCTCCATATCTCAGAAGCATATTCTAGCAGACTTCTCACAAGTGACTTGTAAATGAATATCAGAGGCAAGACATCATCAAAGGGTGAGCAGGTTCTCAGAATGAAGCCCATTTGCTGATTTGCCCTGGTAGCTATCCAATCAATGTGTGAATTGAAAGAAAAATCAGAAGCAAATTGAACTCCAAGGTCTTTGAAGTATCTTACCTGCTCCAAAGTTCTGTTACTTATGTGATACACATTTATTTGTGGGTTAAGTTGGCGATTAAAACTTATAAATTTACATTTAGAAACATTCATTCTGAGCCCATTATTCTCACACCAATGGAAAAAATTGTTGATATCCCTCTGCAAATGATA
Organism: Sogatella furcifera; assembly: GCA_017141385.1. Taxonomy (NCBI): domain Eukaryota; kingdom Metazoa; phylum Arthropoda; class Insecta; order Hemiptera; family Delphacidae; genus Sogatella; species Sogatella furcifera. The sequence continues at coordinate 20,347,813 of CM029548.1, forward strand.
AGTATCATCTACATTCTTGATCTCCCTGAACAATTTCACATCATCTGCATAAATGAGGCAGGAAGAATTCTTTATAACTGATGGGACGTCATTTATGTACAGGAGAAACAAGAGGGGCCCAAGGTTGGATCCCTGAGGTACTCCCGAAGCACATATGAATGGTTTTGACTTGAAATTTAGAATTTTGACGTATTGCATCCTTGACTGCAGGTAACTCTGCAGAAGACTGACAAGGCTATCACTAAAACCCATCTGTCCAAGCTTTTTCAACAATAGCCTATGGCTGATAGTATCGAAAGCCTTGGACAAATCGGTATAAACAGCATCTACACGACCTCCACTGTCTAGTACCTGGGATACTTCATCACTGAAGGTCATCAGATTAGTCACTGTTGAGCGACCTGGCAAAAAGCCATGCTGTTCCTCTGCTATAACACTCCTGACCTGCATGAATATATTTTTATGAAGTATTTTTTCAAAAATTTTTGAGAAGCAATTCAAGATAGAAATCGGTCTATAATTCATTATATCAGTTCTTTTACCTGACTTAAAAACAGGGGTAATTCTTGCAGTTTTCCACCTCTGTGGAAATTTACCAGTCTTCACAGCTAGATTCATGATGAACCTCAAAGGAATTATAAGAAAATCTGCACAACCCTTGACAACAAAAGTGGGTATTGCATCGGGGCCCTCAGAGCATCCAGACCTCAGATCTCTTATTGCAGTGAGAACCTCATTACTAGAAATTACACCCATTCTGACATCTAAAACCGGCATCGCAAACGTCTCCGGCCTCCCCCCACGCTCACCAGGGATGACAGGTGTATCAGCCTCATACACAGACCTAAAATATTTTGCAAAACCCTCTACAACGTTACAACCACTGTAGTACTCCCCACTTAATGTCATTGATGCCTCTATAACTGATGTTTTCCTCTTGGAATTTACGTAATTCCAAAAGTTTTTCACATTATTTCTAATTCCTACCTGAATCCCTGCGATATAGTTGTCATATGCAATGGAGATTCGAGCTTTAAGAGATGCACGCAAAGTTTTAAAAAGATTATCATGATAAGGAGAATTTCGCCTCTTCCGTGCACATTTATTTTTAATTTTTAAATCTGAAATTATATCGTTAGTGAACCACGGAGGGTACTTACTACTTCTTCTTTTAATCCTTACTTTGGGAATACATTCATCTAAGCAAAGGTAAAGTTTTCTGTAGAATTCATCCACGGCACTATCAACATCAATACAGCATAGTAGGGAGTCCCAACAACAGTCTCTGAGTAGGTAATAAAGACCAAGAAAATCACCTCTTGAATAATTGTAACGGTATTCTTGTGAATCATTTACAAATAAATCAGAAGAAGGTGCAATATATGAGGCTTCAACAAGCAACGCGGGATGATGACCATCTTCAGGGAGCATGGGATTGTCATTCTTAACAACATTTACAGGAAAATTACTCAAAACAAGGTCAAGAGTTCTACCAAGTTCATTTGTTACAGAATTAAAAGAATTAAGATCATAGAAAGACATTAAGCTATTCAGTATTCTTACTTTAATTGAACCAGCAGCAAAATCATATTCATTGGAAGTGATTTCAGGTAAATTAAGTTTACGGCAAGCTGAAGAGGGGTAAGAATCAATGAAGCTGTGTTCAATTCTTTCAAGAAATACTTTCATTCTAGATAAATTAAGAGATGTTATTTGCCCTTTTGCTCTGATGCCTGTCTACCACAGCTTATTCATTTCAGTTGTAAGATACAGTATATACTCTTCTGGGGTGCTTCACCAGTTGCGGATCCTGTCTATAAATTGAAAATATAATATAAACACTAGTTCTATAGTAGAACTATTATAAATTCTCTATCAGTATGCAGTAGCTGATATAAAATTGACAGAACTGTTATATTATAATCTCTAGATGATGTGCGCATAGACAAATAATGTGTAAAGCTGTATTGAAAATAAATATCAGGACATGGAATTTCTAGAGAATATGGATATTCGGAATAATTGAAATGGTCTTCTACAACTCTAAAAAAAATTAATTGTAATACTGTTTATTAATACTTGCATGCCCGAGTTCGAAGAAAATGCACTTTTACTGATCATTCCTAAAGCTTTGATCTTAAGGCTGATTTACACGGGTAGAGTTTTTGGTAGAGTAGTTTCTAGTCTAGTAACTCTACCCGTGAAAACGGTCACTATTTATAGGCGACTAGTAGATAGTAGGTGGTAGAGTAGAGTTACTAGAAGCAAGTTGGAAAGTAACTCTACTCTACTTCCCCCACCACTAGTAAAATTGTGACTCTCCTGCACGCTATACTCGTGTAAACGTGATCACCCCGGTAGTAAAGTAGTGTTTCTAGTAGATTGGCGAGGGAACACAGTTCACAAACTATCTTCAACACTCTTAAGGTGTGTGAATATTCGGTTGTTTTTTTCAATCGGTAGAGTGGGCAAGAAAGTAGCTCCACTAGAAACTCTACTCTACCAAAAACTCTACTCATGTAAATCAGCCTTTATTCGTTCTAATTCTAATAATTATCATTCATTCAGCATCATTCTAAAATTTATCCAACTAAAATGACTAGGCCTATCCATAGAAAAAAATGAATTAAGTTCATATCTTACATTACATTTAATTCTTATTGTGGCCAAATCAGATTTCATATCCATACTCTCAACAGTGGCTGGAAACGAAGACCCATCATGGAGCTTCACCTGAAAATAAAAAATGATGGTTTTGCAATTAGTATCTCTTTTATATTATTTTTCCACGGCTATTCATTATTATTCTTTGACACTTTTAGCATAGCCCTCTTTAAAAGAAGGCCATGCCCTTAAAAGTGTCAACTATGTAGAGAAGGAAAATCGTTCCATTAAAGAGCATTGAAATAATTTTTTAATCAGCTGTTTCAACGGATGCGTTTCTTGTGTGCGTTCTCACATTTGACTTGCTACAAATCATAGCTATCTTAAGATATAATTGTCTATTTTCAATATTTTATGTTTAATTTCTATCATAATTTAGTGCAGAAAACACAAGAGGAATTCCATAAAAGAAGTTTAATGATCTTATTTCATGAGAAATAAAAGAGAGAAAACTAATTCAACATTCATGATTTGTAACTGTAGGCTACTCAACGCTATCATATGAGTAGATTGTAGTCTATTATTTAATAAATGAATCTCAGTACGCTTTTTAAATGATTTAAAAAGAAAATTGATTAATGTTGTATACTTTTTTAGTTTCATCTTAAAATTATTCTAAATTAGAGTTGAAACATGTCATGATAAAATAAAAATAATTTTTAAAAAGGTACTGAGATTTATATATTCAATAGAAAACAATGATAAGTAGCCCTAGGCAAAAGGAAATCGTTGGGCCTTCTATTAAAGGGAGCTTTGAATCCCTTATAGTTATCTAATAAAGAATGGGGAGAAGCATCAGTGATGGGAGTTCAAGAATGAACTTGACAAATCCTAAATGAATTCAATAATCAAAACGATCTCTGCAATAAGTCAACAGTAATCTCATTCTCAAAATTTGTATAATATTTGATATTAGTTTTGAATACTTTGATTTCTTTTATTCTGAAACTTTAGAAGCCATTCTAAAAAGATGCTTACTATAACTCTTGTACGTCGCCTGGTTTCTAGAACATGGGCATTGGTGAGAATTAATCCATCTTCTGATATGATGAATCCAGATCCATTGGACAACGTAACTGGCTTGCCAGTGAAAAAGTCAGATCTGAAATGCAATATTATGATCAGGAATCAACAAAAAAGTTTAAGCAACATAATTTTCATATTAAAAATCAATTCTGTTAGATAACATTTCAAATAACAGGCGAGATGCTTGCTAAATTCCTCTATAGGATCATTTTAAATAAGTTATTTTATTCTAGAACCTATTATGAAACAATATTAAGGTTAAATAATGTGAGAATGTAGGCTATAAACCCTTGAAAACTAGGTCTTTTTGAAGAATAACTTTGTACTTATGTACTCCTCACATCGAAGCTTTTCATTTTGCAGTCGATATCAGGATGTAAATGAATTTTTATTTGATTATTGATGGTTTTTAGTTAAAATTGTATAAATAAAGGATAAAATGAAACTAAATTCAATTTAAAGTAAAATTGGTTGAAAGTAAAAACTATTATTGAGAATAAATTATTATTCTCAAATTATAATTATTATAATTAATATTATTTTAATATTAATTAATTAATATTATTAATAAATATAATAATAATATTAATTAATATTATTAATATATATAATAATATTATATTATTAATTAAATAATATAAATAAAATTATAATTATTTATTCTCAATAATAGTTTTTACTTTCAACCAATTTTACTTTAAATTAAATTTAGTTTCATTTTATCCTTTATTTATACAATTTTAACTAAAAACCATCAATAATCAAATAAAAATTCATTTACATCCTATAATATTATCCTCTTGTCCAAAAAATCCCTAACATGGCTTCCCCCCAATCCATACTTCCTCAATCTGCGGTACTCCTTCAGTTTATGCTACTGCACTAAGGACTCTGTGGATTCAGGATTCAACATTCTGCTGTGAACTGAAGAAGGTGGCACAGCCACCGAAATATTTTCACCTTAAAATGTAAGTTTATTTGTGTTTTTCTTCCTATCCATCACTTAAATCTGTCTATTTGTGAAATAATTATCTAAAAGTGACTTTCTATGATGTGCTATATATATCTATATATATTCTTATGGCTTTTAATGGTGGGGAGACCCTTACGGGTAGTTCCACCTCGCCAATGTGTACTTGGCAAGAACCGGTCACCCATCCATGTCCACAGTGTTCGTGACTTAACATCACTAAGATCACCCTCAACGAGAGACTAATTGCCAGTACCAATTTCTCAGCCAGAATATTTCAGCCATTGCCAATTTTTCAGAAAACTATTCAACTAATTCACTAACTGGTGTGCCCAGTTGAGTACATTGAGTTATTTTTCATACTTGAACATTTATATGACACAACATTGAGTGTTGAAAATGTGTTCGAGCAGCACGAAAGTAAATACTCCACTTCAGCAACTCAAGTCAAGTTGTTATTCTAAAACTAAAAGGTAAAGTAACGGTATATCCTGCTAAAGCAAATTCCTTTGGCAAGTAAGTTAGCCTACAACTTTTAATTTATTATCTTGATCAACTGTTAAGTAACAAGAAGACACTTACCTGAGGTCATCTTCAATCCCGATATAAACTACTGCCGAGGCTGTCTTTTCAACAACATCTGCAATAAAATTGAATTTGTATCGATTGCCATCAGATTTATTTGGAACAGCTGCTTCAACAATAGGGAATATTTCAGGAATATTTTCTTTGTTCCATAGTAAAGTAGCTCCTACTGCAGCTGCGAATGTCAAGCCAAAATTTTCGTAGATACATTTGAAAAATTTATTATTTGAAGATTCTTGTTCATAGTCATGATTATTATCATTCTTGTCATAAAAGCGGTATTTAATTTGCGGTACCGCAAGCTTTGTTCTATCTAAATAAGATTTTATTAACAGGGAATGCAACCTGCGAAGGGACATATTTCGTTATAATAATTATTAAAGTTAAACTCACTAATAATAATAATTTATTATAGTGGGAAGGCCAAAAGGATAGGTTATGTCAAATCACGACTGCACCGAGTGTGAACCAATATGTGGATGCAATACATTTTCACGCGATAACTTCCGCTTATTGAAATTTATATCATAAGAAATAACATTCGTCAATCAATGGATTCAAATATACTTTAAAATCTAAAATGTTAATTTGAAACCGAAACTTATCAACTCATTCTCGAGCGAGCGATCGCGGAGTAAACAAAAAATTGAGTAACAGCTGATTGTGATTGACCGGCTGACCCTGCCTGCCTGGCCTGCCAGCTCCCAGCCAACAAATCGGCGAGGACACTCGATCAGCCAATGATAATGATTGTTCGATTATAGCGGTAAAATATAAAATTTCAAACGCAGAGAACAGTTTGATCGTAGATTCAATGATTTATATTATTAGGATAATTATTATTTATGATTTATATTTTTATGATCTATATTATATCAGCCAAAAAGTACATAAAGTAAAATGGGCCAAGTCATTGGAATAATACAAGATATTCAATTACCTTATTGTAACTAGAAATTACTCTAGAGTTGCTCAGTTTGTAACAAGATTTTGGTGCAGTTTGTAACAAGAATTTTTCTTTATTTATTAGTTAATTATCTCTTCGAATTTTAGAATAATTTCTGTCAATCTTTTCACAATTTCCAACTGGCAGAAATTATTAAAATTCAAGAAAAAAAATTAACCAAACTATCAAATTCAATAAGCGATCAACTCTTATCTCATCATATACTAATAGTCTGGGTGCCAATGGGGGTAACCTTTTTTTGTGGTATGTCGTTGATTTTTTTGAGGTATGTCGTTGATTTTTTGATCGATAATGATAGATTTTGATGTGTAGATTCCGAATCCGAGTGATGCCAAGCTATAAGGCTGAGGCCGCACTGCCGGTGGGTAAAGCCTGGAGAGTGGAGGGTAGTTGGTAAATCTATAGAACATACATACCATCCATGGTAATACATCGTATGAATGGTATGTGTTCAGCCGCAATCTTGAAATTCTTAAATATGGACAACATAACCTCAAAAAACAGAATGACGTCATACCATTCATACGATGTATCATTGTGGATATGAGTTTGGTTGCCATGGCGAAATTGTAACACGTTAATATTTTGTGCTCCAAGTTTTTCTTAAATTCAAAAATTTTCGGGTTTCGATTAGTGATTTTGACTTGTGCTTTGGTGTTTTTGGATCTTCTAAATTGAAAATAACCCTTCCGAATCAAATTAATTGTGAACATATTCAAGAAATTCAACCATGTTTCCTACTAAACAAGGTTATGTCGGCGAGGTGGAACACCTTTGGGTCTCTCCACCAAATAAAGCCATAAGCTAATAATAATAATAATAATATTGTGGATGGTGTGTATGTTCTATAGATTTACCAACTACCCTCCACCCTCCAGGCTCTACCCACCGGTAGTGCGGCCTCAGCCTAAAAGTTGAGCATTTTTGTAATTCAAGATGGCGGCCAAAATTTCGGTTCCATTTCTAGTCTACCACAATTTCTGTCAAAACGAAGCGTCGGATGAAAAAAATCATTCTCAACTTTTTTTAGTAAATTAAATTTCCAAGAGAATGTATTAGACTCATGTCTCTATCCTCATTAGAAACGGAGTTATGATTTTTCAAAAAAGAGGCTAATTTTCAAGAAAAATGAGAATTTGAGTATTTTTAGTTTTTGCTTGCCTAGATCTTCTGACGTATTCATTTGAATCGTGTGAATCAAAATCCCTCTGAGAATAATTTTGTCTTCTACAATTTGAGACCAAGTAGACCTCTCTATCTTGTATAGTTTTTGAACTAGGGCAGTAAAAAGATATCCTTGTATCTCAAAAACCCCTATTTATGGGGGAAATGGTCTCCAAAAATTTTATACGTGCTTGTATTGAGATTTTATTTGGTAATAATGTATTCTAGATCAATTTCCAGCAGATAAGCCACTTACCGACCTGAATTTTGGTTATTTTTAATAGTAAGGACCCTTCAAGGATTTCAATCTAAGTATAGCCTACCTCTAACTATTGTTAAAGTCCAAACTCCAAACTTTTCAAAATTTATATACAAAACAAAGTTTAAAGCTTCTAAATTTCTACTGCTGTACTAAGTTACTATCAAAAGATCTCCTATTTTCCTTCTTCTTAGTTTCTTCAATAAGATAATCAACCTAACTTTACAGTATTTCATGTTACTTTACTTTACACTTCGAACTAAGTTTGATCACATTACAAAAATTATTTAAATTCAATCTCTACTGAAAAAATTAATAACTCTTATCAAGTTTTATAATACCAATCAATATTTAAAATATCATTAACAAACTTTCAAAGACCAGATAATTTCAAATTTCGAAAATAAAATACAGAAGAAAGTAGAATTATTACTGATAAGTAACTGCAAAAATTCAAAATAGGCGCTCTAACAGTATGACAGATCAACAAGTGGTTATTGATAGCATAGACTAACTATACAATAGTATATATAGAATAGTATATCTACGTTGATAGTGAAAGACAGAGCGTTACAGATACAGAAAGTGAGTTTCCTATTTTTAAGCGCCATCGAAGATAAAACTGTATCACAGAGCATTCCTCTCTATTAATTACTCTCAACGGTACAGCACAACAATTATTGTTTTACAATATTCCATTTTCAAAGAATAAATCAACAACAGAGTCTACACATTTCTTATCTATTATGAAATCACAGCGATAAAATTCCATCATTATTACTAATTCCACAGTTATTCTCAACAAAGTACAATTCAATAATACCATTTTACTTGACCAACAATTGTCCAATTATAATAATTATTTCTATCCAACGGTTCAAAATATTTTTTTATAGTCTGTCCAAGCAAAGAAGGGAAAATGACTCCAGCTTGGTAAATATTTGTTCAAGAATTATCAATGAGGTCTTAATAGTAGATCAGATTATTTCCTACAATTTGAAATCAAATTGATAATTTTTGAATCACTATTGACCGAGCTTGTGCCATTCTCCTATCTTGCCAGAGGGTCTTCTTTGCTTGGACAGACTATATCTACATGTTATTAGATAGCAAAGTTCAATCTATTAATCTTATTTAAATCCCACTGAAATTTATCCAACAATCCATTAACTTGACTTACTCAAATTTAAATCGAATTTCAAATGAACAAAATTATAAATTTCAACCAATTCACTCCAGATTACCAGCATTAAGAGAAATCAAATTATTCTATATACTACAAATTTTTCAAATTACTATGTACCAAATTTCCAAACTACAATAATCAAATTTCGTTGCCAAACTTTCTACAATTATAGAATCCCAATTTTCAAATATTTCTAACTTAGCAATATAACTATTATTTTAATTTATTTTTATCAGAGGCAATAATGTAAAAGCAATCCTTCAAATAACTGATCAACAACAACATTAATAAACCTTCCTAATTGAAACTTTCAAAACAATTACTATTTCCATTATTTTATTTTAAAAACTACTACAAAAAATTACTAAGACAAATTTTCTACCACATTCTTTAGAATTCTTTCAGATTTTGTTATCCCAGAAGTAGGTAGTCTAATCAATTAATTATTACTCAATTTTATTTTTCTCAAGAAACTGTCTAACCAAATACTGAAATTCTACTAACTATAGCTCAATTCTAATTTCTATTTCTCAAATAAAACAAATCACTACATTTCAAATTCACCTCTCAATCACTTATTCAATTATCATTATTACAAAACTCTCAATTTTAAAAATACCTTCAAATATTATCCTGAAATATTAACATAATCAACAAGAAGAAATTCAACAAATTTACTTAAAACAAACCAGTAATTAAAAAGATGAATAATAGACAATCTATATTTTCTTATCAGGGCAAGCTTAAATTACTGTAATTGTATCCCATAATAGAAATATAACAGTTTATACAAGTGATAACTTTATTACTGACTACTCATTAATAAATTGATAATTAAAAATAAAAAAGCATAATAATGCATCAATAATTACTGTACGGTATACTGAGAAAAAATTTGAGAAGCTATAATTTAAGTAAAAGGCAAAATTTAATCTTTAAGCAAAAGTACTACAATTGAATAATAAATTATTAAGAAGACTTACAAAAAGAATAGTAGTATATGTAGCAACCCTTGGTAATGGAGGTGCATGGATGAAAAAGGACTTAGTGCTGGCTAACATTAACAATGATGAAATATACAACAGGAATAGTTTTAGAGAAAAGGTTGAAAAATGGGAAGTTAAACCAGAGATGACTGTACCAAGAGTGGGAACAAAATGGAGTGATGAAAGGAAAGCGGAGTTCTCTCAGAAAATGAAAAACTGGTGGATTGATAAAAAGAACAAGAAAACCAAGAAATGAACCAAATTTTGCTCAGCGTCTTCCATCTGGGAGCTTGACGGCTAATAATAATGATTATTATTAAGAAGTTGTTGATCAAAATTACTTCATCTTTCAGGTTAAATTATTATTTTTATAAATAGTACTTCCAAATACTTCAGACCAAAATTAGCAATTTTTATACTCAATAAATTTCAGTAGTAATTTTATATTTATATTATATAATATATAAATTTAATAAATTTCTATATTACTGTATTTTTATGAATATTTTTTATCATTCCTAAAGTTTCAACTCAAATAATTAATTTTCTTTGACAATAAAAATTGGTTTGCATTTTCTACTTGAAATAAAATTGAAACTGAATTTTTCATCAACTTATTATTAATATCTCAGAACCTAATTCATCTTTATATCAAAAGATATATTCGTTTTGGTTAATTGTATATACGCCATTTGTATGATTCATACTTTAAAAATCTCTAACTCTCCCCCCCCCCGCCAAACAAAGCATAAAATGAGAAAAGAGTAAAAAACAGTTACATTTTTTATGGGTAACAGCAACAGGTGAGTTCTTAACTTAAAGTCAAATCACAGGTTCATGGAGATGACATAACGAGAAATCTTGTCTCCACTTTTGAATCATAGGGTAAAGAGATACAATACATGGAGTAACCATGTGTGTCACAAAGCCGTTCTCGGTGGATCGTTTTCTATGTATATAGTATGGTCTTCAATACAAATATAATTACTGGTAGAACACTGATATGATTTTTGTGCAAAATTTGGTCGCTCTCCGACAAGCCCTTCGGGAGTTATCGTGTTAACAAGAATCTGTACATATATAAATAAATATATAGATAGATATATATATAGATATATGGATTTGAACGGACATCAGATTCGTGTTCTGGGGGCTCGGAAACGTGTAAAAAATATATCGCATCATATATTTGCGATTATCCGGTCAAGACCAATAGTGCATTTTTTCAAATGAAATGCACTAAAATTGTATAGCGTGTGTTGCAACTCATATTTTTTGTAATGCTGAAAAATATCATATCTGATCAGTACTGTATTATATTGTCAGTATAAATTAGAAGGAAACAATAATTTCTCCAGGCTACATCAGAAAATGTATTTTTACCTTTTATTACTTTTAGAATACTTCAGAGTTTCAATTACCTACCAAAACATATTGCACTATATGAAGAAATGTGTTTTTCCTAGCTGCAAAAACAGAGCTCAAATGAAAATTTCTGCAGGGAGGATTGTTCCTCGGAATCAAATTTTAACATTTCACAGATTAGTACTGAAAAATTAGTAGACCTATAGCAATACATATTTGATTATTTGATATAAAATTAGAGCAGATATTTTATAACACTTTTTTCACTTATATTTCATTATGAATCAATAAGATGATATCTCTGATGAATTGATTGTATACAGCTATATAAAATTAATCTTAACATATTAATCTAATCATAACAAGGAAAATTCCCTATTTTCATTCATGGCAATGGAATAAATGTTGGAATCACAAAATAATTGTTAGAATCACAATATAAATTACGGTACCTACCTTTTATGGATGTGATTGAAATAAGTGTTAAAACTTACATCCAGCAAAAGCAATAACGCTCACACCACACCACTCACACCACTCGTTGCGCTGTGATCATCTGCCTCTACTTTAGAATCATTTCCAATATACCCAAAACATCAGTGGCCAACTCCATAACCATCTATCAATTCTCAGACCTTAATGTACAAAACAAGATGGCGGCAATATGGGCCTAGCCAAGCGTAATAGCAATAGTTCAACTTGCAATTCTTCAAAAGTAATAAGACAGAAATAGCATATTTTTTATTGTTAAACATTATAATATTACAATATAATAAATATCCAATACAAAATTAAAAATCATTACAATATGGTGAATTTCAAACTAGAATCTGACTTATTATTCTATGTGAAAAATAGAAATTCAAGACACTCAAATTCCAATCAGTTTTCCCTAACATGTTTGCACTTCACTTGCTGCTCATTTTAACTATCTTCTGTCTCTGGAACTTTTCCCTAATATTTCCAGTTGCTTGTTTGATTTGATTTTTTCCTCCAGTTGGCAAGTTTGAGAAATCTTATTGTCTTCTTTACACTCCAGTATCTATCCAAAAAATGAAATTTTCACTCCTCAAGTCGTGTTTTTAGTGTTATTTAAGCTTTTGAGTTGTGGATTTTTACCGTTACTTCACATATCTTGGATAAAAAACGGAAATTATTCACTCTACCTCACCCTCTCTGAGGTATTGGTACGGCCTAGGCCTACCGGTTTGTATAGTCACAAATTAGTCCCTGTTTGTAAACTTATCATTTAATATTTTGGAGCTAACTGTTACACAAGGGAGATCACTGAGTTCACTTTTATAAAAAGCACATTTCAACAATATAAATAGAAACAAATTCGAATTCCTTATGTCAATGCTATTTGAAAATCAGAGTTAGTGACATTTGTTGCACTAATTTATGGAATTATCCTCATCTCTCTGTGAACACATTTTTAGCAGAACATACACAGATTGGGGGTCCTTCCTTTCTTGGGTATTTCGGCTGGTTGGGAAAAATTAAGGGAAATGCATCACTTCTTAATTTTGGTTTTTCTCTTGTCACTCCAATTAGTTCATCGTCTATGACAAGAAAAACGTCTTCCTCAATAATAAAACGGCCTTCAAAATTATTAATACAAACTATCGAACTGTCTTTCACTTCAAAATTTCGATGAAAACCTTTCTAACCAATATGTCTATTGAGAGTTTGTTATGAGGTAACGTGAAAATGGAAATATGATTTTAATAATATTGGCTGATTTTAATATGATATTTGGCTAATCTTCATAAATATGCACACAGACAGACACTTTTCATGGGAATATATTACATAATAGAAAGTGAAGTCATTGAATTCAATTCAATTTAATACCCAAATAAATTACAAGTCAAAGTGATAAGATATAGATAAGTCAATACATAAAGTCTCTCATATAAAACATTTCCATTAAAATTATTCATCGAGTATCACAAATGAATTGCTTTGAATTAATAAATTTGGAATACTATTTAAATTATTCTCACACAAAACACACTAAAATGCAAAATTAGTACCTATTCTTTAGCCAGAATTAATTAAATAATTCAAGTACCAGCAAGAAAAAAAATCCAGAACAAATTCTGGAATATTAATGATAATAATATCAAAAATTCTATTGGATAAAATTCTCTTTTTTCAATCTATAAAAATATAGTATCAAGACATTCACATAATATATTACTTCAAATATGAAGTTCAGCTTTATAATATTTTTGTACTTCTTATAACATCTTGAACACATTATATAAAATTGATTCAACAAATATTTGACAAAAGTCTAGCATTAAATTATTCTACACATAGAAATTAATTAAATTTAGCTCTAAAAATTGATAAATATTGAATGCTTGATAAAATTATCATTTTCTTATAAAAACATTGTTAGCATTAACGTTTCCTCAGAACTCTCCTAGGTACAGAGGGAGGTGAAGTAGCATTTTTAGTTACAGGTTCATTTCTGAAACAAAATAGAAAAAGTGTAATGAAATTAATATTAACAATCAATTAAATTGCGATCAGAGCCACAATCATGTCCATTTTCAACACCTAAACTCAATTTCATCATCAAACAAGAATGATAGTTGCAAAGCATATCAGTAGTATTATACTGATAATACTGATAGTCTGGTCGCACACAGTTGACATTCCTTCGTAATGGCCGCTCAAAGCGAGAGTGTAACTGCGCTTGCGCAGATCTGATTTTTTGTGTAAAATCATTTTTGCTAAACTACCACTGGTGAAATGTGATGAGAGAGTGGGACTATTTTCATTTCAACTGCTGGCAGCATTGAACAGTAGCCATTTTGAAGGAATGTCGACTGCGTGCGACCAGATTATAGTCAGTTACTGAAAAACTAAGCGGAAATTCAAGAAAATAATAAATTCAAAAAGAGTGTGTGGCGTAACTATTTCAGTTAACAAATATTAAAAGAAGATGGATAATCAATTGTATTGGATTGGGGCTATGACTGTTGAAATTATTAAAATAAACATTCATCAAGATTTGCCGGTGTTGGCAAACAAGTAATAGACAACATTAATGGACTAATAGATCAAGAAAAGTTATTAGAGTAGGGGTTTTCTCTAGTTAAGGTATAGAACTTGTCCTATTGCCCTCCAGTTGGTCAATCGTTTTGAGCTTTATTGGCTTAGGCACGTGTCTCCACATATCACCTCAGAAAAATAAGCAGGCGACGTCAAATCATAAAATATCGCAAACCTTACGCAAATTTCTGAACAAAATAGCGGACACACTGATTCAGGTCTTTCTATAAGCTACGACTTACAGGAACAATGACTTCTTTTTGAGGACAATGAATGTCTCTGTGATGATGAGAATCATTTTAAAAAAAAGGAATCAAAATAAAGCTTTATTTTTGTTTTTATGTACGTCTATCTTGGAAACCTTTGATTGTTAAAAATATTATTTCGCCTCAAATTGTACTCATAATTATACATGTAGAGATTATCAAATAATCGAATTATCTTGAGAAAAATTCCTTCTTGTAGATTGAAAGACCATCAGAATTCTTCCCCCTCACACGTTTCAAGCATTTCTCTACTATTCTAAAGGGTTAAAGAGTGATTTCAGACAGATTGAAGAAAATTGAGATTGAAGAAAATAAATCTACAATTTGAACCCAAATACTAGTATTTGAAATCAAGCAATCTCTATAGTCATCTAAATTTAGATGCACCGAAATCCAGAAAACAGGAATCAAAACTTGAGCATAAAATTAAATTAATTTAGAGAATTGGTGCTCAGAAAGGTACTATTTCTGAAATTTGGTTTTGTTCAAGACTATCATTGATAAACATTAAATTATTTCATCAATCTAGTCCTAACTCAATTTTATAAAATATTAGGTAATCAAGATCCTCCAAACCGGGAAATATAAATTACTGTGTCCTATATGAATGTCTTACTAGTACAGTTGAAAGCCTTCACGAAAATAGGGTAAGGGCCACTTTCATGTCGGAGCTGTGAAACATTGAGACTCTGTAACAAAGAGTTTACGATACTTACTACTTTGGACAATTTCGTATGGTATGAAAGCCAATGTTAGAAGTTGTTGGATGCAGACAAAAAAAACTGAGAAAAAGAGAAATGGAGTGAGTAGATCACATTTGCACCTTTGACGCATCTGTCATTTGAAATCCCTTTCTCGTAACATCAATTCGTAACAGTTTTAATTAAAATCGAAGAACCCTATTAATAATTGTAATGGTAATATTATTATTGAACGCACTCTTTGTTGGTAGCCGCCTTTCTCAAACGCTTGGCGGCTGGTTGTGCGGCCGGCGTTTCTTTTTTGGCGGTCACAGTTCCAGCTACCTTTCTGCCTCTGGTTGTTTTAGTATCCCTGTTTTGAAAAAAACCCAGTCATTATCAAGGTTCAATATTCCATCGATTGACATAGAAAAAATATTACTAAAAATACATTAAACATATTAAATTTTATTTTTTAGATTAATTGCTTTTTAATAGCAACATACACATAATTGTGTTCTAAATTCATTGAAAGACAGCATATATAACTCATTTTTTTAAAAATTACATTACTTATTTGAATACAATTATTTCATTCACACATCTTACCCCCGTTGCACACACCACGATTTTTGCCGTCCTTAAAAATTAAACTCAAAATGATTGGAAATCGGCAAACACATGATAAGTGCTGATAAACGTCATTTCCATTGTCCAGTGTATCATTGTTTGTCAAGTTCCGTTCAATCTTGTAGAATTTATAAGGATGGCAAAAATCGTGGTGTGTAGTTGTGAACAACGCGGGTTAGAAGTGTATATTCTCAGATTAAGCAGGATCAAGTCGGAACAGTAAAATCAGTGAAGTTTAAGTGCATTTTACGATTTGTTTTCAAACGTTCTCGTATTTGTATCTCCAGTGTGGATGGACGTGCGCTGCTCAAGTATTTTCATAAGTAGCAATCGTCCGAGGCAGTGTGACCAAAGGCCCAGAAGAGACTCACGGC
Organism: Sogatella furcifera; assembly: GCA_017141385.1. NCBI lineage: Eukaryota > Metazoa > Arthropoda > Insecta > Hemiptera > Delphacidae > Sogatella > Sogatella furcifera. Next base: position 20,364,001 of record CM029548.1, read on the forward strand.
TAGTTGCACGCGAATCAAATTGAATTCTATGTTTGATTGCTTCAAGAGTGCGTGGAAGCAGTCCGCCATAATAAGACAGGATAATATATGTATCATAAGCTCAATGTAGTTTTATTCAATCTCTAAGAAAGAGACACATAGCGCCTTTAGTTCTGGAATGAAATTCCCGTTTTATAAGTCATTGTAAAGAGTAATCGATACTCCAGGGGATGTATGCGCTATGAGTTCCAAGAGATTGATTTTAATCACATTGATTTCATGAGATATAATTCTGCTGATCAGCATATGGCTGACTGCTACCGCGCTCTTTTAATGCATGTTGTCAAGGAACCAATGCAACGAACACAATGAAATATTTCGATGTCAATACAACAGCATCATTTCTACTTGCTGAATTTCAATTTAAGGTGTGCTTTTCGAAACTATGCCGCGCACAGGCGTAGAATTGAACTACTACACTTTCAAGTAGGAACTGGCTTCTTTTGAATCCATGCCACTAGATAGCAGCACTACCACGTTGTCACCTGATGCCTATATTACAGCATATTATTTGACTATTTCTACACTGACGCTAGTGCGCGGCGCGTTTCGGAAAACAAACTTCAAGTACCAGCTAGCGTTTTACAGCACAAGTTTGGATGTGCCAAGTTAATTGGTATATTGTAAAATGAAGTATTATAATTTGTAAATCATTATTCTATTTTTTTATAGAGATATCATATTGGATTTCCGTGCACCTGGCCATCAGGCTTCAAAATACAAGGTGGGGCAGGTAAGTATCCATAGTTTTGAGATGGCACTGCATGCAAGAGTAGGAATATGCTCGAATGACGCTATAGTTAAAAAAGTTTCATTTGGTAGACATAAGTTTCATAAGTCGTAGACATGGCTTGGTCGACTGAGCAACGCGCTTTTGCCATCGATGCGTATTTTTTCGAAAATCAGTATGTTTTTTTTTCGAGGGTGATGCCCACATTAGCTCTTGGGCCTGTGCGTGTGTAATGGGAAGGGTGATGATGATGAGAGATGAATGGACCTACTGCTTTAGGTGGATTCCGAACCACCGGGAAGCGATTTTTGAGGCTCATAAATTGAATTCAGAGGAACCGGTCACCAGAACAAAAGTGGTGGCAGAGGCACGTCGCTTATCTAATCTCACCGATTAGACGCTCTCTACCACTGGGACAAACCGCTTCCCTATGTTGTTGAAGTGCAGAGTACAATGCGTACTGGTTATCGGATCCCCAATCAAAATGCAGTCCCAGACCGCAAATCCATTTCGTTGTGGGTAAATAACTTCCGTGAATGTGCTTTTGACATTGTCCGTGTCAGAAGATCGCAGTTGCAGTCTCTTCAATATACAGCCGGTAAGAATGCATCCGCTTTGGTGCTTTCTAGTCGCACTGTTCGGCGTATTCACCATGAGCAGCTTCACTTCCAGACTGATTTTGGGGAAAACACGCCTCGAAAAGCACGCTGCTGAAGCAGCATGGCTGGCTGTTATTAAGCCATGGCTACGCCTTAGTTATAGGGCTACCAAATGAAACTTTTCAAACTACAGCGTAATTCGAGCTCATTCCCAATCTTCCAGCACAGCAATCTCCCTGCTACTCACAGTGGTGTCTCAAAACTAGGGATACTTCCCTACCCCATCCTGTATAATACTCTACTCTACAACGTACGACTTCCTCAAATATTGGAGATAATGAATATTTCAATTAGCAATTAAAGATAATAGATAACTTACGCTGCTGCAGCCTTTGTAGCACCTTTAGTAAGCTTTTCTTTCAAAGGCGATTCTTTTCCAACAACGGTAGGCTCTTTGATACTTTTTTCAGAATTGGTATTCCTCTTTCCTCTTGTGGGTTTCGCTTCACTACTGGAAACGTACATACAAACATCAGCAAATATCATTCTTTTACTCCAATCAAGTATGTACAGCACTTCAATGAAAATTGATAAAAATTAATCCATTATCTCAATTGGTTCAGTTTTTCAATGGATCATTGATGAAGCCCTGAATGTAGAATATAAGTTCAAATAAAACAGGCAAAAAACAATAGTAAATAATAAAAATAAATCAGCAAAATAAAGAATGAGCCAAGCCGTTCAGGCCTGCTTTTTCTAGAAATTAACTAACTTACTGTAGAAAATTAACAGATTAATATTTCGAAATCGTGTTGTTACTATCTATCTAAATATACATTGAAAATCATTTGGGGGAAAAATGTGATATTGTCATTCACGGTTGAAACATTCTTGTAGGCGGTTTCTGAAACTGCTTATAGCATCACGGAGCATATTCAATTTCAAATTCAAATTTATTAAACAACAAAAGAGATCAATCAAATCAAAGACAAATCATTTTATTCTTTTAAATATGTGTTTCCCTATAGGATATCCTGAGTGGGAACACTTCAATAAATTATTTCTAATAAAAGTTTATTGATTCATGCACACTTTCACACACACATGCATACACACACGCATACCAATACTAAAATTAAAAGCTATCTCTACGGAGTGGTGGCTATTTTTCTTGTATTATATTTTTTATTGTGTAACTAGTGCCTAAAGTGGTAGATTGCTGCATCGAGTGAAACAGTTTTTTTCACGAGCCGAAGGCTCGTGAAAAAAGTTTCTCGAGTGCAGCAAGTACACTTTAAGCTCGAGTTACACATTACATTTTTCCTACAGTTACCATCAAATGTGAAAAAAATTAGAAGGATGTTGATTTAGAGACCTATACATATAAATTGGGGGTTGTAGGGTCGTCAAGAAGGGTAATTATATTATATGATCTCACTCAACTGATTATAATACACTATGTACAAATGGACTAATAAAATGGACTGATAAAATAAACTGACAGAATGGGCTGATGAGATGAACTGGAAAAATGAACTAATAAGATGGACTGTAAAAATAAACTGATGGAATGAACTGACAGAATAGACTGATGAAATGAGCTGAGAGAAAGGAATGATGAAATAAACTGACACAATGGAATGATGGAATTAACTGACAGGATAGACTGATGAAATGGACTGCCAGAATGGACTGATTAGATGAAATGAAAAAATCATGAAATGGTCTTACAGAATGGACTGAAAAAATGAACTGATGAGATGGACTGGAAAAATGAACTGATGGAATGGACTGATGAGATAGACTGAAAGAAATGGACTAACAGAATGGAATGATGAAATTATCTGACAGGATAGACTGATAAAATGGACTGACAGAATGGACTGATAAGATGAAATGAAAAAATTAATTTATGAAATGAACTGATGGATTGGTCTCACAAAATGGACTGACAGAAATGGAATGATGAAATAGACTGACGGAATGAACTGATGAAATGAACTGATAGAATGGACTGATGGAATAGACTGGCAGAATAGACGGATTAAATGGAGTTACAAGATGAATGGACTTATAAAATAAACTGACAGAATGGACTGATGAAATAGACTGACAAAATGGACTGGTAGAGTTAACTGACAAAATGGAAAGATGAAATGGACTGAAAAAATGGTCTAATAAAATGGTTTAAAAGAATGGACAGGTTGATAATGGACTGATGAAATGGACTGACTGAATGGAATGAAAATTGAAGAGACAGAATGGACTTATAACATGGACTGAGAAATTCACTGAAAAAATTGAATGATTGAATGGGCTGATGACAATGAACTGACAGAATGGACTGAAACAATGGAATGATGAACTGAACTGATGGATTGAAAGAGTGGACTGATAGGATGCACTGAATAAATGGACTGATAAAAATACTGACAGAATTGACTGATACATTGAATGTACTCAATCCACCAGTTTTGGAAAAACCCATTTTCAAAAACTTCCTCTTCTGTGATTGGTTGAAAATCTGGAAAGTCCAGATTACTTTACGCACTAGTGCGTCAAGTATTTTAGGCACTCGTGTGAGAATGGCCCATTTTAGAAACTCTATTCAGTGTGTAAAGATGCACTTTTTTGCTATCTGTAGGAAAAAATTATTAATTTTATAAAAGTTTTCAAGTCTAATTTTGAATATTTTCTCTAAAATTTTGGAAAAGACCGGTAATAGTGAAATTGGGCGGAGCTGTTCTATGTTTTTACAGTTTGTTTTTTTCGGAATGGGGATAACTACACTATGTTTGAATATAGATGGAAATTCTCCTCTTTCAATACTTGAATTAATTAAATCAGATAGTACATTTATATAATGCATATAGGTTCTCTTAATTAAATTAGTGGTAATTCCATCGAAACCAGCTGATGATTTGTTTTTCAGATTTTTAATTATATTTATTATTTCTTCTGGTTTCGTTGGCGTAAGAAAAATTGAATTAGTTGGTGATCTGTAAGGAAACATTATCTTTGATGCTCTTTCAATATCTTGCCTAATATGCACCGCGTTCTGATTAGATTTAATATTCATTTTCTCAACAAAATTCAGAAAATATGAATTAAACAAAATAGAAATTTCACTGTTATCATTAATATTATTCCCTTGTTCATCAATTATTACTTTGAGTGGTTCTTTATTTTTCTATAGTCCTATTATGTTATCAATTGTTTTCCATGTCTTTCTAGTGTTTCCCTGAATTTCACTGAACAGTTTAGAATAATAATATTGTTTTTCCTCCCTCAATTTATTCCGTAGATTATTTTTGAAAATATCTCTGCTTCAACTCGATATTATTGGGATTTTTTATGACTTCTTTATATAGATTATCTCTCACGTTAATCTTATTTACGAGATAGCTATTTATCCCAAGGTGATCTCAGCCTCTGCTTTGTATCATCTCTTGCAGGAAGTGACTCTTTGGATTCTTCGATAGCACCTTTCAAAACATCAATAAAATTTTTCCATCCATTATCAACAGATAATTCTTCAACATGCATTCTTTCCTTCCAATCGATAGAAGCTAGAATGTTATTCAACTTATCGTAATTGATTAGGTTCACATTGTTTTTATCTACTGTATCTGTATTAACGTCTAAACCTTCCATTTGTAACAGAATAGTACTATGGTCCGTTATATCTAAGTGTAATACTTCTGGAACTAGTTTAATTTTATTCATTATTGATCTGTTTTTGCCATATTTAATGTAAAGATGATCTATTAAGGAATTTTATAGTCTGAATTTATGGGTGTACTCTGTATTTAACGAATCAAAGCCAAAACTATTAAGCAGATACTGGTATTCATCAATAATTTTTTGTTTGAGAAAAGGTCTAAATTTATATCACCGATAAAAAAGAAGGGAAATTCATTACTAATATTATTATCATTGAATATTGATTCGAAGTATAAGTTAAGTTCGTTCAAAAATATTTTAGGTGAGATTGATTGTAGCCTATAAGCAGCCATCAACTGAAATTCAAACTTATTATATAAACAAGTTATAGATACACAGTCTGCTGAAATGAAATCAACTGTCTTTGTTTTAAATTATATCTTGTCACTAATATAGATTAGAGTTCCTCCTGCTCTGTAATTGTGATTAAAGTTACCATACACTGAATAACCGTCTATCTGATACAAGCTTATCTCATTTTCTAAAATCCAAATCTCTGTTAGCACTATCAGTAGCAGGTTCCTTTTCAGTTCTCTCAGTTGAACAATGTTTAGAAGTTAAAATAACAAGAACAATGTTTAGAAGTTAAGAAGAATAAATCGAAGTTACTGCGTAGACTGCGTATGTTTTGATGTAGAATTAATGTTTCTCTGCTAGTTATCACTTCGTTATATAAATATATTTATATTTATATGAATTTTTGCCATCTCCATCACTACGGTTTTGTCAAAAGTTTTCAATAGTGGAGTGATGAGACCCAATAACAATAATTCCATCCCTGCCATTTCATTCAAGCAAGGATTTGTGCCAATAATGTCCTCATTGGGACGCTTTTTAATGGCAAGGAGCATGTACTGAGAAATCGCCTTCAAGAATGTTTCGGGATTCATATCATCGGTTTTAGTATGTAGCATTGTATTCATGTAATTTTTATGGTGTTTGGGATGTGACACAAGAATATTTGAAGCTAATTAAGATAACAATAATAACACTTTTCAAATATTCATCAGTTTAATTTTAAAAGCCTTTTTTATAGTAATCGTCTTAGCTGCAGGCTACATTATTTTTAAAGGTGTTCAATTTATAAACGTAATTCGTCGATCATTCAACATTCAATGAAAGCTGAGCTAATCAGAATATTCCAGATCATTAGAAGGGACTAGAAAAACAAGCATAATAGTTGTATGTTACAGAGTATTTTGAAAGCCAAGTCAAAAATTTACAAACACAAACTATAAATGAACAAAAATAATTAGTGAGAAGAGTATTAATGCACCTAACAAATGAGAGTAAGACAGAGAATTGAAAAAAAATTCCAAGTTCAAGCTTTTCAACAATAATAAAACTATTTCAAAGAAAGAATTTATTGTTTTTGGAATTTGTATTTTTATCGGCTGGATTGCACATGTAGGCTATTTCAAGGTGATTTGTAATAAACCTGGGCTATTCTATATTTTTTTCATTCAACTTAGCCTATACCTTTGTTGAACCAAGCGACTTGTAGGTATAGAGTTGATTTTTTACACAAACAAAATCACGAATGAAAAACATATGAAATATAGTTTACCTTGGTTTATCAGCTTTGTTTGTTCTAGTGGCACGTTTTGCTTTCAAAGGAGAAGAAGTATCCTTGGCGACCACAGTGCTTGGTCCAGCAATGGCACTGGTGGACTCTGCTCCCCTACTGAAAAACAAAGTAAAAAAATCAACTAAAATGATTGGGAACAAGTTTGGGAACATGCATGACATATTTGTGGTGATTTAGACATTTGAGGTGTATAACATACTCAAAAATATTGACAACTTTCAATCATCATTTATGAATAGTATGATCTCCTAAATTGAAAAAATAATTCGAACAGGAAGATAATTCACAATTCAGATGAAAAATAGAGTTTTAATTAAATCAAATTTGATATATTATGTGAATTGTCCCATAAAAATTCTAACAATTGGATCTTTAGGTACGTTAAATTTTTTTCGTCAATATAATTGTTGGAAAATTGAAATATCATCTGAAAAAAGTAGTCTGGGTCTAGGAAAAATATTTAATGAAATACTAGTTCAGGGTGTCTAGCAATTTGCATGAATGAAATTCAAGACTTTTCCCCGACTTTTTTCAAGACAAAGTTGGAGTTTCTCTATGCGTTTTTTAATGTTTTTAAACGTGATATGATATGATTTAATGTCTAAAAAAATACCACCCTATGTATTAAAATAGGGTGTATTTTTAATCATACTATTAACATTATTTTATGTTTACATATAGCACGGTGCAATTAGACTCGAAACTCTATGTAATTCAATTTTTACAACTAGTATAGTCTGACCAAGCAAAGAAGAGCCTCCGGCAAGATGGGAAAATGACTCAAACTCCGTCAATATTGGTTCAAAAATTATAAATTTGATCTCAAATTGTAGGAAACAATTTGATCTACAATTTGCGACCAAATCAATATTTTTTAAACCAATATTGACCGAGCTGGAGTCATTTTCCCATCTTGCCAGAGGCTCTTCTTTGCTTGGTCGGACTATACTACGGTGCAAATAGTTAAAAAAAAGACCGAACCTCAACATCCAAAGAGAAAGGACGATTCCTACGCCAACTTGTTCTATACAACCCCTTTAGCCTATAGTTTGGTGACACTCTTTTGAGCGTCGTGTTTTGGTGGATTGAAACGTGCGAAATTTCAGTTTTTCGTGAGTTGATGTCGAACCAAGCGTCTGACGAAAACATTTCATGGATGTTTTTTCTAGAGAATAAAATTTGAAAGAGATTGAGACCAATTACAACTCTGTAATCATTAACCGTTTTCAAATAACTATTTCTTGAAAACTCCATAATTTTTTCACAGGAATTATTCCGTTTCTTTAAAAGTTTGTAACTTTGAATTGGTAACACTTGCATCCGTATTTCAAAATGCCTCTCGGCGAAATTCATTTCTCTTCAATTTGAGACCAAATTCACTCTTATATATTGGTTGGTTTATGTGCTACAGCGATTTTAGAAAACCCTTACACCCCCAAAAACCAATAAAATTACATTTTATAATACGAAAAACATACTAAAAATATTAGGATTGGCTCATATTTCTAGATTTCTTCTCTTGAAACCTTAGTGTCATAAATATTTTTCGCACAACCATTAATATCATATAATTCATGGGATTGGTCAAAAGCATCCTTTTATTTTTAATAATTTATATTCCCTCATAACTTTTGAACGGTATGTCGGATTATATCGTTCAATAGCTCATAATTTTCTACTTATTACGGCAGTATAAATTCATATATTATAATCCAAATTCGGTGAAAACCTCTAAAATTCAGATTTGAATGATACTCTTGAATAATAATAATAATAATACCTGCACATTAGAAATTTCAATTTTTCATATTCTAATGCTCCCAATCCGGAAGTTGTGATCGAGAAATCTGAAACTTATCAAGAAATGTAGAAAAATCGTCCTCTTTCAGATGGTTACACTATAAGAATTGCAAGAACTTTGACATAAGAAGGTTCACAACCGGTTTTTATAATCTTTTTTGTGATAAATTCACTCATATTTGCAATTTTTGCAAATTCTTCCAAATTTTATTCTCTAGAAAAAAACATTCATGAAATTATTTCGTCCGACGCTTGGTTCAGCACCAATTCACGAAAAACTGAAATTTTGCACCTTTCAACCCCCTTCCCTTAAAAGCCGACGCTCAAAAGGGTGTAACTATTTACCAAACAATAAAGGGATTGTATAGAAGAATTTGGCGTAGGAATCGTCCTTTCTCTTTGGATGTTGAGAAAGGATGTTGCCTCTTTTTTCAAATAATTTCACCGTACTAATTAATATGCTTTAGCACTAGCTAGGGAAATATTAAAGAAGCAAAGTGGAAACACTGTACAGTCTCCCCACTAAGCTCGCTCCCCACTAAGCTATTGTCTGGCCATCAATGTCAAAAATATCGGATATCTGTTCAAAAATATCAATATTTGCAAAATATCCATTTTCGATAACCTACTTAACCTACTTGTTCAGGCCCGCCCAATGTGAAAATAACACAACTAATAAGAACAAAAATCAACAACTTTATAATCTATGGATTTCCCGACTTAACTTCAAATACAAGGATAATTCCCGACTTTTACCGACCTTATTTCATTTCCAGACTAATTCCCGACTTTCCCGACTGCTAGACAACCTGTAGTTGAATGACTTCATAGTACGTTTTACTACTTGATATTATCCGAGGTATGATCCCCCTAACTGAAAGTTCGATCGTTTACAGTCCACAGTCCAACGATCGGCCTGCCGGTTCAGGAAGGGATTGGTGAGAGCTTAAGTAGCAAGGATCATGTGAATATTTCTTGTTTATACCAACTCCTATGAAAGTAATCTAAACAAAGGATTTACGGTTTGAAGGAAATTACAATAATCGTTTCTTTGAACTCTGTTTCATAGAGTATGTGACAAACTATTAAACTTCCATTCAATGATGTTAGGTCTTGTTAGAAAAAATTGAGAGAAATTCTTATTGTAATAGTTTTTCAGAAATTCAATAAAATTCATATTGCTTAGCCCACCTCTTTGATGCAGTTGCCTTTGTCGTGCGTTTACTCTTTGAAGGCTGTTCTTCCTCAACCAAGCTTGTTTCTTTCTCACTAATTTCTGATTTTTTACCACCTCTCTTTCCACCCACGGATTTTACTTCACTGTTGACAAATCGAAACAAAATGTTAGAATGGATGAAAATACAGTGCAAGCTACATACAAATGATAATCACGAACAAAACATAGTTAAAGCCCCAGATTGGACACAAAATATAAGAGAAAAAACACGAAATGGGAATCAAATCAACACAAAAAACAGAGAATCGTGCTTATTGACAAAAAGTCTTCATTACATAAGAAAGAATTTAGAAAAAATTCTTATTGTAATAGTTATTCAGCAATTCAATATAATTCATATTGCTTAGCCCACCTTTTAGATGCAGCTGCCTTTGTCGTGCGTGTTCTTTTTAAAGGCGGCTCTTTCTCAACCAAGCTTGTTTTTTTCACACTAGTTTCTGATTTTTTACTACCGGTACTTCTCTTTCCACCCACGGCTTTTGATTCACTGCTGAAAAATCAAAACGAATTGTAAGAATAAAGAAAAAATACACTGAAGGCTACGTACAAATGATAAACAGGGACAAAACATAGTTAAAAACCTAGAGTGGGTACAAAATATAAGTGAAAAAACACAAAATGGAAAACAAGTCAACACAAAACATAGAGTATTATTATACTTATTGACCAACGTAAGAGAGGTATAGATTTGAATGGAGTAAGGTTCCGTCTGTATGTACGTAACGCGATTACGTCCAAACGCATTGATAGAATCCCATGAGATAACTTATGGCAGGAATATTAATTTTTGAAATGCGCGTCAATGTATGTAATCCTGGTTAACATGTGGATAGTGAATACCCCTACTATGATAGAACGAGAAAAAATATGAGTATATTAGTATAGACAATAGATTATAGAGAAGTTGATGAAAACACGGATTTAGCTGGGCTATCCTAGATATAGTAAAGGATTGATGCGGCAGGCAAAACACTCAATTTTTCTGAATGCCCAAGTCTTTGTGTTTTCATAACACAAACTTTAATCATTCGCTCAAAATTTTTCTGTTGATCGTCTCTATAATAAGAAATGTTTGACTGCCGAATATAAATATTTTTTGGAATTAGGCGCTATTATTACCAACGGAAAGGCGGATGGTGCGTAACTGCATATACCCCTTCTTTAGAGGGCTTCATTAGAATGAATTGGAAAAAGTGTGATTTGATAAAATGAGGACTATACGTTATGCTTATTGGAGTTATATCCTTGAAAACACCCTATAGTCCAGTGCGCAGGGATTTTTTCTGCAAAAGATGGTGTATGCGATTTTATTGTTTCAATAGCTTCATTAGGGTCCCAATAATATATATTCGAAAAGTGCACACAAAGTTTCCCCCCGCACAACTTTTGACAGCCAGAAAACCATGCACTTATTTAGTTTTTCGCATATAACTAAAAAACGGTCCACATTTTTATAGGTAAATTCTCATAGTAAATTGTAGAGGACAAAATTTTGCGTCGATCGAAAATAAGAAAACAAAAATCGGTCGAATAGATAACGTTTTACATTCATTCAAAAAACACAATTTTTTCTAAATTTTCCAAAAAATTGTTTAAATTCTTCTGTAGCTCATAAAGTAACAGAGAAATGTATTACCCCTCTCCCTAAAAGTTGTAGAGCATGAAAAATTGAGTTTATAAAGTGCAAAAAATTGATATTTGACCAATTTTTGGAACATTAACAATCAATTTTCCAAAAATAAAACAGGCTACAGGTGGTTTTTTCAACATTTTGATGTTATGTTAGACATTCAAAGTTCAAATAGAGCCTATCCTGTATTTCGTAGTCTACTTGGATCACTGTAATCTACTTGAGCACTGTGACTGGCCTAAGTACCTTGGTGTCAAGCTGGATCGAACGTTGTCATACAGAGCACACTGCCAGGATACGAAGATGAAGGTGGCTGCTAGAAACAACATCATACGCAAATTGACAAGCACAAGATGGGGGGCTAAACCTGGTGTCCTGCGAACATCAGCTGTTGCACTCTGCCTCTCCACAGCAGAATACGCTGCCCCAGTTTGGGCAAATTCTGTACATTCCAAGAATGTTGATACTGCAGTCAACGAGACTGGGAGAATAATTTCAGGCTGCCTCAAACCCACACCTGTTGAAAAAATCTTCCCAATTATAGGAATAGCACCACCACCCATCAGAAGAACTGTTGCAGCAGAAATAGAACGGAAAAAGCAAATCAGTGACCCAAGGCATCCTCTGTTCCACCATCAGCCAATAGCAGCAAGGCTCAAGTCAAGAAGGAGTTTTATCCAGTCAACAGTACCTCTCACTGCCACACCTGAACAGCGAAGGTTGAATCTATGGCAGGAAAAAGTGCAAAATCCGCTCTTGGATCTGAAAGAAAGTGCAAGCTGTGGTAGTGAACTCCCCTTCGTAACCTGGAAGTCTTTAAATCGGCTACGCACAGGAGTCACAAGATGTAAAACAAACCTGCTACGCTGGGGTTACATTCAGGACAATGCTGCCTGTGACTGCGGCTTTGAACAGAACTACACACATTTGTTGCAGTGTGAGTTGCTTGGCACAAACTGTTCTTTCGACGACCTCCTCAAATGCAATGACAAGGCCCTTCAGGTGGCCAAATTTTGGGAGGGAATTATTTAGAATTGTACTATATTTATAATGGTGATCTTGGACACGGAAAGTAAGTAAGTACTGTAATCTACTGGAAATACTTCACTGCTCTAAATCCAAATCATTTTTGATACAAAGGACATTCAAGGATAATAGAATAAGGACACCCCTAACTTTCATAAGAGTGAACGGATCTTGATAAACCATAGCTCATTGTTTTCAGCTTGAAAAAAAAGTTCTATTTCGTATATCATATGTTGAATTTGGAAAAAATTGTGTTTTTTTAATGAATGTAAAACGTTATCTATTCGACCGATTTTTGTTTTCTTTTTTTCGATCGACGCAAAATTTTGTCCTCTACAATTTACTATGAGAATGTACCTATAAAAATGTGGACCGTTTTTTAATTATATACGAAATCTAAAAAAGTGCATGGTTTTCTGGCTGTCAAAAGTTGTGCGGGGGGGAAATTTTGTGTGCAGTTTTCGAATACACATTATTGGGACCCTAATGAAGCTATTGAAACAATAAAATCGCATACACCACCTTTTGCAGAAATTAGCTTTACAAAATTCCCTGCGTACTGGACTACTAGTATTTTGAATTAATAAACATGAATAAATTAAAATTGTGCCAAATTTTGGATAGTAAGAATAGACAAAATTAGAGATAAAGCGACGCAAATAAGAAAAAATAAGCAATGAAATGGTGAATCTATCTAATAAATTAAAAAGTTATAAAAAATTCTACTTTCAAGGCCAGCACAATAAGCATTAAGCAAAATACAAAAAGGAATAATAATGCCAATGTGTTCTCCCACTTGATATCTGATCTCGTACACTGATACAATATTATATTGTCAATTTACAATTACATAGTTGAAACCTATGTCGTATTTATTAGTTAGTTGCTATGTTGCTCATCGCTTATTGCTTCGCTGGTATGTGAGTCACCAAACATGTATCCAAGAATCAATATTATTAGATGTGATTACTTCGAAATTCAAGATAAATCTTCAGATTTAGCAACATTTTCAATACTCAGAAATAAATTTGAAGATTTGGAATCATTCAATAAATATACCTATTATATGCTACATTATTATGAACCTAGAAAATTTGATCATTTTCAGTAATCAGCAATTCTAACGGACATCTTCTCCAACACATGACTATCTTGATCAAACTGAATGACGATTGTAAACATTCTAACAACATAAATCGCTCGCAAGAAAGGAAGGAACAAGAAAGCAAGCAGAACTAACATAAGAAAACATGAGTTTAGTATCATCAATATAAGGTAGAAGTAAAAAAGTGACTATTCTTTCGTCAAATCAGCACCATCAATGAAGGAAAATTAATGGTTCCTAACTAGTAAGCCCCATGGGCTGAAAAACTCGCGTGCGAACTCTCAAAGTCAACTTATGGCTTTAATTATTTGAAAATATGAACCACAAATCATACTAACACGATACCTAGATTTATTCAATACTGAATGATTCCTTTTTGTGAGGAATTATTAATAAGAAAAGATGTTTCTTCGGTATACTTTGATACATCATTATCCGCAACTCTTCTGCCACCAATGCATCAATACAAACGTAGGCCTACTTGTTCAAGACGACTTGACTGCAAAAATTCAGAGTAGACCTATCAACTGAAGAATTCTAATAAATTTACAAATATGGATGAAATAACTTTCCCTTATTTTTTCTGAAAACCATACATACTATTGAAACTTCGTGTAGAGTCTATCTATTATCAAGGTATGATGGAAAGTCTTGAAATTATAGAAGAATTACAGGAAAACTGAGGAGAATTCGTTGTTTTGCCAATGATATGTTCTGTTTGTTTCAGCTCGAAGAACACCGTGATAGTACTTGAGTTAGTTCTTTTAGGAACACTCTGTAGTCATATTGATCGCCTCTTGTTTTAAATTTGTTCATTGTATTAAATTGAAAACAGCAGTTAAACCATTAACAAACTTTGTAGAGATTCGTTCAAGAATGGAATTTTTTGATAATTCAGTATTTCCATTCAGATAAATCAAATATATAAATTATTAGAAATCCCTTTAATAGCATTCTTCAAATCCCGTAGAAAATCACGGCTGACTTATTATTAGTCTGACTAATCAAAGCATGGAAATCAAATGGAACAACAAACTTCTTTCAGCACGAATACTTCAAAAATAATTTGAATTTGCCGCCTTTTGTCAGCTGTTCAAATAAATAGACTCCTATCACATCTTTAAGCTTTGAGATCAATGATAAGCTTTGATTCATCATATGACTTCAATTCAACATGAAAGTATTTTTCATTTGATAACATTATTTTCATGATAGTTCTTTCAAATTTGCCGCTAATAAATCAGCTGTTTTATTGGAATCAGATGGAATCTCCAAAAATAATTTATTCAAATTCCATATGACATTTTTTCCCCCAGCCGTGATTATTGTGTTGAAATATACGGGAGTATATATAGATATATTGTTGCTGAGAACTTATCCTTTTTCCTCCTGAAAAAGGATGGAGTCGATCGATTTTACTGTCCAACGAACTTGACCTGTATAAAGGTTAGAAGAATATGTGTTCTGAATTTGAAGTTGATTAATTGAGGCGTTCAAAAGTTATTGTCGAACATACAAACAAACAAACAAACAAACGAACGAACAGACGGACAACGACTTCGGTCTTGAGTCAAAAGTAAGAACTCGCTGTCGCTCGTTCAATTAATGGAAATAAATCAAGACCTTGCGTACATCAAGATAAATAAAATAGAATAATACGATAATTAGAAAAACACCAAGAGATTCATAAAGCTGAAGTATTTATGTTATTGGCCAACTGCAAACGAAAATGGTCTACACGATTGATTTGTATCTAAATGTAAAATTGACCAAGACCTCATCGAACCATGATGAAGACCACATTATTATTTCTACCACTGAAATGGTCATGCTTTTTCTAATGGTTTACCGATTCCCTTTAACCAAAGGTTCAATAGAATGAGACCAAGCAAGGAATTACAACGATACGAATTCTAAAATTTCATTACTGTTAAGGTTTCAATACTATTTCGACACAACACTAATTATCTATTACAGCATTATCATTATATCATCATGGAACATAAAACAGACAGAAAAAATATTTTCAAACATGACGAGACGTACAGAAAATGTTATGTTCTAGATTGAAAGTTACAAATCCTTGATTGAAGTTTGAACAAAGGTTTTGATAATAGCTACGAACATACACTACTATTGTAGGCTATTATTGTTAAACATTGTGTTATGAAACGATCATGATATGAATTATTAGGTATGGCAACCATTCTTCCAACAGCGTATTCTGTACAAAAAATTATTTATGCCAATTAACAATAAAAGAAATGAAATGTCTCTATACGGATCAAATATTTCGAATATTAATACAGGTAGAGTATTATAAAGGAGGATAATTATTATTCACAGATAATCTACATAATAAATGAGAATTAGAACAGATATGGTAGCTACTGAGATCTCATAATACTCTTTCATCAGCTCACCAATCTGGAGAACTATTATCCTCATCGAATGATATTGTACGAATTCGTATATGTCTGCAATAAGAGAAATCAGTTGATTAAATAACGCATAAGATGACCAAGAAATCAGTTCAATTATTGATAAGTACCTCAAAACATAAAACTCTAATATAAATTCCAGGAGCTCTCAAATTTAATACTTAAAAAGGAAGACAATCCTAAAAAATCAATAGGAACAATTCAGTCAAACACCCACTGACGGGAATATTTTTTTGTATTTTAATTACCTGTACACCGTACAGATCTCCCGCTTTTGACAGGCCATACCAAGGTCGCTCCCGCGGCGGTAGCGGAGTTGAAAAACTCGCTTTCTATGTTATTAAATTGGGCAGGCCACACCGAGCTCGCTTCCGCGGAGGGAGTACCTTGGCGGTAGTTTCTCTTCATCTGCCAAGCGAAGTTTTAAAACGTCTGCTAGCGGTACTACTGCTTCGGTAGCGAGCTCGGTGCGACCTACCCAATTTAATAACATGGAAAGCGAATATTCAACTTCGCTATCGGTAGTGCATGCGCATAAGCATTCCCTCACTACTAGAGGACTACCGCTATAGGACGTTTTTGGTGTGGCCTGAACTACCACCGCGGAAGCGAGCTCACTACCACTGGCAGACGTTGGTGTCGCCAGTGCATATTTTTTGGCAAATGAAGAATTTGTTTAGAAATTTTATTTGTTTGAATAGTCGTTAGATTCCTGGGAAATAATATTTTTCATCTGAACAAGAGAGAGAAAAAAGGAGAATGCAGGATACATCTGTCCAACCTTCTTGGTTTCATCACCAATTATATTAATCTTTAGATTTATAACAGGGGACTGTTTCAAAAAGAATTACAAGTTGAATCAACTAATAAAACGCGGATTTTACAAGCGTGTTTGTTTCATAAACGTTTCTCATAAACGAAAGTTTCTTTAAGAGAAACGAGCTAGTAAATTTTTATGTAACAAAGCTCAAATGATAATAAATGTGATTCGGAAAAAATTACAAGTGCAAGTAAAAAGACAACCAATATACAGTAGTTAGCATTCCTCAACCAAAGTACTTAGTTGAAAGTAAACTCAACATCAATACCAAACAAGAAATTCTTTGTAAATACAGAGAACACGAACTTAACACAATTCAACATTTTATTAAGACACAAGAATCAACACTCCTAACCACAATAAATGTTTGACTGCATAATTGTACCACACTCGTTTATCCAAACCAACAACCAATGAATCTAAAATTATGGCAATGTGGGAAACAGTGATATGAAAATTCTGACTACAACGCAACATCATCCGACACTAATCCACCTAACAGCCTATTAATTGGTTAATAACATAAATAATCAATTAGTATAATCACAATGCTACCTGAAGACATTTAAAGACGATTGAAAATAATACGACAGTCTTACATGACATATACATTTTGATCAATAGTTTTCAATAAACTAAAATTGAAGATGCTTGGTAAGACCACAGAGAAGGTAAATATTTATTTTCTCCGTAGTACGACTTCCAACTTCTCTCTTGAAAGAAAAAGCTGCTTCAGTTTAGAGAATATTATTCCATTGCAGGAAAAGAGTTTTTGCTAAGATGGTGATTATTCTATTTAATTCATAGAGCCTCATTACAGAGCGGGTGAGGTAGGGAAGCATATAGCCTACTCGCTGTAAATGACCAATAGAGCCGCTATCTTTGAAAAAGTTCAACTCCTTATAAAGGAATAACTGGAGTTATCAATAACTGATAGTTATCTATCCCTCCTTTGGGAGATTGGCTGTCGTTAGTAAAGATAGTCAGTCGTTTCCCGTTTCTGGAGGAATAGTAATTGTTGCATTACACTCTAACTGATTAACTGCATGTTATTCAGAGGTGTTCTGCATCTTCACTTGGTTGTGAAGACTGGCTCATGGTTCAGAGGATCGACGTGCTAACCACACGTTACCTCTATCCTGGTTGATGATTATTCGTCTGCTGTATTTTCTGTCCGGGCTGGGAGGGAATTCTGGCGGGGTGGGGGTGGCTTCGGCTCGGTCGGTATTGGTTCGGGGGCTGTGGGTTCGTTTTCCCGTCTTGGCGGGGTGTCTTCTTTGCTTGGATGGACTGTATGGTTTGTACAGTTTGGTGAATATGAAACTGGCAACCAGCTGGTAGGCCTAGGCCCTTCATAGGGCTGTTGCGCCATTGACAAACAAACAAATCAATAAATGAAGTGTCAAGTGACTTTGACAAACTATAGATTCTCAATGTGTTTTTAGTTTTGTGTGAAATGAGTGTAGGAAGGAGGTTTGAATAGGCAGCAAAAGGTTGATGCAAATTCAATACTATTTGAAGACAGCTATCTTCAGGATGAACTTAATCCTTTTCAAAGAAACAGGTTCTCTGTGAAACTTCAGCAGATAAACTAGATTACTAGGTCAGAAGAGTGTGCATATGTGAACGTTTCAATAGAGAAACATAACTTTTCACAAAGTTCTACCAACAAGTAGAGTAAGTTTTATAAAACAACCAAAAGAAGGGTACAAAATATATTTATCAACTCGTTTAAGGAGGTTATGACAAATATACAAGCATATGAAACAACAGAGACCGAAATTTAGAAACAAGAGGCATGCAACCACAATACAATCAATAATGTAAGTCAGGTCTATTATTTTGTTAGTTAACGGAAATGTTTTCAATAGATGACAGAATTTTGAAGAATTATAACACAAATTGGGCTAGTCTATTGCCCAAATACTCGATAGGGTGATACACTATTATTATACTACCCAAACACTATACATGAAATTTAATAACGCGCGTAACTATGTAACTTACATGTATAGTTTTTAGTCTATTGACTAACATGCCTGTCATGCCTTTGATTATAGCATTTTATTTAGTCAAAAATAGTATTTTTCTGGAAGTCATTTAATGAGCAAAGAATTTTGACCTGCAAAAGACAGTGTATGATCTTAATGAACTATAAATAATTGTTTTCAGCCTGAAAAGGCGGTAATATTTCAAATATAGTTTTTTGGATTTGATCATGAGGATTTTCATCACCTTGAGTACTACGTAATAGTTCAAGTGTGAGTGCTAAGAGTTCATTCCTATATACCGAGAAAATTCTAATTTTTGTTTTCAAATGCGCCTACATTAAAAGCCATCGAATTTTAGAACATAATGCCTTCTATCATTTGATATGTAAATAAGATTAGTTTATATAAAAAATAGTATTTTTCATTTTTCCATACTACCGTATTTCTTTCAAGATAGACGCCTTTAAAGACAAAAATAGCTTTCACTTATTAAATAGGAATGAGCTGGAAGAACTCAATGTGATGAAATCCCTCAATCGCTTTCGAGTATATGCGAAAAAACTGGGTAAGGTTTTCTGACTGTCAATAGTTGTGCCAAGAGAAATTTTGTGTACTTTTCAAATGGGACTCCAATGAACCATTTTGAAACAATGAAATCGTATACCATCTTTTGCAGGAATCTACATTACTAAATGCTTTGCGAACTGGACTATAACAGTCAACAAACTAATCAGTAAATAGCATAGCTATCTATCTATACTTATATACTAAGAATAAGTATGGCTACAGAGACTGTATAATTAGACTGAGTATGTACAGTATCTGTAACCACAGTTAATGATTAGACATGGTACGAGTAGATACGGTTGAAGACATGGAATGAGAAACGAGACACTACGGCTGCGGTTGTCTTGACATATAGTTGTTGACAAAAAACTTGGGGCTTGGCGAATAATGATTTTAATAAACGCTACGCTGAGAGTATATTGATAGTGTTCGAAAAATATAAAGGAAAAGAAAAGTGCTTGACTTTAAAAATTCAATGTTTATTTTTTCAATAGAATTTCATGGAACATTTGATCATGTAAATATGGCGATGTAAATAAGTATCGTTTTACACATCGCGATTTTTGGACGTCCCTTTATTGCCATCCTTATAAATAATACTAGATTGATCAGAACTTAGCAAACACATGTATCTCTACGCCCATATTATGTTTGCCAAGCTTCATTCAATCTAGTAATGCTGATTTTTTTTCAATGCTCATTCAATTTTTAGAGATGACAAAACCCGGAAATCTAAAAATCGTGGAGTGTGGAACTGTGGATCGTGAATGAGAGGTCGAATAAGTGTTATTGATGTTACACATTTAAAGAATGAAAAGCATGCTGATGAAATGAATGCTGACTTACGGATTGAATTGAACCTTCTTTGCAGAGACAATAAGGACGCCACTGGACTTCCGTTTCCTCGAATTGCTCACCAAACTCTTCCTGGCTCTTGCAGTTTTTCTACCTGTCGGGTTTACAGTTGATTCGATTTCATTTGTTTCAGATTTCCTTGTCCTCTTGGAAGCTCTTAGTTTTGTTATCAATGCAGCATCAGTCACTTCTTTCAATTCACTCTTTGTTTTGCGAGCAGTTACCTTCTTGCGCGATGAATTCGAATTGATCTCTTCTGCCAAATCGGACGATTCTGACTCCAATTGTTTACCATTTCTTCTTGTTCTTCGTGGCAAAACCTTTTCGTTTTCAATCCCAATTGCTGATGAATCCGTTTCTTGCTTCACTTTTCTCTTTGCAGGAACTTCTTTTGGCGTTTGGGCTTTCCGTTTTGTGGATTGAACTTTACTTTCTGCTTTGATTTGAACATTTTGAGGACTACTTTGTGCAGCTGATTCTGCAGCGCCTAACGATTGTTTCTGTTCAGGGCTGCTCTTTTCTATTTTAGAACTAGTGTTTGTTGGAGTAGCCATCAAGTGTTTTAGGCCACTGACGTTGCTCAAGCTGTTCTTGGGACTCTTCTGCGATAATAGTAATCTTTTCACACCCCTAACATCTTGCAGATCATTCTTTGGACTTTTTTGTGGAGATGACATAAGTCTCTTAACCCCTTTGACGTCTCGCAAATCATTTTTGGGACTTTTTTGTGGGGATGACATCACACTTTTCACTCCTCTGACATCTCGCAAATCATTTTTGGGACTTTTTTGTGGGGATGACATCACTCTTTTCACTCCTCTAACATCTCGCAAATCATTTTTGGGACTTTTTTGTGGGGATGACATCACTCTTTTCACTCCTCTAACATCTCGCAAATCATTTTTGGGACTTTTTTGTGGGGATGACATCACTCTTTTCACTCCTCTAACATCTCGCAAATCATTATTGGGACTCTTTTGTGGGGATGACATCACTCTTTTCACTCCTCTGACATCTCGTAAATCATTTTTAGGGCTTTTCTGTTTGGAGAGTAATCGTTTTACACCACTTATATTATTTCTCAAATCATTCTTTGGGCTTTTATTTGCAAAAATTTCTTTTACTCCCTTGACATCTTGTAGATCATTTTTAGGGCTTTTGGATGGATGGGCCTTTCTGGAAGGTACAGTCGTTTTAGACGTACTTGGAGATTGTAGGGAATATTTTAAGGTCGAATTGAAAACCTCAAGAGAATCACTCACTTGTTGAGAAACTGATTTTCTAGTACGACTGGATGAAAATCTTGAATCATTTTTAAAATTTAGTCCAAGAGCACCAGGTGTGAGAGGAGAAACAAAATTCTCTACAGAAATGTTCAATGTCTCGGCAGTAATGTAGGGGGTCAAATAAACTTCACAGGAAGCGAGGTTTTGACTTGCATCATTAGATTTAGACGAATTTGATATGTCATTACTTGCACTGTATTCTAGTTTCTTCGAACTTCCAGGAGCAGAGCTTTTAGAATGGCCTGGATGTAACATGAGCATTCTTGACGGCGTGTTGATAAGCCAATCAGCTTGCTGAGCTGATTGAATGGGAGTTGATGCATGAATCAGCTGAGCTTTGGCTGAACTCCTTCTTGTCCTCTTCAAAGGTGAGTTTATAATTGTAGTTCCATCTAAAAAACTGTCACCTGACAGTTCCAGGGCAGCAAGGAAACATTTTGAAGGTTCTCCTGTGTTGTCAGGAATATCTTTCTTGTTGCAAATGTCAGAAGATGTTGATGAATCTATCTCACCCTGGATTGTTTTTGAATTTAAATGAGACATATCAAAGTTAACTTTCTTGGAAGACATTAGGCCACGTTCTTGCTTCATGGATGATTTTAGCACAGAATCATTTTTCAACGAGACATTGTGAATCCTCACGACAGACGGAGTTTTTAAATCATATGATAGACTACTTTTCTTGTCATTTGAACTGATTCTACTAGCGCTAGAGGCTTCAGCTTTTGATTTTGTAGCAGAACCTTTTGATTTTGTATCAAGAGTTCTTTCATGGTCTCTTTTGCTTGAAATGTTCAATTTAGAGTTAGAGGTTCCACAACAATGTGCTTTTGGAGTTTCTCTTGTGTTTTTCAAATTCATTTTTGCAATTTTCGATTTCATGGGCACTCTCAGATCTTTTCCAACAGATTTATTAGCAAGAGTTTTCAGTGATTGGCGAGAAATAATTATTGGATCAGGGGAATTCACATGTCTGTTACTGAAAGCTGTTTTTTTATTTGCCTGTAAAACAAAGAACAAAATCAATAGAGGTCAAAAAAGTTAGAAAAAGTAATTGCTAAGATTCAAGTGAGTAAAGTTAACTTCTCAAGTTAAAGTCTTCCAAATTTTTGTCTGGTAGATAACTAGTAATATTAGTTTGACAAGTAGGGTCTTGTTCATAAAAGTTGACAAGCTAAATTAAGATAACTTAAGTTACTTACAAAGTCAACTAGCTAAGGATGGTCAAGTTAACAAGTCTATTTTATTTATCTCAGCATAGCTTTAGCTTATTAGAACAGTTTAGTTAATTATATCATGTTCCTGTGCATGTGGTTTCATCACTTGGGCCAGCATAATTTATGCAATTTATATTTTTAGGATAACTCAATACATCTTTGGTTCGATTATTCACCAAGTAAATACTTTTCTTCCTAGACAGAAAGTATAAAATTCTTTCAATTATTTGTTTTAAATTTTTCAATCATAACATGACCTTGATTTTTATACACCAATTTAGTTCACTACATAGTTACACTAATAAAAACCTAGAATATTTAAAAAGTGTTCAAAAGTAAATATTCGTAGTTAAAACCTAGCATACTATTTTCAAACCAATTCAGTTATCAAAAGTCCTCTTCTTGTTGGTACCATCATAAAAACCCCCTGATTTTGCTTATTCGTCATTAAGCTAGTTTCAAATTTGTTTCCACAGTAAATTTTTGATTGTACAACTTGGTTTATGCTGTATTATGCTATATTTATGCTGTCATGTATCCGCCAATTCACACTTTTTCCATCCTGAACGGATGAAGTAAAGTTGTTACCAAAAACTGAGCAGATTTGAGTTTAGTAGATCAATAATTACCTGAATCATAATATTTTTTGGTATGACCACGGGTTTTGAAACAGCTTCCTTCGAAGTTTGTACTGGAACGACTTTGTTGGTCGGCTTGCGTTTCACTGCAGAAGAGTAGGACATTTTCTTGATTTCCATGTTCAATTCATTTCCTTTACTTCCACCTGCCTCTGAGTTGAAAACCATTTTGCGCTTGGAAGACTTGACAATGGATATTTGCTCAACTTTCATTTTCCCTGAAAAATTAAAATAATAGAATCATCAACATACCACAAGCACATAAACTAATGAAATTCCAAAACTATAGTTCAATTTGTTTGGAAGGATTATTTCTAATAATAATATTATTGCTTGAGGAATCATATTTCAGAAAACAAATTTTTAGGTGAAGATCAATCGAAAGACGGCATGTAACGCTCACTAAAGTTTTCGTTACTACACCTATGTGGAACTACACTGAACCAGTAGCACAATCAGGCTATTTGCACATTTGCTATTTGCTTTTCTAATTGAATAAATACGATTATAAGTTAGGTTTGAATACAGATTTTCGACAAAAATTCAATAATAACTTGGATTTTCAAGTAAAAACTCTCATATCACAGGGTGAGGGTACTAATAATTGATTTTAATTGATGATAACAAATCGTCAACACGCAATCTTCAATAATTGATACACAAATGACTAAACCATGGAAGATTTATAATTAAATTCATTCAATCTCAAGGAGAGCGAAGACTGTTATCCAAGCTCAGTTCTAGAAGGCCAGACTTTTGCGGTCTGCAAAAGCATATTGGTCCAACTGGACAAAACCGCACAAGATCACACATCCCTCTCCGAAAATAACCACACCATGCATTCAATAGAACAGCTGCCAATTTTGCGAAATATCATAAGCGAACTATACACAGGAGTGAAAGTATAGTAGGAGACAAGAGAAAGAGGTGCAGTTGAATTGAGATATTTTAATGATAGTCATGATATCGATAAAAACAATGTCATTGATCATTGGGCACATGACTCGATTAATAAAGATGTAAGTTACAGTATAAAGAACTATAAAATAAATGTTTTGTTTCATAGAAATTTCGAAGAAAAAGTATATGAGTATAAAATAAAAGTACGGTGATTCAAAAGTGAAAATAAATACATCAATCTGTTCATCTTATTTTCCGATTTCATGTATGAAAGTTATGTCAAGCATATGTGCTCCTCTACTGCGCTGGCACGCATCAACTTCGTCCTTGATATTCACTATTACTGCACAAGTCTCCACTTCCATCCAATTCAACACCAAATGTCAATTTACATACCCCAATGACTAAGATGGCCCATCCAAGTCATTGGTGTGTGTTAATAAAACCCGAAACATCAATGACTTAACTTAAGAGGAGGAAATTCGACTGGTTATCGGCGAAATGGAAGTGGAAACTTGGGTGCAGTGATAGTGAATTATATGGACAGAGTTGATGTATGCCGGCGCAGTAGAGGAGGACTCAGACAAGACATCATTTTTCTAATAAATAAATGAAAAGACAAGATGTTGTCAAACCACTGATTTATTAGAAAATCGAGATACCGGTTTCGGTTTTTACGCCATTGTCAATCTCTGGTAAACTTTTAGTTACCAGAAACCATGTTTAACAGCCGAAACCGGTATCTCGATTTTTTAATAAATCAGTGGTTTGACAACATCTTGTCTTTTCATTTATTATGGATAACTAACACAATATCAATTTCACAACTACTCAAAGACATCATTTTTCATACATGTACTCGTAATAGGAAAGAAAGATGAACTTACTAATTTTCAATTTTTCGTTTGAATAAGAATCTTAATTTGATATAAAGAAACCGGTGCTCTTTTTAAATCACCCTATATTTTAAAAGTCAAAATGCACAAACCTTGATTTATCGGAGTTTTCAAAGATGAATTGCTTATAGCCGATCTGCCATTGTTCTCCGATAACTTCGTCATGATAGCTTGAGGATTGGCTTGTAGATACTCTTTTGATGAAATCTTTGCTGGCATACTTTTATTAAGAGAAAGAGGAGTTTTTTTAGTCGATGAAGATTTCACCTCCATGCTAATGTTTTTGGATTTCTTTTTCTTATTGATAGGAAAACTCAAACGCTTACTCTTCTTAACCGAGTCAGTTATATTTTTAGCTGGCGTTTTTGTTGTACTTTGTTTTTTTGGAGCTAATACTTTTCCCCCAGAAGATGTGTTCACACTTGCATTCTTGGGAGAAGTCTTTTTATTAGTCAACTGATTCGATTTGGAAATACTCTCTTTGAGAGAAGTATTTTTTGGTGAAGTATTTCTGATTGGCAAACTTTTGTTTTTGGATGATGTGAAACTCTTGCTCAAACCGTTCAGCTTTGATGAACCCTGTTCTTGGGAAAGTATATTGTTTTTGGATGTTGATGCCTTATTGACATCTATTTTAGGCGAAGCTGATCTTGGCTTTGTTTTGGAAGTAAAATTGAAAGACGTTGGTATTTTTGTAACAAGATTATGATTTTGTGAAGGAATATTTCTCCTAGATGGGGAAAATGGCTTTACAACCCGATCTAGAACTGATTTTTTTAGAAGTGGCTTGCCGTTCACTTTAGAAAATGGGTTCTTTAATGACAAACGCACTTGCTTACGCATTTTGTTCAAATTGATTGTTGGTATTCTTGATTTCACTTGGGCATTGGGCAAATTCTTATTAATCTCCTCGCAAGACAATTTCAACCTTTTTCTACTCGATTCCGCAGCCAATTGACCTACGTTCGGTCTGGAACAGAAAAAACAACATCAATTTTAATCTGACTCAACAATGTCGATAGAGGATTCAACTAATCCTTGCCTGATTTCAAGAGAAAATTTACAATTTGATTTTCTTTCTCAGTAATGGATGCTCAAGTCTATGTAAATAGTTAAATAAACTATTATCGTAAAAAATTGTATCTGAATCGATTATTTTATATGATGCGGGGTTTTCAGACAAAATCTTCAACTAAGAGGTATTGTAGTCCAGTATGCAGAGCATTTTGAAAGACCAATTCCTGCAAAAGGTGGTGTATGCGATTTTATTGTTTTTAAATGGTTCAATATCTGGTACCGAGCTTAGCTCTGAAGCTGCGGCCGAACTGTTGAATTACATAAATATGTTATTGTAAAAAATAAATTAAAAATTGATAGGATCACCTCTCGCAATTTTTTGACATGGACATGTGTTATAGACTTGAATATATGTTCACTCCAGCTGATACAATTCACTCCAGCTGGATAGCGTTGGTCAGCTAACGATAACAGCCATTATACGCAGTACTTGGGATTATTCCTGAAGGAATATTTAATTCTTTTATTAATCCTGCCAGAGAGTTTTCCCGGACATGAGACCTGGTGCAATCTTATTTTTCCATGACGGTTATATTACATTTCAAATTTCGAGGAAATCGTTAGAGCCTTTTTCTAGATCCGTGGTTCCACATACATAAATACAAACATACATACAGAAATTGCTCGCTTAATATAACAGGATGAGGGTCCCAATAATGTGTATTTGAAAAGTGCACACAAAATTTCTCTCAGCACAACTTTTGACAGCTAGAAAACGACTGCATTGCTGCATCAGCTGCTTTGACAGCTTGCATTTTTAGTTTTTCGCATTTTTGCAAGAACTTGAAAACCAAGGTCTTCTACAGACCTTGTCAAAAACGGTCCATATTTTCTACAGAAACACCCTAATAGTAAATTGTAGAGGACAAAATTTTGCGTTGATCATAAAAAGAGAACAATTTACTATTGGAGTGTTTCTATGAAAACTAAAAAAAAAATTCAAGGTTTTCTCGCTGTCAAAAGTTGTGCTGGGAGAAATTTTGTGTGCACTTTTCAAATACACATTATTGGGACCCTAATAAACCATTTGTAACAATAAAATCGCATACACAACCTTTAACAGGAAAAAATTCTCTGCATACTATTAGTAATTACTGTGGACTATTGATAATTAGTATATGACATACAACTTTACAAGTATTGTTTATATGGGAATACGACACTTAAAATAACTTACCAATACAAATGAGAAATACGATTAACTTACTTAAAGTGTTGTTCCCTAGAGAAAATAACTAATCATGGAATCGGGGTATTCACTAATAAGTATTATAATTTCTTTAAGTGCATTTCATTTGAAAAAAATGCACTATTGGTCTTGACCGGATAATCGCAAATACATGATGCGATACATTTTTTACACGTTTCCGAGCCCCTAGAACACGAATCTGATGTCCGTTCAAATTCATATATATATATATATATATATATATATATATATATAAACATGACAATTCGGATAAATATATATATATATATTATATATGTACAGATTCTTGTTAACACGATAACTCCCGAAGGGCTTGTCGGAGAGCGACCAAATTTTGCACAAAAATCATTAGTGTTAATATCTCGGTCAAGTTCGTTAACCAGCCAAATTGGTCCAAGGGTAGGGGGTGAAATTAGGGGATGAAAATTTTGAAAAATCACTACAAATCGACCAATAACTTGATCGTTTTGAAAATTGGTGTGTATAATACCCTTATTATGCCCTACAATTTGAGCCATCAACGAAAAAAATCCAATCATAAATGGCGGAGAAAATGGCGAATAATATGCTGAAAATTGTGTTTTTCAAAAACGGCACCTTTGAATTCATACCCTGAATAGCTCATTATAAGTCATATGATTTGAACCATCATAGAATTGCATTTGAAATGCACTCTTTCCGACCGCCAGCTGCCGGAGCGAAGTTTTTTTTCTCATCCATTGAGTTTTTGAATAATAACACTATGAAATTTTCCATATTATATTGATGCAATCATACAGTTTGGATATGAAAGTATTAAAGTATAACAATACTATTTTCTATTATTTTCTCCTTTTCTCTGAGGGTGATGATGAGAGATGAGTCACTTTTAGCCACGAATTAATTAATATGTAACAAAGAAGAAAAGTTTCACTTGGAAATGATAGGACTATGATACTTACGTTCTAGTTTTAACTGAGCTTCCTTCAAGACTACTACGTTTTCTTGGAGTCTTGGCCACATTTACAGAACTCAGTTTCGGCGTTTTTTGCAGAAATTTCTCCAATTTCTTCGGGGTTAAAGGTGGGAGAGACTTGTTCGCCCTTTTATTTTGAGGGGCACTTTTATTTTTGATGCCATCAGTACAGCTCAATGTCTTACGTCGGTTGCTCGTTTTGAGCTGGAAATAAATTTGAAATTTTGATAATTATTTTATAAGTTTAATAATGTGAACGTTATAACAGCGTTGCTACTTATCTGAAAAATATTTGATTGATGAACAATTAACATTCTCCAAAAAGGAATCAATCCATTTTCAAAAATATTCACTTCATCAACTGTGAACAGGCATAAATTGACATTTTTTGATAATTTGTATGTACTAAGTTCAAAAAAAAATCCTGAAACCATTTTGTATCACATCAGGTTCTCTAAACCACTGGCGGCTTGTGCCGTGGGAGAAGGTGAAGTGTTGTAAGTATAAGATACGGACACGAGCCGCCAGTGCTCTAAACCTATTATA
The DNA here is from genome assembly GCA_017141385.1 of Sogatella furcifera. Lineage (NCBI taxonomy): Eukaryota > Metazoa > Arthropoda > Insecta > Hemiptera > Delphacidae > Sogatella > Sogatella furcifera. The sequence goes on from CM029548.1 coordinate 20,392,877, forward strand.
ATAATGATATTTGGGTGTTGCATCATAGGCCTAATACATAAATCATTCACAGAGTAGGACTATAACACTACCAGTGATCTCAATAACTGAAACAACCTAATACTTCATCAACATTTCTAACCAGAGGAATCTTTCATTGGGAGGACCGGAAAACAGGAAATTAGTGGATACTTAAGGCCTACACGTTATAGGCTACTGCTGGAATACAAGATTACTGTGTATCCCCAGGCGCACACCAACACGATTTCGTTGCAAAGGTTTGTTGCGGTGCGAATTCAATTCTGAGAACTTGCCGGACGGAAATTTGAAACTATTGGGGTGTATGAGCTAGCGCAGACCAATGCGTTGCGAAATATTTGGTTTGCGAATATTCGCAGCAAATGATGCATGCAGCATTTGTAGCGCTTTTCGCATGCGAATACTGTGGCTCGTTCAGGAACTCCAATTTTCGTCTGCAAGTAAACAGACATATAGTACGGTGCAATTAAAAAAGACCGAACCTCAACATCCAAAGAGAAAGGACGATTCCTACGCCAACTTGTTCTATACAACCCCTTTATTGTTTGGTAAAAAGTTACACCCTTATGAGCGTCGGGTTTCTGTGGGAGGGGGGGTGTAAGGTGCAAAATTTCAGTTTTTCGTGAATTGTGGCCGAACCAAGCGTCGGACGAAAAAATTCCATGCAAAATTTGGAAGAGATTGAGACCAATCACAACCCTGTATCATCAACCGTTTCCAAGTTACAATTTTTTGAAAACTCCATATTTTTCACAGGAATTATTCCGTTATTTTAAAAGTTTGTAACTTTGAATTGGAAACACTTGCATCCGTATTTCAAAATCCCTCTCAGCGAAATTCATTTCTCTTTAATTTGAGACCAAATTCACACTTCTATGTTCAGTGGTCCATGTGCTACAGCGATTCTAAAAATCCCTTACATCCCCAAAATTCCCTTAAATTACATTTTATCATACAAAACAAATACTAAAATTATTTGGATTGGCTTCTAATTCTATAATCATGATGGAGGGCAAAATTCTCTACATTTTCAGACCAAGAACATCACTCTACCTTTATTAGTTACAAAGTTACAGATGAATACATCATTAAAAATAAGTATAAATTGAAATAGCTGATTTTACAGGAATGTTTTCATCAAAGTTTTATTCAAGAAATTCAGCTAATCATATATAGTATCAAAGAGTACATTTTCCTCTACAATTTGAGACCAAATTCACATTTTTTGAACAATTACACAATTAGCTAGATCCATTTTTGAAACCAACTGTTGAGCTCAGAGCTCACTTTGAGTGGCGCTCCTTACACTATGAATGATAGATTAAAACGCTTCGCTGAGCTAAAGAAGACGACGATTGGTTTTAATAATATACGTAGCTCATTAAATAATTGTTCAAAAAATATGAATTTGGTCTCAAATTGTAGAAAAAAATGTGATCTTTAATATCATACAGGATTCATCATGATTTTACAATGAATTCCTCATGATAACATTGTTGGAAAATAACCTTTTTTAATTGTTAAAAAATTACACTTAATTCATTCTATTGTAACTCGGTAACTATTGGCAAGAGTTATGCTCTTGGTCTAGAAATGTAGAGTGATTTATCCTCTAAAAGATGGTATATTAAAATTTCTTGTTCAATGCTTATTGTTGGAAAAATTTCAATATAATTAAAAACATGAGCGAGTTTATCAGAAAAAGTGTGATAAAAACTGGTTGTGTACTTTCTCAAGTCGAAGGTTTCGCTATTCTCATAGTAACCATCTGAAAGAGGAAGATTTTCTCTACATTTCTTGATAGTTTCAGATTTTTCCGTTCACAACTTCCCGATTGGGATCATTGATATGTGAAAATTTGGACTTTCCAATGTGCAGGTATTATTATTCAAGGGTATCATCGTAGATATACTATTCTAGTCTATGGTATAGTTAGTCTATGGTATCATTTAAATCTGAATTTTCTAGTTTTTCACCGAATTTGGATAATATATGAATTTATACCGCCGTAATGTGCAGAGAATGATGAGCTATTGAACGATAGAATCCGACATACCAATCAAAAGTTATAAGGGAATATAAATTATAAAAATAAGGGGATGCTTTTGACCAACCCCCATGAGTCCTATGATAGTCTTGGTCGTGTCAACAATTTTTATGACAGTCTAGGGTCTCAAGAAACAAAATCTAGAAGTATGAGTCAATCCAAATATTTTTAGTATTTGTTTTGTATGATAAAATGTAATTTTAGGGGATTTTGGGGATGTAAGGGTTTTTTAAAAATCGCTGTTGCACATGAACCACTGAACATAAAAGGGTGAATTTGGTCTCAAATTAAGGAGAAATGAATTTCGCCGAGAGGGATTTTGAAATACGGATGCAAGTGTTTCCAATTCAAAGTTACAAACTTTTAAAATAACGGAATAATTCCTGTGAAAAAAATATGGAGTTTTCAAAAAATTGAAACTTGGAAACGGTTGATGATACAGGGTTGTGATTGGTCTCAATCTTTTCCAAATTTTGTTCTCTAGAAAAAACATGTATGGAATTTTTTCGTCCAACGCTTGGTTCGGCCACAATTCACGAAAAACTGAAATTTTGCACTTTTCACCCCCCTTCCCCCAAAAACCCGACGCTAATAAGGGTGTAACTTTTTACCAAACAATAAAGGGGTTGTACAGAACAAGTTGGCGTAGGAATCGTCCTTTCTCTTTGGATGTTGAGGTTCGAGTCTAATTGCACCGTACTAATAACCAAAAAGGACGAAAGTCAAGGAGAGTCTAGATATCACGAATTTCCTCCTTCCAGCTGGGTGTTCCAGGTTCGAAGCTTATTCTGTTCCATCTTTGGAAATGGGATTTTAAAGAATATCGATTTTCTTATCGATATTATCATAACCAATAGCCAATCATATTCTCATGTATCGGTATGGTAATACTGTGATATTAATAATAATAATTTTGTTTTGCTTTTATTATAAAAAGCTTTATAAAGCAAATATTTTGCTTTTAAGTATTGGTAGTAATAATTATATAATTATCAACAGTCCACTATCATATAATTCTAAAACAATGATAATTAGAATAGTCATTGTCATAGTCGAGTTAAATTTGAATTTAACACATTTCAGGTTTGGAAATATAGCTAGCCTCATCTCATTACCCAGTTCTGAAGTAAATCGTTGAAACCCGGACTTTTCGACATTAATTTAATCAAATATATCCTCCATTACTTGGCTTTTATTTATGTTGTATCAACCATAAAGGGTTTTATTTGGATTTTAATTGCCCTAATTAACAGGTTTTCATGATCGGTTACTGTTGTGTTGTAGACAAAATAGACCTTCAAACATCTTGAAACATTACTACATTGAAACTACAGCCTGCAGTAGGCTACACGGGATGAGAAGGTAGTGTCGGCCAGTATTAAGCCTTTTTTTCAAAGAAAAAAGTTTCAAGCCTAGTTTTAAGCCAGTTTTAAAGTTTTAGGCCAGTATTAAGCCTAGTGTAACGAATAATTTGCTAAAAATATACAATTTGAGAATTCTCATGAATCAAACGTTAATTCGAGAAATTTCTCAGCCTACCATTTGCACAGTAGGCCTACTAGCCGCCACTACTTGCCCATGTGTAGCCTACTGCAGGCTTATCAGTCAGTAGCGAATTGGACGTGTCACTGTCTAGCATTGTTGAGCAAAATCAACTTATTGCATATATTTTATTCGTGATAAACCTGATTTTGTTCTCTTGATAAAACTAAACTATCAAATTTGTTTCACAACATAAATATACTGCCTAATAAATTTGATAGAACATAACTATTGATTTTCACACAATACTCAGTAATTCAATTACTCAAAATTCATTATGAATTATTATTATTATTATTAATTCATTATTCTAAACATTATCAATCCAATTATCATCATTAAACAAGTGATGGTTAGAAAACTTTAGGTCTTTAGCTGCTAAAATAAAACAAGCATGGTTATCAAACAATCAAACTGAGCTGCACAGAACAGGGAACAAGACGTTGAATGAGAATGAGGAACACATCAACATGAGGAGGAAATTCGTGATATTTAGCCATTCCTGAAAGTCAACACTCTCGGCACTTTGGAAATGAACACTGAGCAATTGTTAGCTATTATTTTCACATACCAAATATGATGATTTGGTATTATACCAATTTGTAAAATTTAAATCACAAAGATTACAAGAATATAAAAGAAAAATACAAGATTTGGTGTGATATTGGAAAAGCTGTCTATGTTCCAGGTAAGTTTCAGTTTACTTTAATAGGCTAATCGGGCTATTAGCTGTTATTAGGCACCTTACTATAGTAGTTTATACGATAACTCAGGATATTATTATTGTATTACAGCATCATTATTATAGTTAACTTCAGTATCTCTTCTACCCTACTATCGATACATTAGGTAGTTAGTTTAAATACTCAAATATTCCCGCGCTCTAAGTTACGATTATCTCGCTTTGGTGTGCGTGCCCCAGAGTTACGAATATTTCGCACCGAAACCTTCGTCTCGAAATCCAATCGAGTCCAAATTCTTGGAATCACCGCCACGAATTCGCGCCGTATTGGTTTGCGCAAGGCTTATGACGTAATTTTCCTGTATTAAGAGAACTCTAAACCCTAATGATAAAGGCTCCAGCAGATGGAAAATGTAGAAGAAAATAAATCATGATCAAAATTATGGAACTGAAGTATCATAAATACTTATCTTGATTCAAAAATTAAAAATGTTGATTTAATACTGTAGACAAGTAGACTGGAAATGTTAAAAGTTAGAAGTTTAAATTCAGAAACGTTACTTCGCTAAGTATACGCTAACCACTCACCGATTTGGTGAAGTCCTCTGATCTTCTTCTTTTTCTTGAAAGGCCTTCAACTCCATCCATTTTTGACCACTGAAAAAATATTACAAAACTTGTTAATCAACTAACTTAAATACAAAAAAATACAAAATCATGAACCGATTCTAGTGCAAAACAAACAAACGAAACTCAACAACATAAGAAATCAATATGAGTTATTAAACTCCTAAGTACACCTTATACTAACTAACTTACTTTACTATATCATGTCATGACCAATATTTCTGTTCTATGGAATAAGAAAATTCAACTTAATTACCTGAGTCAAGGTATTTACTGAATCTATAGCTACTTTATTTGATATAGAATTTCTACTCAATTCTTTTATGCTATATAATAACAATTTATAGAATATAATGAGTAAGTTTGCATTTAAAGAGTACGCTATTTTTAAACAGAAGTTGGAATTTTTCGATAAAAGGTCAGAGGAGGAACCACAATAAGTAGGCTACTAAAGCTTTAAAATCTGTTTCAAACAAGTTATTACGTCAAAGACACTTGCCTGTAAACCTCTAATAGAACCCTCAATCGCTATTGAACACAAATTTTTCACTTGAGCTGTTTTGTCGATTTTTGAACGCTATACTTCTGAGATTTGGGTAAAGATTTTCACAATCGCCGCCACTCAATTTTTTCTTCAGAATACGACTCTCTTCAACTTCCATTAATAAAAAATACAAATTTATAATTACTTATCCAGTTATAAACCTTATTGATGAAAATGGCGGTTTTTAGCATATTTTTCCAATGATCTTAATAACCGTTGAAGTTACAAGCTTCAAACTGGTTTCATTGACTTCCTCAGCTAATTTTACATAGGAATTGATCATTTTAGAACTTGAGTAAAGCCTTTAAAAAATTAGAAAAATTAGTATTTTTTGAAAAATCTCAATTTTTCGCCATTGTTATTTCGGTAACAAAGCGTTTTTGGGGGTTTGTTTGTCTACTTGTTGTAAGGAATCAGCCTGAGAAGTATTGCACATTCCTCCTAAAACACTCTGTAATATTGAAAAAGTCATAGCAATTAACTCATGTGAAAATTATAATCAGTAACTTGATTATAAATTGAAATAAATTTAATCTGCTACAGTACGGCCTCCCTAAAAAAATTTCCACAAAAAATATCTTCATCCTAGCTCTCAATAATTAATAAAGCAACTTTTCAGCAATTAATTTGAAATAGTTTGACAAATAACTAGCAACTCAAATTATATAACCTATAAATTAATTACATCTTATATTGATTCAATTATGAACATTAAATTTCACTATGAAAAATTTAATTGAATTTTCCGTAACTATTACTATCAAAATTATTTAAGACTAGGTTAGTTAGAACGCTGATAACAGCCTAGCATGATAACGGTCTTATGGTTAGGTTATCAATGGAAACATATTTAAATTGAAAGCATTGATTATTAGTAACTCCTTATTATCAGCACTACTCAATACCCAAAAACATTGTTTAAATTCATAACATTCTTCAACATAACAGTCAGTGATGACATATGCCTACAATTGGAGGGAAAAGACGTCGATACGCATCTGTAGCTACCGTATCTTATTCAAAACTGAACAATACAACCAAGATAACGATAACGACAATAACCGATTTTTGATGAATTATTCAACAAATTAAATTATTACAGAAGACATCTATTATTATTCACAGCATAAATACAGTGCATTCCGGCAATCTAGGTACCCAAGTCACAACACAACAGTACGGTAGTCAAGAATACTCAAATTGACATCAACATTCACATGAAAACAATAGGAATCTCGACGTACCTTGTAAATCACATAAATAAATTATTGATCCAAATATAATCACTTATCACTGTTTTAATTGATATGACATTGAATCAATGAAAAATTAAAACGTTTAAGCATTCACAAATCATAGTACATCATGTTGTGACGCTACACTTCTACACTACACAACGGCGCTTCAAAACAAAAGTAGGGTACACAAACACAACAACCCTGCAACGCAGAGACCAATCGGCAATCGCCATTGCCTGCAGCTTTTAAATACTGTTCTGTAATTGGTCAATTATTCAACGTCAATATAGTTCACCATTATTATCTTGAAAATCCTTGTCTAATTCAGAATAATTATCAAATGTCTTACAATAATTGATAATCTTGACGAAATAATCCACACAGAACATCAATTTTATCTATCTAGAATTTTAAAAAATCAAGAAAATTCTAGTACTCTGATTATGATACTGTACTTACTGAAACGAGAAATGATATCAAGATAGCATAGAAGAAAGCCAGTGTCAACTGTCAATTCAAAATTCAAATAAAAAATGTATCTTTTTTTAACAAATTTGCTAAATTAAATCCTATATAAATTTAAATCAAACATGTTTGAAACACAAAAATTTCGAATGATTGAATATATTTTGAGATAAATATAATTCAATTCTAGTAGTACCTGGGTAAGTTATTAGGCTACTTATTTTCTCTTAGCCTTAGAGCTACTGTAGCCTATTTTCAAGAGTAAAATGAAAATATTTTAGAAAAGGGTAGGCTACCTACTTTGATGTGAATTATTTTATTTTGAAGTTTTACCTGAGCTGAGTAGGCTATAGTCTGTCCAAGCAAAGAAGACCCTCTGGCAAGATGGGAAAATGACTAGCGGGGTGAATATTTGTTCAAGAATGGTCTTAATAGTAGATCGAATTATTTCCTACAATTTGAGATCAAATTGATAATTATTGAACCAATACTAGCCGAGCTTGAGAAATTTTCCCATCTTGCCAGAGGGGTTTCTTTGTTTAGACAGACTATACCTACAGGCTTGTTGCGGACACCCAGCAGTTTGGTTTTAGAAGTAACAAATCAAAAGTTGCGTTTGACGTTTTGATCGGCACGCGCAGAATAATAATAATTATTATTATATCTATAGGCCTTTATGACTGCTTTGAGCCGCGTAGACTAGCTTATTGCTGGGCTCACCTTGTGTGATCTCAGCCAGGTCTTTGGCAAGCTTGATCAGTACGTGATTCCCCTCAAGAAGCTCAAGGTTATCCAGGGCCCAGGCCTACCTGGGGGACCGCAGACAGGTAGTGCTAGCCAATACGGCTTGCTCTCACAGATCAGAGATTGTCATGACTGTGGAGTGTCCCAGGGTACTGTCTTAGTTATTTCATCCAAAACTGTAGGCCTACTAAATAAAACTGTAATTTGCCTATTGATAAGCTATATTGACAGTTTTCAATAGATTCAATTGGACAATAGAAAGCCGAAAGCGTTCATTAGTGCAAAAAACATTTCATCACTATTCGCTTTTGTCACCCCTCATTAAAACATCAATATTTTATTATGACTGCAACTTTATAAAAATACCGTAATAAAAAAATATTCAAGAAATGAGAGACTGAAAGAGGACCTGATACTTCTAAATTACACAAATTATGTATTCAACTTCGTTTTGAAAAAAAATGGAATAAAAAATGCTATTCAAGATTTTCTATTTTCAGTACCGTACGGTACCTAAGTTGATATTTGTACTGTGGAAGTTTTAAAATATATGATCAATGGCCTAGCTTAGTTGAAAACGGCAATCCTTATTTCAAATAATTTTTGTTTAATACTGTACGGTAATTTACAATTATTATGGCTACGGTAGCCACAACTACCAAGTTGTAAGTTTAGTTTAATTTTGCTACAAAATTTGCAAGTTAATGTAAAACTTTTAATGATTAGAATACCTATCTTTTATTCTGTGTTTCTGTTTGAAACGTTTTTGTTTTCGTGGACCAATTTAAAATTCAAAATTTGGAGTTAATTGTGGAATAGACCTATTTTTGTTTGTTTGTATAAATTGTAAGAAGGGATAGTTTTGGGCTTGTTGTAGGCCTACTCTTCGATGAGAATTACTTATTAAAGATTATTATTATCTATCAAGCTTCATAATATCACATATTATGCAAGAGTTTTTATTAATTCAATGTTCAGAAAAAATACATAACTGCCGGGGTGTCTTCTTGGCTTGGACGGGCTGTACAGTAAAGTGAATTTAAAACTGGCAACCAGCTGGTAGGCCTAGGCCCTTCATGGGCTGTTGAGCGAGACATACATACACACATAACTTCACATAAAAAACTATTGACTTTGATTAAAAATCGGTAGGCCAACTGCCAAGTGGAGAGCAAATAATATGAATATTGTTCAAAAATATGGTGTGGTACACTCACACAACTTTCCTTGCTATTCATATTTGCGTACGGTACCTAATACAAGTATCTATAGGTAGTCATCAAGAAGTGCAAATTGCAATAGGCCATTACTTCCTCTTTTTCTGGTACTAACAGTGAATTTTTCACTCGTCGCTGAGACCTCGCGCCTACCGGCGCTTCGGCCCATCATATGTATGACTTGCAAGTATCACTAGCCCATGACGCCTCGCGCCTGTCGGCTCTTCGGCTAGCAAAATCCATTATTCTCAACAATGCTTCGGATCTTGCTGCTATTTTGCCAGGAACGAGAGTCATGGCAGTCGATAGGGCTTATATAGGACTATTTCGGGTAAGAGTTTAAGAAAAATCGTTAGAGACGTTTTCGAGAAAAACGTAAAAAACACCATTTTTGGCAAATTATTCGCCATTTTTTGATGATTTTTTTTTAATTTCTTCGAGTCGGGTCCTCATGGTATAAGAACCTTGAGAGTATAATGCCTAGGAAACATCTTGCATGATATGGAATTATAATTAACTTCTCGAGAATAGAGAGTTTTTCCTGAGTTTCTTGTTCACTACTTTCAACTACGATTGATACTGGCGTCTATCAAATGAAATTAGAGTTCAACGTCAAGATGTTAGATTAGAAACCAGCATAAGACAAAAAATCAATAATAAAATACCAGCTAGTGGTGTAGAGAACAAGATTTCAAAGCCAAATTTTATTAATAAGTGCATTCACAAGTGATTGGTTTTTGAAATCAATGTTTGCAAATAAATGATGATAGCTATTTTGAAAAGTGAGTAAAGCAGACGCCAAAAATTAAAGCGGTAGGCAAATGACTGTGATCAATGCTTAGCTCTGTCAGGACAGTCGGCGAGAGGTATACCAGAGCATATCGGGTAGAGAGCAGCCTCAGCTAACAGTTTCACACTTGCAGACAGCTTTGAGACGGTCCCGACAGAGCTGAGCATTTGCCAATAGTCTAAATTTTTGGAACTAGCTATACTCACAAGATACTGATTACGCGCGATTCAAGCTCTCGAAAATTGGAAATACTCAGCGTGGGAAATGTAGAACTGAATTGGTCAAAAATATACATTATTCTAGCTTCTAAGTAAATGAAAAATGCAATTAGGTAGGTTGAAGATGCCACTATGGAATCATTGTTGAAGTTTGACTGTCACAGAAAAAAACAATGCATGTTACTATTAGGGTACTGTTCATTAAAAAATGAAAATGTATAAGGAAAGACATAAACCTTAAGTCAATGAATGCAGAGATCATTTTTCCGATTTCTATACTTTTATTCCGCATGAAGATACAAAATTTTGTCATAATCAAGAAAGCAAGAACAAGAATATCAATACGTATAGATAACAAAAATAAAAGTATTGGGCTTCCAGAAAATTTAACAAAGGAGATTACTAACCAAGACAGAAGTCTGAAATTTTAAAGACTGCATGATTGCAAGTACAATTCCAAGGTTACAAATTTAATTAGATTGCTGCTATAATAAACAATACATAATACTTATTAGCAATATAATCATTTTGCAATTGGGGTATTTATTTGCAATAGGGTATGTGAACTGTTATTAATGTTGGTAACTATGTTTCTAACAAGCTTACAATCTTTTTGGGGAATATGCACTTTGGACATTGAACTAGATACCGTAATTAACTTCCGTTGCACACACCACGATTTTTAAAGTCAGTTTTTTTGTCGTCTCAAAAAATTTCACATTGAACTAAGGTAGGCAAACATTATGTTGTGCATTATGTGTTAACCAAGTTCTGTTCAATCAAGCGAAATTTATATAATGACGGCAGAAAACCGGACGGACCCAAATCGTGGGAGTGCAACGGGTTGACAGTGTAAGACGATTAATATGGATGTCATCGGACAGAGATGCCAATGTTTCATCATGATGAAATAAAAAGGTCTGAGGATATATCATAAGAGGAACAGGTGGTAGACTTCGCAGTCGCAATGAACTTTTCTCGATGGTTGAATCTCCTTTGTAACTAGTATTTATAGTTTAAATTAAAATCAAAATCCAGAAAAATTGTTGGATTTTGCAGTACAGTGAAAGAATGAGTCAGATGAAAGATAGGTTTTCAAAAGCATTGACCTAAACTTCTGTAGCCCTGTGAATTGATTTGAAAAACAAATGAAAAATATACATAATCTATAACTGGTGTTAGAATTGCCGGTCACTAAAAATATGTTAATCACTAATTAAGTTTCACAAAAATCATCAATAATTTTCCCCAAGTCAACAAAAATACACTCAAACGTATCCTATAAATACGCAAGAATTACTCTATAATTGAAAGTGACCAACAATAGAACCTACTTATTGGTAATTGTTTTACACTAGTCTAACTTAAATGTTGTTTCGCTTTTCGATCAAGTGGTAATCATAATAAAATAGTTGAATATTGTTTATTGCATTCATGTTGTCTCAAGCAAAACAAAAAACATTCACCCTCATAAACTTGGAGTTTGATACAGCACTAAGCAAAAATTTAATAAGAATAAGTTGTCGTTGGTAGCACAACAAGAACCTAATAACTAATGCTAGATTTTGGTACGTAAGTAACAATGAATAATTTTCAATGAGAAAATAAAAAACTTATTCAATTCCTATCAAAAGTTAACATATAAGTCTTTCTCACTCTCGATAATTATTTTAATAAACAGCTTTCCACCATCCTAGAATACTTTCCTATAACAACCTGAAGATTTCTTGTTTTCAACCCTGGAAAAAAAATAATTTAAAAATTAATTTAACAAAATAAAGAGGAAAACAAAATATAAATTATTGATATATTGTCGCGATTCTTAAACAATTGCCGTTTTTAAACCGCGCCGCCGTACCGCTGCAGTTGTCATTAAACGCATGCGCGTTGTGTAGCCGATGTAGATGAATGTTGGGAAGCCACACACACCCTTTCGGGACCATTCGATCGAGTCTACAACTGTTTGCATGATTTTCAAAGTGCCTCCTCCAAAAAAAGACCACCAAGATGACGAAGTGAACATCACCAATGACTGAAGATCTCCAATTTTTTCCTCATCATGAATGTGATTGCGACCATCTTTCAAGGCCCTAACACATTTTCGCACCATTCCATAGATAGATTCAATTTTTTGCCATCGGACCATACAGTCATCAGCAACGTCAGTAAAATATTATCAACACTTAATTAAAAAGAATGTGTGAAAACTCCTCCAAAGAACAAAAAGGGTTTGCACGCAGTATATCAAATAGAGATTTGCTAAACAAAGAGTCTGAATAATTTTTTATTGATCTGGCAACCAGATAATTTTTTATTGATCTGGCAATAGATCTTTGTTCCTAAGACTTGATGGGATATTTGTATTTTAGTTAATTGTGTACGTTGAGTCTCAAGTTGTTGTCTTTCGCGGGTGTTATATGAATGAGACATACATCTTGTAATCATTATGGTCTTATTTTTGTGTATATGCTGGGCATCAACATAAATGTATTGGTTGAAAACCGTTAATACATCAATAGAAAAAATACCGGTTTACAATGTTCCCTGAATGCGGCCCCCATTATTATCCTCACAACTTTTTTCTGGAGAAGAAGAACACCAGAAACATGACTACTTCCACCCCAGTGTAGGATACCATATGACAAAAGACTGGAATAAACTGGAATATGCCATACGCAAATAATCATTTCACAGTTGGTTCTTCAGACATCTTATAAGGTAAATAGACTTTGAGAGCTTGCCACAAAGATTTCTACAATGAGGCTACCATGTTTTGGTCTATGTAAACGCCAAGGAACTTAGTCGAACTTTCTTCAACAGACTGCTGTGAGGCAGCTCTATGTTTTAAGCCACAAATAACAGTTTGAGTCTAATTGTCATTCATAGAGGAACCATTGGCCTCCAACCACTCACAGATCTCTCTCCTGCGTAGCGATTCCATCACTCAGAATGTCTTTACTGTCCATTTCACTGATTTGGCAATGAATGTCAACCGATTTGAAGCTTCGAGCACAGTGGAACAGTATTACAGCACGCTTTTGCAGTCAGCGAGCCATTTTTTTTAAATCATACAAACAAATGTAGACTCGATCGAATGGTTCCGAAATTGTGTGTGTGGGTTTCCAACAGACTGATGTAGCTACACAACGCGCAAGCGCTAAATGACAACTGCAGCGCAACGGCGGCATGGTTTAAAAATGGTACTTAATAATAAAATACGCCTCGTAATATTCAGGTGTATGATGATAATATCGTAACCCAATTCATACCAAATTTCAACACAAAACATCATCTTTGGAATTTGGAAGTGAAGCGTTGAATATCTACGAATCTGCAAAGATAAACATTGCAAAACTGTTTTAAAAGCATGGAACTGAACTAAAATCTTCATTTAATACATTGCCAGTTTTAGAAAATCTTAGTTTGATAAGAACTGTTCCAAGTATTCGAGGCTAAGCTTTAAAGTGCTGAGCAAGACGACACCTGAAATTGTATTTGAAACACACCTAAGAGGGAAACTCATTCTATACCTTATTCACGACCACTTGAGACGAATTAAACAATTTTTTTGCGCGTGTGTACATGCAAGCATGGGGTGGCTACCTTGGCCATGACAAACCTTGACCTAAAAACGACGTAGTGTAGACATAGCATTGGCAATGCGTATGTGTGAATTTGTCGTTAATTTTTTTTTTCGTCAGGACTGTGTCATATCGTTGCTGCTATGGTTTGATATCGCAGCAGTAGCAGCCATGTTTGTTTACTTTGTAAGTTTGTTTATCTAGTCTCAAGTCAACGTGAATGAGGTGAGGTATAGATAGCTTTATAACATGGATTTCTTTTGCAAAGCACTGGTGGCCATACACTCTTTTCTAATGTGAATTGGGTGAGCAGAGTGAATTTATTTCTCAAAGTTGCTTAGAATAAGAGAGCTTTGAATATTCAACAGTAATTGGAAATTAATAAGAGAATACATACGTTTTTCAACTTGTACGCTCTTCATCTCGCATTTGGCGGAAACCTGTGGCTATTTGATCAGCATTTAATGCCACTGGTTCGAAGTTATCTATGATCATTTCTTCCTCTATTTCTAATTCTTCTTCGTCTTCCTCCTCGCCTTCTTTTCCTTCGTCGGAATTGTCAACTCTGTAGAGAATTTTGTGACAAAGAGGACAACGATCCTAGAAGAGTAGAAGGGTATTTTTTACTATTTATTTTCGTTGAAAATAATTAACTCTTATTGTTCCACTATATCAACAAAAGAAAATACTTTTTACAAGCTGTAGGAAGAATTTATTCTTTATTAACTCAATTTCGTTTAACGAGGAAAAAATTATTATGACTCAGGATTGCATGAAGGTTACGAATGGAAGCAATAAGAAGCAATATTGGAGGTCAAATTTCGCTAATAAGAAAAGTATGAAGTCATTGATATTGATATATTTTATAATTTGAGGTACCTTGCGGGCCTTAGTTAGAACAAAAAAGTGAAACTCATAATAATGTAATCATCAAAACAATTTACATTTATTTTCAAATTTAGTGATTTAGTCATGCTTTGAGACAGCTTGTGGGCCTTGAAACAAAATAATGAGACTCAAGATAATGTAATCACCAAAACAATCAAAATTTCATTTCAAATTTAGTGATTGATATTGAAGCATACTACAGCTAACTACAATCAATACATTCAACAAAGTACCACCTCGCATAAATCATGACTAGTTTTGAAAGACAAAGTTTAGTGAACCGATTTTGTGGTATTGTAGAATAAGGGATTGTAAACTACTAGTGTGTAAAATATTAGGAAAATATTATGTCACATGCATCTTATCTAATTTGGAAGAGTGGAGACTGAAGAGTGAGAATTGAACGACATCATGCAGGGTTATTAAAAGAACTTATAACTAGATTTACTTACTTGTACATACAACCATTTCCTCAGGCAAACACCATGGAAGAAGTGATTGCATCGAGTGATTTTTGCAGTCTGCATTTCTTGGTAGCAAATGGCACAAACATCATCAAGCTTTTGCAATTGTAATTCACTTGCTTCTGGCAGCGAATTGATTTTATTTGCCGCTGTTCGTCGTTTCATGAACACGTTCCACCTGGATCAAAGATAACAATCAAAGTCTGTCGAAGCAGATCTCATGAAAGATGTAGGAAACATTCTGATCTACAATTCAAGACCAAATTTATCATTTTCGAACCAATATTGACCGAGATGGAGTTATTTTCCCATCTTACCAAAATGTATTTTTTGCTTGGACAGACTGTAGATAAATAGTCTATATAGTCAAGCAAAGAAGAGATTCTGGCAAGATGGAAATGACTCCAGCTCGGTCAATATTGGTAAAAAATTATAAATTCGGTCTCAAATTGTAGGAAACATTCTTATCCACAATTTGAGACTAAATTTATAATTTATGAAAAAGTATTCACCGAGCTGGAGTCATTTCCCCATCTTGACAGAATGTCTTCTTTGCTTAGACAGACTGTAGTTGTAGTAATAGATGGCAACTGAAAATTGTCATTGGATAATATAGAAGTTGAAATAATAGTTTACTGATTAGAAAAATATAAAAAATAGCGTAATCCCATTAAAATAACATTTTTTATAATGCGAATTGAAGAGCTTGAAAATGCTTTATGCTTAAAGTGCTGGAAAAAATGGTGAATATGAATAATAAAAAAGTGTTCACTGATAAAATTTTGAAAGATTTTGGTAGAATAACACGTTGTTTTGGTATTTAAATATCAAATCAAATCAAATTTTTATTGCCTCAAAAATTATATACAAAAACAATACATAACATAATATAATTCACTCGAAAAACTATAAAATACAAAAAATAATGTTTTAATTTCTTAAAATTAATTGACGTTACCAGCAAAACCTAATTGGTTTGTGTGCTGGCAACGAGTAACAATATTGTGGAAAACTTGGTAACTCAAGATGTTTTGAAGAAACAAATAGGGTTTATCACCATTATGAGCATGAAAAATTCCTACAAGGCTACATACAGGGTGAAAACCTCAAATTGACACACCTGGATATAATGCAAACGGCATGAGATATCGAAGCGAGACCTTGACCATACCTTATATAACACTTTTCTTTACTTTTTCAGGTGGTATCCACCCAAGGTTATTAGAAAAAGGTTATTCCATAACTGCCTGATATTGGGCAAAATGAAAAAGTGGTGGGGGAACCCAAAAAATGACGTAGCTCAGATCAGTGATCCCGACTACACTGGAACCTCACAACTACACCGGCGCGGTAGGCCGGTAGTGCGGCGCATGCGCGGTCTTTCAATCTTTTCAGCAAAACTAATTTTATAATTTAATATCATATGTTGATATTTTTTCACGCTTCTTCAAAGAAAAATACCAGTTTCATATTGTGTCCCACATTATGAAACATCAATATTAAAATAATTTATTACCGTATATCGATTCCATAACGAAATCGGCAAAGTTTATAACAAACCGTCAATTTACAAGTATTATTATCTTCTTGCGTCATAATGTGTAAATATATATTATCATGCATGATATCAATAATAATAACAATAATAATAAATACTATCATGCATAATAATAATAATAATAATGAGCCATTAGCTAGAAGTGTAGTTGTGAGCTTCAGTGCAGGGTCAGTGTAGTCGGAATCACTGATCTGAACTACGTCATTTTTTGGGTTCCCCCACCACTTTTCAAATTCTCGAAAATCGGAACAACCTTGTCTTTAATAACCTTGGTATCCACCATGGAGGTGGATGGCCGCCATCTTGGATCCGCCATACTGAATCCAACTTCACGTTTTTAAATGGGAAGATATATTATACATGATTTCGATGCAGTTTTTCAAGAAAATCGAATGCCGGAAACCGCACATCGGTATGTCTAACCGTTCAGAAGTAATTAAATTTTTTAAATCAGAGATCTTCACTATAAATCTGTTAATATCTCCAAAACGGTTCGTTCTATCAATGTGCGGTTTTCGCCATTCATTTTGTCTTGAAATTCTGCATCGAAATCATATAAGCCTTACCTGACGATCTTACATTTTAATAAATTATGAAAAATACAAGATGGCGGACTAAATTTGTAAAATAACCGATGTAGCCATGTGTTATTTATACATGATTTCGATACAGAATTTCAAGAGAAAATGAATGGCGAAAACCGCACTTTGATAGGTTGAACCGTTTTGGAGCTATTAACAGATTTATAGTGAAGATCTCTGATTAAAAAAATTAAATTACTTCTAAACGGTTAGACATACCGATGTGCGGTCTCCGGCATTCGTATTTTGGTTAAATGTATACGTGTGAGAAACTGATTATTTCAGTGGATTCTGTTCCAAGTCAAGAATACTGCAGTAAAATTGAATATCAATCCAAGGAAGAGTTTCAACAATTATTTGCTATTAATGAGTAATGAGAGAAAAACAATGTAAAACTCACCCTGCTCTAGCCTCACTCCATATATTGAAATAAGCATGAATTCCGATCATGCCTGCTCTTACAGCACCTCCCGATTCAAAAAGTAAAATCCAAGCTCCGTTGAAAAACAGGAATATTCCAAAGCAGAATTCAACCTGAAAACAATTATTCATTATTAAAGAGCACAAAATTGTCTATATCACAGAAAATTGTACTCTTTAATTATGTGCAAGTATCACAAAATCTCACCTGACACTGTGTCTTCAATTATTCACTGAATAATTGAATAAATTAAAAAAGAGATGTTATAAATATAAACAACCAATGATCACAATTTATGTGAGAATGGTTCCGATAAGCGAACCTTTAAAATTGTGAAACAAATCATCTCACGCTTATTCTAAAAATAGAAGAGTACTACAAAACCTGGTGTTTGGACGTATTGAAATAAATTATGCAGCATGGTATCGAGAAAAATATAGAATAAAGTTTGAAATAGGATACAGTAATAGGTCAACTTCAAAGTGCTTTGAGTATTTCTTGAGCGACAATTTGCCAGGCGGGTAAGACTGTCTAAGACTCAAAATATGTATTTGTATAAAATTATTCAATAGATTGCCTGAGAGTATCTGTGAAAAGGATTATTAACCGTTCAAGCATGCAGTTACCAAATTATTCAAAGACAGGGCTTTTTATTCAATTGATGAAATGTTGACAAGTAACATCTAACTATTTTTGATTTCAGAATTAATCTTTATTGTGTAGAACTGACTACTACATAGATGGTTTAATATTAATATTGACAGCATAGTGAACTATGTAAAATTATTGTCTAACTTGTTAGCACATAGGCTACTGGGTTTTAATTTCTCATTTCTCATTTTCTGTCTTTTTATATAACTGTAGTGTTGTAAGATTATTACGGATAACTTTTCTGACTCTGCCTTGATGTACTATTGTATTGTTGGCTGTGAATAAATACTTTTAAGCTTGAAAGATGATTTTTAATAATTAATAGAGTTGAACACATGAGAATGATCCAATGAAACCTGGAACAGCAAAGTCCCCCCCCTCTAACTTATTGCAATATTAGATGAGAAACTTTGGTTTCTCCCATTGTAAAGGTAATCACTCCAGTTCAAGGCGTAATGTAATTGAGAATGTAATTTGAGAATTAATTACTAAGAGTTATAATAGCTTACTTAAACATAAACTTAGGTTCAATTACCTCTCATTTATCCAATTACTCACGCACAAGACAAGAGGCAAGAGCTCATGTGGAGCTCATGTAAAGAGGTTATTGAATAGTAGAGATGATTACCTGAATGCAGCATACATTCTCAATTTCTATTCTTTGAATATTGAATGTATAGAATTTTCATCAAAATTCGGAATAAAATTTTTGTGAATACAAATCTGATTAACTACATTATATTTAAAATGTTTACTGGAGATAAACATTCAAAACTTCTTACCGTATTTCCAAAAGCGCGAATGTAGTACACGTAGTCATCTAGTTTTTCCCAGAAAGTTAAACGATTCGCGTCGATCAAGAAAAGCATGTAGATGAGCAACGAAACAATCACTTTGACAATGACTTCTACGCTGAACGCCGAGACAGCTAGCAGCCATGTGCTGATTGGATGATTTGTCCACAAGTATATCAACAGTGAAGACGGGTACACTATCAGGA
This sequence comes from Sogatella furcifera, assembly GCA_017141385.1. Lineage (NCBI taxonomy): Eukaryota > Metazoa > Arthropoda > Insecta > Hemiptera > Delphacidae > Sogatella > Sogatella furcifera. Next base: position 20,412,153 of record CM029548.1, read on the forward strand.
ATAGGCACACGCCTAGTGCTCTCGCATGTCTGGAAATAATTGATTTTATTAGTCAAAAAATTAAGCAACTTGATAATCGAATGTAGGAAAATCTAGAACATTCAAGATGTAAAAGATAAAAAGTAACAGAAGTTGGATAAATATATTCTTCAATTGAATTACTTATTCAAAGCTCCAGGAATTGAAAAACTTAACGTATGTGTTCACCACATTTCATAAATTGGTAAAACGGGGCACACGAGAAAAAAGTATAATAGTAATAATAATGATAGACAGAAAATTGAAATATTTGGGATAGTAATTTCATACATTTATATTGAAAGAGAATCTATTCTTAAAGAAAAAATACTATTATTGTAACTTGGAATCGCAACGTATACTGTCTTCAATACAATAAAAAATAGTCTTCAACGAATATTGTTTTTTTTTGTCAGCTTTGAATAATTGAAATTTTTATTGGTGAATTCTAGATCTAAACTATGCAGTTCTATAATTTAAGCTACTAACTAATTTCAACAATTCAAACTATTTCTAACAATTCAGAAATACTGGTTTATTGATCGGATAATTAATTAAACAATTTCTTCGAGAAAAATTAAGTTACCTAAAATTTCGATAACTATTGCATTCAAGTAGTTTAATAGAGTTTCTCAACAAATTTTACATAACAATTAACCATTCTAATGCTAGAATTATGAATCAAGCACTCACTAAAAAGTAAATTTATAGTAGAAGTGGTGAGCTTCAGCTCTCTCTCTCTCTCTCTCTATCACGATGACAGAGCAATTCTCGAATTTTGAGAGAACAATACATTTCTCTTTATTTTGAACAATACTTTAAAAGGAAAATAAAGTTGATAGTACTCTCAGAGAGATACAATCATTTTTTAAATGAAGCTTCCTATATAAATTAAGCTAAACATATTTTTGTTTTAGGATTTATTTTGAGTTTTTTTCGTTGAGATCGGTATGACATCGCGGTCCGCACAAAACTAGCTGGCGGTCCGGATCCGGCCCACGGTCCGCCATTTGGTGACCACTGTTATATACAATAGTTGAATACTTATATCATTCATCTATGATATTTATTTATAATTCATTTACTCAGCAATGACGGTACAGTGACCCCATTTACATAAAACACGTCATAAAGATAAATTATTGGGGAAAATAGTAATTACATTGGATTATTAATAAACAATAATAATTAATCATAAAATTATCCATCTAATTGACTCACCACTTTACAGCATGTGGGAATAGTTACAAAGACAACAATATGATGAAGTATGAGGGCCTAAAATACCTGCCTTCTCAACAAATTCAGCCATGGAGTATGGTGCAATATCAATAAGCTCAATCTGCAACTGCCTCATCAATTCACCCCTATCTCTTATCTTCCTTAGGCCGATATTACACGAGTTCTATTATCATAGTTGATCATATGGAAAGAGATGAAAATATGATTTCGTATTTACATCTCTTTCCATATCAGATATGATCATAAAACTCGTGTAATATCGGCCTTGAACAAGAAGATATAACTTTGGAAGAAATTCTCTGTCAGACTAGTTTATTTAAAAAAAAAAAACAAAACAACAACGAGAACAATATTATTGAGCGATAGCTGACCTGTGTATAGATGGATTGTGCGATGCGCTAAGTGACATGAGAAGAGGATTCACTATGTTGTGCAGAAAATGAAGGAGCGCGGTGAAGAGTAGACAAAAGTTGCGACAGAGGCGAATGAATCTCTTTTCTGGTTCCAGTGTGGTCAGACCTGTTTGGAGTGCCAGGATGTAGAACAGTATTGCCGAAACCGTGCCTATGCTTTTATCATCTTCTTCGCCAGTCAACAGAATCTGAAACAAAATAGAATTCCATTTAAAGTTCTATTTATTCCTTGAAGCTTACATTTTTCAATTGTATTTGAATAAGAGGAACAATATCAGCTGGGTTTCAATTTATTCTCAATAATTTAATTACAAATCATCTTCTGAATTACAACTTTCATTAATTCAAATTTAAATAATACTTTCTGGAATACAATTAACTACCCTGAATTACAATAGATAACTTCTTAAATCCAATCGAATTTCCCATTTATATCTGATGATTTATGAATTAGTTTATTGTAATTATTTTGTGCTATCCATACCTGGGCCTCGTTTCATGAAGCAGAATTTATAGATTTTGACAAATTACGACAAGTCAGACAAGCTTTAACCACATTATATCAGCTGTTGATGACACACAGAAACATTTTCAAGTCTTGATTGATATTTTTGAAAAATTTAAATTGTTTATTGTTAGTTCAAGTCTATTAACCTTTCAATGTAGAAAATTAATAATTTATTCATAACTAGCATTTTGAAATGCAAATTGTATATGTTTTGAGCACAATCTAACATTACACATTTCCGTATGCTGTTCCGCTAATTGCAATTATGCAATTTTGGAAGATTGTGAAATTTGAATTCTATGAAACGAGGCCCTGGTCTATGCTAATCTTAATTCAGTTTTTCAGGAAGATTAATGAAACAATTTACTATGAACCTGCAATAGCTGAAAGCTACAGATCAAAGTTACTGCAATCGAAATTATAATCAAACCCGAACTATTCATTATTGAGATGGAAAAAGTTTCGAAAATTCTCATGAACTTCATTTTACTTTCAATGACACCGTCAAATGTATTTCTGTTTGAAATATTCAGACTGCAGTCCCATCAGTAATGACGCGAACATGCGGGTTCGTTTTGAGTCTAGTTGACTTGATCAACAAGATAAGTCTGATTAATTTAGATGTTGAAGAGGCTGATTGGAGAGTTAAAACAGCAACAATCAGAAATTATTAATTGAAATAGTTGTAAAAAAAGGAAAATGTATTCTTAAAATTGATAATTGAGCGGAGCGAAGCGAAGCTCTAATGGATTAGGAAAGTCACTCTTTGTATAACTACTCCTCCGGAACCGCTTGACCGATTAAATTCAAACTTGCCATGGTGATAGTAGACATGGACGCCCAGGTTATAGGCTATAGAGCATTTTGAAAATTTGCATATTAAGGACGAAAAAAGGAAAAAAAGGATTGCTTACACACTATTACTATACACATTATTCATGCTATATTTATGCTCTCTGCACTGCAGGATTGCAACCTAACATCAGTTTTGAGAAACGTTCCTGGTCAGAAAAGTCTATTATGCTCTTGAAATCATGTTGGTATCACTGGCAGAATCGGCTCCTTATCGAACCCTCATAGCCCAGTGGTTAGCGACGTGTACTAGTGTTTCACTGCTTACCAACCAGGGGGGGTTCGAAACCTGAGCAGAACATTTTTTTTTTGCTGATTATTTTTAACTTAGAACAACTTCCAATATTATTTTACATAGAAATAAAAGAAATAAACGACCTTTTAAGATTTGTTTGGTTAAGAGGAAATTAAATTAAGAATTAAAAATTATTTATTGAAATTAAAAATTAAAATAATTAAAAATTAGAAATTAAAAATTGAAAAAAATTAAAAATTTAAAAAAAATCGGTAAAAAATGTTGATATTTGGTGGGCAGGTTCAGATGAGGTCTAGAAATGTTGTGTTAGAATATTTTTGAAATCCGTTCAAGATTAAGCAAGTAATAAGTTTTTAAAAATTGTAGATGTATTGCAAGTTGCTTATCTTCCACCTTGATATGACATATCCAAATTGTAAGTTCAATGGTTCAGCAAGATTATAGATGAACTAATCTGGAAGATATTGAATTAAGTTTTAAACTAACTATGTCCAATATACTTTTCAAAGGTTACACTTCATATTAGCGTTTTACTATTTTTCAGAATTTTCGGAGTTTTTCTTAGATTTTTTGAGAACAAATTGGCAGAAAATGTTGAAATTAAGTAAACAGGTCCAAATTTGGTCTAGAAATGCTGTGTTCAATAAATTTCTAATCCCTTCTGAACGGAATTTGCAGGCGAGCAAAGCGAGCCTGTTTGTCTCAGCTGACACTGACAGAGGTTTTGTAGGCGAGCGAAGCGAGCCTGTTTGTCTCACTTACACTGCCTATACTGTCGGGGGTCCAGGAAGCGGAGCCCCCTGGCTAGGCGGAGAAGGCGAGCGAAGCGAGCTTACCGGCTAGTTCTGAATAAAATAGTGCCTGATTTGTCAGGATTCAATGATAAATAACTGAGATATGACTTTTTTAATTTTAATTTCAACCTTTCACATTCAATATGGTAGTTTGGAAAAACTTAATGTGTAATACGGCCTGCGGCTCGTGCGTAAGTGTTTCTCTTGATGCAGCAAAATCACTCTATGCGTACTGATACACAAATAACTATATTGTACTGTTGAAGGAGGCAAAATAGGTTTTTTACCTGATGTCCTTATTAATAAAATTATTTATTTATTTGCATGCATTCAATATTTCTCAACATGCTAACAAACAATGGAAGCTTGTTGTGGAAATACACAAAAATTTTGCCCAAATTTCATCCAATAGGCTTATTTTTTCGCGATTTTTCAAGTTTATATCTTGCTACTTTATAATTTGCTACTGAATATTTATTTTAAACAATCAGAGCATATTTGAGACCAAAAAAGGTACGTCAAATGCTGTATTTTCAAAGTTGAACCACTCATAGAGAAAATGACTCCAGCTCGGTCAATATTGTTTGAAAATTATTGATTTTGTCTCAATCGTAGGAAACATTCTGACCTTCAATTTGAGCCCAATCAATATTTTTTAACCAATATTGACCAAGCTGGAGTCATTTTCTCATCCTGCCTTATTCTATCAAAATAAACACTCACTTGAGAAAACATTCACTTAAAGGTTGTTGCTCCTATTTTATATTCTCATTTCATAACATTACATGGTAATAGAATGAGCCACTTTCACCATCAGCTAGGTTTAGCTAGGCTTAAAATACCGGGATCAAATTTTCGAGTCTACGCTTCAAAAACTTTTGGACAAAAAGAAAGTTCGCTCCGCTCAATTTGCGGCTGCCTCTGCATGCGCTTCCCTAGTTAGTATATTTATCATTCTTATCAAACAGAATGATACTGAATAGATTCAGTATAATTAAGCGAGGATAACTAAGATTTACGGTTCCCATTTTGTCCACTCGGGTGTAGAGTGCATGAAATATAACTTACGACATTTTTTTACTAATTAGCACCCTAGATTTTTTTAGCCCCCAACACTCACCCCCAGGTTAGTTATAAGACTAAACAAATCCTCGAGGAGAAAAATTGTCGCATATTTCGTGGACTCTAGAATGCTTCATTTACGGGACTAATTCTAACTAAATATCCTAGTTTCTATTATTTTGCAGCCTCTATCTATCTATCAACTAGTAGTCTTTGACAATGCATTTTCTTATATGAAGAGTAGGGGCGCATTATAAGTTGTTTATCACATCATCTCCACTCTCTCTCTCTCTCACACAAACTCAGTATTATACTCCATATGCTCAGTGGTGCAATTCAAATCAATAATATTCTAAAATCTATTGAATTTTCCTTAACGATACATGTTTCAAGTCTATCAAGCGACAAGCGTTGACTAAGAACTCACCCACTGAAAGAAACACCCAATATAATGACAAATGTAGGATATGATCGATGTCATGCCGAGTACTGCGGTGAGTGTGTCGCATCCAGTGATGAGGAGGGACTTGAAGGCGGCGAGCAGAGGGGGTAGGGGCGGATCGGTGAGGAACAGCGACGCGTTGTTCCCGTTCCACAGCTCGTAGGCGAGCGCACCCGCATGCTCGGCCACACGCAGCAGCCAGAATGTGCGCAGCACGCACGGCACGTTCAAACGCTGCCACTGTGTCTCCAGCAGCGTTGACAGGCCGAAATTACTACAAAACAAAATTTATTTATATTTATAGAATTACACATTGGATACATTCAAATTACAGCTGGTATTATTGTCGACTGTCGAGAGAAGAAGACATTCAAAATGGCCGATCGAAGTAAGGGTTGTTAAGAGTAAGTCACGCACGCGCGGATCTGGAAAGTTTAGTGTAAAATCACTTCTGCCAACATACAGCTGGTGAGAGTGGTAACATAATGGGGTGGTAATGGTAAGAGTGGGACTATTTTACTTTCCTTGCCCTACCTACTAACATAGGTAAGGAAAGTATTGTTTTCCAAAAAAATTTAAGGTACCCCGATTACAAGTTTTCTATCCGTTTCAAGGTCCCCTGAGTCCAGAAAAGGACTTCGAAAATATACTCATCTGTAAGCAAAAAATACATTTTTTGGTATATGATGGAAAAGTCAATATTCTCTCCGGAGTTATTTTCCACAATTTTGACCGAAATTGACATATGATATATGAATTTAGACCGCCTTTATGAGCTGAAAAGAATGAGATATGGTATGTTGAGATCCGATGACTTTTACAATAGTTAGAGGCATCCTTAGATTGAGATCCTTGAAGGGTCCTTAATATTGAACCTAACCTAAATTCAGGTCGGTGAGTAGCTTATCTGCTAGAAATTGATCTGAAAGACATTATTACCAAAGAAAATATCAATACAAGCACGGTATAAATTTTTTCGGAGACCATTTCCCCCCAAAATAGGGGTTTTTAAATACAAGGATATCTTTTAATTGCTCTAGTTCAAAAACTATACAAGGAAGAAAGGTCTACTTGGTCTCTAATTGTAGAGGACAAAATTATCCCCAGAGGGATTTTGAATTGAACAACTCAAAGGAATATGTCAAAAGATCTGAGCGAACAAAAACTGAAAATAATCAATTATAGTTTTTCTTGAAAATTAACCTATTTTCTGAAAAATCGTAACTCGGTTTCTAGTTCAATATGGCGGCCAAAAAAACAACTTTCCGACACGAGTTGAGATTGGGATTTTTCACACGTTAAAAAGGAGGGTGTCAGCTACCATTTCCACCATAAAATATATTTGTTGCAATTAGTTCCACCTTCAACCCTAGAATGACTTGACTACCATGAGGACCCAAGTCGAATAAATTAAAAAATTCATCAAAAAATGGCGAATAATATGCCAAAAATGGTGTTTTTCACGATTTTCTCGAAAACGGCTCTAACGATTTTTTTAAACTCATACCCGAAATAGTCCTAGATAAGCCCTATCGACTGCCATGACTCTCGTTCCTGGCAAAATAGCAGAAGATCCGAAGCATTGTTGAGAATAATGGATTTTGCTAGCCGAAGCGCCGACAGGCGCGAGGCGTCATGGGCTAGTGATAATTGCAAATCCTACATATTATGATGGGCCGAAGCGCCGGTAGGCGCGAGGTCTCAGCGACGAGTGAAAAATTCACTGTTAGTACCAGAAAAAGAGGAAGTAATGGCCTATTGCAATTTGCACTTGTTGATGACTACGTATAAATACTTGTATTAGGTACCGTACGCAAATATGAATAGCAAGGAAAGTTGTGTGAGTGTACCACACCAGAATTTTTATTTCGACAGCTGGCAGCATTGGACAGTTGACATTTTGAAAGAATGTCTTCTTTGCTCGACAAGACTATACGTTCGCATTAATGTTCCCAAAAATAATTTGGCGGGTTTTCACCACTATCTACGAATGGTAGTCTAGAACCAAACAGTAAATTGATAGTGTTGGAGAATAAGAACAAGAGAGCTGACTCGCCGGCCATTGTTTTCAGTTGGAAACCATATAGCCTACTTATTCAATGAATAAACAAATACTAAGTTGAACTTTGAAACGCAATTTGGTTAATTGAAAAGATGAGGATTGAGAGAGACTATGTCAGCACGTTAAATTTGAGAAACAAACAGGCTATATTATAATATATCTACTCATTATAATAATATTAAACCTGGTATATTGTTAGTTTTTTATTTGATGGTGTTTAAAAAAGTGCTCTCCAAGTATAACTTATAGGACATTAGCCTGTTTGTTTCTCAAATTTAACGTGCTAATTAAATTACCATATAATTATGAAATAAAAATAGATACGTGAGACTATACAAAATTGAATGATTCAATTATAAAATAAATTAAGACAGATTTAATTTCACATTAGCTGAAACCATAGACTTGAAAGGTTGAAGTTGTGGTATTGAAATACTATCAACTTAGATCCTCAATACTTTAAATTCTTTCTCTTTGAACAGTCTTCATATGTCAATCATGTGTCAACAAAAATCCTTTTTGAATCATTCAACTTCAGTTAATAATTCTAACATGAAATCATTAACTATATCATGGAAATAATTATATATTAAATAATATATTAGAATAATCTTCACGTCTCATGGATTTTTTTGTTTTCAATAATACATGGAAAATGATATGAATTGCTAAATATGTTCAACTGTAATTTCTATTTGGTTTGAATTTCACAATTTCTCAAAACAGAACAACTGTAGACTTGGTAAATTGTTTCTCGGTCAATAAGAGTAATAACCCATTTATGGAATCTAATTGAATTTCAAGATTTTCAATTGCAGAATTTATTCAAATACGAGTGTCATTGAATACGTCAATGCGATCAACTTGAATGATTTTGATTTGCATTTATAAATTTGAAACAGGCTAGTACTTGTGAGCAAAATATTTCAAAACAGAACTTCTCCAATCAACATTAATTTGGTATTTTTATCCACTTCATTCAATGACAAACATACAATCTTGTAGGAAAGAAGAAAAAACAACCCTTTAATTCTAATCCAATCCTAATTTTGATTGAAATAAGGCATGACAAGGTTATGTTCCTTTGGTGAAATATTCACGTAAAAACTTCAATAGGAAAATTCAAGATTACGTTCTCCCCTCCGTGCCGGAACTTTTAATTTTTTCGAATTAATCAATGGATATACTACAACGCTTATATTAATAGAATCTCTCTACCTCATGTTGAAATTTAATAGCAGGTGATTCACTAATCACCAGTGGGGTGAATGTGCACTGGAAGACCAGAAACAAGATCAATAAGATGAAATAAAAAAACTGAGTTTTATGAAGCAACGAAAAAACTTATGAAGCTGATCAGTGTGCATTGCTTCATACAGCTTCGTGTTTCTATTGCATCTTATTGGTATTTTATTAGTCGTACTAGAGCATGTCCACCGTAACTCAGTGACTTATGGAAAAAATCATATAAAAAATAGGTCTTATCTAATCGGCCGTTTTTTTAGATTCAACACGAACTCACCTTACGAAGTTCCTCGCATAATGGAAACCTCCATAAATAGTTTGTATGATGGGTAGAGCACTGCACCAGAGCACGAATTTGACCAACGCTAGAGGTAGAAGAGCGGAAAAAACCGGAGCATGATGTAGAACGGATGTGGGCAAAGGAAGCAGGGACAAAATCGATGGTGCTAGAAAGCTAACTGGTAACAATTTCTGTAGAAACGCGTATCGCGGGCCCAAGTGCACACACGCGAATCCATAGGCGAGAGCACACTGTAGCGCGTAGTTTTGCAGTAACGGCCACACACATCCCTCTGGGTTCATCAAGTTCTCTATGTTCAATGACAGAAAATCTTCGAGAACATTGCTCTGTGTGACAGATGCTGTTGCAATCACAATTTTCACTGTGCTAACATTCGCCCAATACGAAATGAATACTATTCCTACCGAGATCAGATACATGTAAAGTACTATTAGGTGTTTGGTCCATAGCATGAATATGCATGATGCTGTTAGAAATGAAAGACTGCTCCCTGCAACAGAGAAATCAAACAATTTTGTAATTTTCAATACAACTTAAAATATAATAGGCTAGTGTTAGAGGTTTTAAAATATGTGATTCAATTTGATTCTTTTATTTTCATTCTGATGTTTTTTGAAATTGCTTTTATAGATAACCTGAGTAGGTGGTTGGATTATAATTCTCCAATTGAATTGAGAAGTAATTGGACAAGCGCTTTTTAATATCTATCAGATCAATTACTTAGAAATATAAATACTTCCCAGTTAAATTGAAGAATATTGAGCCAAGCAAGAACAAATAAAAAATCTAATTTAATAAGATTTCGCTTACAATAGGCTACTTGCAATCTCACAATAATAATGAAAGCATCCTCATCATTCCCTACAGCCGTACAGCCACATGGCGCCAAGTGACTACCGGTACAGTGAAAATGCGCATTTGTAAAGTGTGAAATCTAGTGTATGAATAAAACACTGCTATCAAATCATTCCTGTTCTTCTTCAAATAATTTGGAGGCTTAAAAGAAATGAATTCTATGAGCTAATCTGTTTCCAGTCGTGACACACCTACGAACTGTTACTGGTGATGCATAACTTCTTATGTGGGAATGAAATGATCAACTTTCATTAGTCAGAGCATGATCGAAATAAATCATACAAATAAATGTTCAAACATTTGATGGCCATCTACTGCAGTGCTGAAATATTTTAGTGATGAGCCATTAAAAAATAGTTTGCAGGTTTATTGTAGGCCTATTTAGTTTGCACTTATTATTGATAGGCCTAATGGAATAACTAATGGTGGGTAAATCGATAAATCATACTGTCTCATTCGAATTAGCCTATTTGAGGAGACAACTCAAGTATGAAAAATTCTAGGCCAATAACTCAACTTATACAAAGGAAAAAGCATACTGTCTTGTACAATTCACTTATCCTCTATAGAGTAATACATTACTGTATTGGCTATAAGTTACTGTAAAATATATTAATCTACCTTTGGTTCTTACTGACCTGTTCCGTGTTATTTATAAGTGATAAAAGTTGATAAATTATACGGAAATAATAAAAAATTGGCCACCTTAAGGAATTGGATATTCAAGGCTGGCGCTTCCTGTAGGCTATAATTTTTTGCTGTAAGTTACGTCCTGTACAGTTATGAAGTTTTGTAAAAGCAAAAAATCTGAATAAATGATGTAGTAGGTCTTTGGTTATTCAAGTTTAGTGTTTAATGTTGATTAAAATCTTACCCAAAAAACTTAGCAGTTGGAAAACAATGATCCTATAGAACTGAGAGTCAAAATTTGTATCACTTCCTGAGAATATCAACTTCCTTCTAAAAAAATTCACATCACTGAAAGAGTCAACTTCATTGATGAAGCTCAAAGTAGAATTGCTAGTGTCAATTTGTTGAAGACCCAATCGGGTTCGAAACAGTTCGTCAATAATGAACAGAGGAGGTACTCTCAAAATTATATCAACTAGTCGCAAAACCTTCCTCACGGACATTGATTCCGCCATGAACAATTAGTTTTAAAACTTGTCACTCATTTAACATTAAACATTAAAAAACCACCAACACATTATCAAACTCATGGACATGAGGAGATAGATTCAGACTTCACTCAAATTTTGACATCTATCACAGAAAATCACGATTACGATTTTACGATGTCGTCCTAACCAAAACAGGTATTATAATCAGCTGATACAACATTGCCAGCTTTAGCTATGATGTAATAGTAACCTTGTTATGCATTGGTTATGCACGAGATGCAAATGTATTGCATTGAGGAAATGTATTCAATGATTGTATTTTTGGAAAAAATTCAATTGATTCCCTGAAAATGATTTTTAGAATTAGAGAGGTTCACAAGATAAAAGTAACAAAATCTTTGCACCACAATTCTGCTGAGCAATATGAGTATCTGAGCTGTCTAGCTAACTTGTTCTCTACTCTTCAAGTTGAACCGGCCCACAGATTATATGAAAAACAAAGGTAATTTTCAGTCAACACAGGCAGTCACGCACATTTGGGAGCCATGAAAGAAGGGTGAGGCTTTTTAAAATTACAATGACAGTTTATGTATCTTATTATTCCGTTAATGATGCAATTAGATTCATCAATTGAAACAATTCCCATGTGAAATTTTTCAAAGTGATCATGGTTCTCCCTCATGAGCTTCTAGTATCTGGACATTTTCTAGCTTACTCTCTCTCTCTCTCTGTACTCTATGATACAGAGATCCGAATTCTTGTTTTGTTTGGTTATGTTACGAGAATATTGGAAAAAAAGTCAAGGTGTGGAGGTTTGAAAGTAACTTGGAACTATCTTTTTAAAGTCTTAAACAAGTATATTCTTCATTAATATAAGCACAAACATGCTTCGTCGCGTATTCGCAAGTGGTCTACTGTCAAATGTAAGTTTATCTGTAATTTTTAAAACATTTTCTAATCAGAAAATTGATCAACTTCTTGATTATATAACTTAACATTCAAATGTAGTTATGTCATGAGATGTATCCTCCAACTTGAAATAATTATACTTTATTAATATTTGAGTTATTCACGTTCATCATCGTTATAGAACTTCTGAATTATGATTTGAAACTAAGTTAGTAACTTATCTAATGCTTCAAATCACCGGTTTGTGCTAGTACGGTATTTGAAGCCTATAAGCAGAGTGCCTGAGAAAAACTATGATGATTTAGGTGTTCTTAGCTCAACTGAAGCTATTATTGTCGACATATATATCTATCTAAAGAGTGTTAAATCAGCTGCAGGAAACCTCCAGGTCTGTTGCTTCACTCGTGTTGTGGGTATGGATATAGTTTCTTCTAAAAAAGGACAGGATGTAACTTGCTGGCTTTAAATATCAAGTTTCTTCAGATTTTTAAAGATTGGTACAGTAATTCCTTTTATCTGTAAAATTGATGTTTCTGATTGCTTTCATCTACAGCAATAGCACATCATGACAATTAGGTGCATAGCCCAACAACTGAATTTCATCCTTGATGTGTATGTGGAATAAGGAGTGATGAGCTGAGTCTAGATGTTCCCTGCATATAATGTATCTCCGCTTCCTGAAAAAGTATATCACACTGGGAAATATCTTCTTGCAGACTTGAGCTACGTGAAGGCTCCACCTCAACCTGTTGTCCATCTTAGAAGCCAAGGAGCTTCACAGGCTGAGCCTTAACCTCACAGTATTATCTCAAGGAAACAGATCTAAAAATGGGATATGCATTTTTATGTATGTAATTTTTGTAATGATGAGTCCATAAGGTGGGCAATGAACCCCCAGAGACACGTCAAGAAAAAAAACACAGGCCAAGTAGGCCAAAACGCAGAAGATAAAATGATCTCAAATAAAACATGCATAAAAGATAGCACACACAAAGATAAAATTATGCGCTTACCAAGCTGTCAAAAGGGTAACAATCAAACATGCATATCACCGACAATATTAAAAATATGCGCTTACCAAGTTGCTGTCTAACATGAAAAACTCATGTTGTGAGTACAACGGCTCATCCAGTAATAAGCATCTCAGGGCCCTCTGAAATTGGCTAGCAGGCAAGTTCCTAGCCACCACCGGCAACTTATAGAGCCTGATTGACAGATGGGCAAGTCCTGCTCAGTCTTTGGTAGGGTTCATCTAGTCTTAGCCTCCCTCTGGTCTCATATGAGTGGATGTTCTGCCTGGTGACTGGCTGTCCCACATTTGCATGCGCTCTGCAAAGAACATGAAACACATAGAGGGAGAAGACCGTGAAGATCTTCTCTCTTAAAGAGGGGACAGTGTGGGCAAGTCTCTCAGCACCACAAAGGATCCTTATGGCTCTCTTCTGAATAAGCAGCACCCGTGACACATCCGCAGCTCCACCCCAAAGTGTGAGTCCATACAAAATTACACTCTGAAAAAACAGAAATAGCATACCTTGAGATAAGAAGCTGGGACACAGTATTTTAGTTTCTTGAGCGGGAAAACGACCCTGCTCAGTCTGCAGCCTCAATACCTCAATGTGGTCAGCCCAAGACAACTTCCTGTCCAGGAGTCTGGAGGGTGAAGTGCAGCAGCCAGCAGATCCACAGCCTGTGAGGAGGAGACTTGGATCCCCCTACTGATCTTATGAATGGAGTTAGTCCAGGTGTCATGAAGATCATCAGCAGAAACAGGAATCGTAGTTGGTACCAGAGAACCCATACTTGGTCTGATAATACTTTAAGCAGCCTTGCACTCATTGGGAGACTGGTCAATAAGTGCTGAGTTGAACTGCAGTCTTGCCGTCCTTGCTGCCCGCATGAATCTAATGCAAGCAGGTGTACAAGCGGTTTAGAATACTTGTGCTGGTTTTATTCTGGATGAGCTACTGAAAACATTTTGTAGTATTATATATTATTTTATAAAGACTAGCGAATCTGTGGCATAGGCCTACTTGTCATGTAGCATGGCAATCTGGAGACAAGGCACTTCATCTGTTCTCGCTAATATTATATTAATATCTTCTCCATCTAGTGATGTAAAATACCCGGGTATTTAAAACTCAGGGCAAATACCCAAAATTCATAAATACCCGGGTATATTGGGTATTTATTGAATCATTGATGTTTGTACTCTTGAATATGTTATTATTGGCATTGATGATATATTGGCATAGTAATAGTACTGATATAATATTATAAAAACTCATTTGCTATTTTCCAATGACATTATATATATTTTTTAAATATTACTTGAAGTTTTGAATGAATAGAATTCTTCATGAAAAAACTGGGTAAATAAGACTAGACAAATTCTGCAGGAGTTTTATACATATATTTCTACTCTAAACTATAGGCTACTAAATAAAAATAACTAGTAAGCATCATGGGCTGAAGAACTCGCGTGCGAACTTTTTAAGTTAACTTATGGCTTTGATAACTTGATGATGAAATTTTGCAGTCAAGTCCACTTGATCAAGTTTGTTGATGCGTCGGATACCGCGAATAGGTAGAATATCAATAAAAATTCTTATCAATCCCTATATTTAAACAATACTGAATGTTCCTTCTATTATGTTTCAATCAGTATAGGTTCACAAAATTTCAAGATTGATAAATTAATCATTATTAAAGAATATTATTCTATTTTAGTGATTTATACTTATCAATCTGTTATTTCATAAAACTTCATAAAAAATTATATTCCCGTGGAATAAATTAGTTTTAATACATAGCCCAATCAAATAGTACTTCCGACCAAACAAAAATCCTGTTAATTGATTTTATTGTTTTAATCGGTCCATCTCGGTGTTAGTAAGAATAATCTATGGTTTTCCACCAAAATATCTGGAGGCATAACTTTTGGGAGCCAAAAAATCACGAAATTTTGGGACTTTTTTCAGTTTTTCCACAATATTTCATAAACCAATTGTTCTATCGCTATTTTTATTCAGTAAGTTTTTAAAGAGCGTAAAATTCCCTACAATTTTCATCCCCTAAACGTTTTTCTAGCTTGAATAGGAAGCGAGTTATAGCTTCTCGAAAAATGATCATTTTTGTCAACTTTACGAAAAATCGCTAAATCGATGTATTTTCCCTTTCTACTTCTTTTTGAGTCTTCTATCGTATTATTTATCGTAATAAGGGTGTTACCACGATGTTCATACTGCAAGAGACAACTTATATATTCGTAATTGATTAAAAATTTTTTTGTTTTTTTTTGTTTTGTTTTATGATAGCAAGGTCAGTTTGATATACGGTATAGCGAGGGGTTCCAGAAGAAGACGACTCAAAAGAGACGAGGTGTTTGTGATTAGATTTTATTAGATTGCTATAAAAAAGTTAGTTAGATATTATTATACTATAAATTAAACAATTATATATAAATTAAATAAACTTTTGATCAATTGAATAACTTTCAGTTATTATACCTACTTTATTGGTGATGAAATGTTTGCAAAAGTTCATGTTTATAGCAATAGTTATTATATTTCAAAAATTGTTTGCGATATTAGATGGATTGACAGAATTAATTTATATACAATACAATTGAATTCATGTAAAACATAAATATCCCCTCTGAGAGGACTGCCGCCCCCAATGATTCATCTCTCTATTCCTTCAAACAAGGGCATCAGACAACAAAGTGGTAAAGGTCCTCTACCTCCTTCAAATTGTAGGCTACATGGAACAAGAATAGTTCTTATCAGCAACCTATGGCTTATAATTCAAGTCTATCAGGACACTCCTTTGCTTTCAAAACTCATCTCATCACCCACATGTCCGAATTGTTTTCTTTTATGTGATTTTTTCATCAAATTGTAATTGAGTAAGTCGTGGTATTTGTCGAATCAAATTAGCTGCTTATTGCTTTCAACGTACAACTATAGCATTGAATCAACAAATAACAGGATACCACGAATTAACAGTTCAAATAAATACCCGCAATGTAACCCACGATAAATCTGATTATCATAGCTATGCCACTATCATTACACAACTTTCTCAACTCTTTAAACCAGAAAGCATATCTTTTTCATAACTTGTTGGACTAGAAATTTTGGTGATCTTTATTCTACCGTTTCTATAACCTTTGCAATATAATGTAACAAAGTAAAGTATGCAAAGTAATGCAACCTAAGACAGTACTCGAAAAGAGGTAGGCTATAGTTCAGTTTCAATAAGCTACATGTAGTTTGGCGTATTAATGATGAGCGAGGAGATCTTGTTGATGAGAAACCGCTCAAATTTTCCCCACAGTATCACAATTTAATGCCTAAAACCCCATATTTGAACACCGCCATAACACAGAACTGCCCTTGCACAAGTTGTGAGCCACTTACACTACTGTGAAATCTAAATATTTTTAATAATAATTTCTAAAAACCTTTCCATGCCAAATTCATTGTCTTTTCTGATTTCTCTTCTACCTGTGCTTCAAAAAAGAGAACTACACCTAGATATTTGTACCAGCTCACACATTCAATCCGTTAATTTTTAAACGTTCATTTCTTGCAACTAGCTAGTCATTCATTCCTAAAAACCACCATCTTAGAGTTCTTTAGAATCTCTTTCGAATTCACATTCACACTTAACATTAACAGAATAATTTCTCTAAATTGATTAGCATTTTCATCTATTCTTGAAAAGGTTGTGTAGTGGACATGACGTGGAGAAGGATAAGAAAAACATTCCTGAGCGTCGGCTCAAGCTGCGCAGCTCTAACTGTGCGTCTCTAGCTATATTGGGGCTAGCCTAGACTTAATAAATAAATTCTTCGATTTGAAAATAATAATTATCATTCTACGATATAATCTACCTAGCTATAGACATGCAGCTAGAGCTGCGCAGCTCGAGCCCTCGATGAGTAATGCTACTTATAATGCTGCTCCTTGAAACCATTTAAAGCCCCAATGCAAATTGAAAAGTTATGACCTTTTCTCCTTCATCAACGGCCGAAGTCTACGAGTATATGTTACAAGTCTACAAATAATCGGTTAGTGCCAAATCTTGAGACTCACAAATTCAATCACTACCCAATAATATACATTTTACTTCCTACTTATCCATTAGTGATTTTATTAACATCGTGGTAACACCCTTATTACGATAAATAATACGATAGAAGACTCAAAAAGGAGTAGAAAGGGAAAAATACATCGATTTAGCGATTTTTCGTAAAGTTGACAAAAATGATCATTTTTCGAGAAGCTGTAACTCGCTTCCTATTCAAGCTACAAAAACGTTTAGGGGATGAAAATTGTAGGGAATTTTACGCTCTTTAAAAACTTACTGAATAAAAATAGCGATAGAACAATTGGTTTTTGAGATATTGTGGAAAAACTGAAAAAAGTCCCAAAATTTCGTGATTTTTTGGTTCCCAAAAGTTATGCCTCCAGATATTTTGGTGGAAAACCATAGATTACTCATACTAACACCCAAATGGACCAATTAAGACAATAAAATCAATTAACAGGATTTTTGTTTGGTCGAGGCACAATTGAATGACAATTTGATTGGGCTAACAGCTAAGAAAAAAAAAATTATTCAAGCTTAAGAGCTTAGAAGCTAAAACATTTCTATAATCAACTGATCATAACTATAAGAGGATATTTTTAAATTTCTATAATCAGCTGATCATAGCTATAAGAGGATATTTTTTTGAAGTGACTGCGGCCAGCTGCTGTCGATCGCGGTTGTCAACAATAGCTGAATGCTCCATTGTTGAAGCATTCGTCTTCCTTGAACGAATCCAGTCGCGGCCGCATCAAGCAAAACGAATAAAATGTATGCTCTCAACCATAGTTGTACAGTCGCGACTGCCCGCCGCGGTACGTTCTATCAACTGAAACCTACATCAAGAGTGATACAGTAAATAATGGTGTTACACGAGATTACAGCAGACGCCAACGAAAAAGGCGATTGAAGAGCTGTTAGTGATAAGGCAATTGGCATTGGCAATTGGTAATTGGTCTCTCGGTGAGGGTGATCTATCGGTGAACGTGATGTTAAGTCACGAACACTGTGGACTGCACTTGGATGGGTGACCGATTCTGGCCAAGTACACATTGGCGAGGTGGAACTACCCGTAAGGGTCTCCCCACCAATAAAAGCCATAAGAATATTTATTAGTGATAAGGAACTTTACCAGGAAAGACAGTCGGCAAGCAATCTGCAAGAACTTATTATTGAGTCAATACAAGAGCAAGCGGAACTAAACCGTTTTGCTCATTTAGACAACTTACAGACTGTCCTGAGAGAGAGGTAAGTATTCGCCAACCGCAATTTCTGTTACATTGAAAACATCGTGTGATAATAACAATCAGATTTGTTTTTAAAATCTTGTTAGCTCTGAACCGATTCTTGCTTCTTGGATAATTATTGTATTTTTATTTTCAATTTTTGTCTTCTATCAGTTGCTTGCTAAATTTGAACCGGATAATTATGATTTTAAAAAATCCATAATCATGATTTCTCATAAAATTTTTTACTGGGACATTTTTTTGCTGCCCAAGAGCAAATAAAAGCCCTTCTTTACCAAAAAAATACTGGAAAAATGTCTTGTGATTAAATAATTCAAATTTGCCGCCTCTTGTCAGCTGTTTAAGTAAATAGACTCCTATCACATGTTTAAACTTTGAGATCAATATTCAACATATGACTTCAATTCAACATGAAAGTACTTTTCATTTGAGAACATTATTTTTATGATAGTTCTTTCAAATTTGCCGCTAATAAATCAGCTGTTTTATTAAAATCAGATGGATCCAAAAAAATAATTTATTCAAATTCCATATGACATTTTTTTCCCCAGCCGTGATTATTGTGTTGAAATATACGGGAGTATATATAGATATATTGTTGCTGACAGTTTATCCTTTTTTCGCCTGAAAAAGGATGAAGGAGTCGGTCGATTTCATTGTCCAACGAACTTGACCTGTATAAAAATATGAAGAATATATGTTCTGAATTTGAGGTTGATTAATTGAGGCGTTCGAAAGTTATTGTCTAACATACAAACAAACAAACAAACGAACGAACAGACGTACAACGACTTTGGGCTTGAGTCAAAAGAAGGAACTCGCTTACGCTCGTTCAATAAATTAGAAGAAAATTAAAACCAATAGTTACAAACTTGAAAATCTCGTGAAGCATATTTAGGCTATTTAAAAAACAAAAATAAGAAATTAACACTTAGAAATGTTTTTGAGAATTTCTTCTGTCAAGAAAGACCTATGGAAGTTTTATGCATATTTTTATGTAACTTATCTACTTGATATTGTAATAAATCTGTAATTTTAATTGAATCATGAATTAAAATTCTGTAGATGGAAACAAATAATATTGAAATATTTTCTAAGGCTGATGAAGGGCATAAAAATGGATCAAACTCAAACATTTAACTTGAAATAAAATAAAATTTATTTTATTAACATTCTAGAAATGAGAGGCCTATTGCATAGATTGGGATAGAGCATGTATAGTTTTAGATTGTAAGAAATGTTTTTCAGGTATCCTAGATGAAGACTTTGAAAAAGATTCCTAAATAATATCCTCACGTTAAAATTTCGCTAAATATTTTCCTGATGAAGTAGGTCGTTTCTGTTCTCTTGGAAATATTTAGCCTAAATAATACTTAGTATACTTAGTCTGTCCAAGCTAAGAAGAAATTCTGGCAAGATGAGAAAATGACTCCAGCTCCAGAAATATTAGTTAAAAAATTATAAATTTGGTCTCAAATTGTAGGAAACATTCTGATCTATAATTTGAGACCAAATTTATAATTTTTAAACTAAAATTTCTGGAGCTGGAGTCATTTTCTCATCTTGCCAGAATGTCTTCTTTACTTATACAGACTATACGGTACCATAAAAGAAATCTCAATAAAAAAACAGAGTAAATAATCTGTTTTATGTTTTTAAAGAACGTGTAATTTTGTCCATAAATAACGGCGCTATCTGCTCCAATAGATTGATAGAAATTAAGTTGTTCTTATGGGGCATGATTTTGCCGTCCACTACCATCCGCCCTTAATCAGATTCGCTCGTATCAATGGATCGCATAATGTAATGCTTTCTCAACGAAATCGTCAATCTTTATCAATGAAATCATGACAGCACCACATTAGAAAAATAGTGAACATGCTTCTATTGTTATTTCGTTCTATTATGATTTTTCCCTAAAAAATGGATGGAAAAAAGTGAGAGGGGGTCAAATTCCCCTCTCTTTGATTGAACGGTAAATAATAGTTCTTATTTTAAAAAATGTCTTGTCATTTTCAATAAGATTTAACAACACATAAACAAATGAAATCATAAATACCCAGAACCCGGGTATTTATGTCAATGATGCTCGGAATTTAAATGCTATTTGCCACTATATAAAACATTTTTGTTTGCATTTCGTCGTCATTGCACTATCATTGAAGGCGTTTGAATGCAAAAAAAGAACTAAATCTTTTCTAAATTCAATAAAAATGATAAATACCCAGTTTTTGGGTATTCACCCGGGCCTCGGGTAAATACCCAATTTATATTTACCTACCCACTGGGTATTTACCCGACTCACATCACTATCTCCATCCATTAATTTTTTACTTTATCTGTTATTTCCCATTTACTGCAATGAATAGTGTTACTGCTTTATATGATTTGGATTATTGGAGCTCTCCACTGGAAGTACGCCGGCGCCGTGGAAGTCAGGTAACATTTTATTTAAACTCACGTTAAACTTGGAAATGTAATTAGTTGTAAAGTGGTTTCAAAATATTAATACTATTATTACCTGTTTTTTGAGAAAAACTGATGTTTTTCATTATGAATTTCAGGGGCTGAAGCTTGCCTCCTGCAGAAATGGCATAACTGCTGCCCCTAAATCTATCAGGCTAGCTGGAATCTCAGGATCACGGTTCTTTCATGGTTAGTTGAGTTACGGTTTTTAAAATCTCTTGTGGAAATATCTTATTATTTCAATTCTATAAAATTTCAAATGAAATACCATTAACTTATGACATACCTTAGCAAACTCGAAAATCATCATCATTATCAACAGCAGTCAAATCTGCAAATTTGGCTGTGGAAACGTAGAAATCTTGAACTTGTTTTAGAAATTGGCCTAATACACTGGCGGCTTGTACCCACGAAACAGGTGAAGTGCCCAAATATTTTACTGTACAGCACTTCACCTGTTTGGTGGGCACGAGCCGCCAGTGGCCTAATATCTAAAATAGAGCAAAATTATTCATTCCTAATATATATATATATATATATATATATATATATATATTATAAAATCTTCAAATTCTCTAATAATTTACATTCAACGCATTTTTTTCAAATAGATGACTAGGGTAAAATAGACTAACCATTTCAAGTAATTTCGAATCAATATCACAATATGCCACCCTCGTTTAATTCACCCGTCACAATAGCCTTGTCCGACAAAATTATTGTGCTAATATTAATTTTCAAAAACCATCTTTCTGAGAACTTATCCTTTCTGTTTTTCTAGTTCGAATTGTATTTTTAACATCATCGTTCCAGTCTCTCCTTGAAAATATTACAAGTGTGTAGTTGAAGAAGAGTGATAAATAATTGCTTTATTTGAATTGATTCTTGAGCTATTTCTTATTGTCATAGAAAAACTAAATAAGGATAAGTCGTGTACTACAGTTTTATAATTTTGTTTCATAATTCCAGATGGCCCAAAGGTGCAAAAACCTGCTCCTGATTTCCAAGGAACTGCAGTCGTGAATAGTGATTTCAAAGAGATACAATTATCAGACTTTAAAGGAAAGTATCTAGTTCTCTTCTTCTATCCTCTTGACTTGTGAGTATTCATTAAAATTGTTTCACAGCACTATCATAAAATAAGAATAATTAATTGGAATTTAAAATGAGACAAACACTAATTTAAGAGATTCCAATCATCAGGTATTTCTGAATGAAATGAAAATAACATTTATTGGAACTAGTGATCTGACTACCATTCAACATCATTATTTATCTATGGATTCATCATTTTCGAAATGAATAATGAACATATTTCTGAAATTGCTCTTAGCTTTTGTATTTATAGTAGGCCTATTTTAAGCCAATAAATGGATATTAGAAATTTCTTTAAATTTTCATTAAAAAGTCCAGAGGATTAGGCTAGTGCCAGACGTAATAACCTGTCGCAGATATCTGCAGAGCTCTAAACTGTCGCACCGAAATTAAGGTAACCTTCAAGGTAATAGAAATGCAAAGGGAGGTGGCCACTTTCAGCGACAGTTCACTGCTTGTCTGGCCCTAGCCTAATAAAATGGTTTCAAGAAAATTGACAGATTTTAGAAAAAAAATCTCCTTTAGCTTCCTCAACTTCTGTTACACTACTTTAATAAATTCATCCCTATCTGAATATCATATTATTTCTAATATTGAGTTTCAAAAATGATATTATTTTCATTCTTGATGTAAAAAAAGTCACCAATAAGTAATATATCATAACATTTTCTTATCGTTTAATCCAATCTTGTTCATCTTTTCATTTCACAGCACATTTGTGTGTCCAACTGAAATAATAGCATTCAGTGATCGCATTGACGAATTCAAGCAATTGAACACAGAAGTAATTGGAGTTTCCTGTGACTCACATTTCAGTCATTTGGCTTGGATTAATACTCCTCGAAAGGTAAGGTAACTCTTACTAGAATCGATCGTATTGTTCCACTTCTACAGCTCAATTTCTACAAAAATGAAGATCTAATGAGTAGACTTTTAGTTTTCTTACAAGAGAAAAGCTAGACTTACCAAGATTCAAAATAATTCCAATTTGTATTGAATTATTTAATGAGTTTATTGAATTTTATTCTGTTGGTACTAGAAAATTAGTTTCAGAAATTACAAATTAGCGATTCATGAGTGGTTGGAATCAAATCTATTTTACTTAACTTACTTCATGATGTATGATGTTGATTCATCTTTTTTCCACTTATTATTGGTAATTGTATCCCACGAATATATGAAATGTCATGAGAATGCTTTGAAATTTGAAATGGAAATTCAGGTTTTTGTGTGCGAAATTTTTTGCAATGTTGCACATTTTGAGTCATACAATTAATAATACACATTAAAAATTACCAAATGTATCAATATAATTATAGAAAATGAATTGGACAACATGCTGTATTATAAAATTGATCGATCAAGCCTATGCTTATGATTGGGATCTATAAATTAAATGTAGTAGCCTTCCTCTATATCAGTTGCCTTGCAGTGATATGATCCCAAACTAACTTATTTAATACTTTGATTAATAGTTATCACATTTTATTTAAGCATGATATCTGAAGATCCAAGAAAATAATATTTTCAAATGAATTAAAATGTAATTTATATAGTTAATTGAATCGCGTACATCCAAATAAACGTTAAGTGGGATTTTCATATTAGATGTGTGACCTCTTCAAGATAGCATCACTATGTTATAAGATACATAAATGTGAAGTCATTTATTGTGTACTAGTAAACACAGGTAGGCTATTCAGTCATAACCATCTATCATTTCTCTGAGAAACGATAGATGGTTATGATTCAGTTTTGTTTTTAATACGATAATGTAGACATAATGGTTTTGTCAAGAGAATATTATTTCATCTTGAATAGCATTTTAACAGATTTCTACCGTGGGTTTAGAAAAGGTTTAAAAATAGGCCTTATACACTGAGTGACTTGGAAATGAACACTACAAAGGAGATTAGCAATATTGGTTTTGGAATACTCAATAAAAATTCAAAAATGTAGAAAGACAGATTTTTGCGTGTATTAATGAACAAGTCAGCCATTTTAAAGTTCTGAACTAACATTTTTTTGTTATTGTTATATATTTCATAAGAATATATAATAGCCTACTTAGTATGATAGCCTACTTTATGCATCACTAGCATACATATTATTTATTACTCTCATACATTATATTTATGACTTTCATTTTATCAAATAAAAATAAGTTCAAAATGGATGCCTTGTTCATCAATACACGCAAAAATCTGTCTTTCCAAACTTGTTGACACTTGATTAAATATCCCTAAACCAATATCGCTAATCTCCGACGAAGTGTTCATTTCCAGTTCATTCATATCAGTGAATAAGGCCTATTTTTCAAGCAATTTCTTAACCCACAGAAAAAAATCTGGAGGCATTGAATACTGTTGAAAATTTTTCAAGAAAGTACACTCCTTGCTCTTGACGAAACGACATGTCTATATTATCGCACTGAAAACAAAACTGCATATCTGTGTTGACCTGTACACAATAAATGACTTCACATGAATGTTTCTTATACATAAATATAAAGTTATGCTATCTTGCGGAAACCACACAGCTAATATGAAAATCCCACTATAAACAGGTAGGTCTCTTTGGATGTGTGCGACTTAATGAACGCTCTGTTAGAACAATTTCTTTTCACTGTTCTTATGTACATAATATTCTATAAATGTACCTTGCTGAGTACAGTTCTTAATAGCTCTATTCGAATTGCAATTTGCAGCACAAAGTTTTCAATGGGATAGTGCAAACTCCAATCACAATCTTTGTGACTTCTTCATGACTTTATCAAATACATCAGTTTATTGTCATACATATAAATCAGAATGTTAATCATCAGCTGATTGAGGTCAATGAATTAATAATTATCAAATACGAACGCTGAAATCCATGAGACATCCTCTTCTTGAATATCAAATAGAACTTTCCCAAGTACAACCAGTTTTTGTCCTTCAAATTGGATTATTCAGTTTCAAGGAACTGGAGAATTAATCACTGTATTACTATTATGTAATACTTGTAAGTCGATGAACTGTTCACAAAATAGTTATGTAATTCAGTTACTCTCAACTTTTGATGTCTGCTTTTGAATTGGATCGACTCATTTTGAAATTTTCATGTCGATAACTTCTTCAAAAAATTTCAATTACTCGAATTATCCATCATAATCATCGGTTATACTTATAAATTTTTTATGTTATTCTAGGATGGTGGTCTCGGTGGCTTGAAATATCCACTTCTTGCAGACTTCAGTAAAGAGATATCGAAAAAATATGGAATTTTGATCGAAGGAGATGGCATACCATTAAGAGGGCTCTTCATAATTGATCCTGAGGTATCCTATGAAAACGTATTCATATATAAATCTTTTTTCTAAACTACTAAAAATATTTTAATTCGAACTTCTCATTCATTTTAAATTTCTTGTGAAGTGCTTTTGATTTGAAAAGCAGTCATTGGAAATACAGCAATTTTGAGTTTTCCAATTTTTTATCATTCTGATTTTTTATATTCATAGATCACTGATTAACTCTTACTGTCATGATAACTATTCTCTGTTAATTTTTTACTCTAATATTTTTACATAAATTTATTTTATTCGTATATCACTAGGAAATCAGGTCTCTTTGATAAAGAAATTACTACTTCATTTAAGAAATCCAGAGTTTGAATTCAATTAACATTTCGTCCCAAACATTTACAGTATTTTTTCTATCATGCAAGTATTACTTGACAATTATCATCTATACTTGACTACTATATTACAGGCAACGATTAAATCTAATACAATGATAATAAAATAACCTTATTCTCTTTTTATTTGCAGAGTAAAATTAGACAAATCACAGTGAACGATCTACCAGTTGGAAGGAGTGTCGATGAAGTTCTAAGGCTCATCAAGGCTTTCCAGTTTGTTGAAAAGCATGGTGAAGGTTAGTAACCACTCCTGTATGATTTCATTCTGAATCATCTATAGATTAATTATTGCCCTTTTTATCAATAATAATATAAATGCCCTTTACAAACAACAATAATAATAAAACTGCCCTTTTTATAAGATTGATTTGTGTGATCTGAGATGGCAAAGGGTGTCCATGTATGATACAAGTGGAAACCTTATCTACATTGCAATTTTAAATATAAATTTTACTAATATACTTATCACTACTAATATTTTATTACCAATGAAAATATCAAAATTACTACTGTATTTATAAACTCACTCAACCGGAAGTATAATCACTCATCCCAAAGAAAATTATAAAAGGGAACAGAACAATATGGAACTACAGTACTTTACAAAAAAAAGATAGATGAAAGATTTAGTAAAAGTAATAAATTAGGAGTATATTTTAATCAAGAATAGAAAGTACTTATGAGAGTTTAGATAACAGCAGGTTCAAAATTATGTGTATCCAAACGTTCATAAATGTTTTCATTAACACACTCCAGATTCTAGATAGTTCATGTTTAATTATAATATAATTAAATTATAAATTGATATTATTTGTAAATAAATGGTTATGAAAAATAATAATATTTTGTCTATAATAATGAACATTATGATGAATATTGGCGTAGGTTACTTGAATCGAACAAATTTATATCAGACGAATTTGAGTAATTATAAACATGGGAGGATAAATGTTGTATAAATCTAGGTTTGATGTAAAAATGTTTTTATTATTATAGTCATAATCCATTGCAGTTTCAATTGAAGATGCAAATTTATAGAATTTTATTTACTTATCCAGAGTAATTTTATTTCACCATAATATTCAAACTGCCATTTTAATTTTTTAACCCATTATACTTCTCCTTGTAGATACAGAAGTGAATTTACATACAGCTTTTTTCAAAATCTTAATTGTAAAAATACCAGGTATTGATTATAGCAATTATCTCAACTCTCAATGAATTGTGCTGTAGCTTACATCTTTTGGTTTATTGTTATCGACTCATAATTCATTTGAATTTCATCGAATTATAATTGAACATTTCTATTTTTCAGTTTGCCCAGCCAATTGGAATCCGGAATCCCCAACTATCAAGCCAAATCCTGTAGAATCTCAGGAATATTTCAAGAAAGTCAACAAGTAAACAGTTCAAACATGATTAGAAAACCTAGTTTTACAAATTTAAATACTATTTTTGTGTAAAAGGCATATTAAGTCAGTAGATCAACAAATTATATTCACTTTTCCAGGGTGATTTGAAATTACCATTATATTAAACTGCCATGTCAATAATTTAAGCTCACATCAAGAAAATTGTTTCCATTCTCATCATTTTAATGTTCTTCAATAGAATAAACTATTTTTCTGTTTATTGTGTCCTCTCAATTAGGCCTTCTCTTACCTCCTGATGGTATTAATGTTATATTTCAAAAATCAAAATCAAAATTTATTGCCATAAAAACAAACTACAGTTTCGTCGTACAAAAATTCATCAGCATAGTAAATTATTATAAATAAGAAAATAATATAAATTTTTACAACTCAACACTTTGCCATGGCACCACCAGCAAAAGTAAAACTTATTCGCTGGTGGGAGTCTTTATTCTAACCCTAATAAATAGGTACTCATTTAGTTGATCTAATGTATACAAGATGAAAAACTAAACACTACAAGAACAATACCAGAGTAAAAAATGAAAAAAATATGTAGAAAATCAAGAACGAGAAAAATTCAAGAGAAATTTTTTGAACATACTTGTTACTTAATGTTAATTCAAATGAAGCTCAATTCCTGGAAAAAATTTATACAAATCCATTCATTTAGATCAATACTTTTATGGTGAATAAGAAATGCATGAGGTACTAAATTTATGAATTTTGTGCTAATATGCTTAAGCTGTCTGCATATTAAATTTAGACTAGTATGGAAGACTTTGAACTTTCTTGTACTATTTGGTCTTAGTGAGTACGTCGGCCTATCAGTCTCTTCAAAGTCAGCATCTTTATAATTATTTATGTATTTTATTAATATTTTTAGATATATTTGCCTTAAAGTCATAACATGAAAATCCCTGAAGACTTGCTGGGTAGGATAGTCTCTGGGTTTGCGGAGTATAGTTTTAATTACAGCTTTTTGTGTTACAAATAAACTATTCAGGTGTGTATCATACGTTCCTCCCCATACTGCGATCCCATATCTTAAAATGGATTCAACCAAAGCATAATAGATTGTTCTTATTTGTTTTCTATTTAATATTTTATTGATTTCATAAAATTTATAATTGATGAATATTTTAATTTTTTATTGATAAAATTTATGTGATGATTCCATTTGAGGCATTCATCAACAATAACACCCAAATATCTTATGGATACTACATTTTCAAAAACAGGACAGCCGCAGTCGGAAAACATTGTAAAATTTTGAACTCCAGAGACCATCAGATCACATTTAGTATGAAGTTTTAATTTAAAGGGGTATGTTCAAAAGTATTGTCAAATTTCAGTTTAATTAAAACTATATTTCAGTTACAGGACCATGGTTCCGCGTTTACCAACGCATCATTCGCTCTTGGTAAACGGGAAGCCATGATCCTGAATCTAAAATATAATTATGTGATGAAAGTAAAAGTTAACAATATCTGTTCTTTTTATTATTGAGGAGAGATTTCACAATATCACCATCAACTCTTCAAATTTTATTAGAGTTTATTTTTTGCTAATCGATCTAGAAGTAATAGTTACTTGGAATAATTGAAATACAGGTCCTTTGCAAATAATAATTGATAGATTTATTACATTTCACAAATTTCATCCTTCATCAATTGAGTTTCAAGCTTAATGAGCTCTTATAAAAAATTCATTAAATAATTTAATAATTTATGCTTTTTTATCAATATAGAAGAAAGGGGAAGCAATATTTAGAGTAGGAATATTTCCTTCTGCACCAATACCTCTCTGATATGGAATAGTTGAATATTGCCCTCTCCAAAATTGAATATTGGCTCTCTGATAAAAAATTGATAGAATATTGTAATTATAAATTATCATAATGGTACTGATTTGGTTGAAAAAAATTTATCCTACTTCAATACAAACACTTTTTGTATATGCAGTGCCGACTACGTTATTGCTTTGAAGAAAAAAATACATTCCAACCTATATAAGATCAAATGAAACAGTTTTGTGCTTATCTTTATTTGATTCGAAGATATCTCCATTCTCCGTTTAGTGGTTCTTTTCTTTTCCAAAAATATCCTACTACACATATGAAGTTTATCTTTATTGCTTATCATCAACTACATTTCAAATTTACAAAATGAGTAGGCCTATGGCATCCACGTAAATAATCAGGGAATAAAACTTTGTTCAGGGAATGATATTATTTTTGAAAAATTATAATTATAAATGAATTGTTTTTTCATCATAAATCACCCTCGCACTCTTCATTACCCACGCGAAAGCAAAATTGAATGCGTATGTGAGCATCATCGACAAAAAATTCATGTAACAGTAGGCTAGGCTATATTCATAAATTTTGGAAATCAAATGACCAATTTAACAAGTTTTATGTTCATTGTTAGTATGATGAGTTCTCTCATCTTATTAATGGGTTCATCTATTGTATTTCACAATTAATAAATTTGATTTTGTCAATGATTATTTCCAAGAAATAAATTTAGCATCAATGCTATTCCCTTTTGGATTTGAACACTCGGTTAATAATAATAATCATTGACTGTCAAATTATCCGATGGGAGCAATGAGTGAAATTGTGACTATTATCCAAATTTATCAAATTGTGATTGATGCCCGGCAACTGGGAAGAATAATCGGCTTTTTCAATGAAATGCTGTTCCACCTATCACGCTTCTGCTGCTGCAATGTTTTATTATCGGAGTAATGACTCGATTTGGCGAGTGACTATCACGGCATAGAGGCTGTTCCTCTATGGAAAATAGACCCCGCGTTAGCAAAGCGGACTCAGTGGTTTGATTTACGAGTGAAGTGTTCGCTCACTCGAAAAAATGATTTATTTACCTGCCAATACACAGAATGTGCATTAAGAAATCCATCATTGTCAATTATCCAGAACCGGCGGCAGCGTGCATTTAGCCACAAAATGTTTCCATTTCAAATTAAACGTTCGATTCTCGTTATCGGATTTGGTCGGCTTTATTCTCTCTCATTTGTGGCAGCCAATATCAATATTAATCGATTACTTTTCCATTTCATATCTTTCATCGATTCTATGACGTTTGTTATTGGTGGCTATTGCAGTCGAAATGATAACGCAGCGTCCAGGGATTCATGAAGTGAATGTTGAACTAATGTAACTCCAACAATAAATAATTGTGATCGATCACTCTCCCGTTGCGAATTCAAAATCAAGCCAAAGAATCACTGAAATCCACCTCTGTCAACATACTGCTACGCATTTCACGGGTGTCAATTTCAATATTCAATCCTTATTTCTTGAGCTCACTTACATTTTTTCTTGGTTTTTATTCCAAATAGGACGTGAAAAGTTTGAGTTGAAAGAAGATAGATTCAGAATTTTTTAATTGTAGGCCTATTTGAGAACATATCAATCGTTTCTGAAGAATATGTCAATATCTTAATATTGTAGTAGAACACTGTACTATACCTACTCACATTTTTTATCTTACCTACTTTTCATTCTTTATCTACATGACTACATTTAGTACTTTTGATTAATTTATTATCAACTTTATCTACGCTTAGTAGATACTTTTGATTAATTTATTTTTCTGCGATTAATTTAGACTTTTGTAATAAGTTTAAAGTGAAAAGTTTCACTTTAGTATAGTATGTAATATACTATATTCATGTATAAAAGCTTGACGATGGTTGATGATGATTCATGCTCAAGAATAATCACTTATTAATTCAAGCATTTGAGACTATATAGTAATCATTTATGATTCATGCGGTCGAATGCGTTGCATAAGTCAAAACATAAGTCAACGCGCCTTATATGAAGAGGACGCAAACATACAAAAATACTTATGAAAAACCCAGGGTGTCAATAATGATCCATTATGAAATCCTTATGCCATGTTTATAGTGTTTTATTATTCCACGAAGGGGTTTGTTTTTTCAATGCAAGCAATGTTTTAGGCCGCTTAAAAGCTTTGCTTCATTCGAGCACAGCAGTTGGAATCTCTTGGGTGAACATGGCAGCAGGGGAAGATGATGGGACGGCAATGGGGATTTTGTGATCGGTGTTCGACCGCGACTCTGCAAAGGAGTATAGTGGTCCGTTAACAGGCCAAGTATTGGGATTTATAACGCAGCGCCGTCCCAGCGGACCAGGCCCTTAATTATTGTTCACATTGAGTCCGATGTTGGGCAAGCCCTTATAAACGCAACCCTCTTTTTGCAGCTCCCCGCCCGCCTTGTCTTGCTCTTCACTCGACCGATTATTGACGTTGATGACGGCGAGGGGCTGAATAATAAATAACAGCTCTCTTGAGCATACACACTGATTTCACCGCGACGCACCCTAGCCAAACATCTAATTGTATCATCACCGCCCTGCTGCCACCTATTAGCCTTTGTTTATTCGCTCGGCTAAGTAGCTCTCAACAGTGTCAAATCTGATTTCAGCCTAATCAGAACAGGTAATCGTCAATGAATACGGTGGAACACGGTGAATAGGGTGAGACTTTTATCACTGATTTCTATGCTTTGTAAGGGAAGACTGGAAAAAGTACTGGTATATTCTGCTATTGATGTTCCAAGCTTTTATTCTACTTATAATATAGTTTATATAATCTATATATTTCTTCGATTTAACTTATATAATATATAAATATAACAGCTTTAAATGAAACTTATTCTATGTATTTATTCAATTAATATCATAAAAATAATATATGAAATTGAAGTGGGAATTCAATTCCTGAAAGAAGTATAATTATAATATTTTAAAGAACGAATAAAAATCACAAAGCTTTTTTGGACCAGGCATTGTTTTTACCATTTCAACAACACTGTGTAATCTACATACTTGGACCAAAATTTTCCTCAAGTTTTAAAACATCCTGTTTAAGAATAGCAATATGTAATGTTATTATTATAAGATGTTATTAATAACAATGATGCAATGTTATTCAGAATAAAATTGGCATTTGGCAATGACAAAGGAAGTAGCACCACGCGTTGACGCCGCTTATAAGAATCCAGCCGAGGCCTACCCACGGTACTTTACGCATTAGCGTCCACCTATAATTCTGAAAAAACCTTCTAGCAATATTATGTTCTCATTAGATACAAAGTTATTGAACATTTTAGAATGAGTGACTGACAAAAATAACATTGAAAAACCAAACACGAAAAATCGTTGTTTCTAAAAAAAATTCTTGAGGAAAAAGGTATGGAAGCGCCGCTCCCACGCGCTCCCCCTCAAATCAAGCCCTGATAATAATGATAATAGATTCTATTGATGATTTCTAAGGAATATTTGAGTTTTTTGTACGTCTGAATCAATCTTTGTATTGCTGTAAAAAGTATAAAATAAAAGTCTCTCAATTTAAAACTTCATGTTCTGGCTTATGCTTAATTGAAAACTTCAAAACTTTATAGCCTACTGATGATATATTGAGTGAACTGGGGATTCATAGTTATAGAACATTAATTTTTACAGTTATTGAAATTCATAAATTTTTAATATTTTTTGAAGAATGAAACATATTGGCAGAAAATGCCGTACGGTGTTGTTTCTTCATAAATTGGAAAAAAGCAACATTTTTTAGCCAAAAAATCATTTTTTTAGTCAAAAAATAATTTTTTTTCAAGTCAAAATCATTTATTCTTCAAAACCAAATTAAGAATACAACACTGTAACAAAATTTGTAACGTAATCATTAAATTACATATTACAGAAACTACTATAAGAAGAAAAAATCCCTGCAGAGGTTAAACCTGAGCGTAGGAATGAGTCGCTATGAATTCCAAAAAACAGTACAGAACAATACAGAACGAAACAGTATGATATAATCACTCTACAAAAATGGAAATATTTTGAATAGACAAGCGAAGATAATTGAAATATTTCAGACAAATAATAGAAAATATATAAATTACAAGTTGATGTTGAAATTTGAAATATTAAATACAGTAGTAGTAGCAGAACTACTGCAGTTCAATGAATGTATTATTTTGAAATACACTGAAAATTGAAAGGAGAAGTTCTCACCACAAAATAATAAGTTACAATTTTCAACAGATACAGAAAACTATTGTTAAATCTCCAGTATTTTATAACTGTAGTGAAGATAGATGGATAACATTGGAAGGAGAATACCTTTATCAATACAGAAAGTATAGAATCAAGTAATTGAAATTCACATACATCAAAATAGTTTTTCATTGAGCTTGAAAGCTACAATACATTTATCCAGTTCATGCCTAGTTCTACTGTTTGATTTGAGATTAACAAAATCGAAGGGTACATGATTAAGAAGTTTTCTAGTTACAAAGGTAAACTGCCTGCAACACACGTCCAAAACTGTACGATCATTTTGAAAAGTAATGCTAGAAGGTCTCAAGTCATACATAGTCTCTCGAAGGTGAAAATTATTTTTGTTTTTTATTACGAGTAAGAGAAGATTTTTTGTATATAATTATCTTACAGTTGATAATCCGAACTCATTAAAAAGATCACTGCTAGGGTAACGTCTTGGTTTGGAAGTACCTAATTGATTTGATTAGAAACTTTTGGATGGTAAAAAGTTTATTGAAATGGATGTTCCTGGCTCCTCCCCAGGCTATCTATATCTATAAAAGCGAAATGGCACTGACTGACTGATTCATTCATTCATTCATCACCAGAACTAAAAATCCACTGAACCGAATGCGTTCAAATTTGGCAGGCATGTTCAGTTGGACGTTTAGACGCGAGCTAAGAACGGATTTTGGAAAATTTTCAAGGATACGACAAATATTTAAGTTTTTCTATAGTTTTTCGGCGTTTTCCCAATTTTTTCAAGAATCAATCGGTAGAAAATTTTATATTTGGTAGGCAGGTTCAGATAAGGTCTAGATATGTTGTGTTAGAATATTTTTAACTTCGTTCAAGATTACGCCAGATATAATTTTTTTATAAATTGTAGATGTATTGCGGGTTGCATATCTTCCGCCTTGATACGACTAATCCTTACTGTCAATTCAATGGTTCAGGGAGATTATAGATTAACTAATTTGGAAGATATTGAATCAAGTTTAAAACTATGTCCGATATACTTCCCAAGGTTACGCTCAATATTAGCGTTTTACTATTTTTCAGAATTTTAGGATTTTTCGAGAATAAATTGTTAGAAAATGTTGAAATTTGGAATCCCTTCTGAACGGAATTTGCAGGCGAGCGAAGCGAGCCTGTTTGACTCACTGACACTGCTGATACTGTCGGGGGTCCAGGGGGCGGACCCCCTGGCTAGGCGGAGAAGGCGAGCGAAGCGAGCCTGCCGGCTAGTTATACCATATTGGAGCACTGATTGGGCATATGCAAAATAAACTAGGCGAGAAATATCTTTATTCTTTAGCATACCAATATTATTGAATTTGAAAATTAGATACCTCAATCTTCGACAAAGGCTACCGTATTGATTTGAACATCCCATTTAAGATGGCGGTCCAGAATTATGCCAAGGAATTTAGTTTTTGAAGCACTATCCATTTTTGGGCAGTCACAATCCACAGAATTGCCACTGTAACAGGTATGTGAATGAATCTTAATATTGATGAATTGATTAGGTTGACCAGCATGATTTGGAGAGAAAGTTAGATAGGTACTTTTTGTGGTATTTAATGTCAATATGTGGTGATCCAAGAATGCCTTAATTTTACTGAGCCCATTTTCACTAACCCTCTTCATGTGAGGTTGAGTGGTTGTGAAGGTGATATTGTGGTAGTTATGCATATTAAATGAGGAAACAACATGTTGTCAAACCACTGATTTATTGAGAAATCTCGATTTTTTAAAATAAATCAGTACTTTGACAATATCTTGTCGTTTCGTTTAAGAAGCAACATAACAAAATTCAATGAAAATAAATCGATAGGTATTAAATTAAACTTCTGTATTGCAATTTCTTTTATTCATTTCTGGGAATATGTATTCTATTATTGGAAAATAACTTATTATTCATTCATCAAGTATTTTGCTCTAGACTACTGCACTATTTGAGGGTAAAATACAGGAACTTAAAATACGCTCTTAGGAAAATAAAACTAGCTTTGTTCAAATGAAAAAATTATGAAGGGTGCTGTTTATTTTATATTCATTATACGCACACATGATTGCCTAAACATCAATATGAAAATTGCAGTAGCAGTAACCTACCTTTGCTGCATTATTGAGTTCAATGATTGACAAATTAGTTGCATAATATTTACAGTATAAAGATTCAACAATGTTTTCCCGTCTAATTTTTTTTTTGGTAATAGAATTTTTGTAGCATTATATTATTTTTTTTAATCTATTGTTTATTCTTGTTTAATAATGTTCTAACAGATTTGTGCATTAAAATTAGGTAATATTATGTACGTAAAAAAAAGAAAATGGAATCATAAGAACAAACAGATTCATAATGTCCAAAAAGGTCATTTTGATACAAATTCAACCTACTCTACCTAATAGGTTATTAGGCGTGGTTAAGTGGTAGCGTGGACATTACTGTCCAAACTTCGCCACATCATTAAAATAAAGAAGTCATTCTATTCTATTCTATTATTATACTATCATGATGAATATGATTTTGTATCAAATTATTTTAGCCAATCAACTATTCATTCTCCATTCTTTAATTCGGATGAGAAGGATATTCTAAAATATTTGGAACGCTTTTAAAAAAATTAATCTGTGAGTTTCAGTTCCAAACAGCAAGCTTTTTATCAAAGAAAGGCATGAGATAAAATAAAATGATTCCTTTTATACAGTGAAACTCGCACAGTTCCTTATAATATGACTCTCATAAAAAGCAGGATAAAGACCATCTCAACTGGGCTGTAGAGTGTTTCTATTCGGCTTGGAAAGTTCTCAGCCCTCGAGAATTGTCGGTGGTTGCCATTGTAATAAAAGACGCCCCTGCGTCGTCGTCGTCGTCGTCAAATCAAGAAGGCAGTGGTTGTGGTGGGGTGGGGGAGATGGTAAGGCGTGAGTTCAAAAAGGGATGACAATCATTAAAAAGACAATTATTTCATGGAGCATTGTTTGTAGAAGTAGGATGAAGGCGATCGTAGCCGGCTGCTGTAATTAAGGCCGCTGCCTCTGCGTAAGGCCTTTGCGGGCCAGGAAGGCCGTTATAAATTCCAATATTTTGCAGGACTATTCTGATAGGACGGAGTAAAAAGCGCTGTACAGGGCGCTGATTTTGTCCTATTAGTGCGACGCCTCTTCTCCTCACCTTTTGCAAATACAAATACACATCCATTTTTATTCTCTTCATGCACCCCACCACCCCTCATTCAGCCGCGCCGCACAAGATATTACACTCTTTATTACCTTTGATAGAGGGAGCTTCGCTTTTCGCTGCCCTTTTTTCTCTTCGCGTTTTGTTATACCTCGGTTTTTTATCATCAAAATGGAGGAGAAATGTTTTATGGCGAAGTTTAAAGCTCTGGCTGGCTGTTTCTGAATCGGGAAAAGGCTGCCAACTGTTTTTTTATTTTTGCCTATATTCGTCCCCGGTAATATAAAGCGCGGCAACAACTGTCTAAGGCTTGAATGATCGGTGCGGACCCCGGCTTTGAACCGCGGAAAAACTTTTTAAAAAATGGAAACAAATGTCCATTTCAACAGTTTTTTTCAGCGCCCTCCCCTTGAACAACCAACGTCGCTGTGCACAGTTGTCGATTTATTTTCGCTACTTTTTACCAACTGGAATATCTAGGTAGTAATCGCAATAAAACGTCGGATCATGACGGTTTATAGCAACTACAGTATGTTGTAAATTTGAAATTCTTTCAACATTTTTCATAGCGGTGAATGAATGATTCAGATACCACAAAACGAAAAACTCGTTGCGGTATAGGAAAGGATCAACTATTCGAAACTGACAGCTTCACAAAATGGAAAAATATTATATAACTATGATATTATGAAAAAATTCT
The DNA here is from genome assembly GCA_017141385.1 of Sogatella furcifera. Lineage (NCBI taxonomy): Eukaryota > Metazoa > Arthropoda > Insecta > Hemiptera > Delphacidae > Sogatella > Sogatella furcifera. Next base: position 20,449,212 of record CM029548.1, read on the forward strand.
ATATTACTTCTAACGTCTAAAAACGGTACATCAGGATTGAAGTATTATATAAGGGTACCCTTCTACTCAAGGGTAGATTAAGGATAAAGGTAAGATTAATAATAGATTACCCTCGATCCATGTAGATTAAGTAAAGAATTATAACGATTTCATTTATTATAATTTCAGTGAATTGTCTAAATTGAATGTTTTTCCAAAAAAAAATCGCTTCAGCCTCAGTGAGGATAAGCTATTTTTGATAATTTATTAGACAAATTATAGTTCTTTCGTTATTTCTATTTCTATTCCACCACATTCTTGATTTTTGGCAACACAGCAGGGGTAATTAGACAGCAGTGGAACCGATCCAGAAAAGTAGTTTGTAGTAGAAAAGGGTTTCAATATTTCAAGGTTAGCGACGGCAAGGCAACGACGGTGATCCATCTGGATTTAAGCTCGGCCATCGAGTACCTACGAATTAATTTATAAGTCCTGCGGGTGCCCTTTGTCCGGCTGCTCTGGTCCCGATTCGTGCAATTGATTTTTATTACTGTTTTCTACACTTCTCCACTCTTTCTTCTGCATCTTCCTCTTTCACCCTCTCTCCCTCCCAAGCGCGTCATCCAAACCGGCGATTTATGATGATTCCCTTTTCACTTTTATTCGAATTTATCACCATCACCGTTCCTTCCCTTTCCTACTTTATGGCGGAGGAACATCTGTTTTCTTGATGTACGATATCATTCCGCGAATATTTACACCACACCCTCGTCTACTGAGCCTCCTACAAAACATGTGGGATTGTCGAATAAGCAGAGAAAGTTTGCTTGAGATAAATGTTGAAAGTTTTCGTGTAAGCTCGCAACAAATAACAAAGCTGAGAAGTCATGCAGAAAATATCAGCAGAAGTGAGAGAAGTGTTATTTGAAGATTCATCATCATTCAAAAGAAGAAAAATAAATCTAAAAGTTTACACAATTTATGAATTTACGAGAAAGTTCTTCTTCTTATTTTTTGGCAATAGACAAAATAAATATTTGAATTTTTTTACAACCAGAGAGTTGTGCAATGCCCTGACACCAAGACTGCAATATTATCGCTAGATTAGTTTTAAAATGATTCCAAATTAATTCTTTCTCATTCTTGTCCAAATACCCATTCTAGAAGGAAGCTATTAATATTTGAGGAATGAATTCAACAAGGAGATTAGAATTATATATCCTAATCAACCAGAGTTCCAATATGATTTGAAAAACGACTGCCTATTTATTGGATACCAAATTAGTACATTTTGCTTTTGTAATTATGCTGTTGGAAAACGTTTACACAGTCATTGCTTCTATTTATTTATATAATTACATTTATTACAAAATTACTATAATTACATAATAAACTCAGTCTCAATATACGCGTACTTGAAAAATTATCAGAAAATGTATTATATTTATTCTTGAATAGTTGAAAAAATTTGTTCGAATGAAAGGAATGATGACGGAGGAATGATGAAAGGAATAAGAGCAAGAGATAGGCTACTATTATTGGTACTCTCAAAATGGAAGGTTTTCATGAACAATAAGATTTTTCTCGGAAAAGAGTTGCTCGCTCGTGATTATAGAGATTGAGAGTGATATAAAATAGAATATAAGGTGGTAAGGGTGAATGTGTGATGATGAAATGGCGACACCAAGAAATTATAATACAGTTGATGGCCTGCACACATTGTTAGGCAACGAGTAATAAGAATAGCGAGATGTTGGCTTTGAAGCTCGATTGCATGCTGGTGGTAACACTCTCCAGAAATCTAATCCATTAGGTTATGGATTCTTAGGTGGCAAGTAATAAAGTTTTATGGAGCGGGTGGATGACGCGATGCTCTTTTCTTTGAAAGCAAGAACGGGAACGGGGTAAGCGTCGAAATGTATTTGTTTGCAGACGTCAAGCGACAATGGGTATTGTTGTTTAGTGCGGGCGCGAAGGAAGAGGCTTTGATTGGCCGACGGGTCGTTGGCGGGCCGTTGGCAAGCCATTAGTCGCTGATGAGAAGCGCCGAAAGGCGAAGGCAACAACAAAGGCAAGAGCAGCACTTTTCCGACGTCTCGTTCACGTGTACGTTAATAAAAGTTCTTTCAGGCTCGGCCTTTCTCCACCACGCCCTCTCATGTTACAAGCCATTAGGCCAGATACCCTGCTTGACCATCCTCACCCTCCCTACTCTTCTCAAGAACTCAATTAAACTAACTAGTAAGTCTATATCTCATTAAGTACTTCCACTTTTTCCTGAGCCTCGCTCTTATTTTAACGATGACCGCTGCTACGCTTTTCTCCTTTGCTTCGCCAACCTTAATAACAAATGAAACAGAATACTCACCGTTCATCAGCGCAATTTGCCAAAATATACGATGAATATTGCTCGACTTTGTTACTTCGCATTTGGCCGTAACGTGTGTAGCCGAGAAACGGGTGTTCGGCCATCGTGAATCATCAGCAATAGCACCCTTGATTGGAAAATATCAATTATCACTTACTACAAAATCCTTCTTCCATGTAACGAACCTCCACTTCAACATTTTCTCAATTCAAGTTTATTATTTTGCTCGTTCAAAATTTTCAGCAAACGTCCTTTCTCCTTTGTCCAGAAAAGTCAGGGATCATATTTCTCCGATAACATTGTTTCCCTTGCTGTAATAAAATTATGTACTTGAATAATATTAATCTATAATAATTACTAGAATTATTATTTCACTAAAATTTAATTGAATTGAATTCAACTAAAATTGAAACTATTACTGAAAATTATATACACTAGAATAATGATATACTTCATGATTTAATTTACGTTGTATAATTATGAGATTCTCATTTCTTGTGGTTTCCATGTTCTATCCTACATTGTTTGGGTACCTGTCTACTTTTCACTTGGTTGTCTGCAACTTCCTATAGGTACACTCCTTTTGTTCTAGTTCCATAATTCATGTTACCGGTGTAATTTGTTCTCAATTCTCAATACATTTCATTCTTCTTCAGTCTTCTTCTTCCATTATACTTTAACGAATACATCTTTTACAAATTGTTGAGACAGTAATTACCGTTCCTGTAGGTTTGTTCATTATTTTTCATTTTCATTCTGATAACGTGGGCTTCATAGTATGGTACTCTATTTACTCTGCTGCACACATCAGTTATTATGGAAAGTTCATAAATGTCAGTCAAAAAAGGAATCATAATTATCAAATTTGCAACCAAGAGAGGCAATTACAGCAGTTTGCTAAATTTAATTTGTTATTCCTTGTTAGAAAAGATGAACGCAGTCGTCGGATAACCGACGGATAACCATCCAACTAAAATTCCACTTGACAACATCTACATCGTTAAATTTTCATTTAATTTACGGTTTTTGGCTCGTGGCAAGTAGACTGTATCGTTTCGGGCTGCCCAGCAGTTGTTCTACACAGATGTGCATCAATTGGGCTCATAATTTCATGAACTCGACATTTTGTTGACGATGGAAGTATTCTGTATTTTTTATTGCTAGACATCTTTATTGCTGTCTATCTTGACATCACTGGACCCTAGATAGTGAACTCTCTAGCTGGTTATATTGGTTGATTTTTGAGTATTATATGTGATGCTGTGTTGGTTGATTGAGCAGTAGCTAGCCAGAAAGTTGATGTTGTGTGGAAAAGATAATAGGTCTGCATGACGGGTCCTGGAGCAGCCAGATGCAGTGTCAAAGATCTGCCAGATGGCGTGTCAAGTTTAATCGCTCGTTTAATCAGACGGCCGGCTGAACTGACAGTGATCGCTTCATTAGAGCAGGAGTCAATTAAAATCCAAAACCCAAACTATCCGCTGAAGATCTCCCTTGTGTCCTAGGGTTCTATTCAGCGTTATCCTTCCTTCTAGATTTGGCCGGTCACAACCCGCCACCCTCCAGCTATCTCCTTTCATCGCATCCCTGGTTCATCACAGCTACAAGTTAACATGCTTGTTAGTCGATCAAGTCTTCATCAATCAGATATTAATGGGGTATAAAATGATACAATCAACTTACCACCGCCAGTGACAAATCGTATTTGTTGAGAGACACGGGATTGGTAGATTGTTTTTCGCAAGAATAATGCTGGAGAGAATCAAAATTAATTGATGATTGTGGTTGTATGATTATTTTTCATAAATTCATTTAAATCATTGATATAGTTGCAATACAATCAAATTACCAGTGACAAATCATCTTTGTTGGGAAGTGCGAGGATGGTAGATTGTTTCTTTTCAAGATATTGTTGATCAACATCAAAATGTATAAATTATCATTATTATTATTAGCGTATGCCATAATTGGCGGGGAGTCCTAAAAGGATATTCCACCGGCAAAATAACCTCAATAATTATCCTCGATAGGAAATTGTGGTATTTCTTGAAATGATCCACGGAGATTTGAATGTAAAAATGTATAGATGATTATTATTCATCCATATTGATACTGTTGGCTTGAAATAAGTGTCACAACTGACACTTGAAGCAAGTGTATCAAGCACGTGAAGCAAGTGTTGGAGTAAACTGCTGAGAATTGGATTTTACTGTGTATTGATTTGAGTTATTGTGTTATTCATCTATTGCTTTCTCTTTGGAAACAACGCGGTAATAGTAATTTTCCTATAGAATAATCCTTGAAAGTTTAATACAAACTCACTTAACTCCCAAAATAAATAAAAATCAATGCTTTACTCCATAGTTACTATATTTATTGAAAATATTTCCAATTATACAATCGCATCAAAATACCGAGAGTCATCAGTTCTTCAGTGAACAATAATAAACAAGCGGCGATAGAATAGATAAATGATAATAGTTAATAAATAAATAAATAATATATATGACCGTCCTATTGAGTACAAATTCAAATTTCTTTGAGAATATAAAATAGATTCAAATGAGAAACTAAGAAGATAGAAATTCAACTAATCTCCAACAATTTCAATCGAACTATTTTAGAATATTGAATAATTGAATACGAATTATCACAGTAGCCTAAGTGTTAGTACAGTTACGTTATTGGGAACAAAGTTGTATGAAGTTCAATAATGCGATTTACTTATAAGTAGAACTTATAAGTATAATCCAGATGAGTACTACAACCAATCCTATACAAAGAGTATAGGAGAAGATTTGGTTTGATTTACTCTGGACACTACAGCATATAACAATTCGAAGAACATGAACGTTTTGGCTCAATATCGTTTATATGAATTGATAGCTCTATTAGTTTGGTTTTATTGTCACCAGTTACCAACTGACATTTGAAATCGTTCAGTGTCACTCTAAGTTTGATCCATGCTCAACATCAATCTCACAGATTGTCCGGAGGTCACTGGCGGCTCGTGCCCACAAAACAGGTGAAGTGCTGTACAGTATAAGATACGGCAACACCTACTAATACATCTATGTATTAGTAGGTATTGGTACGAGCCGCCAGTGCCGGAGGTGGTACTATACGTCAATTCAGATTATCCAGATCTAGGATCAGGAACACAGTATATCGAGAGATATTCTCCAGTTTTTTTCTAGCAAAATCAAAGAGACTCTCAATATTCTTTATTACTGGTTTAATCCGTTCATAATGTCTTTGTTTTACGGGAATGCAACTCATTTCTCATTAATCTTTTCATCGGAAAATAAATCTCTCCTTTCCAGCCAGTGAGAATGAAATAGATAGTGTTCTATTCTATTCTCACTGTTTCCAGTGCGACCCACCAGAGCTTGTATGATACTTGTAGTTTATTGCATCTTTATCATTTATCATACATTGCTCATAGTTTTTTCGTCGTAAAAGAACTGAGAAGATATTCCGTACTGAGACTATATTCCGTACATAAGAAGATCATGTTTTCATCATAGTAAGAGGTTGTTGATGTTTATAAATAATTCAGTATGGATTAAGCCTGGTTCGGTCGAAAAACAGCTCAACCATTGTGGTTTACTCCCAAAGTTACTTTTCCAATTCTTTTATCTCAACAATATCTTACAACCATCGTTTGCTATCGGAATACATTTTACTCACGAGATAAAAGGGAGGTTGAGCTTATTCTTTTGCAACAAACTATACAACTATCAAATGATTACTATTAATGATTAAACTATCAATCCTTTCAAATTATTTCCTTTTTCGTTCTCGAAGGGATAACATATCCAATTTTCAGATTTTTTAAAGAATTTTTACAATGAATTACAATTCATAAACTTCTCACAACGTTTCTAAGAAGAATTATCGTCTTCCTTCTAGTCTGAGTGAACCTATTCTTTATCTTTATTATTACAACTATTTATATTTGTATTGACTCTCCAATCAACCTCTTACATTTTCTTTCTTCAAGATCAACAGCATCGGACAATCTCTGTTGAAGAAGCATGAAACGTTGTAGGCGAGGGGAGACTATGCTGTTTCACTTGCAAGGTAGCAGGCAGCGAGTAGATTGAGAAGAGCGAGCCTTGGGCGTTTGGACGGCGCGGCGCGTTGAGTGGCTGAGCGCAATTAGCGTTATTGCGCCTTGGGCGACTCCACTGCTTGGCTGCTAGCTGCTTGCTCTCTACTCGCCGCGCCAAGCCTCAGGCAAAGGTGAGTGAGTCCGGCAATAGTTGTATGTGAGGCCGATTGTTTGGGCTGTACTGTGGCAAAGTGGAGTATTGATTGTGATGCGGCCTCTTCTCCTCCACCTCCTCCTCCTCCTCCTCCTTCTCCTCCTTCCGCTCCTCATTCTTCTCTAATGTCTAATCTGCCCCTCGGGGCTACTCGGCGCACGCGCTCTCTTGCTCCTCACTTCCTTCTAAACTTCCTCCCTTTCCCCTCCTCTCGTTCGGATTAACAGCCGACTCCCTCATAAACAGACTCCGCAATGAGCCATTAGCCGCGGTCCCCCTTCACTCGCTGTCCGATACTTGACTGTCATAGGTGACAACGCCCTCAGGTGGTTGGTTTTTTTCTGGAAAAAATGGGAGAATGGAATTGGTGCGAAAATAACTTGCTTTCATGTATAACACTTGTAAGGGATTTCTGATAAATTGAAATGTTTAATGAATTGTTCAAAAAAGTGTATATTGATGATTGGATAGAGTGCTATTATCCAATTTATTGAATTTTGGTCTTAAATGAACTTGTCTCTTAAAAATAAATCAATATATAATCACGTATATAATAAATCTTGATGTTTGACGATGACTTATCTCCATGATTTGTTGAATCATTAATTCATAATAGAATCGATGAAAAATCAGGCTCAATTAAATAGTAAATCAGGTTCATGGAATAGTATCACATCACAATGGGTAATTGATAAAAATGATTGAACATGTCTCTGATAGAAGAGTTAGGTATGAACCAGCTCCTCTTAATTTCTTATTCTATCAGGTTAATCCTCATTTTATTTCAACTAAAGGTTAGTTCTTCGAAACTGGGGTGCTTTAGTTTGGTGATATATTGATGAAAAATATTTCATTATGTTGAATAATTATTCAATAGTGATAGCTCATTTAAAAAATTTATCTACCAAGCGAAAACAGTACTACTGTTTTCAAAGATTGGAAGAGTAGTATACTCTATATTTTCCAGTATTTGAGAATACCACATTTTCTCATTTTGTAGCCGACTGCAGTATAATGTCACCTTTACATTCAATAGATAAGCAGATCAGCATATCGCAGAGACATTATCAACAACTATGATCACAATAATGGATGATTACAACGCAATAGATCGAGAACTATTCAGAATAAAAGTTGGAGGGCCACATCCATTTTCCACTTTTAATTTTCCCGGAAGCTCATTAGTGAAAGCTGTCAAGACCTCACCGAAGGTACTTTACGTTTGTAATAGATTCCTCACTTTCTATTTTTATTGACAAAGTGAGGTGGATTGACACCAGAAAAGAGAGACAAAAAACTTTCTGGCTGGGGTTGACTTTTAAGTAATTGTCCGTTCGCTTCCCTGCTCTATAAAATAGATATAGAGAGAGCTTGGACCCATCTGTCGCGCAGTTGGATTCGAATCGTATCGAAAGCTATCTCCATTATGAAGCGAGCCACCCCTAAACGCTTCTTTATCATCAAGTAATTAAGCCATTCGCCCACCCCTGAGTTTTTTCGCCCCATTTCCTATTCTATGCACTTCTTTCCCAATGCGACTCACCCTCACATCAGACAGCAGGCATCAGGTTCAACTTTAACAAACTGCTAGTGGGCACGTGTGCCTGTGGAATCGTCACTAAGTGAATTGTATGGAGTTAAACTAATAGTAGATGTATCAACTGTAAAATCATATCAAATCAAATGATGTCGTATTGTAGAGAAGGCGACTTAGTCTAGATTAATACTTTGTGATTCAGTCTGGGTTGAGTGATTTTCATTCTATTTCTTGTTAGATTTAATGATCAAACTTGTGAATCAAGTCTTAAATTAATTTAAAGCTATCAAGCTTTCTGTTAGGGTTCCATCCACTGGCAATTCGGACTGAGACAGTCAAGAATTGATGAAGTCGCCGGCAGTACAAAAACAGTTATTTTAGAATGCCGGTTTCCCCATCCACTTAACAGTTTTTGACTTTCACAATTCAAACTGACTTTTGATGACATGTGAACATGTGGCTTTGAATGTTATGATGATAGCCTATTTATAAACAAATAAAATATTACCAAGTGCCTAGTTTTACTCGGAAATACATTACAGATGATATAATATTAAAGTAAGTTTGTTGAAAAAAGGTGAAAGAGAATCTTGAATAGGACTTCAGGTATTTTTTGATGATCCATGTAGGCTATCCACCCCAGAGAGAATTGAATAGAGTAATGTTCTATTCCATTCTCACTAATCCAGCTCAATGATTACGATCCAAACAGATGAGTATATATCAAACATATCAAATATGAACACCTAGTATGAACACCAAGTATGAAGTAACGGAACATCTATTCAATTATAAAGACTATCAAGCTAAGTGATTTGATATGAAAAGCTCAGCTATTTCACTGGCGTTGAGTTGTAAGGAAGGAGTCGTATAGGCAATACCGTGTTACAACTCGGCCACATGCCAGTGGGTTATTTCGCTTTGTGAAGAATTTGCTCTATTGATTATGGAGAACAACAATATGTTGTTCTATGAACAGAATATTGTTGTTCACTAGGGAGAAAATTCTTCTAGGAGAACATCATTGTTGTCCCCTATGTAGAAACTGTACCTTCTTTGATTGATCTCCACAATTTTAGGTGGACTTCTATAGATTTCATCTCCATAGCCTACTAGATAATAGTGGTTAATAGTAGATAATAGTATAGAAATTAGTTGCCGAAGATTGAATTTCTAAGTCTATTGTTAGAGAGTGTGATCCTTGGGAGAGGCTAGAGGTTGGCAATGCAATGGAACGGCAAGCAGTTGAGTGCTGAAACGGCGGTAGCCGAGAAGGGACCAGGACCGAGGCAGGAGATTGTAATGAAGCCGGTGGGAGAGAGCGCGCTTGCCTTTTGTTGGGCTGTCATGGTTGGCGCGCGCTCTAGAGGACGCTAAATGACTCTGGGGTTAAGAGACAAGACATCGGAGTGATTACTATGCGAGACAATAGTCCTGGCCCGGATGAAAAGTTCAAAGTACAATTTGCCCGATGAGATGAGGCGATATTAATATCTTAAAAGATCTTTCTCCTTGCTAAAAGATTGAACCCTTTGTCTCCAGACCTGAATATGCCGGGTCAAATGCTTCCGCTCAACAATGGAAATTTTCTTTGGCTGACTGTCCATTTCTAGACCATTCCCAGTTCTCTACACCGTGGGTTTTGTTTGCTCATCTTTCAACTCTTTTCAAGTAGATGCACAACTACTTTTCACACAGCGGACTTCACTCCGACCTTTGAGCAATATGACAAAATATTTTCCACGCTAGCAGATTCTTTTGTGATCAGCTCCACATGAAAAGAAAGAGCATCCCTTTGTCAAGTATGTAAATAAAGTACTGGGATCTCGAGAATATCTATCACCTGACCTTTCGACGTCTTTTTTCAGAGAACTTGCATTTGAAAAACCAATCTCTTTCAAACACTAAAATATTGAACTCTCCAAGAGGGGAAAGCGAACAGGGCGGAATGAGCGAACAGGTACGAGCACAGTCATCCGTACTTAACTTGGAAAATTCAGAAATTATACAATTTTACAACAAGAGTTGTCAGTTTTCATTATAATTGGATAATTTATCTTCAATTCACTCCTATACATCCTTCAAGAAGATACAATTTTCTGAAGTAATTTTATTAGGCTATAATATAATTATTTTAGAATATCAATTTTTAGATTGAAAATACTTTGATCCATATTTCAGAGCAATCAGAAGTCGAGACTATAATTAAGAATCTAGCTTATTGCTTGTTATACAAACATTTTGCTCAATTGAAAATTTTTTTACAATGACTATTGTTTTTTCTAAGTATTCTAAGATATAGAATTGAGAAATATGGAAACAGAAAAATAAAATTGAGTTATTGTTTACGTTTCCATGAATAACAAGAAGCGTGACTCTTCTCATTTTCAACAGACAAAATTCAACAACCTCACTTCGAGCTCAATTGGGGAAGAATTTGCTTTTCCCACCAGCTGAGAAAGCTTTGTGGTGGTGTTGGTGTGAGTGGAAAAGTTCGTGTTCGATTTCGCTTCTGAGTGTGTGCACTTTCACGGCAGGAAAAAGAAGAAAGGCTAGAAGTCGATGACAGTATTCAATTTTGAGGAATATGATGCACGAATCCTTTGTGTTTGGGAACAGGACAAGACACGATTGAAGGGTGGGTTGGTAATCCTAGTGGAAATCGAGCGATAGAGCGAGTGATTGCCAGGCGAATTGTGATTGGGCCTCCAAAAGTAATCTTTGGTCTCCTCCATGCCGTTGCGAACCGGGGATTAGTTCCGGATGAAGGGTGGGTGGCATGATGGAGCTTTCTGCCGCTCTCTACGTCGCACTGTTTCGCACGCACCAAACCACCGCTACTTTCCACTCTTCAACCGTCCACTCACTCTCTCTTTCTCTCTTATTCAACTTATAACTCACATTTATAACTCCTCACATAGCCTATAACCGCGCCTCTCACTGTTCTTTGGACTTGTCCAATAAATAAGAGCGGTCCTGAAGCTGAATGCCTTTCCAATCTAGACTCTTCCTTTATAGAGAACTTGCTAGGAAATATCATTTGATACGAAACACAAAATTGGATGACTTACAACTGCACAGTCAAGCTTCATCCACGCTGGTGATTCTCAATCAACTCGCTATATGATTTCACTTTGCTTCTTTTGACAAACTTTGAACTAAAAGATAGTTCCTTTGAAAAGTTGTCGTTATGGAAGAAAGTTCCATCTCTCTGAAAGTTCATAAAATTGAATTTTGTTTTGGAAATTCCATTTCTCTCAATGACAATAGAATTGATCATCTCTCCTAAAATATTTTCCAATCATCTTTTCAACTCTGGAGGAAAATTACTATTCAACAGTGCTGGAAAGCAAGTACATCAATTTGAGATAAAATAATATAAATTTATCAGATTTTAATTGATATTCTGTTCTGGTGATAAACTTGAATAAGTTCTCATCAACTATAGGCTATGTGAGTTTGATACTACCAAATATTGTATTATGTTTATGTATGTGATAAATGTTACGATTTTTTTTTACTTTTGTATCAACGTCCAAATATTATTGATAATTGAGTATTCTTATCAAAGTATCAATATCAATTATAAGTAGAAATTTAAAAAATACTGTGTACGCTAAGATACATTCTCCGATATTGATGTTATTCGTATTATTGCGGAAATAGTTATAATATCAAATATTATGGACAAAGTAGGAATCCTCTTAACTTATAAAAACATTTGCACCTTTTAATGATAATTTTTACACGTCTAAAAATGATAATACTTATTATATCTATGTACATCATTCATCCATGAGCTCTAGTTGACAATAATACATTGCAATTTCAAACAATACACAACCGCGAATCACTGCATTCCAGTCTACAATGCTGAATAGATTCCCATTCAGTTCATGCAGTAAAGAATGATTCTCGGAAAAGAGATTTATATTGGAAGGAGCAAGTTGAGTGTCGTTTCCGACACGGCTCCCACGTCGGCAGATTTCCACTTTGTCATCGGCGATGGCGTTCACAAGGTTTATTGAGGAGGCGAAATAAACGGACGGGGAGGGGAGAACGGGCTGCGAAAGAAAGATATGGAGAGGAGAGTGTGTCAGGAGAAAAAGAGAGGAAGTGAATGTAAGAGGAAATTTCTTGTAAGACGCGCTAGAATGGGTTGAGGTTATTGCGCTGAACGACACTTCGTTTAGTGTTGCTGGCCCAAGAGTTGAAGGAGAGGGGAGTCCGTTGCGAAGGAAGAGTATTCTGTCAGAAATATTAAATTTTTCCTGTCGCTTCAACCGCCTCGGCCCCATAAAGCCTTCTTTTCGACTTGAGAGTGGATGCGTTCGACTATCTATAATGCCACCACCACCGCCATTCAATCGCTTATACTTGCACACAACACTTGTTCACCAAGAAATCTCAACATTATTGACGTCTCCTTGTTCCTGAACATTTTGCTTTCGGAGTAAAAAAGTGAATTACTCCTTTGAATTGTGCATTCTCTTATAAGAGTGCACTCTTATAAGAGTTGAAAGCAAATACAGTTCTACTTATGAGGTTATTCATTGGATTTTCAATGCACAACGCAAAGATTTCAAACCACTGTTCAAAACATAATATTTGAAGAATGATATGATTATGATTGTTGATAATAATCAATACCGTTGTGCTATTGGATAGGAATTTGTTCACATCTATTCATGCATCATGAGAATATTTAAAGAGTTTTGAATCTGAATTTTTGAAAATTATTTTGAGTCAGAACCGATATGAAGGTCATTCAAAGCAAGCTCACATTATAATTAAACTGCTCATTCATTTTTCTCAGAAAAGATTATAATATTTGGCACATTGATGATTAAATCACCTTGAGACCATGATTAAATTCTCCGATTACAAGAAAGAAATATTCAGTTCCAGCTACAAAGTAGATAAAAATATTAGTACCTGGTTTCTCATCATGTAATGTAGACTGCTTCACTTTCTTTCCAAGTAATATTCATCTCTATATATAAAAGCGAAATGGCACTGACTGACTGATTCATTCATTCGTTCATTCATTCATCACCAGAACTAAAAATCCACTGGACCGAATGCGTTCAAATTTGGCAGGCATGTTCAGTTGGACGTTTAGACGCGCGCTAAGAACGGATTTTGAAAACTTTTCAGGGATACGCTAAATATTTGAATTTTTTCTATAGTTTTTCGGCATTTTCTCAATTTTTTCGAGAACCAATCGGTAGAAAATGTTGATATTTGGTGAACAGGTTTAGATAAGGTCTAGAAATGTTGTTTTGAAATATTTTTGATATCAGTTCAAGATTACGCCAGTAATAAGGTTTTCAAAATTGTAGATGTATTGCGGGTTGCATATCTTTCGCCTTGATACGACCAATCCTTAGTGTAAATTCAATCGTTCAGCGAGATTATAGATGAAGTAATTAAGAAGATATTGAATCAAGTTCCAAACAATGTCCGATATACTTATCAAGGTTACGCTCAATATTAGCGTTTTACTATTTTTCGGAATTTTTCTTATATTTTCCGTGAACAAATTGGCAGAAAATGTTGAAATTTGATGAACAGGTCTAGATTAGGTCAATTAATGCTGTGCTCAATAAATTTCGAAACCCTTCTGAACGGAATTTGCAGGCGAGCGAAGCGAGCCTGTTTGTCTCTGCTGACACTGGCAGAGGTTTTGCAGGCGAGCGAAGCGAGCCTGTTTGACTCACTCACACTGCCTTATACTGGCGGGGGTCCTTGCTTGGCGGAGAAGGCGAGCGAAGCGAGCCTGCCGGCTAGTTAATATTATGAAGCAGTAAATCTAACGGACTATCATTGGGGGTTGAAGTTATATTCTCTAGTGTTGATTGGAAAATTATGTTATCGGATAAGTGGTCAGATTTAATCAAAACAGTTGAGTTTCGAAGCTCTTATTAAAATAGGGGAGAATAGTTGCTCCAATTTATGTACAGACCTCTTCAGTTTCCCGGGTTGTAAAGTTTCCGTTGCCAGCGAAAGCTTTAATTCGAATAAAAAGTCTATATATTAGAGGATGTACGGATGGTTTTTGGTGGATGATTGCCGGTTGGTTGGGGGAAAGGGGGGATTTAAGCTTTTGATAGAAAGTTCAAAGCTGGAGATGAACTGGTGCGCTTTTGCAGTAGCTGAGCTCTAATATGCCAGAGGCAAAAACTCGAATCTCTTCAGACCTTTCTTCCGCGATATGCGCCTAATTACCGCTTTCAGAACGTCCAGGGTCGTTTTTGATTAATTTTTAATCTTTTCATTCATCCATGCCCACCATTCAATGGTTTTTAAATTCGCCATAGTAATTATCTCAGATCAAGAAGATTACCCTTCAAAGCCCTTTTTTCTCTCCGGCATTTCCCGTTTCCTTTATATTTTTATATGTAGAAATTAAAATTTAATACACGTCATTACTCTGCGCGGATAACGTAACTACGAACTTCTTCGCTACGAAGCGTTACCAACTTCAAAGCGGAAACTCATTTTCCAACTTTTGCAAAAAGGCTAATCAGGAAAAATAAACTCTCCCTGAAAATTATAGACGGTGATGCGAAAGGTATTAGGCCATCTACTGCCGGTACTTTTGCTTACCCAATATTGAAAAATCCTGCGGATTGAGGACGTACATGGAATTAAATTGAAATACTGAATGAAGAAAAACTAATTTTGCTCTTATTCATCTGTAGCCTTTATTACATCCAGGAACATTTTCTTTAACGTTATAATGGAGCTCTCTAATTGAATACTTTTTTATTAGGCTATATCTGTTAATAACGAACAGTAGTGATGATACTCGTTTTATTAGTTTCAATTAAGAAATAAGTTGAAGTTTTTTTAACAACTATCTGAATATAAAATATCAACATTACCAAATAATGATTTTAATTGATGTTCAATTAGTGAAGTTCGGTGTAAACTATTCGTTATTTCACAAAGGCAAATTATTAGACTTTCTCTAACATGGAGTACCTAACAGTACCTACCTCGAGGAAATATTTGGAAAGTTTATGAGAAACCCTTTATCCTCAAGAATATGATTGTACGAAAGATTTTGGAATCCAAACTCAGTTTATCAATAAAGATGTTTTAATGATTTGAATACTGTCATTTCCACATTTAGTTGTTGTGTGGAACAAAAATATTATTGAAAAAATGTAATTTTAAGAGAAATTTCTATTTCTAAACTATAAATTTGTCAAACTCCCACCTTAGTCAACCCTCAATATTATCATGCATCTCAGCGACTTTTCTGAAGCGGATGACACTTGCATCGTAAACTGATTGCATCCCCAAAGCTCCTCCCTGTATACATTTGGTAATGTGGATAGCATTTTTCTTCCCCTTATTCCCTGTGGCCTACTCCTTAATCCCTCCCACACGCACCAACTCCCTCATTCATCTGTGTGATGATAGAGTTCTGTGTGGTTGATAGTCAGCAGATAGATTGTCGCTTTTGATCTGAACCGCCGGCGCTTCGGCTGTGTATTAATATTGCAACCATAAAAACGATGCCGCGCTGCCTTCTTTTGCCAATGCGACGAGAGCTTGATTAATTCTTCGCTCTCGACTGCCGTCGACTCCAGTTGTCAATCACCTTTCAAATCGCTTTGAGCCACGTCACAGACCCACGGGGCTTCCTCACTTCCCCACATCTCCACAAGAAACTAATTAATAGCCTTTTGGTGATGCGCGCCTCGGCTACAAACGGCGTCGTTTTGAGGGTCCAAACTTTAATCATGACGCTCTTTGCAACAAATAATCCGCAAGCAGCTGCTTGCAATCGATAATTCGAAACGGAATTTTCATCTGTTCTTCAACTGTGATGATTATGATCGGGTACCCTGCCCAGTCCACCCACTTCTTCCTGCAAATCCAGACTGGTTTAACATTATTATTCTATTGTTCTAAAGTGAGATTACGGAACAATGATTGATTCATTGATATCACTGTGATATGTTCTTGAATGGTTCTCAGCTTTAATATTGATTTTTAATTGAGTTAGTGACTCATTGAACTTGAATGATAGATGGAATTCTAAGCATAGCATAGATGAAATAAATAAATAAAATAGAAGAGAAAATTACTTTCTTTTTATTACAAGTTCGTTACAATCATGTGACGGACAAAGGATAAGGGGGCTCAATAATGTGGAAACAAAGTGTATAAAGCTCAGTTGTGAAATGAGCCTTCCGTCACAAATACGAGTAGTATGCATTGTGATATTAGCATTTTGATTCCGTGAATCTTATTGAAATTTGTGTAGTGCACGTTTCAAATTCCAAGGAACTAGAGCTGGAAGATTATTGAGTATAACCATTGACTATGGATATAAGTCGTATCAATAGTCAATGGTATAACATAAAGTCTGACATAAAGTTATTTAATTTATCTCGTATGAGGTTCAAGAAGAACCAATAAATGCATGATTCATGGTAATCCCGGCTTGTCTCGAAATTTTAATCAAAATGCTATTAGAAGTGTGTAATATTCACTCTAATGCTTGAAATTTTCAATATAATGGAAGATACAAAACTCACAATCTTTGCATCTCAGTCTTCTGCGTTGATATTCTATTCAATTGATTGAATGTCTGTAAGAAGGTGACACCAAATATCGCAGACCATTCACATTCTATCACTTGACATCGTTCAAGTCATTCGAGCCAGTTTTCATACGAATAAATTATTAGTCGATTCCTCTTAATATTTTCGAATGATCTAGGGCCATTAGTCACTGGCAAAAGCTGTAGCGGAAGACAGCTTCAAGAGTTGGCACTTGAGAAGCGTAAATTAACTCTTCCACTATCGCTGTTCGCTTATTAATAGGCTTGTAACAAATGAGGAGTTTGTTTTTGTAGGCAGGCTACCTGAGAGCCCAGCGGGCGCTAGCTGGATCCTTTTTTATCCTGTTGCTAACCATAGCGACAGCTGAGTTTGCGTTGTAATTGATTGCCAGTGAAAACTAGTAGATGATAAACGCATCAGCGCGAACTGGCTCTTTCTTCTGCCCATTCAGTGGGTCATTTAGTAGTTTAATAAGCTCGCTCCAGTCACATCACGGTAACGTGCTTACAAACTCTGACCTCATTCGGGCCATTTCAATCAATTAAAAGCTCTCACAATTAATCTCAAGAATCTATCTGATACACTGTTGGCCTGTATATTGTGTCTCACATATACATTATGATAAATGATTGTTGCATCAATATATTCCATCCAAACTACCTTTCACATTAATCAAGATTGTTAGCTGAGTAATACTTAATGAGTATTGTTCCTTGAATAGCCTATTAAAAATCGTTATTAATATCAAGTTGAATATGGGTTTGAGGATGATCAATTATGACGTCAATAAATGGCATTGATAGTGAAAATGATTAGTGGTTCGAACATTTTTTTCAATTTTCATGTTTCTGTTAATGATTAGTGGCGACGAAAACTTAGCCTTCAAGTTTTTCATCTGAATATTGTTATATTCCATTGATACAGTGGTTTTTCAACTTGGATTTTTGGGACCTTTGGTAATCCAAACATTAGTTTTCATGATATTATAGATAAGAATGTATTCAATCAAGGTAATTAGAATAGAGGTAATCGTAACCGTAGCCGGGAGAAAGTCGTGAGCTCTGACGTCATCGGATCCACAGCTGTTAAGTAAACCTAGCTGGCGCTAATAATTGGAAAATTCAAAGCTGTGGTTCCAATGACGTCACAAGTCACGGTTTTCTCCCGGCTACGGTTACGATGACTGTTACCTCTCTATTCTAATTACCTTTATATTCAAGTATGTTACATAAGAAGTATAAGGTGAATAAATGAATAATATTTTCACTTCTGAATAAACAAAACAGTACAGGCAAAGAATACATACAAAATATTGGCATATCAAATGCCAATATTTTATAGCGACAATCGACACAACGTGAACAAAAACGTGCGATAAGTTCTACTTATTTGATAACGTTCTAGTATTTACGTGAGTGACTATTTCATTTATATTGTTTGTTAGCACGCATCCTGGATCAACCGCCAAATAAACACCTGGTTTTGTTTCGCCATTTTCCTTGATCGTTATCATTTCTTGCGACGAGATGAGAATGCGAATCCGTATCCGTATCCTTCCCCAAACAACGGCATTTCTACGAATCAACATTCCTACTAACGACGTTAACATGAAAAGTATCCGATAATTTCTTAATTCGATGATCGAGCTCTGTTAAATGAAGCGTTTTGATATTGATGACAATTTACCTTTCTTATCACTTTTTAACTTTACCTGTTAGAGGATAAATTAAAAATAGATCGATTAATAGAGGAAGCTTCTGTCAAGGTACTCTGGATTGGATACTGTATACTGTTCTCTAAGCCACGTTTAGACCGGAGTTAATAACAAAATTGAAAATTGTTAATAACTTTTATATAATATATAAGTCTATATAATAATACGTTATTCACAAAAGTTATCAACACTCCGGCGTAAACGTGGCATTACAGTTCATTCTTCAAATCAACCTCAGTTATTCTAATGAATCGTTTCAGGCTATTACTGAAAAAAATAAGTAGCCTATGAATAGTAATGATATGATAACTTGAAATTCTTCAGAAGTCCTTGTCAGAAGTCCTTGCTTAGTTATCGAGTAGGCGAATGAAATGATATTCTAAAACAATAATAATCTCATTAATTCGATGCGCAATGAAATGTGGCGCAATGGCTTCACACTAAACACTTTCTCACGAATTTAAGTAATCTAATCCAGAAAGGTGGAGTACTGACACTGAGCCCGCTTCATCTCAAATTTTTAACGATTTATAATGTTGATTACAGAATACAAGAAACGACAAGGCCGATATCCGTCAAAATTTCCATTCATTTGCCATAAGTTTATTTGTTTTTGTACTCAATCATCATTCAAGAGTTTTTGAAATAGGTTGATTGAAAGTCCATTAGAATATTTTAAGAGCACGTCTTCACTCATCGAACCCTTAGTATTGACACTTGGAGTGCTGAAGGATGAATCCGGATGATCAATTTCAATTTTCGAATGACTGCCTGGATGATTTCTCATATTATTTTGAATCACTCATGAAGAACTGGTCCAAGAGCGACTGATGATTTTTTCAACTTATCAATTATTACTAGACCCTTTTTAACATGGAAAACGTAATGGGGAAGTTTCACATCCATTATATTTCTCATCCTCATACGTAGGATGCAAGTCTCTGATTTTTCATCCTTTCATGAAGCTGTCCTGAAAACGTAATTATAGTAAAGTTGATTTCTACTTTCTAGTTGGTGCAGCAAACGACTGCTACCATTTTTCGGTTTCATCAGTTTTATGCAGTATTCTCAAACTTCAATGGACAAATTTTTTTTTGAAATCCAATGTTTTTATTTTAAATTAGGCAAATCAATATGATGCAGTATCCGATCTCTATTTTTGCTTGTCTCACCGTGTCTTTTGTTCTCGAATCATTTTCAATAATCTCATAAGTAAAAGCAGTTCCTTATCAAACATAAAAAGGACAAGATAAAATAGGATTTCAATGTAATATTCAAGCTGAGTAGGGAGAATTTGCTCTCTTACTGATTTTGGTAGAGATAGGACTCCAGTTGAGCCGGTCATCTTCTTACTGCTCAATTATTCATTTTACTAGTCTCATGTGACTTGACGTTATCATACGAGATAAAATCTCTCCAAAATTTATAGAGCTGTTCTTCAAAAATTTCTTGCCTGGTTTTCGAGATAAAGACAATTCAGATATATTTTGATTTTATTATTCAATTTAAATCTGCATTGTAAATATTAGAGGAAATAGGTAAGATTTCTTGTGAAATCTCCCTATCGACGATTATTGAAACAGTAGCCTACTATTTTTCGCCTCAAAAAAGAGAATTATGAATACAGTTGAACCAAGTCTCCACAAAAATGTCACGAAGAGTGAGCACAAATAATGTTTCCACATCACACTATTCGTTCCATATTGATAAAATTTTTATTTCTTTTTCCAAATACTACTCGACTAATTTAAATGATGCTTTCTTCTTGATTCAAAGTAAGAATAAAATGACCGCTAGTGAAATATACCAGTAATCTGTAAATATCTATCATTTAGTAAATGTTCTTTGTCTATTCTTATGATGCTGAATATTAACCGTGCACATTTCACTAGAAAGTGTCATATTATCTATAAATATTTTATTGGGCCATTTCAACTTAGCTTGTAATCGAGGTTATTAAAAAAATAAGTCTCTAATAACCTTGGCTTGTAATATCATTACTCAGATTCTTAAATTTTATCCATTATTCTGAATGCATTAGAATCTATACTTCTCACTAATCCTTTCGTCAGATATAATTAATCAAATTAATGTATTCTATTCATTTCTGCAGCTGATAATGTCTAAATTATTTTTCTGTCCCGTTGCAATCCTCATCCTAGTACACCACAACTCCTGAATTGGTATCTTTTTGTCGATTTAAGGCAAAGGTTCTACAAGAACTGCCTGTTGGAATGGGAATCAAACCAGAACAGTGAGTTCACTATCACTATAAGCTTCGATTAGGGAAAATGATATGAATTGATTGGAAAATAAACTTCAGGATAAATTTACTTGGAAATTTTTACATAAAATTCTGTAATGTCTATGATAACCAAATTAATGCGAGTCATTATTCATCTGTAAGTTTTTCGCTATCCAGGTGTAAGTTTATATTTTATCAGCATTGGGGCAGTGATAATATGCAGGCATCCGCCATTTGTCTATTAAAAGCAATAGAAATACAACTGCTGTAGTATTCCACTAAAAGAGGGCATTTTAACAGTATTCGCGTGACCGGGTGTCCCATTAGAGACATTTAACTTCATTGGCCAGGGCGCGCCTTGCGCCGACCAATGAATGGAAGGGCAATTGCGTTCTGCTGTTCAAACATTACACCACACTTCCTCCTCCCTTCCCCCACACGTCACACCACATGGTGGCCAAATTGCAATATTCGGTGCTTGACTCCCAATCCATAATTCATCGCCTGTTTCTCCCCCGTGACACGAATGAGTGCCGATCTCTATCGTCGACGAAATTTTCATAGAATTATCTTCCTGCCATCAGCTACTCTCCACTCGGGAGACTTCATTATTATACCAGTCTCGTCCTCATTAGCACATCGCAATGAGCTTTGGGCACGTGTGCGATGGTTATCGAAGCGTGGACGCGTGTCACGCCCACGCAAACTTTCATTGGTCAATTGAATAAGATGGCAAACTAGCTTTACTTCGGTAAGTGCTCAATTATAATATACAAGCTGCCAATGGAAGCATAGCCGATGCAATGGATTCTCTCCACAGAAAAACGTTCATGCTTATTTTTATAGAAACTTGATATAAGAGAAGATTAAACTTGAAATAGAAAAAAGTCTGGAATAATTATTAGCATTCACGTAAAAATGAAGAGGGGATTATAATAGAAGGAAAATTTTTCTTCTCAATTCCAGGAATACGAAAAGAGAATTGGATGACGTTCGGTTGATTCATAGAAAAAAAATGAAACAATAATATTAGAATAGGCTAATGGTTATTTTCACAGATTTCTAGTTATTAATCAACACAACGAGTTAGTAGAACCTGGTTTCATTTGCTTCATTTCTTCCAATCTCTGATAAGAGAAAAAACACAATTCTCATTTATTGTATGTAAATATGTATGTATGTATGTATGTATGTATGTATGTATGTATGTATGTATGTATGTATGTATGTATGTATGTATGTATGTATGTATGCATGTATGTATGTATGTATGTATGTATGTATGTATGTCAATGGCGCAACAGCCCTATGAAGGGCCTAGGCCTACCAGCTGGTTGCCAGTTTCATATTCACCAAACTACACAGTCCACCCAAGCAAAGAAGACGCTCCGGCAAGACGGGAAACGACTACAGCCCGGCCAATACCGGCCCAAAAGCCATGAATTCTCAAAAGGACCCACAGCCCTCGAACCAACACCGACCGAGCCGAAGCCACCCCCCACCACGCCACAACGCCACCCAGCCCGGATAGAAAATACAGCAGGCGAATAATCATCAACCAGGATAGAGGTAACGTGTGGTTAGCACGTCGATCCTCTCAACCATAAGCCAGTCTTCACAACCAAGTGACGATGAAAAACACCTCTGAATAACATGCAGTTAATCAGTTAGAGTGTAATGCAACAATTACTATTCCTCCAGAAACGGGAAACGACTGACTGTCTTTACTAACGACAGCCAATCTCCCAAAGGAGGGGAGAATTGTCATTTTTTGTTTGAACTTTTTATTATATGGTTCATTTCGAAGTCTGATCTGTTTCATCAGGTCTATATTCAAATAAAAAGTAAGACGGAGATCAATGTTTCTCTGGATATTTGGATACTGATAGCCAGAGATATGTACAAATTTAATACACAGGAGGAGAAAAGAACAGTTGAGAGGTTTTTTATTTTGTTCGAATAGCATCAATAATCTATGGACATCCAATCATTTTCGGTAACTACTGACTGATCCATTAGCGTTGAATTTGGTTCACAGCTTCATGAAGAATAAGAATTGTGAGGAATAAATGTTCGAGGATTCAACATTTAATTTTTTCGAGACTTCTCGTAACATTTTCAATCGTTTTGGATCGAGATAAAGAGCCAAAACAAAGCCATCTTTTATAAGTTCAAGTTCAAACCCTGAATCAATATTCCAGGAGGTAGTGGAAACACTCCACCATACACGGATTACATGAAATACTGGGCTACATCAAACTTCTATCATACAAGATTGATGAATAATGGGTAACCTTGTGTAAACTATAAATTGTATCAATTTTATAATTTCAAAGATCATTTTCACAGAAAAATACTAAGCTCAGATTCTCATTCTCTCTCATTAAGTGCAAAATCTAATAAAGTATAACTTTATCCAACAACCAATGATATTGCTTAGGCTACTTAAAATTTTGCTATTATAGACAAAAAATCCACTTTTATTTAACAAATGATATACATATTTTTTAATATTCACCTGTATAAGAGGATACTTGTTTTTGTACATCTTACATATTCGTGATAATACTTTAAAAATGTGGTCATTTAAAAACAAACTTACAAAGCACACTCAAGGAAGCAGTTCATAATAATTATGTTTACTGGGTATCACAGAATTTACTGTGACATATAAAATTTTATATCATCTGTCCGGAGAGAGCAACCGAAAAGGCGGTAATTGTTTGCAATTAGGTAATTGTGGTTGAAGAGTTGAAATAGTATGATATCGTGACGGCAATAAATACAGACACGGGGTAATATGCTTAAGTGGTCATGTGGTAGCGGGGAAAATGATAAGTGAGGTTAGGATGGTGTCCCCCTCGACCCCCTTTTAGAGGGTACCATTTGTTGACTGTGTCTGAGGAGCAAAATAAAGAGCACTAGCACTATTTATTGGCTGCCAGCACGATAGCACAGCAAATGGCAGTAAACGCTGCGTGTTGGCTCACATCTCTTTTACGTACCCTCCAAGCACGCCCTCAAACACAAAGCACATTAATTTTTCACCTCAACGAGTTTTGTAAGTTTTTCATCGCGAGCTGCTATGAGAAATTTCTCTAATGATTTAGCTCTTTTGAAATATTTAACCTCCAAAAATTCCACATCGGTACATTTGCACATTATATAGTTGTAACTGGGCAGTTGTAACCAGATTGAATAGAATGTAGAAATTCATATTCAATTCAATTCATATTCATTCAATTTATATTCTATTATCGCTGGTTGTAACAGTAGAATTTATATTCAATCCTAAGCAGTTTAGATTCAATTCTGCCCCCTGCTGAAGCAGTTCATACCATTGTCTCCGAAGAACATCCCTCTCAACTCATCAGCTAGATCCTTGAGATCTTCATGCATTGAAATTGGAATCCAGTTATCCACAAATAGTAGTAAACTAATTTAGTTTGAAAATGGAAGGGTGAAAGAATCCATTTATCAAATAGCTCAAAGATCTCAGCTTGTGAATAAACGCTTATTTGTTTTGAACGTCTTCTCCTTAATTTCTTCCATTTTATCCCACTTGGATGTGTCCGCTTCAACCGTGTCTACAGTCTACTTCAATTTCGTACCACAGGCTGAAGATATAATCTAACGCGCTTGGTGCAAATGGGCTACACTTTTTATCTTGTACTATTTGTTTTATATAGGCGTTCGGGTTGTTAAGCAAACAGCAATATTGGAAAGGTAAATTGAATATAATTCGATAATAATTGTCGATTGATAGGGTAAATATATGTTTGCGGGTTGTATTCAGGGATAATAATTATAACCTTAGATTCGGTTAGTAGTTAGTTGTTTTTTGGAATTATGGATTAACAGAAATAAGGGTAGCGCAGCAGAGGTAGGTAATTGGCTCAGAGGCAGTTAATTTTTTGTGAGATCTAATCGTTGGTAAGGGTCAGCGCAGGTCGTGGAGAGTGAGAGAGAGAAAAAGAGAAAGAGTAAGAACACGGAATGCCCCTGGTGAGGCCAATGAGGATAGAGATGAAAAATGTTCATCCTTGGTCAACGGCCTGCTACCTGGCTCTTATCGTGTCGATCCCATCAGACACCCTCATCAGCAGAGCAAGCAGCCACCCTCCCAAACATAAACACACTGCACCCTTGCCGAGCACGCGCCACGGGACCCAAGCATGTTACATAAATAAAAGCCTAATTGAAAAACTCGGGCTAAATTGTTTCTTAATGAATGGCTATGAGTATAAATTAGGGCCGACGATAATATTAATTACAAATATGACTTTTACTGCGCCTAATTTCAGTACTTGGCAGTAGCTGGCAGTTAGGTCTGTCCTTTGCGTCCAATGCGTTGCACAGTCGACTCACAATCGAAATTACAATTTTGTCAAATTACAAAAATTATGGACTCCAAAACTGTATATTTTTTCATTCAATTGGTCAGACCGAAATTTTTGGTTTCAATACCTACGCTTTCCTTAGATTTTGTTTGATCTTCAAACTGGAATAGTGTTAATTTGAATCCTTGATTCCAAAAGTCTAAAAAATATAATAAAATCTTTGTCCTCTTGATTCAAGATAAAGAACTAATTAAGCACATGAAAGTACAAACTAAGATCAAGAGAACTATGAATGATGATAACAGAAAAATCAGCTTTCTTTGAGAAAATACTAGTAAGGCAAGCGTGATAAAATGATTAAATGGAATGAAATGAAAATATTCTTTATTACGCGGAGTTAGGACTAGGAAGTCCCTTCTACCGCTCAACCTTAAATGGATCAGCTTAGAGAGATTGAAGATTGGTCCAGAGAGTTGATAGACATTGTGAACTTCCTTTAATTAACTGAAGAAAAGGTTTGCTTCTCTTAGTCTTGAAAGAATTACTTATAAAATAATTCATAATTAGAGAAAACTTAGGGAGAAATAAGAATGTCTATAAAGGAAGAAAAATATTGAACATTTAGGACATTTGTAGAAAAACTATATACGAAAAATTATTTCACAAATGGCATCGAGTTCAGCAAATTTTACTGATCGGATGCTCTGAACCTCGCTTCCCACATAGCACATGAACATATCAGATACGTATTAGATAAGTTCCATTGATACTTACAGTGTGTATCGGATACGTAAATTTACATATCTAGTACGTATCTGATATGTATCTGATACGTGAAAATGTCCGCTTTTGAGATACATATTATTTAGGTATTGATTATACGTATCCGATATGTATCACCCTCATGTCTTGGATATACATCTAATATGTAACTAACAAAAAAGAATTGCCAAAATACTTTGTTGATCAATGATATAGATATTATCAAATGATAATATTGATATTTGTAATTGTTGAAATAAAATCATAATAATCCAGTTAATCCCATTTGGAAAGACATAAAAAGATCATAAGAAACTTATAACCTCAAAATACTGAATGCAATCAATAGCCTACTTAGCATTGGATCAGATTCAAATCAATTTATAAATGAAACACAGATTTATATAATAAGTAATATATTATAATATCACATTCAAATAAACAATTTTCATCCTTTTAAAAGTACTATTCTGGTTTTGTCTCCACAATCATATCAGGTTACATTTCATCACTTCTCACAACAGAAAATTTCAGTTCAGAAAGAGCACACGAGCAGAGACACAGTTACTAATGCATTGTGGGTAGGTTTAGTGGATATGTATCTGATATGTATCGGAAAGTATTGGGAGATACGTATCAATTCTGCCTTAAATAATATGTATCAGATACGTTTGAGGTACATATTTTGTAATACATACTTTAAGGGTTACATTGATATGAACTTAATATGTATCGGATACTTTGTGTGCTATGTGGGTTGTGATGAAGCGGATAACTTGAGATAAAGATCGATTTGAATGGCCCTTGGAGATAGCGCTAATCCAGTTCGATAGCTGGCATAAAAGCGACGGCTCGTTTAAAGAACATGAATGAGTTAGCAGGTTTGAGAGAAAATTGAAAAGTTTATGCTGAAAGGAAATGCCGAATTGGGCCATTAAGATACGCGATGTATGTACAGAACAGACCACCTAGAGCGAAACAACTTCCATTTGAGCTTTTATTGCTTGACAAAAATTGTTTTCATGTATAAGGCATTCTCAGGCAAGCTGCTTAATGTTGGCGTGGAGCTTTTATAGAGGCACCAGCCATTATTTTGGCAACCAACAAAGTTGCGTCTGAGACAACCAATGAAGATTAACGGAGAATTTATAGAGCGAGCATCATTTCCTCATTCGAGCAAATTGAATGGTGAATATATAAACTTCTGTTTGCGTGTGTGTGTTTCACTGAAAAAAGACAGTAAACTATGCAATCTACTCGGTAATGTAAGAAGCACTACTGACTTGTGACAGTGAAGAGGAAGACCTCTACCTCTATATTCACTGCTTGTGATAAACTATCGAAGAATAAATTAACGAGCTTATTAATTTATAGCTTTGGTTTATTATATCTATAGAAACATCCTGCAACAGAGCGTTCAAAATCCATTGATGCTCTCCGTCGGTATTGGAATAGAGAATGTTCAAATGCTCGTTCAATTGAATATTTCTTAGTTTCATTCATTATATTTTGTTTTTCCAATTCAAGGCTTTCACTAGTCTTTGTATTAAAGAAGAATAGAAGAGTTATTTTTCAAGACGAACGATTAATGAAAATTCACATAAACTTATATATATATATATATATGAATAATGGATAAACATTCTATTCTAATCCTTTTGATGTAGAACATTTTATAGTGAAAGAGAATATTGTACATAAAAATAATAATAAAGCGTCACATTCTATAATGTAAATAGAATAAGCATTGCTCTTCGTCGAAGTTTGAAAATTTTTACGCCTTTGATCAAGTTCATGGTTAAGAATAATCTATTCAATAAGTTAAAAAAAACTTCTTTATTGAATTAGTTTTCAAGTCAACAACCAACCCTTTTGCCTGAGAGGCTCTTTTAAAACCATAACCTCTCTTCATAATTATAATTGCTTCTTGATTATGAAATAATTATTTGCTATGTAAATATAATAATGTCTCAAGTGTGGTGGAAGTAATCACACCTTGCCAGCTGTGTTGAACAAAAATCAAGTTTATATTGCTCTCGAAATGATTGGAAGGGATTGTAAACAATGAAAAGAGAGTGAATGATTGCTGTGGTTGAGGTATGATTGTGAGTAATTGGCTGGATTCGTGCTGGGAAGAAAAGTTGAAGACAATAATCAGATCCAAACAGGAAGAAGGAAATCGGAGATGGGAGAATAACTGGAGACTCAAGGTGGAGGAGCGAGCACAATGAGAGCACTTTGCCCGGTAATAATTCGACTGCCCTTTTTCTGCCGGTTCCAGGACGTTTGTGAGTTGTGTTTGTATTTTGGTTTAGAAAAGCGTTGATGTCGCTCGTCCGGCCCTGCAATGTGCGCGCCTGTGTGCGTGATTTTTTTCCATCAAAAACCAATTACATCCGCGTCTGTACCCGTCACGCCCGCCTCCACCCCACAAACATCCGTCAGCGCATAGAAAAGCGAACTGAAAGAGCGAGCGCTTCCCAACCACCCCACCTCACCCGTCCCAGCACAGTTCTTTCAAACGGTCCTCATTGAAATTAAACGCCGATGTCGCTCTGAAAAGAGTTCTCCAATTCGTCTTCACAAAACCCAGCGCTCTTGTGCATTATGCAGCCCATCCCCTATAAACCCCCTCCCACCCCTTGCCAAGCCACGTGTTGATTGGTACCCAAGTCCATTACGCTTAAATCGAAACACGTCTATCGTCAGCGAGCTAGAGAAAAAAATCAGAAGTGAACGAGAGAGCATGATGAGGAGGATACAAACAACTGGCAAACAAATACAACCACCCGCGCCAACTCCCGTTTCAGAGTTCCGTTTTTTCAATCTGCGGTGTCCTCTATCCGGAACACAAAAATCAGTCAATGAGGCCTAAATAGGCGTCAGAGCTCGCTCTCCTCTCTCACGCTGTCTGCCTGCAAAGACTCGAGAATAAAGGGTCTATCGAACAATCGGCCTCTCTCGGTCAATAGCGCACAAACATCTCATATTCACCTGAACCTGCCTGCTCAGATGATAAAAAACATCGCTTTCATTGTGAACAATCAATCGCAAGCCAAAGGCTTCTAATCGAATCTTATGTTTGTATTCCACTGTAATTTGAGAGAATTCTACTGCATGATGGAATCTACTTCGTTGACTTATTACATTTCTCTCTATACTCTAATATTTTATTGAATGGCAAAGTTCATAATCGTACACAGTACTGACTTTTCCAACAAATTTTACAATCTTGTTATGCAACCAGGAAAAAATAATTATGAGAGAGTGAATAAATGAATTTAGTTGAATTAAGTTACTTTGATCTGATCTGTAGAATATAATATTGTTCATCCTCCTTCAGACGTATCTAGGCTATACAGTGTCTATGTTTCAGCCTATCTTAATTGATTTTTTCACATCATCATTCATCCACTAAAGGAATAGAGAGCTTCACTTTTTCTGAAAATCTAGTTGTATAGAATATTGTTATAATAATTGAGTTATTTCATCTATTGAGAAATGTTAAATATCATTGTGATAGATGAGAAATAACTAATAGGAACCTATAATGAGAATCCACGAAAACTGCTTTGAAAGTGTCGCATTTGTCGATGGCTTAAGTCTTATTAGCTTCAAGTGGATGAATCTATTGATGAATATACACCTGTCAACCAGTGTCGAACCAGGTAGAAAAACTGATCCCGGAACGTTTCAGCGTCTAGGCTTGGAGCAATTTTTTCCATTCTTTTTCCTCTGATAATTCAATCTAATTAGAGAAGCCTGACGCAAAAATACATCCTCCTTTCTAAATTAACATTCGGGATGGGAACACAAATTACACATGATAATAACATGAATGGTGAGATAAAAAATAAGATGCTGAAGAATCAATAGAGAAGCTGGTCCATCAAGCAGTTATCAACATTCTTTGGAGCGTTTCAACAGTTTATATCCGGTTTCATTTGATGAAAGCTAAGGAACGGTTGATGCCATTTTCTACCGAATTCTCGACAAATCTTATTGAAACCTTCCCTTGAAACTTATATAAGTGGAAGTAAAACAATATTATTCAGTCCAATTAACTGTGCCTCTTCAATTGGTGCTATAAATATTAGAGTATAATATCAAACTGTTAATAAAGTCAATTTTACGCTCAAAGGTCGATGAAATCTAAAATCTGAAAAATATTTTCGACAGACAATTCCCTCTATCATACTACTTATGAATACAAGCTTGGTTTTGAATATGTGCGCTTTAAACTCAACTTTCAGATAACGTACAAATAGGATTTTTTCACAAAGATTACAATAAGGCTGATTTGATAAATTTGATTATAATAAGGATTGCTTAGAGAAACTTTTGTTCTGAAATTTAATTCAATTAATGAAGATAAATTCGACTATAATTAGAGATAAATTGAATACAATTCAATTCACGTTGAATAAAACCCAATTTCATAAGTTCGTTGCTATAAAACTCGTCATAACTCGTCATGGTGGCTCCGTGATTTAAATGAGATTACTCTTAACAACATGCACGTACCATAATTCTTCTCTGGTGCAAAGCACGAGTATCCAGCTATTTTTATATTATAAGTATTATTCAATCACTTTATTCTCTGTAGAATTCAATTTCAATTTCATTTTATTAAAACACACAAAAGACAAAATAAATACAATAAATTTCAAAAACAAATATACATAACAATGACACATTAAACAAAAACACAGGCTTTATGGTTGGGTGTGCTGGGAAGAAAAGAGAGAAGAAATAATACCTAACCAACTATGGTTTCCCATGTAATAGGCAGGTAGGATGAAGAGATAGGAAGGAATGGGAAGGGGTAAGACGTTGAGAAAAAAAAGTAAGGAAGAAAGAATACAGAAGGAAGAACAAGCAAAAAGAATGGTTAGCGAGTCCACTTTTAACCGAGAGAAAAAAAATCATAACTAAAAAAAAACAATGCAAAAAAAAAGTTTGCGCAGAGATCTTGAGTCTCATAAATCTAAATTGAAGAAAAACTACTATTGGTCCAGTTTTTTATATCTAGTTTAGTTTTTCCACTGATCTTAGAGTTTATGAGAAAGTGATCTGGAATAAGGTTTAATACTTTAGTACTTATGTAAATCAATTGCCTCCTTATACATTCAATATTAGTATTATATGTTACATATTTGTTAGCAGTATTCCTCAGATTATAATTATTGAGTAAAGAGTTCAATGTTAGAGGAAAATCAGATTTATATTTTATTAAGTATTCTATCACGGTTTTTATGTATAATTGTCTTATTGTCATGACCCCAAAATCACTAAAAACCATATCAGTTGGGTACAACCTAGGTTTGCAAAGAATAATTTTGATAATCAGTTTCTGTGCTACAAATAATTCATTAATATGACAGTTGAAACAGCCACCCCTTACAACTATGCCATACTGTAGAATTGATTTAACCAAAGCATGATATATCATTTTCAGATGGTTCCTATTTAGAATTTTGTTTACATGGTAAAATTTGAAAGATAGATGTCTAATTCTTCTACATATGGATTTAATATGAACATCCCATTTAAGGTTATCATCAATTACAATTCCCAAATATTTAATATTAGTTACTTTTCACAATCACAATTATCTATGTTTAAACTGCATCTTGAGTGGAGTCTCAAGTCCTGATTATTGATAGGTTGCCCTATTCTATTTACAGAGAAAGTTATGTAATTAGTCTTGACTATATTTAAACATAAGGTATTTCTGTCAAGCCAATTCTTAATGCAAACCAAGTTTTTTTCAGCTATTGTATGAACTTCATCCCAAGATTTACCGTGAAAAATAGCTGCAGTATCATCTGCGAAAGATACCATAGTTGATTTCAGAAGTCTTAAACTTAAAAAATCATTAACATAGAGTATGAAAAGTATGGGAGATAGCACAGTTACTTGAGGCAGACCAAATTCCGTTAATTTAGTGACACTAGATTGATTATTTATGGCCAGGGACTGGGTTCTATTACTCAGGTAGCTTTTAAACAATTCAAGTGACACTCCCCAAGTGAGAATTATTCACGTACAAACAAAAAGGGAACCAAAACATGTTAATAACTTCCTAAACTATTTTTTCAATACCCTCAACCTGAAAATCAACCGTTTTTCCCAATAACACCATTATTCAACCTACGAATACTATTCAATTACAGGAATCTGTAAAAATTTGTAAATTTGAAACATGATTTTTGATCAGTGTGATTATTATCATGCAGTGAGATTATTGCAAATGAGGTGGAATCGGCGTGAGGCATGCAACATCTGTCGCTGCGTTGGAAAGTTTTAGTTTGGGGTAGTTTGTTGCGGGACTTGCCTGCAGCTCTTGAGGCACCATGTGTGCTTTAGAAATTAAAGCGCTCCCCCTCATCGCTCTGCTCTCAACGCTGCCTCAAACTCTGGCCTCGCGGGTCCGCCCCGAAAAACAACAACCTAACATGAAAAGCCCTCCAGACGACCGCTCCCAGTCATTAACAACTCGAATTTCAATAAGCCGAAAATTAGTTGACATTTGAAGCCTTTTAAAAAAGTCCCCGGGAAGAGCGAGCGAACGAGCACAGCACAGCACACACATGAGCAGCGCAACGGCTTGGGTTACAAAGGACGAGCGAAACGATTTTCTTGGTTTCCAAAGGATAATGGGGGCGGAGTCGGTGTAGGCCCCCCTTGGCACCCCCCTCCCTAAGACGATCGTCTTTTCATCGCCCTATCCAAATTATCCCACATTGTTAACGTAATTAAAGCTCAATCTGCTTGTTTAACGGCTCCTCTTACCTGCTTCTGATCGTCCTCGATTCAAGGAGCCCACGCACGCACGCACATACATCAAACATCACTCTTCATATTTCGCAGCGATTAGGAAGCTTGAGTGACGCATTGTGAAGACAAC
Source organism: Sogatella furcifera (assembly GCA_017141385.1). NCBI lineage: Eukaryota > Metazoa > Arthropoda > Insecta > Hemiptera > Delphacidae > Sogatella > Sogatella furcifera. Next base: position 20,481,917 of record CM029548.1, read on the forward strand.
AATCGTTCCTGTTTTGTACGAACAAGTTGAGAATATGATATTCACTTTTCAGCCGAGCTGAAACATTTTCACAAATTATAAGTAATTATAAGCCTTTCAAAATTAATTAGTGTTCTGTCAGGGAAGTAAGAATCAAAATATTATTATATTTTCCATTCGTATTGTGGTTTGGAGATACAATTTTTATAAGGTGAGAGATGAATTTTTTATATTTATTTCGAAGGGACTGGAAAACTTCAATTTCCATTTGAATTATGTATTTGATTTTTCGAATATTAATCAACCATTAGCAAAAGTATAATTGAGTGATTGGGGGGAATAGGGAAATTTTTTTTAACTTTCCAGTCACAGTTTGGAGAGGTCTCAAGTGAATCAACTCCAACCTTGTAATAATTCAGTTATTACTAGCGTCAAATTTTCTTAATTAAATTTTCATAGTGAATATATTATACGTTTGTTCTGTGAGCTTCAATATAATATACATTACTAGCCGGCAGGCTCGCTTCGCTCACCTCCTCCGCCTAGCAAGGGGGCTCCGCCCCCTGGACCCCCGACAGTATCGGCAGTGTGAGTCAAACAAGCTCGCTGCGCTCGCCTGCAATACCTCTGTCAGTGTAATCTGAGACAAAAAGGCTCGCTTCGCTCGCCTGCAAATTCCTTTCAGAAGGGATTCAAAAATTATTGAACACAGCATTTCTAGACCTATTCTGGACCTGAATACCAAATTTCATAATTTTCTGCCAATTTGTTCTCGAAGAATCCAAGAAAAACTCCGAAAATAGTAAACCGCTAATATCGAGCGTAACCTTGGGAAGTAAGTCGGACATAGTTTGGAACTTGATTCAATATCTTCATAATTACTCCATCTATAATCTCGCTGAACGATTGAATTTACACTAAGGATTGGTCGTATCAAGGCGAAAGATATGCAACCCGCAATACATTTACAATTTTTAAAAAGTTATTACTGGCGTAATCTTGAACGGATTTCAAAAATATATTAACACATTTCTAGACCTTATCTGAACCTGCCCACCAAATATCAACATTTGCTAATGATTGGTTCTCGAAAAAATAAGAAAACGCCGAAAATCTATAGAAAACCTAAGATATTTGGCGTATCCTTATGAAGTTTCAAGAATCCTTTCTTTGCGCGCGTCTAAACGTCCAACTGAATATGCCTGCAAAATTTGAACGCAATCGGTTTAGTGGATTTTTAGTTCTGGTGATGAATGAATGAATGGATGAATGAATGAATGGATGAATAAATGAATGAATGAATCAGTGCCATTTCGCTTTTATATATAGAGATTATAATTCTTCATAGTTTGAATGAACCGTTGAATCAATGTTGAATTGTGTTTTCAATTCATATTACCTCCTTATCAATTATTGAGATTCAGTCATTCAAGATTTACTCATTCCTATTAGAGATTCATACATTCTTTCACAAAAAATGTTTTACTATTAAATAGCCGCTAGTTAGTGAACTATATCATAAACTCCCAATTGATCGGGTATCTAGATCCACATCTAGCCTTCTGTTGTCCGTCTGAAAAATCGAGCTAATCTATTCATTGGCATTTATTGTTTCGTTTAGCAGTTGGCCGTGCCAGTGTGAAGTTATGACTCAGTAACTCAGAATCGAGTCTGAACTGAACTATTATAATGCACTCCGCAAATGAGTTGACTATACTACAACTGATGTGACTTCCAACTTGGTGTATCACATACAAGACTCAAATACAATGTATTTTTCAATTCAGGACTTACATCATATCGATTTTAGGTCTTATTTCCTTTGGAACCAAGTCCCAGGTGGCGGCAATAACAAAGAACTATAAAGAAACACTAAATCAATGATGTAATAAGGCTAGGCTGCCGTCTGCCGCGAGCTTTTCTCTCTTCTTCTTTTTCTTCCTCTTATTCTCCTTTCCATCCTATCCTTCCCATTCCTCTTTTCTAATTGCCTCTTTACAGCTATAAAAAATAATTTGTCCGCTCCCAAACACTTTTCGACTTGTCGGTTCATCAAATTTTCAACGTGGTTATAGGACATAAATTTTACACCGTTTTCAGTTTTTCAGAAGGCTCTATCATTTTGTGAACGTTCACAAAATCGAAATCTTATCGCAAAATTGAAATTGTTTAGTAAGCTCTGAAATAAGTAATCGAAAATAAAATTCAAAGTTTGTAAAAGTGGTTTATTGATAAAGAGGACTTTTGTTTGGTAACTTGTTAGGAAGAGAATGTAAGATTGTACAATAGATTGAGATATAAGTCTCATCCATATCAAATATTCCTCATTCGTGTAAAATACTCAATTTTCCTAAATTATTTCCATGTATCACAAAGTTGCTTGCTCTAACACTCCAAGTAGTTTCACCCACTACTAGTCACTACTTGATATAATTCATTGGAAGATTGAAATTTCAATTTAGTTCTTGAAAATTGAGTTGAGTTTCAATGCGTGATTGAAGAAATCTTACAATTGCAGTATTTTTCTTTGCTAATCGCTATTGTTTTTTTCGATCAGAAAATCGATCGTTCAGAAGAGAAAAACTCACAATATTGAAACTCGATTAAACATTTTTGTTTGTATGAGTTATAGAGGAACCGTTTTTACTCTGATGTAATATGTAAAATAAGTTGAATAACTAATGAAAGAATACTGCTATGTGTGAGCCACACACATTTCGAAATGAAACTTCTGAAAGTGATATTGCCTATATTATTCTTTTTAAAACCTATTTGCTTTGTACTTTCGTTTCTAATTTTATTCTGTTGCAATTGAGACTAAATTAAGACTAAATTGCACCAGGGAAGTTGAGGAAAAAAATAAAAAGCAGTACTCGAGACAAAATGAACAATTCGAATTAATTGGCAGGCACAATCTATCCAATTTATTGGCCATTTTCACAATCTATTGGAGTTTGTAGCAGAGCCAGCAGATTTGAATTTGAAGTGATAACAGGAATTTCAAGTGGATGTGTTGCAGGTACCTTGTTATTTTGCCTCGTTAAAACTTGTCCATTCACACCAGTTAACAGTTTCAATATTTTCCATGCTTTTTCACTGTAATCCGATAGTTAATTATTCAACAAGATTAGTGGAAACACTTCTCACCTGCTGTCCACCGTTATTAGAGGAGCTTTTGCAACTTAATTTGCAATTTTTAATTGAGTTGCAGAGCGTTTTCGGGTTATCAACTCCTAGTAGGAAAGCAAACACACTATTCGCAAAAGCGGCGATTATCCCCCTATTATAGATAACTGCGACAGCCTAGCTGATAAACACTTTGAAACATCTATTTTGACTAAATTTTCACACATCTTCCTCCTTGTGAAATAGCTGCCTACTTCCACTTATTTTATGTGATGATTGGTCCTGATAACTTGGTGAATAACTTAATTTTGAACGAACTAATTTTCTGAACTACATTTAGTATTCACCGATAGATTTTTAGATGGTAATTATACGAATTCCAACCGGCTCTTGAAAAATATAATCTATACTTTGAATACACCTAATAAAAACAAAGTAAAAGAAGAATGAATACTCTATCATTCTATTGTTATCATCGAAACTTATTGACTGGATAAATAAAAAGGCGGTGCTATTTATTATTTATCGATCAAAATTCTTCTATAATTTTCACTTGATTATGATACATACCAATACTCTTTAGTCGATTCACTACTAGCAAATTATTTTGTTGTCTCCAAAAATCTTATTCACATAATACAGGTATTCACATCGCATGCTTTTTTTAATGAACTTGAGTGTATTCATAGAAAAAGAGTTTCGTGAAACAAAATTTTTCAATGTTAGCTTAATTCTCTCGAAATAACTTGTATAAATCAAAAATATTTTATGAATTTGGTGATGGGTAAGAAATATCTGACCGAAGACTTCGAAAAAAATCTAGAAATGTTGTGTTAAAATATTTTTGAAATCCCTTTAAGATTAAGCAAGTAATCAGTTTTTCAAAATTGTAGATGTATTGTGGGTTGCATATCTTCCACCTTGATACGATCAATCCTTACTGTAAATTCAATAGTTTAGGGAGATTGTGGATGAACCAATTTGAGAGATATAGATAGAATCAAGTTTTAAACTATGTCCGATAAACTTCCCAAGGTTACGCTCAATATTAGCATTTTACTATTTTCGGAGTTTTCCTTAGATTTTCCGAGAACCAATTGGCAGAAAATGTTGAAATTTGGTAAACAGGTCCAGATTAGGTATAGAAATGCTGTGCTCAATAAATTTCAAATTCCTTCTGAGGTTACGCCCGTAATAAGGTTTTCCAATGTTCGGAATCTGCACTTTTGTTTATTTCACGGGTACTACTGAACTAAATACGTTCAAATCATATACCCAGGTTAAGCTGAGATAATAGAAGAACTGATTTAGAACGATTTCTCGAAAGAACTCTGTTAAGTGATATCATAGCAAATCCTTCCAATCGGAAATTGCGGTCGAGCGAAGCGAGCCTGTTTGTCTTAGCTGACACTGACAGAGGTTTTGCTGGCGAGCGAAGCGAGCCTGTTTGACTTACTTACACTACCGATATGTCGGGGGTACAGGGGGCGGAGCCCCCTGGCTAGGCGGAGAAGGCTAGCGAAGCGAGCCTGCCGGCTAGTCTATATCTATAAAAGCGAAATGGCACTGACTGACTGACTGATTCATCACCAGAACTAAAAATCCACTGAACCGAATGCGTTCAAATTTGGCAGGCATGTTCAGTTGGACGTTTAGACGCGCGCTAAGAACGGATTCTTGAAACTTCATAAGGATACGCCAAATATCTTAGGTTTTCTATAGATTTTCGGCGTTTTCTTATTTTTTCGAGAACCAATCATTAGCAAATGTTGATATTTGGTGGGCAGGTTCAGATAAGGTCTAGAAATGTGTTAATATATTTTTGAATTCCGTTCAAGATTACGCCAGTAATCAGGTTTTTCAAAATTGTAGATGTGTTGCGGGTTGCATATCTTCCGCCTTGATACGACCAATCCTTACTGTAAATTCAATGGTTCAGTGAGATTATAGATGAACTAATTTGGAAGATATTGAATCAAGTTTCAAACTATGTCCGATATAGTTCCCAAGGTTACGCTCAATATCAGCGTTTTACTATTTTTCGGAATTCTCAGAGTTTTTCTTGGATTTTTCGAGAATAAATTGGTAGAAAATGTCGAAATTTGGTGAACACGTCCAGATTAGGTCTAGAAATGCTGTGTTCAATAAGTTTTGAATCCCTTCTGAACGGAATTTGTTTGTTTCAGCTTACACTGACAGAGGTCATGCAGGCGAGCGAAGCGAGCCTGTTTGACTCACTGACACTGCTGATACTGTCGGGGGTCCAGGGGGCGGAGCCCCCTGACTAGATGGAGAAGGCGAACGAAGCGAGCCTGCCGGCTAGTATTGTATAATTCTGTCTTCAAAAGTACATCTTCGAATTATACTTCTTAATTGTATCTTAGGCCTATATCCTATATATTACACACATATTAATGTATCTCATTGGTTCTCATTGTTACTCAAGAACTGAAAGTACCGTCACAAGAAGAGGCTACAATATCTTATTTTGATACCTGTCACTGTTCTCCTCCAATAGATACAAATGATCACAAACATGTGCTTGGAGCTCACATAAAGCACAATTTCTCACCACAATACATTATGAATAATACATACCAATCCACAAGAGAATAACAACAGTGACAGCAACATTATAACCTACTTACAAGTTATTTATACGTTTAACATCTTACTGGTTTTTCAACTACAATATTTGTAAGTATGTAGAAATGTGCAGCTTTTCATATCCTTCCAATCCATCAATCACGATTACTGTTTGGATATTATTTTTCTCTAATAGAAATCAGCTGTCTCCATAGCCTGGGGTCGAAGGAATAGTGAATGTGTTGGAATAGAACCAGTAAAGTTACGACTTTAAAAGAACGTGGAATGATCGAAAAGCAGAGTTTCGGCTTGTTGTGGTCGCTAACCGAGCTAGAACTTTTGCTGGGATGGCAGGCAGGGAGGGAGGGCAGGTGGCAGAAGAGGCAGCAAACAGGCATTGATCCAAGCTCATTCATCGATAATTAATTTCAAACTCAGGTCGGTCGGCAACACCTGCTCGTGATTTCAGGAAACGCCGTTTAGCGCTCCTCTTAAAACGTTTGGAATTAATTATCTCAAAGAAGCTCGTATCGTGTTCCTATCTATAGTTTTATGCTCAGCCATTTTAGTCACATTTTTCATACCCTAAATTGTAAATTGTAACGATTAAGCTAGACAGACGTAGTTATTCGATTTGATTCGGAAGTTATGACGATATTCTGTGGAATGAACAATTAATTATTTGATGGTTTTGCAATATAAGCCCACTGTCAATTAAATTCAGTGCTGAAGTGTTCGATTGAAAGTGCAAAGCAGAATATCATTTTTCTATGTAAATATGTGTAAAATTGATCAATAACTAGTATAGAAGGGTGAACAAATGGGTCATACTTTCTTTAGTACTCTAATGTAAATAATTTCCAAGTACTATAACAGCTCATTAGACTCTGACTAGGTGCTACAATAATAATAATTCGACGAATTAATTTGACTTCTTTGGCGTCTAATGGACCCCAAAATTTTTTTCGTCAATATAATATTCAATTATATTTTCGTATACATGTTTATTCGTCTTTTCATTTGATGACCAATACAATATGAAGGGATGAAAAACAGGAGTTCGCCGAAAACTTCTATTTTAATTCGGATGAAAAAGTCCTTAGTCATGTCATGTCAAGTTTTAGAACTCAATTACACGATTTCCATCGTGATGCATCCCCATAATAAGAAATGATCATCCGAGAACAGAAAAGTTGATTGTTTATATACAAGCAGGATAAACATTAAAAATTCAAAATCTGACAAAATATTTATTAACACTTGAAACTATAATTTTTTGATGTTATAAGCAACTGAAACGATTCTATTTTTATGTTCAAAATCAAAGTGCATTCTCTGTGAAAAATAATTATTTTTGAGCTTTCCAGTCCAATTTTTTATATACAAGTAGTCTAGCTATAATGTTCATCTAATGATTTGTACTGTTTTGGAAGAAATAATTTTCCATTTTCATATTTAATCTACAAAAATTAAATAAAATTCCTTCTCCTACCTACATATTTTACATTTGTTTATCCAAATACACTACTAATCAATATACTTTTCATTGAAATCCTTGTTGCAATGCTGATTTCGTTGTTGGAAAATTAAAAAGAATTGAAAGTAGATATTTGAAGCTTTATAAGTATTTTGCGGTTGCTGCAAGGGAAGTTATTAGTGGAAGAGACTGAAACATAGTTGATAATTATTGTTATTATCGGTACACGTCGATCTACCAATCTAGACAGTGATGGGAGGAGCGTGGTACGCCGGCAAAGCTATAATGTTACCGGGTTGAGAAGAGACGCTTCGGGCAACATGCTTGTAATCGGCGCGTGGCATCTTTGAACGCTGGTCAAGAACCCCGACAGTCCCACAAACGCAAACTATCATTTGGCTCAGATATAATCAGACAGACCGCACATTATACTACCCTTGTTTTTATTACAATACGCAAGCTTATCAGACACACGTGAGTGTATTTCTCTGAAGCAATTTCGATCTTTCAATTCGCTTGTTTGATTATCGTTTCTCTCGTTTGATTCCATTTGCCAATCCACTGTTAATGGATTGCGAAATTAATTTCACCTCTGCCTGCATCATCATTCATTTGCTGGCTCATTTATTAGGGCAGATGTTCAACCATTCGATAAATAGCGAACCATCAATTATCAGTTTTGTACTCTGTAATCGCCAGCATCAATAATATTCTTTCTTGAAACACTCTCTCACTTTTATCTCAATGAAAATAATTCTCTCTCCTCATTGAATTTTATCTCTGTTGAATTCATGCATTCGTTATCTCTCATATATTCACATCCTAATATACTCATATTCTTCTGATTTTGATATTTGGGTCATGCTAATCCCACATATTCACTTGTTTTGTGAAGATGTGGGCATGTGGAGGATTTGAAGACTGGAGAGGCCATCTCCTTCCCCCTGTAATTAAGCAACTGAAAATATTATATTTTTATGTTCAAAATAAATAGTGATAATTAATAATGTTATTATCCGTACTCTTATGTTATTAAATTCTATTATGCTATACTAGTTGGCAGGCTCGCCTCGCTTGCAAAACCCCTGTCCGTGTCAGCTAAGACAAACATTTCAAGCGTTTCTATAAATACTGTGATTCAAATCTATCTTTCTTTTGGCTTCTTGGTAAACTACTAAACCTCAATCCACATTGTGAAGCGTGATATTGAGGGAAATTATGAAGCTCATTCACTACTACCCCTCACTACGAGGGTACCTATCAACTTCTCTTTTATGTGATGAAATAATGAGAAGAAACTTATCTTAATTTGTTTCTCCATGATGTAAAAACGTTTTAATGGATTTAGTGCATTCGATTGTATGAGGAAGATTCTTACCTGATCATTCGTGTGAAATGTTCCAGTCGAAAATTAATTTCCCCATCGGATGAAATTCCAAACAGATAAGTGCATAGTTACGCCCCCATACAAGAAAGATTTCATTCTCAAGAACCGCTTTTCTCCTATTTCAAAACAACCACACACATTTCTTACAATTTCGCGCAGAAGTGGAACGGAGTCATTTGCTGGAATCTTTTCTTCGAGAATAAAAAGGATTGTACGACACAGTTTCTGACTGAGATGCCAAGCACATAAATAAACTTCCGTTGAAACGAACAGCTGAGAAATAAATAATTTGTCGTCGTAAACGTTTATTGTCATCTGGATAAGAGGAGAAAACATTTCCTAGTCGAAAACCACTCATTCTTCGTGCTTGTGTTCTGCAGCGAACAAGAGCTGAAAAAGAGATGCGGCTGATAATTTCTGTTGAGCGTCAGCAGTAGAGTGAGGCAAGTGTGGTGGGGTGCGGGGGTTGGGGCATTGAAGAATGGGGATGACAGCGGTAGAAACAGCGATTACTTGCCTGTTGAAGTTCGTCGTTGCTGTTTGTTGTTAGACAAAACACTAAGAAGAAATTTTCGATAAGTTGGAGAAAGCTTTAGAGCCCTAGGGAACAAGGGGATTGATTAAGGGATTAGAAATGGCAGCGGAAAGAGAGTGGAGGGTGAGAGAGAAAGAGGAGAGGTGTAGCAGTAGAAGAAGAAAAGCAGAAAACTCGTAAAGAGTATGGTATGCTATAACAGTTGGTTGTCTCAAAACACGGTTTAATCAGGCTGGCGCGCTCCCAGCGAATCGCTCGGCTAATTACAACTTCTCTCAACTGAACCTCCTCTCACTACACCCCCACCCCCCTCAACTCCTTTTTCTCAGCTCCCTGAGGGATGACCTGAGCGACGAGAGAGTGCAATAAACCACCGCACTAAAAACTCCCTTACTTGTCACAATCCGTCTGAAACGACTGCGTTTTACAAGCAGCTCCTTTTTGAAAACATGCATTTATTCTCATTTTCAGATCATAGGTCGCTGGCTGTAACGCATGCTTTTATTGCAATTAGTGTGCACAGAAATGTTTTATACAGAAGGGTGTCACATGAGTTTACTCGCAACGAAGAGGTTTCCAGTGAATGAAAAAAGTGCGGTACCACTCTCATCACAATAATTAGGGAGTTCCATATGAACAATGAGAACATCAATAACATTAATCATATGACGACAAAATCATCAATCTACAATGGATGCACTATTCTACTAAAGTATCCACTTTTGAAATATAATTTTATCAATAATTGAGCCTGATGGAGCAAAATAAGCCAATAATTTTCCTAGTGTAATTTGTTACTTGATGAAATTGATGAGCTGAACCTTATTCTTCTCTTAACACTTTTTCTGTGATTCTGAGCACCCAAAAAAGTAGTTGATCTAGCTCAACAGGCAGCATACCATGGCATAATTTGATGCCCACCTAAACTCAAGGTTTGTGCTTGTGTCATTGTGTCAAGAGAGGATGTTGTGATGTATTGATTGAAGATGAAGACCTCTTTCCATCATGGAGAGCATGAATCTACGGCTTAACGTCTTCTCCGGAACTGCGAGACAGCAGGAGTGGCCATTTCGTGCCAGTGCCAAAATTTGTGCCGTCAACTGGATTTGATCTACCATTCTGGGGTTATCTTATTGCTCTTGGCTAGCTAGAGCTAGATGGCTATCAGCTAGATTTAGGCTAGTTCCCAAATGTATCATTATTCCTGTCCAAATCAGTTGATGATAACGGCAAGATTGAACCACAATAATAACACCTTTTGAATCTTTGTTACTTTTCTTATTATTTTCATCGAATACAGACAAATACAATAAACATGAACTGTACATTCGTAATCTACTAGATATTATAATACTGTGTATATGATAAGACATTTGGTAACTTTTACAAATTTATAATTTAAATTATATAAGACATATTTATTCCTAAATTACATAAGATAAAAAAGTTCTAACATTAATTCACACTTTTGCTTCAAGTTTAATACAAGTTTCATTTCATGCCTTCTGAATTAATATTTTCAAGATTTGAGTTTCGAGAGATCTTAATAGTCTGAATCAATTTTTACAGTCAATTTTGATTCGTACAAAATATTATGCTTCTCTCAATTAAAATTATACAATACTATTCACAGATTGGATAATGGAATAAGCTTTTTAATGAGAATGAAAATTTAACTTGAATACTCTTGTAGTTTGATGTAGTATATGGAATAAACTGAAAATTATTCAATTTCCAATAATTCATCTACCTTTGAGATCCTCTCTGTAGTATGATGTATAATGGATAAGATTAGGGAACTGGAAAATAGAACTGATTCTTATATGAGAATGATGTTTTGCAGGAAACAGAATTGTGTAAATTAAATTCTAAAGAAATTACATTACATTACATAATAGGAAAAATAATTTATTGCAGTTTCTGAAATGATAGGTGAGATTCTCAAATTGTGTTGTAATGCACACAATAAAACAATTTTGAATTTCGAATTATATCGAATCGAATGATAAATTTTCATTGAAGCTATTATTAGAACTGCAGATACAAAGTGCAGTATCCAAGAATCGTATCAAGTTACATTGCAATCGAACTCAAATTTATAACCAGTTACATCGGAATCTGTTAAGAGAGGGAAAATTAGAATAGCCTAACAGGAAAATTGCACTTTCAACCGATAATTTCGCAGTGTCCCTTCCATTAAAAATGATTGAAGCCACAGTCAATATTGACATTTCTTCTTTGAAAAATGACAGATAAGCGTCCAATTAAATGTAAAGTCGAATCATAGAATAGTGTAATACAATATTGGAAAATATTTCTATACACTCAACCTTTTCAATTCGGTTTGACTAGAACTCATTATTTTTTAGATGATATCAGCAATAACTCACATTTTTCCAACCTAAAAAATTGAAAAGTCACATTTTTACCAATAAATAGTTGTAACATTAAATTCAATACTGAATTTCTATGTAAGTTATTAAACAAAGTTTCACCTTTGAATGCGAAGCTCCACTCGAAATTATAAGGTACATTTATTTGAATTTATAACTGTTTGTCACTACTTGTCAAGAATCGATATCGATCTATCGATCTGATAATGTGGTGAAAATTTCCAGTTTCCAGAATTTGGGAGAACAGAATATCACCTCAAACACAATTCTGCTACCAAAGACACTAATGCTATTCCAGTTGGAACTTCAAAATTATTTTGGCGTAGAAATACCATATTTTTTCACATCACTCATCTCTTCCAACAAGGAACTCGAGATTGGATAAGCAACATCTGAGAACACATCATTATAGAGAACGTCAGCCGGTGCTACAATACATTGATTCCGGAATTCAAACTCGAAGAGTTCATAGTACCCGAAGAAACATCAGTAATTAACAATAACCATCAATGGTAAAAGAGTCGTGTAACTTGTAACCAGCGAGAACAAACATCATCAATTATCAAAAAATTGAAAAGTCTTTGATTTGACTTTCTTGATTTGTGCAACTAATGCCCGGTTCTTCAAGCACACTCAAATTTGAGGGACCCTCAAATTTACTACATTTCCTATACTTATCATAGAAAATGTCAGCTGTTCATCAAAACTTGAGGGTCCCTCAACTTTGAGTGTGCTTGGAAAAACCGGGCATCAGACCATTATTAGATCGATATGATAAATGTCATTCAACTATTATAGTCTCATATCGGCTCAATATTAATCTATGTCAAGTTTTTAATGAAAGTTTCTTTTCACTCTTATAAAATCAACTTCTAGGCGCTCGTTGCTAGATCCTTGCTGCGACTGATGCTGTCCTATTGTGAGCGATGAAATTTTAAATTCAGACTTTGGTTGATCTATCCCAAATAATTATTATTATTTCAGACGATGGTCGGAAGTGGCGCCCTGGTTGCTACGGGACTGGGAGGCAGGGTGGCTGCGCCCGAGGTGGGCGTCGAATGATGATGATGGTGATGGTGATAGTAGAGAGAGGGATAGGCGGCAGCTGCAGCGGCTGCACTTGATGCAGTGGATGCGACCACGGAGGGCGGTGGGTGGTGAGCGGGGGAGCCTTCGTGATACAGGATTGGAACTCGCACTAAGCGCTGCGCAGCGTGAGCCATGTTAGCTGCTTCCAGCTCGGCAGCCAGCTGCCGCTTCCACTTGTTTCTCCTGTTCTGGAACCAGATTTTCACCTGAGTCTCGGTTAGATGCAAACTGGCAGCCAGACCTGCTCTCTCTGAGCTTGACAGGTATCGCTTCATATCGAACGTCGATTCCAACTGGAACACTTGGCTTCTGCTGAACACTGTTCGTGTTTTCTTCTTTCGCTTGCTGTTGTTATTGGAGCCGCCACCGTTCATGTGGTCATCCTTCTTGTTGTCATCCTTTGAGTCGAAGTCTTCCTCGGTCTCCTCTACTACATCGTCGTCTCCTATCTGGAACAGGCGAAATCGGCAAGATTAGATTCAATCAATGAGAACTCTCTGAGTTATGAGTGTATTTCTCTATCATCAATCAATGAATTTGGATATTTTCTCCTCTCCTATTCGATGAGCCTGCTTATTCAAATTCCTATGGCATTCTCATGGACTGTCGCAGCATTTATGATCTATTAATTTTTCAATGACATTATTCAACTCATTCTACTACTTTGCTTGATCGAGGCAAAAATATTTCTCAATCCTAATATTATTGTGACTAGGAGCGAAGATTCAATAAATTGAGGTTATAGAACGCGAGGTTGAAATTATAATGAAAAGTATCACGAATATTATTATCACACCCGCTCAATAACTAAGATGGAGAAATAATTGTGATTTTCCAACCCAATTCCTTCGAATACCCTGAACTGATTAAAAACTGTAGTATTCTTAAGAGTGAAAAATTAAAATAATAATACAGTGTAATGTATAATAATTCTCGTTCTGAGTGACTATGATAACAGACCAAAAAATACTGTTCTAATTTTGATTTTGTAGCGTGACTACGTGTAAGCGTATGTGTAATGTGTATCACTCTGTGTCATGGGTCACTATGTGTGACTATGTGTCAGTAATGGCTATGTGTAAAGTGTATTCTCTCATCGAATATTGTTGAAAATGATATTCGCATACAACGGAAGTAAATTTTATCATAAAATTTGATCATATTTAATTATTCAATATCAACATATATTCCATCAATTATATTATGTTTTCTACATAAATTGATTAATTTCAATTTAATATATTATTGAAAAGGTCTATTTATAAAGTAACAAAATAGCTTAATTGTGCTTACCGTATCGTCATCATGACTGCGGTGCGACGAGTAGATATGCTTGTGGTTTTGCACGTGCAGGAGGCCAGAGGAGAGGAGGGCGTCGTTGTGCATGAACGCGGGTGCGAGCAGCGACCCGATCGAGTGCGATCCGCGGTAGGGTGGCTCATCGCCATTGCTGGAGGTGGGGCTTGCCGCCCCGGGTGGACGGCGGTCGGGGGCGGCAGACGATGTCGCGGAGGCGGCGTCCGCATGGCTGGCTGACGCCGGTGCTCCTCCGCCCCCACTGTGCGGCGTGCTGGGTCGACTCGTCTCTTCGTTAGTTGTTGTCGACCCACCTGAAATCATCAAAAAATATTTTTTAAAATTAGATTTAGTGAAAATTTTTTGGCAATGAATGAATTATGCTAAAAGAGTATAGTTCTTCCTTCTCATCCTTAAAAAAACTATATTAAAAATACTATAATTCATGATGAATGAATCTCCATTCCTTTTTTCATATTATTGAAAAAAGTTATATAATATCTAGAGAAATGTGGGTGAGCAATTTCTAATGAATGAGTGAGTAGAGATTATTGGTTCGCATAGATTGCTTCATGAGACATCTGTAGCCCACCATTCATTGAACAATGATGAACAAAAAATGAGTACGAGGTAAGAATATGAAGCAGCAAAAGTATAATTCAAATACGATAGAAATTATCTGAATGGAATAATATTTTGCTCAATCATCTCCATTAAACGTTTTTGAACGTAAAATTTGCGAAAGGAATTTATTAAATTGTGATTAATCATTGTAGTAATGAGATTGGAATTGGAAATACTTGAAGACGTATGTTATCAAACGTTATTGAAATGGATGTTACTGTAAAGTGTTATTTCGTTATTTGATTCGTTACTACATGTAATGTAATTAACTTGTATAAAAATGTTTAACATGTTCAATCACATGTTAATTACATTATTTGTAGAAATCCCGTTATTGTATTTCAAAATATTCAAATAATGTTATCGAATTCAACTAATATTCTGAAGGATTTATTCAAATGTAACATACTTTTTATAACTGGAATTCTTATAGCCTAACCATACCACTGAAAAAGTCTAAGCGCCTTTAATTTATATAAAAAAGTTGTGTCGAAGGGAAAATTTTAATAGCCCATTGGGACTCATTTTCTTGTAGATCGACTCCAATTTTAGACTTCTTGAACTATTCCGAATTGATTAGAATCTACTCAGTTTTCAGTGGAAGGCATTTTTCTAAAGTAGGATATTATTCGAAGGCGGTGTAGTAATAGGATTATTTTGTTAGAATTGACTACCCACGTTTGAAGCAAACGGTTCAGTTATTATTGAAGTTTTTCTTGTGAGTGAGTCGATAGGGAACTAGCGGAGGGGCTTCTCAGGTTACCTGCCGTGAAGTGACTGCCAAAATTCTAAAACAGTCTCTGACGGCTTCCGACTTATCGGGCTTCAACAAAGTACAGTAATTCTTTCCACTTTCACTATCAATGTTGTTAATAAAATATTGGAACGTTTTCTGATTATTTCTGCTCGTATACGTTATCAGGCACTTGTTGCAGAGAAACACTTTGATTGTTGACTTGATAGAAAAATTATTGAATTCTCAAGTTTTTCCTGACAGTAGCCTAGATGGTTACAATAAAGTAGGTTGATTCTGGTTGATTTGGGCTGAAGGTAATTATCGAGATAAATTGAAAGAAAAATATCTCCACGATTTAACTTATCTTTGAGTAAGAAAAGAAGAGATAATCGAAAAAATTCATTCATGCGTAAATGTCGCACTGCATAAATTATATATGAGAATGCTGTATTATCGTGATTATTGAAATTCCGTATAGGAGCAATTTTCTTATTCCAAGTTCAAGAAAGGTGTTATCCAGCTTGAATTTGTTTCTGAGCTTATAATTTTGTATCTTCTCTAATAAAGCCTGGCAGCATTAATTAGTGAATTTTTCAGAAAAATTAATAAAGTGAATTCGAATTGAAACGATTCACAAGGTCCCGATAATTGATAATAAACAATCAATAAAGAAGCTGAATAAAATAACGTTTGATATCAGTTCTCATAGTGAAATATCAATATGGGTTCCTACAGAGACTGTATCATCCCTGTATGAAATACCATATCGATTTTCACATGATTTTACGATTTCAAGTTGTAATATCAATCATGCTATAATTTGAATTTAAGATCGAACAGCTATGCATTTTAAAATCCAGTCAATCCATTCTCTACTAATATATAAAATGAGAGCACTTCCGTCTAACTTATAATTGCCTATACCTGTTTCAACTACAGCAGCGAAAAAGTTCAGTTTATGAAAACAAGTGTTATTGGAAGTTCAAGTGAAAAGCAGCAAGTAGAGAGGCAATTGAAATTTGTTGTCTAAGTCGAGTGAAATGACTGTTGTTTTTCGCTAAGCGGATGAATGAGTAGTTGTTTGAAGGCTTGGACATTCACACAGAAGCCTTACGCCTGCAGCAGCCGCGCACCCCCTTATCGTCTTACAGTCGCCCATCACGTAAGCCAATTGTGTAAAAAGCACATCTAGCTATAACCGTTGCTAGTTTCTCCTTAGTCAGATCACCAAATTAAGTGATACCCGATAAATTTAATGTCATTCAACTCCTCTGCTCGGAAAGAGGCCGTACAGTTGAGCATACGTAAGCTGAGTCGCTGCGTTCTTGTTTTCGTCGTTGAATTCCTCTATTCAGCAAATCCGCTATCGATTGACGGCTTGATCGCTGTGTAATCATAAAATACCCTCGAGGTGTCAACTATAAGGGCTCTTATCCTCAGTCATGCAGAATTTCATCATCAATGTCCACTGTAAATCTAGTTACCAATGGTGGTTTTTCATAGAGATAGAAGTTCAAGAGTTTATTTTATACTTTTGTAAGAGAAAGTAGATGAGCTACTTAGATTTCAAATGAGGCCATTATTAATACGATAAATGTTGGAGAGATTAATATAATAATTCAGGCATAGTATGTTTAAAAATTGAACTTCACACTTCCGAAACATATTTGTGTTAAAATAATATTTTTAAAGTTTAAAAGGGTGTTTGATTTTTATTCTATCTATCAATAGTATATATAATGTAAGCCTGGTTATTTTAAATTCATCAACTAAGAAAAAAGATTTTCAAGTATCATTGTACAGGATCGGCTACGTTTTTACAAGTAATGATTTACTTGTAATAACCTTGTAGGAGCTTAAGCAATTATGATAATATTTACTATATAAAGTGAGAATTCAAAGCTTTGAAGAAGTGAATGAATCAAACATGAGAATGTTTTGAATTCAGTAAATTCGATATTAACTTTTTATTCTCAGTGGAAAGGACGATTCCTTTCGACTGAGGAACTAGACCGACTACAATTCAAACGTTTATAGAACATGAAATATTAAGAATGATAGATTCAAGAAATGTTAAAATAACTAATATTGGTCAAGTAACAAATACGAGTTTGCTGACTTAAAAGGATACGAGTCGATTATTGATATCAATTATTGATTTATTAATAATTGATGAGTGGTTGAAATCTTGTCAAAAGATATAATATCTAGTCAAGTTAGTTACTTGCAATTAAAATAGCATCGGAATGTTGAGTACATAGTGTGTTGAATGGGATGATATAACAAGATAAGATTTTTATTGTTTTCATGAAAATTACTAAATACCTATAACAAAATTTCTGAATTTCCATTTCTTACCATTAGGACTAGATGTGCGTTGGGGATGAAGTCTTGTCCAGGCTGCGTACCACGGCTTTTCAACAGCTGGAGGATAGACGAGAAATGGTGACCTGCCACTAGCTGCTGCGGCCAGGGCATTGAAATGCGACATCAATCCTAATCTGAAAATAAGTAGAAACCAATTATTGTGGCATCAAGTCATTCAACGTCAGTTCATATAAGGGAATAAACGAGAATAATTAAATCTGTGAGAATTCTTTTTTTTCTATGTTGGAGTGAATCGAATTATAAATGTACTTATAAATTTCATGATAGAAAAGAATCATGCTGATTATTTCGTAGCAATTACAGCAAATTCAATGTTCTGGCTATATTATAATATGATATATTTCCTAAAGAATTCTCACTTGACATAATTATTTTCATTGAATACAATACATGTGGGCTCCTACAAGAAGAATCCTCTCAACTTGCTCATTTCCTAGATTCGGTTAACCGCTGTAAGAATGGATAATTATGTGCTTTTTCAAGTGAAAAGAGACAAGATTTTATTTTTCAATGAGACCTCGATAATGCAAAAGAGACAAGAGAAGAGATAAAAAACTGGCGTCGTCCTATACTTATTTCAAAAATAAACTCGATATTAGCTCTGAATCTGATAATAATTGCTGTTTTTCAATCCACTGGAGCACAAAATCCACATCTAAAGCATTATCATCACCTCGTTTTGTTACGTTGCAAACCATCCCGATGGTACTCTACAACTAACAATGAGTAGCTCGATACTATTGAGAGAATTTTTCACGGTTATGTAGGAGCCCATTGGGGATTAGTCGTTGTTTTCAACAGATTTTTAACGTGATTAGGCTCTTGCAATTACGCTTGGCTGGAGGAGATTCCAAGTAATTTAGAGCTTTCTACTCTCTATAGGATCGACACTTCACCCTTCAATTACAGTATTAGCTTCGATAGCTGTTCACCCGCTTAGAGTTTTTCCACAACCAATAACCCTCATAATAAGCATTTTATTTTTGCAAAGCAGTGAAAAAGAGATACTATTCCCTGCCGCATCACATTTTAAAAATAATTTCTCTCGTTTTATACGCTTCGATAATTATCACACACCATTCACTAGAATTATAAATCGCTAATGGCTTATTTGTTTTTAAACAAGGGCGTAAAAATCACGTTTGAATTCCCTTTCAGTTTCATATTTTATTACCATTATTATGAAGAGCTTGATACAATGTTCCCCCAAAAAACATTATCTTAATCTTTTATAATGGCGATACATATTGAAAGACTTTTTATTTTTCCAACTAGAATGAATCAATTCAGTAAACCTTAATAAACCTGATAATCAATCATAGAGAATCATAGAGCATCAGAAGGCTCAATACTTTTTTGTAACTGCTTGTAGTGGAGGACAACCATTTGTTGGTGTTTGAGCTCAGTTTCGGATATTTCGTTCTGAATTTAAAAAAATCTATCTTAATCTTATTTGGATCTAAAACCTCTTCATTCATTAATTCAACATATTTTCTCATGTTATAATTCATATCTTTTTTGCAATACTTTTTCATCGTGTACAGATATTGTGCTCGTAGAATCAAAATCAGTGAAATGGGCTGAGCAAGAAGGTTGCCTCCTCGGGGCTGAGTTTTTCGATATCTCTAATCCCACTGGCGGCTCGTGCCCACGAAACAAGTGAAGTGCCCTGTACAGCACCCTGAATCTTTTACTGTACAGCACTTCACCTGTTTCATGCGCACGAGCCGCCAGTGTCTAATCCAATGTAATACTGACTGTTCTATGTCAGATTATGGAGATGTTTAACTAGTGGTAGCACGGTATCGGCGATCATAGTTTAGGAAAGAGGAAGGCTCTCTATCCTCTCGGAAACTTTATCGATTGATGTAGAATGTTTTCCGTTACACTGAAGAGCAGTTATCGAATGTAGTGAAGTACGGGCAACAGGGGAGTCGTTTTTTGGGTGATGTAGGGTAAGTTTTAACACGGCATGCAAAGTGGTTTCGAACGCTGAACGTCCTACTAGTTCAAGTGGCGTTTGTTTGCCTTGGTCTCTCTTCACTTCCTCTTTCTCTATCTCCCATAAACACGAGACCATTCATTCTGTTATGGGTTGGCTGCTTGTAGTTTGGGCCACTAAGCCTCCTTCAGTTGGGCCTCAAGGGCCCGGTAACTAGCAATCATAATAGATCTACTCTACTCGCCTATACTACCCTTGTCGAACGCCTCTAAAAAGTTCTCACTCGCTCCTCACCATATACTCACCATAATAACTCAATCCCTTTTCAAGAGCAGAAGCACTACAACGCACTCAATTTAGCCTACATCACAATACTGTCGAGCACTCCAACTGAATGGTTTAACTTGGCTTATTGTTCAATACATGTTTCGATATTATTTCCCATGAAATAATCGGCGTGATGTTTAAATTAAAGCGAATCAATTGTTCAAGAAAGTGGAAAAAGAAAATGTTGTTTATATGAAGCCTTATAACAAACCAAAACTTGGAGAAATAGTTTAGGGTGGCGTCTCCATTATTGGTTATTGGAGAGTTCAGGAAATATTGTGAATAAGTTAAAGTTTGGTTTGGTAATTGAGAAGTGTATTGAAAAACAAAACTCTTCCGATGGTGTTTACCAATATTCACAAGGTATAAAATTTGTTACCTTACCTTACCGTAAGTTCTCACCTTGAGTAGTATACGTTTTGAGATATGACCTGTGTGGATTTTTTACCCAAATTGTAGATACTCTTCAAAAATTTTTAATACCTCAATCCCATCATTGTTCATCCCAAGTGATCTTCCAATATTTTTTAAGATCATAGTTATTATACAATTTATTTTTCTATACCATTGGTCAAGGGTTCCCTGGGAACCCAGAAACTTTATCGAAACTGCTACTTTACCTTTAGTATAGATACAGACGAGGATAGGCTTGACGATTATGGCTTGAACATTGTTGTATTCTACTAATGATTTCAATCAAGTCTC
Organism: Sogatella furcifera; assembly: GCA_017141385.1. Taxonomy (NCBI): domain Eukaryota; kingdom Metazoa; phylum Arthropoda; class Insecta; order Hemiptera; family Delphacidae; genus Sogatella; species Sogatella furcifera. The sequence goes on from CM029548.1 coordinate 20,502,507, forward strand.
TCTATATCTTTATTGTATATTTTGATTCAAATTCATCACTTCAAACGTTGAGCACAGCTTACATATTTTCAGACAATCCAAGTTCTCTTAACTCACACTGTAGGGAATAGAACGATTGTTCGATATCTTAGAAAGTTCATCAATAATCAAGTGCTTTGAAACTTAGCGAAATACCGTATATTGTAGAAGTTTTAATAAGTAGTTGAGAAGTTTGAAGCCCCGACTTATTGTGAAAGCGGTTGACTGATCCATTAATCGTCTCAGCCTCCTAGTTTTGGAAGCTGCTTAATACAATTTCCAGGTGTCTCTCAGGATGACTCTAACACAATATAATGGATGATAAAAGTGGAAGCGATTTATGCGACGTGGTTATAAGCTGTTTAATGGCTCAAAAGTGGTGAAGTTAGTGGAGTTGAGTTGAAGCAGGAAGCTGCCCTATAGGCGCTTGCATTAGTTCAACTAGGGCGGTTTCCTAAGCCTAACTGCGAGATAACTTCCTTTCACTTAGCGAGAGAATCGGCTTAGACGCGTTTACCATGCAATTACAAATCGTTAAGAGCCTTTTGATCCCCCTCACCCCCACTCTAAGTCTTACTTTCCTTGTCCTCTCAATTTTAGATAGACGCCTCAACTTGATTTATTCCTTGAAAAACTCTTATCTCTTTTTCGAACTTGTTCGATATTCTACTGAAGGTCGAGTACAATCAATGACTCATTCATTACCCACCCTCAATTAATCCTGAGGAGAAAGGTTTCTCAATGAATTTAAAACTCATCTTCAATCAGTTTATAGATTACTCTTAGCAAAAGTGATAATAATATCCACATTCCACAAGAATAGAACCAACAGAGCAACAATAATATTATTCTATTAAAATTATTTCAATAGAATAATTTTTTAACTCTGTTGTTCAGGGAGATAGATAATAAACATACACTGGACGGCATGATCTGAATGTCAAATAGATTCTGTTTTTGAGGAATGTTTGTTGGTTCTTGATATTGTAGTGTTCACATCAAGAAATTGATGAAATAATAGATTTAAAAGAAAATATTATTTAAAATCATGGATCACCATTTAATGAGTTTGATACATCAAAATTAGAAGGTGAGATCAGATTATTAAGAATGATTCATCCAGCAACAGTTAATAGAAGGAAAAGATTCAAGAAATACTGAATCTATGTTTAGAAGGAAACTTGCAAGTGAAATTCGAATTGAGAGTTAGTAGTTGTAGGAGATGAAGAGAGATGAGTTAGCGGCGAGGCAGTTGAGCCGCTTCAAATGCTTTCAACCGCAGACGTGTTCTCTTGTTTGAGCGTTGAAACTTAGTGGTTGGTGCGGAGTCTTGCAAGGAAACGAAAGCTCTTCGGATCGGTTTCGAACGGAGAGAGATGGGTTGAGTTGACCCTTGAGGGGACGGAGAGAGAAAGATGGAGTTGACCCTTGAGGAGAAGGAGGTTTGCCGTGGCGGGCGGGCCACCACCAGGGAGAAGCGGAAGCGCTTTCCGATGTTCCACCACTCAAGTAAAGTGGCGCCGTCAAGTCACATCTTGGAGGAAACCAACTCGACACTCTTCCGCGATGCAATGCGCAAACTTCTGCTTCCAGCTCCACTACTCACATGAGAGCAACACTAGCTACACAAACTTCACCGCACATAACCTTTCATGAACCTCTCATCACAATAATATATCCAATAAAACTTTCCTTCTAAACGTTCTGCGCCACTGAGCTCGATATATGGCCATCTTTTGTCTCTCGCTTCTTTCAGTTATCAACCTTTTTTCGTAGATGCATCTTTTCACTTTCGTCTTGAGATGAATTGAAATATGAATAATCTATTCCAAATCTTTGTATACTGTGAAAAAACTATGACTGAAGTACAGGCGTAATAGCTCCTTATTTCACTAAATACAAAATAAACACATTAGAATTATATTTTTTATGAGATTTTACGGTTTTCAACAATTAAACAAATGAATCAATAAAAAGAGAATATTTTTTATTCTGGATCAGGGACTAATTTGAGTGAGGTTGAGCTGAATTTTTTTACATTCATAATACTAGGGTTCCAAATGGTGAAGAGGCTGAATAAGAGACGTAGCTGGATTTTCCAGTTCATAATCGAAGGGTTTCAATATTTATAAAAATATCCACATTTCAGTTATGAATAACCGAGGAGGCCAGCCACCTTTTATTGATAACTGTAGCAATATTGATAACAATGTAATTATTTTCATACATATGTTCTCAATAATCTTTTACGGGCCAACTTCAGAGACATTAATATTTGACATTTCAAACATCTTTCTCGTTTGAAAAAAAAAATTTTACAACGTTAATTTCAGGGATGCTTGTGGGCAGCTGGTATTTATTTCTCACTTCGAGGTGGAACTGAATTAATTCCACGTAAAAATTACATGAAAATGGAGTGAAACACTGCAATTCACCCACAGTAAGTGAGACTTGAAGAGGGAGGGACTGCTGCAGTAGCTAGTACTGTTACTCAGAGCAGAGCAAAGGAGCCCGCGGTGCCCGAGGCATGTTTCGAAGCTTATCCCTGCTCAACAAGCAGGAGTCTCCCCTTCTTCCCTGACCCCAATTAGCTTAATGTAATATACTCTGAGATACCTGCTCCCTCTCCTATTCTGCGAGCTGATACATACGGAATACATATAACAAACCGTAATTAAACAGTTGAAATTATGTGGGCGAGCTCATCACGCTAGTCTACCCTTCATTCCCTTCCACGCCCTCCAATCCCTCTACACTCACGCACGTGTTGGTCACGAGAGCTTCCCCCACCTCCTCCTCCTATTATCATCGCTTTCCCCTTCTTCCTCTGTTAACCGTCCAATTCCTGTCCGTTTCCTCCGTTCGTCCGTCCATCCGTAACCGACCGTGACCACAAAGACAGACAGCGTAGCATGACAGAAACAAATTAATCTCTTGATAAACTCATAACAACTTGAAACCAATTATATTAACGAAGCTGCTGCTAACTGTTCACTTCTTGTATCCTCTTCCTTCCCGTCCCGTAATCAAATATCATTTCGAGCCTTGGCATCGAGTAATTCACCGCTCTTTGTTTATTGCTTGCGGCTGGGGAATAATTGAAACCATCAAAATAATAGAGCTCTCGTAGCCGGAGTTATCGAATTTCCCCGTAATAAAACTCGCAGTTATCCTTATTTTATAGTGATACTGATATTTATTCTATGATATGGTGCACTCAGTCATGAAAGCGATGTAATAATTTTGAATTATGAGTTTCGAATTGTTAAAGTTATTAAGCTCATAATATTTATTTGAAAGAATGCCCATTCATAGATCAGTGTTTAATTAGAAAACTCGTTTATGAATAATATGAAATATTTTCCTATTTTTTACTAAATCCAAGCTGAAATAATTCTATTGTTGCCACGAACGCTGCTCACAAACAACAATATTATATTTCTCTAATGGAATAATGTTAATTAATATCTTTGAATGATTTTTTTCCAACTAAAATTCAAGCCAATTTGAGGATTTAAAACCAGAAGGTTTGAATGTCCCACCTTCTTTGCAGTAAGAACGTTCTTCTTGCCACTTTTTGTAGACTCTTCTTCACAGTTGGAATGTATAAGAAAAATATCGGTTTTCAATGAAGCTGTGGACTCTGCATGAAATATACTAAAATGAGATGACGCGTAATAAAAATAATTTGTATCTTTCAGCAACAAGGAGACCACAGTGGACATTTTTTAATTAATAAAACACTGTCCCCGACTAAAGGCGTTTAAGCTGAGGTGATTATAACGTGACTTCAAAACTTCTTATATGGTTGATGAAATTCATCGGCCATGCGGAAAACAGATGCGGGAAAGTCCAAACCACCAAAAAGTGATTTTGAAGAAGATTCAAAGTGATTTTGAGAAGAAGGTTCAAAGTAAATCAATACTTTTAAATTGGTTCAATTGAATCATTTGATCACGCTAATCGGCGGAATGTTTGAGCTGATTGAACGACGATATAAAAACTCCTAAAAATATGTATTTGATTTGCCAACCAGACAGAATGTTTGCAGAGATGATAAAATCAATTCACGATTGCAATCGTAATTGAAGCATCGCTCACTCGTCAGTGTGCATGGATTTATCGAAGTAATAGTGAACAATCTCGAGTGTGACGTGTAATCGATTCCGTTCAATTACATTCAAATCAAAGCTTTGCAATCGAATAGGACCAATATCAGCGTACCGGATACAGAGCAATGAAAAGGAAGACCCGCATTCACATGGGGATCGCATATGCTCTGCGGTAGTCATATTTCCTCGCAGTCAATAGCTGATACATATTAATTCACGGGATCATTTCTAAACAATTATGACATATAAATGCTCATTGAAGTCTTTATCAGTAACACAATAATAATTACTACTATTTCATGGAGGAAAGCTATATCACTGTTATAGCCAGATCATGATAATTGGATCATGATGTATCTAATGATGATTGGGTGGATATAGCAAAGAGAACAGCTATCGTATATATTTTCCTGCAAATTATTGAAAGAACAACTATAGTTATCGATAAATATATATTTATGAGTTATCTATGAATTAATCGAATTATTCCAAGTATTTGAGCCCATCGGTTCAATACTTATTACTCATTATTCGAACAACCTGCTAAAGTAAGCTACTGACTGGCATAAATGCAAACAAATTGATCATTAAAACCGAAACTCAAAATAAAACTGTAAACGCCTTTTATAAGAACCCATAATATTTATTTCCCACTTTCTGTCGATACTCAACTCATGTCTTGATACTCAACTGGTGGATATTTGACATTTGTTTTAGATATTAGGCAATTGGAATGATCTGAAGTTTAATCCGATTCGTTTCTGATTATATTTTCAATTAATTTCCAGAAACCTTTCTCGCTCTACTACTTAGTTATGATGTATTTCTCGGGAAATATCAGTAGCTGATAGGCCTAAGTAAGATTAAACACAATCGCCGATTAGTTTCACACATCACTTAGCTAAGCTTGAATTCTCCAAACAGGACCGAGTGAGTTTTGAGAACGATAAAGCTTGCAGATTTAGCTAGGAGCTGAAGAAGTTGAAGCTGTGTATGGGTAAGAGTGGCGGGTACAAGTGGGTGGTATCGATTGAGGAGCACCATTATGTCTTACTGGGTTGGCTGCTGAAGTTACAACAAGATCGAAGAGCTAATCTGGTGCCCTTAAGTGTTGTTGAAAATTTAATACGCTTCAATAGGTGGAACGGAAGAGGGGATCGACAAAGTCAAGAGAAAGATACGACGAAGGAGAGGCAGAGCACTTAACTGGTTGAAGTTTTGTGCGAGAAAGATAGAAGATTGTTGATTGCTTGAAGTTTAATCAGGAAGAGCTTTAAGGAGACTCAGGAGCAACTAAGACGGAGATCGTTCAACCCTTACTCCATCCATATACAAGCTACTAAGGAGCTTTCTTCCCAGAGTGGGCTAACAAGCAGGGAGCGAAGAAGATCTAATGTTCTCCCTTCAACGTTGTTATGGCATTGTTTTATTCCCTCGGCTTCACCAACCATCATGGTAACTTAACGTAGATCATAATAAATCATTTCATCTCTTTTTCTTCACTTTTACCCACATGTTATCGCCTAGAGAGCGTGGGCACAATATTTTTTTAACATAAATATTTTGATGAGAGTTATTGAACATGAAGTTGTTCAGAAATCATCTTCTATTGAAAAAAAAAACTTGAATGACAATGAATCAACCTTGTACTTTTTATTTGTTGTGAGGTGAATGAAATAAATAGTTTAAACTGATAATTTCAAGGGAGAATGAAATTAATAAGTTTTCAATTATGAGAAAATATTCTTATAAAGGCCTACAGAGAAATTCTTTCTGCAATACTCGTAGATATGTTACAATATTATTGATTTATGTTCATCCTCATCTATTATAAAAGGTTAAAAATTCTATTTTCTCTAGTCAAAAATGGGGCTCCCATTTTTCCAAGTAGACTCAGGAGTGCTCTTGTCATAAAAATTCATTTTCCGATCACTCATCCATGCTTTGTGAAGTGGCCTAATCATTATTGATTCGGCTACAACTCAATTTCGAGCTTTTCGACCATATTGAATGTGAAATGAAATCAGAGTGAGGGGTGTCGAGAAGGGGTTTAAAGCTGTTTAGTTAGTCATGGTAGGGATTTGATGGGTGGGAGAAAAGTGGTGCGTGAACAGTTATGAATAAATAAACGTCGAAGTGCCTCCGCTAATGTAATATTCAGACCAGAAGACTTAACTTAAATGCTTCGCATATTGTGAATGCATAATTTAGTAACTCTCAAACTTGTACTTCTGCTCTAATTAATTGACGAGAGCTCAACAGTCAACTAAGGCCAGGGTGGAAGAGATGGAAAAGAAGTCTTCAGTTTTCACTGTTGAAATAAATATAAAATTTATCATCTCTTTCCAACGCCAACATTTTATCTTCATTAGATTTGAACAATGAAGTTGATTGTCTTCTGGAAATTAGAAGCTTGAATAGAGTAATCAGCAAGAACGAAGAATCTCTATTCACTTTCTTGCTATTTCACTTGTTTTTTCATTCTTAGCGGAGAGGGATTTCAGAGAGCGTCATAATCCTTTTTTCAATTATTCATACTAATTGCACTTTTGAACAGAGTGCTTGAGACAAAAGGAGATGAAATATCAATGAAATTCGACTCTTCTCAAGAGAGCCATGTGATTACGCTGTTCTAATATTCATGAAACATCATAAATCATAATTGAAAAGCCTTGATCGTTGTCGATTGAAAAGACCGTCGATGAAAAATCACTCTGATGTAATCGAGAAAAATTGTTCTACGTGATTGTTCATCAATAATGCCTGATCAACGTTGTGTCTTCTCTTGAAATTTGTTATTTTTTCAACTTTATAAACGTCAACTAATTAAAAGCATGAGTTCGTTTCGGCGATTACAAGAAGATTCAAGCTTTATTGTTTTCTTAAAATGGTCGTTTATGCTTATTTTCATTTCGAAGTAACTAGACTGATGTGAGTTATTGTCGTGGGTTATTTGAAACTGAACTATTTGTTGCTCTTCGACTTTCCGTTGAAACTCCTATGTGAGAGACACTACACTCTACGATATGCACCATAAGAATAAAGCATGAGCTTGTAGAGAATACAAATAGGCCTTCATTATTCTGATCAGACTTGTAGGAAATATTTTGTAGTGGAGATGATAGCTAAATTACTGTTGCCTCGCTTCTCGAAATGACAGGAGCATTCCCGAAGCAATCTTCAAACTGATATGTTCACTGTGTAGCCGAAAGCTGGGTGAATATTAGTGGTGTATGGAGGAGAACATTCCACTGAATATTTATGAACTGGATCTACCGCAGCTCGCCAAAAGCATTCAGCTGAAGAGTATTGCTGATGGCTATAAACGAGCATGCTCAAACAGAATATATGTCAGATTATCTGAGTTGTTCCACGACTGCATACATTTTGTTAACGAAACTTGTTTCTCATAGCTGACAGGCTTGTTCAATAACAGTCATCATCAATTCAACGGATGAATATTGTATTGTTACTGTTCTGTCGTTGAAATAAGGAAGATTGCGGGGCCAACGTGGAGTGAGTTGGTAACAGGAAATTATTTGCTCAATTCACGGTTTTGAATTGCATTTTGGCTTTATTCTGCAATATTCATATGATACATCCTCTCAGCATTCATAAAAAATTTTATTGAGTATACTTATGTGTCATAAGACAAGATTCATTGGAAAATAAAAGATTGATAGCTTTTTTGAGAACTATTTGCTTATTCACAATCAATCAGAAAAAAATATAAAAAGTTTATAGAATGAACAGAGATCTAACGAATAGAATAGAAGCATATAATTTCTTATAAGTGATAGCCTATTATCTTTCATTCTCATTCCGCAGTTAACTCTATATTAACTACTCGTAGGTATTCCAAATAGCCTAGTTATTAATCACATTCCAATAAAAACTACTGTAAATAATTTCTACTGTACTATAGTTTCAACTTTTATTTTTGGTCGGTGGTTACACTGTTTGTAGCTCGTTAAGAAGAGTGGAATAGAACTCAATTCCAACGGAATATTTACGAGTCTTTCAGTTTGTAGAAGCGTATTGGTACAAGTCGTAACCTTGTAAGCAAGAAATTTACTAAGGAACCTCGAACACCAACCAAAATAAAGCACCAAAATATCATCACCATATCAAACTATCAAACAGATCATATACCAAATCATCATCGATATAATTTTCTCAGATAATTAAACTATCTTCTATCTCATCAAATCATCATTGAATTATTTATTAAATCATTGATTTAAAACTTTCACTAGCTCACCAAATTTCAATTTAACCTTTCATAAAGCCACATTTGAATCATTTCTTCCAAGTAATTTCATTGCAGATATCACTGCGAATATACTGCCAAATTATAGAAGGCCTCCATGTATGCCTATAAGAAATCCAATTATAGAAAAGATACATGAGAAATAATAACTTTGCTTGCTTGACACACTCCCATTTTCCTCGGAGTAACGTGAATATAAATATTAATTCGGATGATATTACTTATTGAATGGGTAAATAATATTAATCACACCCTATTAGGATAAGGATTGAAAATTAGGATGAGGGACAGGTTTATCCCGATTACGAAAATCCTATTGACAATGCCTATCATGTAAGAGCCTGCATGAGGATCAATGGGGAATAACATACAGTTTTCAAAACCCGATTACAAGGAATCGATGGATTGATCCAATGATTTGATCCAATTGAAAATATTACTACATAAAGTAATAATACGATCACCGCAGTGGAAGATAATAGCATCAAATAGTGATATCAACAGTACAAGAATAGCTCAGAGCCTTACCTGGAGAGCATGGCGGAGTCGGGCGAACATGGATTGAGAGCAGCGGCGGCCGCAAGGTGCGAGACGTCCAGATGCGACGGGTTGTGCTGCGTTTGTGCGTTCTGTTTTCCACCTCCACCGCCACTCAGAATACTCGAGATGGAGAACGACGTGTAGGTGCCGTTCTGCGGCTTGGTTGTCTCCTTGCGAGACGCAGCACCTCCACTGGCTGCCAGTACTCCGGGAGGGGGAGGCGACGTGTCCTTGTCTCTCTCCGGACTGCTCACCACGTCTATGTTCGGAGAACAACTCATGTTCGACACCAAGCACGCTCACTTTTTCACCTCAAATTCATTCCTGATTGAAATGATTAGACGCTGTCTATGGTTGAGCTGTTTGAAGTTCACGATATTCTTTTCCGCTTATCCCCAATAACTCCTCGAAATAGTTGTTACTGGTATCTTATAAACTTCCACTACAAGTCTTTGTTTATGTAGAAGCGTCCTCACTTATGTAGAAGTCCTCATTTAAGTACCAATTCAATTTTCTCCATAACCGATTCCAGTATGATTAATTTTCAATAAGAACTTTCGACTTCACAACAGGACGTCCTAATGGTCTATTATGTTAGTGTTTTGACAGTTTGTGTTAGTACAGGTATGTTCAAGTCAGTTAAGTTTCACCAGCCTCAGTTTACAGACTAGCAATCATTCGAATAATTCTTGATAATTATTGTTCCTGAGTATCTTCCTGAGTATTGTTCCTGAGTATTATTGTTCTGATTATCTTCCAAAAAATTCACTTCGACGCAGCTCTGGATTTTGTACCTGCGAAAAGATCAAAATTTATCAGAAATATTCCCACGAGCTACGAATGAAGCAAGCTTTTTACTTTTCAGTTGTTGATTCTACAATGTTTCACTTATTCGTAATCGCAAAAACATACAATCAGAATCATCATATCAACTAATTTCATCAAGGACTGATATTACGGTATAATTTTTAAGATTTCAATCTTATTTTTTGGATTGTTTCTTGAATTGTATGTAATTGGTGTTGATCGTTGTGTTACTCTGTGAATGAATGAAAACGAATTAGTATTAGGATTAGTGCAACGAATGAAAGAGTATTAGTATAGGCTATGTAGTTTATCAATTTTCATTATAAATGGTAATTTTTCAAGGAAATTTATAAATGGAAGATTCCTACCTCTACAAATAGAAAGATCTGAATGAGGTTCAGATTACGCTTTGAAAAACATTTGTTTTCAATAACAGCTTTGTCAAGGAAACATTCCAGTATGCAAGTGCTTCTTATTACTGATTCAATTCAAACATAAAATTCCCAGAATTGCTTGAAGCATTCAATCAGTATAATCATAGTGCTGAATAAAAGGTGAATTGCAAACTTGCAAGCGTAAGAATAAAAATTGCTGAGAATGTTTTTGAGCTTTGATATCACGCCTGTTAATCTGAATAGATTAGTTATATGAGCTGACATAATTTTTTTCTATCTGGTATATTATATTTTCAAATGTGAATGACTATAATATTCCAAAAGATAATAAGAGCCGCATCATTTCACTCGCGATATAAGGATGACCAAAGTGGCAGTTAAATATGATTGGATATGTCTAAAAGGATGTGTAGCCTAATATACATTTATAGATATTATTATTTTCAAATTGAAATATTTAAAATAAGATGATGAGCCCATGTGAATTTACAGAAGAAAATATTCCAATCAATAAAACATGGATAAGTTATTAAAGTTTATGTAAATGAAGAGGTTAGTATTGAGAAAATATAATTTCGGGAGTTATTCCAGTTGTCAACACTACAATGAAGTGAAAATTTAGAATCCAACGGAGAATTGATAAATGAGAATAATAATTGGAGCCTATGTGTAATTCATCAACAGTGATCACAGCATTTACCAATGCGCTGCTGAGATAAAAAACAATGCATTGAAATTTAAAAGTAAATTTGGATACCAACATCGTAGCGTATAAAAATATTTTGAATTCTTCTATCTGACGATAAAAGAAGGCAAAAGGATTTCCAAAAGAATGTTTCCTCTTCAAGATAGAGAAAATATCTCAATCAGGGATTGATTGTCAAAATTTATAACTGAATAAAATAATATTACTATAAGAAATAATTACCAAGTAATAAATTTCGCCACTCAAACAACTTGTCTTCAACTTTTTTTCAAATTATCATTTTATCTGATATTATTTTGAAAGAATAAAACGAGCCGCATACTGAACAATCAAAATGATGAGATCCTGCCTAGAATTTGTGATGGATAGAATAGTAAAAAAGAATATATATATTAAATAACATTTTTACTCACAGTTTATGAAGAATTTAGAAAGTTGACAGTCTCTCATCACGAGTTGTAAACGGAAACTGAAGTCTCAACACAATCATGTAACACTGAACACACTTTCTTAAAGTCGAAATTCGCGGCCGATATCGGCTGGAAGTGTTGGCGCGATGGATGATAAGCGGTGCCGTGTCGGAGAGACAGTGGTCGAAATTTGACTGAAGCTCCTCGCCCCTTTCGATGTCGACTACTACCCCTGCGATCACGATGGTGTATCTATTTCGTGCGGGGTGGTCGGAAACCGTATCGGCCAAGTGGTGGGGAGGGGAGGCTTGAGAAGGGGTGGCGCAGCACAGCAGTCACAGATAGAGGGAGGTGAAAATCTCTTTTGTTCAAAGAGAAAGGTTTTTACAATATCATCTTTACCGGGGTGAAATCACTGGCACAAAAGCCGAGTCGCAAAGATTACAAAACTCCCTCAAGATATGTCCTGGTCGGGGTGTAACATAATTTCATAGCCCCCTCACCAACCCCCTATCCAGCCACAACTCGAGAGTTGAAAATTGGAAATGTCAACGTTGGCGGAATCGAGACGCGCAGATCTTCGACGACAGGAGATTTCCGTCCTTAATCTCCAGTTGATTTAAGGGTGATTTTCGTTTGAATGTTGGCAACACGTCACAGGGCCGGCGTAAACCGTATCGCCGAAATTATTTAGGTCGATAGTCCCCTGCCCGACGCCCGAATAAAAATTCCTCCCTCTTTCATCGCTCTAACCCCTGTTTTATCGTTCTAATAAAACTCACCCCTATTTATAGCCGGCGGAGAAACGAGCCATAAAGCACGCTGTTCCACCCGACAATAAGGTTGGTTATCGTGCGAAGGGCGGCTCTTGCTTCAGCCACCCCTTGCAAGCAAGTTTCCTATTGGCCGACGTCGCCTGCCACTGCGGAGGGCGGAGGAGATCGATAAGTTGGCCGAGCCCTTCAGCCCTCACAACTCCTACAGACTTCCACCGGCTAGCATCTCTCAGCTTTTCTTCCCGCTCGGACGGTTTTTCGTCTAGACACCTAACCTGAACCACTCGTGCCTCGTTCCTCCCAGTCCCAACCGCTAATTATGCTCAAATGTGTAAACTCTCCAGTTTTTCCACCTCTCACGCCATTTTCCGCCTTTCTTTCATCTGTCTCGTTGTTCCGCCTCTCTGTAAACGAGTGTCATTCTCGTACCGCTTCATGCACATCTTGTTATCTTGCATTTCACAAGTCCTTTCGAGTGAATCCCATACAAAATGTGATGAGACGCTCCCGGCAAATCACTAATTCCAAATCCTTCTCCATTTGCTACCTTAAATGAGTGTTCTATCTGACTTGTATACATTATGAATACTGTTCAGTTGATGAACTGGAGTAAAAAAAGATGATTCGAGAACGAAGGTGATCATTTTTCACAATAATGGGAGCAGCTTCATCTTAATTTACTAATTTACTATTCTAATTGTAAGAGTCAAGTTAATCTTGAATCTTATGGGAAAATATGTACCTTTTTATTTCTAACAACCGAAATCTAATGCATAGTTGTTTTGGTTTGAGAAAAATAATAATGAATAAGGGAATATGATTCCCTTGTTACAAACAAAGTGAATCAGTTGCTTAAAAGAATTATTTATTATTTTACATTCGCACAGGAGTAGGTATTAAAAATTTATTATATTCATTAGAATTCTGAGATTTTTTATTCAACAATAGCAAAATTTGAAATCAATCAGCTTTCTAATTTCGACTAATTCCTTATTCAGCTGGCTGATTTGGTTGGCTGGTTATAGTAGGTAATAACGCGTCGGTCAGATAATCAGCCAGAAGTTCCAGATAAAATTATTTGACAACAGCACAATTATTGCAAAAATACGCCCACTACGTCTTTCGGAGACGATAAAAAGTATTTGTCGTCTCTCATCATCACTCTCTTATTACCCACGCACAGGCCTGAAAGCTCTTGTGGGCATCACCATCAGGAAAAAATCACCTGAGCACAAAAACTCATGAAATTCATCACTGGTTAGCTTTTCTTCTATAAAGGTTTGTTAAGTATTGCTTCATCTGGAAGATAAACACCCAATGGAAGAAGTTGAATGTTCTATTCAAGATTCCCTATAGCTATCATAGTCTACATGGTACACAGTCTATAGCCAGTCCGTATATTGTCCATTGTGACTGATAACGTTTGAAAATAGGCTATTTTAAAATTTCCACTAATTAGGATCTAATTCTCAAATTTAGTTCAGAAGCTGGTGAGTTGAACAATGATGAAAATTTTTCAAACTCCTGTTAAATCCGGCTATTCCATTTAGTATCTTGAACTATTCATAGAAAACCTTGTGAGAAAAAAAGCTCGCTGTACATGGGATTTGAAAAACTTAATAGATGTAGCCTAATGCATTATTATTATTATATATTATGTGGGGAGTTCCAAAGAAGTTCCACATCCGACATATAACCACAATTTCCCATGTTAGGACATTATTATGGTAGTTCTTGATATTAAACAAAGCTATGCGAATTTTTGTGAATTTCTTCAAATAGCCTATCATAGAGCCAAACACAAAAATAACACTCGAAGCACTAATCCACGATCGGAAATATTATAGAATTTTAAAAGAATTTAGAGCACGAAATTTTCACATCACAATTTTGCCATGGCAATCACAAAAATCACATTATGACTAGAGTTTAGTGGATACAACAAAATAGTATTGTATCATCTGAATTCAGGGCTTGATGCGCTGATTGTATGATTGCTTGATTGTATATTGCTTATTGTATGATCAGGACTTGATTGTATGATGCTCATTCTGGAGTTTGATAAATGATTGAAGATGAAACTAAACGAATAAATACTATTTTGAAACTGAAGAGTTCGACGTTAGCCAGATATTCATGGGATTCTGCCTCTTTTGCGGTATATTGATCTCATCTGTGTTATTAATCTATACTTATATGAATAAGTATTTTCAATATGGAATTAGAGGAATGAATATCATTTAAAAACTGAAGAGTATACATTCGACGTTAACCAGATTAATAAAAATGATTCGTGGGATTCTGCCTGTTTTCAATATATATTGGAATTGAATCTATCATCAGTTTAGATTAGAAACATATTAAAAATAATTATAATATCGTGGAAAATCACTTACCACTGCTACTTTTGATCACATTTTCAACTGTATCATGTTCTCTACTGTTCTTTTTCATAGAAATTTTCGAGATTGATGCTTGCACAGTTTTCATAACCGAAAAACAAATCAACTGGGCTATATAAGTGTCGCTCCAAGCCACCAGCTATCCAGACAGTCGGTAGCCAGCCTATTCATCTACTAAATTCATTATCGGCTTGGCTGTGAATTCGAACCAAACTCCCTGTAGCTTAATCCTTTAAAGACTAGTTCAGTTTGACAGAATTTCATTTTCGCCTCGTAAAAAACTGTTTCGACTCCACCCCCAGCCGACAAAAGTAGGAGGGCCTCACTCGAGTACAACTCGTTCTCAATCGAGTGTGAGTGTATGTGGTAGAGACACCCTTTCTAATACTTTGTAATGTAATTGTAGGTTAGAATATTTTATTGAATTGGAATAAGTTTCTAGAGCTGTTGGGGTGTGATTGAGCGAGGAAGGGGAAGGGTAGAGTACTATTATGTCAGCAATATGCCCCCGAATGGCTGAGAAGGAGCAGTTGTATGGCTCTCAGCTGCACATAAACACTCTAATAGCCGGTCCATTGTCCTAGACCGTTCTAATTGTTCGGCTAACACATGCACCCTCTTCCTGTGTGCTACTGATCAATGCATGGCTGGAGCTGTGCGCTTATTATTACCATTGAACAACACTTTTGCTTGTTCTCAAGTCCTTCAATTCAGCAAACATGAAGAGCGAAATTATTATTCGGTCTATATTTGTGTGCCTATTGAAATTGTTAGACTGAATGAATCTTATCAATGCAAATTGTATGAGTGATTGCATATAGTGGATATATCTATTCAATCGACTATTAGTTTTTTTCAGAACTACATCACTTTCCTGCTAAATGTACTTTGGTCATTTCAAATAAGTTTTAATTCCATTGAAACTATGTGGCATTCATTTTTTAGAATTGTGTATTTACTTACAAATTCATTTGTATAGTTCCCTTTCATACTCTATTGCGATTGTAATACACTGTAGAATACTATTTCAGAAAGCACAAGAGTTTTACTTCTTCCCCACTCTGAGAATGAAAATTAAAAATTCGAGACTAGTTTGACATATTATTTTATGATATCGGATGCAATAACAAATACAAACCAAATTATTTTTATCATGTCAAGTATAACCGTTTTCTAAAGAAAAGCGAAATTTCAGTAATATTTCAGTATAATGAGAGGATACCGTAAATGTTATTAACCATTAGATATTTTTCATAGAATTTTTCTATTCAACTTACTAGAGAAAATTCATTGGCCAGAGTATGTGACTCAATCGATCTAAAGGATTCATACTTTACCAGCCTGTGATGGGTGGAGAAAATGAAAATACGATGATACTAGCGATAGCTATCTCTAATGAAGAAATCATACAAGCATAGTTCAAACCACACGTTTTTAATGAAAAGTGAACCAAAATAATGAAGAAAAATGGAATGTTTTTATGCTTCAAACTCTTCGGGAAGTAAGAGGAAAAGCTGGAATTAAATAATGATGAAACTGAAGCTCTAAAATTGTACCTATTTATTTTCATGTGAAAAGGTGTATTTATTTTCTAGTTTTTCAGTTTAACATGTCAAAGCAATGTTTTTTTAAGTAAATATAATGCTTCCTAGCTTAATAATTATTATTATGATTACAGTGGAATTTTGTGACAAATTTTTATTGTAGCAAGAAAAATAAATAGAGTTCACATCGTAATAGAACTATGGTATTGTTGGAATTTTAAACATAATCACTGTATTCTACCAACAAGCTTATTTTTAAATCTTCATCAGCTGCGAGTCACCCCATAGGAAAAACATATTCTTGCTCTTCTGAAAACTCAACCTGCGAAAATAGTTTTTTCGTATTTCTTTGAAACGCAGTGAATTTTATACAAGCTCATACGAATCATGAACTACCCCTATTTTTAGTAACACAGAAAATATGAGTTGCATTCCGGAAAATACAGACTGCACTACTTGTAGCAGTGCCTTGTTGAGGAATAACGTTTCGAACACGGCCACACAAAGTGCCTAGAGCATAGCTCGCATAGAGAGAAATAGATATCCACTTTTTACTAGGCCTAATTAGTGTGTAACCTCTAGCCATAACATTGGCTTGTGTTTTTTAATCGATTCCTAGAGTTTTTCATAGGCTTCCCTAGTTTAGGATGGTTCAAAGCTAATTTTGGAACATGACATCCGTCATGACAAAGATAGTTTGGGATCCAATTATCATTTTACCATCGAAGCAGGATAGGATTACAGAGGGCTGAGTACACAGGAGTTGATTATTTCAGAAGTTTGATAACTATTTTTTTGATCGATATAAATTGTTGGCGGAGAAGGAGAGCGAATTTAAAACTTGAGAAAATGAAATAGATAATTTTTTCGTCAACAGTTGAAAATTTTAGTACTTACTAAAATAAATCGTACTGAAGTAAATCGTATTATTATTACTCTTGATGATCATTGCAGGGAATAAACTATGAAAAGAATGTGTATTCGTCAATTTGCGTGAATAGATCAACTCATCTATATCTAGGATATTATCTCTACAATAATGATAATATACATAGAAATGTTGAAGCTTTGAGTATAATTTGTTAGAGAACGCTAAACATGAGCGACTTCAGAGAATTGAGCGCATAACATACTGTACAACAATCCTAACGTATTTCCGGGTTTTTCAGAATCCTTCATCGACGTTCGTTACAGAAAAAATAAATTGTAGTGATCATTAGAGCAATCCCATTCTATCCTATGTTACAAAAAGCTGGAAGCTTGTTAAATGTGTTCAGATGATTGACTTGTCCGAGTATTTGTCGAGAAAGGATTTTTTCCGCCGAAATTGTTTGGTATTGTAGAGAACTCTTGGCTGGAGCTGGTATATGGAGTGAGTTTGGAGTGACACTTGAATGTTGTTGTCATCGAACGAGTGGCTATTTTTTGTACTAATGAAACCGAGCAGAAGATTGTCTACCCCTTCAAAACATGCTTCATTATTCTCTCGCTCACTCCATCGTCGTTCATCCTTTATTTGTTGTCAGTCGGACATTTTGACAGAAATGCATGGAAATGGGCACGAGCGATCCGACGGATAATCGTCGCTGCCTATTTTGTCCAGCCTTATAAACGTCTGTCAAACGGACGAGTCCTTTAGGCGATAATCTGCCCGTTCTCGGAATATCTCGTTTTGGGTTTGTTATCTGTTTGAAAGAATGGAGAGCACCAATTATGAGCTTTCATCAGTTCACAAGGTACATTTAGCAATCACGAAACCTTCGTTTCTGGGAAGAGGAGTGGAGTGATTGATTGGCATCACTGTTTAGAAACTGGAATTCTGTATTTATTCCAACAGTCATAGTTTGGATGAAAATGAACTGAACTGCTCATTGTCATTCAAGCTGTGGCAATGAGACCGCACCACAAGGTGAGAAAATGAGCAGATAAAATAATTTTCCACATCATTTATCATAAAATGATCCAGATTTTTCTTGTCTACATAATAGGGATTCACTTTCTTACGTAAGTGAGTGTACTTTCTATATCGAAACTAAAATCCCTAAAAAAAATTCTAAAAAATATAGCGAACTACAATTGGAACTACATTTTTCTATTCAAATGAGACGATGCAAAACATTTATTGATAATTAATCACCAAATTGATATAATCTGTATTTAAGGAAATAGAATTGAACTCATGTCGTTGAAATATAGAAATCTAGGGTTTTTAGCGTTTGAAGAGCTGAGAGGCTCGTGCAATGAAGAAAGAGCTAACAAAAACGTCAGAAAAAGGGGAAAAGATTGTAATGAAAGGGCTTGAAAGTGCTGCTGCTCATTTATTATTATATGAAGCAAAGTTCTAGAACCGGCTGATTATGCGAAGAATGAAATGTATTGCGCTTAGGTTACTTCCAGACAAAAATGACTGAATGATCCATAAGCGTCAAGAAAAGGCGGATGTAGGGGAGGGTTTGAAGAGTCGAAGAAACGCTGAGAAAAGACAGGAAGAAAGCTGGCAACGATATGGTGAGGGGCGGGCATATAGAAATAGAATAGAGGGAAAACTGTGTTTTATGTTTTTAAAAGAGGCCCAATTATTCCACATGCAACGTTCACTCTATATCTATACGGTGTGTATCCATGTCAGTGTAGTTGTGTATGATCCTCCCTCCTTGTTTCCCCAGCCTTTTGCGAGTTCCACCCTTGCCTTGCCTGATTCACAATTAATGCGCAACTCTGGTTTGATCTGGCATTCCCAGTTTATTTTCTGAAATCTCACTCTTTTTCGCCGGTCGTCGTTGTCGTTAGCATCTGCCTAGGATGTGTTTTGCTTCTTGCCCCTTTCCTCAGTGCCAGAGGCAACGATTCCCATATCTCAGCATTCTCAGTGCTCGTCGCTTGGATTAAAATCGCTTCAAAGAGATATAAATTCTGTCGTTGTTCTCTCCCGCCGGTCATTTTTTTCTGCTACTGATTATTGGAAACTCTTGCTCTGTTTTGAAGACCCTTCATATCTATAGCATATACAAAGAAAACAACAATACGAATGTTGTAATGTAAGCTTCTTTTACATGAAGAGTGGCATGAGAAATATAAAGAATGTTGAAAGGAAAATAAAGGCCAGCTGCATGGAAATTCACTTTAGTTGAACTACCAAAAAGTAATTACATCTCATCGCTCTCATTTTTCTACTCGACTTTAGTTTGGATTTGATTTTTCTGTTTCTTTTTTAAATGGCAACAATCCAACAATTTTTTGTTGAATTCGGCATTGCACCTACGCACATGTATTATATTATGAGTGCCCAATTTATTGATGATATTTTTCTGTAGCCTATATGGGAATTATTCTATAAAGGTGATTTATAGAGGTACTTTATCTCAATATTTGTTCATGATGATACGCTAGACATCAATGCACTTAATTAATTATTTTGCTAGAAAAGCTCAAAATTGCAAAGAATTTTAGAAAAGTTTGTTTCAAACCTTCAATAAAGAATCAGTCATTTTTCGTTTCTTTTGATATTATGATGATATTGATATAATTTCCTTCAAAATGAGAAATTTGACATGAAATGCAAATTTTTCCAATATGCAGACATTTCTATTTTGTAGTCTATCTTCTTGGATTAAATTTACTTAATAATAAATTCAAATGAATCTCTGAATAAAATCTGATACTCTTATCCAAATTGATCAATGTTAGGTAATATTTCCTAATCACTTCATTTCCTCGTTGGTGATAATTTTCTCATATCTGTTACAAATATTAATCTCATTTTTATACAAGATGAATTTCAACATACAAAGTTGCTGTATCCATATCTTACAATTATTCAATTATGAAGAAAGTTATCTTCTTTTCCTATTCTCTCTGGAATGAGTAGTACAGTAACTGGTGAGTCTAAAATTCGAGTAATTTAGCTGGGTGACACAGAAGAGCTTTTAAGTAGAGTGGGAGCATGATACTGATTATAATAGAAGAGGCAGCACCATTGTAATCTCAAGTTTCAAGTGTATACAGTTGGAATCTCCAATGAGTCTACTTTGCCGGTTGTAACTCATCCCTACACTCCACGCCTGACTCAGAAGAGAGCTCTTTGCAGAGCTTAAGAACGTTTCTTTTGTGATTGTCGCAACTTAAACTTGTAGCAGTACTTCTGGGATCTAAGAGCTGGGACCAGGAGACGCAAGACTTCGCTCCACTCGGCTTTCATCACTATTTAAAAGAGAAGCGAAGTCCTCTTTCTCAATCTCACTTAAGAGGATTAATTTCTATGTTTGATGCTTTCGCTTATCAAATGCTAAGATCTCTTACAAAACCACTCATCCCTTGCCAAAGTCTTAAAACTTTCCAAGCATTTATAAATATCTTGCCTTCATCTGGCCGCCCGTCCCTATCGCAGACTTGCCGACTCCGACAATTTACTGAATTAAATTAACTCTCCCTATAAAAGCGGGATATAGCGAATGATTCTCTACGTTCTCTGAGCTTCAATCTCTTTTATGGGACGTCTAAGTTTCCATTCTAAACGGCTGAACGAACTCTTTCACAAATATCTAGTACGTTTACTCTCAATCTTGAGATACGCAAGGGAATCGAAAGGCGTATGATGATGAATTACAATTTGAAATGATCTTCCTTCGTAAATCAAAGTTATCTTTAGACGGTCACCCTATCTTAACTTTATAATATAATTAAGAACTCTTGGAAGCCTTGTGTCCCGGCTATTTCATCATATGAGTTACCAGTGAATAATTATAATATTTGTAAATGGCTTACAATTTATTCTCCACAATATCAGTAAAATAAGCGTAATTGTCAGTGACAAGACTGAGTTACATGGTATGAGATTTGCTCATGTCTCAAGTTTTTTAGTCCTGAATGTTTTGGCGACATGGAAAATTCAGTTAAATTCAGATAACCATCTCGTAATTGTTGTTGTACGTAGATACTATGAACATTTTGATTAAAACTGAACCTTCTCAAGCATATTTGAAAATATTTGTAAAAACCTCGTTTATTCTTTATCGTGGATCCCAGGCGCATGCAGTAACCAGTATAAACAATAAAGTAAGCATTATAGAATTGAAAGAGTGAGACACAAACTATACTTAATAGAAATATGTACATCAACACCAAAAGAATAACTATTAACGATTCTGCTACAGTATAATGATTAGTTAGAGCACAGGAGATTCAAGGGCTGTTTTATGGCTTCAAATGGAACGTTTTTGCTTGATTAGCGCATGGAGGGGATGAATGACCACAGTTGCCTGTTTGAAAGCTCTTCAACGTTTTTTGAAGGGCATTGTTGGCTGACGGCCGCTTTCATTGTGTAGAAGGACAGGGCTTTCCCTATCGTGCACTTTGGCAATAGAGCACGCTCTTAGGTGCTTTTCCTAAACCGTGTTGATTATTCTGACGTTTGAAGCTTGGAAACCCTATGGATGAGCTACCTTTTACTCACGCTATTGTTCGAGGATCGAGTGCTTTTGAAGATTATTTTTGTGAACGGGAAGGGTGAGCTGATAAATTGATCTTCCAAATTTTCAGAACATTCATCAAGTTGAATTAATTAAACTGAATAATTTTAATTGATTTTTGTCTAATTTTTGAAATATTCAATCTACGATTCAGGTTCATGAACTATAGAAAATTTGAAGGGTTGACACATGGAAAACTGTGTTCTAAATTCAAGATCTCAACATTATACAACATAAAGTGTAAAATTGGCAATCTCTTTAAACCTGTGTTTTTATTCCAACTTTGATGTAATGGTACTCCAATAATGACTCTTTGAAATCTTGTTCTATTGGTTTTATTGGTATGAATATTGAATATGCATTTGTATTTAGATTGTATATTAACATTTTAAAGCTTCTCAACTTCTATTTTCAGAAGAGAACTCCTGATCAGCAGTATAAGTATACTAGTATCGACTTGAAAATGATTGATGGAGAAGTTTATTTAGTCTTAATTCCAGTTAAAAGAAGGGGAAGTTTCTATTGTTTTTATTGTTTCATTGTTTAATTAGTTTTTATGTGTTTAATAGTCGTCCATAGGAAAGGTCTCAAGAGCCATGAGATCTAGCTATGATGTTTCTAGCATCAAGAATTATTTTTTATTCAAGGATTTCACCCTTAACATGCAGTTGAAAACAGATAAATACTCCTAGCTAAAACACATAAATAACTTATTCTTGAAGATAACGATATTTTTGATCCTTTTCCGCTTGAATAGAAAGGAGTCTTCTAGAATAGAGCAACATCGTCATTGGTATGTCACGTCGAATAACGAATACCGTTGGGGCTTATTGAGCATTCTCACTCATCATAAGATCTCCGTTTTTTTCTAACTAGTTCAACAGCTGGACCATTTAATAAGGAAGGAGTTCCAACTCGTTAATGAAGCAGCGACCTGGAAAAATAGCTTCCTCACGTAGTTATTTTCCTTATGAAATTGCCAAACCCAAAAGAGGATAGGGCTACTTCCCACAGACAATCACGGTGGAGGGGAAAGACACTTGCCAAATTCAAATGAGAGGGGTCTCCTTCGAAGAGTGAGGAGTGGGTCGAAGAGACGAGGGTCGTAATGAGGATCGAGTGCTGGGGAACGCGAGAAGAGAATGGAGAAGAAGGATATGGGAGACGAAGAAGGATGAGAAGAATGAAGACTGAGAAGGAGAATGAAAAGATGAGGAGGAGAATGCGGTAGACCGAGTTTGCTTATCCCGATGGGAAACAGAAGAAGCATGCAGTAGAGCCGACTATTATCATTTACCCACACCCAGTGCTAGCTGGAGAAGCAAGGCAATTAGGACTTGGCAACTAATGAAGTGTTCGCAGCTAGGCAACAAAATTGGGGTGCTGACACCTGGTACAGTCCGATTCCACTGAAATGGCAATGCTGCTACGGCTTCCCATCCTCCTATTACCGACCCCTTCCCACATCAAATCGCTTCAAATGTCTTCCAGTAATGCTCTCGCTGTTTGCTTTTTAAAGCATCATGATCTGTTCAGATTAGTTCTGAGAGGCTTGGAATGAGACGTGAAACCCGTATAGCTGAATAGTTCCTGAAGCGAAAGAATTCTGCGTATATTGTTCAATATGAGAATTGGAGAACAGGAATCTCTAATCTTAAATTCTACGCCTAGTGGAGGGAATTTTCATTTGAAACGTTAGTTTCATTCTAAAACCAAAAGTTCAACACGCAAAACCCTTGAATATTAAATGTCAGAGTATTTTGAGTATTCAGAGTATGAAGGATAGATTATGTAATAGGAATCACTTTTAATAATTAGGCTACTTAAAAAATTGAGAAGAGACGAGTGAAAGGCAATAACAGAAAAAACATACTATAAGATTCAGCTCTTCCTAATGCTAGTATTTCAGTATAAAGTAGGCTATCATTATAATCTTTAGGATGATCTTCATTCTTATTGATGATGCTGGATGAGCGAAAGAAAACAATGTTAAAAAGATGATAGTAGCCTATATGACAGTGACTGTTCTGATAAAATAATGGGTTTTTGCACTGATCGAATAATTAATTGTTGTACAAACTTGAGAAATATCTGCAATATTTATTATAAGTGTGATAATATAGAAAATTACCTGTGGAATCATATAGACAGATAACAATTGAATAATTCTTCGTATAAATGAAATAAAAATACGTAAAATCGAATGAAAATGAATAAAGTTTTTAAGAAAATGTTGGAAAATTATGCATGCTGTGAAGCATGATACATGCTTCCTTATTTCGCTTATAATTCTTGATTAAGAAATAATTTTTCTTGGTAATTCAATAACTTTGGAAGACAAAATTAATTGAATATTATGACAAAGTACTGATATTCTGTTTAATTTCCACTGTTATTAGGGCCACGGCTCTCCAACATATAACGGGAATTGGCCATTTTGGTTGCTTAAAATTTACATAGTACATATTTGCGTCAACTGCTGAATAATTTACCAGTCGGTCGACACAAATACAGATTTTCACACCTGACTTGAGCTCTCTGCATCTTCAACAATTGAGCTCTTTTCATGTCAGAGGAAATAGCATTTGCAGCAGGCGGCTCATTTCGCACCAGCAAATGTTCAGTCCATCTGTGAGTGCTGCATTCATTCCAAGTAAGGCGCGAACATTAACAAAGCAGAGATGGATGTTTGCGCCAAGAGCGACACTTGTGTTGACAAAGTGCATGCATTCTCTTACCCTCCTCTTTGGAGACCCTCTTAAGAGAGATGACCGTTGACGCCCCTCTCTCACCTAGAGGCTTCGATCCGATTTTTCGGTTCATTAGCACCGACCTCAACCAATCCGGAGTTTTCTTGTTGTCGTGCAAAATCCATCAGCATTTCTCTTTCGAGTGTCAGCCATCACCTCTAATCGCTTTCTCGATTCTAAGTCAGCGAAGCATGAAAATGGCCCTTCAACGGAATGCTAATCTGGATAAAACCCAGTGTTACTACTAAGGCATTAGGCTACTCAACATAATGATGTGTCAATATCCGAGAAACGTTTCTTACAAGTAATCGTCTGAGGTTTTTATGGATAGCCTACACACCTTGGAGAATATCAAATAAACATTTCTTGGAAAATTATAGCAATATGTCTCGATCTCTCAGAAAACTTCAATGTAGTTCAGATAGAAACTTCAATTGGTTAACATGATGATTTAAGGGTTTATCGCTTGCTTGTACTGGATTTTTTTCAATTGCTCTAATCAAATTCATTTATACAATTTGTACACTTTACATTGCTCAAAGAGCACATTATTATAAGACAGAAAAATGGCCTTTATTATTATTTTTATAGCGATGAAAGTGTATAAGAATCAATCCACTATGCTGCCGCCGTTTTAATAGTGCAATATTGCACAGTATCTCAATATTGTAACACCATATTACATTATTAAAAATATTATAATCCATTTACAATTACTATCATTTTTTAAATGTAAAACTCTTTAATGTTTCAATGTCTCTTTAATGTGAATTGAGGACGGTATGGTGGGTATTATGTTGAAATATGATCTAACAAAAAATATTCTGGTAGAAAACTCCAATACAAGGATATACAGATTTATTTTGGTCATTATTGTTGAAAATATTGTATTTTTTGTTTGTTGTACAAGGGAATATGTTGAGGGCTCTAGCACAAAATATATACAGGATAGAGAGTTCTACTTGGTCTTGAATTGCACAGGATAAAATAATCCCCAGAGGGATTTTGAATTTTACATTTCTAATGAAACGTACAGAAGTATAAACAATCAAAAATTGAAAATTGTCAAATTTCAATTCCTCTCAAAAAATACAGCATTTTAAAAAGTTCATAGCTCGGTTGTCACTTATCACAGAGGGTTGAATTTGATATCAATCGCTCAAGAATTTTATTTACTAAACCATTGTAATTACAAATTTTTCTGCGACGTTTGGTTTTGACATGAGTTGCAAAAAACTAGAAAATAAACAAATTTTCCGTGTTTTTTTGGGCACTCTGTTTTTTGCGCCACTCAGAAAGCGTCGCAAACTCATATTAAACTTATTTGGGATGCCGACAGTGGTTTATTAAGATTATTTCCATCCATCCATCATTTTTTAGGTGCTAGGCCCTTTTTTAGTCTAATTTGCCTGGGCTACATTGAGTTCACCGATACTTCAAAGTTATTCAAAGCAAGCACTGAAAATTTTGATCAGATAGTTGTAAGCCCACCAGATTCAAGAAATGATAGAAGCCCACATTTATTAGAAATGATAGATTTTTGAGTGAGCAACGAATGGAAGCCGAGAGCTCACACAAATCCATGATACCTCTCAAAAGCCAATCATTCGATCTGGGTACACTGATGAAGAAAAACATCAGATCAAAGGAGATTTGAAAGCATTTTGAAGAGGCTTGATGGATTATTTTAGATGGCCGGATGAGCGGCTTTTGGTCAACCCGAGCTCTAGGCCTCAATCGATGGCTGCTTTAGAAGTTTGAGAGCTGGCAAGTAGTTGCCTTAATGATGTCCGGCCCCCAAAGCAAAGCAACAGCGCCATTATAATGTGCGCTGGCTCTTTTCTTAGTCAGCTGCCACTTTTTTGTGGCAACACTTGAGACATCTAATGGATGTGTCCGTTCACAGGTCGCCGCCATTGTGTGTCACTGGTCAAGCGCACTCGGATCGGCGCGAGAGCTCCAGTAAGCCGATTTACAAGAATAGATGTGCCGCCGCCCGCCGCACCTTCAACTTATGGTTGCACGTTACCACATAATCGGGGGCCTGAGACCTTCAAGTGGCTCAAGTGCTAGGCTCAGAAATGTTTTCGGCATTCCTGAGATCGGAATGATATAAGAGAAAATTCCAAGTATTTTTCGAAATTGGAGATTTTTACAATTCTTTACCTACACCGATAGAATCAAAAGAACAGTAGCCTAGCGCTATTTCATACTCCAATAGCATTTTTAGGAGGATCACAAAGTGGATTCGGATTTGTGAGCAATCAGAAAATACAATAATAATGTATTACTTCGAAAGCTGTGGCCGAGTTTCATTGAGAATTATGTTGCATTTCTTATCATAGTGACTATCATATCATAAAGATTAGTCATTCGAATGTTTTACTGAGCGATTTTAAGATAGCAATTTGAAGTCCTGCAAGATATACTCAACCTGAGATGAATAGCCCCACATACAGTAGTAGGCATGTTCAAACACAGCCATTCAGGTATCCTATCTTATTAGAGTCTACTTCTCTTGGATATTGGAATAAGAAGTGTTGATAATAATTCATGAGGGTTCAAATAGGAACCAAGCTTTACGGTTATATCGGAGATCAATTCAGTCACAAAAGGAGATTAATATTTTTGAAAGTTGGAAAGGATAAATAAAACATTGTTTTTGTATGTATCAAAGTATGAAAGATATATTAATACGATGATAGACCTCCGTAACCTCCTGGAAAAGGCTGATGCTGAAAATGCCAAAATCTACAAGGGGATTCTTAAAAATATTTGTGAAGACGTGTCAAACAGAACGATTGGTGCAGTTAAGAAAAAAGATATGAACATATTTGACAATGTAATGAAGAAGTTTCTATTCAAAACAGACACTCTTTACAGAATGGGATACAGGAGAAGGAGGCAAATATGTTGAGTATGTTGAGAAGGAAAATAAGTTCAAAACCACTGAAAAATACATATTAGTCACTAGAGATACAGAACTCATGCTAGACGGTGAGCTAATTAGTAAAATAAACAAAATTCGCATCAATAAGCCTAGATTTCCACAAATAAGTTGGATAGAAGGAGTGCCTGGTTGTGGGAAATCGACATATATAATCAGGAAGCACTCTCCAGGAAAAGATTTAGTACTAACTCAAACTAGAGCAAGCATAAAAGATATAAGAGATTCGGTTTCAGCAAAGTACGCCAGTCAGAACATACCTATTCAGCTAAGAATGGATTACAGGACAGTAGCATCATATATTATAAATAATCCAGGCAAGAAATATGAAAAAGTATACATTGATGAGGGGCTAATGATGCATGCTGGTTACATTGGCTTTATTGCAGAATTGAGTGGAGCAGTGGAAATTATAGTTGTGGGCGACTCCAACCAGATACCATACATCGAGAGATCACCAGTAGTTACCAAGTGGAATAAAATTTCAGATTTCTGTGAACCTGAAGAATATATAACAGTAACAAAGCGGTGTCCAGTGGATGTATGTTTTGTACTTCAATCATTCTACCAAGGAATCAGCACAAAGAATGCCCGAGTAAGATCAATTCTTCCAACATTCAAAAACGGCGAAACCCATCAGCTCAAGGAAGATACACTAATCCTCACATTCACGCAAAAAGAAAAAAAAGTTCTCCGTGATTGCATGAAGAAATATAAGTCCCAGAGAATTAACACAATTCACGAAGCGCAAGGGCTTACTTGAAAGGATGTAGTGTTAGTGAGGATTGACACAAAAGACAATAGAATATACAACAGTGTATCACATGCTATTGTCGCAATATCCAGGCATACAGAAAGCTTCAGATATCTAACAACAGGCTACAATGATGCAGTGCAGGATATTATTGATAGAGTAAACGGGAGGACAGATGAAGAGCTTTTGGTATGGAACAACAAAAACTTAGAAATAGAATCCAATACAAAAAATTATAAAATTGATGAATAATCTGATAGAAGAGCTTGACTTAGCAGATGTAAATGATTTTTCTACTCTGGATCCGAAATATGTATGTGATAGCATGAAACAGTTTAACCTGAAAATTGTCAGTTTTAATATTAGAAGTTACAACAAGAATATTGACGAGTTCCTGATACAACTAGAAGACTTACAGTGTGATTTTGATGTTATTGTTTTAACAGAATGCTGGATTTCTTGCAATACAACTCCACGAGTCATAAGTAACTACAATCTATATGCAACCGAGAAGAATCAGCTGCAGAATGATGGAGTGATTGTATATGTTAAAGCTGACATTAACACTGAGGTTGAAGAGCCAGAAATTCAACACGCCAACTGTTTGAACCTCCGCCTTGAAACTGGAGAAAATATATTTGTTGTAACCGCAATATATAGGTCACCTTCCAATCCGGATTGTACAGAATTCATCAATAGTTTGAGACAAGTATTCGAGGGATCAAGTCAACATTCCCATGTAGTTGTAGGAGACTTCAATATTAACACCATAGAACCAAACAAGCATCGACAACTGGATGATTATGAGAATTTACTCAGTGAATTTGGCTTTGTTCACTGCATCAAACAGCCTACTCGAGTCAACAACAATACCGCCACATGCCTGGATCACATCTTAGTGAACTTCAAAAAAGATCTTATGCCAATAATATTTCAAAACTCAATAACAGACCACTACACTACTATTCTTGGAATAAAAAGCAACAGAAACATCAATAATGTGGAGAAAGAGCAGCACAGAGAAAAATTTGATAGAGTCAAGTTTTCATCAATGCTTTCAGAAGAAACTTGGAACTCCATTCACATGCAGGATAGTACTGAAGGCAAACTGAAAGAGTTTATTACTATAGTTAATGGGTGCCTGGAAGAGTGTAAGAAAGCTTACATAGTTCCACATAGAAAGAAGAAAATCAAGCCATGGATAACATTGGGAATAATAACATCTATAAGGAAGCGAGATAAACTTCATAAACAATGTAAAAATAATGCATCAAATCTCCAACTAAATCAATATTACAGAAAATTCAGAAACCTATTAACCAGAGTTATAGAAGAAGCAAAAAAACAATATTTCTCTCACAAGTTTGGAGATTTAAGAAATGCAAAACAGACATGGAAGGTGATTCAAGAAATAACTGAAGTTCAGAGACCAAAAACACAAATCAAACAAATAAATGTGCAAGGAAGAGAATTGAAACTGGGAGAGAATGATGAAGACATAGCAAAATTTTTCAATGAATTCTTCAAAAATATTGGATCTGAACTTGCATAAAATATATTGAACAATCAACAACCTGCAGATGAACCTACAGTTACCACTACTAGAGTATGTCAATCAATATTTTTTACGCCAGTAGATGAAGAAGAAATACAAAAAATAATCAGCAGTCCCAAATCAGATAGTGCACCAGGCCCAGACTACTTCAGACCAGAGCTCTTCAAACAAAACAGTGCAGCCCTAACTAGACCATTAACATTAATTGCAAACAAAATCCTACAAGAAGGTGTCTTTCCTCACTGTTTGAAGGAAGCTGTTATATGTCCCATTTTCAAATCAGGAGACAAGAAAGATTTGAATTGTTATAGACCAATATCACTTTTAAATATCCTGGCGAAAATTTTTGAGAAGATTATCAAGTCTAGACTTATCAACTTCCTTGAAAGAAATAATATTTTATCACCGAATCAATATGGCTTTAGATCAAACTGTAGTACCAATGATGCAATCCACAATGTTATTTCACAAATATCAGAAAAAATCAATTGTGATGAGAAACCTTTGGCGATATTCCTGGACCTGAAAAAAGCATTTGATACAGTATCACATGATATTCTGCTGGATAGACTCTACAACTATGGTATCAGAGGAGTAGCATGGGAATTATTCAAAAGTTACTTGTCAAACAGAACCCAGAGTGTCAGAGTCAATGGAAAAATAAGTAGCAAGCTCAAAGTGGATTATGAAGTACCTCAAGGTGCAGTTCTCGGTCCAATACTATTTTTGATTTATATAAATCCTCTGTGCAGTATGGAAATTGAGGGGAACATCACCACCTTCGCCGATGATACTGTACTTTTGTTTTCAGGACCAACTTGGTCAATAGCATGGAATAAGGCTGAAATAGGACTACAGAGAATCTCACATTGGTTGAATCAGAATCTGCTCACCCTAAACTATGACAAGACCCACTTTCTAACTTTCTCAGCTACACAGCATGGACAGCCTACAGAGAACCTTTTAACAGTCAACATTTCCAACAGCACTGCATACACTATCCACAGAAAACCAACAATAAAATATCTTGGAATCATACTGGACTCTTTCCTGCGCTGGGACCATCATATAGACAACCTATGCAAAAAGTTGAGAAAGACTATTTACAAGTTCAAAATGCTGAGGACATTGATAGATGAGAAGTGTATGAAGATGGTGTACTATTCCTTAGTCCAGTCTTTGATTACCTATGGGATTGTGGGATGGGGAGGGACAAACTTCGTTCACCTTGACCCTCTTTTAAAAGTACAAAAACTGATAATGAGAATTATTAAGCAGAAACCACTTCGCTACCCATCAGATCAGCTATACAATGAGTTCGGAGTGATGGATGCAAGACAGCTCTACTCCCTGGAAATCATTTGCAGACTACACAAAAAACCGGAAAACTTTCAATGGAGAAACCACAATCATAACACAAGAAATAGAAACCTTCTGATCGCAAACGTTGCTAGGAAGGCAACATATCAACGACACTACAACCACCTAGCACCAAAAATCCACAATTTACTTCCTGCACACATCAAGATGATAGAACACCCAAGAAAATTCAAAGCCGTCGTTAAAAAGTGGATTATAACAACTGGAAGACATCACATAGAAAATATTATTTCTAACAGTATGTGAGCTCACTTACCCAAAGTATTCGCACCCCAAAATTTACACCTACTCTAGCACATGGGGTTCCCATAGTTGAGTAGGTTAATTTCCAATAAAAATAAATAAAAAATTGAAACTTTATTCTTTAATTCTTTAAACACTAACTGGATTTAAATTTAAATTGTACTCATTACATTTGCTTGCTGTTTTGTTCATTTTTGTTTTTTGTTTGTTTTTTAAGGAAATAAAATTATTATTATTTATTTATTTATTTATTTTATTTATGTAGATTTTTCATTCATTCAGCTTTCAAATGCACATCTTCAATATTTTATAGCTCAATTTTCTCAACATTTCTACAAAACAGAAAGCAAATTTTGAAACTGAGTCAAGATGACGTCTTTGATAATGATACATAGTACCATATCCACTCATATTGTTTATACAGAGTGCATTGAATCAGTAGCATTGTTGTGATAAAACAAACTCGGCTTGGTGTTTGAGAGAGGTTCGGGGGTATTTAGTTTGCAAGCGTAGGGTGGTCGTGTCCTTTTGGAGTCGGATAAATTGGAGACAAAATGGTTTTAATGTGTGTTCGGTGTATGCGACCACTCTCAACTGGGACCCGAACACCGTTCTGCAATTAGAGCTACAAATGAACCGCACTTAACTCACAATTACTGTAATGCATCCCTCGCCCTGAAACTCGCCAACGTCCTTTGCCCCCTACCCTCCCATTCACTCATCTCCCTGCCGCCTATTGCTGCAAACTTACAACGAGTTGAGGCAAACAGCTTCTCGCTTTTCTACCTGCTCTACTTAGTCATGCTGGTAAACTTGGCAACAACTTACTTATGCTGGCCCAAACAGAGAGTTATTTGGAAACAACATTAAGAAAACGTATGAACTTGATAAAATATTGAACAATTCATTTCATTCTGAAAACAAACTTTCGGTAAATGTTCAAATAACTTTTCAACTTTCGGTAAATGAGAAAAAATATTGTATTTACCAGTCAATCCTAGAGAAAATACATTCAATTCGAGAGAGGTTTAAAAGTTCATTGAGAGAATTCTCTACTATGAATTAATATTCATACATGCCCAATATCAAAATAGGTCTTGCATGATCAATCTGTCAATAATGTCAGGATCACTTTGTAGATTATCCATTGAACCTGAATAAATGAGCATGGTATTTCTGAAATGCACACGAAATAAA
The DNA here is from genome assembly GCA_017141385.1 of Sogatella furcifera. Classification (NCBI taxonomy): domain Eukaryota; kingdom Metazoa; phylum Arthropoda; class Insecta; order Hemiptera; family Delphacidae; genus Sogatella; species Sogatella furcifera. The sequence goes on from CM029548.1 coordinate 20,534,781, forward strand.
TGGAGTTGTAGCTTCCATAGAAAACTTATCAAATCATTCCAAGATGTTTGCTCTGAGGGTTGTTAATGTATTCGAATAATTAGGATTTGTGACAGATAATTGATAACAGATAAATTATTGATTAATTATATTGGAGTTCCCAAAAGTGAATTTCATAAATTTTGAAAAACTTCTATGGCGAAAAATATTTATAAATGGAAATAGTAGTGGTAAATCTTCGAGTTTCTAGAGCAACTTGATAATAGGTACTTGATAATAGGTAGCCCACCCTCTCCCATTGAGTGTATACATTAATAATTCATGAGGCAGGCTTTACTTTCAAGCTGCTCTTGTTTATGTGGTGGTGTCCAAAGTGACAAATAAGTTTTCAAAACCCAAGAGAAAAGAGAGTAGCTAGATGTGTCCATTACAAGGATCATTAAATGGCTTTTAGGGTGTCGCATCAGCGAGTAATAGTGTTTACGTCTTGATGCTCCCTTCAAACCTTCAGTGACTTTTATTGGTCAACCAAATGTCTCACCCTCACAAAAACATTAGATTTCATCCCCCGCCATTATTGACTCATGCTCCAAACACACCCTCTCTCCCACCCACAATCCGTTTATTACTACCCTTTGTTTCTCTATCGTGGATGATGGATTGGAAAACAGAAATATTCTGTTCTCCGTCCAAACAACTGTTTATTTATTATTGGTTATTTCTTGAATAACTTGAACCAAGATTTATGGGCTACTATATATCTAGAAGTTGAATAATTGTCTACATATTTTGCAGTTTCTTATTATCAATTTAAATTCCAGATTTGGAGAATTATGGGACCACAATGTTTTCGAGTCAGGTAAACTGATCTCCTGCTGGCAAGCAAGCAACTGATGATTATGGATTATGGTTGTCAATAAAACAAGAATTTCCAATTTATTCGAATATTCAACTTTAATTTGAAAAACAATAAAATTAAGTGGCTCGTTGGAGGAGTGATAAATTTGGTCCCATCTACCTAAAAGCTGGTTGTAATCAACCTAAAGGTGGTTGTACAAAAATGTAATTCTACACATAAATAAAAATAGAGAAAGCTTTACTTTAAATACCAACCCAAATAACTTACGTCCATCAGTAACCAATTTATATAATATTACTTTTTTCAGACTAACTGTAAACCAACATCAGCTTCAATATTATATGGAATACTTTGCTATTAAAATCCCTCATTATTTCATCACCAGTTCACTCTCAAAAAAACTAAATAAAGAAATTGAGGAATGGGTGAAAGCGAACATATATTATAGTCTTAATTAGCATTCTGTTTGTGCATTTTGAACTTCAAATCTATATTTTTTTTTGTCTTGGTCTACAGTTCGAAAAAAAATCCTGGTTTGTGTCCATAATCCTAATATGTCTTGCATCAAATATATTTTGTGTTACTCTATGTTGTCATCGGTAGTTTAAGCTCTTTTCATGGGTGACTCACTACAGGCGCACAAGTTCTTACTTTTGCCGGTAGTGAAAAATTTACTTTTTACCTTGCATCACTGTCACCGTAATGAAATTTTCTCGTCTTTTTAGTTTTTCCTCGAGGAAACTCTTTTTCTTTTTGTTTTTTCTTACTGTCTCTCTGATCACTATTTTTACCCATTTAAATTACAATTATTTATTTACCATTATCATTTTTATTGTTAATCATCTTATGATATAGCTCAAATATCCATTAAGTATCAATTTATCTAAATCTAGTCTTTTAATTGCATAAAAATTTTCCTCTCTATCTTTAGTAATATTAATAGCTCGTATGTATAACGAGCTATCAATTCAAGGCCAAGTGTTAATGGAAAGGATATCCTTATTATCCTTTCCCAAGAATGGACATATATATGTCTAAACTTCGCCTTTTCACTTAGATAACTTACACTCCTTATTCATTTTGCAGAACCTCGAATTAAAATTTTGTATAAATTTTGCATTCATTACTTCACCGTTTTATTGTATTTTTACTAGAAGTTTCTATTTTGTGAAATTTATAGGATAATTTTGTCTTACTCATATATTATATTACAATGTAGAATCTAAGCCGAATTTTGTTATCTATTTGAATAAAGTAATCTAATCTAATCTAATCTAATCACTCCTTCATGCGTACGTTATTGAATCACATGCATGAAAGTATATTTCTGTAGATAATGGAACTATAGCTATAGACTATTATACTCACGGTGTATTAATTATAATTTATTTATTATTAATATTAAGAGTATGATGTATAATGTACTAGTATAATGTATTATTCTCTAACTTTATTTAGATATGTTATAACTTAGAATTTTTGAAAATTTTGTTACAGTTCTAATGCAGAAATAAAATTTCATTTCATTTCAATCTATCATCCAACCATGTCATTACTCACGCACAAGCCTATGCGAGCTTATGTGGGCTTCACCCCACCCACCCACGGGGTGGCGTAGCTGAGTGGGTAGAGCGCTGGCGTTGCAACCCAAAGGTCCCGGGTTCAAACCCAGGTCAGACCAGGAATTTTTCTCAGGCCACTCTCCCGTGTTTCGGATGGACACGTTAAGCCGTCGGTCCCGGCTGCCTAAAAACAGTCGTTAAGTCATGTCAGAGGCCCTGAAATTGATCAGGAGCGACCTGAAAACTCTGACACCAGACCTGAGCCAGCCAGGTCACACGAATATTATTATTACCCCCATAAAAACAAAACAAAAAAAGAAATACTGGAAAACTAGATTGAATATACGGATGATAGATTACGTAATAATGAAAGTGAATTATATTTCTTTCTATAATTCTTTATTCATTTATTCACAAAAATCATTTTATAATAATTCATGAACTCTACAGATAACAAAATAAAATTTATATTTGAGAAACAAAAATAATATTTTCAACTTACTTTTATACTAACAAAAAATGAAAATTGATAACAATTCATTACTGAATTATAACAAATATTATTATAATAATACTCTGAGTGAATAACAAAAAACTCAATTCCATCCAAACTTAGACCTGATTCCAATTGTCTCGTACACTCTGACTATATCAATTTACAAGAATTTTTTTATCTTGGTACATGAGATAATTAATTTGTTCAATGTTAGATGGAATAGAACTAAATTCACCTTAACGTGAACCTGAACCTACTTGTTATTATTGAATCAATGAATGCAAACTACTGTATAGGCTACAAAACAAGGTATAGAATGCATGTCCAAGCAAAGAAGACCCTCTGGCAAGATGGGAAATTGACTCAAGGTCGGTCAATTCTGGTTCAAAAATTATTAATTTGATCTCAAATTGAAGGAGACATACTTATCTACTACTAAGACCATATTTATAATTTTTGAACAAATATTGACCAAGCTGGAGTCATTTTCTCATCTATCCAGAGGGTTTTCTTTGCCTGGACAGACTATGAAATTTAATGAAAAAATTATTACAATAATTGATTATTTTTTCATTGTTGAATAAAATATAACTGAATTACAGCTTAACTTGAACCTGAACCTACTTCTTATTTGAATTGAATCAATAAATGCATACTGCTATGAAATAAAAACAAGGTATAGAATAAGAAGCAGTTGAAATTTAAAATCAAAGGAATTAGGACAATTAATTTTGAAAAAACTGTAACTTGCATTAAAACAAAAAGTTATTCTTTGGTTTCTGTTTCTACACCATTTTAAATCTCTAATAAACAACAATCAAATGAACCTCCAATCAATCTAATCTCACCAGAGAATGATAATGGTGTGGCAACCGACACCGGTATTAATTTTAATAAATCTGTGGTTGGCAATATACAAAAGTCTTTCTATTGAGAAATATAACACCCAAAACATTGAATACAATCCAAACACTCAGCAATCAGACTACAGATTAACATTTGAGTGTTCGTGAATTGATTACTCACTTGGTATAAACTAATATTACAAATGAGCATATTCATATTGTATGGTATCAGATATCCTTTAAAAGTGCGAATTCTTCAGCGTGAATCAAGCAATTTATTTGTCTGAAGGTCTTTCCGTTCTGTTGGCAGAAAATTGTTTGCAGCGTTTCAAGAAGAAAGCACAGTTTGAGGACACGTTTCAGTATAAAAAGGATGAAGCTTTTGGAGGTGCAGTGTTGGGGATTTCCCGGGAGTTTTTCCCGGGTCGGGCTAACTGGATTGTCTGAGTTTTCTTTCAGATGGACTTAGGATGGACTGGTTCCATTTGTGTGCAAATCAGTTTAGGCTGCTCTCTGCTGGAAAAGCTCAAACTACATCTCTCCAATTTCAGACTGGAGCCGGAGTGTAGTCAGTCGCCCCTTGTGACGAGGTTGGGGATGAGGAGGGAAGCATTACTTATATTCGAACAAACTAGCTATCCACCTCCTCTCTCCCCTTTCTCTCGCCTTGGCTTGCCGTCAAACTTGAAACGACAACCTCTGCTTGACGTCAATGTTTGTACAACTGAAAGTGGATTGTCAGTTCCTGAAAAAGAAGAGAGGAAAGTTAGCCTTCTTCCCAGACTATAAAAACTATGGTACAGGTCTTTTATATGGGCGACGGAAAAAACTGTGATTGAGTAGTCTACTGTACACAATTACACAGAAGATGCGTACTAGATTAAAATTTTCTACTAGGCTGATTAGGTGATGGGCTCATTATCACGAAGTCTCATTCTAGAGGATTTATTTCGGAGATAGGCATCCGAAGTCAATACTGTATTACTATGTCAATATTAGGCTAACCATACATTACTTTTTGAAGTACACCTACTTCAAATACAATAACAGTAAGCGCACCAGTATGATTATAGGATTGACTAATAATGGGATGGAACATGTTTTCTGGAACTCCTTGTTGACTGGTCTTCAGATTTTACATTTTTTGTGATTTGTAATAATTTCATATTTGAAGGATGAGAGTCTTAGATTCAATAACTCAATTAATGATAGTTACAATTCCAAGATTATTATTCTGCTCCACTACAAATTTAAATATTTTTGTAAATAATACAAGAATTTACGTTGACAATCAAAGTTGTTAAGAGTATAAATTATACAGGTTATAACTTTTTAAATACCAGCAAATTACTAAATTATTCTAGAAATATAATTATTCTAATGAAATGATTTTAAGAACATCAATGTTATTACAATGGTTTTTCTAGAAGAGGCACAGAATTATACATGGGAATGAATCTCACTAGAACCACCGACATGAATCAAAGGAAAATAGATAAGATTAGATTATTCACTTTATTCAAGTAGAGTACAAGCATTTACGATCTTAGATCCTAGATTCTAAAAATTAAACATAAATCTAATTACACGATTGGTTCAAATAAGAAAAACATATAAAAGGAACTTACTAAATTACAGATATATAGGATTCAATATTCTTACTGTTATAATAAGATTGTGATGTATCTACATGAAATGGCAGAGTTTAGACAAAGAGGTCCATTCTTGGAGAAAGATATGCAAGGATATCCCTCCCATTAACACTCAATAGAAAATAGAGGAGAGAAAGTAAGATGAAAATAATAAAAGTAGGTAAATATATGACAAAATAGTGAAAAGCTATCAGTAATGGAGAAATAAAACAAAACGAATCAATATAGCCTATGGTAAAAAGCCAATAGTATATCAACAATGTAGTCTATACAAGTCAGTAATAGAAGTAGATAGTCGCAACAATATTATTCAGTTTCTATTCGATAGTTCTATATGAAGTTGTGTGGGATAGTAAGTATTCTCACAATACAATACATGAATCCCTGTTGGTGTGTGAACAAAGCCGATTAGCCCACAATTCGCTGATGCGTGTTTGTTTTGGTTGCTGGGATGTTATACCACCCAGCCAGCAACAACAGCAAGAAGCACTTGATTTTTTATAGCAGCTGACGTGAAATGAGAGGCCACCCGTTTGGTAACCACTATAGGCCGACATCAACCCATGTGCTCCTGCTATTTCAATCATTTTCTTAATTCTCTCACGAGATGTTCATTCGATTCATGATCAATCATCAACCATGTTCGAGAAATTCCAAGCTCATAGTTTTGAGTATAGATTGAGAATAAAAATTTGAGAAATAAACGTAAATCGATCTTGCTCAAATGATTCATCTTGATTCACTGTTGAATTCTCTACAAACTATTCCGACTTCAACTGATCAAAGACATCAGTGACTTTACGCACAAGTACTTGAAGCTACATTATTACGCCTATGATTTAGCTTTCATCTGGTGAAGTTCAATTAATAGTTCAGATTCATTTCAATCTCCAATCCAACAAACAGGGATCAAGAAATAAGTGTCAATTAGTTTGACTCCACAAAACGTCCCAACATCCAACACTCTTGAATTATCTCACCTCAGAGACCTTAAAAAATAAAAATCCTGCAATCATGACGTGTAATTTTATTCCATTATTGTTATCTAGGCCTACAGTATGTAATATAGAGTAATATAGTAATATATAGAATCATCAGTCGTTTTTTATCAAAGTGTATGAAATTTGATTTGATACACAAAAGCCAATACGAAATAGGACTCAATTGCTAGCACTGCATAGAATGCGCGTTTAGTGTATCTGTCCCTTCAGTCAATTCATTTCTTGAACTTTTTTTCTCTAGGGTAAAGATCTTCAAGTCAAAACTCCTTATACCCTTATAATTAATAATATACCCTATAAGTCCTTATATGAGAAACTTATGGTTATAGCTACTATTGAACTTTATTTTCAAAATATGACAGGCCAATTATTTTTAATAATTTATTGTAATTCAATTCACTATTTGAGAAGTGGAAGAAAAGGAAAAACGTTTTGAAAATCTCTTAAAACAAAGCTTCTTCACTGATTAATAGTTCAATTATATTGCGCAACGACTAAAGGGAATGGAACATTGCAGCGAAAGCATTCACTCGAAATGCGATGTGTCTACTATGAAATTATTATTACTGGCTGGTGGGATTAATCAGCGGCGCAGTTGACCAGGCGAACAGGCATTAGCGGTTGGTGATATTGGGCTCTGTGTAATTCGCGCTTTGGCCGTCCTAGTTGCCATATAGTGTTTGCATTACGACGATCAACGCTGTGGCGGGGGGCTCTAAACACTGATAAACCGGTACCATTAGCGCTACAGTAATTAACAGATCATTGCCGAGAGGGTTGCGGGTGTTTGTGGGGGGCAAGGGGGGATATGGGCAGGTTTGTTCTAAAGGGAAGATCCTGTGTGCGCCCTCTCTACACGATTACAGCAAACTAGTCGGTCGCTTGCTCTGCTCGCTCCATTGCGGCCTCTCATCTCTCATACTCGATCACCGGCTCTGTCGACAAATGCGGAGTCGAGCGTACTTAGCCCCCTTCCCCCCACATGAGTACTCACTAACCGACCGACAAGCTTAAAACGTGCCCTGTTAACTACTGCAGCAAAGTCCCAGCCTATAAACACTCGTCGAAACAAAAACGGATCGCAGCGCTGGTCGGTCCAATCTGTGATACCAGCCCTAAATGCAGTTTGAGCTTATCTCAATTACTTAATTGATAGTGATTGAGAGTTCCAAGCGGCCGCCGTTTCGGTGGCTTTACATTCATGGATCTAACCATTCGAAAATGCATCGATCGTGTTTGCTACAGTTGCTCTCAACATCACAGCTACATTAAATTTGTTTTTAATTTCTCACATTCAATATTGGTTACTAAGTCCTTCATATCCTTTGAGTATTGAAGGTTATCTCAATGCAAATTAAATCTCTATCAATAATTATAACGTAAGAGAAGGGATCTGAATATTGGTTGATCGATTTTGAAAGAATTTCTTAGAATACTTTGTAGCTCAACTCTAATAGAGTCGTGGAGCTCTATTAACGTTTGACTTCATAATCTTAACTATCCCTTTCTATAATCATTATTGATGATTTCAATAATGAGGGTTGGGTCTAATCATTTTATAATCCCAAAGTACACATGTATGCTCCAGTCTTGGGAAAATAGTACATACCTGAATTTTAAAGATTGTTGAAAATTGACTGGCTCTAACTGCAGGTCGAGGGATTCTCTCGCCACTTGGTTCGGCTCAAACAATAAGATGGATGAATGGGTGCTCGTTGATGCTCATAGATAGTGACTGCTTCTCGCAGAGAATATCGTCGATTGTTTTCAACTCAAGCGAATGATTGCTCATGCAACAAACCTCAGGAAGTATAGCGAAATAGCAGGAGGAACTAGACGTGGCGCCAGTTACAGATAAAAGGTTTTTTCGCTGCAATATATTGTTTTATTCGAGACCACCCATACACGAGTCAAATCAGTCTGGAGATCCAGGGTTCTCTGGCATATTCCCCAATCGCCAAGCATTCTTCTTCTCTTTTCATGTACTCAGATCCAAATTAATAGGGTCAAGTACACAAAAACATGAGTACAATATTCGAACACGATTGGATTGTATGCAAAAATAAATAGTTATTGGAGTAAATTGAATTAATTTGTGGTAATAATTTTTTGTAAAGATAAAGTTTCTATTTAACAATTGGTTTTGAAATTTTTACCATATCAAGATTATTCTGTTGCTCATTCACTTCATATGTTATTGTTGAAAACTTATAGACATATTTAATCGCACACTCGAGTATGAGAAATGATAATTTCAAGTAATTTTATATACGAGTATTTGTGATGCTGTTTTGGATTTCATAAAGCCTCATGAATTCTAAATTAATTGATTAAGGTTTTCTATTTTTGAAAGAAGAAATTTGTGAGTGATAAATGTGAATTTGATGGACATAACCTAAGATTAGAATAGTTTTATTAGATTTCGGAAGTAAGACGTTTTGGACGTTCTGTCTGTGTTTTATCCATAATGTATTGTATCTTCTCAAATAAATGAATGAATGAATGATAGTATGTATTATAAAGGTATCCGTCACATAATAATATACAGTATTTCTATCTCATTTATGAGACTAGAGCTCATTATTGAGTATCAATTTTTTAAAGGTTATTTCCAAAAACCCAAATAATGTAACAATTACAATCATTGCTTTTTATTGCAACCAATAATATTTGTATAATTGTATCAATCGAAAAATTTAATATTATTGGTAGACTCTTCCTATTTAAAAAAAAATTATTATGATTTTTCCATCAAATGCATTGTACCAAATGATTTTGAATTATGAGTACCTTATGATTTTATCAGTGGATTGCTCCATTATTCAGAAGTGATCCATCGAACAATGAGTTTCCATAGAGCACTCTTTTGTTTTTCACTGAAAGGGCAGCCACATCAGTTTTATTTCCTAATTAAATGTTACCCTCGCTTGGAAATTTTCTATTGAAATCTCATGTTCGTGCAACGATGCACTTTGGACATTGTTTTTATTATAGACTCGGTTATATTTTGTATGCCACAATTATTTTTAAGTGAAGTACATATTGAAAAGCTGTTTTTTCCGTGCAACTGTTACATGGTACTGGAAAATATTAATAAAGGAGGATTATGTCGTGTTTTTGTGCAAATTTTCAACGCGGTATTCCCCCGACAGCAGTATTTGTCGATAACTTTGAACAAAATCATACACTTTAATAAACTGGCTGCTTATCATTCAACAATGTAATCATGAAGTTTGTTCAGAAACGAGGTATTTTTGAACAAGAGTTGTTTTGATTACATGAGTTTATCCAATTTATTGGAGCATGACGCATTTTACATTGTCAACTATAAAACAGCAGCTTCACTCAGAAAATATTGAAAATGAGTAGAATAATAACATTGATGGAAATTATTTATGTAGAAACTTTTTCAACTCGATTATTAAATTCACCGCTGGCGAAATAATGTAGAATAATTTCTCAGCTAACCAAAAAACAATGAAATAAGCCCATAAAATTCAAAGTTTTTGATTTTTCTATGATCAAAATACTTTTTAGATTGATTTAAATTGGAGGGAATCAATTCTACACGATCTAAATCTCTATTGATTAGATTGATAGTCTCCCCGGAAAATTCTCTAGATAGAAAATCTTTTTTAAATGATTTAGCCTAGTCTGGGTTTTTCGTTATTCCTAGATTTCTCTTTTAATAACTATTCCGATACAAATTATTATTTTCTGTCAAGGAAAGAGTAACTTTGAATATTCAAATAAGTTATCACTTATCAGATGCATTTCGATCGACGTTCTTTTTTATACACTTTTTATCTGGTTACTCCGTCTAGGAAAAAATCTCTAACACGCCATATATTTTCGATTATATCTCGGCTCATAGGCCACGTAGAGAGTTCTGGTTTTCACTTGTTGATTGGTACCTTCTGACACTACAATTTGAGCAACGTTTCCATTGAATTCGGTGTTAATTCGTTTTTTAATTGAATAAATAAAATTTGAAGTGAGACAATTTCGATGTGATTATTTGTGAATCAGATGATGTGCGAACTACATCACTTAATTTTTAATAGCATAATTATATGTAGTTATCAGATGTACACATTATAAGACAGTATGTTGTTATAATTTTTTGCCTTTCAACTCCTTTCAAGTCCTTCAAGTCCTTTCAAGTGTTCTAGGAATCGATTATGGGTGATTTCGTTCATAATTCTAGAATTTTATATGAATTTTTTAGTGCATCCAAAAAAGTGTTTAAATTTTTTTTAATTGCTGTTATTCAATCTGATTAATAATAGCTTAATCTGTAGTCTGTACCATTCTGTGGATGAACTCTCTGATGGAACTCATCATATTTTGTTTAGAAAAGAGCAACTTTAGTTATTAAACTCAGTTATTAGATTCAACTTCTTCATTTACTGTCAACATTGCTCAATTCCAGTTGTAAATCCAACTCACAGCAAATAAATGTATCGAGTCTTCGTGCATTGCGGGTAAATCAAGGTTGCAGATGAGGCGATTTTCAGCTGTAACTTATAGCGAGTGGTGGGAGGAAGTAAGACGTCGTGAACTCGATCAAACCACTCAGCGAGGGTGGCGTCAAAGAGAAAGCTGGCTAACTGAGTAGAGCAAAGCAGAGCAGAGCAGGAAACAGTGATGCCTTGAGGCAAGACTTGAGAGCGGGACTCGGCCCTGAGTGAGTAGCGGCTAACGATCGTAATTACATCAAACAAGCCTCTCTCGCCCCACCTCCCCCCTTCATCATTCCTCACCTCGCACTCCTCATAGGGGTGAGGAGACTCAGCCCTCACAATAACACCCCCAACGCATCTCCCCCGGCAACCATCGAAAACTTTCCTCTCTCACCCTTTCGTCTCACAATTCTACAAATTAACCAACATCTTCTCCTTTTCGTCCCACTTTCCCCTTCACCCCTACCCTTCTTCCGTATCAAGAAACCAAGCTGCCGACACCTACTCCCAACGAAATTGTATCAACTTTGTTGGCTTTTTGTTTTCTAAAGCAGAAAATTACCAGAAAGGAAACCTACTGTTTCGCCTCGCTTCCAAACCTTGGGTTTTCTCCACTCCTTGATGGGCTATCTTCATCGTGTCGAGCAGAACTTGAAAGCTCTCAAATCATTCACTTTATTTCGACATTGAGCAAACAATTAACGTGTGCTATCGATTTATTCCTTCAATTAATAGAAAATTTTGGCAGTCGACTAATTAGCGAGATCGAGGAGTGAAATCTTTATGGAATAGTTTGCAATTATTAATTCAAATGTTTTTGTATTGTAAATTTTAAGGATATTTTCAATATAAACTGTTATTTTCGATATTGAAGTGGAGAAGAACATTTTTAGAATATAGAATCAAATACTTCAATTATTCTTCGTTTAGAGACAATGAAATTATTCTACAGACATAAGATAGAATTTTGAGGTTATGCAATCAATGAGCAATGCAATATTGTTAATAACTGATGAAAGAGGAAATTTGAAACATTGCTGATATTGTGAATAGGATTTTTTCCGGAATAGTAGTATTTTGTTGTATTGAGTTCTTCAAACAAAGAAGTCAAAGTCTAGTTTGAAAGTTTTCATCGCATTAATAATAATTATTATTAATACAATGAAAACATAACAAATTGATTGATGAGGGCATTAGGCATAACATAAGATTATTAGGAAGTATACTTTAGATACCGTACTTACGGTACTACAACATTCAGTTTAATCTATTAATTAAAACATTAATTCGAATGATTGTGCAGATAGAAAACTGGCTTTCCTCTCATTATTCATAACTTGAATTTTGATAAATTTGATTCAATGAAGTCCGAATGAGGTTATGATTAAACATCACTTTTGAAACACATAATTCACTAAAAGAAATATTGAATAAGAAACTTTTGCTGAATATAACATTCTTATAAATTGAATAATGAATATCCGTTGCTCTGTAGTGAGTGAGTTTTGTTGCTATGTTGAAGTGCAGTGAATGCAAGCAGCACTGCTGACGGAGGGGTGTGGAGCGGGTGCGTGAGAATGGTATCGCTCCCCTGCAAGTTGTAACTTGATAATGCAAGGGGCTTCGATCAACAATACGTTCAACAACAGAGTCCACCGATAAGTGGAAATGTGAAGGGCACTTGGAATGAAATCATCGCGATTATGATACTGTTGATCGTTAATAAAGACACGCGTCTCTCTGCGGCCGCAGGCTAAGCTATAGTCTGTCCAAGCAAAGAAGACATTCTGGCGAGATGGGATTATTACTCCAGCTCGGTCAATATTGGTTCAAAAATCATAAAATTTGTATCATATTGTAGGAAAAATTCTGATCTACAATTTTAGACGAAATTAGAAATTTTTGAATCAATATTGATCGAGCTGGAGTCATTTTCCCATATTGCCAGAATGTCTTCTTAGCTTGGACAGACTACAACGTACTCTGTAAGTACAATGCATATTGAAGCACTGTTTAGTGTATACATCATTTTGTAAATTATAAGAAGGAAGTAGTCTGCGCACGGCTCCCTCAGTAGATCCGGTTCCGGAGCTAAGGCATACTCCGACACTGCAACTCTCCTCATTAACAGTCCTGAGCATGGTTTACAATCAATACTCACATGGTACACACGTTCATACTCACATGTTATATTGTTTGAAAATATTTTTCCTTTGAACGAAGCTTATCATTTTTACTAGTTGAAGAGCTACTAGGCGTCCGTCCACCAACTTGAAAAATACAGGCTCATAGGTAGGTACAAACATTCTTGCCTACAGTAACAACAGCATCTGGGTATCAAGTTATGAAAAATGGGAATTATTGAATCATGTTATGCGATTTTCCCATTACTTTCAAAATTCAATGGCAAATTTCATGTACACATTCCGGTTTGAATTACATTGGGGTGATGATTATGAATTCTACTAGACTTTCCGTTTATGCCTCGTAAAGATCTTTAGTTGTTTCAAAGATTGTGAATAAAATGAGAATTCAATAATAAAGATTTGTCTATTGTATTCAAATTGTGGTAAGATGATTAAAAAATGTAATAAGACTCAATTGGATAACATTCATTTGAATTTAAAAACAAACTTTGAAGTGCTATGGAACAAAAAATCAATAAACTTGTTCAAGGAGTGTTTTCTAACATCAATTGGGAAAAGATACCTGTAGTCTACTGTTCCCAGAGGCAACTGAAAAAAACAAGGCGAAGAAACAAGCTTTGGCCGTCTTTCACAAGAGTATGAATAAAAAGTCTGTTAAAGATTATAAAAGTTGAATGGAAATTCAGATTTATAAGTTTCTAGAGTAGGAGAAGACTCCGAAGTTTTTAAAAGGTGTTGATAATCTTTGGGGTGGTTGTGAAAAAACAAGATGATTGGGGAAGATTTTTGAACCCTCTGGCAGTATACAACTCAAGCTTATTACAGTCTTTAGAATGGAAAGTTCCACCCTCTTTTCAATCTTTTAATAGCCATTTGTCTCTCCTGGTCTTGGAATGAAACCGTTCATGGTTATTTATTCAGATCAGGCTTATGCCTCTAAAAATATAAAAAGAACAACAATATTATCCCCTCCTTTTTTATAAATTTTGAATAAGTTGGGGGATAGGCCCAAGACTAAGACGAAATAGAATGAATTATGGTTAACCGAAACGTAAATTGTCTTGCACTTCAAAATTCAGAGATAGATTTTCAGTATTTTTCATTGAAACTACTTTTAATGACAAGTGGCTGAAACTCATTGTTTGACTCTATAGATAACTATCAGAACGGCGTGAAATCTGAAATTATTTGCAATACATTATTCTTTTTTACCTCCAATTCTTTGCCAATTATTCTAGTCCAAATAAATAAATAATTGTATCTTATACTTCGTATTGATTTAGGTATCATATTTATCGATCAGCTCATACACTGATGAATAATATAATTCACTGATTTTCCAACATAAGATTTTATTCTGTGAAATAAATTGTACCATCTTCGAAAATGTATTATTAGAATATTAATTATAGATTATTATTATTAGAATAATTTTTCATATATTTATGTTTCTATATAGTTATATATTTTTAATAGATTATTATTATTAGAATAATTTTTTATTCGAATCATTGTTGTGTTATTTTTTAATCAAGGGGGAACTCTTCGTATTGAAACTTCTGCTCTTCGTGTTGATTCTACATGCTGTTGTTGTGCTATGCCATCATTATTACAATGGATCGTGAGGAAATTGAGACTATGAATTGGTAGAGAATTGAACTATTGAGTGTGTTGATTGAGAAACTTCCCACTTTTAGGAACCTTCAGGATTCATAGATCATTCAGTCCTACAGTTCTATTCAATTGACGAGGGGAATAGTTTTCATCTGAATAATGCAGTCTACTGCATGTAGCCAATAGAAAGGCAGGGCTTTATTTTCGATGTCACATGGTTGTCTGTTGGGAGCCCCCTTCTGCTAGTATCTGTTTACAATGTCTAATTTGTTTAATTCGAAATCAAAAGCAGGGGCGCCTATCTCCGGGCCGGTAAGAAGAGCAAAACAAGGAGAGCTTGTCAGCGATAGGGGGGCTACAACTATTGTGTGTGTTTTCCGGTCGAATTGCAACGTTTGGCGGATGGGTGTATCGGTAGCGGCGCACGGCGGGGGGTCATTAACCGGGTGCGGCGACGTACAAAGCCCGTGCACGGCTCACCAGTCGCATTGTGTCTCTACCTGGTTACCGCTCATCATCAGACTCATCTCATTGTTGACGGCTCTGTTTGTTTAGCCGCTGTTTCCTTCATCTTTCTATCCCATTTTTTCCACCTCACTCCTCCGATTTTCCCATTTATCCGCCAAAGTACAAAATCGCAACAGTAATCCCGGTAATAATGAGCAGTCAACCAAATGCTCCCTTCTATACGGTATCAACACGAAAGATTCGAGCTGACTGCTCCAAGATACGCTTCCATAAGTGATTTCACGTACCGGTATTGATTGTTCAGACTTGTATCTTTTCAATAAGCTCCAACAAAGCACGCGACGTTCTCTAGTACAATGTGGTTCTCAGTATAAATTTTTTCGTACACATTGAAAGAGTTTGATTGATTCAAATCAAACCATATGATCTTGATATCGTTGAGTTTTTATTTGTTGTTTGATGTTGTTGAGATTTTTATCGTTCCAATGCGGACAAAGCACGCCCCGTTGCTGGTAATCAATTATAACCACAATGCCATACTTTTTTGCTGTAAGAATGTGTCCAATTAGTTCCAATTCTATCATTTTGGACTTTTAATTGATTTATATTAAACTGGGAGCTATGAGCTTCTCAAATTTGATAAAATATAAATTTCTTTTGATAGGAAAAAACTAATGAAATGAAAACCCAAAAATGGTTGAAATCCTATATCTTAGCTTACTGAAATTATAATATGAGTCATATTGAGAAACATAACGATAAATGTTGTATCACAAACATAACGAAATGCATTAATTAAACGGAATTAGTCTGCGGTTTGTAGTTTGTGCTTTGTGCAGTAAATTTGTGCACTAAACACATGAAACGGTTTTTGAACGTCCGAATGTTATCCGTCCTTTTAGGCTACTAATTCTACTGGATAGAAGGTCATTTTTTGACATATCGCATACATCATGACGTGTTTGCCAAGTTCAGTTCTATTAAGTTGTATTTATGAAGACGGAGCAGGAACAAGTCTATAAAAGATTGAAATAACAAATAAGGGAGCATCAAATTCAATTTGAAATGATCGGAATTATTCATGCGATATAATCGATCAAAAGTTTTGAGAATAGGCCTATGATGTCATTGAAAATCAATAACAGAATAAAATAGTCATAAAAAATAGACTCACTTCATTAGAAGAGATTTTTTCCAACATATTCTAGGAAGAAATTGAGTACGCAGTCTAATCAATTTTCAATTGAGTTCATTACAAACTAGCCTGAGCACTGCATTCGAAAACATTCTAGAATAATATTTTTGGTGCCTGGAAATATATTTATAAGGATTTGGCCAAAGAATTATTTTTTCTCACCCCCAACCATCCCCGTGATTTTCATCGGAGTAAATATCGAGTTCACTTCCTTAGATTGTAGATGAATAATATTTGATGTTTGGACAAGTTAAGCGATCCAAACAAATGGATCAATTTTTTTCTCCAGCAGCTGAATTGGATATAGTTGAACAGCGAACACTAAGCAGAGGGGTGAGAGATCCTCTTGTAAGTTGCACGGCATTATTCGCTTTCATTGAAGCTACTGTTGTCCGCCATCTTTGACTGTTTGCTCTCACCCTCGCGCCGCGCCCTTTGGCAGGCCAATTATATCGCCAACCCCTGTTTCTCTATTGCTTTCTGCGATCGCCATCTTAGCTGGATCCCTCTCTCTTGCATTATGCAACCTTTTCTCTTTCACAATTTGCGGATTCTGCGCATTAGATGAAGATTTCAACCTTTTTTATTCCACACCCAAATGACATTTCTCCAAGTGGATATAATTCAAGGTTGATGGAAAGATGCCATTTTCCCAACTTAAAGGAACAACTTTATACAATTTCTCCCGGATTAATTCTATTCATACAGCTTTGAAATGAATAAGGTGAAACATATTAGTCGATTGGCCTTATTGGAAAACACCATTAACTATTATTATTATTGGAATAGAGTTACATCTTTAAGCAAACTTCACGCTAAGAATCAGTGGTTTTATAATTTTCCCTTTCCAAAGACTCAAATCGAATCAAAATTTTTAAAGTTTATTTTTCTCAAAAACAAATCATAAATAGCCTATTACAATATTGCTAGGTTCAGCTTGAATACGGAACCCAATTATTACACTTGCAAGTAATTGTGTGCAGTAAGAATATATATTGGTTGGTATAATATAGCAAATAAGCTTGGATTGCTTGGTTGAATATAGATTCAATCAAGCATATCATCATACACTCACAAGGAAGAAGAAATCTGAAGAGAACACGAAGAGACTAGAAACACCAATTAATGACTGAATATACTACAAGAGGCTAATCATTTTGGAAAATTTGTTGCGAGATTATAAGATTAATTTTTTATTTTCCTCTGATGGTTGATTTCATAAAGCAAATGCAATGAAGAATTTCTCAAAAACCATTTTATACAATGAAATAGTTCCGTTGCAATGATTGTTCAAAAAATCATCTCATTGTACATTGTACAAAGTCCTCTTTGATCAATGCTTTTCCGACTCCTGCCCCTGATATCCGAGTGCTCAGTAATCACTGAGTAATTCTGTAATCACTTATTTGAAAAATAGAAAATGCATTCAACTATCTTTTCTACCTCAAAAAATCTTCACCAGTCTGGTTGAACAGTATACAATGAATAATTAATAAATACAACTATTTTGCATCACCATTGCCTGATTGCCTCTTCGGTTTTCTGTTCTTCCGCATCTTATAGAGTTGAAGAAAGGATTCTCCGCTGTGGTATATCACTTGCTTGTATTCATCCTCATTAGTAATGTTAGCTTGAGATAACGAGAGGCATTGACATAAGCAGAATAGTTGCTAATCAACATGGCTTTCTCTGTATCAATTTTGTACACGTGTATTCTGATGACGTGTGTTGTCCCAGCGTTTCAAGTAGATGCTTTGTGCTTGAGAGCTAGCACAAATGAGGCACAATCCTACCAAGTTAATTAGATGCCACTAAAGCTATTCTGTCAACAGGATGTTTGTGAAACAAACCCACAACTCAGTACGAATGCATCTGCTCCGAATTGAGTGCTGCTCTTAATAATGTATTTAGGAGTAAATGTTCAAATAAAAACACTAATTAGATAATAACAAGCACGAATGTACGGTAATTCGACGTATTCGTCTTGCAATGAATTTAAACAGTGAACTTGTAGAAAGAGGACCCAGAGGGATTTTGAAGATCTCTCTCCATTGGCTGTACTGTTCTATAAATGGAATGCATGCTTTACATTCTCGTGCTTGTGTTGATTTATACGAATAATATTCCGTAAATCCATAATCGAGGTATTCATAAGAGGAGTATCATCACAATGCAATGTATATGAGTGGAATTATTAGAGCTGAATAACAAAGCCTGAGGATAAATTTTCGCTCATTTGCGTAACTTCTTTGTTTAGAAGTGAATACTTTATTCAAGTACTTGAATCTACTATTAAAAATATCTCATGAGCAATGACTCTCAAAGCAAACTCTTTGCTTTGAAAACCAGAATTTGTTGATAATATCCCATTTAAAATCTACTTTCCATCATTTTCGGGAATATATATCTTCATGAAATTATTGAACAAAATGTCTGTGTTCCAAATATAACAATAAATACTATTGCATGGGTCTTTGTGCATTTGACTTTGATATTAATCAGCTATTGTTGAAATATTTTGTGAATGATAAATAATTGCCACTACTTAAACTCATATATTCGCCTCACACTCCTATAAGCAGCTTATAGTTTGTAGTTATGTAATTTGAGTGTAGAAGAGGTGAGGAGTTATAATTCTATTCGTCTCAATTTATTCGTAGGATACAGAAATGTGTTCAACCATTGATTTGTTGTATTCCAGCACTGCCAATAACCATTCTTCACAATGATCCAGATACATTTTTTTAATGAAAACCGCATGAACCATGGATAATGGGTAAGTTTGAAAGAAGTCATCGAAAGGACGAGAGCAGGCTTGATTGGAATAGAAATATTCGGTGATACGTGCTTGGAATAATCTTGATTATCAAAGAAACGCGCATGTAGGTTTCGTTCCGCTGGCTGCGGAAATGAAAATCGAAATGTGAATTCCCGATTACCGTCGAGGGAAGAATGAGATGAGACAAGACCGGTCTACGCAGAATAAACTTGCGAAATTGGAAAACCCGTTTTGCATTCAACGGAACCACAAACAAAAGTCAATGTAATACGTGAGACAGATGCTTAATTGGAGAATCACGCTGTGTAGCGGCCTGACATCTGTCAAACGCCGCTTTTTATATTCAGTGTGACAAAACATTTGCATGGAGCTCGCCTTCGACTCGTTCTCTCGTTGTACTCTTCATTAGCGAGTTTCACTGAATTAACATCGCAGTTGTCACATCTTTTCAGAGAAACATGTAAAACGCACTCTTGTTGTCTGAATTAAAACATCTCATGAATTACCTTCACATACCCTCATATTAAAGAGATGTCTTCTAAACAAACCTTACAAATTTCATACTACCTTGATCCTACGTATTTCAGCTTGAGAATGATTTTATTATGAGGATCCTGATTTCTGCTCAACTTGAAAAATAAGTTCAATATGACGTGAATCACCCAATCAAAAATATATATTGTCAATGCCAATTCATAATCCCAAAACATTAAATTCAGTAAAAATTTCAAAATGATTTATAGGAAATATGTTTGTTGATAATATGGTTGTTCAGCTACAAGAGATCCAAGAGGGGTTAATCTCATCCAACAAGCTATACTGCTGCCTTACAAGCTACCAACAAGCTATAATTTGATTTATCCATTATTTTATTGAAGAGAGAGTATAGATATAAAATTCGATCCGGCAGCTGGCGGTCGGAAAGAGTGCATTTCAAATGCAATTCTGATGGCTCAAATCATATGACTCATGATGAGCTATTCAGGGTATGAATTCAAAGGTGCCGTTTTCGAAAAACCCATGAAAAACACAATTTTCGGCAAATTATTCGCCATTTTCTCCGCCATTTTTGATTGGATTTTTTTCGTTGATGGCTCAAATTGTAGGGCATAATAAGGGTATTATACACACCAATTTTCAAAACGATCAAGTCATTGGTCGATTTGTAGTGATTTTTCAAAATTTTCATCCCCTAATTTCACCCCCTTCCCTTGGACCGCTCTCCGACAAGCCCTTCGGGAGTTATCGTGTTAACAAGAATCTGTATATATATATATATATATATATATATATATATATATATATATATATATATAAGTGAAGTGTATACAGAAAACACTTGTAGAATTGGAAAAAACATTTAGAAAGTAGACTTAACTTACATTTTTGAGCCAGGGATATTTTATATTTCGGCTGCTGAAGCAAGCCTTCTTCAGCCCAGAGTCTGGTGAAGCAAGCCTTCTTCAGCCCAGAGTCTGGTGAAGCAAGCCTTCTTCAGCAGCCGAAATATCCCTGGCTCAAATATGTAAGTTAAGTCTACTTTCTAAATGTATTTTCCAATTCTACAAGTGTAGATATATGAATTTGAACGGACATCAGATTCGTGTTCTGGGGGCTCGGAAACGTGTAAAAAATATATCGCATCATATATTTGCGATTATCCGGTCAAGACCAATAGTGCATTTTCTTCAAATGAAATGCACTAAAAGAGAGATTTATAATATATATAAAAGAGAGAGAGAGTAATAAGAGAGAGAATTTAAGCTGAACGTATGGTTATAGCTATAAACCTCTTGATCAGCACAGCGATAGCGTATTCAAACTTCTGGTATTTTCTAACTGAATTTTACAATAGCACATATTGCATCTACTCGTAATCATCTCTAGGAGAGATTTGGGAGAAGAAACGACAAATGAACACCTTTAATAAATCATCAAGAGAGAATTTCAAACAATCCTCACTCTGCAATATCCCATTTACGTTGAAATAAGGGATTGTCGTGGAGAATCAATATTGGTGAATGAGCTGATCTTTTCTCTGGTTTATCACAGGTAGCAGTATAATCGATACTATCAGTAACATGGATCCCCAGTACTGTGGATATTATGAAAGATGTAATTTTTGACTCTGTACGAGTGAGGCTGAGTTTGGTGGAATGTTTTTTGAACAGCGTCTCTCAAGGACAAAGGCGTGATTCAGCAGCGAAAACGTAAAAGTGACAAAGGCTGTTCATTGCGATTGTAAAACTAGTACTAGACAATCGTTAGTTGTGAAAGAGCAGACGTTTTGATGGTTACGGCCACGGAGTAGCGAGATGAACGGGGGAGGGAGGATGTGGTAGAAGGAGAGAGGCGGAGAAAGTAAGAGGGGTTGAGTTCAAGAGTAAAATAAAAGAGTATCAGGGGACATAACAGAATGGGACTAGCAAGAGCCCAAAGAGGGCGAAGTGAGTCAGTTGGGGGAGAATCACTGCCGAAGTGCCCTCTCACAATTAGGTACTTTCGAAGTGATGAGCTGACACTGATTACACTCTTCAATCAAGTTTATTACGAACACAAAATGAGCGTAACATTCATATTAACACTGTATGGTATGGAGAGAACCTTTGTGGGCGTTCCAGGCCCTTTGTGGGCTGTAGAGCCGTGAACAAACAGGAAATTGTAACTATAATTATTCCAATTTTAACTGGAATAATTTGTTATTTTATCTATTCTCATTTACGTAGAGGAGGATAATGTTCCGAGTTGATTCCACTTGTAATGTAAACATCCTTTGTTTCAAGGTGTGTGTATTTCAATTCGGAAGTTCGATCTCACTAAGAGTAAACTCTGCTGCTAGAACTTGGTGCAATCAATGGAAAAAGCTCATTATAACCCTAAAAATGATTAATAAGTAAGGCAATCTATGATGATTGATACATATTCTACTGCTTTAAAATATTGTTTCAAGATAAGAATAAATACTGATATTTGAACTCCAATGTAGCAGCTATTTTCGAATTCCCATTACCAACGGGTATCAGAAATTACATGATAAAGACGCTGAATCTAGGCTCCCAGCTTTATTCTGTAGCCTAATACCTCATAATACTGGAAATGAGCCTATTCATGTTGTTGGAAAAGAGTAACGGTGATAGGATATTTTGTCTCTGTGGAAATAGAATTCATCGATCGTCGACTGTGATTGAATACGCGATGAGGGAATAAGGGAATAAGAGGAAATTCGGCTCAGTAGCAGATTGAGGGTGAGCGTAATGCTTCTGGCAAGGCCTTGTGATGCTCGAATTGAACAAGCAGAAGGGCAGCAGAAATAACCGATATTATGTAAGAGGTAAACAGACCATCAAATGGCGCCCATATGTGGTAAAAACCGAATGACGCGAGCAGTGGGGGAAGGGGGCAAGGACAAGAAAAGGCAGCAAAGCTGTCTTCGGAATAAGCTCAAATGGCGAGGGTAAATCCGACCCCTGATAGTTTAATTTGGAAAGAGGGTTAGAGAGCTCAAAGCGCTGCGAATCCCGCAAGAAATATGAAAATTAAATGGAGGAGAACGTATTCGGTCGAAGGGAAAGAAAACCTCAACCTTGAAGTACCTTATTCCCCGACTTTGTATCTCGATGGTATCTAAAACCCTTCCCCATTCCTGTCTCTCACAAACAGCCTGAATCCCTAACGGGTATTGAACTCACTGCTAGCGAATCAATGTACATTTCTGTACAATAGAATACATCCACCGTGAATTTGGAGATGTTGCCCACGTATCATTGAATATCCTGAAATACTGAATAACCTGAATATCTCCTCTCCTGTTGAACATACAACAATCGCACTAAGAATTTCAATCATAGGAAAAAAGTGAGATGGCAGAAATCAATAGCCAAACTGCATGTGAATTGAGTACGTATCCAATATTGGAGTCACTCCAGAAAGTACTCCTGCTCGATATTGATATTATGCTAATAATCAGTACCAATGCAATGATAAGCGTAACAGACCCAACTTTCAATATCGTATTTTTGGTTCCACTTGACCTTTTCTGTTCCATCACAAGTAAATAGCGAATGATCCATAATTATTACTTCAAGAAAGAAGTTCCATTATATCCAATTGATGGAGATCAGTAGATTTCTCAACAGTCTAGAATACGACTTGATAAAGTAATATTGAATTTTTATCATTCTTCAATTTCTGTTCTACTGGAGCGTCGATATCGAGAATCGATTGTAGGAAAGAATTGAAAAAGCATTTGGATTCCAAGTGAAGTTTAAACTGTCTATCAGAAATTGTTACAAACAAATCAAGTGGATCATAAAATTAAGAAATATGTTGAAAATTGGAAAAGAAGATGATTTTGCATTCATCAAAGGAAAAGGAATAGAGTATAATAAATTATTACAATAGAATAATATTCTTTTATAATATACCCTATTCCTTATATCATCTTATAACACTCAATACTTAAAATTGTGAATATTGAGTAATACAGTGATAGTGGATATCTGTGAAAGATAGATTCTACAGTATACTGGAAAAGCTACAAATATGTATGATCATAATTAAATTTCTTTGATAAAATCACTCACATAGTCAACGATATGCAGTCATCATCTTGAATTCCAATGCAATTGGAATAAATTCTACAGAAAAATTTAGGGACAATCGTCCCTTGCAGAGAATAAATAAAACTGTTGCAATTAGGAATCATGCAAGTTGAATACTTCAAGTTCTATATGAATACTTTATAGTTCTATATACAATATGTACAGGACAACCATGTACTTCAGATAAATATGTGTGTCGTTAGAAAATTAAAAGTATTGAAAAAGGGAGATAAGATTCTTTGCTAACTCAGGCTTGATGTAAACGCCCTTTTTGCGAGAATTTAAGTGAATGAACGCCCTTTCCACATGATCGATTCAAAGCTCGATAGATTATGGCACAGACCAAAATTGATATTTGAACCTTTTGCACTCTTTGCGATAGAAGCTTCTGCGCGAAAGGATTTTTCAACAGCGAGCGATTCATCCATAGCCATAGTGCTTGCTCCAGCTCTGTAATTCCAATATAGATAATGACTTTGGTTTCACCAGAAGCGTTTCTACGCTTTTTTCGAGGGCGCGCGTAAGAACCAGATCCATTCGGAATTTTTTCAAAAGCCAACTTTCATGTGAAACAGCACTCAGCACTTCACTCGGAATAGGTCTCGGTGATTTCTGTTTTCAATTTTGAAAGATCACTGAGGGTGAGGAAAGAAGGCGGGATGAGCACTCGCTCTCTGAGCCGAGTAAAAGCTCGAGGCCATTAAATCGCGGAGAGCAGCAGCGGTTGTCTGCGGTGAGCACTGATGTGAGCAGGTGGCAGGAGGGGTCGGAATGGCGATGCAAAACTCTTCAGCGCCAAACACGGTCTCCGACTTCCTCAGCACTTAAGTGCACATCGTCATTAACTGCATACGAATCTTGCTCGACTCCTGCCATGCACAGAGGTAGGCAACACGCAGAGCAGGGCACACACTCTAAATGCACGCTTAGACCAACAATGACACTGTTTCACAATGACTGCATGGAAACGGTGGCTGAGCAACACACTTTTCAAAATCTCCATTTTCTGTTCAACTGCAGGATGCTTACCCACTGATGCATCTCTAAATATTTCTAAATTCACATTAATTAGTTGTTCAATGTAAGGCCACTTCTCAATTTGAGAATACATCAAGCTCTTGATAAAATGTGTTTTTCTTTTTCTGCCAACTTTTTTTCTTCAATAGTATGCAATTAACAATAATTGTCAACTGATTATCAATTGCAATAAATACAATAATTATAAATGTGATATTCTATTAATAATGTATTCTATGAGATGTGCTCGTATTTTCATGAATTCTTTATTCGATTTGAAATTTTCGCACTAAAGATTTTCAACTAATAATGATTGATTAGTATCCTGATAAATTCACGTTGAGTTTAAAATCATGACTTCAACATATTGATGATATTTGAGACTTTCTGCAAAAAGTAAATTAATTATTAACTAATCATTTTGCCTTCAAGTATCCTTCACAAATTCATTGTTGTGGTAGAATTTTTCTCTCGTAATACTTCCAACCTATCATGAAAGCATATAGTACTGGAATTATTCCATCAATTATTGAAGACAGTCAAATTCGCCCTTGGCGGAATCCTTATTGGTACAACAGCTGATGAAACACTAGCAAGCCAGCATTCTGTTGCAAAGGGAATGAATTGGAAATTAATTTGTCAGTAAACGTTGATTTGATGGCAATTAGCGGGAAGGACTGGTGAGTGGCAGTGGGTAGTGGAAAGGACGAGTGGAAGATTATCATGTGGTGCGGGTGCCGGCTATTATCAGTCAGATGAAAGTGATGAGAGAGCGAGCGGAGAGTGCGGGGCTCAGCGGGTGAGTAAGCTCCATTTACTGAACGTATTAAATGGGGATTCGATGTGTTGTGTTTCCGAGTTAATAAGTCTTCGTTGGCAAAGCGAAAAGGCGACTATATTATGTCTGTAGTAGTTTTCCCTTGGTAATAGATGGGCCGGGGAGGGATAATGTCCCCAAGTGTAGAGCAGTGGCAGTGCAAATGCGGGGTGAACTCGTTTGAGCACTTACGCCCTCTCACCCCTCATCGGTGTATTATTTCTGCCGCTTCCTGATTTTTTGATCGATTACTGTCATGCTGCCAACTGGTCTCTAGATGAGCAGTGATGCTGCTGATGGTGATGCTGCACCGACGACGACAAAGAAAAATCAAAAGAGGAGAAGAGAGAGTAAGAGATCAGGGTGATGCTGCAGAATAAGCGAGAGGGTGCAAGTTAAAAGGAGAGAGAATCTCTGAACTGCCCTGATAAAAACTTGAATCCGCCTTTGTCGTTTGGTTCAGACCAAACCAAAATAATTATCTAGCAACACCAGGGGAGAAGTAAAGAGAGAAGGTCTGCAGGGGTCGGAATAAAGACCTTTCCCTTCTTCATCATCATTGTAATTCCCCCTCCATCAGGCTCAACGCTTCCTCAATGCTTTGCCACTTTTGATTTCAAAGATTACCAGTAGCTCCTCTCCTCTTTCAAATCCAATTCATCTCTGCTATAAAAACAATCTTTATTGTAATAGTGAATTTTCGATTCTGAATTAGAATCCAATATCATGCTTCAATGCCTACACCTATTAATCACTTGCTAAAGTTGCCATTCAGACAATCATTAGCTCAATCTATCATTGTGATGAAATCATATTTGTTGATCTAATCCCATAATAATAGGAAACCTTCTGTGATATTCAGCAACAATGTTGGAATGGAGATTTTGTCAATAAGATTACCGTTTAGAATGGTTTTGAAATAGCATGGATAGTGCAATATATTGATAGTCACAATCGTTCATCTTCAATTATTTAAAATTACACAAGAGATTAGACAGGATTAAGGGTAGTGAAAATGAGGTAGTCTATTGATAAAATAATCAGTGCACTAGGTAATGGGAATACTTAGAATACACAATAAACTAAAACTGTTGAGGGTGTGAGCTTTCCTGCAGCGTAGTGAGTAAGTTCCAATAAGCAAGAAGAATATCAAGAGTTATAAAATTGATTTGAAGATTGCACCGTATTGAATGTTATTATAACAAAATTAACTACTACCATTCCTTCACGAATGTGAAAGACAAAAAAACTTGAAAAATATTGAAGCTCATTATTAGAAGGTTCAGATGAAATCTTTACTTTGCCCGGTGAATACATGTATAATGAGAATATTCTGAATTAGTCATGCAAACTGTGAAAGTGAATAAAAATTAATATTTTGTGAAAAAAGGAAAGATAGCTGGAAGGCTATAAAAGTGAAGATTTTGCGAAAGGCAATAAATATAAAAGTTGATATTCAGCATTCGGTTTATTCCGATATTCGAAGTTCAACAGAGAGGTCTCGAATATGCTGGAACAATATAATAAAATTCCTCAGATCAAAGTTTCAGTTGTATCCGTTTTGTTTGGTAGTTACTTTGTTAATAAGAGCACCTTATAACGCTAAAGAGCTTTTGTTATTCATTTAACAATTTGCGTTTAGGAGAAAGAAAGTAAATCTCTGATCCCTTGTGCAATAATATAATACTGTTCTTAAATTTAAACTCCCGTAAGAACATTTTTCGCTTTATAAGAGGATGATCCGCTTGTTGTGGCTCCGGCTGCACAGAACTCTTATTAATGATGTTGGAATTAATTAATATCGTGAGGCAAAACTTTTTGGCTTCAGGATTTGGAAAATGGAGAGCATCATCGCTATTATTAATTTGGCAAACAGTCTGAAACTTACAAGAATACTTTTTTCAGCAAACTCCACCTCATAATAAAAGACCTTGATCTTTGTTCTCTATCCATTGAAATCTATAACAATTGAGTTGCAAATTTGAATAAAAATTGTAGATGATGAGTTAATAAGAATGTAATTAACAGAAAATTTTGTGAATATTTCATCCTACATAAGAAAAAAATCAATTTCAATTGTCATTATCAGTGATTAAAATGATGAACCAGCGAAACCACTTAAGAATATGTAATCTATGAAATTAAATTTGTGGAGTGAATATTGATGCTGTTAAACCACTTCAAGGAATTAAAGTGGAATTGAAGCATAAATTCTCACAAATATGTTTAATTTAATTCACAATTATTTATTTATTCGTTTGAGAAATTACAATAAATGGTGAGAACACAGACAATAAAGAATTTTACCGAATTTAGATTAATCAATATTTAAAATAGAGGATATATCAACAAGATCCTCAAACACTATCACAATTCACAAATTTTCACACTCAAAGATTGAAAATTATGATCATAACCAAAGCGTGAATTCTGACTGTACCTTGTTGTGAGGAAATCATGTACAGTAATTACTAGTCTGTAATGCTCACCATATTAACTCATTACTGTACAAAATAGTGACAAATATATTGCGTTACACTGAGTTACCAGCCTCAGACTCTACAGACATCTACCACTAATTGTTATTCGAATGCTTAGTACGATTTTTGTGATCGTGAATAGGGTGAAGATCTTTAGCAACTCTCACTTGAACACATGATTTTCCTTGTAGATGATTGGTTTTTGTATTCTTGCTGAACGTTTTCTTCATAAATATGTTTTATTTTCGAAAACCACAATAAAGTTTGATTCGAATTGGACTCTATAAATCTTTGATTTCTCCCTTAAATTTCAAATCACTAGGCCCAGTGATTGATAACTGTAATTATTTCTGTAATGCTCAAATTAACAGATTATCACTCAACCAATTAATTCACTCCAACTGCCATTTGCGTTTTTCGCAGTGACGCAATGCAAAACAAGTGATAGAAGCACAAACAGATCACAGTTTCTCTGTACAGATCGTTTCTGTTGAAGAAAGCGCTTCAGACATAATCATAAACTTGCTGGAATAAGACACTGGACGGATGTAGCCTATTCTGATGGATGTGGATGGTGATCGGGGTGGGTGAGGGTGTGAGAGTGTGAAGTGGCAAGTTGTAACAAGGTGGTTGCGGTGCGGTGACGCGCTCGCCCGCCCGGAAAATGAAAGTCGAGCCGGAGCTCTCTTTTCCCCGGGGAAATTTCCGAACCTGTTACTTAGCGGCTAAACTCACGCGTTCGTCACTTCGCTCGCTCGCTCGCTCGCTTCGCCCGCCGAAATTGATGCCTCTTCACGACGCCAACCCCTTCCCAAGTATTAACTTGTAAAGCAGCAAACCAAAAACAAACTCTCGTCGGAGGCGTAATTTAGTTCCGACAAACACAGCGCACTGACAAATAAAAAACCAAAGTCATCCGCCTCTCTTGTTTGCATATTCAGATTAGATTTGTCTGCTCACAGAGGCGTGAAAACCTTGCTCTATTACATGAGGAGGATACTTTCTCCGTGTTCTGTATTACCATCTTATTAACTTCAGTTGGCGCCTTTCTTCAACCGTAATAACTGCAGACTATTTGTAAAACTGGGCTCCATTGTTACAGCTAGAGTTATTTTCCATATGCAGGGCCGCCTACAGTTAGGGGGTTAGGGGATTGATGGCGCAAGTTGCGCCACCGGCACGAATTTTGGGGGGGATTTTGCTCGAAATTTGGGATTTTTGAAAATTTTGGGCGGGAATCAAAAAATTAATTTAATTACAGTAATATGGAGTTATTATTTCGAATGGTTCACTTAAACATGTAAACGTTTTCTATATATTTGCATAATCCAACTAAATAGAATAATGTCCTGACAGTTGTAGAACCAATACTAGTACATAAAGTTGATTTAGTTATTATGGATCAACAATTTATACAATGTCTAACGATTTATTATTTTCACAAATAAGCGCGGCTGCCAGGCTTCCGTTTGCCAGAGTTGATGTCATTTCTCAGAATGCACACAAAACTTTCAATAGAATTCAGATCTGAACAAACAAAATCAATTTTAATCGGTTCCTGTAATTATTCCTTCTTAGTATATACTGTAGTCGACGACGAATAGAAATCAAATATGGTAGTTATTTCTATTCTTTCTGCTCATAGGACTGGAGCCCTTCAAGTTCTATAAACATCAAACAAACTATCAACTATACATTGCAGGTGCAAAAAAAAAACACATTTCATTGTGATATTGGATACTAAGATCAATATCAAAAGCCTCTTTTGACTGAAGATTGTCCATACTCACTACATTGAAGACAAAAATCAGAAAAATTAATGGATAATTTTTCTTGATCTCCTTTGAAAAGATTCCTTATCTCGATTTCCTTATAAACTAGAATCTAGATCGATGATGGTCTCATAGATTGAACTGTAGATTAATTCATTGTCAATTCTTCAAGGTATATTGCGTATAATATTCATATTTTAGTGCTCGTAAATAATGTATATGAATAATTTGAATTCGATCATAGTAGCCTAGTACAAGAGCATAAAGGTGCTCTGGTTCTGTCATATAAAATTAGAAATCAATTATGAGCTTTTTCTGTTCCTAATAGGCTAGTTCATATCCATGATTTTTATTTTCATACTAGCATAATTTCCTTCACTTTTTTTTAAATATTATTTTCTTTAAAAAAGAAATTGATATGATAGAGCAAGGAACAGTATAAGCTATCGTCGTCTATGACTTTTTATTTTCTAAATTTTTCATAATAATCATTTTGAGCGATTTTTTTGAAATTAGAATAGTACACTGATTCACATCAGGCTATGATTTGTAATTTGTTTTATTACTAATGAGAAATATCAATACAGACTAATAATATAAGTTGAGCTATGGACTGGAAAACTAATGAATAGACCATCAATTCGTACATTTGAATTCCTCCCAATTATTCTACTGAAATTTCATTTCTTATTGAATAGAATTGTGTTAAGTCTCCTCTGGAATTACTATGTATGAATTGGCTCAACAGCCCATAAAGGGCTTATGCCTACCAGCTGGTTACCAGTTTCATATTCACTCTACTATACAGCTGAGGTGAATAAGCATCAACCAGGATAGAGGTAACGTGTGATTAGCACGTTGATCCTCTCAACCATAAGCTAGCCTCCGTAACCAAGGGATGGTGCAGAACACCTCTGAACAGCATCCAGTTGATGATTCATAGATTATTATTGTAATGCAACAATTACTATTTCTCTAGAGACGGGTAACAACTGATCTCCCAAAGGAGGGTAGGATAACTATAATAAACTGAATTATTAATTATAAACTAGTTATCGTGATAATTGATTCATATAATTTCCATAATCCAATGTTCATTTGTTCGACCAAATATACTTAATCATATAAGATTTGTTGGAGAAATGATAATTCATAATAATTATATACTCATTTCATTCTGAGAGAATGTAGTCCAGTCAAAATAAGCAAAAAAAATAGAGGTCGGAGGACCCAGCTGAAAATTTGCAGATATGATCAGAAAAGGGCGCAAAATAACATACTAAAAGTCCCCAAGAGTCCCCTGTGAGCTTCGGCCGCCATCTTGAAAAAACCGTAGAATTTACCTACTAGGAATTGGTTTTTCGTAAATTGTGGCCGAACCAAGCGTCGGTCAAGAAAATTTTATAGGACCTTTTTTGTAGACAATAAAATTTGGAAAAATTATATATATTTATCCATAACTCTTGAACGGTACATCGGATTTCATCGTGTGATAGCTCATCGATTTTAGCTCTATGTGGCGGTACAAGTTCATATATTATATGTCAAATTTAATTAAGAACTTCAAATTTTAGGTGATAATGGTACTGTGTGTAATAATACGTCCTCGTTGAAAACACACCATTTTTACATTCAAGTGACTCCCAATCGGGAACCTGGGGGCGCAAAAATTTGAAACTTATGATAAAATGTAGAGGAAATTTTTCTCTTTCAGATGGTTGGTATCAGAATTCCGGGACTTCTCACTTGAGATTGTAAATAGCCAGTTTTTATCATTGATTTTCAGATAAATTTGCACCTTTTTCCAATATTATCGGAATTCTGGTAGGGATAAGCCTCAAGCAAGCAAATTTAATTATACTATTCAATAGAGGATGA
The DNA here is from genome assembly GCA_017141385.1 of Sogatella furcifera. NCBI lineage: Eukaryota > Metazoa > Arthropoda > Insecta > Hemiptera > Delphacidae > Sogatella > Sogatella furcifera. The sequence goes on from CM029548.1 coordinate 20,566,406, forward strand.
ATTTCCCTACATTTTAAGACCAAAAAAATAGCTCTACCTTTATTAGTAACCAAGTTATAATTTAATTAATTATTCAACATTTTCAAGCAATTGGAAAAGCAGATATTTGGGCAGTGTTATAATTAACTATTAATCAAAGGAATATAATATATCATACATGATATTGAAGAGCATATTTTTCTCTACAATTTGATACCAAATTAATAATTTTCAAACGAATATTGAACAAGCTAGATCAATTTTTGAAATCAATTGTCGTCTCCTTCAGCTCACTGATATATGAGGCGCTCCACTCATGTAATACGACGCGTTCAATAGCTTTACCTCCTTTATACCGGTCTCAAGTGATGAGTCCTGGAATTCCGATACCAACCATCTGAAAGAAAAAAATTTCCTCTACGTTTCGTCATAAGTTTCAAATTTTTGCGCCCACAGGTTCCCGATTGGGAGTCACTTGAATGTAAAAATGGTGTGTTTTCAACGAGGAGGTATTATAACATAAAATTTGAAAATTTTCATCAAATTTGACATATGATATATAAACTTATACCGCCAAAATGAGCTGAAAACGATGAGCTATCACACGATGATATCCGACATACTGTTCAAAAGTTATGAAGTAATATATATAATTAAAAATATAGGGGATGCATTTGACCCACCCCCCAAGAATCCTACGATACTTTCGGTCGGATTAACATTGTTAATGACAGCCTAGGGTCCCAGGAACAGTATTCAAGAATCATAAGCAAATCCCAACTTTTTTAGTGAGATTTTTGTGTTAAAATAAGCAATTTTTGGGGTTTTTGGGGGTGTAAGGATTTTCTAAAATCGCTGTAGTACAAAAAATATTGAACATAGAAGTGCGAAATTGGTCTCAAATGAAAGAGAAATGAATTTCGCCGAGAGGGATTTTGAAATACGGATGTACGAGTGCTCAATTTATAGTAACAAACTTCTTAAGTAAGAAAAATTTCAAATTCTCGATCCTATGAAAAAATTGTCAAATTAAAAACAATTGTATCTCAGAAACGGTTAATGAAACAGAGTTGCATATTGGTCTTATTCTTTTCCCAATTTTATTGTCTACAAAAAAGGTCCTATAAAATTTTCTCGTCCAACGCTTGGTTCTGCCACAATTCACGAAAATCCAATTCCTAGTAGGTAAATTTTACGGTTTTTTCAAGATGGCGGCCGAAGCTCACAGGGGACTCTTGGGGACTTTTAGTATGTTATTCAGCGCCCTTTTCTGATCATATCTGCAAATTTTCAGCTGGGTCCTCCGACTTTTACTTTTTTTGCTTAATTTGACTGGACTAATGTTCATTATTTTCAAAAATGGCAGACTGCCACCGTATCAACGATTTAAATTTTTTGTCTCTTCCAAAACAAAATATTGATGCTTTATTTGTGTTTTCTTTGAAGTTCAATGCTCCTACTAGAAGACAGTTAGAAGACGTAATTGCATTCAAGTGTTTAGGAAGTAATACTCTATATTATGGAGTGCGAATTCTTGTAAGTGTTAGGCTTCAAGCCAAAAGTTACATCAAATAAAGTACTCATAGTTGCTAAAATAAACTTTTATTTAAAAATTTTAATTATTTCAGTCAATAAATTCAACGATTTTACTGGTAAATTGATTCTCACGTTTTGTTGTTAGTGGGAGGGGAGAGGGTAAGTTAGGGTTTTTTGGGATTATACCATAGGTAGGTATTAATTAATTCTGGGGGGGATTTTGCGCCATCAGCCTTGGGGGGGATGGGCACCCCTGTCCATATGAATACAAGTTATATAAGTAAACTCAGAATGTATTGTAATGTAACTTACATACGAACAACATAAAAACAGTCAACTGACATACTTTTTGAAAATCCGTAATTCATTTTATATCCACATACAACTACAATACACTTTAATCATCATATTATTGATGATTATATATAAACTGTTAATTTTCTATCAATGGCGTAACTTTTGAATTATAAGAATTCCAGGAATACTCAGTTATTAAATCAGTTGATAAATATCATTTTATTACTCAACTGATGTAACAAATAAATAAGACTGGTTGACTTTGTTTACACCTATGTAACAAATAAATGGTAGTAGTACATTTTGATGCATCCACCAAATCGATGATATCTGTGCTGTGTGGTGCACTTTGACATACACATTTGAAACAAATTTACATGTGAGAGTGCGGTGTCCAGGTTTACCCATATACAAGGGATGTTTTTTTATTTCTGTTAGTTTTTTTTTCGATATATTCCAAATTTCATCCTCATTCATTACAAACAATAATATAACTTTTTCCTCACTTATCTCTTTTTATTAATTTATATTTCGATTTTAAGAAACAATCTGTCTGATTTCACTCCTAAAATGAGATTTTTGTGCTGAAAGTTGAAAACTTGTGCATGAACCAACGGTTCAAAAACGAAGGTGTAAGTTAATTTCTTCTAATAAGATTTATTTCTTTGTTTTAGCTCACATAAACTGATTTTTACCTGTTGGTATCTTTAAAATATTGATTGTTGAGATAACGATTTTGTCTAAATGAAACTCAAATTACATTTCCACCTTCTAATTTTCTTATTTCGTACTATTTCTAAAACTGCAAAAATTTAAATATTATCAACATTTTTTAGCTTTTATGTTTTTTTCTCATGTAATAAACATTCTGGTGGAGGCGTTGCTGTGAGGTATTATTTATTAATTTTGAGGTATATTATTATCGTTACAAAGCCGACTTGATAACAAGTATTTCAAGCCAAGATGAAGATGAGTAGGTGAATGATGCTTATAATTAGTGAGGTGATTGAATTAATTGATAAAATCTCAACGATTTGGAGGAGTCTGGAGGATTTTCAGTTATTCACAAATTCAAAGATCCAATAATTTTTGTGAGAGCCCTTACTAAGAAACGATAGAGGCGCTAACCATAGAAATAAAATACAATTAACAGGTTGTATTGATTGATAGAACATTCACATACAAGCAGTGAACAAATTGTTGATTTTTTTTTTTTGAGGGTGATGCCCACATGGGCTTTTGGGCCTGTGCGTGGGTTATGGGAAGGATGATGATGAGACATGGATGGGCCTACTGCTTTAGGTGGGTTCCGAACCACCGGGAAGCGATTTTTGAGGCTCTTAAATTAAATTCAGAGGAGGACCCTTTCTGGAATCAACACTCCTCTCACACATTAGTTACAACACATAATAATTTCTTCTTTTGTCTTCATCCTACTTGAACTGTTGATGATAGTAAGCTTAAAAGTGAAAGTCACTAGTATCTACTAAGTTTTTAAGCTTACATAATAATTATTTGTTACATTGATGGATGTAGGCTACCTCAGTGCAACACTCACATATTAATATTACATAGGTGAATGCCAAAGTGCACCACACACATAATTTATTGATTAGTCACATTGGATACATCAAATGGCAACACTAACATTCATTATTTGTTGCATTGGTGTTAAACAAAGTCGCAAGTAAAATTTTACTATCTGGCAGTGATTACTCAATAGAATAACTTCTATTAATTGTTTATATTATGAATCACCATATCATGAAGTTAGATAGAATACATATAAAGAACGTTCATGATCTATCTTTAGAGTTTTGAGAAAAATCATGACACAAAAATGTACACTCCACCGTGTATAATTTATTAGCCTACTTTTCCCTCAAAGATATTATTGTGACTTCGGTGTCGTGAAAAATAGTTCAGAGTGAAACATTATTGTGACTTGAGATTGAGAGTTGAACACAAGAAATGTACTAAACTTTACACCTTTCTTCAAGAATCAAGATTGATGTGTCAGTGGTGTATAAATACATCATGAACAAAACAGATAATTTGCAGTAAAAATAACCCTCTTCGAATATTGGACTTTTATGTGGACGTGTAAAATAGAGAGAGGAGGGAAAGTTGTGTGGAAGAGGGACATTAAAGATAAACAAAAAAAGGTGATGGTCATCTCTTCAACGGCTGATGACTACCAGGCATAAAATCGAATCATCAAATGAGTAAAATATTACATCCACGTCTCACCACAACAGAGCGTTCATGAAGAGTTTTTTGCGACTTGATAAACGTAACCGTGTTACAAAAATGATAAAAATCAGATGCTAGTGATAACTTATAAGTTTATAATTCACAAATTTGTTTGTAATGTGTTTTAATATATTATATCAAAATAAATAATTTGCTCTAAAATTGATAGAAACTAAAATTACATAATCATATAAATAGGACTCATATTTAGTATTTTCTTCCCCGAGCTCCAGAGAAACCAAGTTGCCCTAAAACAGTGAATATAAAGTATATTAGTATAGTATTCATCCATATTCTTTGCCTAAAATCAATTGGCAGGGGAAAAATGAACACAGGCCAGTATAGTAGGCTACAAGTCTCTTCCCGGTTTTCTGCTACTGCATTAAAACCAACAACGAAACGGGAATTATTGTGATTTAATTCCTAGATAAAATGAAAAAAATACGCAAAACTCTATTAATTGACTCAAAATTTGTGTCAAAAACTAAAATTGTGATTAAATACTGAGATATTAGGTAGAAACAATTCATACCTAGATTGGATGATAGAGAAAATATTGTAGATAATACTTGTATTATTTACAAGAAGAAGCTTACGGCAACAATTTCGTTCAAAACGAGACAAAAAGCATTCTTGAAGAGATTGCTGTTTTGTTTATTTGATTTAATTGGTGAACTAGCTTGAAACTCTATTTATATTTATCGATCATTTTAGTAGTGGAGCCTATGTAGTGTGTTATCATAGTTTTGTATAGTTGTATTTGTATAGGTGTACCAGTAACTGTGAGCGAGAACATAATTAAAACCTACAAAATCAATTGAATATGAATAAATTAAGTTAGGCCTTTATTTATAAATATCAAAAGTATGGACTCAATCCCAGACACACGGATGTAAATTGTAATAACTCAATACATCACGAAAAATTATTAGTATGCATGATTCAAAAAAATAGTAATAATACTAAGTAGTAATGTATAACTAAACTGAGCCATTTACTGAAACAAAAAAATACATTCTGGCAAGATGGGAAAACGACTCCAGCTCGGTCAAAATTGGTTCAACAATTATAAATTTAGCCTAGAATGATAATAATTATCAAAATGTTTGCCACAATTTGCTGAGATCAAATTTATAATTTTTTGATAAATATTAACCGAGCTTGTGTCATTTTCCCATATTGCTAGATTGTCTTTTTTGTTTGGACAGACTACTACACCTAAGGGCTGAATTCCATAGGCGTAATTTGGGAGGGAGGGTCACGGGGAGGCAGTTAAATACGATAAGAATCCTACGTGTCCTTATTTAATGCGATAGTGGTTTGTGGCAGTGCTGCTGTCTAATGGCACGCTCCAGAACTAACCAATTCCTGTATGAAAGTATAGAGGAGCTGCGGGAACGAGACTAGCGCGCCCGGTGTACAAAACGTGTACTTGAGTAGAACCCTATAGGGCTCCAGAATTTGGCTTGTCAAGGTCTATAGAAGACCTTGGGCTTGTGATTCAACTTACCCGGTCTATGGAGGTCGAAATATGAACCTCACAGCTATCATACCGATTTCAATTGACTCAATATTTTTTGGGTTATTACTCAATTTTCATTGATTTATCAATAGGCTGATATCGCTAAGTACTTTCTATTGTGGAATACTGTAGTTTGAAAAATATATCAGTTAATTTGTTCTTTGTTTTTTTTTTTTTAATGCAAATTTGAAAGCATTTTCATCATATAATTTGATATTACTTGTTTCTGGGTTATGTTTATCATCCATTTTGATTTTCTCTTCTCTTCTGATCGTGGAATCCTTATTCAGGAGAGTAATAAGTATGAAACCTTCCCTTTCAGAATTGGAATAATTGATATTGAAATCCACAACAAAAGATTTTCTCTTGCACTTGGGCATCTTTTATTTGAAAGAAAGTAGTTTTTTACTTGGAGTCGGAGGTATTCTAAGACAAGCGTATGGATTTGAATGAACCGCGTTTAGTGGCGAACCATCAAGTATACTTTTTGTACACCGGGCGCGCTGACCTCGATCCGCAGCTCCTCCAAAGGTCACTTTCACAAAAACTGTGATCCCACCACCACACGCTGGCCGAGCGTAGGCGATATTAGGCGAGCGCGAGCGTGTGGATGGTCCGCTCGCCTTCGAACGCGTTCGCTCTGCTCGACTGGCCGGCCCTCGCTATTTTGTCGGTCTCTGACCAAAGATCAAAGGAGGCGAGCGCCAAGCGAGTCGATGCGCAATCTACCATCCACACGCTCGGTCTCGATCGCCCCTGGTCACGTGACCTACTATGTCACTATTGTTGAAGTTTTCATTTCAACAACGTCTCATTTTCTTTCATAGTGTTTAGTTTGTTTGACGATTTAAAATTCACTGAATACAATTTATCAATGCAATAGCAATAAATCTCCAATTCATCTTGTGATAACATCTTATCAATTCTATTATTTATCTATAATCTCTACTCCAAAATTCTACCATTTGGTAGAATGTTATAAATTATATAGTTGATAACTCTTTTCAAATTCAAAATTATATTATTAATACTGCTCATTAAAAATACCAATAAATTTGAACTTCATACAACATAAATAACAGAAACACTGCAAAACAAAAATGAAAGAATTTTATTATACAAAATAATTATTCCGTTTCTGTCATTTATGATTGAGATTAAAGTTCAAATTTATTGGTATTATTGTTTGTTTGTTTGTTTGTTATGAGGGTGAAGCCCGCATGAGCTCATAGGCTTGTGCGTGGGTAATGATATGGATGATAGATGATGACTACTTTGAGGTAGTCAGGACCAACGGCTTATTGTCTCCTCCAAAAGACGGGGTGGCCGTATTTATGTGATTGTGCTGTGGTCAAAAATTGTTCCCTGCTTGGGATTTGAACCAGGGTCCACCTGGTTATCAGACCTGGTTATCATAGTTTTGAATTTGAAAATAGTAATTAACTGTATAATTTATAACATTTTACCAAATGATAGAATTTTAGTCTGAAGATTATAGAAAAAAATAAAATTAATAAGATATTCTAACTAGATGAATTAGAAATTTATTGCTATTGCATTGATAAATTCTATTCAGTGCATTGAAAATCATCAAACAAACAAAATACTATAAAAGAAAATTTGTTGAGGGTTGATTTCAGCAATTACATCTATTATAATCATTCAATTTAAACCTCAAGTTCAGTCCTTAATCTTGAGTGTTGGTTCCTCCAAGAATTGAGCTAATTCTAGTTCAATTCCAATAATCACCTAGTCCAATTGAAAGTTGGAACACATTATAATAAATGTGGCCATACACTTACAGCTGATGATTTAAATTGAAATTTCAGATGAACTTATAATATCAAGTTCTTATGATATAAGAACTGAAAATTTTGAAACAATAATTTAATACAAGGGCAGTTCAGAAAGTCTGTCATGTTTTGCATTGTAGATGCTAGAGGCGGGGCTATCACGGCCATCTTGGCGTCAGGGATTCCTCCATTCACTGGCTATCCAGCCGTGCTAGCAGAAGGTTTGTGTCGCTCTTTGTTGTTTTTCATGTTTTTCAATAACAGTTTAAAATGTGTGCCGCAATTCAAAATCCTGCAAGTTGTGAAGTACGGTCGGTAATACGGTTTTTGTTGGCTAGAAACAATAAACCGATTGAGATTCATTGTCAAATCTGTCAAGTTTATGAGAACAATGTTTACAAAAAGTTAAAAAGAGCAATTGATCCAAAACAATTGCAGAGAAAAGTTGACTTCAAAAATTCTCCAACAACAAAAGTCCACAACAACGCCCGACCACATATGGCAAATCAAACATGAGAAGTCCTGGATGCTTTCAAATGGGAGGTTTTCCCACATCTGCCATACAGTCCAGACCTTGCACCCAGCGATTATCACTTGTTTCTGGCAATGAAGACTTACTATGCAGTGCTTTGACAACAACAATGTGGAGCTTCAAAAGGGCATAACCAACTAGTTGAAGTTACAGGTGGTGGACTTTTATGACGCTGGCATTTCCAAATTAGTTCACTGCTATGATAAGTGTCTCAATTTGTTTGGTGATCATGTTGAAAAATAGTATTTTAGTTGTACTTTCAAATGTATAGAATACAAATTTTTTCTTGCACTTAATTTATCTTTTATATAAAAATGTGACAGACTTTCTGGATTGCCCTCGTATTTAATTTTTCAAAAAACAAAAAATCTGAAATTTCAGTGTAAACCATCAGCTGTAAGTGTATGGCCACATTTATTATGATGCAATGGTGTAACAGCCAGGACCGCAGGACCTGCAATGTGGGGGGCCCCACAAACTGGTGAGCTGGAATTGACACTGAATATCAAGAAGACTTAGATTCTATTACTATAGACTTACTATAGATTTTCCCCATAGAATGCTAAGTTCAGAAGGACTCTAAAAAGAGGAATATCAAATTTGAAACTGTGTAAAAGAAATTTGTGAACTTCTATTAATTGAGTGTTACTCTCTTGCTTGCAGTGTCCCAGATGTAACTTATGCACAGCATACATTAAATTTTTTTAAAACTATTATATACCAGTAACGGTAGCTTCTGCTGAAAGGTCATTCTCAGAATTTACAATTGATCAAGAATTACCTTTGAAGTGTTCTGTCACAAGAAAGAAAAGACTTAGTGGGCTCAGCTTATTAAGACTTTATATAACTTTTTAGTTAATTTATATTATAACTTTTACTTATTACTTTCAAAAAATAATTATTATTGAAAGTGAAGTGGTTGGAGAAATTTATTTGAAAAAACAATTCAAGTACCGGTATCCACTTCTCACAACTCAGTAAAATCAGCAAATGAAGTGAAGACATTTGAGTCATTTTTTCTAAATTGTTCTAGTTCTACAATAGTTTTGTAGTAATATTATTTTTGAATATAATATTTTCATGCTCTACTCAATGTTTGTTATTTCACCTAAAGATTCTTAGTAAACCAATGTCATTTTTTTAATATGTAGGTCAACAATTAAAATTTAACTTATGCAAAGATGAAACTTACAAAATTTCAATATTTCAGAGTGTATGGTAACTGTACAAAAACCTTCAAATCAAATCTACTCATGGTGTACAAATTTTTCAATAAACTACTGTATAACAATTAAAAAAACAACTAACCCCAGGCACACACCAACATGATTTTGTCGCAAAGGATTGTTGCGGTGCAAATTCAATTCTGAGAACTTGCCAGATAAAAATTTGAAACCATTGTGGTGTATGAGCTAGCGCGGTCAAATGAGTTTTGAAATATTTGGTTTACAGCTTTTTGCAAGCAAATATTGTAGCTTGTTCAGGAACTAACTCTAATTTTTGTCTGCAAGTAAACAGACATAACCAAAAAGAAAGAAAACCAGCTCTCAGCACTTTGGAAATGAACACTGAGCAATTGTTTTCATATACCATACCAAATATGATGATTTTGTTATTATACCAAAATGTATGATTTAAATCACAAAGATTGCAAGAATATAAGAGAAAAATACAAGATTTGGCGTGATAATGAAAAAGCTGTCTAAGTTCCAGGTAAAGTTTCAGTTTACTTTAATAGGCTAATCAGGCTATTGAGCAGTTATTAGGCACCTTACTAGTAGGTTATATGATAACTTAGGATATTATCAATGTATTAATAGACCCCTAGGCCTACAAACCATAAAGCTTCCCCACCCCCTCCCACTACACCTGAACTCCTCCCCTTCTCCACAGACTATGATGACACCCTCCAACCCCCATACAAATACACTATTTTTCTCATAACTGTTTTAGATAGAAGAAATATATAATTATTTAGGCTAACAACTTATAGTAAAACATACTAATTATTCTGGTATTCTTGATGATATTGTATTGTCAAAAGTTATTGGGATAATGTGTAGAATAACTTGAAAAAAGGTGAGTTTGCTAGTAACTTTTTTATTTCAAATACCAATCATATTTCATAACACTGTGAATGTCGGTTGCTTCATTGTTATATATTGTTGGATATTTAAAGTTTAGTAGGTATATTTTCTTTTGAAGAAAAGGATATATTTGCTGCTGGCTGAAATAAGATAAATTTTTTCAAACGCTTTTCCAATCATATCTTATCTACGCTTGCATAAGATATGCTATGCATATCTTTAACATAGTCTTAAAATTTTGCGCCCTAGGCCTGGGCCTAGTGGGAAATGTGGTACTGGGAAAAGGGGGTAATCCACAGTCATTATTACACTAGAAATAGAGGCAATTTGAGTACTTCTAGAATCGATATACCTATTCTAGTACACAAAAAACATTTGTATTCTTTTCCATCAAATTGTTCAATTTACTTCCAGAAAGCCTCAGGAATATGGAAAATAGAACGTTAAAACTTCAAATCAAACGTTTTTTGACTACCAACCCTTTGTACAAAATAGAAAACTTTTATATGTTAGCTAGGAATATGTAGGTATACCAAGTTATCAGTTGAAAATTTAAGTGATATAGGATACTGATAGCTTATTGACAGTGCTACTTACTAATATCTTTGTACTTTGTATGAAATTTGTTATTTGATGCTTGTATTTTATCTGATGCCCTCAGATAAGGCTACAGCCTACAATAAATTTCATTCTATTCTATTCTATCGATACATTAGGTTGGTTAGGTTAAATACTCAAATATTCCTGCGCTGTAAGTCACAGTTATTTCACTTTGGTGTGCATGCCCCAGCGTTACAAATATTTTGCACCAAAACCTTTGCCTCAAAATCGGAGTTCAAGTTCTTAGAACCACCGCAACAAATTTGCAACGTATTGGTCTGCACAAGGCTTAATCTGGTAATCAATGACTTATGATCCAAATAATTTCTAAGCCAATGTAACATCTAATTATTGGCTGATTTAGCTGAGTGAGTTGTGTGCCAGCGTTGCAACCCAAAGGTCCCAGGTTCAATCCCAGATCAGACCAGATATTTTTCTCAGGACACTTCCTGTGTTTCAGAAGGACACGTTAAGCCATCGGTTCTGGCTGCCTAAAAAGTTGTTAAGACATGTCAGAGGCTCTGAAATTGATCAGGAGGTACCTCAAAACTCTGATGCTAGACCTGAGCCAGCCAGGTTACACAAATATTATCATTATATATACTCTGTCCACCAAGTGTTTGGACCCAAGCTCCTCCTCTATTTTGACGTTGCAGGCGGCTTTAGCCAATGGCAAGTAAGTTCATCATGCTGCAGCTGTTACTTTTTAGGTCACAGTCATGCTGTGGAAATCTGGGAAACGCAAGCCTTTCACTTTTCAGGAAATCTATCAAAATCTATGTATTTGCATCTCTCTGCCAGCTGATTTACATAATTCAAATCTCTAATGGAAGATTTTTTGGCGGATATGTTTTGTTATTTCTTTCACCTTCAACAAAACAACATAGTTATTTTAAAAATATTGGTTTTATTAAATTCAAAGAACGTACAGTAATGAGATTAATTTCTTGCATATTTAAACTTCAGGTTAGGTTATGGCCTATACTTGAATTTATAGTAGTGTGTAGTTGAATGATTTTTAAAATCCCGGCTTGAACTGAGCAGTCAAAATAATAATAACAAAAATGTTATTATGAAGGATTATGTTCAATCAACTATAATTCTATCAAGTAGTGATATTGATAATGATTGTTCTTATGTTAGTAGGATGTAAATTTTGCCGAACAACTATTAAAACTTCAATATTTCTAAGGCCACTCAAAAATTTGATATTGAAGTTCCAATATTGATTAGAAGTTTCTATACATTCTTGTCAATTACAACCGATTGTGAGCTGGTCGGATCATGATGTCAGAACCTTGGAGGAGGAGCTTAGGTCCAAACACTCAGTGGATGGAGTATAATATAATGATTGAAAGGATGCTCAATTCTAGGAAAATTGAATGGACTTCAAACAAGCAAGCTATAATTTATTGAGCGTTGGATGTGACATAGCTTTAATCTATAATGATAAAAATACAAATACTATTTCAACATAAAACAATTCAATAGGCCTACACAGAAATAGCAATCAAAAATTTCAAAATTGCTACTAAACACAAATTCATCACTTCTTCTATGTTTTGTCAATTTTGCAATTTTTGATCGCCATTTCTGAGATTTGGGTAAGATTTACACAATCATTGCCATTTAAATTTTCCTTTAGAATTCGACTTTCTTCAACTTCAATTAATAAAAAATACAATTTCATGTTTCCTTAACCCTTATTGTTGAAAAATTGCGTTTTCTAGCATATTTTTCCAATTATTTCAATAACCATTGAAGTTACAAACTTGGAACTGGTTGTATTGAATTCCTCAGCTAATTTTACATAGGAATTGACTATTTTAGAACCTCACTAAACCCTCTAAAAAATTGGAAAAAATAATTTATTTTGAAAGATCTCAAATTTCCGCCATTGTTATCTTGGTAACAAAGCGTTTTTGGGGGTTGGTCCCAAGGAACTTTTTTGTCTACTTGCTGTAAGGAATCAGCCTGAGAAGTATTGCACATTCCTCCTGAAACACTCTGTATAATTATCTTCATAGATATAGTAAATTTTGAGGTTAGCTTTTCCTCTAAAGACGTCATTGGACATTAAAAGCTATTCATATTACATGTTGGTTCCACTCGATAATATTTCTATTATCATTATTATGGAAATACCAGATTCAATTTTGATCACTCTTTATATTATCATAGAAATATTACCGTGTAATCAATCATACCGGCCTTACATTTGATATGGATAGGCATAGTAAATACGACGCCATGACAGTCATGAATGCCACCATTTTGTGGGTTTTCGATACCAGTTTTATGGTCTGAAGTTTCTAGTTGGTCTTGGTCCAGGAATGCGCTATGATAGGTAAGAAGTACAAATTTTGACCACCAGAGACCAGGTCGTTTGAATCACAAACCAACTTCTGTTGGCCAATAGGCAAAATGACGCTGGCACTCGTGGTAGCACTCGCGACGTGAGTGGATGGTAAACGAGCGCTGAGCCGCACGACTGGCCGCTCGGATTGGCCACTCACCCGAGCGTGTAAAGGAAGCATGACGCTGTCAATTAACGAGCTGCATCCAGGAATACGCTATGATAGATAGAAGTACAAATATTGACCACCAGAGACCAGGTCAGTTGAATCACAAGCCAACTTCTATTGGCCAATAGGCCAAATGGCGCTGGCACTCGTGGTAACACTCGCGATGTGTGTGGTTGGTAAACGAGCGGTGAGCCGCTCGACTGGCCGTGCGGATTGGCTACTCACCGGAGTGCTCAATATAGCCGAGCGTCCGAGCGTGTGGAGGAGGCATGAGACGTGAGTGTGGTGTGTCCTCTCTGCTCTCTCGTTCGTTCCCCCTTTCGGCATTCTGCTTTCTTCCCTCCTTGTGTTTCTCCATCGTTGTTTATTTATTTGAAATTATGAACTTAAGAACCATTCGGTAAGTTGCGTTTCTAAACTTGAAAACTTATATAACTCTTATTTGTTTTCATTTTCCAAGAATTGAAAGTAAATTAGGCATTGTTGAGTTTTTATGTTTTATTAAATTTATGTTTGGTGGAAGATGTTAAAAAATCTGCGCTATCTTTAAAAAGAGCTAAAAAAAGACTCCAATCAAAACCAAACTTAGTAAAATTATAGAGCTATCTAGCCTATGCTGTCGGTCTTAACTCTTAATGGATATAGGTTTCATTCCAGCAGGATTAAATGGATTTATTCAATCATTATTCAATTTATATCAAAGTTGCACGCTTGCACGTGGTTATGACCTCAACTGTAGGCTACTTTACGTGAAGTTGAGTAAAATCAGTGGATATAATGATATTATATATTTCTTTATATTTACTGGTAAATTTTACCGAAGTTTACTTCACCTCCCAACCTAGGCCTACCTTGAGTCCAATTTTCGTTGCATATTATTGCTACCCAAGTACCGGTAGCAATAGCAGGCCTTGGTATGTTAAATAACGATAAACCGTTGTTTGCTATTTAATTAGACCTATTGATTTTTTATAACTCAAATTTTTATAACCTCACATTTTATGATGAGCTTTACACACTTCTATATTATTCACAATTTTATTAAGTTAGCTTCAAGTAGGCCTATTCGTGCATGAACTCCCTGGTCAGTGCGGAGCGGAAAGAGAATTCAATTCTTCAGGGACACTTTTAATATTTTCCATTTCTTTTTAATTCAGTAAAATGTATCAAACAAAATTTTCAGTATTTAGATAATGTCATATTTAAAAATGAAGAGTGGAACCCCTGAAAAATAGAATGCTCTTAATTTCCAAATGACATATAGAACATGAATTTCTGTCCATAAATGACGGCGCTATCTGCTCAAAGTGATTGATAAAAATCATTGTTTGATTCTGCCGAATCATGGGACATGATTTTGCCGTACGTCAAAAGGCCTACTTAGTTACTCTTGTCCAAACTTGAAGTAAGCGTGAACAACACGATAAACATTTTTAAGCTTCCTGGGTTACCTAACCTATGCTAGATATTTTTTATAATAATTATGCTAGATAGGTTGAGTTGCAGAGTGGTGGTGTCGATAATGTGGTATCTGCCCGTTTTGGCCTTTCTGGGGCACGGTTACCTTAGAACCTATGCTAGATAGGTAATTAATGTGGCGGTGTCGTTTCTGTGGTATGTGGTTGACACCGCAGGTGAGTGCTCCGCTCTTTAAACTATAGGCTACTCTTCAACGGGTTAGCCTGATTGAAACAAATTGATCATTCATGTGTCATCCTGAGTTCTTCTAATTCTTTGTGTGCTTATCCTGCTTGTATTCATTTTTAGAATTTATTAAAAGTGGCTCGGTAACAGTTTTTAAAATTTTGAAACCCACAATCCAAGCTGGGTGCAAATAATAATAATGAAGATTCTATTATGTCAAATCACTCAGTGAACAGAGTATTAGTGTAGAGGGCTAGGGAAGCTAGTTTCCTAGTTGACCTTTAATTATGGGAATCCACAAGAACCACTTTGGTCAATTTTGGATATTAGTGGACATAGAATTCAGCAAATTTCAAGTCTGGAAACATATATTTGTTTTTACCTCGATTTATTTCTCCAACATTTCTGATATGTAGGCCTATTAAGTTTCTTGTTCACTTGAGTAACTGTTGGAAGTACCTACTGTACTGATTTGATTTTAACTTTCTACTTAGCCTACTAAAGTAGTCTTCGCCGCAGTATATTGGCCGGGGATTCGTTATTTCACGTAATTTGAGGAAAATATTCAACATTTTTTACATTGAAAATGTTAAAAAATTACATGTCATCATTGATGGACTGTTCAATCGGGCTTCCATAATAAAGTATAATAGTAGGCTATAATTAGTGATGTAAAATACCCGGGTATTTGAACTCGGGGTAAATACCCAGGGTATTTACCCGGGTAAATACCCAAAATGTATAAATACCCGGGTAGATTGGGTATTTATAAAATCATCTATTTTTATACCCCTGAATGTATTATTAGTGTCATTGATGATATATTGGCATAGTCATAGGTCACAGCCAAGTTAGCCTATAATATTATAAAAAGTTATTTGCTATTTTGCAATAATGACTCAATTATTTTTTTTATGTATTAGGTACTCAAAGTTTGTTTATAGATAGGATTCTTCATCTAAAGGAGAAAGTGGGTGAATTGGAGTAGGCAAATTCTGCAACAGTTTGATGCATATATCCTACCTAAATTTTCTAAACATAATAAATTAGAAGAAAATTGAAACCAATAATAAATTATTACAAACTCAAAAATCTTGTACAGCTTGTAGGCTATTCGAGAACAGAAATAAAAAAATGAACCCTATTAATAAAGAGGGATAAAATATTCTTCAATGATACAGATAGTTAGGAATAGAGCACATGTAATTTGAGATTTGAAAAGTCTTTTTAATGTCCTTAAAGTGACCCATTTAAAGTAAAAAAAAAAATTAGAGAATATGCCCACTTTGATAAATCAATAAGCACTTTGGATTTGAACTTTAATCATATTTGCTTGTCAATGGCATAATTTAATGCTTCTTCAATGAAATTGTCAAAAAAGTCAATCATTATCATTGAAATAATGACAGCACCGCATTAGAAAAATAGTGAGCATGCTTCTACTGTTATTTTGTTATTGTTATACTTTTTAGAAAACGGAATTGTAAGTGAAAAGTGATACAAGGTCAAATTCCCCTCTCTCTGTACTCTAAATAATAGTTATTATTCAAAGCAAATTTTGCCATTTTCAATAAGATTCAACACCACAAAAACAAAGAGAATCATAAATACCCAGGACCCGGGTATTTATATCAACTTGAACGCTATTTGGAAGTATATTATAAATTGTTGAATACATTTTATCATCATTTCATTATCCTAGAAGGATATTAATTGCAAAAAGACAACTAAATATTTTCTAGGTTGACTAAAAAAGCTAATTACCCAGTTTTTGGGTATTTACCCGGGCCTCGGGTAAATACCCAATTTATATTTACCTACCCACTGGGTATTTACCCGGCCCACATCACTAGCTATAATAATGATAATTGGAATCTATAACAATTGATTTTTATTGAGACTTTGTTGTCTTTTCTTGTGAATTGTTCTATGTGTAATAAATGTGTATAAATGTATGCTTCTTGATGACTTTCATATAGCCCTAAGTTAATTTCTGTTTGAAATTAAGGTAAGCCAACTTATCTCAAATCAAGGTATCTAATTCCATGTAACCTATGACTTGTCAATAGAAATAGAAATTCATTTATTGTCATAAAACATTTGTAACAATGCATGGTCAACGTCATTATTCAAATTTACATTAAAAAAGAATACAGTCAAGTATTTTACAAACAGGTTTTCACAGTTCATCGTCTTAATTTTAACTCATTAGTCTATATAATTTTGATAGTTAATGTCATAAAAATCAGCAACTCTATAGATACATTCTTCTAGTAACATGTTTTTAACAGTATTTTTAAAACCAATTAAAGAAAGGTATTTAAATGCTATTGGGAGAGAATTCTGTGCCATTGTAGAACCAACTTTTCTGAGACCTGGCAAATTGAAGATAGTCAGTTCGAAGGTCATACCTATGCCTAGTGTTATAATTATCCACCTTATTATTTGTTACTAAGTCTCCTTTATTTTCATGAACATGAACCAACAAGCTTAGAACGCAATGCAATGAACGCGAGAAGGCAATGTCAACAATCTAAGAAATTTGAATAAAGGCTTACAATGAGCTCTTTGTGGCCTGTTCATGATAATTCTAACTGCTTTTTTCTGAAGTCTGAAAGTTTCAATAGATCTTCAGCAACATCCCCATACAGAAATACCATAGGATAACAATGAAAATATATGTGCATAGTACACATGTAACAAAACATCAACATTTCCTACTCCCCGTAATCAGTGCCGGACTGGCTAGGATTTGGGACGTCGGCTATACTCGCTCAAGGGCCCCCCTAAAGAGGGACTGCGGTAGGGGGGGGGGGGTGTTGAGAGGGAGTTGTTGCAATTTTTATCAAATACGTTGAAATTTTTCAAATTAAACAGTTCATATACCATTATTGTATTAATTAATTTTCGTGTAATATTTACGTAGACTTTGGCAGTAGAAAAAATACCACAATCCACTTGCACTCACTTGTACTATTGTTATAATTGTGCTATATACTCATTTTGTCAACTATTACAGAATGTACCTATAGTTCTATAATAGAGGTGATCTACCTCGTCTCATTTAGGACGTCAACATTCGAAGGGCACGCGAAATACTAAGGGGTTTGTTGATATGGAATACTCTGCGGAAGCGGGATGTTATCCTTCACTGAAAATTTCAAATTTAGAATTTAAACCAAAACTGTTGAACCTTTTTGATTCATTTAACAAACATTTTAAACTAATAAGCGACCCACGACTTGCCTCTACGACTTCCAAATCACAAGTGAAGTTCAGTACAATAATTCCTTACAATTCAAATTTTAATTCTCACACTACTGGACAAGGCAAGGAGGTAAGCAAAGAGGGAGAAAAGGGGGACTGTCGTTCCCATGAGAAACTTGACAATAAAGATGAAGACATAAGTAAAATAAACTATATCAAATTAATCATCGTCAGACAGTCGCCACTGATAAAATTATTTCCAACGGAGCTTTAGCAGTTTCTAATATAAATTCATGCACCATTAATAAATCAGCGATTTGCGAGCTTTCCCACACAGATAAAGAAATAAACGTTGAAAGAACTGCCTTTTGTTAGAAATTGTACTGAGAATAATTTTGCTCTAGTTAATAAATTCATAGCCAGCTCAATAATATGAGGAATATAATGTCGATTTAGTGAAAAAACGGCATAATATTTATTTGTAACTGCACCTGCAGGTTCATTCACTAAATTTTACACTTACCTTTTCCATCCAATCTTGATTTGATGCTCCAGGGGTGAACTTCCTTGATAGTCGAGGCTCGAGGGGCTAGTAAAATTAGCTTATAAATCTATAGCTATAAAGCTATAAGTTAATGTTGGTTTTCTACTCGTTTTCTTGACTTGATGCTCCTGGTCCAGGAGTAAATTTTCTTGATAGTCGAATTTTTTATACCTTTTTCTTTCTAATGTCCAGTTCGTGAGTAATTTAATACAAGAGTAATAAAACTGTTTTTCATTTTAAATGTCTATCACAGTAGGCTACCCTTTCCTTTTATCAAAGCATGAATAAAAATCATTGAAATAAGGGTACTGTGATAAAGATTAAGGAAACATTAGAGGATTATAAGTTTGTTTTATTTAATGCAATATCTTTTTCGCTATTTTTTCCTTACCTGACGAATTAACCTTTTATTTCAGACATTTCTATGATTTGCCAACTAAAGAGATATTATTGGATGGTCATGTTAAAATCAACTTTGAACGAATGAAATGAACCCAGTCAGAGGACACCATTCCACATCAACGGGTATTTTTTGTCAGAGTATAAGGTAAACATTTTCTTCACTATTACTTAGGTTCTTGATTAACAAAATTAATTTAAAACGTTTCTAGGGCTAAACAATTATGACGAAATCCAAAAGTTCTTGTGTAAAGTATTGCCTTATAAGTTATCACGTTTATTTTTGCCAATATCAATTTTTCTTCGAATGCAACAATGATTAAAAGTTAAAAAAAAAATTATAACAATGAATCTTGAGAAGGCAATCAATTGTGAATAATTCAGGAAGAATATTGATTAAATTATCGAATCTCATCTCTGATTCTAATAATACCTGATAATTATTTTTTAATCATTCTTATCATATTACTGACTGTTTTTCCAATATTTTCTTCCAAACCAGTTATAATACTGAAGTATTTTAAAGTGGTGTGTACCTGGTCCAATTTACTTTCAAGAAGAAACACAAGTTGGTACATGTATAAAAAATTGAACAATCCATTCCATTTTGAAACGTTTTGAATTTAGGATTATACAAGATGTACAATTGTATGATTTGATTGTACAATATGTATCAATTATTCAATTGTTTAATTTGTATATCTTCTACAATGCATCATTAAAAAAATTTAATCGTGTACACACCTCTTTATGAAGAAAATGATTGTTTTAAATTTTAAATTAGATCTTCGCTGTTCACAAAACTAGTGTGTCACTTCCAATCTGTGTAAATCTTGAACTTTTATCCTGTTATATTATTTTTAACTCTCTTTTGAGATAATTAATGTGCTTCAATTCATGAAATCTTCTCATTTCTCAATTTATTCAAGTGTGCCAAGTTCAAAATTTTGAACTATTCCACTTTCAAAAATATTTTATGCTTTTAGTAGGCAATCACAATGATCAAAACCTTGAAGTGAAATGGATTCATGCAAAATTCGTACTATTGTGATAATTGTAGATCAATTTCATAAGTTGAGAAATACTTCTATGAAAACTTAATGCTCACAGAGTAACTCTTATTGAATCATCCGCAATGTAACTTGGACGGTGTACATCTGAGGGTACGACAATTTAAAGACCATGTATTCTCCCTTAACGAGAAACCACCCATAAATTTTATAACTTATGATAATTATAATAACTTATAAATTAGACTAATTATCAGAGAATGTATAGTCTGCTTATTGACTGAAGTACAAGCAAAATTTTTACGTTTTGTAATTTGTAGGTTCTTTCCGCTCAGATGGATTAAAAATATTAGAGGCAACCATGAAGACTATTCTTGTTCCTGAAAAAAACTGGATTGATTACCAGCATGTAAGTTTTCCTCATTCATTTGAATTTATAGAAGAATTGAGTTGTGAAAATTGATTTAATTGGTTTAATTTTCATATTTGAACGTTAATGATTGAGTAAGTAAGTATCTTGGGCAATTCTGTCAGAAAGAAGGCATTTAGATCAGAGGTTCTCTGAAGGAGGTACCCCTTGGTGGCAATTATATATCTGTAAGGGGTGCAACTGGACAACTAATTACTTTTACTGGACAACTTTTTCACCTCATCAATCACCTTAGCACTCAAGATCCATTACCCACGCACAAGCTGAAATGCTTATGTGGTCATCATCCGCAATAAAAAAAAAAAAAAAATTAACTCTGTAACTGAATCAAATAATCAAACTAATGCAAAACTTGAATCTTTTCTACAGCAAATATCCTTATTACAGTGATGTTAAACGTTTGATATTGCTGGGAGTTCGTTATTGCTGTATTTTTCTTAGTATTTTCATTAAACTCAATTGTTTCATCCATTTACATATCATTCTCATTTCTCTATCCCTCCAATCAATTTTCACTAGCCAACTCTAGTTTCTATCCCATATACTATTTTCTACCCATTATTTCATGCATTAGACTACTTGTGTGTTATTTTTCCTTACTCTGTTCACTTTAAATTGAACTTATAATGGTTGAATCAGTAAGTTATTCATTTATTGTTTTGAAATAGTGGTTATCATATTTTTTTTAAACACCACATTCTAGAGTTTTTATAGAAAAAAGATGTATAATTTAATAAAATACTTGAGGTAGAATTCCCAAACTACAGCTCGAGATGCTTGGCTCTTAATGTGCTGCTGTAGCTGCGCTGCTGTAGCCATCATCATAACTCTACTCACATCACTATATTATAAATTCTCACTTTGCTATTAGGACTACTAATGTATAATGAATCAATAAATTCAGTAGTGGAATTCACCTGAAAATGACTTGAAAAGGGTGAATTACACTATTTATTGATTTATTATACATTAGTAGCCCTAATAACTGAGTGAGAATTCATTATATAGTTGTAATGGCTAGAACTGGGCAGCTCAGGTGGCAGCGCATTAAGAGCCGGGCGTCTCAAGCCACACGGCTCGAGCTGCTGCTTGGGAATTTTACCTTTATACTGAGTCATTGTAGATGTTGTAGAATAGTTCTATAATAAAATAAAACACTCAGTTAATGTCAATTTCACTCAGCTATTTTGGTACATGACCATGATTTCGGGAGCACACAGGCCATATTGACCTGTGTGTCCCCAAAATCATGTTTCTGTGCCAAAATAAATACTAGAATTGACATTATCTATGTGTTTTATTTCTTCAAGTAATTGTATATTTCAATTCATATTGTTGCAGCGTCATTAATTCTATAGTAAACTCAAGCATTGCAGTATTTATTGAAAGTATCTTGTTTGTTGACCTTTTGAGCATTCCACTGTAGCTCATTCAAAAATTCATATTTATGCAATGTCGATGACTCAATCATTAATTCAATTTTCATCATTTTTCATGGGTAACAGCTCACATTCTTAATTACAATCCGTACCTTTCCTACAGATGTGGATTTTGTACCCGCTAGAAGTCAAACCCGCAGCCAAGTAGACCAAGAAAAACTCTACAGAAGTGCATCAGAACCTCACACTCACAAAATGGTCGCCGGGAGTAGCCTTCAACGAACAGCTCGCATCAGATCTCAATTAACTGGATTGCTTACTTCAGTCATCAATATGGTTTGTTATCTTGTTAGATATTAAGATCAATTGTATGGGAGACGGCTTAGTCAATTTATTATAAGTTTAGGAGATACAACTTTAAGAAGAAAAATGTTAACAAACTAAATTCTAAGTAGAATGAAATTTCACTAGATTTCCCGTTAATAATGTAATTTACTTAATTTATCCTGTATACGGTACCTTCAAATTTTCACATTACATTTATATTGTTTAAATAATTCAGTGAAAATTAGGATTCATCTCATCTGTTCACTATTCTGAGATGTTGAGAGTTGAGAAATGTGTTAGAAGTACTCAGCTAAGAGCAGAGCAAAATAATAATGAAAAATTTTCTTAGTTTTATACCTTTTTATATTGTATATCTAGAAATTACTATCAAACACAGGTGTTTCTCCCTGTAATAGAATTTTTAGTGTCATACTAGTCCAGTCAAATTAAGCAAAAAAGTGAAAGTCGGAGGACCCAGCTGAAAATTTGCAGATATGATCAGAAAAGGGCGCTGAATAACATACTGATCCGGGTTTTTCCAAGCACACTCAAATTTGAGGGACCCTCAAGTTTACTACACTTAACTACATTCCCTATAATTATCATAGAAAATGTCAGCTGTTCATCAAAATTTGAGGGTCCCTCAACTTTGAGTGTGCTTGAAAAAACCGGGCATAAAAGTCTCCAAGAGTCCCCTGCGAGGTTCGGCCGTCATCTTGAAAAAACCGTAAAATTTACCTACTAGGAATTGTTTTTTCGTAAATTGTGGCCGAACCAAGTATCGGACAAGAAAATTTTATATGACCTTTTTTGTAGACAATAAAATTAAGACCAATATTGCAACTATTAGTACGGGGGCAAGTGTAATCCCGTGTGCGTTTTGAGTAAAGAAGTTTGGGAGTGGTATCAATCTCTTCGTTTTGACCTGGAGAAAAATAATATCGGTGGTCATAAGCTCTCCGAGGGGTGCGTCACCTGTAATCCAAGATGGCGTCCGAGAATTTCAGAGTTTCACTGTTTCGGCCATAACTCAGTCATTTTTGAAGATATCCTTTCAATTTTTCTCTCAAATTGTTCCTTATAAAATTATCTACATGAGCCTATAAAAAATATTTTTTTCCTCTTTGATGCAGTAAAAAGTTGATATTTTGGCAATGTGACTTGCGCGAGCGCTTCTTTCGCTGAAGCTCTATACATCATTAGCGTACCTACAAGCTTTGTAAATACATCATTAGAAAGCTGAAATATTTCTCTATTCAATGCATTATTCACATTTGATTTTTCAAGCAGTTCGTAGAACTGTTCATGAAGAACATTTTAAGAGAAAAATACTTGAGATATCACCAAAAAATATCAAATGGTTAAGGATATAACAAAAATCGGCATTTAATGGCCGCCATCTTGTTTTCTCGAGAAGAGAAGCATTTTTTAGTGCATAATTATAGATATTCTGAATCTAAAGAGAAAAAGGAAGAGATTGATACCATTTTCAAGTCTCTAACATCAAGGAGACATAAAGGAAAATAGTTTTTATGTAACATGTTAGTTGCCTTACTCCGCGCATGCCCCTCTTTGGGTCTCGCTGTACCCTTCATCGAGGCAGAAAAAGCCTTCAAAACCACATGGTTGTAAAGATAAAAAATAGATCTACAACTTATAGATTTAACATTTTTGTCTATCTGATGCATAAAATAAACTAAAGACAGAAAAACGAAAATTTTCATAAGAAATTCTATCATTTTTCTTATTAAAAAATGTATAACTTATTATTTATAGTTATGTTTTATATAGCTCATGTAGATAATTTTATAATATTATTTACCATTTTGACCAGTGAAATTTTCTATGAAGACCTTTGAATAATTCGAATATGCCGAAACAACCAATAGAGTGAGGAAAAACAAGTAAATATGAAACATAACACATAAGTTGGACCCAAGTCCAGCCTTGAAGGAGAAGATTTCAACGTGTATGCGGGGAGATGTGGTCTTTGTGGGCGTCCATAGAAGAAGAATTTTATACAGTTTACAGCCATGGTTCTTAAATATCAGTCTTATGATTGAAAGATTAGAAGATTACTCCAGCTCGATCAATATTGTTTCAAAATATTTGAATGGTCTCAAATAGTAGATTAGAACGTGTCCTAAATTTGAGACTACATAAAAAATTTGGAACCAATATTGACCGAGCAAACAGCTTCTCAGCAGCTCGCTGGAGCTAATGATATTCACAATTGTAATTGTTAATATTAACAGCTTTAGTGATAACGAATTGATTATAAGCATTAGAACAACTCTCAGTCAGCGCTTTGAGGTTGACACTGTTGAATGCGCTTGTGGTGTTGTCTACCCAACTGTTCTCAAGAGAGATTCTAAGTATTACCAAACAGCCCTTTTCGGGGCTAAGACTGAGGTTGAACTTAACATCAAGGTCACAAATAGTTACAAGGGCTAAGCTCACTGGCTAGCTTAGCTAAGCTAAGGCTTAGCTTACAAGGCTAAGCTGAGTTACCTGTTCAGGCTAAGCTCACTGGCACTGTCAGTACAGGAAGAATATATGCGTCACGTACTAACAATAATCCTCAGGATCTACAAAAACATCACAGGCAAACAACTGAGTGTGCACCCGCCTTGTAGTAAGGGCTATTGGTCTAGTTGGCTGGAATCAGTGTGATGGCCAATCAGAACCAAGGGGCCCGGAATTCCGATACCATCTGAAAGGGGTAATTCAAGAATGAATACCAACCATCTGAAAGGGGAAAATTTCCTCTACATTTCATTATAAGTTTCAGATTTTAGCGCCCACCGATTGGGAGTCACTTGAATGTAAAAATGGTGTGTTTTGAACGAGGAAGTATTATTACACACAGTACCATTATAACGTAAAATTTTAAATTTGACATATAATATATGAATTTATACCGCCACAATGAGCTGAAAACGATGAGCTATCACACGATGAAATTCGAGGTACCGTTCAAAAGTTATGAAGAAATATATATAATTTAAATAATAGATAAGTTCAGATTGTTTTAAAGATGAGAAAAATTTTATCACATGCAAAATCTTACGTTAACTCTAATAAATTCATTGTCCAGCTTGAAAAATCAAATGTGAATAATGCATTGAATAGAGAAATATTTCAGCTTTCTAATGATGTATTTATTATTATGTATATGTGTATATATGTGTGTATATATATGTATACATTCTTGAATTAACACCAGTAAATCTCTTCAAAGGTGTTGTTCACAAATTGTTGTCCCTGATCATTTATTTAGATGCCTGGACATCCATGACAAACAAATTATGTTCTCATATACAAATGTTTCTGTCTCTTTTGCTTCTTTGCTCCTGAGAGCCTTGGCCTTGTATATTGAATAAAATACATTGTAAATATTTGTGTGATATTTTGCATACAGGCAGGCACTTGAAATAACAATATTTATACTGACCTTAACATATTTGTGCAGGGCAACAATGATTGTCTACAGAATTTCAGGTATCATAGAAGAAATAAGCTGCTTTGGTTCTTGAAATAGAAACATTAAGGAGGTAAATGAGTCCCCTAAGGTTAGGTATCACAAATAGCCAACCTTTTCTCAGGGGGCACAGAATTCCTAAAAAATGTTAATTTTTTATCAATTTTTGGTCTGAAAAGCTCCAAAAGTTTATAAAAGTTCTTACTCATGCAAGTAAAGTTCTGGAAAAGAAGATCTTGATGCTCCTCAATATCTCTTAATAAACAATTGTCCCTTTTCGACAAAAAGTCACCCACCCATATTTTTTTCTTTCTACACAATTTTAAATGATTTGAAAGCACAATACATGCACTACTAACGCTGGCTAAGAGTTATATATAAATTGAAAATATGAATTGGCATGTTACTTTCTGGTGGAAAATTTTTTATGCCTGGGTTTCGTACCAAAAATTCTTCTGAAATGTCGATCTTATTCATTGGTGGATATACTCTGCACCAATTGCGGTTTGGGACTGGATCTTCTGGAATAATGTCTACAGGTGGGTCTTCATCTCCTGGAATAGCTTGTTCAATGATGTTTTGTTGTTCATCTACTACTTGAATTTCTTGAAGATTATCTCCTATAATTTCAAAAATATGCACTCCCTCTTCTAAGTTTTCAAAATTTGCTGCAACTGCTTCATCTGATGATTCATCAACATTGTTTACTCCCACGTGGGAAGTGTCTTGTTCGATTTCACAATCCAATGGAATATCATCAGCACTAATATCACTATCACTGTCAGAATCATCAAAATATTTTTCTATTTTATTTGGTGTTAAATTGATTTTATCCCTCATTTTGCACTATCAATTTTTCTAATGGCATTTCCCACTCTTCTAAGATAGACTTTTTTTCAACAAGGTATTGTAATATTCTGACTTATATCATGTCCTTCCTTACTTTTTTGTTGTGCAGCACATCATCAACCAAGCAGTAAGGTTTGCAATGTTACTTGAAATTACTATGTTGTTTTTGATAGACATTTCCCCATGTAAATGGAATACATCTGTGTTTCAGATACTTGTACATGGATTTCAAATTTAGTGGATTGAGAGAAAAATCAGGGTTGCCCATGTCCTAAAAATCATAAAATTTGTGGTAATTACTATTGATTCACATATATATTGAATAGAATACTTTGTAAATATTTGTTTGATATCTTGCATACAGACAGGCATACTTTCAATTGCTAGAAGGCTTATTGGGACATTTTCATGATAGTAAGAATAAAACTATACATGTATTAATAATGATATTAATGAAGATTGCAATATTCATACTGACCTCATTTGTGCAGGGTGCCAATGATGGCCTTCAGAATTTCAGGCATCATAGAAGAAGTAAGCTGCATTGATAGAATCTTGAAAGAGAACAAGGAGATTAAGGAGATGAACAAGTCCCCTAAGGCTAGGTATCACAAACAAATAGCCAGCCTAATCTCAGAGGGCACGGAAATCCTGAAGAATGTGTCTTGTTTCTCTATTTTTGGTCTGACAAGCTCCAAAAGTTTATAAAAGTTCTGCTTACTCATGCGAGCAAAGAAATGGAATAGAAGATCTTGACACTGCTCAATATTTTTCAATAGACAATTATTGTCCCTTTTTGAAAAAAATTTACTCACCCATACTTTTTTCCTTCCTACACAATTTTGAATGATTTGAAAGCAAAATTCATGCACTACTAACGCCTGCTAATAATACAGCATTGTCTTACATAATGT
Organism: Sogatella furcifera; assembly: GCA_017141385.1. NCBI lineage: Eukaryota > Metazoa > Arthropoda > Insecta > Hemiptera > Delphacidae > Sogatella > Sogatella furcifera. The sequence continues at coordinate 20,593,714 of CM029548.1, forward strand.
ATTAATTTGTCTCCCTGTTGTGCATCAAGTAAAAAGTTGAAAAGCCAGTGCTTGGATGCCTGGAGGTTCATAAAGCAAAGAGTGCTCCATTCAAGACTTATGGAAGTCTGTTGTTTTTTTTGTGGCACTTTGAACATGAAGTTTTCCGTGGACCTATTTCGCCATTCCACCATCCAATTTGCCAGTGGATTTTATGTTGATGTCAATCTTAAATTAACATCAGTAAATCTCTTCAAAGGCTTTGTTCACAAATTCTTGTCCCTGATCATTCATTTAGATGTCTGGACATCCATGACAACGAAATAATTATGTTCCCATATTATATACAAATATTGTTTCTTTCACTTCTTTGCTCCTGATGTCTTGGCCTTGGTCCATTTTGAAAAGTACTCAATTGTCACCACCAAGAATCTCATGCCACCTGACTGGTGGCACATATTGTTTTGTTTATCTCATCAATCACAACAAAAACGTTGTGCTAAAATATGTATTCAAGAGTGTAGGATACATTATTGGTAAAATCACAGGTCTAGTATGAGTTTGAGCTCCACTGCACTTGATCTGACGGTTTAGATCAACATTATCCTTTTTTTACAAGACTTTCAAATCTCATAAAATAAAAGAGCCAGATCTGAACCGCAATTTCAAGACTTACAGGAAACAGGTCAAGTGGTGACGGCCAGTCGAACAGCTGTAAGGAACCACCAATTTGTCTTGTCCTTGAATTATTAAACAACATGAGCTTCGATTGGCTACAGCTGCTCCACTGACCGTCACTAGTTACCTCGTGTTCAGCCGGATTCACAACGTGCACAACTGGATATTTGTTCTACAGATTGGGAAAATTTCAATTATTCTCTATAGTCTAGAAAAAATCTACATTCTACAACACCTTAATAGGATCAACATATTTACATGTTTTATATATTGAATAAGATAATGAATTAAACAAATTATGTACCCATATTATATACAAATCTTGCTGTCTCTTCTGCTTCTCTACTCCTCAGATCCTTGGCCTTGGTCCATTCTGAAAGTACTCAACCCACCAAGAATCTCATGCTACCTGACTCTGGCAACTGAACCAGATCAATTCCTATGTGGCTCATGACCTTTCTTGGAACTGGCACAGGTTGTAGCTCCGGAACCACTTCTGATTGCAGGGAATTGACTGTTTGACATGCCATGCAATAACTTATATAATGTAATATTATTGTATTGTATTCTTATGCCATATCTGTGGGGAGTTCCAAAAGGAAGTTCCACCGGCACCATAACCTTACTTTCCGTCGAAGGGAAATCATGGTATTACTTGATTTGATTGATTACTTGACACTGAGATTTGATTTTTTTAAAGTTCTTCCGAATCAAGAGAGTCTAAAAACACAAGAAAGATCACCAAAATCACCATTCACTATAAAAAAATATGGAATTTCGAAAAAAATAGAGCACGAAAAATTTTAGCTTGTTATAATTTCTCCATAACATGTAATATTATGTCCTTGGGAATATTTTGCCAATAGTACCTTTTTAAAAGTGAGGTCTTGTGTAGTATTGATACCTCAATGTGAGGACAGTGCTTGAGACTCAATACTGTTGTAAATATCATGGAAAACCTTGAACAGTCTGCTGCTGTCTTTCTCAAGATGATTTTCATGCATTCCAGCTTCTGTTATCCACTCTCATCCTTCAAACTATACAAATATCACATCATCACTCCTAAAACTGAGTCTTCAATCATTAATGTCTCTCCAGCTGATGGAAAGAATTTTTTTAAACTAATTTCTCCATATCAATTTCTTTTTTTTTTAAATCAATCAAAATTCAAAATGAATCACAATGAAAATTATTGAAGGTTGCATTAATAATAATAATAATAATAATTTCTCTGGATGTTGGACGACACATCCAGAGGAGTTTATTTATAAATTCAAAACACTACATATTTTCAATATTAACTTACTACAATACAATTTTATTTTCAAAAATGATGCCTCACTATATTATACAATATGTGTCGAGGTTATCGAATTGAAACAAAATTTGGTCAGTACAGAATATATTCTAAAACTATATCCAATCTAAACTATTCCCCTAACCATCACCTGCTAACTTACGTCTAAATTCCATTCACTATATTAATTATCCAATTTCTAATTGAAATGAAAAACAACTTACACCTAAATCCTATTCACTATTAGTTCCTCACTACTATAAATTCCAGTATTAAATATCCAGTTTTTAATTTTTATTTTGAATCTACTAAAATTTTCCTCTTCTCTGATGTCTATTGGTATTCTATTGAACAATGTTGGCCCTAAATATCCTATTGATCTCTGCCCAAAAGCTGTGTACATTCTAGGTACTTCTTGATTATTGCGATTTCTTATTCTAGTATTATGTCTATGGTTTACAGTAAGGTTTATATTTTGGTGTTTCTTTATATAGCCTAATAACAAAAATATATACAATTGCCTAACACTTAACACTCTGTTTTCAATAAATAGATCTATGGTTGGATAACGGATTTCCCTGTTTCTCATTATTTTTAAAATGCGTTTTTGTATTTTAAATAGTGGATCTATATAGCTGACATTGGCTGCTCCCCAAACCAACAGACCATACCTAATAAGAGATTCAACCAATGTCAAGTAAACAGTCTTTATTATTTCCTCGTTTACGATACGCCTCAATAGATAAAATTTATAGATAAGCTTCCTTATTTTAGTTGTAGTATGTGTTATGTGCTTGTTCCATTTTAATGAATCATCTACTACTATTCCTAAATACTTTATACTGTCTGAGCGTTCTATTAATGGGCAATTACAATTTTCCCTATTTCTATCACAATAATGGAGCTTCATTGTCGTCATATCTGGTTTTGTGTTATTTGTTAAAGAAAATGTTAGAAATTTGTTTTTTTCTGAATTCAAAGACAATAAATTATTCCTTAGCCAACCAGTGATTTTCCTTAATTCTATCTCTACTGTTTGGAAAACTGCTTCCCAGTTCTTCCCTTGAAAAAGTAATGCTGTATCGTCAGCAAAGGCACCTTGAATTTACCTTGAATTGAATTTACCTTAAATTTCACTTAAATTTTACCTTGAATTTGAATGGAGCACTACTCATTTGCAAAGATTGAATACAAAACTGGCCCTAAAACTGTTCCTTGAGGTATTCCGAATTTCATGGAACCCTTATTTACACTCATCTGGTTTTCAACCTTTGTTTTTTGCTGTCGGTTGCTAAGATAAGATTTAAACCATTCAATTGGCACTCCTCTAATGCCTATTGCCTCAAGCTTTTTTAACAATAAATCATGGGAAACTAAGTCGAAGGCCTTTGCTAAATCTAAAAATACTACTAAACATTTATTTTTTTCCTCCAAGTTACAAGTTACAAATTTCGACAATTCCAGTACAGTTAACTTTATTAAAGTTAAAATTAGTTGAAGAATATTGTTAATTTCTAAATAGCTTACTAATCTTGATTTAACTAACTTTTCTAAAATTTTTGATACATTGCTAATCAATGAAATAGGTCTGTAATTACTAATAATCAATTTATCACCTGATTTATATATAGGTCTGACACAGATTTGCTTCATTGCTCTTGGAAAAGTTCCATTTGACAAGCTTAAATTGAAAATATGAGTCAAGGGTTTAGAAACTGAATCTTTTATTCCTTTTAAACTCCTGTTATCTAATCCATCCAGACCTGGTGCACTATTGCTGTGTAAAGAATTAATTGTACTTATAACTTCCTGTTCATCTATTGGGAAAAGAAACATATTATTAGGTATATGTAATTGTGGTTCATTATCTGCTATAATTTGGTTAATATTTTTATCCAGACTCTCAGATATTTTCTTAGCCATGCTTTCTCCAATACTAAGAAAGTAATTATTCACATAATTTAATAGCTCTCTAGGATTATCTTTCAGTGTAACAATATTATCATTAATTTTCAAAGCGTTTAATTGTATTTCCTTTTTTTGATTTGAATCTGTAGCATCCTTAATAAATTTCTATGTCTTTCTTACATCATTGTTTGCTTCGTTCAGTTGCGTTTTGAAGTAATTCTCTTCTGTAGTTTGGATGAGCGACGTCAGTGTATTTCTATATCTCCGATAGTGGTTCGCAAGCTCTTCGTTCTCTGGGTCCAACTTTCTTCTTCTATTTAGGAAATCTCTTGTTCGTATAGCTGAGACAAGTCCTCTTGTTATCCATGGTTTTATGATCTTGATCTTCTTTCTTCATCTGTAATGATGCGTATTGACCTCCACGTGTTGTTGTAAAGTTTCCAGAAACTTTTCGTATGCTGAATTGGTGTTATTCGACGCAAAAACCTCCGTCCATTGTTCTGCCAGCAGTCCTCTCCTCAATCCGTTCAAATTGACTGATTTACAATTAGTTGAAATCTGTTCATCACCATTAGTTCTGTTGTCAATATTCGGATATTCCTGCAGTCCCAGAATTGTAATGAAGTGATCAGTAATACTTGAATGATATACAATTTTTATTTTCAGTTTACAATTGGTTAACATATGATCCAAACAAGAAGATGTTCCCGCAGTTACTCTGGTAGCCTTTTTGATGCAGTTCTTCAATCCGTCAGGATTCAATTGTCAATCAGATCAATTGTCAATTGTTCTTCAATTGTCATCAGGTTTTAATCTAATCTGAAAGTTTCAAATCTCTATCTTGCTGGGAAGTGGGTAAGAATTGCGTTACAAAATTTGACAAACCCCAAAGCTAGTTGAATAGAATATTGTAGCTGTAGTTATTATAGCTATCCCAGTTATAATAATAATAATAATAATAATAATAATAATAATAATATTATGTTTTTTGTTGTGATTAAAGATATTAATGAACGAATAAATGAATAATGAATTAATGAATAAAAGAAATTAAATGAAAATATCTACTCACCAAAGTGCCTTTGGTCTGCCTTGTTAGTGTTCCATTCATCATCATTTCCTTTGTTGGTTTGTTTTCAATAGCTTCCCAGAGACTTATCAGAGTATGAGAATTGTCAAAAAATGCAAGAACGCATTACTTATTTCAATAAAAAATATGCACATATTCATACATATATACTATATACGTATATGAAACTTTAAAAAATGATTACAATCAGAGTACCCTTTTAAAAATATTTTTTATTTCACACAACATGTTTCACAAAAAAAATTCAAAGGGTACTCCGATTGTAATCATTTTTTAAAGTTTCAAATACAGTAGCCCTAAAAGAAAAGAAGTATTATATACGTATATATATGACACATAAATATCAACACAAAGGGCCCCTCCCTACACATATACTCCTGGGTGGTATAAAATAACTTCCATCAATAACTCCTTCAACTTTTTTCCAAATAAATTGCGATCTTCAATGTTTCTCATATCACTATGAAGCTTATTCCTAAAAAATTTAAGACTCATATATGTTGGTATCTTTTCAAAAAGAGCTGCCCTATGGTATGTTGAACCAAGGATTCAGAAACAGATTTAGCACTTTTTATGTTTAGTCATTTCAATAATTAACTTATCAAGAAACGATTTGATTTTAGTTTTCACTTTAGCTGCACCAAAGCAATTTGAGCAAGTGCACTGCAGTTTGCCGCGCATTCTTATCCTTGTACAAATGGTCTCTCTGATCCCATTACCATATTTGATTTTTATATAGCTCAATAAATTTAAGGTTCATATCGTCCCCCTATTTAGGTGTCATTTTTGTTGGAACTTTGAAAGAGTATGAATAGTCAAATCAATATAACCTAGAAAACGTATAACACAACTATTACTTTTTTGACTGAACTGGCCAAAAACAAGACAGCGCACTGGCATACACCGTTCATACGGCGACAATATTGAGATTCCAATTGGGGGCAGCTCGTTGTCCTTTGTCTACTCCAGGCGACTATTGTATTTCGAGCCAATTGTTGGGACAGTTGGCTAAACAATAGGCCTGAAGTGTTTATACAAAGACAATAATTTCATTCCAGTTAGTTGTCTTATTACAATTGTCTTGCCAATTGGCATCGTTTAAATCCGGCATATCTGGCTTCCTACTGAATTATTTGCTAGGCCCTGTTTCACCATCATCATTTGAAAGATTGTCTGGATCATTGATTTTCTTCTATTTTGTAGAAAGTTGACCTGAAATTTCATTCACTTGTGCATCACTATTGCCTCTTCCAGGAGGGATACTGTTGGAAAATGTATAATCATCATTTTTTTAAATAGGTTTTTCAAATAGTCAATATAGGGCTTATTTTAATTATTCACAAAATAATTGAATTTCTATGTATTTTTAGATACGGTACATAAATTACCAATTTATTGTCCATTTTATTCTATTTGAAATCTCTTTAGAAAACAATCTATCCTTAGCCTAAATTCACTTAGCCTTAAACTCTTTGTAATTTCCCTTTAAGGCATTGGCAGGCCAGGCATTTTCTTGGAAGTAGGTTCTGTACTCACCATCTGCCAATGTAAGTTGGAGAAAGACATCCGTCTCCAAAAATACCTTAGCACATGGAGTGCAAGCCAAATAGTGACCGCATGGAACGCATAGCCGAGTAGGTTCAAATTCTTAGCAGATTCAGCACACTTTTGCCTGCATGTTGCGGAGTTCGTGATGCAACTAGCATTGCTGCTTCCAAAGAAATGCCCATCAACACGTTTCAAATAGTGATGCAGGATTGAAAAGCGTCGGCCTTGAAATATATCCATTAATACTCTCATCAATTTGCCTCCCATGAAATCCTTCATCATTCACATAAGGATCATTGGGTTCAGCAACAGCAGCAGCAGGTTCCCCCCTCCCTCTCCTTGCAGTCGCTGTCGCGTCTTCATGGAAAAAAATAAAGAATAATTAAAATTTGTGTAGGGTTCCTTATTAGGTTTTTTTACAAGTCAAATGTTTTTACACTAAGATTGTTTCAGCACAACATGTTTCGGTTTCATATTATTCTAAAACATATACAGTAATAGTCTGAGTGTATTGTGATTCTTCATTTTTATTTACAATTATTAGTAGCCGTAAACACCACAATCATTAAACTTTGGTCATACGTTAGAAGTTTTCACATATTTTTGTACAGAGTCCCCCGTAACACCACTGTGTAAAGAAAAATCTACGACTGTGATATTACTAGTGTTGAGAAAAACAAAAAAGCGACTTAAAATATAATAGACTTGAATAAAGAAATATTCCTAGGGAAATTATAATACTGTGACGTGTATTTATTTATAGAAAAACAATGATATGAGAACATCTTCATAGAACTCCTTTACATCTTCTGCAACAGTAAAAAATCTCAAGTTTTTAACATTTTTTTGTTTGGCGATTTTGACGTGATTTTCTTTTAAAAGAGTAGTAAGTTCACTATTCAAAGCAGCAATCGTTTTATGCTTAAATATTCATATTGAAACTGGAAATCCTTTATAATTATAAGGAGTCACTGGCAAATAAAAAAGCTGTGTAATTGTCCCGTATTTTGAAGTTTTTAGTGGTACCGGTACTTCGAATTCTTGAGTATAATAAAGATTACAGTGACTATTATAAGTCAGTGTAGTAAAGATACAAGCTGGTCAGCTGGCCTACCTCATTGTCATGTTCTACACCAGTTTGAATTGATTTGCTCCGCAAGTAGTTGTGGAGGACACAAGCTGCCTTGACTACCTTGTCAACAGTGTCCACTTTCATTTCAAACGGGATTTTAAATGCTCTGATTCCAGTTGTTGATATTTTAAATGCCCATTCAACTGGAGAGGAAACAGTCTGTCTTGCTCTTGATAGTCTGTAATTGAAAATCACATTCACTAACACACTCTACTTCAACTAGCTGGCAAAATATGTCTGCTTGCTATGACTGCTTGATAAATACTAGCTCTTGGAATGCTAACAATATCTTGTCTTGTCTTTGTCTTCCACGCTTGATTGCTTCCACCAAACTGAGCAGTGAGTCAGTTCAATATGACATATGGTTTTGAGAAGGTTTTGACATTGTGGTTTGACATGGTTTTTGAGAAGGAGTCTATCAAACTATTTCCTCTCACTTGATAGTGATAAATCTAATAGTGAATTGAATCTACCACCGAAAAACAGGAAATACTCTGTTACCTGCAATGGGATAACAATGGACAGACACGTGCAGAAACATATCTCCATGAACCTCCTTGGTTGGATCACCAGACTTGTGGCTTGTAATTTCACAGTGCATTTTTATTATTGAAGCGTTTTTCAAGCTTAATAGCTGAGCTCGAATAAATTATTTTAAAATAAGCAGTAAACTATGGAAAAAAACTTGTTCAGTCTTAACCTCTAAAACCTCCAGAGGACCAATTTCTGCCTTGAATTCCTACTCATTGCCTGCATGATCTTCCACTACATAAGTAGGCCTAGTGCTTATAAAACTTACTGAGCTGATAAAATTGGCTAGAGTCATCAGAGCCCTCTCCAATTTCAGCTTGGCAGAATGTATATCACCATTCCTTGGCAGATATTTCATACTTTGTTCTCTGCGTGCTTCTTGGCCTCTACTAAAGGGGTTGAAATAGTTTATCTCTTCTCTCGATATTGTTTGGAATCTCACTAAAATAAAAAATGAGAATTTTCACTTTTCCATTTCAAAAATAACATGAATTGCTATTTCCTATAATTGAGGAAAGCAATTTATATTCAATGAAAAGTTTGAAATTGAACTTAATTTCAGAAAGAAATTTAACTTGGAAATTTAGCATTCAATCAAAACAATAGCCCATTGTACATGAAAAATATCTAAAAAAAATGAAAATAATATTCATCTCATCAGATGTCCAGCTCAGCTCGTGAGCTAGAAAAAACTTCTTCATAGATCACCTATGCATCTTCTGGCACAGTAAAAATATCATCAAGTTTTTTACTTTTTTTGTTTAGCAATTTTTACATGATTTTTTTTAAAAGAGGAGTAATTTTACTATTATAAAACATCAACTTTTTATTCTTCAATATTGATACGGAATCTGGCAATCCCTCTATGATTATAAGGAGCTACTGGCAAATAAAAATGCTGTATAATTGTCCCATATTTTGAAGTTTTTAGTAGTTCTTCGAACTCTTGAGTGTGGAAAAGATATAAGTTGTTCAGCTGGTATTTCTTCTACCTCATTGTCATGTTCTACACCAGTTCAAATTTTTCGCTCCACAAGTAGTTGTGAAGCATACAAGTTGCCTTGACTACCTTGTCAACAGTGTCCACTTTCAAAAGGTTTTCTGAATGCTCTAAATCTTGTTGCTAATATTTCAAATGCACATTCAACGGTCTGTCTCGCTCTTGATAGTCTATAATTGGAAACTTTTACATTGTGATGATAATGAATACTTCTTTTTGAATATGGGGTGCTTAAGATTTTGCAGGAGAGGAAATGCCTTATCTCCCACAAATACATGAGACAGTTCGTCAAATGAAACTGAATCTTTTGGAGGAGGAATCTGGAGGGTTTTGTCTTGTATACGTTTTCCGATGGCACAGTTCCAGAAAATATTGGTATTACTAAAGCGACCCATTGATGCTACATCATACACCATCAGACTATTTTCAGACTCCTGTTCAGCGCAGTATAAGAATCAGTCAATTATTGGAGTTGTATTGAATTTCGTACAGATCAATTTTCCAGGAAATATTCTGATCTACTATTTGGGACCAAATCATCTTTTTTTTAACCAGTCAGTGTTGACCGAGCTGCAGTCATTTTCTCATCTTCTGGGGTCTTCTATGCTTGGACAGACTATAGTAGTCAGTTCCACAATCTAGTCTAGTTTAGTTTAGAATACTTTTGAACTATTCAGTTCCACATACTCTATAACTGTACAATGTACACTTTGTTGATCTCATTTCTCTCTACACCTCTTTTGTACACCTCTAATTTTCAAAAATTAAAGTATCAGTTCAAAGAGAACCACAATAGGTCTACTAATTTGAAAATATGCCTTTTATATTGTTGTTTAAAGTCTAAAGACATTTATTAAAGTCTGATAAATTGTTGAAATAATATAAATCTGTTGAAATTTTTACAAATCTACACTCGTTATTGCATATGTCCACACTTGGTATAGTCTGTCCAAGCAAAGAAGACCCTCTGGCAAGATGGAAAAATTACTCGAGCTTGGTCAATATTGGTTCAAAAATTATTAATTTGATCTCAAATTGTAGAATACAATTTGATCTACTATTAAGACCACAGTTATAATTCTTGAACGAATATTGACCAGGCTGGAGTCATTTTCCCATCTTGCCAGAGGCTCTTCTTTGCTTGGCCAGACTATAACTTGACTCTAAACCCTTGTACAAATATCAATTGGTGAGCATGTCTAGTAGAAAACACCATCACAAAGGTAATTATATTATTGTAAAAGTAATTTGATCAAAATAGTACAAGAGTTGCAATTTTTTAGGAAGTTACATCCTTAAATACAGCTGTAAAAATTGCCATCTCCAGTGTTGAAATAGTAGACTTTTTAAATGTTAAGTACTATACAGAAACACGTCAAAATAATTTTAATTCATCTTGAATTTACTTTCAAGGTGCTAGCTATCAGGTCACATGTATCTGGATAATTATTTTGCATGAAGCCAGTTTTGAGAAGTAAACTGTAAGTTCAATAATATAGATTCTAATGGGGCAAATTTGACCATATTTAATTTTCATTTTTCTTCTAAAAGTATATGTAAAAAAATGAAGATAATAATAATTTCATCAGATTTCTAGCTCAGCTCGTGAGTAGACAAAACTCAACTGTAAGTTAGAATGCGTTGTATTGTTATTTTGTCTATGGTTTATAGCATACTGACTATTCAACTAGGCGCTTTGAGTTGTTTGGACTATGGCAGCCTCTGACCTGGATAAATTACATGAGCAATTTTTCCACTTGCATTTACATTTACACCGGAAACTATTTCACTTGTGGGACGGAAGTATTTTTTGATAAAAAATATCAATTCTTGTAGTATTGAATATATATTTTTCTTGTATGCAACATGCTTGCATACAAGCTCGAGAGCATACGAGCTCTTTGCTAGTCTGTCCAAGCAAAGAAGACCCTCTGGCAAGATGAGAAAATGACTCTAGCTGGTCAATATTTGTTCAAAAATAATTATAAATGTGGTCTTAATTGAATAGTAGATCAAATTGTTTGCTGCAATTTGAGATCAAATTGATAATTTTTGAACCAATATATTGAATGAGCTAGGCTAGTCATTCTAATTCCCATCTTGACAGAGGGTATTCTTTGCATGAAATTAAATCGCAATCGTATATCATTCTCAGACATATAAAAACAAAGGTCTAGCGTTCAAAACAAGGAATAAATAATAGTATAGCATCAAATGTATTTGCAAAATAATATTTCTATCATCCATACTCCATACTACAAAATTATTATTCAAATAGTGTTGATAGATGATTCTTCATTATTTCCCATGAAAAAGCAAAAGTTCAGATTAATAAATTGTAGTGATCAATAATATGCACAAACAACATCTACTATATTCATAAGAATGGAGTTCAAGAAGCAATTATTACATCTCAAGGTTATTTATAGACACTTTGTAATAACCTTGGTTACATCTGTTCAGGAAAAAAATTTCAGGAAATGAAGGAAAAAATTTCTAGCCTTGTTCATTTAGGTTGTTTTATCTCTTTTATCATTATCAACATTGACTGGAAACATTGCTTCCTCCAATAAAAGGCCCGTAGGTACACCATATCATAGCAATGAATGCAGTTACAATTCGAAATAATTCGTACGGTAATGGCGAGCTCTATCTGCAGTCAAATTTTCACGACAGTAGTCACAGTGCAACCTCTTTAAAACAACGTAGACACAATACCCTGCCAGATAAGGCTAGCAGAATGTTGTCTGTGTCCAATTCATTTAAATCTTCTGTCACATCAACACTCCTAAAAAGTACAATTATTCACATTAGTATTAACACTATAATACTCTTCATCTGCAAAAGATTCTAAAGCTATGAGCCCTTTCCTTTTGTTTTCAAATTCAGTTTTAGTAATGAACAGTCACGAATTTTTGTCCCAATCTCATTTATTTGTCTCATTGAAATATGATAATGTGTTCCAGCCATCCTCCTGTAGAAACTAAATCTGAATTCCAAGTCACTAGTTTGAATTTTTCCTGTTAGGACATATTTCATTTCCAATGCATAAGAGAATTAGTGAATTGTGAAAATACAATTAGTGAATTGAATGCATTAGTGAAAATGCAATAAGTGAATTCTGTAATACTATTGGTTGTGAGGATGAGTGCAGAATGGGTTTCTCTGGTCAATTTATCACCAACTGTGATTATGCTTTGATTTCAGATTAAGACTATTTGCAACACCATCACTGAATAAATCGAGAGCTTATTTCAAATTTTGTTGTTCCATATTTCAAAGCCACAAAGCTTTTTGAAACAATGTGTTCCCAAATTTCATCTAGTTCCCTTGCAATACAATTTTATTACTGAAGCAACATTCAAACAATGAGACTCAGTTCCCTCAAAGTTTGGAAACAGCATACCCTGATCACAATTTTTCTAGTTCAGCCAGTTATTTCTTATGCATTTGATTAAATGTACAGTATCGACACAATGAAATAATGGTCCACAACTATCATTTGGATGTGAATAAACAAAATAATTTCCACATTTTACTTTGCCATTGCCAAAATATTTTATACATTTCTTATTTCCTAGATTTGTTATCACTATCATTACAACTTTGAAACCATTCCACTCTAGTCCTAAAATAATTTTTCTTAGCACTTGCGTTGTCTTTGAAACTTGACTTCATGCTCTTGATCATCCAATTGGAGCTTCCAATTAAATATAACTTAGTGGTATTCGAGTAGGCTAGTCAATACAGACAATGTCAATTGCCTAAAAATATATTAAACATATAAAAATACAGAACAATTCCTTTGATTTTTTAGTTTTTGTCTGGTGACTTTAGTACTATTATATTATTTATAATATTCAATTAAAAATGATTGGAGAATCCAAAAATGATGATAATATATCATTGTCTATTCAACTTTTACAGCCAGAATTGCTTTAAAATTCCACACTCATCAACATTTTGAGATCAAGATGTGTATCAGGGGCCCTAGCAAGCTGGGACAAAGAAAAACTTGTAGACTTGTACAGGAGAGTTGTACTTCCTCTGCCCCAACTCATTAACGCAGCTGGTGAAAAAATGCACAAAAGACTATTACAAAATGTGAAATTCTTGACTCCATGGAAGAATAGAGTTACAGGATTGGGTTCAATGGGTTACATCTCCCAGATCTAGCACTGTTTCTTCAATAGCAAAAAATCTATTAGAACCTCCTCCAGATTGCTCCAGTCAAGGAAATAAGAAAGTTAGAATCAGCTGTGGGGATGATACAAAACATCCACTTCATGAACAGGGTCTTCTAGTTTTCACTTTAAGTGGCCTAGTGCATCCAAAAATGTGTGTTTTTTCGAAATGTGGCGAAATTTGTCAATGCTGTCTTTTCGAGGTAGTGGGGTATATACAAGAATTTTTCATCCTCATCTCACTTATTCATTTTTGCTGCCCTATTGAAATTTTTGAACCACTCGTTGAAGTCTTCATTCTTTTTACCCCATAGTTTTTGGGTTTTGCAAAGGGTCTTTTATCATTCCCCGCCATATTATTATCTGGAATTAGAATATTTACTATTCCAATCATATCATCAGAAGCTACCGTGTCTTAGATGGGTTATTGGTTTCTGCCTAGTCTGTCTACAATTTGCTTGTAATTGGCTAACATAGATAAGATGATACAATAGCATTGAGATAGGGACCCTGACCTAAGCAATTGACTTACAGCATCTCTAGCTCCTGAACAGTGGTCCATATACATGTAAATACAAACTTTTTGCCTTTGATTTTTTTTAGTTTTTGTCTGGTGTTCTCTTCATGTTTGTTGTTGAAATTATCATATTGACCATATACGTTGAGAGAATAGAGGACATAATCATATGATAATAAGAGCTCTCTAGATTGATAATAGTTTCTACCAAGAGTAGAAAACCACTTGTTGTGCTGCTGCCTTACGAACGTTGTGTAGTGACCGCCAACCACACTCTGGCCTCTGTGATTTACCACTGCAAATAGTGAGTAACTGTTTACTTACATTTTAAACTGATCAAAGACTAATGTCATAATACATTATAGGGTGAAACTAATAATATATTCTTCTTTTGTTTCCATCCTTGAATGGTAATTAAAATTGGAATTAAATGTTAATTAGTGTGAAATTATATGAGCAAATTATATGAGAAGGCAAGCGAACAGGGAGGACCCCATGGTGGGATGAGGGAAATACTCTCTACACCTCTTTCATTTCATGAATCATCTCTCTCATTTCTCTCTACACCTCTTTTGTTCACCTCAAATTTTCAAAAATCTAAATGTCAGTTCAAATAGAATCACAATAGGTCTACTAGTTTGAAAATATGCCTTTTATATTGTTGTTTAAAGTCTAGACATTTATTAAAGTTCTTTAAAGGGTCTTTTATCATTCCCCGCCATATTATTATGTGGAACTAGAATATTTACTATTCCAATCATTTTATCAGAAGCTATTGTGTCATAGATGGGTTATTGGTTTCTGTCTACTTTGCCTACAATTTTCTCATAATTGGCTTACATGGGGAAGATAATACAATTGCATTGAGACAGGGACCCTGACCAAAGCAATTGAATCAGAGCATTTCTAGCTCCTGAATCGTTGTCCACATACATGTAAATACTTTTTGCCTTTTTTTAGTTTTTGTCTGGTGTTCTCTTCATGTTTGTTGTTGAAATTATCATATTGACCATATACTTTGAGAGAATAGAGGACATAATCATATGAGAATAAGAGCTCTCTAGATTGATAATAGTTTCTACTAAAAAACCACTCGTTGTGCTGCTGCCTTACGAACGTTGTGTAGTGACCGCCAACCACACTCTGGCCTCTGTGATTTACCACTGCAAACAGCAAATAACTGTTTACTTACATTCAAAACTGATAGAAGACTTACGTCATAATACATTATAGAATGAAACTAGTAATATATTCTTATTTTGTTTCCATCCTTGAATGGTAATTAAAATTATAATTAAATGTAATTAAGTGTGAAATAACAGGGAATAATATGAGCAAAGCAGGGAGGACCCTCTGGCGGGATGAGGGAATGACTCCAGCTAGGTCAATGTTGTTTAGAAAGTTGTTGATTTAGTCTCAATCGTGTGAAACATTCTGATCTACAATTTGGGACCAAATCATCTTTTTTTTAACCAGTGTTGACCGAGCTCCAGTCATTTTCTCATATTCTGGGGTCTTCTATGCTTGGACAGACTATAGTGGTCAGTTCCACAATCTAGTCTAGTTTAGTTTAGAATACTTTTGAACTATTCAGTTCCACATACTCAATAACTGTACAATGTACACTTTGTTGATCTCATTTCTCTCTACACCTCTTTTGTACACCTCTAATTATCAAAAATTAAAGTATCAGTTCAAAGAAAACCACAATAGGTCTACTTATTTGAAAATATGCCTTTTATATTGTTTTTAAAGTTGTTTAAAGGGTGTGATAACACCAATTCATAAAATACAAATTCACATTAAAAACAAATACTTCCTCTCTTCATTTTGCAATTTTTGAGAACTCAATGTTTATTTTACAATCATTTCAATTTATACTATTCATATTTTCTTCTTCTTTATTTCATAAATATTTTTGTATGATTGATCTTGCATGTGAATATTCAATATGCTACATTACAAATTTCCCCACCTAATTTTACATTTAAATGAATTCTATCATGAAGTTAAAGTGTAAAATTATTGATATTCGAATAATTCAATCTAATCTATTTATAAATTTATTAATACATCCCTTTAATTTATAAATTTAAAAAAACTATTAATTAAATAAAATAACATTTGTATTGATAATAAAATTCCAACATAAACAATCAAAACCACTAAAAACATTTAACAACTTGAAAAAAAATTCATTCATACAATAATATCTGTGTTAACTTTAAGTAATATAGCTATTCCATTTGTAATCCTTTTGACCTTATCTCTATTCTTTAAATTCCTTCAAATCATTGATACTATATGTTCCTATTATCAACCCTTCTTCATTTGACAATTTGTATCCATTAAACCCTTTAATCTTTCTCATAATATAAGGACCAATAAATAATAATAATAATTTTTTCATTATTTTTTCTTGAGCATTGGAAGTTTTATGGTTTCTTACTAATACTTTATCTCCCTCTTTGAATTTACATAATTTTCTCCCATTTGTATCATGCTTCATTTTTCTTCTTTTTGCTTTCAAATATATTCTCATTCTAACTAAATCATTTTGCCTATCCATACCGTCTGTTGTTGGCTCCTCTGAGGGGAATGATATTAAACAATTTTCCCCACTGTAGTTGATGTGGCATTCTATTTATGCTATCATGGTAAGACATATTCAACAAATCAGTTATCTTATCTATATATTCTACCCATAATACATGATTTTTATGACAAAATAATCTCAATAATCTACCAACTTCTCTTAATGGTCTTTCAGATAAATTGCTTGATGGATGGTATAATGCGCTTTTGTATACTTTAATACCTATTTCTGATAATGTTTTATTCCACTTTTTCCTCTAAATTGTGTTCCATGATCAGTCACTATTGACTCTGGTTTGCCTATTTTTGGAATGTATTTCTTAGTTATTATATCTAAGATATTGTTAGTTGTTGCCGTTTTCATTGGATATAATTTTATGTATCTTGTAAATCCATCAGTTATTATTAAAATATATTGATAATTATCTTCAGATTTGGGATATGGGCCTGATATGTCAATAAAAACTCTTTCCAATTTTTTACTATAAATCAAATTACACATTTCTCCCTCATACTTTACATTGTTTGGTTTTTTTCATTTGACATAATGAACATTTGTTTACAACTTTCCCCACCTTGCGGTGGACCCCTTTTATATAGCAATTCTCCTGCAACATTTTTGTTGTTTTCATCATTCCCATGTCCATTATTTTCATGATAATATTTAATTACTTCATTATTCATTTT
The DNA here is from genome assembly GCA_017141385.1 of Sogatella furcifera. Taxonomy (NCBI): domain Eukaryota; kingdom Metazoa; phylum Arthropoda; class Insecta; order Hemiptera; family Delphacidae; genus Sogatella; species Sogatella furcifera. The sequence goes on from CM029548.1 coordinate 20,610,860, forward strand.
CTGGGGAATATACACCTTCCATGTTGAATTAGTGTTCTCCCTCTTAAATAATATATTGTTCTTGATCCGGTATAAATTGAAGTAATAAGGTATCTTTTCAACTCCTTTATTTGTTAATGAATCTTTTATTCTCTTACATTTTATATCCTGATCCTGTTTCTGCCTAATCTCTTTTAATATTTTGTTAAACTTTTCCCTATCATAGTGCAAATTACTTTCAATGTCTTTTCATTATTTATCAAAGTTGATCCTTCATTTTGAATTCTTGACAAAGTATCAGCAACTATATTGTCCTTACCTGATATGAATTCCCAAGTAATATTATATTCTTGTAATAACAAAATCCACCTCATTATTCTTCCGTGACTTGACCTACCATTCTTCAGAAATGTCAATGCTCTATGATCAGTTTTTATGGTTAATTCATTACCCAAAATAAATGTTCTGAATTTGTTACACCCATATACTACTGATTCTTTTTCCATTACCATATAATTTCTCTCATGCTTATTCAAACTCCTACTTGCAAAAGCCACCACCCTATGTTCTGAACTATTCTGATCCATTTGATATAACTCAACTCCTATGCTTATTTCACTTGCATCAGTGGACATATAAAATGGTTCATTTAAATTCGGATGCTTCAGCATAACACTTTTAATAAATTTGTTCTTTATTTCTATGAATATTTTCTCTTCTTTTTCAGTCCAATTCCATGAATGTTTTGTGCTAATCAAATGTGTCAGTTGACTAGTTGAATATGCATATTTTTTATTAAACTTTCTATAATAATTGTATATGCCTAAAAACAATTGCAAGTTTTTAACATTCTTTGGCCTAGGGAACTCCCTAATAGCTTTTGCCTTGTTGTCATCCATCTTTATGCCCTTGTCAGATATTACATATCCTAAAAATTTAGACTTTCCAAATTTAACTCAGACTCTTCCAAATTAATGGTCATATTCCCCTTTTTTAGCCTTTCAAGAATCAATGATATCCTTTCATAGTGATCTACCATATTATTTGAAGTTATTAATAAATCGTCTACATATGTAGTAGTCCATTCTAATACATCATCCCCCCCTAATATTTGGTTTACACACTTTATAAACACAGCAACGCTATTAACTAAACCAAATGCTAGTCATTTGAACTGATAATTCCTACCTCCATACAAAAATGATACATACTTTCTGGAATCCGGATGTAGAGGAACTTGCCAATAGCCAGCTGTCAAATCAAATTTAGTGCTTTACTTAGGTCCCATGGAACTTCTTCAGTATTTCATCAATTTCTTTGGTGCTAGTCTTGTCAGTTATAATAATTTCATTGATTTGTCTTGCATCCAAACAAATTTGCACCTTGCCATTCTTTTTAGGGACCACCACTAGTGGGCTTGTGAATTCAGAAGAACTTCCTTCAATTATATCTGAATCTATCATCCTTTTGATTTCCTCTTCTACTGCTTTTTTCAATTTATATGGCACTGGATATGATTTCCTATTGAACATACTGTTTTCTCTTATTTTTAGTTTACATTCAAATTTTGGGCTTTTCCTGGTTGGTCTGAAAATATCTCTTTATTATTTTCAAAAATCTTTATTAATTCTTCTGAACCTTCTATATTTTTGTCCTTCAATTCGTATATTTTTTTATTCCATAATTCTTCATAGTCTTCATAGTTGATTTTTTCAATAATTAGAAAATTTACTGGTATTTCAATATTACTGACTTTTATAGTTATGATTACTTGTTTATTAATATTTCTGCTTTGGACTTCCATAATTCCAATGATATTAACACCTTTCATTAGTATTTGTTCAAACTGTGTCTCACTAAATGATTCCAACTCTTTTAATTCATTTTTGTTTATCACACTCACTTCACTTTATGTATCTATAATAACTACTTCTTCTTTATCTTTGATTTTGACTCTTAATTTCCGCTAGATGACATTTTATTCTATTATTGAAAAGAATTTCCTCATCTTCTTCTTTGATTAGTTCTTCCATAATGTTTCTTAATCGTCAGTTATCTATTAAAATATCAACCTGATTTTCCATATTACATTTCACTCCATCAATATCTCTTACTACAATTTTTTCATTGTCATTGTTATTTACATTTTCATCCCATTTTTCTTGGTGGTCTGGGATTTCTATTTTAGACCACTCATCTAGTTTTTTACATTGTTTTCATCTTCATTGTATTCTTTTTCACTTTGTTGATCATCATAATATGTTTCTTCTTTTCTTTTGTTTGTTATTTGCTCTTGCTGATTTTGTATTCTATTACTGTGGAATCCTTTATCTTCAGGCCTTTGTTTTTCTTCATACTGATTATTATATCTAAAACTTCTTCCCTCATTCTTTATCCCATAATCTTTGCTGTTTTGATCATACTTTCCATCATGCTTATTGAAATATCTTGTTTCATTCATTTTTCTGCTTACATTATTTCTTTCGTGGTCTCTATTTTTCAGATTAGTTTTCTCATGCTGTTTCTTATAATGTTCTGTATTTTTAATAGTTCCAAGCAATTTTAGAAATTCATTACAACAACTTATATTCCTTACTATGGCAGCTGTATTGATAGTCTCATCATGGTGTCCTTTTATCAATTCAAATATCTCTTCTCTACTCAATTTTGGTGTCAAGTATTGAGCTACATCATATTGTTTTATAAAATAATCTGTTAGTGATAGCTGTCCATTCTTGTAATATTTTCCAAATTGTAAATGGTTCCTTGTTTTCTTTTGACCAAAATTTTTCTTCAAAGCATTTTTTGAATCCATCATAATCATTCACATTTTTCTTTATATATGACCACCAACATTTTGTTTGATCATGCTGCTCAAGTTGTATCATTAGAATTTTTCAAATATCTTCCCATTCATTTATTTTGTTTATTTCCAAAAATTCTTCTAATTTTTCAACATAAGACATAGGGTTAACAGGGTCCAATGCTATTTTCCATTCTGTATTAAAATTTTTTGATATTATAACTCTCTCATTGCATGTAATGTTTTCTTTATATTTTTTCAGTTTTTCCACATCTTCCTTCATCTTTTTTAAGTTCTCTTCCTCTTTTGTGACTCTTTCACGTAAATTTGTTACTCTTTCTTTTATTTCCATATCCATTTGTACCATGGCTTCTTGAAACAATTCCCATGTTCTTGTTATTATCTTATTCTAATTTTCTTCAGAATTTCTTGTAGCATCCTCCACTATTTCCAACTTGCTTTCCATCGTTTTCTTTATCTTGGTCTGTATTGTTTCTTTCATCCAACTTTCAATTTTTTTACCCTTGATTCTAAACGTTCCATGCTTTCTTTTATTCCCACCATGATTCCCATCAACCGGGATACCTCAGTCACTTCTTTCACTGCTTCTATCTCTCTATCTACATTCAATTCCAAATTTAACTCACCTTCTCCCATAATTATGTTTTTGACTTCTGCTGTTGTCTCACTGTTTGAAATCTTTTACTTTTTTGGTGGCATTATGTATTCTTTTCTTATTGCCCCAAGTTGGGCGCCAATTTTGTGATAACACCAATTCATAAAATACAAATTCACATTAAAAACAAATACTTCTCTCTTCATTTTGCATTTATTGAGAACTCAATGTTTATTTTACAATCATTTCAATTTATACTATTAATATTTTCTTCTTCTTTATTTCATAAATATTTTTGTATGATTGATCTCGCATGTGAATATTCAATATGCTACGTTACAAGGGTCTTTTATGGGTCACAAGGGTCATTCCCTGCCATATTATTATCTGGAACTAGAATATTTACTATTCCAATCATATTATCAGAAGCTACTGTGTCATAGATGGGTTATTGGTTTCTGCCTACTTTGCCTACAATTTGCTTGTAATCAGCTAACATGGGGAAGATAATACAATTGCATTGAGACAGTGACCCTGACCTAAGCAATTGAATTAGAGCATTTCCAGCTCCTGAATTGTTGTCCACATACATGTTAATACAAACTTTTTTGCCAAGTTAACAGCAAATATCTAATATTCCATGACAACAGATTGAGGAATGTGAATACCTAATTTTTTGCTGAGCTCTGATCACTCTGATTTATCCATAAATTTCACTTTGAAATCAGTAGGTAAACATAATAATTAAACCTCGAATTCATTAGGTCATTGTTTGGAATCACTAGAACAAGTACTATTCATCTCAATTTAACAATAATACCAATTATCATATTAACCCTATACTTTGAAAATAGAGGACATAATCATACAAGAATAAGAGCTCTCTAGATTTATAATAGTTTCTACCAAGAGTACATACTAACACCACTTGTTGTGCTGCTGTCTTATAAACGTTGTGTAGTGACCGCCAACCACACTTTTGAAATGTTCAATACAATTCCAGTAGGTACTCTAGTAGAGATTAACTTATGGACTTGGATTATTAATCTATATTTGAATAGAATTGAATACAAAAGATTCCAATTATCTTGAAATATGATTGAAATATAATCTACAAAATCTACAAAAAATATAAAATTGAATCATAATGCAAAAATTGAACATTACCATAGCTCTAAATTGCATTCAAGTGTGCAAAATAATATTTTGAAACAATCTGGAATAAGAATAAAACCACTTGTTGTGATGCTGCCTTACATACGTTGTGTCTTACTCACAATGTGAAATGACCGCCAACAACATTCTGGCTGCTGTGATTCACCACCGCAAACAGCGAGTAACTGTTTACTTACATTTAAAACTGATGAAAGACTAATGTCATAATACATTATAGGATGAAACTAATAATATATTATTCTTCTGTTTCCATCCTTCTTGAAAATTTATGATAATTAACTTGAAACTTAGTAAATGTGCCATACTACAAGGTTTTGCACTTGAATACTGGAATTATTTTGTCCTATTATGGATTCCAATCTATAGGTACAGTTCAACCTAGAGGTAGTTCTGAATGAATGCTCATGAGATATTTCAAAATAATATATTTATTTTCTCAACTACTTTCTATTTTATGATGTTAATGATGAGGAATATTATCATAATAGTGAAGAGTTTCAAAACTAACTTCAGTTCCTGCAAGTGGGAATTTGCTGGCTGTAATTTTCAGTCTTGAATTGTATATCCATGTGTAGTTGACCTTTTTCACTTTTTTGGACATCTTAGTAACTCGTTCAGTTCATCATCAAAGTCCAGTTGACTTAGAAGATTTGTTTATAAGATTATACCTTCTGGTGTAAATGTGAATAATTAAATAATCTTAATATTCCATAATAAAGTTCTTTTCTATTACTAATCCTCATTACCTATTCGACAAAATCCTTATCATCTTCTAACATAATCTTCTACTAATCTTATCATCTATTCAACCTAATCATCAAAGTACCTTCTAATTTTTCTAACCTGACCCAGTTCATCTACCATCATCCCTGTTTCCCATTATCATATGATTTCCCCTTTCATGAACGTCATTACCTTGGTTTGATATACACCATTATCACTACCATCCATTCTATCTTGTCTATTATCTCTATGACATTATTCCCCCTGCTAAGTGTTCATATATCGAAATCATACATTGATGCTTTACAGCAAATAGAAAAGTGGAGAACCTCTATAATAATGTGGCGGGTATTTCTCCTAACTACATTTCCATTTTCAATTTGATATCTGAACAAGAGTGTTTTTGTTAATCTATGACTTGGACATGTATTAGTTCATTTCGTATATCTGGAATAAAAACATTTTCCAATGCTCCATAACTCCTACCCTTTCTAGCAATCTTGTCAAAATGAAACTTTTTACTTTTCTTGTCTATCCTGCAACTTATTTTTCATTTCCTCACCTGACATTTGCAACCCATTGGGGGCAAAGTTGGGCAACAACCTATTGAGCTTCCGTTTGAATAATATTTCAGCTGGAGAGGGTAAGTTTTCTAATATCGGTGTATTGAGATTCTCCAATGAAGCCAAATATGGATCCTTATTATTCACACTACTCTTTCACAACATTTTCTTGACTGTTTATGTACCATTCCACTGGACTGTGGTTAGTTAGTAAGTGTGGAGTAGACAATTTATGATCAAAGCCCCATTTGGATTGAAAGTCCTTGAAGTGTACTAGAATACTGTGGATCTCCATCAGAATATAGTATTTTGGGAATGCCATACCTAGCAAAACATTATTTCAATCCTTTGATTGTATTTTGATCTGGTAATTTGAGAAAATCTATAAACTTGCTCAAGTAGTCAATTATGAGCAAGGAATTATTATTCTGAAAATGAAACAAATCTGAACCGACAACTTTTAAATGGAACACTGGGTATTTCTTTAGGAATGAGTGGTTCCTTTCTATTGCTCACTTGAAATTGCAAACATATGCCACGCCACAGTTGGAAGTCAAATCTTCAATTTGTTTAGACATACAATAATATACTTGTCCAATACAAACATTCCCTGGCACGAGCTTTACATTAATTGATTCCTAAATGGTTGTAATGAATTCTTTCAAGCATATCTTTCCTCAAGTATCTAGGCTTATGCCTATTTATAATACCTTATGGTATTATCAACGCAATTGTCCTCAAACAGAAGACCATCATGTACAAACAAACTATCTTTCAAGCTATGATACATTTTTAAACACTGTTTGGTATTTTATTTGGGAGGCCACCCATTAGCTAAATATTCTATTTGTTAGTATTTGTAATTTCCCATCACGTAGGGTCTCCTGTTAGAATAACTGATACTTGTGATCTGTCATAGGTAACTATATTGTGAATTCAATAATTCAATAGGCTTACTATTTATATTATTGTTATTTTTTAACATTTTATTTGTTTTATATTTTGTTGGCTATGCAACAATGCTTGTTTATTCAATTTATTCTTATAGGCCTAGGACTTGTTATTTTTCAAAGTAGGGACTAAATTTATTGTTTCTTGATTTTATATCATATTACTATATTTAGTATACTATATTTTTAATGGAGAATATGAAAACCAATGACTGTTTGTAATTCACAGAATGCTGTATAATGTTTATTATATTGCAAGTAGAAAATAAAAGTATTTTATTGAGTAAATCTTCAGCATAATTATTTATCCACCATCTGAACTTTGAAAAAGCATTGATATTAAATCAAAGTATGATACATTATCCATCGGGTCTGTATGATCTCTTGCATAAGATTTATTAATGATCCGATATTTATTATTTCCTTGTGAAGCTAACACGTGCGCCAAAGTGTTAGGATATATAAACTTGCCAATTGTATTGAGAAACTATGTATATCAGATACCAAAACATTAGGCGGTTTTGTCTGCTTTTTTGCGCTCCATCAGCTGATATTGTCAGAGTTGTCATTTAGGTATGCCTAGATGATGTTTTTGAAATAAAAAAAGAAAGATCCTTTACGAGAGTGCAAACTTAGATCAGGGCCCTGGCTTATAAACATTTTACAATCCACATTACTCATAATTCGTGGATTTTATGGGCGTTTCTGTCTCATAAACGTTTCCAATAAAAAGCAAATTCTACAGTTTCAGCTGATTAAAAAAATAACATGAAACGAATTTACCTCAAGTAAATAGAATCTCGGAATTGTCCAATGCTATTCCTTTAAAACCAAAACTTTGCTCCTAATTTAATGATTTTGATATATAAATTGATTTATTATTATTGATATGTTTAATAATAAATATCGATCATTATTTTTATAGTGAGATTTGAACAGGAATCGTTTTTGTCGCTAAAATATTATCATAACCTACAAAGAAAATTGTAAACAAACCAAGTCAGAAGACCTGGCCTTATAACGAAAATGGCCGCGATGGTTCGAGTTTGAACAGCTGATATTGTGAATTTATCGTCTGCACCAATTTACATGGGATTTCCTATTTCTCTCGAACCATCGCGGCCATTTGGATTCGAATGTTAGGGTCTTCTAGCGAGTTTTGGCTGATCGTTGATTCAACAGCTGATTCTTTCCAAAATTTGGAACATTGTAAATCGAACGTTTTTAATTGGGTAAATTCACTATTTCGACAACTCGCTGTTTCAGCCAAAACACCGAACTGTCGCCAGGGAGGTGACTCGCTATTTTTCTATGATGGGTGACTCGCTGTTTTTGTGAGATCGTGCTGCCTGTCGGCAACTCGCTGTTTTCCCCCGCTAGCCGCCCACTCCATACAAGACCGTGTCAAAGATTACCGACGAAAAACCCGCTAATTATTAAGTGGGTCAAGAAAGTGAGTGACATAATCGAGTGAGTAGCCCAGTGAAATGGTATGTCCAGACGGTGTTTTAGGAAAGCGGTGCGAAAGTTTTTTCTCGACGGTTTCATATGTATTTTAGGACGCTGAACTCGAATATAATATTCGCATACTCCTCAGGGGACGGCTTCACCCCAAAATTCCAAATGACCCTTAAATTTTGTGACTTTTTTGAGTTTCTTCTTTTTGTGAAAACTAGTCGGTTTATCAAAAAATGTGTTCCAGTACAAATTGAAGAAAACAAATTTAGCTACAAATGAGTGGTAACATTTGAAGTTTGGATCAATGACTGCCAAGCTATGAACCGTCAAAAAAGCGGTAGTTTTTGAGCTTTTATGGAAAAGTCAGAACTGCTCACTTCAACTTGCTACAACTTGAAACCAGATGAGATATGTAGAAAATTCACATATGAGGTGAAAGTACAATCCATTCTAAACAAGTTCCACCTTTTATTTTTCAATTTACCTCTAGGGTGGGGGAACAGTCGCAAAATAAAAATTCTATGACATTCAACAAAAACTGTCTATTCTATGGTATCACCTTTTCAAGCCTATCTGAAGCAATATATCGACGTTTTCGGCTATTTTGTTGAAAATGACTTTTGTTATACATTTATACATTGGTTTTTGCAATATTAATTGAGTCTGGTAGTCAACTACCATCTCCTACCCCTCTACTCACCACTTTCCAACATCCCTATTTACATCTATCTATTCATGTATGGTACTGTATTATCGATTATTATGGCGAATGCTCATCACAAGAAGCAATTTGGATTTATTTTTGAAGCATATAAAGTATTCTGGGAAGCGATTCAATGACTTTTTGTACCATGATTTAGCATCCAATAGCATGGTTAATAAAGTTATAGGCTATTTAAAAATAAAAATACAAGTGATTATTTTTATAACTTGATGTTAGCTGGCTTCCAATTGAGGTATTGTAGCCTATTATGTATCAAGTCTCTTTTTATGAATTTTTCTCTATGATGACATAATATTCAAGATTGAAATCACCATATCATAGCCTATATATATGTGTTGTTATAGAGGAACAAATTTCAAAACATGAGGCTTGATATACTTAATACCTAATACACCAATGTTAAAGCCACGCTAATATTTACAACAATCCTACTGGACTTGTTGTAGTCATTTATTATTAATTTGATGAGTTTAAGATGATGGTTTAGTGAGAAAACGGTTATTTCAATGAATAGTTTTTGACTGTAATCTCAATTGTGATTATGATTGATTTTTAATTTTATTATAAACGCCAAGGTAATTTGATTATAATGTAATGTAAAGTACCTTAATAAACTCTAACAAAACCTTAGGTTAAGTATTATCAATGGATGGAGAAGAAGCCAAGTTACAAATATGTGTAATTCAACCAATAAACTTATCATCATC